>CM066032.1:302046558-303262613 GCA_033557465.1 Ichthyophis bannanicus | reverse complement strand
CATTATTTTTGGCACAAGGTTAAACATTGACGTGCTAACTGAGGCTGATATGGTTGTCCTCAGAGGGATGTAGAAATGGTTGGTCCTGAGTGCTTTCTCCATAAGCACTCTTCCCATAGTGGGTGGCTTCGTGGAAATGCATTTGGACCAAAAAGATGGTCCTAATAGTGCAGGAAATTACTATTTCGTCCTGGAGGTTGACTGCCCTCTTCTGGTGGCAGCTCAATCCATCCATCTTTCCAGGTACTCCATTTTCTTCTGTCACAATAGTAATCCAATTCTTTGGTGGTATAATCGTGGGGTTCCATAGATTCAAAGGTACTGGAAAAAATGCTTGCTTACTTATGCAATCTGGCATAGCTTGTGTGTGCAATTTGTCCTGTCATAGATGCTTGTCGTGCGGAGGCATCTGCAAATCTATTCCCTCGGGACAACTTCTCCTTTTCCTGCTGGGATGTCCTCATGGCAATGCATGACAGCTACACACACGTGTTGGCGGCCCAAACTGCATCAAGGTAACATCAATAGTCTCGTCGGACCATATTTGCACTGATTTTCCTCCGGATGTGATCGGAGATCCTCTTTCCTTATAGAGAAGCTCCATGGGCATGCAAGGTAGTGAAGGCATATTTGGAATCTGTATATACATTTAGCCTCAAGTTTTTCTCCTAACAACAATGCTCTGGTGATTTGTTGTGCTATCTAATTTCGTCTTTCTGGGCCTTGATGTGCACTAGAGGATAGAGCTTGATGATTCAAACTACTAACTTCGTGTTGATGTGACGACTGCATATCCGGCACAGCGTCGTCCATCAAGGATGAGACTGCTCCCATCAACGTTAATAGACTCTGGTGCGGGATTGTCTATGGGTCCACCATCGTCAAGTCAGCGTCGACTGGAGAACACAGTTCTCTCCATTGAACTTCGATACAGTCCCTTTGTTCTGGGAGTTCTTCACTGATGGTGTTATCAAGGTGGCTGGATTCTAGGCATGGCCTCACTTCAAGTTTTGTATCTGTGGGTTTTCACATAACTATGCTCTGGTACTTCCCAAACATTCGGGAATTGGTGAGCCAAATTAATTTGCTTTTGGTTCCATAAGGGCAAGACCTGCATTGTGGCACAGTGACTCTTCTGTTGTCGTGTCCTTAATGTGAGTTTGTCTGCTTCACCTCACTAACTAGCGCTGTAGCTGCAACTCGCTCCCTCAAAGCAAGGTGGCCATCCTTTGGGCCACAGGGTACCCAATTTGTGTCGATAGGTAGGCTACAGGTCGCTCCCAATTTCACCAATTTCTTGAGTTCAACATGCTATCTTAAGTGCATTTCCCTGTGCTTCATGTACAAACAGGTGGAAAGGTCTTTGTGGACATATGGATAGTCCACGTGCTGGTGGATGACATCAATTCGTCTTTTTAACTTCTGGAAGGCTGTATCCTGCTTCAAGTCCCCACTCCAGTGGTGACTTTTCTGCTCCTTTTGTGGCTTCATACAGTGGGGTTTGGCAATTTGGGCAAAGTTGGGGTATTCCGCATTCGGCAATAATCCGGCCGCCACCCAGAAAAGGCTCTGGGACTTGCGTTCTGGTTGTTGGAGTTTTGGAATTCTACATACTGCTTCTTTTCCTTTCTCTGCCTAAATTCTCTCTGCTATTCCTTGGGTGATACAGAAAACCCAAGATATTTTCACTTCTTTTTGGGCATAGCTGTGCTTTGGCTCTGGAAACTTTGGTATCCAGCTTCATCTAGTAACTGCAAGAGATCTTTGGTGGCCTAGTATACATTCACTCTCTGATACAGCAAGACTATACCAACAGATCATCGCACGTATTGGAGAAGCACTCTCGTCCGTCCCCGGGGCTACTGGATAGCTGTGAAAAGGTCTGATTTAGTGCAGCACTAAAAGATGGTAGGTGAATTCTTCTTGAATCCTTGGGGTACTCTTGTCCAGGTAAGTTGGCCCCCTCTGCCAGAGATGGGGTCCTGCCATTTCGAATGCAAACAATATTTGGCTTTACAGGGCTAATCTTATGCACAAAAAGATGCATCTTTCAAATCCCAGTACAGTGAAAATGGGTAGCTTCAACAGCAGGTTATCAGTCCTAGAAGAGTGGTAAGGATTGGGTACAAATGGAATGTATGGTTTCAGGCTGCATCATTTACTCTTCTCAAATCTTGCACTGGGCGATAATCTAATCTGTCCCCAGGTTTCTCTTACTGGCAGAGAAGTGGGAGTTGTTCCATGGGGATGGTGACGATACTTGTTAGTGTTAGATGGCCTATACTCGAGCTAATCTTTGTAGGGTATGGCGATGAAATTGCCTTCAATTGCTGGCTTGTTTGGTTGATGGTTTTAAGGGTACTGTTTGACTTGTGCACTGGTTGTATGCACTAGTGGCTTGAGGGTTACAATTCCGGCGTAGCTATGATGCTTGGCTAGGCCTGGGGGACTGCCTTCTGGCCCCATACTCCAGGTGGTGCATCGGGATGTTCTGTTGGGAGGTTTGTTGCAAAATAGGTATCTTGAAGTGGAGTGTCATGCAAACGATCATTATAGCAATACCTCCACTTGGCTTCGTGTTCTACGGGGGAAACTCTTGTCGTCCTAGACAAGTTTACCTCCCTGCTGTTGTTGGGGGCCTTGGGACTTTACTGTGTCATTTGCATTTCTCCTTGCTCAGGAGATGAAGATATTTTGTGCTTGCAAGCTTTGGGGCTAGCGATTGTGTTCTGCGTCGAGCAGTAGGTTGGTACTGGACATGCGCTGGCCATGTAAGGAGGAATTGGATTGTGAGTACTCTGCTGTCCTCCTAGACCTGCATATTCGGTTTTTTGAAGAAAAGACTTTGTGGCTTTTGGGGGCACCAGTTGCTACGTATAAGTGGTGAACTGCTTTTGTAGTGAATGGGGCTATCTTTTTGTCTATTACTGAATGCTGTGCTCCAGTATCAACCATAAAGTTCATAATTTGGTCTCCTATTTGTATTCCGACCATAGGCTCCTGGAGACCTAAAGCAAACTTGGAGCCCGGTCTGACCTAATACACGACATACTCATCATTGGCTGGTGTGGACAATGCTTGAATGGCTCCTCCTCTCTCTACGCTGGTATTGTTTCTCGATGTGGCTCCTCCTCGGCCTCGGGGACGGCCTCGTCTTTCTTCTCGCCACTGATGATCGTTGTCGTTCATATTGCTGGGCGTCTTCGAGTTGCGGCACGTATCTCTCCAATGTCCTTACCTCTCTGCAATAGGACGCATTGGTTCACGCCTAGTCTCTGGGTCCGGCCTCCGCCTTGACCACGCCCTCTTCCTCTGCTCCTTCGACTAGGGACACCTCCCCTTATCTTTTCAACTATTGCCGAAGCCAAAAAATCAGCTTTCTTCTTCATCTTTCTATAACATTCTCTCTGTATTTCAGTATCACGATTAACATACACTTTATGAGCGACTTCCAATAACTGTGTTGCATTCCTGCCCGCAAACCCTTCTAATTTCTGTAATTTACGTCTAATGTCTGGTTGAGACTGGTTTACAAAAGCAGAATTTACCATACATAAACTTCCTGGTGCCTCGGGATCATAGGGAGTATACATTCTGTAGGCTTCAGTTAATCTTTCATTAAAAATCTGCTGGGCTCTCATCTATCCCTTGGATAAACTCCTGCAACTTTGGAAAGGTTCATAGCTTTTTGGCCCCCCTTTTCAGGCCGTGTAAAAAGCCTTGGCGAAAACAGGGCTAGGGCTGTGGATCCTTCATCTGTATTTGGATCCACATTGGGGGTCTTCATTCGGGAATTCTCTCTGAGCTGCTTCCCGACGGTCTATTATATTCTGCACTGGTCCCGGAGCTACGGGGTTTCTCTGCCATCCATTCAATAGCTGCTTTTCTAATTCTTGCTCGTTCTTCTGTTGTGAATAGGGTGGTCAGGAGCTGACGGCAATCTGGCCAAGTGGGTTGGTGAGTTTCCATAATAACTAGTTACTAATTATGTCAGCTACTGGGGCTTACTAGTATAGGAGGCATAATGCGACCTCCAATTTAACAAATCAGTTGTAGAAAAAGGGATATATACATAAGTTAGGGGTCCCGCTACCACTTCATCATTATCATTCTTTACGGGCACTCCCGGGACTTGCCGTAAGGGAAACAGTTTGGCTGGCATAGGTGTCTTTTGGGACATAAGGGTTATTGTCGTTGCCTTTGAAGGAGTCACTTTCTTTTTCTCAACAGGTTTTGCTTTGGGTAACTCTTTAACTGGCGTTCTAGTGCTATCGCTGGCTTTCTCAAATACTTGTACACTGTCCTCCTAGTCTGGGGGATTCTCTCTTTCTCCATCTTCTATCTCCGCTTCAGACTCACTTTGTATGTCCTCATCTTCTCTTTCCACTAATTCTTCCTCTTTCCTTCCTCCGGGAGGGGGATCAGGGGTTGGGTCCCGCACGGCTCTGGCCGTCTCTGGGGTTCTGGGGCAGGACGCCGGGCTACTCTTATTGGACCTGGGGTTCGGGGCTGCCTGAGGACTATTTCTGGGGAATCAGGATCTACCAAGATGGGTTTCTTCTTGGCTTTCTTATCCTGCTCTTTCATTCTAGGCTGTTCCGTTTTCTGTCTAGAACAGGGGTGGGCAAACTTTTTGACTCGAGGGCCGCAATGGGTTCATATATTGGACCCGGGGGCCGGACCAAGAGTAGATGGACGGTGTGTATGTGTGAATTAATATAAATTAAATTTAAATTTGTAACATTAAATGTTTAGATTAAGTTAAGGTAGAAAAGCATAAAAAGAGTTATTTTACAAAAACTTTTATGCAATGTATTTCTTTCATAAAATAGTACCTTCAATTTTAGTGTGAACAGGTGTTGTTGGTCTCCCTTTTTTGTTAAGGCATCAAAGTCAGGAGATAGCTTTGTTGTTGCAATCTCACTTTCAAACACATTTACACTAGTCCTAATCCAGCCCGTCATCCGCCCAGTTCCAGTCCACGTTCCCCCCCATCTCAGCCCATTTCGTCCCTTCCCCCCCCCATCACCGCCCATTTGCAGTCCGCCCCCCACCACAGCCCTATTGTAGTCCGTTCCCCCACCCCAGCCCATTTCCAGTATTTTCTCCCCCCCCCCCCCACCACAGCCCATTTCCCGTCTGTTTCCCCCCATCCCCGCCCAATTTGTCCGTCCCCCCCCATCACAGCCCATTTCCAGTCTGTTCCCCCCCCCCCACATCACAGCCCATTTCCAGTCTGTTTCCCCTATCCAGCCCATTTTCAGTCCGTCCGTCCCCCACCATCATTCACAGCCCATTTCCAGTCCTATCCCCCCCACCATCACAGACCGTTTGCCAGTCCTCCCCCCATCACAGCCCATTTCCAGTCCTATCCCCCCACCATCACAGACCATTTGCAGTCCTCCCCCCATCACAGCCCATTTTCCAGTCCGTTCTCCCCCCCCCCCCCCACCATCACAGCCCATTGCCTGTCTGTTTCCCCCCCCTCACAGCCCCTTTCCAGTCCGTTCTCCCCCCCCCCCCACCATCACAGCACATTTCCAGTCTGTTTCCCCCCCCATCACAGCCCATTTCCAGTCCGTTCTCCCCCCCCACAGCCCATTTCCAGTCCGTTCCCCCCCCCCATCACCGCCCATCCAGTCCTAGCCGCCCCCCCGAAGAGCCCTACTTCCCTAATTTTCTTATTGTCCTGTTTGTCTGTCCTGAATAGACTGAATGTTCTATGGAGAAGGAATCATCTCTTATATGTATTAGCAGTAGGGCATTATGGAGTTTGTAAATTAAGATTTTGCAACCCTCGTTCCATCCTCTGTAGCCTCCAACACTTCAGATCTGACATTAGTAAATGATCCATTACATATTTACTGGGATAGTAGCGTGATGTTTTTTCTTTTCGTATTTTGGTTCCTCAAAGTCTCCTTTGTTTCTATAAAATGAGCAATGCAAATACTACACTGAGCATTAGCATTAAATCTGATAGACTGAGATCATACTCCACATAACTTGGTTTAGGAGGGAGTTTCATGGCACTCATGGTATAATTAAAAACTAAAATTGCACTGCCTAAGGGAAACAATATCAAAAACAAAAAAAAAACCCTTCGATTAACCGACAATTGTTGGTAATTTTGGTTAATCTAATGAGAAACAAACAAATGAGACAATGAGGAACTAAAACACGAAAAGAAAATAAATCAAACTAATATCCCAGTAAATATGTAATTGGATCATTTACTAATACCCTCACCTCCCGAACCTTAAGCAAATACAGATGCTTCTTTAGCCACGATGAAGATACTCATTTGTTCAGGCATAAAGAAAATATAATTTTGCCCCACTACATTTTGAAAGGCATTTACAAGGAGATATATAAAGGATGCCCCGAGATCCCGGTTAACCTCCTGTTTCTCAAGCGCCTTTGAACTTTCATTCACCCATGGTGATGAGACTTTCGAAATCTGATACACTTCTGAAGTGTCTTTGAGCTCTCAGTCATCCCATCTCTTTGCAAAGCACAAGCTGAATTCCAGACCAGAAATGCATTTATAAAACATGCGACATCTTCCAAAAGATCAGGTTAACATAGGAAAGTCCCTTTTTAAAGTTTATGTGTGAAAACATTTCCGTGACACTCACTTCTGATCGATCTGAAGATGTCGCATCACAGCCCATCCAGTCCTAGCCGCCCCCCCGAAGAGCCCCGCGCTGTCTAAGGGGCTGCAGAGGGAGCCGGGGAAGCCCGCGCGAGGCCCCGGCTCCCTCTGCACAGCCCGCCAGCATGAAGAACCTTTACCTTCCCGCTGGCGGCTGTTGCAATAAAGCCGCGAATGCCGGGAAAGGTTAAAGGCAATGCCCTTTAACCTCTCGCGGCATTCGTGGCTTCATTGAAACAGCCGCCAGCGTGAAGGTAAAGGCTCTTCACGCTGGCGGGCTGTGCAGAGGGAGCCGCGGCTTCGCGCGGGCTTCCCCGGCTCCCTCTGCAGCAGTCCATTTGTTCACCAGGATAACTGATACAGCGGGCCGGATTAAAAGGTCCGCCGGGCCGTATACGGCCCGCGGGCCGTAGTTTGCCCATTCCTGGTCTAGAATCTGTTTTAGCTAACATTATTCTGCACTGTTCCTCATAACAGCGCTGCGCCCAGGGGGGCGGATCTTCACAAATACTTAACCAGGAATCTATATAGGGGTACTGATCAGGGTGCGCTACCCGCACTCTACGGTGTATTGACTGAATAATCTCTACAGTGAACGTTCCCTCTCGGGGCCAGATGTGGTCTAGATCGGGCCACTCCCTCGTACACAAAATCTGCCAACGGGCTGCTGTCAGTTGTATACCCTAATCTCCTTAATTTATCTGTTTAAAATGTGCGATGATACATTCTTATTGATTGTTTCTAGTAGACCCCGCCCCTCACATTTCGATGTGTGCGCACATCAACAGAAAGAAGGGAAAAGGAGGTCGGTCCTTGGGTAAGGGGTCCTCACGGCCCTGGAAACGTATAAGGAGTACAAATAACAAGACAAGACGACATCGCTTCCCCCTTTTCGCGCGACCTGAACGCGGTCGCCCGGTCAGGAAATGCGCTACTCAGGGGTCCGCCTTCACTTGGTCCGTGCTGCCAGACCTCTCATTCTCACTTCGTTCACACAATCATGCTAGCAACGTATCCCAGAATGCATTCGTTTCTATCTATTCTGACTAGTCTTTTTCCCAATTACAAAATGGTTGAGGGTTTCACCCAGCGAATTCCCATGCGGGGTTTATTGGCTCTTACTTGAGAGTTGATCATGCTCTCTTACCAATTCACAATATATCGAGATTACAATTTCCAAATTCCAAGTTCCAATGGCTGTACTGCTCTTTCTATTTCTGTCTAGATCCCAAAATCAAACTATACTCACTGGATCCGGTCCCTCAAACTTCCCAAGCAGGCGCATGAGTTGGACCTCGGACTCCCCTCACTCGTGTTCGAGGCGTTGGCTCCAACCGGGCCCGGCACCCGCCGAGGTCCGACCAGCTCCCTCCGATACAAGTGACCGGTGGCGCCAGGGAGCAGCCCTCGTCGGAAGGGCGCGATCCCGGCAGGACCAAGCCTATAGAGGCGGAAAAGTCGTGGTATATTGCCCTATATACACTTTGATTCCACAACTTCCCGGCCAACGCACCAAGGAATATGTAGCAGCAAAGCGCAGACAAACCAATGATACCAGGAGTCTGTTCAGAAGGTCCAAATCATTTATTTGTGCACAAGTCTCGAACCAGTCAATTTCAAAATGGCTGAGCAAAGTTTCAAGCATTACAACAAACTTTATAGACTTTTGTTCCATTCTAGGTATAGAAACACATTTCATTGGTCCCGGTAACCTCCCGTACCTCCCGTACCTCTTCCATTGGTCCCGGTACTGATAAGTTTTATCCAATTATGTCCCTTCTGTGGGCATGACACCTGCATGCCCCCCTTCTAGTCCTAATTACAATGGCCAGTTCATCAACTTGTTACTTTCACACTCTCAAGGCCATAGAACCAATTTGTGCTTGTAGAAGAGCAAGGTTCTGTAACTCATCTGTCAGCACTCCTCATTATTTCTTTGCAGATGTACTTTTTCTTATCAGTAACTTTTAAACATGTCTTTTCTGTATTTTTCCATTTCTCAGTTCTACAGTTCTGCCTACCTAAGCTAATTCAATACTTCTACTGAGTTCTATCTTACAATAGCAGCATATTGGGGGATGTGCAATCCTATATGCCTCTCCACAGGCCTCATTTACAGGTCAAGCTAGCCATGCTGGCCTGCTTATGTCAGACACCGTGGGTCACAGGCCTGCACCTGCCACAACAGTAGTAAACATGGCTCTTTCTGAATAATATGGTGATTTGGATGTTTTTATAACTTAAAGTATATTTTTTAAGTTTGCTATTAGTATATTACAGTTCTTATGGTGGGAAGTTACAGGGAGAGGGGGAGCCCCACCTGGCCCCGCGCTGCCTGAGTGTCCCAGATTTGTAAACCAAAAATCTGGTAACATTACCATACAGGTTAATCCCAGGCCCAGGGCCTGCCCCAAATAGGGTTGCCAACCTTTTCACCGAGAAAAACCCGACACCTGTTGGTCGCCATGCTCCACCCATTCTCCGCCCCTAGTCCCACCCCTGCCCCGCCCCCAGCCCCACCCACAAAAATTACCGAGGATACGTGTAGGCTAACTTCCTTGGTCAGATAATAATTAAACTGGGAACCCCAAAATCCAAACATGAAATGTACAACACTGGAGAAATAAAACTATAAAGTAATTTCCTCTTGCACTAAACAAAAACGCAAAGATGTTAGCAATACACCACTTCCCAGACCAGACATATTCCAATTAATAAATTCAAAATAAAAAGTATTTTTCTACCTTCTGTTTGGGCGTTTTATTTTTCAGTTGCAATTGCTCCAGTCACTTTCTTCTGGTTTCTTCTTCGTGTCTTCTGCAAGCTATCCATTTGTCCTTTCTTCTCTTTTAGATGTTTTCCATTCTCTCTCTATTCTGCTTTAACATACTGATTGTTTCCCTTTTGCTCTTTCCCCCAATTCTTTCCTTATTCCTTTATCATCCGTTTAAATTTCACCCTTCCATTCTCAAGCCCCTCTTACTCTCCCAATACCGGCCCATCATAGACTTTTCTTCCACACAAAATATTTTTTCCCCTCTCCATTCTCATTCCCCATCCATTCTAGTCCTCCCCCCAAATCAATTCCCTTATAGTTCTAGGCCCACCCAGCATCCACTCCCTTCTAGTCCCATTCTCCCATGCCCCCCATGCCCCCCATCAGCCCATTTCCAGTCCTATTCCAGCTCTTCATCAGCCCATTTCCAGTGCTAGCCCTCACATCACAGGCCATTTCCAGTCCTAGCTCCCCCCCCCAATCACAGCCCATTTCCAGTCCAAGTCCCCCATCACAGCCTATTTCCAGTCCTAGGCCCCCCCCCCCCCACCATCACAGCCCATTTGCAGTCCGAGTCCCCCCGCACCCATCACAGCCCATTTGCAGTCCGAGTCCCCCCGCACCATCACAGCCCATTTGCAGTCCTAGCCCCCCTAATCACAGCCTATTTCCAGTCCAAGATCCCCCTTCCTCCACCATAGCCCATTTCCAGTCCAAGTTCCCCCCCCCCCATAGCCCTTTTCCAGTCCAGGTCCCCTCCACCCCCATCACAACCCATTTCCAGTCCATGTCCCCCCCCCCAGCACAGCCTATTTCCAGTCCAAGTTTCCCTCCCCCCCCCCCATAGCCCTTTTCTGGTCCAGGTCCCCTCCACCCCCATCACAACCCATTTCCAGTCCATGTCCCCCCCCCATAACCCTTTTACAGTCCAGGTCCCCCCCCCCATCACAGCCTATTTTCCAGTCCAAGTCCCCCCCTTAGCTCTTTTCCATTCCAAGTCCCCCCCCTTAGCCCTTTTCCAGTCCATGTCCCCCCCCTTTAGCCCTTTTCCAGTCCAAGTCCCCCCCCCCCCTTAGCCCTTTTCCCGTCCACGTCCCCCCCTTAGCCCTTTTCAAGTCCAAGTCCCCCCCCCCTTTGCCCTTTTCCAGTCCAGGTCCCACCCATCACAGCCAATGCAGTCCTTGCCCCCCCCCCCCCCGACCAGCATCGCGGCTGTCTGAGGCTTCAGAGGGAGCCGGGGAAGCCGCGCGAGGCCCCGGCTCCTTCTGAACAGCCACCAGCGTGAAAAGCCTTTTCCTTCACGCTGGCGGCTGTTCCTGTGAAGCCGCGAATGCTGGGAAAGGTTAAAGGGCAACCTTTAACCTTTCCCAGCATTCGCGGCTTCACAGGAACAGCCGCCAGCGTGAAGGTAAAGGCTCTTCACGCTGGTGGCTGTTCAGAGGGAGCCGGGGCCTCGCGCGGGCTTCCCCGGCTCCCTCTGAAGCGGAGAAAAAGCCGGTTGTTTTGCTCTGGCCGCTCCCGATCTTGCGGCCAGAGCAAAAAAACCGGCTTTTAAAGGGCCGGTTTTTGCCTCTGCGCCGGCAGCCGGCCTGGCCGTGGAAAAACCGGCCAGGCCGGCTGAAAACCGGCCAGTTGGCAACCCTAGCCCCAGAGTTGGTTCAAGGTGTTGGCACCCTATGCAAATCTTAAGCCTTATGCTCCCCCTGGTTGTCAGAATCTATTTAGCTTTGAATGCCCTGCTCTTTGCTACCCTCCACTCCCCAAAAGCCGCCATCATAGAGGACCATCTAGTTTGCCTAATGGTTGGGCTGGCTCTGCCTAGGCCCCAACAAAAAATCATCCTTGTCTAGGCCACTGATGCAGAGTCTGGCTTCTTTGGGTTTCAGTTTAATTTTTGTCTACATATGTCTATTTTTAGTTTATGATCATTTATTCCTTATTTGGTGGGAATCTATCTAATTTATGAGTGTGACCAAATCCAGCTATTCTGTTAGCATGGAGTTTCTATGTAGGAATTGGTGAGAATCTGGCTTACTCGGTTTTCTAAGTAGATGTATGGATATTCTAGGGCCCACTGCAATATTTATAGTGCTGCTCTTTTCTGGATAGGCCGCTTGTGTGAGTTTTAGATGTTAATGCTGTTATAGTATGGTAAATTTTCTCTGTAGGTCCTAGGTCATTTTTGCAAGGTTTTTTTTTTATGTCCAGTACTGGTGAGGATTTATATTGCTGTTAATTGAAATGACACCAGAATCAGAAATAATTTTTGTATCTTTAGATCTGTGGGAAATGTCCTAGTTCTGCTCTGCACCCATTATTGGGAGAGGGGTTTCTTTAGATACAGAATATATATTTGAAAAGAAAATGAGAGAACCTCGGCACAGTTTAAAACACAAAAAAATAAAATTAGTTATAAGAATTTTATTTTGATGTTATAAATTGCACCATGGTTTTTGCTTTTTTATTTTGTTCCTTGGTATGTGATCACCTTACATTTTGTGTCCTTGGCAGAATATTTATTTACATTAAAAACCAGTGTGTAGTGTCAGGATTTCATATGTTTTATATTAGATTCCCAGGCCGGATAATTAAACTGCCACAATTTTTGCTGCATATAAACATCATTGCAAAGGTTCTTTTTTTTTAATTATATAACTTGGAAACATATTGCTTTCTTTATTCTTGGGGCAACCACCTGACCGGTGTCCTGAGTGAGGGAACCCCTGTTCTCCATCTAGACAAATGAGAAGAAACCTTCATTTTGGCTGCAGGGAGAGGAGGGGGGAGGGGTGCCAGCTTATCTCTCACCTCAGGCAGCAGATTGTCTTGAGCCATCCCTGGACTCAATGCTCTCTCTAACATAGAGGGCAACCCCTCCACCAATTTGATCTGCTCTTTCATTACGATATAGTTTGTACTCAGGTATCAGTGTCCCTCTGGTTGTCCTCCTTCCACCATGTCTCTGAGATACCAATCATATCTAACTTCTCATTTAGTGCTATATATTCTTACTCTCCCATCTTATTTTTTAGACTTCTGGCATTTGCATACAAGCATTTTAGATTCATATTAATCTAGCTGTCGGTAGGCAGGGGTAATTTGCAATCTTTAAGCTCTGTCTGCTCTGTACTTAGGGGCATTTGGGTTACTTTGTCTTTATTGGAACCTCTCTGTTGATATGCCCTCAATCTTTTGCAAGTATCCTTCAAGAATACATTGTTCTGAACCAGGTGCTCTTGGGCGACTGTTGGCTTTCCCCTATTATCTAGTTAAAAGCTGCTCTATCTCCTTTTAAAAGGTTAATGCCAGCAGTGTGGTTCCATCCCGGTTAAGGTGGAGCCCATGCATTTGGAAAAGCCCCTCCTTTCCACAGAATGTTCCTAACAAATCCAAATCCCTCTTCCTTGCACAATCATCTCATCCATGCATTGAGACTCCGGAGCTCTGCCTGCCTTTTAGATCCTGCACGTGGAACGGGAAGCATGTCAGAGGACGCTACCCTGGAAGTTCTGGATTGCAACTTCCTACCTAAGAGCCTAAATTTAGCCTCCAGCACCTCCCTACCTATTCCTATGTCATTGGTACCGACATGTACCAAGACAGCAGACTCCTCCTGAGCACTATCTAAGACCTTGTCTAGGTGGCGTATGAGGTCCGCTACCTTCGCACCAGGCAGGCATGTTACCAGGCGATCCTCACCCCAGGGACTGTCATTTACATGTAGGTTTACAGCACTGCATATGCTTTGTAGTGCTATACAAATGATAAGTAATAGTAATTCTAGTAATTTCATATTTAATTGCTTTAATGCTTTTATTGTAAACTGCTGTGATATCAAATTAGAATGAATAAATAAAACAATATTCAGCTACTGTTTGCTAAATGGAGGTTGAAAACTATGAAAACAAATCATCCCTACAGTGGTGATTTTCTGTCAGATCACTGACCTGGAACTTTTTGTTGCTGACCTGGAATCTTTTTTGACCTTACTTCTTTTTAACTTTTACAACTGGAATGGGAGGTTAAAGATGCCTTTAGTTATAGAAAATAGCCTACTTTTATGGCTATTTCCATGAAACACTACTGATGTCCTCCTGTAGCTATAAAACATTTGAAAAAAATGTTGGGTTACTTATCTTAGTACAACAGTATGTTTTTTAAATAACCCCCTGCACTCCATCAAAATGGCACAATTTTATGGTATAAATGTAATATATTTTATTTTAACAGAAAAATATTTAATTATGGCTTGCGCATTCCATGGAAAATGTCTTTGAATGATAGATAATCCAATATTCATTGGATATACAGTAGTGATTAAGGAATTACTACCAATATATACCTGATTTGATGTTGTTTGAATGGCTGCACTAATGGTATTTTTTAATATATTTCAGTGAGAAAATGAAACATTTCCTGCTGTTTGTACTTACCACTACATTCAGAACAGGTATATCAGTTCTCTGCATTATTGTCTGTGAAATTAGAAACATAGAAACATGTCAGCAGAAAAAGACAATATGACCTATTTAGTCTGCCCTTCCATATCAAATGCTATAGTGCCTTTTTTTCCTTTATAGATCTTCTGTGTATGTCCTATGCTTTCTTGAATTCAGGTGGAAGCTGATGCTATACCCTGTGCGTCTGAGCCCGGGGCCCGCCTAGATCCCAGATGGGGCCGAGATAGACCCGATTCCACTGCCATGGGGTCTAGACGCACCTGCGATGGCAGGAATTGGGGAGACAGATGGCCTGGCACTCACCGCATTCCAAAGAGGCACAAATATCCGAACCTGTACATTCCCCATGCTACAATGCCACAGCTGGTGCGAGTGAGCAGTGATGTCCTAGCACCATGGGAACAAGCCGTCTACCTGGCATCGCAGAGAGGCATGCCCCAAATCGGCCCCTGCAGATCACTGTCAGGGCAGCACCGGAGGCCCCTATGGCCCAGATCGTGGCTGCAGGTGCTGTGCTAGGCCATCGCCATGGAGTGGGAAGCTGCAGCACACAAACTGAGGTGCGCCCTGCACTTATACCACCGTTGGGGTGGAATAGACTGGACGTCCATGGGGGTGCTGGGGAATGTACACAGGCCGTTCCTGCATAACCTGGGTATCGAATACTATTCCGGGGACATCTATGTAGATGGCCTCATAGATATCCATATTAGGCATGTCCATCTTTGTTAAATCGTGCCCGAAGATGGATGTGCCTGGCTTTTTTTTAGATGTTCTGGCTTGGACGTTGTTTGTAAAATGTGCCTTAAAGCCTCTAAGTATTGTTTTTTAAGTATGTGATTATTGTTTTATTTGCCAAAAGTCAGCAGATTCCTTTTAGCCATACATGTTTTTCAAATTCACAGTTGTTAGAGAATTGATCCTTTATCTAGGAAGTCATTTTACATTTTTTAGTTTTAAATGGATGATGGTGCTAGAGTATCTAATCATAGTTGATAAGCTCTAGGGCCTGATATTCAGCGGCGGCAGTTAGCGCTGCGAAAGCGACTAGCTGCCGTTGCTGAATGTAAACTCAGATATTCAGTGCCCTGCCATATGTGGGTCCTAGCACTGAATATCCGGTTTACTTGGGTTGCAGTAAAGCTAACCGAGCAGTCGCAATAGTCAGCTGCAGCCCAGTTAGCTTCAGTGGTGTAAATTAGGCCAGCCTTTACTGTGCCTGACTTTCGCCACTTAGCGATAACTGTGCAGCAACTCAATATCACCTCTGCCCGGTTATTGCTGGGTGCTGCCCCCGGAATGCCCCTGTTATGCCCCGTTGGTAGCCGGTTAGTATCAGAGCATGCAGCAGCAGCACCTGCAGATATTCAGCAGCATTAACCATGTTAGGGACACTGAATATCCCAGCTAGAAGGATTAACATGGTTAACAGGTCTGCTAACCGTGTTAATCCCTTTGAATATTGGGCCCGTAGAATATTATCCTTGTGCTTGGTTAGACTGAATTGTCTCTTTATTTTTTGGCATCTCATCGTCAATGATCTACAAGCAGTACATCACATTAAAAGCACAGTATATCCATTAGAATGTGATATAAATCTGAGGTGAGCCATGGCTTTGCCGTGCCCAGTCATAGGAAACTCACAAGCAGCTTCACTTGCAGCGCAGAATTGCAGAATATTTTTGCAGTCATTTAGAAATCAGCGCCATAGTTGATGGATCACTTGCAGAAATCAGCAATGGTTCCATCGTGTTAACCATGACTGCACACGCCCTAGCCATCCACTTTTGTAGGGATACCACCGAATGACAATCCGAGTGATTAACATTTTCACTTCTCATGGCACAACCCTGGTAGAAATTTCTGTCGTGCATTGCCAAAGAAAACGGGTATATATATCACTCTATTTATGACTGGACAGGTGCTCTTGCTAGCTTATGCTTTTAGAAACATTTCGCTTAACTTAAGGAGCCTTTTACTAGAGCCTGATAAGTGGTTAACGCACATTTTAGCAGGCAGTGTTACTGTGCAGGCATATGACAGCTACTGGCTACTAAAACGCACATTAATAGCCTATCATGCAATAAAAGGTGGAGAACGGACATGGCCTGGGCAGAGTGTGGGGATGGAGAACACATTGCAGGTAGCACGGGGGTACATACCATATGTTGTCAATGTGCCAGTTTGCGTGAGTACAGCTCGTGATCCCTCTACAGATGGCATTAGGTGCCCTCACATCATGTTAGGATATACATCTGTGCAGTAACTGTCAGGAGCTGCTATCCCTGCCACCAACAGCTACCAAGGAGGCTTTGCACTTAACGCATGTTATGATTAGCGGTATAAAAGTATTTTAAATAACAACATTTTAAAAAATAAATATATTCTGTCTGCAGATGCAGTTCCAGCAGATAGCTTGCAGTGTAGCTATGAAGACTACTCTGGATATACAGGTAATTAGCACAATCTTAGGGTGTACTTAATTCTCATTGCTATCAAAGGGAAATCAACTTAAAATGGTTTGGTATTTGGTGGTTATTTTTAGTTGTTAGATTACATTTTTCTAAAATGACCTGAGGCTTAAACATATAAATAGCAGCATTTATGTGTCTAGATGAAATCACAGCAAACTCATAGTTCTAGATTTCAAAAATGCTGACTTCAATAAAGTGGGAGAATACCTGAAGGAAGAGCTAGCAGAGTGGGAGGAGGTAAGGGAAGCAGAAAGGCTGTGGACTAAACTGAAAGAGGCTATAAAAAGGGCAACAGATCTATATGTAAGGAAAGGAAATAAAAGCAAGAGGAAAAGGAAATCAATCTGGTTCTTCAAAGAACTGACTGTAAAGATAAAGGCAATGCTCACAGAATTCAGAAGACTACAAAAAAATGAACATAGAAAAGAATACTGGATACATCAAAAAGAGGCAAAGAGGGAAATCAGGATGGCAAAGCACAGGCAGAATTAAAAATAGCCACATCTGTGAAAAGAGGTAGCAAGACTTTTTTCAGGTATATTGGGGAGAAGGTGGAATTGAAAGATTCAAATGTGCTGAGGACCGATTTGTGGAAAAGGCAGACTTCCTAAACAAATACTTCTGTTCCGTGTTCACATAGAAAATCCTGGAGAAGGACCATGCATGATGGTAGATCCTACACCATTCATGGAAAAAGATGTTTATGAACAGCTTGCAAAACAGAAAGTAGACAAGGCCATGATGCTGGATCAGATACATCTCAGGATTCTGAGGGAGCTCAGAGCGGTTCTGGGAAGACCTTTAAAAGATGTGTTTATAACTCCTTGGAGACAGGGGAGGTTCCACAGAATTGGAGAAGTGCTGAATGGGGTCCCTCTTTACAAATGTGGTAACAGGGAAGAGATGGCAAACTACAGGCCAGTAAGCCTTACCTCAGTGTTGCAAAAGTAATGGAGGCACTGCTGAAAAAAAGAATAATGGTCTTTCTAGAATCCAATGGCTTACAAGACCCAAGGCAACATGCTTTATTACTACTACTACTGATCATTTGTATAGCGCTACAAGGCATACACAGCACTGTACAGACACATGTAAAAGACAGTCCCTACTCATCAGAGCTTACAGTCTAGTCAGGACAGCACAACAGCTGAGGACAAGGATGCATCTAGGGGAATGGTACGGAAACACTTGGAGACTAAGTGGATCAGAATCCAAAAGCAGCCTCAAAGAAGTGAGTTTTCAGTCTGGTTTTGAAAATGGCCAGAGATGAAGCCTGACATACAGACTCAGGTAGTTTGTCCCAGAACATAAGAACATAAGAACATAAGACATGCCATACTGGGTCAGACCGAGGTCCATCAAGCCCAGTATCCTGTTTCCAACAGTGGCCAATCTAGGTCCTACATACCTAGCAATATCCCCAAAAGACACAGGTTCCACAATGCTTGAGGAGCATGAGGCATGAGGAGCAGCAAGATGAAAGGAGCGAAGTCTGGAATCAGCAATAGAAGAGAAGGGCACAAATATAAGTGATCTGCCAGAAGAGAGGAGTTCCTGAGGAGGGGTATAGGGAGAGATAAGAGAGGAAAGGTAGTGAGGAGCAACAGAATGAGTGCACTTATGGGTCGGTAGGAGAAGTTTGAACTGCATATGGAAACAGATAGGGAGCCAGTGAAGTGACTTGAGAAGAGGCGTTAAATGAGCAAATCGAGGTTGGCGGAAGATTAGCCGCACAGCTGAGTTTTGAACAGATAGAAGGGGAGAGATATGATTCAGAAGGAGATCAGCAAAGAGGAGGTTGCCATAGTCTAGGAGGGGGGTGATTAAAGAGTGGATGAGTGTGTCTTAATAGTGTGTTCAGAAAGGAAGGGGTGAATTTTGCTGATGTTATAGAGAAAGAAAAGACAGGTTTTAGGTATTGGTTGGATGTGTGTGGAGAAGGAGAGGGGAGAGTTAAAGATGACCCCAAGGTTGTGAGTTGAGGAAACCAAGGGGGGGGGGGGATACACCAACTGAGAGCAGGATAGCAGTAGAGGAGGATCCACCAGAACAGACACTGAAAGTACAATGGAAGAGATAAGAAGAGAACCAGGATAGCACAGAGCCCTTAAAACTAAGAGAGGACAAGGTATCAAGGAGAAGGTGATGATCAATAGTGTCAAAAGCAGCAAAGAGGTGGATATTTAACTCCTGTGACGACTTTGCTGTGAGTTCTAGCTGTCTATTTATATATTTAATTGCTGTCTTTATTGGTGTGCTACTTCACCTCCCTGTTCCCTTTAGTTTTGCACTTCAGCTTTCTCAGCTGTATAATTTACCCTGCCTCTCTCTTCTAACTGGACTTTCTGTGGTAGCCAGGTTAACTGTTACTTTAAATTAAATATCTCTCTCTGCTCTGTCCCCAAAACGTGCTGTGGTTTAAACTTTTTTTCCTGCTCTAGCCTACCTGAGGGGCCAACCCCCTTTCCCCCCTGCTGAGGGTACAGGACAGGGTACCTTGTAACAGCCCTCTTTTAATAGGTCTTATTTCCCTCCCTCCCTCCCCGACACCCACCCGCCCCTGGGGTAATTGTAGCTTTATAGGTACTTACACGTCTTAGAGGAAAGGGGCTGCTCTCAGGTGCAGCTCTTTATCCAAATCAGTCATACATTGAGGACCTGAGATTAATTAAGCTTCAGGTGAACAAGGTATATTAGAGGTATTAGATACACTTTTATTAATATAAGCATCTACACCAACCCTTAGTAAGTACAGAATTTAAAGACCTAAACACAAGCTTTAAACTAAGATGCAGACAACAGTCCAGCAGCGAGATGGGGGCTTTCCAGTCTTTTGCATAGAGTGTCACATGTATGGTTTTCTCCCAGTTGGTGAGAGGTCTTATGTATGTACTAAGTGCAAGGAGCTCTTTGCTCTCAGGGAACAAATCCGTTCTCTAGAGGCTAGAGTAGCAGACCTGGAAGACATAAGAAAGACAGAGAAGTACATGGACGAGACCTACAGGGATATAGTCCTGAAGTCCCACCTCCAGTCTGGCAGCATCCCTGTTGCCATGGAGGAGAGAGGTCACATGACAGGAGAGCATCACCCTGGTGTGGCAGGACGTGATCCTGTAACTAGGACCTGTCCTCCAGGTGATGTAAAACCCTCTCGCATTGAGGACATTTCTCCAGGGCCATGTGCCCATGAGGGAAGGGTTAGGACAGCTGTTATAGTTGGTGATTCAATCATTAGGCATGTAGATAGCTGGGTAGCTGGTGGACGTGAGGATCGGCTGGTGGACGTGAGGATCGCCTGGTAACATGCCTGCCTGGTGCGAAGGTAGCGGATCTCACGCACTGCCTAGATAAGATCTTAGATAGTGTTGGGGAGGAGTCTGCTGTCTTGGTACATGTTGGTACCAATGACATAGGAAAATGTGGTAGGGAGGATCTGGAGGCTAAATTTAAGCTTTTAGGTAGGAAGTTGAAATCCAGAACTTCCAGGGTAGCGTTTTCCGACATGCTTCCCGTTCTACATGCAGGACGCAAAAGGCAGGCAGAGCTCCGGAGTCTCAATGCGTGGATGAGACGATGGTGCAAGGATGAGGGTTTTGGATTTGTTAGGAACTGGGGAACATTCTGGGGAAAGGAGGGGCTCTTCTGAAGGGATGGGCTTCACCTTAACCAGGATAGAACCAGACTGCTGGCATTAACCTTTAAAAAGGAGATAGAGAACTTTTAAACTAGAAAATAGGGGAAAGCCGACAGTCGGCCAAGAGCGCACGGTTCAGAAGAATGTATCCTTGAAGGATACTACCAAAAGCAGTGAGGTTCCAAAAAAGAGTAAAGTAGCCCAAATGCCCTTGAAAATGGTGCAGACAGAGCGTAAAGATTCCAAATAACCCATGCCTTCCAAAAGCCAAATTAATATTAATAAAATACAGTCTCTAAAATGCTTGTATGAAAATGCTAGAAGTCTAAACAATAAGATGGGAGAGTTAGAATATATAGCAAATGTACATAAACATAAACACTAAATGAGAGGTTAGATATGATTGCAATCTCAGAGACATGGGGGAAGGAGGATAACCAGTGGGACACTGTGATACCTGGATACAAACTATATCGTAATGATAGAACTGATCAAATTGGTGGAGGGGTTGCGCTCTATGTTAGAGAGGGCATTAAGTCAGAAAGGATTAAAGTTTTGCAGGAAACAAAATTTGCTGTAGAATCTCTATGGATTGAAATTCCATGTATGAAGGGGAAGGTGATGACAGTGGGGGTGTACTATCGACCGCCTGGCCAGAATGAACAAATGGATGATGAAATGTTCAAAGAAATCATGGAAGCTAACAAAAGTCACAGCACAGTAATAATAATGGGTGATTTCAATTACCCCTGTATCGACTGGGTCAGTGTCATGGCAGGACATGCTAGGGAGATAAAGTTTCTAGATGACATAAATGACTGCTTCTTGGAGCAGCTGGTTCATGAACTGACCAGAGGGGAAGCCATACTGGACCTAGTCCTTAGTGGAACACCAGATCTGGTGCAAGAAATAAGGGTATTGGGGCCACTTGGCAATAGTGATCATAGAATGATCGTGTTTGATTTAATTAGTGGAAGAGGGATAGTAAAGAAATCCACAGTACTACCTTTTAACTTTCGAAATGGAGACTATGATAAAATGAGGAATATAGTTTTAAAAAACTAAAAGGAGCGGTTGCAAAGGTTAAAGACTTACATCAAGCTTGGGTGTTGTTTAAAAATACTATCCTGGAAGCCCAGACCAGCTGTATTCCACGCATTAAGAAAAGTGGAAGAAAGTCCAAAAAACTGCCAGCATGGTTTAAAGGTGAGGTCAGAGAAGCTGTTGCTGCCAAAAAAGCATCTTTCAGGAAATGGAAAAAAGAGCCAAACGATGAAAACTGGAAACAGCACAAGCACTGGCGAGTTAAATGCAAAGCATTGATAAGGTAGGCAAAGCGAGAATTTGAGAAGGAACTTGCTAAGGAAGCAAAAACACGAAATAAAGACTTTTTCAAGTACATTCGTAGCAAAAGGCCTGTGAGAGAGTCAATTGGACCGTTAGATGATAGAGGGGTAAAAGGAGCAGTAAGAGGAGACAAGGCTATAGTGGAGAGACTGAATGAATTATTTGCTTCGGTCTTTACTGAGAAAGATGTAGGGATGTTACCCAAGACTGAAGTGGTATTTAAAAGTGATACTGCAGAGGAATTGAGAGAAATATCGCTACACCGGGAAGATGTATTACAACTATTTGATAAACTGAATAGTAGCAAATCACCTGGACTGGATGGTATACATCCAAGAGTGTTGAAAGAACTGAAATATGAGATTGCAGACCTGCTATTAGTAATCTGTGAACTTTCATTAAAATTATTCTGTAATACCTGAAGATTGGAGGATCGCCAATGTAACGCCAATTTTTAAAAAGGGTTCCAGGGGTGATCCGGGAAACTACAGACCGGTGAGCCTGACGTCAGTATCGGGGAAAATGGTAGAAACCATCATAAAGAACAAAATTACACAGCATGTAGATAGTCATGGCCTAATGGGAGACAGCCGACATGGCTTTAGACAAGGAAGATCTTGTCTTACTAATTTGATATGTTTTTTGAAGGTGTGAATAAACAGCTACACAAAGGTCAGTCGGTTGATATAGTATATCTGGACTTTCAGAAAGCCTTTGACAAGGTCCCTCATCAGAGACTTTTGGCAAAACTAAAAAGTCATGGGATAGGAGGCAGTGTACTATTGTGAATCGGGAACTGGTTAAAAGATAGAAAACAGAGGGTAGGGCTAAATGGCCAATTTTCCCAATGGAAAAAGGTGAATAGTGGAGTACCCCAGGGATCTGTACTGGGTCCGCTACTTTTTGACATATTCATAAATGACCTGGAAAAGGGAATAACTAGTGAGGTTATCAAATTTGCAAACGACACAAAACTGTTTAAAGTTGTTAAAACCCAAGAGGATTGTGGAAAACTGCAGGTGGATCTGGATGAATTGGAAGACTGGGCATCCAAACGGCAGATGAAATTTAATGTGGACAAGTGCAAAGTTATGCACCTAGGAAAGAACAACCCACACTATGGTTATACGATGCAAGGTTCCACATTGGGAACCACCACCCAGGAAAAAGATTTAGGAGTCATCGTGGATAACATGTTAAAACTGTGCAGCGGCAGCCAAGAAAGCAAATAGAATGCTAGGTATCATAAGGAAAGGAATGGAAAATAAAACAAAGGATATTATAATGCCTCTGTATCGTTCCATGGTATGACCGCACCTTGAATATTGTGTGCAATTCTGGTCACCGTATCTTAAAAAGGATATAGCGTTATTAGAAAAGGTACAGAGAAGAGCCACCAAAATGGTAAAGGGATGGAAGGCTACTCCTATGAAGAGAGGCTACAAAGGTTAGGGCTCTTCAACCAGGAAAAGAGACAGCTGAGGGGAGATATGATGAGGTCTATAAATTAATGAATGGAGTGGAACGGGTAAACGTAGTTCAATTGTTTAGAAAGACTAGGGGACATGTAATGAAGCTACAGGGTAAACTACTTAAGACAAATAAGAGAAAATATTTTTTCACTCAATGTTTAATCAAACTCTGGAATTTGTTACGGAGGATGTAGTAAAGGCTGTTAGTGTAGTTTGGTTTAAAAAAGTTTTGGACAAGTTCCTGGAGGAAAGGTCCATAAACCATTATTAAAAAGGGACCCAGGATATCAATGCTTGACTCAATACAAGCATTTTGGAACCTGTGTCTCTTAAGGATACTGCTAGGTACGTATGACCTAGATTGGCCACTGTTGATGGACCTTGGTCTGACCCAGTATGGCATATCTTATGTTCTTAAAAAGTTCAAGAAGGATGAGAATCGAGGAAAGGCCCTTGGATTTTGCCAGGAACAGGTTGCTGGAGATTTTGCAAGAGTTGTTTCAGTAGAATGGGTGGGACAAAAGCCAGATTGCAAA
Organism: Ichthyophis bannanicus; assembly: GCA_033557465.1. Taxonomy (NCBI): domain Eukaryota; kingdom Metazoa; phylum Chordata; class Amphibia; order Gymnophiona; family Ichthyophiidae; genus Ichthyophis; species Ichthyophis bannanicus. Next base: position 303,239,262 of record CM066032.1, on the reverse strand, counting down.
GGATCCAGAAGGGCTTTATGGGAGAGAAAGTCAAAGCAACAGTGGTGAAATGCACGTTCAACTAGTTTAGAGATGAAAGGGAGGAGGGAGATGGGTCAGTAGTTAGAAGGACAGATAGGGTCAAGTGAAAGTTTCTTAAGGAGAGATATGATCACAGCATGCTTAAGGGCTACAGAAACAATTGCAGTGGAGAGCGATAGATTGAGAATATGAAAGAAAGAAGGGAGTACAGTGAAGGAGATAGAGCTTAGGAGATGGGTGGAAACAGGATCAGAGGAGCAGGTAGTGAGTTTGGAGGAGGGAAGATGTTGTGTGGATTCCTCATCAAAAATCATAGAAAACGAAGAAAGGATCGCAGAGGTTGAGGGGAAACGTTGGGAGCGAAGGGGAGGGGGGAGAGGGGATGGAGCTGACCTTGTGGGGAATTGGAGTGCGATCTTGTGGACTTTGTCGTGGAAATAGTTGGCCAAGGTTTGATCAGAAAGGGAAGGAGTGGTTGAAGGTGGAGGCACTTTGAGGAGAGTTGAAAGTTGAGAGTGGATGAGTAGCCTAGTGGTTAGAACACTGGCTTGGTAACCAAACAACCAGCGTTCAATTCCCACTAGCACTCCTTGTGGCCTTGGGCAAGTCACTTAACCCTCCAGTGCCTCAGAAGAAAGGCCTGGCAATCTACTTCCAGTGACACTGCCAAGAAAACCCAGGAGCTTCTGGGTTGCCAGGAGTCAGTACTGACTCGAAGGCACACATTGCATTGCATTGCATTGCATTGAGAGTTGTAAAGAGACGGCTTTACTAAAGGAAGATTGTGCGAAACAAATCCGATTGATTTCTTTGACTGGGTGACTAGAGAACTAGATCAAGGGTATAGGATGGATGTGGTCTACTTAAATTTCAACAAAGCCTTTCATACTGCTTCTCATACGAAGCTTATGAATAACAGTAGCCTGGGGATGGGTTGACCGACAGACGACAGAAGGTGTAGTAAATGAAATTTACTTAGAAGTAAGTAGTGGAGTGCCTCAGAGATCATCCTGGAACTGGTACTGTGGGTGATATTGCTTAAGGGTTTAAAAAAAAAGTTGCCTTTTGTAGATGTGCAACAGACTGGACACCTTGGAAAGGGTAGACAACATGAGGAAAGATATACAAAAATGAGAGGAATGGTCTAATGCTTTGCATTTAAGATTTAATGCAAAGATGCATTTGGGATGCAGAAATTCAAAGAAGCTGTATGTGATAGGGGATGAGAAGCTGGTGTGTAGGGACCAGGAAAAGGACTTTGGAGTGATAATTTCTGAGGATCTCAAGATGGCAAAACAATGTGATAAGGTGATAAGCAAAGCCAGAAAGAAGCCAGAGGGAAGAAGGAGGTATTAATGCCCCATATCACTCGTTGGCAAGGCCTCACTTGGAGCATAGTGTTGAATTTGGCTGGCATTCTGTCCCACGAATAGCAGAGTTGGACGTGCGGACTGGATGTCCAACCCGCATTCAGACGCTGGCCCCGATTCCGCTGCCAGCGCTCCCTGCAAGTACAGAGCATCTGTGCGGGAAGCACTGTACGTGGGCAGGAGGGGGTAGAGTGGGGAAGTGGCCAGCTGCCGGGATATACAGGGCCTATTCAGGACAGGCCCCTGTACGTCCACCGGCACACAGCTTCATGCCTGGCTTATTTCACCCTGAAGGTGGAATAAGTCTTTGGTGTCCCCCACATCGTGCGCCACACCCCCACATCACAGTCCTATGGCCACACTGTGCCCCTGCAGCCATGATCCGGCTCACAGTGGTCACCATAATGACCCCTCGGTATTGAGTTAGGAGGGCTATTCGGTGCTTTGGCGCATAGCCCTCCCTGTGGACCTCTAACCCCAGATATTCAAGGCATTGAATATCCAGGTTTGCCACACTGCCTCTCAGCCGCAGTCGATAATTGGGCACAGAGATATTGCATGCTGCCCTGTTAGTTCCTGCAGATTAAAGATAGGCAAGGGTTTTCCTCGCCTATCTTTTAGGTGCAGGTTGCTAACCAGGCAGCATGCAATATCGCTGCTGCCCAGTTATCGATTGTCGCCACCTCTGCTGCTCCCCGGAATGCCACTGACACGTCCCAGTACTAAGCGACTAGAATCGGGGGTGTAGTGCCGTTGAATATCCCAGATAGGGGCATTTACACAGTTTACAGCACTGCAAACCATGTAAATGCCTTTTGAATATCAAGCCCATCATAAGCAATGTGGTGGTAATTTCCCCTGTTTCCTGCCATGATGCATATATACTCACCCAGTCTAGACTGGCTCAAGAAGTTGCCCGTGTACACCAGTAAAACACGAGAGAAATGGGTGAGGAAGCAATATCACTGAGCAGAATGGTTGGCTAAGCCATCAGCTCTGAAGACCCCTAAGCTAATGGTTTGTATTGTGCCCCCCAGTCTAAGGGTTTGCTGTGGCAACAGTGGGTTTTGTGGCTGAAAGTGTGTGTGTGTGTGTGGCAGTAGAATGGCTGCTAAGAAGAAAGCTGTGGACTCACAAGAGCTCTGTTTTGTGGAAGCTGCTGTGCCGAGGGGACCATGTGCTAGATAGATGCAGACTTTGGCCACCTTAAGATCATCAGAAATAATTAGTCCAGGTTCCACTTTTCTTTTGTGGACAGAAGTACTTCACCCCCCCCCTCCCAATACTGTACTGTTCCCTTAGATTTTTGCAGCTCAAAGACATCATCCCACAGTTTGTGAGCATTAAATCTCAACTGCCAAATTCTTCAAGCTTCGCTTTCCTGGGCATCTACTTAATTACATATTTTGGAATCATCCGCAAAGAAGCAAACTTTACCTGACAGCCCTTCTGCAGTAACTCAAAAATATTAAAAAGAATCGGACCAAGGACTGATCCCTCCACACCATTGATAACATACTTAACCTCAGAGTAAACTCAGTTTACCAATACTGTTTGTCACCTTCCACCCAACCAGTCAGTCACTTTAAGTTCCATCCTTAGAGTGTTCAATTTATTTATAAGTTGCCTGTGTGGAACCATATCCAAGGTTTTGCTGAAATCTAAGTACACCACATCTAGTACTCTCCCTTGGTTCAGCTTTCTGATCACCCAGTCAAAGAAATTAATTAGATTAGTCTAGCAAGATCTGCCTCTAGTAAAACCATGCTACTTTGGATCCTGCAATCCACTGGATTTCAGAAACCTCACTAACTTCTGTTTCAGCAGTATTTCCATTAATTTACTCACTACAGAGGTCAGACTAATAGCCTGCAGTTCCCAACCTTCTTACTTCTGTTTTTGTGTAGAGGGACCACCTGCTCCCTTCTCCAGTTCTCTGGGACCACTCCTAAATCTAAAGAAGCATTGAAAATGTCAGATAGGAGTGTTGTCAAAACTTCTCTAAATTCTTTCAGTACTCTTGAATGTATTGCATCTGATTCCTTTGCTTTGTCTACTTTTAATTTAGCAAGCTCTTCATGAATATAATCTTTTGAAAATTGTTCATGATTTTCCTCACTTCCATTCCTATTTGTGTGTACTTTGAGGTCCCTCCAGCTGTGAATGCAGAACCGAAATATTTGTTAAGCATTTGTTAAACGTTATCCTCATCCACTTCTACATATTTCTCCCTTTCAACCTTGAGTCTGACTGCCATTTTTGCACTTCCTGCTATCACTAACATATCTAAAAAATCTCTTGTCCCTCCATTTTACTGCATTGGCTATTTTTTCTTCCATTTGCATCTTTGCATTCCTTACTACTTTCCCAGCTTCTCTTAGCTTTTCCAAGTATTGTTGGCGGTCTTCCTCTTCTGTGCTCTCTTGTATTTTATGAAGGCCATCCTCTTTTTCCTCCCTTTTCAGTACTTTTTCTGAGAACCATAGTGGCCTCCTTTCCTTTTACATTTATGTACTTTCCTAACAAAAAGGTTTGTTGCCTTTTTAATTGTTATTTAACAGGTTTATTATACCACTTTATCATTTTAGTCAAAGCAGTTTACATTGTAACTTGAACTTGGTAATGTACATTAAACAGGGACATTGATAACTTGGATTTTTCTGAGGCAATGGTGGATTAAGTGACTTGCCCAAGGCCACAAGGAGTGCTAGTGGGAATTGAATCCTAATCTCTTGGTTCCCAAGCCAGTGTGCTAACCAATAGGCTATTCCTCCACTTAGCTTTGTCAGTGCTTTTCTACATCAACTACTACCACCACCACCACCACCAATAATAATCATTTGTATAGTGCTACAAGGCATACACAGCGCTGTACAGACACATGTAAAAGGTGGTTCCTGCTCATTAGAGCTTACAATCTAGTTAAGACAGACAACACAGCAGTTGAGGGCAAGGAATGGTAAGGAAACACATAGGAGACTAAGTTAATCAGGATCCAAAAGTGACCTTGAAGAAGTGAGTTTTCAGCCTGGATTTGAAAAGGGCCAGAGATGAAGATTGTTGCATAGACTCAGGTAGTTTGTTCCAGGCATAAGGAGCTGCGGGGTAGAAGGATCGAAGTGTCAATAGAAAAGAAGGGCACAGATAGAAGCAGTCTGCCAGAAGAGCAGAGTTCCCGAGGAGAGGTGTAGGGAGAGATAAGGGAGGAAAGATAGTGAGGAGCAGCAGAATGAGTGCACTTATAGGTCAGTAGGAGAAGTTTGAATTGGATACAGAAACGGATAGGGAGCCAATGAAGTGACTTGAGAAGAGGGGTTATATGAGCATATCAAGGCTGGTGGAAGATTAGCCACACAGCTGAGTTTTGAACAGATTGAAGGGGAGAAAGATGATGCAGAGGGAGACCAGCAAGGAAGAGGTTGCAATCGTCTAGATGGGAAGTGACTAAAGAGCAGATGTATCTTAGTAGTGTGTGTAGAAAGGAAGGGATGAATTTTGTGAATGTTATAGATAAAGAAGCAACAGGTTTTAGTTGTCTGTTGAAGGTGTGCAGAAAAAGAGAGAGTAGAGTCAAAGATGACCACAAGGTTGCGAGCTGAGGAAAGAGGGAGGAGTGTAGTGTTATCCACAGGAATAGAGGAGGGAGGAAGGGGGAAGGCAAGTTTAGGGGGAAAGATAAGGAGCTCATTTTTGGCTATGATCAGTTTCAGACAGTGGTGAGACATTCAGGCAGCAATGTCGGATAAGGGAGATCACCGGGCCTGTATTCCTGGAGAGACCTCAGGCACAGAAAGGTAGTACTGAGAGCCCCCCGCATAAAGATGGTACTAAAAACCATTGGAGGAAAAGTGTACCAAGGGACTGTATATAGAAAGAGAAAAGGAGAGGTCCCATCCCTCCAGCTAGTCCCATCCAGCTAATGACTCCTTGAAGTATTCCCCCATCTTGACAAAGACTAGGACCCCACTTTTGAATGAACCATCTCCTGATACTGAATCACACTCTTTAGTGATCACTGAATACACGATAATCACCCGCTATAAGGAATGGGGAGTGATGTAAGTACCAGGTGTAGTAGGGTTCCGTGTTGCCAGCTGCCAGAATACAGAGTTGCTAAATTACCTGGTTCCAGGAGAGAATTTAAGCCAGTCCTGGATTTCTGACAGACAAGTATTATGGGACCTGCAGCACTGATTTCAATGGGTAAAATTGCAGACTACAAATACCGTACTGTATTGCAATGCAAATTTAAAACCTAAACTGACAAAAAATCTCACTCCTGGGACTGGGTATCTTGGCAACTCTGGGAAGAATTCTCCGTGTAGAGAATCCAGGATCTCCTTACTTGTAGACGACACTGCAGCAGGAGTATGCCAATCAAAATCCAGCATATTGAAATCACCTATCAGTACTATGAATGTCTTTTATTGAAGCTCTGTCCATTTCTGCCTGTGAAGGAAGGCTGTATATCATACCAATGTAAATGGATGCTCCATTCCCTCTTTCCAGATTAATTCACCGAGCTTCCTCCTTACCTTATAAGTCCTGCAACTGTTGCTTAAAGATTATTTTTTTTTTTTTACATATCTTGGTCGCTGATTGTATCTTCTAGCTGCGGCCCTGTAATTGACGCAGAGGGTGGGTATGGAGGGGGGCTGGGAAGAGCCGTGCATGTGTTCTCAGATTTAAAAGTGCAGGACTAGGGGAAGGCTCTTGAAACCTCAGGCCATACTTGTTCTGTGTTTGCCTAATTGTGTCCTTTTCCCATCTCTCTTCAGGCCGTGGTGATGCAAGCTGTGATGCCTGCACAGGTAAACCTCTGACAGTCTTTTCCAATGTTTACAAACTAGTGCCAATGCTTGGTGCTATCCTCATTGTCAGGCATTGTCAGTTGGGAGCCCCCGTACTCCACAAACAACTGACCATTTTAAGCCATCCTTCTGGTCAGTCATTGTTATAAGGATATGACTGTAGCCCATTGCCATGTAATACTGCTTCTGCAACTGCTGCTTTCTTCTAAGCAAGTATTTGTGCACTATACTTTTCTAATGCCATGCCCAAAGGACATTAGACCTACACTTTCATGTATTCCATGTGGCCTACTGTTGAGTGGATAGGTTACACAGATGTAAGTTAACAGTCTAGTTGTCATTTTCACCTTTACCACTGGTGACAGCGGTGTGGTGACTACACGCCAAATGGATCCACTGTCCTAGCTAGATAAAGGAGATCACCCCTACCTGGACGATTGCTCATAAAGGAAGGCACGGCCTCAGAAGTGCAGCAGGCAACCGCATGTATCATCCAGGTCCTGCAAAATCCAGGGTTTGTAATAAACTACCCCAAGTCCCACCTCCTCCCGACACAGTGTCTGTAGTTCATAGGGATAAGACTAGACACCCTCCAGGCAAGGGCCTTCCTTCCAGGGGACCAGGCCTCCTGCTGCGCCTACTCGGACACATGGCCTCCACAGTCTATGTCACCCCAGATGCCCGCCTCCACATGAGGGCCGCACAGTGGTGCCTTCGGGACCAATGGACGCAGGCTACAGGCTGTCTCTGCAACAGAATTGTAGTGACCTGCCAATTGGCGGAATCCCTGACCTGGTGGCAAAATCCCCAGTACCTCGAGGCAGGGATACCCTTCCAGACCCCGTGCCCCTTAAGGGTTCTCATGATGAATGCCTCCCTGCTGGGATGGGGAAGTCCACTGTGAGGTACTCCGCACCCAGGGCAGCTGGTCGCAGAGCAAGAGCAACTAGCAGATCAACCTTCTGAAATTATGGGTGATACACCTAGCCCTCCAAGCCTCCACCTATGGTGACAACCAGTGTTGGTCCAAACAGACAACCAGGTGGCTATGTTCTTTGTGAACAAGTAGGGGGGCATGGGGTCTCATGCCCCCTGCAGTGAGGTGATTGCTCTCTGCTCCTACGCAGTCCAAAAGGGCATACTCTTATGGGCAGTATACCTGCTGAGCCAGGACAACGCACTGGCTGACAGATTAAGCAGGGTCCTCCAGCTGCATGAGTGGCAGCTGGACCCCAGAGTAGCCAACTGGCTTTTCCACTTCTGGAGGGAACCATGGATAGACTTGTTTGCCAGCCCGGACAACTACTAGTTGCCCCGTTTCTGCTTTCGGCAAGCCCACCCTTCCTGGGTGGCGGCAGATGCATGTCTCATTTCGTGGTCAGAAGGTCTCATGTATACCTTTCCCACCCACACTACTAATTGCCAAAATGTTATTCAGGAACCCTCCGTGACAAGGCCTCACTGATCCTGATATACTGATAGCCCCTCGATGGCCCAGGCAGCTGTGGTTCCCATTACTCCTCCGGCTGTCGGTGGAGACTCCCATCCCATTGAGGAGCTCCCCAGGGCTCCTGTCACAGAAGGGGGGCTCTCTCTTGCTCCCCAATCTGGGGTCCCTGTCACTGACAGCATGGCTACTGAAAGGGTGACCTTAGCTTCTTTCAACCTCTTGGAGGAAGTGGAAGAAATCCTGTTGGCTTCCCGTAAGTCCTCCACCAGGAAAGCATATGCCTTCCAGTGGCACAGATTTTCATTCTGGTGTGCAGAGCAGGGGATTAGCCCGGTCTCCTGTCCGTTGCAGCTGGTCCTGCAGTACATTCTCCATCTCTCGCACTCTGGACTCAAATCGAACTCTGTCAGAGTGCATCTCAGTGCCCTGACAGCACATCACCATCCAGTGGATGGCAAACCACTCTCAGCCCAGCCATTGGTGACCCGCTCCATGAGGGGACTCCTTTTATCGAAACCCCCGGTATGCCCTCCGACGACTGAGTGGGACCTCAATGTCGTACTGGCATAGTTTACTTCCCCACCTTTTGAGCCCCTGGCTACCTGTCACCTGCGATACCTTTCGTGGAAGGTGGTGTATTGATCCCCACTGGGCATCTCCCAATGGGGAGCTGTCCAGGGGCAAATCAGTGCTGAAGGGGGGCACTGTTAGTGTAGCTGGGTTTAAAAAAGGTTTGGACGAGTTCCTGGAGGAAAGGTCCATAAACCATTATTAAAAAGGGACCCAGGATATCAATGCTTGACCCAATACAAGCATTGTGGAACCTATGTCTCTTGGGGATACTGCTAGGTAAGTATGACCTAGATTGGCCACTTTTGGAAACAGGATACTGGGCTTGATGGACCTTGGTCTGACCCAGTATGGCATATTTTATGTTCTTATACATTTGTATATTAGATATTGTTGGTGCTATGGATCACAACACCGCAGCACCAAAAGTATTGGTGGGGAGGCCTGATCACAACAGTTGAGGGTGGGGCATGGCAGCTAATAGGTTCAGAGTTTCTGACAGCTCTGTGCATCCGATCACTCTCATCCCTCTCCAAGGGTTTATCACAGTGGACCAAGGCAGGTAACGCGGGGTCTCCGTGGGAAAATCCAAAACTCTGTGTTATCTGCAGGACCTCTCCTGGGAATACCCCCTGCAGATAACGCGGAGGTTTGCCGCTTACCATGCGGTGCATTAGCAGCCAAACCAATGTGGTTTAGTAGACAAACCCTTAGTGTGGCTAATCTATGCAAATTATAGCCCATTGTGATTTTTTTCCCATCAGAGGTTTTTAATGGTGAGGGGTGCATTTTTCTTACTTTGGAGTACCTAACGACATCAGCAACTGAATATTTTCTAAGGCACTGCATTTTTGTTCTTTCTAAGTATATAAAAGGAGTTCAAAAAAATAAGCCCCCCCCCCCCACCAAAAAAATGACCCAATGCATTTCTATGGCAGAAGGGGTTCCAGCTTCTATAACATGGAAACTTACATACAGTGAAACATAAAAGTTAGGGAATTCCTTTTTTCAAACTGCCTGTTCCTGTTCTGTATTTACCCACCCCCAAAATTACTTCTCTACAACAGCCCCACCACCACGTAAACTGCCGTCACTCCAAAAATTAACCCCCACCAATACCCTACAATCTCGCAAGTTTCCCTGACCCCAAAATATATCCCCTCCCCACACACCACTGGCTCACCATACCACAATCTACTCCTAGCCACAAAAACTATCCCCTGTAACTGCCCCACAACTCTGCAAAATTTACCACCCCCGAAAATTACCTGAATGCAGTTGCCCATATCTCACAAACTCACCACCCCACAAATTGCTTCACCCTTAAAAAAAACAAACCAGCAACTGCCCTACTGCCCTGAAAATTGCACCCACCTCCAAAACTATCCCCCTGGCACTGCCTCACATAATTATGTAGCAAAATAATGATGTAGGAGAAATTGTTAGTATAGCTGGGTTTAAGGTTTGGACAAGTTCCTGGAGGAAAGGTCCATAAACCATTATTAAAGAGGACCTAGGAAATGCACTTCTTTTCCTAGGACGAGCATTGTGGAACCTGTGAGTCTTTTTGGGAACCTGTCAGGTACTTGTGACCTGAATTGGTCACAGCTGGAAAAAGGATACTGGGCTTGATGGACCTTGGTCTGACCAAGTATGGCATTTCTTATGTTGTTATATTCTTAATTGCTCCACCACTTTGTAAACTGCCCCACTTCCAAAAACTATCCCCACAATTGCCCTACCCCCAGCAAACTGCACCTTCCTCCCAAAACTAATCCCTCACAAGTTGCCCCACCACCCACAACTACCTTCCACAAACACAGCACATGCAGAGCACACACAGATGCACACACACACACACACACACATCCACAAAACACCCACACCACACACATCGATTACAAATAATTCCCTAACCGTGATGTTCTTCATTTTAAGTTTTTCAGATATAGTGTATATTTTATTTTCTTTGTTGTTGCTTTTACTGTGAAAGCTGCTGAATGAATTGTACAGTTTTCTTATTGGTTGCAATGTGTACTGCAGGTTTATATCTGTTGTCATGGGCAAGACTAGATTAAAGCATCGGCAAACTAAGAATGTACCTAGGGTCCAAAGTTTAGGAGGATACTATCAGATGCGCATAGGACTCAGAAGGTTAGGACTGACATCTGTCTGGCTTTTTTCAGGAGTCTACTGAGTTATGATTAAATGTCTGGAAGCCTGAAGAATATTTAGCCCTTTAGCCCAGGAACAGGTCCTTATACTGCTTGGCAGGCTGCGGGTACACAGTTCTAAAGTGTTGTTGTTTTTTTTTGTCTTGCAGTATTTTTTTATTTTTTATTTATTTTATACACATTTATATACCGCATCTTCCAAAGTTCAGTTGCGGTTCAGTGAACAATAATTAACAAAGCAAGTTTGTTTTACAGGGAACGTCATATTATAACAGAACATATTTACAAGGAACATCATTTTATATATAGATTTGTATGTACTCTTACAATTAAATCTGAGGCTTCTTTGAAGCCTGTGGTACTCAGACTCCTCTCACACCTCTTCTGTTTTCAAATAACTGATTCCAGTTCAGACTTTGTGCTCTGAACCAAGGGTTTACTTAACTTTAGGGTCACTAGTACAATACTTACAACAACTGGCAGAAAGCAGCAACAGGTATAGCAAAGGACAATAAAGATAAAAGGAACTATATTATTCCTTCTCTTTCTTCCACTTGTTACAATCAGCTTACTTCTTTCTTCATTTCACTCTAGGGTATTACAACGCTCTACTCAATTGATACTGAAAGTTAAATTCAAGTTTCTCCACTCTTTCACCTCTAATATGTAGTGTGGATTTTCCCCTAGTGGGAACCCATCTCCTACATTATCACTCTTTATCAGTGTACCTGCAGCTGTTGATAATGCCGACACAGGCCTCCGAATCTGTCATGGACTCACTCCTTGCTCTGGTGACACTGTTCATTGACGACCTCCTGGATTCCTCCCTTCTTTGGAGCTGGTGGCCCCTGTAGATGCAGATCCCCAGAACTACTCTGCAGGTGTCCAGGGCTCAGATATCTTATGCTTACAGCTGCTTCTGGGTCTCTCTGCAAGTGGATGGCTTCTAGATCACTTACACAGGGAGAACTTCACACTTATTGAGCCAGGGCAGTGCTTGCAGGTTTTGCAGTCATTCCTTTGTCCCTTGGTCTCTACTCCTCTTCCTGTGGCTCCTCCTAAATGGGATGAGGAGCTAGGGTTTGGACACTCTCAACTGCCTTACTCTAGTATGGCACAGTGGCTATGTGCCAAAGACATGGTTCTGCCTTTGGGAGTGGTTTAAATAGATTTTGCATTTCCCTTCCCAGAGAAGTCTCCTCACTGCAAGATATGACTGTGGAAGTCATATCCAGTTACTGGTTTTGTCTATCTGGGTTGCGCAGATAGCCTTTTTGCAATCCAGATTGGGGGGGGGGGGGGAGTTAGAAGTGGCAGGCCATGTGTGCTGAAGCACATGGCCTGCTGCGGGCGACAAAGCGGAGGCACATAGCTGTCTTTTTTTAATACTGCTGCTGCCGCCGCCCATCTCCCTCCTCCTGAAGGTGAAATTAGCAGCGCGGCAAGGTGGTGGGAGCTTGGCGAGGGAGGGGGTAGCACAGCTGGGCTTTCTGCCTGGGGCAGCAGAAACCCTTGAGCCGGCCCTGCCAGGAATGCCCAAGGATATTCAGCGGTACAAAATGGTTAAGTGCCATTGAATATCCCGGTTACTGGGCGTAACGGGGTTGGCAGGTACACTAACAGCGTTAGTCTTTTCAATATGCTTCCCTCTATCTGCAGAACTCCAGTTCTCCCTCATATATGTGAGCTTGCCCTGCATGCTTCCAGTGCAACTAGCTGTAGAGATTGTGAGTAGGGTCTAGCCAATGGAAAGGCTGTGGGGATTAATCACTGCAATGCTGCTCTAGTCACAGGAAGGGAAGTAGGGAGGTGATGAGCTGGGAGGAAGTTTTAGAAGTCAAGTTTCTGCATGTGTTGGGAGATGGAAGAATAGTGAAAACATCCTTCGAAAAATGGCCCAGTGCATTTCTGTGTAAAAAGTAGTTCCAACAGCTGCAACATGCAAACACAGTATCATATTTTTTATTTATTTAATGAACATTTTTATACCGTGCTTTCCCAAGATCAAGCGCGGTTTACAATTAACAGAATATGAAATGCAGTGAAGAGCATATTCATTTACATAGAGCTAGTAAAACTATATACATAGAATTTAAACAATTGAAACCAGGTAGAAGCAATTGGTTAGTTAATATTTATTTATTTATTTAACAGGATTTATATCCCGCCTTCTCCTTTAATCAAGGCGGTAATATGGCTCACCTCCTTTACTCCAATAATATTTTATATATTTATCTATGTGGGAATTCTCAAAGTATTTATTTGCATTTAGCTCAGGCTTTTTCAGTAGAAATTCAAGGTGAAATACGTTCAGGTATGCGACAGATGTACATTCCAAAAACTGACATATTCCAATTACTAAATAGAAAATAGAATTCTTTTTTCTACCTTTGATATCAAGTTATTTTCTGTCCCGCCACCCCGATATATTCTGTATCACTGAAACTTGGCTAACTGACACTGACTTCTGCCTGGTTACAATCTATATCACTGTACAAGATCAACAAACAAAGGGGGAGGCTGTATTCATATTGGTAAAACAACAACTAAACACCTCAACATCTACATTCACCAACATTGTTGGAATGGATGTACTACAAATAGAAAGCAAAAACTTTTCAATCATCTTATTATACAGACCACCAAACTCAGCCCCAGACAATTTAACATCTATACTGGAAATGGCTTGCTCGGATTCCTTAAAGAAACCTTTAATCTTACTGGGAGACTTCAATCTGCCCTCTTTACATGGTTTACACTCTACTAACTTTCTTAATTCTATGGAAGATCTGGGATTCCTTCAGACCCTTCACACACCAACACATAACAAAGGGAATACATTAGATTTAATTTTTGTACCTGACTTTATCAACCTTCATGACCTCTACCTTCCTCCCCAGACATTAGATGTCCCATGGTCAGATCACTATCTCATCAAAATCACACTCCCACACACACCACCCACTTCCCCACAAACCCCATACTCTCATCCAAAACTATTCAAATCACTCAATAAAAAAAAAATTCCTCAATGAAATCATTCCTCTACTTATTTCTCTTCTTACAGACCTCCATGACATAATTCAAAACTGGAATACCACCCTTCAGGAGGCCGTATTGGCCCCTACTCCCCAACACAAACCTACCCAAACTCACTCTAACAAATGGTGCACCCACGACCTGAGGAAATTAAAATGAAAGTTAAGAAAAATGGAACACAAATGGAGAAAAACAAAAGCTATATATGACAAAACTATATATTTTGACATATTGCACTCATACAAGTTAGCTATAAACAATGCAAAAAAATCATACTTCACAAATACCCTCACAAAATCCATCAACTGCCTGAGAGAGCTATTTGATATTGTCAAATCCCTAACTTGTGTACCCTCAATTCAACCAAACAACATTCCTATAGACCTACAAATTTTGGCAATTATAGGAACAAGCTTAAGCAACCTAACACCTCACAAGATATACCAAACAATAACCATATATAGCCAATAAAATTGCATAAGTTTCATTCATTCAGTTGACCTACGACATATCAAAAACATCATAACAAAGCTTAATACAACAACATCAAGCTTAAACCCCTGTCCTGTCAATTGGATAAAAGCCACTCACCCTGACTTAACACTCTTTTTACCCTTTTGTGAATCAATCCCTACAACTTGGAACAATGCCATCCTCCCTAAAACACGCATCTATTAGACCAATATTAAAAAATAAGACATCGGATATGCAAAACCCAAACTCTTATAGACCCATATCCAGCCTCCCCTTTCTAGCTAAATTAATTGAAAAAACTGTCCAGATCCAGCTCCAAGAATTTATTGAGCAATATGCCCCTCTTGATGAACACCAGTATGGATTTAGGCAACATCACGGTGTGGAAACCCTTCTCCTGGCCCTCTTCAACAATCTCATCCAAGGTCTTGATAACTCAAAGCAAGCATTCATAATTACATTTTTAGACATCTGTCACAAAGTTCTACTCACGAAGCTCCAACAAATAGGTATAGGCAACATGGTTCCAGTCTTACCACACAGAATGTACCCAACTAAAAATAGGACAACTCACATCAAACACATATAAGCAGGAGAAGGGTATCGCCAAGGATAAGCACTCTCCTCTCTTCTATTTAATTTATACTTACAACCCATTTGCACCATCTTTAAAAAATTTAAACTAAGATACCACATTTTTGCGGATGACATAATGTGTTACCTATCAATAAACACTACAATCCAAAATACATTTATTTATTTTTCTTTGTGTGCTCTTATATACCGCCCTTTCCAGAGATCAGGGGCGGTTTACAAATAACAGAACCAAGAACTATTACATTAAACTTGTGACGAGGGCTAGGTTACATAGAACTAAGTCATAGGGGTATGTTTACTAAATCGCGTTAGTGCAGTTCGCGTTAGGAGCCGCGGTAGTGAAAGAAACCCCAAATAAGGACATGGGCGGTACATCGTTACCACTACCGCGCGTTAGAAAAATTAACGAGCGTTACCGGGCGCCGTGCCGCGTTACTGCGCGTTAATCGTAAGAAGACGTACAGACACAAAGCACTGAAACAGAGCTGTAGCACAATGGTTACGGTAATGACCTCTGTTACAGGCAGCATGGGTTCGAGCCCCCAGTGTGCCTAACGCAAAAGGCTGTCTCAGGCATCATCCTGTACATTACAGAAGGAAAGAGGAGGAAGGTTTTTCGTTACGCTGAGTATTGGTGTCAGAAAAACACCCTCGGAGTGTGCCTAGCCATGTACGTTGGTGCGTGCATTGGTAAGTGCGTAGCCGCGCACGTACATTCGTGCGTGGGTACGTGTTTGTTTACGTGCATGGGTACGTGTGTTTTTACCAGTGTGGGCATCTTATATTACAGACTTTGTAGGGTGTCCTGCACCTATGCATTATGCTAACAGATGTACGTGTGATGGCCTATTGTTTAGCAGAGCCTGTGAGCAGGTGCTGGTGTTTCACAGGGTTGGATTGGGCCAGTCACACCCATGATGCACTGCACATGCAAATCAGCTGTCCACACATACACACCATGGGGAATACACCCCCACAGCACCTCGGCCTGATAGGGGGTACCGACCGTGTGTTGTACTGGCACAGAGTAGCTACACACCGTCACATTGTGCGGGTACTGTGCTCACCCTGAGGGTGCAGTGAGGCGCCCAGCACTAGGTCCACAGCACCGTCCGTGGCTGAAAGAGGCCATGGTGCAGGTCCACAGCAGTGTTATAGTGTGAGAGGTAGTTTCTGCAGAAACACCTTGGACATTTCTGTCTGTATCAGTCAGGTGTAGCCCCCATGGACCCCCAGGAGGGCCCATGCACCACCACCACCCCCTCCCCCAGGGCAGCAAACAGGGTCTCCTATCAAAAGATACAACATCTACCTCCCTGCAAGTTGGACGTAGAGGGGAACATCAACCCCAGTCCTGCTGAGGGACACACACCCCACAGAGCAGTCAATGTAGTTCTGTACACATCCAGAACACAATAGCAGACAGACATTAGGCCTAGATATGGCATGCTGCACCCCACCACTATCTGATATTCCCCTGGTGCAAGCCATCAGCCACTGCACCCTGCAAGCCACTCCATCACAACACATACTAGCTGCAAATAGTCTGCTAGTGCCCAGTGGAGATGCCTGCACCCAGAACTGGGATGTCAGCATACACAGTTAAATCAGTGACAGGGCCCCAAAAGGCAACCCATATATATCACATGAGAGAAATACTAGACAGCACTATGGGGTTGCCTAGCTATGCTGTGGTCACTGCACAGTCAGGGTGAGAGTGATCTCTCAGCAGCACATACTGAGGTCACCCTGTCTGTGTAGGTGGTGGCCGGCCACTATAATGTGCCTGTCACTGCCCTATGCCCTGTGCAGATGCACCCTGGCCAGGCCACCCTGTCCGGCCTATACCCATGGTACCTTGCTCCTCATTATGCACATTGGCAGCCCAATACTGGCAACATTGCTGGCAGTGTGGACTGTGGAAGGTGTTTGCAGCCACCACACACTGGATAGACAGACAGCCACCCCCACACCTATGCCAGCATTGTGCTACTATAGAGGTGGTCAGCAGCCATACCCACCACACCAGTCATGGGCATAGTACAGGCATGGATATGGTACACAAGGCTGTTGGGGGGTCACTCCCCAGGGTGGTGAACACTGTCAGAGACCAGACCTGCAGCACACACCGCAGACATCAGAATGATTGTTATGGTGGAGCTCAATGAGCAAAATGTGCTTAACGTAGGAATTGATATCTGCCAGTTATCATAGGAAACGTTTGATAGCTCTGTACCATATACCCAGGTGTAGGGTGGCATTGCTAAGGTATGCAACTGCTAGTATTGGGAGATACAGGCAGGGCCCAATGTCTTGCCTCTCCAGGAGGCATTGGCCAATGGGGCCTGTGGGTGGGTGTGCGGCCCTGTTGGCTGCTGCTTTACGGCAGAGTTCCCCAACTCCAGTCCTGGTGTTCCAAACACTGTTCGGGTTTTCATGCTGTCCCTCATAAATATGCATGAGCTACATCTGCATACCATGGGGGTGGTGCATAGCTATGCAGCACAGGCATCTTTATTAGAGGCAGCATGAAGCCGGAATGGTGTGGGGCCCTCCAGGACTGCATTTGCGGGACTCTGCTTTAGGTAATGTGCCTGTTTCTGGTGTCGTAAAATATAGGCCATGCGTATGTTCTCTGCAATAAAGGAGTATCTTTATTATCACTGTTTAGTGGTGGGTAATGCTATGGGGACTGGGTTGGCAGGAGCCCCAGCTGGGATTTGAACTTGTGACCCTCTGGTCTTACAGGCACTGGCTGTGTCTGTTGCACCACACTGTGGCCACAGAGACAGTGCAGTCCCTGGAGTTAGTTAAACCGGCCTGACGAGTCAGAAACCCTGCTCTGCAACAGGTTTACTGTTTTATTTATTTATTTATTTAACACTTATTTATATACCGCATCTTCCAGCGATCAGTTGCGGTGTACAATTAACAACAATTAACAATGCAGAGCTTGTTTTACATAGAACAATTATAACTTTTTACATAGAACATCTTAACTTGTACAACAAAGGGTTTAAAAGACTAAGCAGAATAATTCAGTAAATCAACTAACACAGTTTGTGTTACAATTTAAACAGAAGTATTGTCCCTAAAACAGTTGTAACTATATACAAGGGGCCTCATTTACCTTGTATGCAGACAAAGGTGCACATAAACCTCAGAAAAGACCTCACAAAAGGGGCATACACCCATAACCAAGCTGGGCAACAATGATATCATTGGGAAACATTACACAACACTCCCAGGACAATCCATTACAATGAAATGATATTTAAAAGGGTCTGTGAAGCGTAGACCCTTCCACACATCATTTCTTTTTTATTTGGTGCTTTCCAGGCAGTGTTGTTCCTTGTTGCCCATTGCTATCACTGTTGCCCAGCTGTATTATGCTTTTTAAAATGTTTCCTGTGGTCATTTTTAACGTTTTATGTGCTATTTTGTTCAGTGCACATGTATCACACTGCTCACGTTTTGTGTGTTTCCCCGGTTTTTTCTGTACATTGCTGACGGAAATGGTTTCTCTTCCCTTTAAATGCCTTTAACGGCAGGTTTTCTTTCGCGTTGGAATTGAGCTCAGAATTGCAGCGCGTTAGTGAGGGGGAGCCTCTCCACGCCCCCTCTCCGCCCATTGACCCCTTCTCTCTGCCCACTCTCCACCTTCTGCGCTGTTTTAACGCGCCGCGGGGCTTTACGATCGTTAAGCGCGGTTACCGCGCGTAGTACGACGTTACCGGTCGTTGGCGCGTGTTTACGCGCGTTACACTGCACTTACGGTCATTAACGTCATACTACGCGCGTTATTCACGTTTAGTAAACATACCCCATAGTGTATGTACAACTGATTATAGAGTTTAAACTATATTACAATAACATTTTACATATGAGCATTTACATGTGAAGATGAGAGGACTGTTCTAGTGAGGTGAATAGGAGGTGTTATGTTGGTGATACTCTGTCTTTGTGTTCTGCTTGAGCAAAGCGTTCAGTGAATAGATGTGTTTTTAATGCCTTGCGGAAATCTTTAAGGTCATTGTTAGCTTTTATTTTGTCTGAGAGGGCGTTCCAAAGGATTGGAGCAAAATATGAGAAAGCTCTATTGCTAGTTGAGCGGTTTGTTTTATGGTAGAAGTTGGTACTATTAGGATGTTTTTGTGACATTCTCTCTTGGCTCTTTCAGTGCTTGAGATGTTAATAAGGGAGGATAGGTGTGAGGGGTCTATTTCCTTAATGAGTTTGAAGGTGATAGTAAGGATTTTATGTTTTATATGGCTGGTTATGGGTAACCAATGTAGTTCGTAAAGAAGTGGTGTCGTGTGTTCTGCGCTATTTTTGCCATAGATGACATGTGCTGCTACATTTTGTACCATCTGCAATTGGTTAAGTGTTTGTTTGGGGAGACCATGCAAGATACTGTTTGAGTTATCGAGGTGAGGGGTGATCATTGTTTGTAGGACAGTTCGGAAATCACTACTGGAAAGGAATGGTCTGAGTTGTTAGAGTAGTCGTAGCTTGTATAAGATGGCTCTAGTAGCTATTTTTATATAAGAAATCAGGGAAAGATGTTGGTCTAACGTAATTCCTAAGTATTTGACTTGGTGCTTTACATCAAGTTCTGAGTCATTGATTTTTAATTTTGTTGGGGGGGGGATGACATTTTTATTTTTTGTGACAAATAAGGTTTCTGTTTTATTGAAGTTTATATGTAGACTATGTTGTTTAAGCCAATTTGTAATTTCATGGAGGCAGTCTGTTAGTTGCTGTCTGTTAGTTGCACCTGCCCTTTACCCCTGTCTGTTACTCTGTAGTCTGTTAGTCTGTTCATGGAGGCAGTCAGTTAGTTGCAGTCTGTTAGTTGCACCTGCCCTTTACCCCTGTGTCCCCCCACGACCTGCCCTTTTTCCCCTAGCCCACCATGCATAGCATCTGTTCTCCATCCTTCCTCTGGGAACCTTCTGACCACTGCCCCCTCATCCCATGGCAGGCATCTGCCCTCCACCTCCCCCCTGCGGCCACCATCTGCCCTCCTTCCCCGCTGGCCAGCATCTCTGTCCTCTTGTCCCCCTCCTCCAACGTATAGCATCTTTCCCCTGGCCCCAGTATCTCTCTCCATGCCTCCCCTTGTCCAGCATCTGTCGTCTGTATCCAGCATCTGTCCCCCTGCTCCCCACCTTGTGCAGCATCTGTCCCCCTGCCCCCTGTGTCCAGCATGTCCCCTTTACCTCCAGCCCTCCTCCTTCGCCAATGCCCAATGTGGCCTCTCCCATCTTATCCCCAAACTGCTGCCATAAGCAAAAGCGCAGGGTCCCGATTCCAGTGCCCTTGTCTCTGTCCTGCCCCCTTCTGATGCATATTTCCACGTCAGAAGGGGGCAGGACCGATGAGACAGTTACAAGCGTGCTGGAATCAGGACCCCGTGCTTTTGGTTGGGGTGGGGGTTTAACAGCTGCTGCTGCTGCCATCGCCATCAGCTGGGGGAAGGCCAGGGGGTGATTGATGTCACCATGCCGTAGACCCTAGAGAAGCAGTGGTGGTGGTGATGGCAACAGGTCAAGGCTGCTGATTCACAAAAAAAAAAGAATCAACTTTTGCATGGCCAGCTTTAACTCTCTGCCAGCAGTCAGCCTGGCAATATAAAAACTGGTCACGCCAGCTGATAACTGGCCAGTTGGCAATCCTTGGTATGCTAGATATTTTCCTGTTTTTGGAGGGCTTACATTCTAGGTTTGTACACAAGGTGAAAGTGGGTTAAGTGATTTATACAAGCTCACAAGGAGCAGCAGTGGGGTTTGAAACCTGGCTTCTCTGATTACACTGGACAATGAAGATTTTGTTTCCTGAACACTTTTGGGGGCATTTTATGGATTTTGGGTTCATGAAAATCACCTGACGGACTGTTACTACTAACCAATGTATCCGGCTTTTCTGCTAAAGATAAGAAATCTATTGAATACCTCAGTCTGCCTTCAGCCGTGAGACCAGTGCCGCATGATGACAGTACCAAAGCCACCAGAGACATGAGGCCTAGGTGAAGCAGATGAAAACGCCAAAAATGCAAGGGCCAGACGTGGAAAATTTCATGGATCCAGAGTTTGAACTGTTTATGTTTGGTGTGCCTCAGAATTGAATGACCTGGTGAGGGACTTAAGTTTGTCAAAAACAAAAACTGAACTACTTGGTTCAAGATTGCAAGGATGGGGTTTGCTGTCGCCAGGTATGAATATTTCTGACTTTCATACCCGCCAAGAAGATATGAAAACTTTCTTTGCGCAGGTTGACAACCTCTGTTTCTGCACTGACATTGATGGGTTGCTCACAGCTTTGGGTTGTGAGCATGACCCACAACAATGGTGCCTTTTTATAGATTCATCACTGTGAAGCCTGAAAGTTGTCCACTCTTCAATATCTATTGCCTATGTAGCGCACATGAAAGAAACCTACAAAAACATGGAACTGTTGTTGAAACATATACAGTACAGCAACTACAACTGGAACATCTGTGGTGATCTAAACATCATGGCACTGCTACTAGGCATGCAGCTCGGGTATGGCAAGTACTGTTGTTTCATTTGTGAATGGGACTCCCATGCTAGAGAATCTCATTACATTAGAAAGAACTGGCTGCTCCATAAGCATTTGGTTCCAGGACAGAAAAATGTGGTTCCAGGACAGAAAAATATCTTACTTGTCGACAAAAGTAAGATATTTTGCCTCCTCTTCATATAAAACTCAGGCTGATGAAAAACTTTTGAAAGCGATGAACAAGGAAGGTAAGGCTTTCAATATTTGAGACAGATGTTTCCAAGAATAACTGATACCAAAATTAAGGAAGGCATTTTTTTTGGGTCCACAAGTCAGACATGTCATCAATGCCGAGTGGTTCAAAGATCTGCTAGTGGGGTCTAAGAAAATCACATGGAAGGCATTCATGGATGTTGCTGAGAATTTTCTTGGCAATTACAGGGCAGTAAACTACCTCCAGCTGGTTGACAACATGCTTCAAGCATACAGAACCATGAAGTGCAACATATCGATGACGATTCATTTTCTGCATTCTCGATTGGACTTCTTCCCTGCTAATCTTGGTGTAGTTAGCGAAGAACATGGTGAAAGGTTTCACCAGGACATTGCGATGATGAAAAAGCGGTATCAGGGCAACTGGAACCCATCAATGCTGTCCCACTATTGTTGGACACTGAGCCAAGAAGCATCAGATGCTGAGTACAAACGAAAATCAAGAGCAAAACATTTTTAGCTCAGGTGAACTAGTACAATATGTCAGCATCATTGTGCGATTAAACAAGCTAAATTCAGTCAACATTTAAATTTCATATTTCTCCAAATTCCTACATGATACGGTCAATCTGAAATTATATTTGTGTTCAACTTGAAGCTGTCTGTCATAATCGCCAAAACATTTTCAGGAAGGCTATATTAGTTGCAAAAATAAACACACAGTAACTGCAAAGCCTGTGTGGTAACTGGTAAGGGCATGGCCAGCATCTCTCCATGCCATTTCCGCACAGGACATATTTTTATCACTAATAATGCAGATATATTTGTGCTATCAGCAATGCAGTTATCTTTGAACCCTGCAGCAACAAGGAACTCCCTCCTCACTCCCTGACACCCTGACGAGGCCCCCCAATATTTTGAATCAATTTCTCTACCCCTCCCAACATCACCATTCAAGGCATGTTCCTTTTTTGGCTGCTTGACCCCTAGCGGAGCATACAGGAATCACTCTTGCTCCCCAGTAGCCACTAGGGAACCCACAAAAACAGCCAGTATGGCTGTTAGCTTCTTTTTTTTTAACATGTCAGGTGATGTCAGGGTGTGGGAAGCCTTGAATGGTGAGATCAGAGGGCTTTGAGGGCGTGGGAGGGGCTTGATTCAGATGTCAGGGGCTTGTTGGAGCAGGGTTGGAAGCAGTGGCGTAAGTTCCAATGAAGGGCCCCCAAGCAAAATTTTACTGACAACCTCCCATTGTCATGGTGGCAAATCTCCCCCCTCTGGTGCGGCAGCCTCCTTCACATGTGGTAGCGGCAACGGCAAACCTACTTGATGATCTTTGCTGTGCTCTCCTAAGTTTGCCTCATGCGCAAGTTTGGCTTATGCCCGGTGGCTGTTCCCCCTCTGGGCCGAAGTCTCGTGGCAAAGATCATGTAAGTTTGCCACATGTGGGCCCCCTTTCTGCCTGGGCCCCTGCGCATTGCAGGGGCTGCTTGGGCAGAATATTTGAGTGATTTTGAGGGACTTTCGGATAGTGGAAGTTTTCAGGAGTGGCAATTGGAGGAGGTATGGAGGGACTTTTGGGGAGTGGAGGGTTTTCAGGCATAGTCATCAGAGGGATATGAATAGTTATCTTTAGCTTCAGTGGCTCACAGGCATGCTGAAAGTGGGGATGCACTTACCACCTCTTCAGGAGGTGGTTTATGCATCTGCGCTATCTGCAACTCATGGCAGCTTACCATCAGGGCAGGCACAATGAGATGAGGCACTCTAGGTGTCCATTGCCACCGCTGCGGCTGCCCCTCTCCTGAATCAGCAATGGTGACAGCCCTATTGGTGCTTGCCTTACAACTTCTGCGCCACAGAGCTGTTTGCTTTCACCCCTTCAGACCACCTGATGCCAACTTCCTATTTACAAGCAGGAAGTTGGCATTGGGCATCAGAGGGGGCAGAAACACATGAATACAAGACACACACAATGTCGGCACTGCGGGGCAGTTTGCGGCCATTGCTGCTGTTGCAAGTCCTGAGAGGAGCAACAGCAGTGGCAATGGGTAGCCATAGAGGGATGGCGCTCTAGGCGACCATCTGGTTCGCCTAATAGTAGCACCGGCCCTGCGTACCTTGTACTAACTGCAAGGTGCTGGTCACAACCTTAGCCTGCCCCTTCTCTATCCATTTCCCACTCCTTTCATCGGTAAGCACCATGTCGAAACTATGTGGTAACAGTTACTGTACTCTAATTCATGCTTACCATATGCCCCTTTCTCGCAGTAGGGTTTAGTTCTCTTTGTTGTTGCCTGATATTAATGGTGCAGTGGTTTTTTTTTAACTATTTTTTAATGAGTATGTATTTTGGTTGTTACCCAACCAGAACTGGATGGGCGGGCAATAAATATTTTAAATAAATACTTTTTATTTTAAAGAAATAACATAATTTTCAATTATGGATATTAGGAATAGAGCAATAACTTGTTGTCTTCTGCTTACAGACTGGCAAGATAACTTAAACTGTTATTCCGAGAAAGACCAGAATGATATAAAGTTTGTAAACTGTTCTTGGATGCCTGTATCCAGGGCCTCAAAATCAACCAGTTACACTGTACATGTGGAATGGTAAGTTTATAGCTATTTAGATGTACCATAAATATGGCTGCAAAGAGCTGTTAGTTAATGTGTTCATGTTTTGCTGTTATGACGTGCAGAGCCGCAGGAGGGCCGAGAGGGGCACAGGACCTTCCACTTTTGGCTCATGCTTCCTCCCCAAGAATTCAGCCAGTCAATTTTGCTGACAGGCATAACGTGCAACTGAAGCCCTGCATGTTTGCAGGACACTGCTAGGCAGATTTACAATGCTCAGGAGACCAACACTCTCAGTTTCAGGAAATCATAGAGTTAGGGCTAGCTTCGTGGACTCCTATGGTTGGAGTGGCTAAGCCAGGAGAGGGGCCTGGCTGACAGTGGCATTTGTCACCATATCCGAGTGAACAGAGCAGCTCGGGTGTTTCAGTGGAGCTGAGACCGTCAAATTTAAAGGGGACTGTGCACTGGTGGAAAGGTTGGAAGGAAAGTGAAAGGCCATGGCATGCATGGCCCATAATTTAAAGAGGCTTAGTGCTGAGGAAGCGGCCTTTGAGCAGGGCCACCAGAGATGGGTTTTCCTGGAGTAAGCAGGGTACCATGATTGTGGTGCTTAAAATGAAGAGGCCACGATAGCGGCATTACTATGGTGCCATGTTTAAATTTAAAGGGGCTGCAATGGCCCAATTTAGCTAGCTGAGAACATGCTATTTCCTATGGGAGGGGGAAAGGCAAACATGAGTAAAAATGTGACACAGAGACCAACCAAAAAGAAGGAATAAGGAGTGATGAGGATGGCATGACAGCCTTCTGCTGCTAAATGGGTGAGTGCCATGCTAGGAGGGATTGTATGTCTAATTCCCTCCCCTCATATTAGCTCTAGACCCCACCAAACATTGCATTCTGGCTATGCCCCTGTAGTAACATGCAATGTCATTTAGAGGCAAATCCATTCATTGCCTAAAGCCTGTTGGCTAGGATGTCTCATGGTGTAGAGTCTGAAGAAGTGTTTCTCACACTCTGCTGGAGGCACATCTAACTGGTCTGGTTTTCAGGAAGTTTAATACATAGGAGATTTAGTTTATGTAAATGGATGGATGGAGTTGGGAAATGCAGTCTAAGTTCTACAAAGCAGACAAGGATGTTCTGGGGGTTCCAAAGAAATAAGCTATCAAAAATGACCTAATGCATGTCTATGGGAGAAGGAGTTCCAGTTTCTGCAGCATAGAAACTTACATACAGTGAAATATAGCACTCAGGAATTCTCCTTTCAAACTGCCTCTCTCTGGTTCTCAAGTTTTCCCCAAATCCTAAACTTCTCCACACTCAGTCTGTATGATTTTCTCCCAGTTGGTGAGAGGTCTTACGTGTGCACTAGGTGCAAGGAGCTCTTTGCTCTCAGAGAATGAGAACGTTCTCTAGAGGCTAGAGTAGCAGACTTGGAAAACATAAGAAAGACAGAGAGGTATATAGATGAGACCTACAGGGATATAGTCCTGATGTCCCACCTCCAGTCTGGCAGCATCCCTGTTGCCATGGAGGAGAGAGGTCACGTGACAGGAGAGCATCACCCTGGTGTGGCAGGAAGTGATCCTGTAACTAGTTCCTGTCCTCCTGGTGATGTAAAACCATCTCGCACCAAGGAAGTTTCTCCAGGGCCATGTGCCCATGAGGGAAGGGTTAGGACAGCCATTATAGTTGGTGATTCGATCATTAGGCATGTAGTAAGCTGGGTGGCTGGTGGACGTGAGGATTGCCTGGTAACATGCCTGCCTGGTGCGAAGGTAGCGGACCTCACGCGCCACCTAGATAAGGTCTTAGATAGTGCTGGGGAGGAGTCTGTTGTCTTGGTACATGTCACTACCAATGACATAGGAAAATGTAATAGGGAGGTTCTGGAGGCTTAATTTAGGCTTTTAGGTAGGAAGCTGAAATCCAGAACTTCAAGGGTAGCGTTCTCTGAAATGCTTCCCGTTCCATGCGCAGGACCCAAAAGGCAGTATGGTCTCAATGCGTGGATGAGACCATACTGCAGAGATGAGTGAGGGTTTTGGATTTGTTAGGAACTGGGGAACATTCTGGGGAAAGGAGGGGCTCTTCCAAAGGGATGGGCTTCACCTTAACCGAGATGGAACCAGGCTGCTGGCATTAACCTTTAAAAAGGAGATAGAGCAGCTTTTAAACTAGATAATAGGGGAAAGCCGACAGACGCCCAAGAGCGGATGGTTCGGAAGAATGTTTCCTTGAAGGATACTACCAAAAGCAGAGAGGTTCCAAAAAAGAGTAAACTAGCCCAAATGCCCTCGAATATGGAGCAGACACAGCTTAAAGATCCCAATAGCCAAATTAATATGAATAAAATACAGTCTCTAAAATGCTTGTATGCAAATGCTAGAAGTCTAAAAAATAAGATGGGAGAGTTAGAATATATAGCACTAAATGAGAGGATAGACATGATTGGAATATCAGAGACATGGTGGAAGGAGGACAACCAGTGGGACACTGTGATACCTGGGTACAAACTATATCGTAATGATAGAGCTGATCAAATTGGTGGAGGGGTTGCACTCTATGTTAGAGAGGGCATTGAATCAGAAAGGATTAAAGTTTTGCAGGAAACAAAATTTGCTGTAGAATCTTTATGGATTGAAATTCCATGTAAAAAGGGGAAGGCAGTGGCAGTGGGGGTGTACTATCGACCGCTTGGCCAGATGGAACAAATGGATGATGAAATGCTCAAAGAAATCAAGGAAGTTAACAAAAGTTACAGAGCAGTAATAATAATGGGTGATTTCAATTACCCTGGTATCGACTGGGTCAGTGTCATGGCAGGACATGCTAGGGAGATAAAGTTCCTAGATGAAATAAATGACTGCTTCTTGGAGCAGTTGGTTCATGAACTGACCAGAGGGGAAGCCATATTAGACCTAGTCCTTAGTGGAACACCAGGAATGGAAAATAAAACAAAAGATATTATAATGCCTCTATATCGTTCCATGGTGAGACCGCACCTTGAATATTGTGTGCAATTCTGGTCGCTGTATCTTAAAAAGGATATAGCGTTATTAGAAAAGGTTCAGAGAAGAGCCACCAAAATGGTAAAGGGGCTGGAAGGATACTCCTATGAAGAAAGGCTAAAAAGGTTAGGGCTCTTTAACCTGGAAAAGAGACAGCTGAGGGGAGATATGATAAAAGTCTATAAATTAATGAATGGAGTGGAACGGGTAAATGTAGATCAATTGTTTATGTTATCAGAATATAGAAAGACTAGGGGACATGCAATGAAGCTACAGGGTAAACTATTCAGGACAAATAAGAGAAAATATTTTTTCACTCAACGTGTAATCAAACTCTGGAATTTGTTACCGGAGGATGTAGTAAAAGCTGTTAGTGTAGCTGGGTTTAAAAAAGGTTTGGACAAGTTCCTGGAGAAAAGGTCCAGAAACCATTATTAAAAAAGGACCCAGGATATCACTGCTTGACCCAGTACAAGCATTGAGGAACCTGTGTCTTTTGGGGAAACTGCAAGGTATGTATGACCTATATTGGCCACTGTTGAAAACAGGATACTGGGCTTGATGGACTTGGTCTGACCCAGTAATGGCATATCTTATGTTCTTAAGTCAGGTGGTGTCCATCCCATCCTCGACCTACGCAGCCTCAACAAATTCATTGTCAAGGAAAAGTCAGAATGCACTCCTTTGGATCGATCCACCCTCTCATCCAGCATAGGGAGTGGCTGACTTCCCTGGATTTAATGGACCATACATGTTGTTGCTGTTGTTGTTGTTAAGTGCCGTCGAGTCGGAGTCGACTCATGGCGACCCTCTGGATAGCTATTCTAAATTGTGTTCGGTCTTAGGTCAGGCGGCTCATTGTTGACAGACTGGCACCCGTAACTGCTGTTATTGTATTGCTCCATCTCATTGCTGGCCTTCCTCTTTTGCGCTGACCTTCTATCTTGCCAAGCATGATGTCTTTCTCTAATGATCTCTCTCTTCGCATGATGTGTCCAAAGTATGAAAGTCAAAATCTTGTCATCTGAGCTTCTAAAGAAAGCTTAGGTTTGATCTCCTCTAGTACCGACTGGTTTGTTCTTCGGGCAGTCCATGGTATACACAGTATTCGCCACCAGCACCATAATTCAAAGGCATCAATTTTCTTCCTGTCTATCTTTTTCACTGTCCAGCTTTCACATCTATATGATGTTATTGAAAATACCATGGCTTGAACAAGTCGAAACTTTGTATGGAGAGAGACATCTCTGCTCTTGAGAATCTTATCTAGGTCTTTCATAGCCATTCTGCCAAGAGCAATGCGTCGTCTGATTTCTTGACTGCTTGTTGCTTCTTTATTGATAGTTGATCCAAATAGGTAAAAGTTGTTCACGATTTTAATTTCTTCTCCTTCAACGATGAACCTGTTGATTATGCCAGTTGTCATGATCTTTGTCTTCTTTACATTAAGGTGCAGGCCCATTTTGAGACTATGTTCTTTGATTGTGAGAAGCAAATGTTTCAGATCATCTTCACTTTCAGCCAGTAATGTGGTATCATCAGCATAGCGAAGGTTGTTGATGAGTCTTCCACCAATCTTCAAACCTCTGTTGTCTTCATACAATCCTGCTTCTCTGATGATTTGTTCTGCATATAAATTAAACAGGTAGGGGGAAAGTATGCAGCCTTGTCTTACACCTTTGCTTATTTTAAACCATTCTGTTACTCCTTGTTCCGTTCGAATTGCTGCTTCTTGATCAATGTACAGATTGTGCAAGAGTACGATCAGGTGTTCTGGTATACCCATGCTTCTTAATGTGGCCCAGAGTGTCTCATGGTTTACACAGTCAAAAGCCTTGCTATAGTCGATAAAGCACAAATAGATATCCTTTTGGTATTCTTTAGTCTTTTCAAGGATCCATCTCACATCCGCAATGATGTCTCTCGTTCCTCACCCTTTCCTGAACCCTGCTTGCACTTCAGGTAGTTCTTGTTCCAGGTATGGTTGTAGTCTCTTTTGAATGATCTTCAGTAGAATCTTGCTGGCATGTGGGATCAGAGCGATTGTGCGATAATTTCCACAGTCAGTTGGATCACCTTTCTTTAGTATTGGTATAAACACAGATCTTTTCCAGTCAGTTGGCCATGATGTTGTCTTCCATATTTCTTGGCAGAGCCTTGTAAGTACAGTAACAGCTGCATCAGATTGCTGTAATACTTCTATGGGAATGCTATCAATGCCTGGTGCTTTGTTCTTTGATAAGGCTTTCGATGCTGCTTTAACTTCTTCTTTCATCACCAATGGTTCCAGATCATAAGGTACAGGTTGAAACGGCTGTTGGTCCACTTGATCTTTATCATATAAAAACTCTGTATATTCCTTCCACCTTTTCTTGATCTTCTCAGCATCATTCAACATAGAACCTTGAGCATCTTGTAACATTCCAATTCGAGGCTGGAACTTTTTCTTTAACTCTCGTAGCTTTAGGAAAGCCGATCTTGTTCTTTCTCTAATAGTTTCTGCTTCTATTTCCTTGCATGCGTCGTTGTAGTATAGGGCTATGAATATCAGGGTATTGAATTTTCCCCGTTCATCGTTGGTGACTCCTCGTGATATGTTTAAGATGTACTTGAGTGAAGTATTGAATGTTCCTGTGAATTCATATCCTCCAATTTCTAAAATGTATTACCTCCCTACGGGGAAGAAAATAAAAAGTCCAACAGGGGCTCTTTCTGTCAATGAGGAACCGTTAGATATATTGAATGTATCAGATATTTTAGATTCCTCTTTATCCGATGCTATTGGGTTCCTGCAACTCTGTTAATTTCACTGGCATTAGTATCTGATCGTGAGTGGTTATTGAAAATGTATTTTAAAAAGCATTCCATTTCTGTTTAAAGGGCTTGCTATCCGAATGTTTCCTGACCTATCTCGTGATACGCAAAAAAGGAGGAAAGAGTTTCTGTTGCTTAAACCGGGGGTGATCCAGCTGGGGGGTATATTTTTTCTCAAATTTCCTTGTAAATGTTTGGTAAAATTTCAATTGGTTTCCTATATTTTCTTTGAACCAGCTAAATTAGTCTCCTTCTATTTGTGCTCGCCTGTCTGCTGTTCCTTGGGTGGGTAGGTTTAATTTGTAGATATATGGATACCGGGCCTAGTGGATCTAGCTATTTCTAATGAGTCTATAATAAGTTTCTTTATTCTTTCTTTATTTTGGATCTCCCTAGTGTGAGGACTTGTAAGACAGGGGTTTATTATAGTTTATTTATGTATTGATTTCCTTTGTGGAATTACTTGCTCAATGTCTTTTTGCTGTATCAAGTGTGATTGCTTGTAAAATTTTGATTGAAATTCTATAAATATAAAATAAATAAATAAATTCCAGTGGTATATTCTCAAGGTCATATTTTGCTGCATTCATGAGTGGTTTGCTATTTTTCAACTTTAGCTTGAGTTTGCATACTAGTAGTTGATGATCTGTACCACAGTCAGCTCCAGGTTTTGTCTTTGTTGATGTTATAGAACGTTTCCATCGTTGACTTCCACAGATGTAGTCAATTTGATTTTTATACAATCCATTGGGTGAAGTCCATGTGTACAGTCGCCGCTTGTGTTGATGGAAGGAGGTGTTTGAGATGGATAGATTGTTGGTCTTGCAGAATTCTATCATTCTTTCTCCAGCTTCATTTCTGTTGCCAAGTCCATATTTTCCAACTACTTTGCCTTCTTCTTTGTTGCCAACTTTTGCGTTCCAGTCACCCATGACTATCAGGATATCCTGTTTGCATGTTCTGTCAATTTCAGCTTGTACTTGTTCATAGAACTCTTCAATTTCATTCTCTTCTGCAGCTGTTGTTGGGGCATATACTTGAATAATAGTTGTGTTGATAGGCATTCCTCGTAGACGAATAGAGATTAAGCGTTCGCTGACTGCATTGTATTTCATTACAGTTCTTGCAAGTTTCTTCTTTATTATAAATGCAACACCATTTCTTCTTTGTCTTTCATTTCCAGCATAGTAGACCATGTGATCATCTGATGCAAAGTGCCCGATGCCAGTCCATTTCAGTTCGCTGACACCCAACAGATCAAGTTGTACACGGTCCATTTCATTCTTGACCACCTCCAACTTCCCTTGGTTCATGCTTCGTATGTTCCATGTTCCAATGTGTAAGACATCTTTACAGCTTCTGACTCTCATTTCATGCGCAGCTACATCAGCAGTCAGATGTCCCGAGGGCTTTGATCCAACCACATCATAAATGCTGGCTTTACTCTGAGAAGTCTTCAGCTCTTACCATACATGTGGACCATTGCAAATATCTTCGTTTTCAAGTCATGGGGAATCACTTCCAATACAAGGCCCTTCCCTTCGGCCTCTTACCTGCCCCACGGGTGTTCACCAAGTGTGCAGCCATGGAGGCCGCACACCTCTGCAAGTGGGGCATATGTGTATTCCCTTAGCTTGACGACTGGCTGATCTCTGCACCCTTCTTACAAGAAGCTACAGCAGCGACCTGCCAGTCCATGTCCCTATTATTGTCACTGGGCTTTCTGGTAAACCTCCAGAAGTCATACCTGCAGCCCTCCCAACACTTCGAATTCATTGGAGTGATCATAGACCCCACCTCCTTCAAAGCCTTCCTCCCTTATCACCGGAGGGACACCATCACCAGCCTGATACAGCGCATCTCTGTGAACGGCCCCACGACCACTCAAAAGTTGCTCCGCCTCTTGGGCCACATGACGGCATCCACCCAGGTGATAACACTGGCGAAGCTCCACATGTGCCACCTGCAAAGGCACCTGCGGACACACTGGAGCCAGCACTCGCAGCCCCTAAGTGTGCTCATTCCCCTAAATGCAGCAGTAACAGCCTCTCTTCACTGGTGGACTTGCAAGAGGAACTTAGCATGTGGTCAGCCCCTGAGGCAACCTGTCCACCAGTTGACCATCACCACCGATGCCTCGCCAGTGGGCTGGGGGGTGCATTGTCTCCACTTCCACACCCAAGGGGCTTGGATGGCAAGGGAGCGGGCATGCCATATCAACCTCCTGGAAATCAGGGTGTTTCAGGGCTTTATCTATGGGAAAGTAGTCCTCCTCCAGACGGACAACCAAGTGGCTATGTTCTACATCAACAAGCAGGG
Source organism: Ichthyophis bannanicus (assembly GCA_033557465.1). Classification (NCBI taxonomy): domain Eukaryota; kingdom Metazoa; phylum Chordata; class Amphibia; order Gymnophiona; family Ichthyophiidae; genus Ichthyophis; species Ichthyophis bannanicus. The sequence goes on along the minus strand of CM066032.1, from coordinate 303,207,294 downwards.
TGGGACAGGCTCCTGCTCCCTCTGCAGTGCAGCCCTCCAGATCTGGACCTTTGCCATATCCAAGCACTGCCCCATCCGGGCCTTCTACCTCCCGGGACTCCAAAACGAACTGGCAGGCAGACTCAGCCATCAACCCCCAAGAGTGGACTCTCAACCATCAGGTGGCATGCTCCCTCTTCCAGCGATGGGGATGTCCTCAGATCGACCTCTTCGCAATGGAGGAGAATGCAAAGTGTGACATCTTTTGCTCAAAACGCCCCTGCAACTGCAGTCTCGCAGCAGATGCATTCTACGTTTCTTGCGGGGGTGGTCACTGGTGTACGCCTTCCCTCTGACATCACTGACCCTGCAGTGCATCATCTCGGACAAGGCACAGGCCATTCTCATCCATTAGATGATAGAGTAGTTAAAGGGGCACTAAAAGGCGACAAGGCGATAGCGGAGAGACTGAATGAATTCTTTGCTTCAGTCTTTACTGAGGAAGATGTAGGGATGTTACCCATGACTGAAGTGGTATTTAAAGGTGCGGAAGAATTGAAGGAAATATCGATACATCAGGAAGATGTATTACAACTATTAGATAAACTGAAGAGTAGCAAATAACCTGGGCTGGATGGTATACATCCAAGGGTGTTGAAAGAACTGAAATATGAGATTGCAGACCTGCTATTAGTAATCTGTGAACTATCATTAAAATCATCTCTAATACCTGAAGATTGGAGGATCGCCAATGTAACACCAATTTTTAAAAAGGGTTCGAGGGGTGATCCGGGAAACTACAGACCGGTGAGCCTCACGTCAGTACCGGGAAAAATGGTAGAAACCATCATAAAGAATAAAATTACTCAACATGTAGATAGTCATGGCCTAATGGGAGACAGCCAACATGGCTTTAGACAAGGAAGATCTTGTCTTACTAATCTGTTATGTTTTTTTGAAAGTGTGAATAAACAGGTGGACAAAGGTGAGTCGGTTGATATAGTGTATCTGGACTTTCAGAGAGCCTTTGACAAGGTCCCTCATCAGAGACCTTTGACAAGGTCCCTCATCAGAGACTTTTGGAAAAACTAAAGAGTCATGGGGTAGGAGGCAGTGTACTATTGTGGATCAAGAACTGGTTAAAAGATAGAAAGCAGAGGGTTGGGCTAAATGGCCAATTTTCCCAATGGAGAAAGGTGAATAGTGGTGTACCCCAGGGATCTGTGCTGGGTCCGCTGCTTTTTGAGATATTCATAAATGACCTAGAAAGTGGAAAAACGAGTGAGGTTATCAAATTTGCAGATGACACAAAACTATTTAAAGTTGTTTAAACCCAAGAGGATTGTGGAAAATTGCAAGAGGATCTTGATAAATTAGAAGACTGGGCATCAAAATGGCAGATGAAATTTAATGTGGACAAGTGCAAAGTTATGCACCTAGGGAAGAACAACCCAAACTATGGTTACACAATGCAAGGTTCCACATTAAGAACCACCACCCAGGAAAAAGATTTAGGTGTCATTGTGGATAACATGTTAAAACCCTCGGCCCAGTGTGCAGCGGCAGCCAAGAGAGCAAATGGAATGCTAGGTATCATAAGGAAAGGAATGGAAAATAAAACAAAAGATATTATAATGCCTCTATATCATTCCATGGTGAGACAGCACCTTGAATATTGTGTGCAATTCTGGTCGCCGTATCTTAAAAAGGATATAGAGTTATTAGAAAAGGTTCAGAGAAGAGCCACCAAAATGGTAAAGGGGATGGAAGGATACTCCTATGAAGAAAGGCTAAAAAGGTTAGGGCTCTTTAACCTGGAAAAGAGACGGCTGAGGGGAGATATGATAGAACTCTATAAATTAATGAATGGAGTGGAACGGGTAAACGTAGATCGATTGTTTACGTTATCAGAATATAGAAGGACATGCAATGAAGCTACAGGGTAAACTATTTAAGACTAATAAAAGAAAATATTTTTTCACTCTACGTGTAATCAAACTCTGGAATTTGTTACCGGAGGAGGTAGTAAAGGCTGTTAGTGTAGCTGGGTTTAAAAAAGGTTTGGACAAGTTCCTGGAGGAAAGGTCCATAAGCCATTATTAAGAAGTGACCCAGGATATCAATGCTTGACCCAGTACAAGCATTGCGGAACCTGTGTCTTTTGGGGAAACTGCTAGGTATGTATGACCTAGATTGGCCACTGTTGGAAACAGGATACTGGGCTTGATGGACCTTGGTCTGACCCAGTATGGCATATCTTATGTTCTTATGTTCTCATTGTGCCCCACTGGCTACGCCAGTTGTGGTTCCCGTACCTCAGTCATCTGGCTCAGGGAGCGCCGGTACGCCTCCCCCTGGTGCTGGATCTGATCTCCCGGGATGATGGGAACACTCTCCACCCCAATCTGCAGATCCTATCCTTAACAGCGTGGAGGCTGAGTGGGTAGCACTATCATCCCTCCATCTCCCTCCCGAAGTCCAACAAGTGATGCTCACAGCAAGGCACCCCTCGACGAGGAAGTCCTACAGCCTCAAATGGCGGCATTTTACCTCCTGGTGTTCTGCTCAAGAGTTCAACCCCTTCTCGTGCCTCGTGCCACAAGTACTGCAATACCTCACCACACTTTCCCACCTTGCTGCGATTGCAGCCTTCCACGATCGCTGGGGTGACAACTCCATTGCAACTCAGCCCATCATCACCCACTTCATGAAGGGTATGAGCAACCTTCACCCACCTATCAGAGACACTGTGCCGCACTGGAACCTTAACACGGTCTTCAACCAACTCACACTGCCACCCTTCAAGCCCATCTACTCAGCGGGCATGAAGCACATCTCCTGGAAGACACTATTCCTGATTGCCATCACGTCAGCCAGACGGATCAGCGAACTGCAAGCTCTGGTGATACACCCACCCTACACCCAGCTCACCAGCGACAGAGCTTCCCTCCAGACCCACCCAAAATTTGTGCCTAAGGTGGCATCAGCCTTCCATATCAACCAAACCATAGAACTTCCTAGCTTCCACCCGGAGCCCCACTCCTCCCCAGAGGAGCAGAGGCTGCAAAGCCTTGACTGTGTCAGTGCCCTTCGTATCTACCTCCTTCAGACTGCACCTCAATGACAAGGGATGCAGCTTTTCATCTCTTATGACCAAAATAAACCTGGCCGACCTGTCACCAAGTGGATCTCTATGGATCTCTTCTTGCATTGCCTTCTGCTTAGAACAAGCTGGATCAGGGGCAACACCCCTTGTCAATCCTCACCAACTCAGGACGATGGCCACCTCTATTGCAAATCTGCAGTCGGTTCCCGTGGTGGACATCTGCAAAGCCGCCACCTGGTCCTCCCTCCACACTTTCCAGAGGCATTACTGCCTCGACCTCACAACAGGAGCTGACCTCTCCTTCGGACAGGCAGTCTTATCCACAGCGGACGCCCATCCTCAAAGTTTGACTGTCCCCCCATTGACTGCTTGGAAACTTCTACCTCAGCACGACCTGAAAGTGGGCCACGATATTCTCCACAATTTCCCTGGGTGTTACATCTTGCCATGGCCTCGGCTGTTATTACTGTTGTACTCCATGGTGTTGTACCTTGCCATTGTCATGGCTGTTGTTACTATTGTATTTCACACTACTGTTGTTGTTATTATTATTGCATATTGCACTGTTTCTCCCACCTTTTTGTTATGGTACTTTTCACCTACATATCAAAAGATGCCGCATTCTGCGTCTATCCTGTTCTGTACTTGCACTTGATGTTGTCTGTTTTTGCACAGGAGTTATGCACAATAATTTGCACAACTTCTGGCTTGTAATGCAATCTGCAATAAACACCCTGAGCTTCCTTACCTCTGCGTCTGTTATTCCGCCTCATGACACTGACTGGGCCCCTTCCACCATAGTGCAACATAGCTAGGGAGGCACCAGGTGTGGCTGACTCATCCTGCTTGTCCTAGGAGAAAATGGTGTTACTTACCTGTAATGGGAGTTCTCTGTGGACAGCAGGATAAGTCAGCCACACGTTCCCACCCTCCTCCCCTGCAAGGGGTCGGTTTCCTACCCTGTCAATGCCCCTAGCAGTTAGGCTCAGCTAGTGACATAGTGGCTGGCTAGGGGTGGACCTAGAGGTGGGGCTGAGGGGGCTTCGCCCTTCTGAGCTATGGAGAGTACTTCCATCTTCGGCGCCGTCGAATGACATCACCAGGTGTGGCTGACTTATCCTGCTGTCCACAGAGAACTCCCGTTACAGGTAAGTAATCCTGTTTTCTCAATCAGCTTACTAACACCATAAGACTCCAACCCATCATACTATGGATATCTATGCCATTCATTAACCAGCTCCATGAGACTCAAACCCATCATACTATGGATTTCTATCTCACTCTTTAACCAGCTCCATGAGACTCAAACCCATCATGCATTAATCTGCTTACCTTGACTGGTTCTACTTCTTCATCTGCTTAGTGCAGGGAACAGACAGGCAGTAAAGTCCCTGCATGCAGTGCATCCCATGCAGTGGATCTAGCATGTCGGGCACATCTGGAGCCAGTTGGCAATCTACCTCCACGGCATCTCCCCCTTGCTACTCTGGCACTTAGCCTTTTTGTCCAGGACAACCAGGGCAATGCCCTCCTGGCTAATCAGGAGTATTCCAATTCTCCCCAGGTGGCTCCCGTTGTCCCAGCACTTAATGAGCCTCTTACCATCTGTGAGGCCTGCCTTGTATTCCCTCCATGTGGGGCTGTTTGGTTTCTGTCCCTCCAACACCTAATGGGTAGGATAGAGCTAGGGTGCCTCATAGTCTATAAATTAATGAACGGAGTGGAATGGGTAAACGTAGATCGACTGTTTACGTTATCAGAATATAGGAAGACTAGGGGACATGCAATGAAGCTACAGGGTAAACTATTTAAGACTAATAAAAGAAAATATTTTTTCACTCAACGTGTAATCAAACTCTGGAATTTGTTACCGGAGGATGTAGTAAAGGCTGTTAGTGTAGCTGGGTTTAAAAAAGGTTTGGACAAGTTCCTGGAGGAAAGGTCCATAAACCATTATTAAGAAGGGACCCAGGATATCAATGCTTGACCTAGTACAAGCATTGCAGAACCTGTGTCTTTTGGAGAAATTGCTAGGTATGTATGACCTAGATTGGCCACTGTTGGAAACAGGATACTGGGCTTGATGGACCTTGGTCTGACCCAGTATGGCATATCTTATGTTCTTATCTCCTTGGACCAGCCCTGACTGGCATTAATATCATCCAACTCAAAAGCTTCATCCTAAAACTAAACACAATTGGTGCTGTTTGCCCACTTCCACAGGGATAAAAAAGATCTCAGAACCAATGAGCATTTCAGATCCAGGTCTAAAACACTAGCCGTGGACCAAGCTCAAGTACATCAAGGACCCAAAAAAACTCCCTCTAATTAGACTTCTGGAAAATACTCATTCAGAAAAACAAAAATTAATTATCAGTATTCCATTCACTGCAACAATGTAATTCAGTAGAATCTCTCAGTGTAGACCTTGTTCACACATTTATAGATTCTTTATCCACAGTTTTATCAGAAAAACAGCATAATAGCAACAGTGGATACTAATCAGCAACTATTACTTATGGTTCAAAGATAAGTAATGGTTGATGATTAGTATCTGCTGTTGCTATTATGCTGTTCTTCTCATAAAGCTATAGATAAAGACTATATGAATGCTGCAAGTTGTGTGAACAAGGTCTACACTGAGAGATTCTGCTGAATTTCATTTGTTAAGAACATAAGAAATGCCATACTGGGTCTGGCCAAGGTCCATCAAGCCCAATATCCTGTTTCCAACAGTAGCCAATCCAGATCACAAGTACCTAGAGGTTTCCCAAAAAGACACACAGCTTACATAATACTTCTATTGGGGCAAGCAGTGGATTACCTGGGTCTTCTTTAATAATCATTTATGGACATTTCCTCCAGGAATTTGTCCAAGCCTTTCTTTAAACCGAGCTGCACTAACAGCTTTTACTACAACCTCTGGTAACGAATTCTAGAGTTTGATTACGCGTTGAGTGAAAAAATATTATCTCCAGTAACAAGCAGGAATGTAGTCTTCACATATGGGTATCGTTGGTACCGACGGAGCCTGCGCGGGAACGCTCTCCAGCATCCAATTAGAAAGCCTTTGGAAGCATCCCACAGCGCCTGCGTGCTGCCTTCCCGCCTTTCCCAACTGCCTCTCTCCAGTTCTTCGTTTTCCGCGGAGCCAGCAGGTCATTTTCCTGTCACCGCAGAAAATATCCCATATTTTTCATTCTTTTTTGTGGTAGCGTCTGCCTTCCTCGACGCTATACTGGTACCGCCGGTTCTTTTCTTTCTTTCTAAAAAAAAAAAAAAAAATTCTAATCTTTTATCTGGATTTTCCAACCTTTTTTCTCTTGGGTGCCACGCGCCATTTTGGGCACTAGGCCCAATTTTTCCTCAACATGGAAAAACCTGCTTCGGGTTTTAAAAAGTGTTCCAAGTGTGGCGGTACCATCTCCGTCACTGACACTCACGAGTGGGGCCTCAAATGTTTAGGTCCTGACCACTCCATCTCGGAGTGTGTTGCCTGTGGGATGATGTCGAAGAGGGGTCGGCAGAACCGAGCTGCTAAGCTTAGCACCCTTTTTCCCTCCGATGCAGCATCTGTGGCATTGACGTCTTCCAGGGCTTCGTCTTCCTCCCATGTATCTCAGGTAACCAAACATAAATCTGGCCGGTCCTCAAAGGGTAGATCTCCTTCCAAGCATCGAGATGCCTCTGACATTGCCCTTGAGGGACTTGTACCGGCAAAATTGCCCCGGCGGGAGGCTTCGGCTTCCAAAGTACTATCGGGGCTCCAGGATGTTCTTGAGGCCTCAACCTCAGCAGAACTACTGGTGCCATGTTCTGGGGTACTGGCCGCTTCCTCCGGTACTGACACCCAGGCATCAGCAGCATCAATTGAACAGAGATTCCTGGCTATTGAGCGCAGTCTGGCGGCTCTCCTTGCGGCATCGGTGCCTTCGGGACCGCTTCAGACAGTTCAACCGGTATCGACACCGGTTCCAGCACCAATATCGGTACCGGTACCGTCAGCATTGACATCGGCGAGTGTGTTACGAACACCGAGTCATGCTATTTCCTCCGGTATCGACAGGTCGGTACCGGACCCCTCCGGTACCGACTTCGATCGGTACCAGTATCGTGCTTTACAAGAGCACCCGGACAGAAGATATTTTGAATCCTCCGATGACTCTGAGGACTCTGACAGCTCTGTCGATGCTGGAGTACTTCTCTCTGAGGAGCCTTCTTCGCCTAAACATAGGATGTCCCCTCCAGAGGATATATCTTTTCAGGATTTCATTAGGGAGGTGGCTAGAGGTCTTTCCATCACAGTGGCTCCTGAAACAGAGCCCAGAGCAAAGGAGTTGGAGATTTTACAATATCCCAAAGCTCCCAAAGAGGCAGCTACTTTGCCTGTTCATGAGATCTTTCATGATCTCATGTTAAGAATGTGGGAAACACCTCTTACCACCTCTCCTCATTCCCATAGGCTGGATACCATGTATCGAGTGCCTCCTTGTCCTGGATTTCAGAAAACTCAGTTGCCACACCACTCCATAGTGGTGGAGTCAGCTATGAGAAGGATCAAGAGTGCAAAAAGACATGCATCTAATTCTCCAGGACGTGAATGTAGGACACTTGATGCCTTTGGGCGTCGAACTTTCCAGGCCTCTATGCTTTCTGCCAGGATTAGTTCCTACATCTTGTACATGAGAATGTTCCTTAAGGAGGTTACAGGAGATCTAGAGCTTATGAGCCCTCTCCTTCCTGATGATAAGAGGCAGGATTATCTTACACTTGTCAAACATGCCCAGGATGTTTTCAAGTTTGGTAATCGTGCAGCTTTTGACTGCTTTGAGTGCATAAGCAGAACCTCTGCCATTGCCATAGGTGCTTGTAGGATTGCCTGGCTCCAGGCATCTTACTTAGAACTCTGGGTACAGGACAAACTGGGGAATATCCCTTGCACAGGCGAAAATCTCTTTGGCAAAAATTGGCAAGAGAAAGCTAATGAGCTGGATGCTGATAACACCACTTTGGATAGACTATCCAAGGCTACAGCTGATCCTGCAAGGAGAAAATCCTACAAGAAACCATTCTTCTCTAAAAAGAAGAGGTTTTACCCCTCCTATACCCAGCAGGTGCATTCTGCAGGTCAGTCTGCCCGAAAGGGACAGCAGCCCCCAAAGCAAAGTAAAACAAAGACTGCTAAGCCTCAACCGGCCCAGCAGGCTCAGCCTCCACAGGGGCTTTGACTCCCATCTAGAGAACTTGGCCTTCCTAGCCCTGAATGGGCCAGAACCTTCCACCATCCCAGGAAGGTTGTGTCATTTTGCACCCAGATGGGGGCAGATAACAGCAGAAGAATGGACTTTTTCCATTGTAAGAGATGGGTACAAGCTTCATTTCTTCAACATGCCCCCTCCTACAGTGGTAAGACAGTTCAATTCTCAGGCTTTTCTCAAAACACAGTTGAGTCAAGAGGTCAGTTTACTTCTTGCCCGGGGGCAATAGAAGACGTACCCATTTCCCAACAGGGTACAGGGTTTTACTCCCCTTATTTCCTTATTCCAAAGAAAACAGGGGGACACAGACCCACTTTAGACCTCAGAGAACTGAACAAATTCCTGTTCAAAGAGAAATTCAAGATGATTTCTCTGGGAACTCTGCTGCCATACCTTCAGAGTCAGGATTGGCTTTGTTCTCTAGATCTCAAGGATGCGTACACTCATATTCTCATCCATCCAACTCACCGAAGGTTCCTTTGCTTCCTGTTCCAAGCACTACCAATACAGAGTGCTTCCTTTTGGCCTGGCCTCAGCACCAAGGGTGTTTACAAAATGCATGGCTGTAGTGGCAGCATTTCTTCGCACCCTAGGAATATTCGTCTTCCCCTACTTAGACAACTGGCTCATTCGAGCCCCATCAGAGTCAGAGGCCAGAATTTCCCTATCTTCCACAATGTGTATCCTTCAGTATTTGGGCCTGGTCATAAACATCCCAAAATCCAGCCTAACTCCCACTTAATCTCTAGAGTTTATAGGAGCCTTGCTGGACACCAGAAAAGCAAGGGCCTATCTCCCACAGGCCCGCTGCCTTTGCATTGTGCAGTTAGCCTCCCACGCAGTGTTAAAAACTCATCTCACTGCTTGGGAAATGTTACAACTACTAGGCCACATGGCATCCACCGTGCACGTGGTTCCCTATGCTCGCCTCCATATGAGAGCAGCCCAATGGACTCTATCCACTCAGTGGACTCAAGCATCAGGCTGCCTATCAGACAAAATAGCAAACACAAGTCGCCTTATTTTGTCTCTACAATGGTGGCAGTCAACCCAAAACCTGTTGGTGGGGTCCCCTTTCCAGCAACCCCTACCCCAGGTCACTCTAACGACAGGCGCCTCACAAGTGGGTTGGGGAGCTCATCTGCAAGATCTCTCTACCCAAGGCACCTGGACTTCACAGGAGACCCACTTACATATCAATCTCCTAGAACTCAGAGCAATCTTCCTTGCTCTTCAAGTGTTCCATACCCAGCTCAGCTACAAGACAGTCCTAATTCAGACGGACAATCAAGTAGCTATGTTCTATCTGAACAAGCAGGGAGGAACAGGCTCTCTGTCACTTTGCAACGAAGCTTTGCGACTATGGGCCCTCGCCAGAGAGCATCAAATTCATCTCCTGGCGGTCTATCTGCCAGGCATTCAAAACTCTTGGGCAGACAGACTCAGTCGAGTTCTGCTTCCACACGAATGGTCTCTCCATGCAGACCAGGTAGCAAAGATTTTTCAAATTTGGGGGACTCTGGACATAGATCTCTTTGCAAGTCCATTGAATGCCAAACTTCCCCGGTTCTGTTCCAGAATTCCGGCTCAGTGTTCTCAGGCCAGGGATGCTTTCCTTCTCCATTGGGGTCAGGACTTCCTATATGCCTTTCCACCCATTCCCCTAATTCCCAAGACCCTATTCAAGCTTCAGAGGTACAAAGGCCACATGATTCTCATAGCTCCACATTGGCCACGGCAGGTGTGGTACCCTCTGCTCCTGCATCTCTCTCAAGCTCCATCTCTGGAGTTAGGATCTGCTCCAGATCTCCTGTCTCAGGAGGACGGGTTGTTGTGCATCCCAATCCCCACTCTCTGCATCTCAAGGCCTGGTTGCTGAGAGCCTAGACCTTCATGGTCTTAACCTTTCTCAACAGGTAAGGGATGTCCTTTGTGCTTCCAGGAAACCTTCCACAAGACGCTCTTATGCTTTCAAGTGGAAAAGGTTCTCCATATGGTGTTCGCAAAAGGGTCTTCACCCCTCTGCGATACCTCTGGAATCATTACTGGAGTATCTCCTGCATTTATCTAATGCGGGACTTAAGACTAACTCAGTAAGAGTCCATTTAAGTGCTATTTCAGCTTCTTTAAAGCCTTTAAATGGACAACCTATTTTCTCTCATCCTCTCATAGCGAGATTTATGAGGGGCCTTCTTCTAACTAAGCCTCCCATTAGGCCACCTCCAGTGGCGTGGGACCTGAATCTGGTTCTTGGGCAGCTCATGAAGCTGCCTTTTGAACTTTTAGCTACTATCTCCTTAAAATTCCTTTCCTGGAAAGTTATCTTTCTCATTGCAATCACATCAGCACGTTGCATCAGTGAATTGCAAGCATTAGTTGCTGATCCTTCTTACACGAGGTTCCATCATGATAAGGTAGTCCTTAGGACTCATCCACACTTTATGCCAAAGGTGGTCTCACCTTTTCATTTAAACCAGGTGGTTTACCTGCCTGTATTTTTTCCAAGGCTTCATGCTTCAAATGCAGAAAGGAATCTTTATACTTTGGACTGTAAAAGAGCACTTGCCTTTTACTTACAGAGGATACAGCAACATAGAAGGTCCTCCCAACTCTTTGTTGCTTTCAAACCTTCTCATTTGGGACTTCCAGTCTCCAAGAAAACATTATCCAACTGGATTGCAAAGTGTATTTCTTTTGCCTATCAGAGTAAGAACCTTTCTCTGGAAGGCCATGTCACGGCTCACAATGTGAGAACCATGGCAGCCTCAATGGCTCATCTACACTGTGTGTCTATTGACGACATCTGTCGAGCAGCTACTTGGGCCTCGGTTCATACCTTCATAGCCCATTACTGCTTAGACAAGGACTCCCGCTGGGATGCCTTGTTTGGTCAGGCTGTTCTACGACACCTGTTCCATACTTAATCAACTCCTACCCGCCATTCCCGGTAGGATGCCAGAGATCCATGGAGGGAAGTGGAGCCCTTTCACAGGGGCACACAACCTCTGGGGTCTCTCCCTGGCATCTGCAGCTAGGGAGTCCCCATATGTGAAGACTACATTCCTGCTTGTTCCTGGAGATAGCATAGTTACTCACCTGCAACAAGTGATCTCCGGGAACAGCAGGAATTTAGTCTTCACAACCCACCCACCTCCCCTAGGAGATGTATCTCTCTTTTCTTTTCTTTCCCTCTCTCTCTCTTTGTCTCAGGTTTAAAACTCAACTGGAGAGAGGCAGTTGGGAAAGGCGGGAAGGCAGCATGCAGGCGCTGTGGGATGCTCTCAAAGGCTTTCTAATTGGACGCTGGGGAGCGTTCCCACGCAGGCTCCATCGGTACCGACGATACCCATATGTGAAGACTAAATTCCTGCTGTTCCCGGAGATCACCTGTTACAGGTGAGTAACTATGCTTTCTCTTATTAGTCTTAAATGAGATACACTGTAGCTTCACTGCATGTCCCCTAGTCTTTCTACTTTTTAATGCCATAAAGAATTGATCTACTTTTACCCGTTCCATTCCATTAATTAATTTATAGACCTCTATCATATCTCCCCTCAGCTGTCTCTTTTCCAGGTTGAAAAACCCCAACCTTTTAAGCCTCTCCTCATGAGGGTATCCTTCCATTCCCTTTACCATTTTGGTGACTCTTCTCTGTACCTTTCTTAATTCCGCTATATCCTTTTTAAAATACAGTAACCAGAATTGCACACAATATTCAAGGTGCAGTCGCACCATGGAATGATACAGAGGCATTATAATATCCTTTGATTCTCCATTCCTTTCCTTATAATTCCTAGCATTTTATTTGCCTTCTTGGCTGCCGCTGAACACTGGTGGAGGGTTTCAATGTGAATGGAATACTGATAATTAATTTTTGTTTTTTTGAATGAGTATTTTCCAGAAGCCTGATGAGGGCGAGCTTTTTGGTCCTTGATGTACGTGAGCTTGGTCCAAGGCTAATGTTTTAGATCTGGATCTGAAATGCTCATTAGTTCTGCGTTCCTTTTTCTCCCTGTGGAAGTGGCCAAACAGCACCAATTGTGTTAGGTTGTAGGATGAAGCTTTTAAGTTGGATGAGTTTCCATTCTTCATTCTGATATTGTAACAATTATTTTTTTTTAGCGCTAATATCAGGCTTACTAGTCTATAGTTTCTTGGATCACCGCTGGAACTGTTTTTTTTAACTTTGCCTTATTTTGGCCACCCTCCAGTCTTCAGGTACTGAAGACAATTTTAATGATAGGTTACAGATTACTAGTAGTATATCTGAAATTTCATTTTAATTTTTTTAGCACTCTAGGGTGTATACCATCTGGTCCAGGCCATTTACTGCTCTTTGGTTTATTGATTTGGCATTATATGTGAGATTTATTTCAGATTCTCAGAATTGTAACCATTTCTGGTATGGATAGTTCCCTTACATCTTCCTCAGGTAAGTCTGAAGCAAATAATTCATTTAGTCTCTCCCCTATGGCCTTGTCCTCCTTAAGTATCCCTTTTATTCCATGATCATCTGATGGTCCAACTGACTCCCTCATAGGCTTCTTGCGTCAAATGTACCCAAAAAAGTTTTTGTTATGAGTTTTCTGCCTGGCAAGTTTCTTTTCAAATTCTCTTTTTCCCTTCTTTATTACTGCTTTGCATCTAACTTGCCAGTGCATATACTGTTTCCTGTTTTCTTCATTCAAATTCTTTTTCCATTTTTTGAAAATTGTACTTTTGGCTATAAAAGCCTCCTTCACCCTTCCTTTTATCCATACCAGCTTTTGTTTGGCCTTCCTTCCACCTTTTCAATGTGTGGAATATATCTCTTCTGGTCTTCCAAGATGGTCTTTTTGAACAATGTCCTTGCCTACAGCTGCTCCTTTTAGATTTTTATTTTTTTTACCATAGTCCTCATTTTATCATAGTCTCCCTTTTGAAAGTTAAATGCTAGTGCAGTATATTTTCTTAAAGTCCTCACTCCAGTTATTAGGCCAAATATTATCATTATTGCCAGGTGACACCAACACCATTGCCTCTTTCACCATATCCTTTGTTCTGCTAAGGACTAGGTCTAAAATAGTTTCACTTCTTGTGGGTTTCTGAACCAGCTACTCCATAAAGCAATCATTTATTTCAACTTTACCTCTTTAGCAGGTCCTGACATAGACATGACATCCAGTCAATAATCATAACAAACCTACATATCCCCCATACACTCCCTAATTTATTCTACATACTATTTTTGTCGGATCAGTTGCCCTGAGAGAACTTCCCTCCTGTAGCAAAATTAGTCCTTTTTATTTGTTTTAATGAGTTAAAAATCACTCAAATTTCACCCCCTCAGTGAAATCTCCAGGAGACTCCCATCCTGTGATCTCCTCTCAAATAACTGAAAGCAATGTCAAAACCAGTTTCTCATCAAATAATGCCAACTTAGCTTTCAATATGTCTTCTTAGAAACCACAAAATCCATTGCTAGATACTGCTCACGCTGGACTAATTCTCAATTCTTCTTGCTTTCCGCCCTGCAGTTTACAGCAGTCCTTTAACACGGCAAATAACCAACCAGATTATCACAGCAACACAGCGCCATGTTTCAAATCAGAGAATCCTGGTGTAACCCCCCCTTAAGGGGTTAAGTTTTTTTACTAGAATGTGCAGCGCCTGAGGAGTGTGTGAATTTGAATTTGGAGGTGATGGAATGTTTGAGTTAGATAAGTTTTAAAGGATTGTAGATTTTGGGGTGTTTAGAAGGATTTTTGATGTGTGAAACATCCAAATTGAGATTGTGCCATTCATTTTAATGAAACATGCAGTTGAGAATAAAACTGATTTTTTCCTGCAGAATTTGGAATGGGTTCTACTGCTTCATCTGCATATTCCATAAACACGCCTCTGATTGGCTAAGGGATCTAGAAAACAAATTGATGATGTCAGCAGAGTCATCGTCTCCTAGACAACAGAAAGAAAGGGTTTTTTTTGGTTTGTTTTGATGAGAGAGAGAGGTTTGTTTTTGAACAGAGAGAAAAACAACAGTTTGGGCTGTGTCTGGAGATGTGCTGTTTATGCCATTGTAAAAGTATCAATTGGTGATACATTGTTCTGAAGAGAGGAGCTGGAGTTAGGTTTTAGGGACATCAGGCTAAGTAAGTGATTACCTTGTTTTGGAGAGGTTTTGAACAGTGTTGGTTGAGACACTGCTGGTAGTGAAGCCAGGGGCTTTGACTGAAGATTTCTTGGGAGTCCTCTGTAAGAAAGAGACAGAGTGGAATTGTCAGAGTTTTCTTTTGAGGAACTGTGCTATTTAGTAGCCTGTATTATGAAGTGTCTGAAGCCTTAAAGAAAACCAGCACAGTAAGTGATAGCCTGCGATGATAAAGAGAAATAAGTCTGAAGCTTGGAATGAATAAATAACTGCTTTGTTTGAGGAAGTGACTGTTTGAAATGAAGCTCTGTTAAAAGATAGGGTAACACTGAAGAAGAGGCTTCCTTAGTTAAGGATATTTAAGTATATGTTGTTTACCTAGTGTGCAACAGCAATGTTAAAGAAATGGAATGAAGCTAAACGTTGTGGAATGGACATGTAGAGCTGTTACTCTGAGTACAAGACTGAGTAAATTAGGTGCAAGGTGGGATCTATGAAAGAAGGGGTTTATTAAGCACTTCAGCAAAGGGACTGAAGTTTAGACAGGTGACTTTTAGCTAGGGACTTTGTTTAATTTTATTTTTTTTTAGTTAGGGAAATTAATAAAGTTTGAGTAATGATAATAAATTAGAATGTTATGTGTCAACAGTAGGGAATAGTTAGGGTTTTGCCTCCTTTTATTTTCTTTAAGTTAGGAAGCCAGGTACACCGGATTCCAAGGATCCTGAGGTGCGGCGGTTCCTGCGCAAAATCTGGGCCCCAACAATTTAACCTCACAGTCATCTGGATAAAGAACTTACCTGAACGTCAAAATAAAGCTAAGTGAAGCACTGGACTTGAGTTTTGTAGTTTTAACAAGGAAAAGGAGAGCAAAGAAAAGAGAGCAAACTATTCTTATTTGTTAATCATATAATATGTTTTCACCCTAAGGAAAAGTAAAACCACAAAAAGCCTTTGAATTTATGAGATAACAACTGAATTTATGAGATAACAACTGGCATACCACCATTAACAACGCAGCCAAAATTAACCAACATAATAATAAAAAGCTAACCTACTCAAAAACCAACTGTACTCCATGGTTCAATAGCACATTAAAACAAATGAAACGAGAACTAAGAAAACTAGAGCTTAAATGGCGCAAAACCAAATCCACTATCCACAAAGAATTATATTATAACCATCTCACAAAATACAAGGATGCCTTAGACAGCACAAAGAAAAACTACTATGCAACAATCTTATCAAACTCATATAATAGACCAAGAGAACTATTCTCCATTGTTAGTAACCTAACTAACAACTCGCAAGCTACTAGCAAGGAAATTACTGACATATCAGCTCAAACTTTAGCCAACTACTATCAAAACAAAACAAAACAACCATTTATGACTCCAGACTCTATCTACAAACCTCTTCATCTGATAGATGAATGGTCAGAATTTCATCCTATATCTAAATTATCATTAAAAAATATCATTCACAATCTCAACACCACTTCCTCTTACCTTGATCCTTGCCCAGTAATCTGGATAAAAACACACTTCCAATCCTTCTCTCCTTCTTACTTCCCATTGTCAATCTCTCACTTCTCCAAGGTCACCTCCCACCAACACTAAAACATGTACAAATCAGACCAATTCTCAAGAACGGCACACGACAAAACTTCACCAAAATCATACAGACCCATCTCAAGTATACCATTCTTAGCAAAAATAATAGAAAAAACTGTACAAATACAGACACAGGAGTACCTAGACTCATCCTACCCACTTGATGATCAGCAATATGGATTTCATCCAAGACATGGAGTGGAAACACTTCTTACAGTTCTAACAGATGTTCTATTAAGAGGAACCGACAACCACAAACAAGCTTTCATCCTCTTATTTATTGATATATCAGCAGCTTTTGATAGCGTTCACCATACTATAATGCTTAACAACCTTAGACAAATAGGAATAAACGCCACAGTTCATAAATGGTTCACCTCTTATCTAAATAATAGAACCCAAAATGTAAGAATAGGCAATCAAACGTCCGCTTCATACAAACTAGAAACGGGTTTACCACAAGGCTCAGCGCTTTCAGCACTTCTATTTAATATATACATAAAACCAGTCTGCAATATCTTTAAAAAAATTTGGTGTACTCTATCATCTATATGCAGATGATATCATGATGTACATCCCGTTCACGATCCCTAACTTACCGATACAGCCCTTGTCCGATTGCTTCAATGAAATTACAACCTGGCTAAATGCCCAAAACCTCCAAATAAACCATTCAAAAACTGAAGTGCTAATTGTTACTAAAAATCAATCATATATTCCCCCAACACACATAACACTTCAAAACCAAGAAATTGAAATAAAGAATGAAGTAAGATATTTAGGAGTTATTCTAGATAAACACCTTACAATGGATACCCATATCAGAAATACCACAAAGAAAATTTATTTCAAGCTTAAAATTCTTAAACAACTAAGACCCCTTGTATACATACAAGATTTTATCAGTATAATTCAAGCTACCATAATCCCCCATTTTGACTTCGCAAATCTAATTTTATTAGGTACAACAAAACAAAACATTAAAAGAATTCAACTTGCACAAAATGCTGCAGCTAGGATAATAATGAAAGTCCACCATGCAAAATAAATACCTATCCCTAAAGAAACCAAAATATCACACCACAAAAAATCAGGGATCCAAAAAGCCCGTGTTGCTTAATAAATTTATAGCGAAGTTCTACTATTTTTGTCGGAGAGGCCAACCAAGCAGAAGGAAGCACACCTTGTGCCGTTGTGGCCCGTCCATTTTATTAATTAAAACACAAAACTCGTGTTATAAAATGAAGCAATAGAATGCAATACTTAGCTAAATTGGTGAAAAGGCTGTGCATCAAGGCAGCAAAAGGACGACGTGACACGTTTCGGGGAATCAAAAATCTTATTTCCCCGGCTTCAGGTCAAAACCGCCGTAGAAAATAACATCAGCCCTATGAAACCGCAAAGGCAGCAACCAGCGTTCATTTAAAGGGACCAAGCTTAACGACTTCCGTCAGAATGCCGGATCATCAAAAGGTCAGCTGATGTAAAAAGTGAGTGTATAGGGGATATGTAGGTTTGTTTTGTTGTGATTTAGATTTTTATCCCCAGGGTTTTCTAGTGCATATGATCCAGTCAATAATGGCATAATTTAAATCACCCATTATTATTATGTTGCCAAATTTGTTAGTTTCTCCATGAACAAGCAGGAACGAGTCCTCACATATGGGGTGACATCCCTGACAGAGCCCCTGTGTGGGAATGCTCCCCAGCTTCTATTGGAAGCTTTTGGGAGGCCCCACTGTGCCTGCGCAACTCCTTATCGTCTGCCGCATCAACGCCATCTTGGGTCAGTCTTTAATTTTCAACGGAGCCCTATGCACATGTTCCTGAAACATTCTCTGCTTGGCAAACTTCTTTTGCCTCTATGGGGATTTCTGTGCTTGAGTTTTTGCCCTTTGCCTGCCTTCGCAGTTCTCTTTTCCCCTTTTCAGTTTTTTGTCTCCCTTGATCATTATTTTTAGTTCTTTTTCCGCGGCACCTCTGCCCCCTTAGGTGCTGGTGCTCCAGTTGGGCCTTGCTTGAAAATTGAGCCATTTGATTTTTCTGCGGCTATTTTTCCAGATGACATGTCCCAGAAATCTGCCAGCGGGTTTTAAAAGTGTGCTCAGTGTGCTAGGACCATATCTGCTACAGATAAACACAGTTGGTGCCTCCAGTACCTGGAACCCAATTATCAGCTCTCTTCTTGTCATTTGTGTTTGCAGATGAGAAGAAGCCTCAAAGGTCAAGAGAAGCAGTGCAAATCACTTTGGCGCTCACAAGTCCGATCCAGCATCATTAGCATTGACAGCACCCATCTCCATGGCTTCAAAAGCTGCATAGGACACTGGTAGTGCACTGATATCGAGTTTTTGAGTCCACATGGAGTCAAGTACTAGTAGTGACCTGGAGCACTAGCCATTGATCTCCACCCTAAGATGAGGAAGAATTTGTCTTCATCGACGCCGAGGTGTGATCGAACTGAGTACCGAGTGAAGACTCTGGTACATCAGCGTCAGAGCCCATCGAGGCCGGACGTTGAGAGCGCCCCTCAAAGCTGCTCTGAAGGAAGGAGCGCTCATCCTTCAAAATACTGGAGGGGCATCGACAACCTACCGAAAGCCAAGACCAAGCTGCCGATACCCTTGTACAGTCACTGGGAACATCGGTCGAAGTTGCTGCGGGCCCACAGCCTTTGGAATCAGCAGCCATGGAGAAACATCTTTTACAGGCTCTAGAGGAGCGCATCATAGCACTCTTGGTGGTTTAGCACTCTGGGGCCTTGACATCTTCAGCATCAGCATCAACATCAGCCGTCATGCAGCCAATCCTCGAGACTCACGCCTTGCCTGCGGGAGAGACATAGACATCAGGACATCGAAGGGCCCTGACTCTGATGCCTGCCTGGCCGATATCCCTCTCTGCACCCTCAAAGTCTGATGCACCCTTGAGGTCTAGAAGAGCATCGGTACATCATCGCTCCTGAAGGAGCTTCCGATCCCTTTGGACAAGGAGAGAGATCCCAGCAGTGACTCAGAAGTACTTTGACTACCTGAGTCTGAGTTAGAAGGCTGTGGAATTGGAAGACCTGTTGGAAGGCAGGTCTCCTGAGCTCTTGTCAGACCATTCTCCACCTCATGAGTGGCTCAAGTCCCCTCCTAAGGACATAACCTTCCAGGATTTTGTGTGGGATATGGCAAAGGCCATACATTTTCTTTGGAGGCTGAGGATATGCCCAGAGCAGAAGAGTTGGAGATACTGCAGTACTCCTCAGCCCTTAAGGAAGCAGTGACAGTGCCCATACACCGCATCCTGCAGAAAGTGCAGATGTGAATGTGGGAGAACCCTTTCACTGTGCCTCCAGTCAGTAGAAGTCTTGACTCCATGTACCGAGTTCAGAAGGCTCCCGAATTTGAGAAGCCTCAGCTTCCTCACCATTCCTTGGTGGTCGAATCCACCCTAAATAGGTCTAGGAGTACCAAGACTTATTCCTCGGTGCCCCTGCGGAGGGAGGCTCAGACATTGGACTTTTTAGGGAGAAGGTATTTTCAGAGCTGCATGCTAGTAGCCTGTGTGGCCTCTTACCAGCTCTACATGGGCATCTTCTTGAAAAATATCATTTGCAACCTTGCCGAGCTGTCTCTGCCTCTCCCTCCAGAGAAATTGGAGCTGTATTGTTTCCTAGTGGCTCACAGCAAGAATTGCTCAAAGTTCATGATCCAGGCAACCTATGCCATCTTCCAAATGGCATCGAGAGCTTCTGCCATAGGTAATGGTGTCCAGAGACTCCCTTGGCTCCAGTCTTCAAACCTGGAACAGTCAGTACAGAATAAGCTTGCTAACATGCCATGCCATGGAAAGAATCTCATCTGGGATCAGGTCCTAATATTTCAAGACACACTTTCAAGCCGGTCTCCTTTCACAGGAGGTACTAAGGGGACGGAGACCAAAAAAGACCTATTACTCTTGTAGGCGTATATATTTTCCTGGGCCTCAGACCTCCCAGCCCAAACAGGCTCCTTGCCAGCAGCAGTGATGAGAGAAGTCTCAGAAGGTCCAGCTGGCTCTGCAGCCAAAACCCGGGGTGGGGTTTTGACTGGTTCCTTCGGAGCATAGCCATTCTTCCATTAACCACCATAGCAAACCTTCCAGTTGAGGGAAGGCTCACTCTTTTTGCACAAAGGTGGCCTCTCATAACCTCAGACTCATACGTTCTATAGATCATCCAAAGCAGTTACAAACTACATTTGTTGGAACTACCACCAAATTGCCCCCGAGGGTACATCATCTTGACCCTCTGCATCATTAACTGCATCAGAGAAAAATCACCGCCCTCTTCTCAGATTGCACAATCAAGCTTGTGCCAACAGAGCAAAGAGGGAGGGGGTTTTATTCCAGGTACTTTCTGATCCCCAAGAAAACAGGGCAATAATATCCCATCCTAGACCTAGGAGATCTGAACATGTACTTGGTAAGAGAAAAGTTTAGAATGATTTCTCTAGGCACCCTGATTCCTTACCTTCAAAAAGGAGATTGACTGTGTTCCCTGGATGTGTATACCCACATACAAATTCATCCCACTGACAGGAAGTATCTTGATTCATCCTGGGGGGACAGTAGTTCCAGTATCAAGTATTGCCATTTGGTCTAGCCTCAGCACACCACGTCTTCACAAAATGCCTCATGGTTGTAGCTGCTTACCACTGAATGCTGGGAGTGTTTGTCTTCCCCTATCTGGATGATTGGCTGATCACAAATACCCCTCCGGAAGGATTTCAAGAATCAACACAGTTGACCATTCAGGTGTTGGAACTACTAGGGTTTGTTACAAATTATCCAAAGTCCCACCTTCAACCCACCCAGAATTTTGAATTCATTGGAGCCCTACTCAACATGATTCAGGCAAAAGATGTTCATCTGCCCGACTGACTGCACAGGCTGACAGCACTGGTGCGGGAGACTCAATTGAGTCAGCAGGTGATAGTTCACAAGATGTTGACAATACTAGGCCACATGGCCTCTACAGTGCATGTCACACCCTTGGCACACCTCCAAATGAGGCAGCACAGTAGATTCTGAAGATTCAGTGGGCCCAGGCTACAGATTGACTAAGGGATTGTCTGTAAAAAATAAGGGAAGAGAGAATCACTCATTTTGTACATAGCTGGAAGTTGAGTTATATGGCCTCCTACCATACTGCAGTTGAATTTTGCCCTGGTTGGGCTTCTTAGTGGCCTCCTCAGTTTTTGGTAGCCTGTAGATTGGGAGTCCCATATGTGAGGACTCATTCCTGCTTATTTATTTAACATTTCTTACATACTGCCTTTCATGATATCAAGGCAGTTTACATTGAACAAACTGAAATGAGTGCAGTTTCCCTGTCCTCTACTCAGGAATCAATAACCCCATAATATCCCTTGAATAAATGCTGTGGCACTTCAGAGGGTTTTATTAGGTAGATCACTTTATCTAGATCACTTTCTAGATTTTCCCTTCTAATCAATACTAAACACTTATGTGTAAATCAACCAGCTAATTGGTGAATGGTTCTATATAGCAAGATGTGCTATATGGGGTTGAACATTGTATTAAAATATTATGACGACATAGAATATTTCCAATTATTTCCCAAGATATTGTACACAACATACCTAAAATGCAAGGGTGCCAATAATGTTGACCACAACTGTAAATATTGTCTAGATTTACTAAAGTGTGCTACCATGTTATCAGTAATTAGGCCCTATTGCAGAGGATTTAGTGATACATTCTATTTCTATTTAATAGGTCTTTTTCTCATTTCAGCCCAGTCAGCAAGGAACAGAGCATTTGTATATTACACACCTACCCTCTGGAACGCTCTCCCAACCCCCATCTGGGCAATAACTGATCTCGCCCAATTTCGAAAGGCATTGAAGCACCATCTATTCCTCCAATATTACTCCCTAACCAGCGAAGCAACACAACCAAGCCTACCCCCCACCCACCTCAATGACACCACCATTATACCCAGGCCATGATACATACCCACAGCCCGATAATGACTGCCCAAACGTGCAGATTACCCAATATGTAATTAGTCAGAGAGTGCCGTGTATTCCATAGTAACATCTGTGGCATACCTGCCGACGAAGAGCGCAAATGTATAGAGTTGTAAATAGCTGTATATAGTTACCCCTGTTAAACCCAAGTTGTAAAATCCTGTTATCTGTAATGTACACCGCATTGTTCTGTTGCTCTGTACAATTTGTTGTTGACTGTAAACTGCGCTGATTTTAAAGAGCGCGGTATAGAAATGATATAAATATATAAATAAATAAAATATTATGAGGATCGTTCTGGAGTCCCTGCTCCTAAGTGATCTCTAAGATAATATGATGTGACTGATATGAAAGGCCATTCTTTATTACATTATATTATCTTAGAGATCACTTAGGAGCAGGGACTCCAGAACATTCAAACATATGTAACAAAAACAGAGGAGTAGCCTAGTGGTTGGGCAAGATACCTCAGGCTGGAGGGTCCAGGGTTCAATTCCTGCTTAGGGACAGCAACCTCAGGCCAGAGGGATTGGGGTCTCCTGCCTTGTAGGCTTGCCTTGGGTAAGCCACTTAACCCTTTGTTGCCTCAGATACACATATAGATTGTGAGCCCTTTGGGGACAAGGGAATGCATACAGTACCTGCTTGTAAACCACCTAGAATGCATTTGCAGACAAACAATATATAAATGCCTGAATAAAATTATTTTTTTATTAGTATTTAGCTCACGCCTTTCCAGGAGATGATCAAGGCGAATTACATTAAGGTACAGTATGTACTTATCTGTCCCCAGAGGGCTTACAATCTAAGTAGGTACCTAAGGCAATGGAGGGTTAAGTGGCTTGCCCAAGGCCAGAAGGAGTACCTGATGTCTGTTCAACTTAGAAAAAAACAAAATATGACCTAGACAGGATCAATGGCACCCTTCACTAATCTTTGGTTATGTAACCCTTGACAGTGATAACAGCCTTCAAATATTTCTTGTAGCCATCTATACATTTTTTACATCTGTCTGCTGGTAGTTTCTCCCACTCTTCAACTACATTTGTTCCAGCTCATTATTATTTCTAGGATTCCTTTTTTCCAGTGGCAAATTTTAGCTCTTTCCAAAGGTTCTCAATTGGGTTGAGATCAGGACTCATTGCTGGTCAGTTTAAAACAGTCCATTTTTAACTTTTTAACCATTCTTTTATACTTTTGGATGTATGTTTTGGGTTATTGTCCTGCTGGAGGACCCATGATCTTTGACCCAGACCTAGATTTTGGACACTAGCAAGCACATTTCCCTCCAAAATGCGTTGGTAGTCCTCTGACTTCATGATTTCTTTAATATGTTCCAGGCCTTCAATTCCTGTGGCAGCAAAACAGCCTCACAACATTGTGGAACATACACCATATTTAACTGTAGGAAGGATGTTTTTTTTCCCTTATAAGCTTCATTTCTTTGCCTGTAAATGTATTGCTGATCTACATTGCCAAAGAGCTCAAGTTTGGTTTTATTTGTCCACAGAACATTTTCCCAGAAGGATTGTAGTTTCTCAAGGTGGGTTTGAGCAAAGATCAGGCGTGCCTTTTTACATCTGCCTTTGAGCAATGGGGGTCATCCATGGCTTTCACCCATGAAGACCTTCTTTGTTTAGTGTTCAGTGTATGGTGCGGGTTGAAACCACCACTCCAGATTGCTCCAGGTCAGACTTTGGATGTTGTATGTGGTGTTTATCCAACAGTTTGCACTAACCTTCAAAGACTTCTTGGATTAACTTTCCTCTTCCCACCACGTCCTGGAAGGTTCTTGACAGGTTCATG
Source organism: Ichthyophis bannanicus (assembly GCA_033557465.1). NCBI lineage: Eukaryota > Metazoa > Chordata > Amphibia > Gymnophiona > Ichthyophiidae > Ichthyophis > Ichthyophis bannanicus. The sequence continues at coordinate 303,183,381 of CM066032.1, read as the reverse complement.
GGCAGAAAACTTAATACATTGTGAACTGTAGACACAGGAATCCCACTGTCTTTGGAGATGGCCTTGATGGCTTGTACCCCTTTGGTGGTGATGTTTTTTCTGATGGTCTCAGGCAGCCATTTTAAACATTAGAGCCATCATTCATTGCTTGATTCAAATCATGTGAGTACTGACAATTGATCAAAGCTGCGTCTAATTTTAATGCAATGCGAGTGTGGCTCTTCTGTTCAAACTGATTTGAATTGTTTATAAAGGTGCCAATAATCATGTCCTGGTAATGTCCCAGTTGTTATACTATTTCCTTTTTTTATTGGTCTTGTTTTATTTGACTGTTTTGTGTGTCAAATATAAACGCATATATAGTCCAAAGCCATTTCACTGACCATTTTGTTTTAGAAGATATTGGACGTTAAGGAGTTGAACTGAAAGGGTGCCAATAATGTTGACCACAACTGTATGAAGGGAGTGGTGGGTGATAAGCAGTACTGAGATCTTTTGTATTTTATTGCCTTGAACCAAATGTAATAATATTTAGTATAACAATATTCCTTGCTCTTACACAGAGCACCATTACCAGCATTTCTATAATTATTATACAATCATCCACTACTACTTCTATTAGTCATTTATATAGCACTACGAGGCATATGTAGTGCTGTACAAACATATAAAGAAGACAGTCCCTGCTCGTTAAGCTTACAATCTAATCAAGACAGACAGAACAATATGAGAAAAACAAGAGGGATTCAAATAGGAAAGGAGACACAAGGAGAACAAGGGATTAGGATTCAAATGCGGCCTCAAAGAGGTAAGCCTTTAGCATGGATTTAAAGGGGGAAGAGAAGACGCAAAGATTGAGGAAGTTTGTTCTATGCATAAGGAGCAGCAAGGTGAAACGATCGAAGTCTGGAGTTTGCAGAAGAAGAAAAGGGCATAGAGAGAAGAAAGCCAGTGGAGTGGCAGAGTTCACATGGAGGGGTGTAGGGAGAGAGAAGAGAGGAAAGGTAATAAGGGGCAGTAGAGTGAATGCATTTATATGTTAGAAGAAGAAGTTTGAATTGGATACGGAAACGGAAGGTGAGCCAGTGAAGTGATTTTAGAAGAGGTGTTATATGAGTGTATTGGGGGTGGCGGAAGATTAGCCACGCAGCAGAGCTCTGGATAGATTGAAGAGGAGAGAGATGACATTAAGGGAGACCAGCAAGGAGGAGGTTGCAATAGTCAAGACAGGAGGTGATCAAAGAGTGGACAAGAGCTTTAGTAGTGTGTTCAGAGCGGAAGAGACAAAATTTGTTAATGTTGTAGAGAAATAAATGACAGGTATTAGCTATATGTTGGATATGTGTGGAGAAGGAAAAGGAGGAGTCAAAGATGATCCCAAGGTTGCGTGCCGAGGAAACAGGAAGAAGAAGAGTGTTGTCAACAGTGAGAGAAAGGAGGAAGTGGGGAGGGAGGGTTTAGAGGGGAAAATAAGAAGTTCATTGTTAGCCATATTCAATATTAGGCGACAGTGAGACATCCAGGCAGCGAAGACAGATAAGCAAGTAGAGATACAAGTTTGGAGCAAAGAAGAGATGTCAAGTGTAGATAGATAGATTGAACTTTTACCAAGCAAAATGGAACAGCAAGCTAGTGTGTCCTGTAATTAAGTTCATGGTTAAAAATCTGGTTACAACCCATCGCAGCCAGTTCAGACTTTTTCTAAGAATATTGATGCTATTAACAATTTGGTAAAATACGGCAATTAGAATTCTTGTTTTTTTCTCTTTTGAAAGGTCTACGATGAGTTGTCAAGCCAGCACAACAAATACTTCTCTGATCATTGAACGTGAGCACCTTTTTGTACAACAGAATGCAACTATCTATGTATCAACGGGTCAAAACACTGAAAACAATTCAGTATCAAAGGCCATCTCCATTACACCAGTACAGATTGGTATGTAAATGCAGCTTGACACAAAATAGTAAGTATTCATAAATGCAGGGGCTGATATGCACAACTGCTTTTGTGATTAGCATCAGTTGCTGACCACATAAATGTTTCTGTTTAAAACGTCATAGCAGTTATACAGATTAATTTTGCCTGTATTAGTCTATATGGCCAAAATTAATCCGTCCAAAGAAGGGTAAGATTTGGGATGGGCCAGAGACAGACTCAAAGGTTATACAGATGGGCAATATTCAGTCTCTATGTATATGACTTATACATTCAAAAGTAAGTGCAAAAACGGCATGTGTATCTTTACCTGATAAAGTACCTCTCTAAAGTTATGCTGGCATTTACAATTGAACACAGACTGGTTGAAATTACATATGCAATTATACAGATAACTTATTCATATAGGGCCCGCTCTTCGAAAGGCATTTACACAGTTAACAGCCCAGTAAACTGTGTAAATAACTTAAATAGGGATATTCAACAGCATGTACATGGTTAATGCCATTGAATATCCCCTTCTAACCCCACTACACGCCCCGATGCTATACAGTTAGCGTTGGGGCGTGTTGGGGGTGTTCCGGGATGGAGCGGAGAGGAGGGCGAGACTGTCGCTAATAGGGTAGCGGTGATATTGCACCGTTACCCGGTTAGCGATCAATGGGTAAAACTAGGCTTAGCAAAAGCTGGCCAAATTTTACCCACGGAAGCTAACCAGGTAGTGGTACAATAACGCCACTACCCAGTTAGCTTCGGCAGCTCCGGGGCATGTGTGGTGACCCCGGATGTTCAATGCCATCGCTGCAGCATTGAATATCTGGGGTTAAGGGTCGGCGGACAGGGCTATGTGCCATAGCGATGCATAGCCTGCCCAATTCAATATTGGGCCCTAAATGTATACATTCAGCAGCCAGCTAAATGTCTACTTCACAGTATGTTCTCTCCCTTGGCTATGCAACAAAACAAAGTATCATCATTGCAGTATATTGTCAAAGCAAATGTTGCTCTTTCCATAAAGGGGCATGGTTACTAAACTGCGCTAACAGTTAACACGGGGTTTACCATGTGCTAAGCATGTCACACTGACTGTTAGCATGGGGCAGTGTGGTAAAAGTCCCATGCTAGCCACTTAGCGGGGGAAGGAGCAGTGGCTGGGCAAGTTAGGGGTAGAGAATGGGCATTGATGGCACACTGCAGTTAGCATGACCATCATTGGCACACACAAAATAGAATTACTGCTGTTAGCATGGATGCAGTTAACGTCTCCTCAGTAGGTGTTGGTACATGCACCAACATTAGATGTGCTGGCAGGAAGTATGGTGAGGTGCATCTCTCCATGGCAGCTGCAGGGGAACATGCCAGGCATGCGCCCAGCTGTTAGCAGAGGGTATGCCACCTCCTGCATTCATGTTGGGATTTATCACTTAGCACATTTTAGTAAACATGCTTCAAAATATGGTCTGTATCTCAGACCTGCTAGTTTCTGAGTTTTTATGGGAGCTTCTTCTGCAATCTGCTTCTCACTTCCTCCAGGTGTACGTCTGTCTCCAGCTTTGAGCTGGTCTGCTTTTTTTTGCATCTGTGGATAGTGCTGCCAACTGGTTCCAGATTTTCCCATTGTATACAAGGGCTTGTAATCTTGTTTTTTTTAGGAACATCAAAACTACAAGTCCCTACAATAAAACCAAGTCTGCATTAAACTATTGGGCAAATCTGGAGACAGTTGGTAAATCAGTCTGTGGGACAACTGAATTTAAATGGCTTGTTGCTCTCTGAGCCCTCCTTCCATTGCAGCCACAGCTCTGCCTCTGCTGTTAGTTAATCTTTTGCATTGCCCACCACTGTAAGATGCCAATGGAGTATGGGGTGAGGGCTTGGGGGCCAAGAGAAGGAAACTTAGTAGCAAGATGGGAAGAGACAGGGTAGGAAATATCGGGAGTAGAGAAAGGAGAGGGTGAAAGGGTGGGAGACAGAGAGCAGAGGAGGGCATGGAAAGGGACTGATTGCGCTTCAGTTTCCTCTGCCCTGGGGTAGGCAGCATGTAATCTGTTTACCTTTTCGAATTCTGGCAAGTACTTGTGACTTGGATTGCCACTATTGAAAACAAGATACTGGGCTTGATGGATTATTGTTCTGACCCAGTTTGGCAATTTTTATGTCCTTATGTAACTTGTAAATTATATGGATAAAACTGTTATGTAATGTGGTGAGCTTTGGGAGCACCAGTGGCAAAAATTCCACTCTAGGAGATCTCACAATGTGGGGGTATGCCTGGTCAGGAAGGGAGCTCACACAGCGACAGTAAGGCAGAGCGGCAAACTTACTCTTTTAAGTTTCCACCAGACATGGTGACTATTACCTCCCAGGCCACTGTCTTTCTTAATCCCTCCTGTAAAGGGACGACTAAAATGAGTATTTTTTTAAAAAATCCATCCTGTAAAGAGCTGCCAGGGAGCAGCTATAAATCACGACATGTAAAATTTTGGCCATAAACATGCATTCCCTGTATGAAATGGGGAATACATGTGTAGATTTTTGACCCGCCCAGAACATGTCCAAATTATGCCCCTGAAATGCCCCTTGCAGTTTCTACTTATTATGGATAGCCACAATGTGATGAGGCAGAGGGCAGAAGCAAGCCTAGAAGGAATCAGGGTAGAGTTCCTGGCTCTGCTAGAAGCGCCTTTAATGCTTTAAGCCACAGGGGCAGGACAGGACAATAGAAGGCTGAACTAGGCTCAAGAGAGCAGGAGGACAGAGACAGAACATCAGAGTACATCAAAGAACTAGAGGAGGAGGAGTTTACCTGAAGGATGGATAAAATACTCCTTAGAGCAGCGGTTCTCAACCTGTGGGTTGCGACCCCCACGGGGGCCGCCACAGGATTTAGCAGGGGTCGCCTTGCCTCACCTCACTCCGCCGTTAAAAAACAAAGCACCCAAGTTGCTGCCGCTGCCGAGTCCGCTTCTTGGCAGCAGCAAACTCACTGCCTCCCAGTCCCTTCTAATGCAGCCGTGGCTCCCTGCCTCTTAGGGGACCGCGGCTGTGCCAGTAAAACCGTTGCGGAGCCTTCCTGTCTCTTGACGGGCTCCGTGCAGCATTGTCCCGCCTCTAAAGGAAGTTGTTTACCACTTCCTTTGGAGGCGGGACAATGCTGCATGGAGCCCGTCAAGAGACGGGAAGGCTCCACAACAGTTTTACAGGTATAGCCGCGGTTCCCTAAGAGACAGGGAGCCATGGTTGTAGAAGAACAGCAGGGCAGCAGCAGGCAGACAGGGAGAGGGGAGGAGGGGGCAGAGAACCTGCAACGGGGCTGACATGGAGGGATGGATGGATGGAAGGAGGGAGGGAGGGGTCTGACAGGGACAGGGGGGCTGACATGGAGAGGCGGAACAGACCTCAATGGATCGAGGGAGACCCTCGATGACATGGAGTGAGGGAGTGAGGGGGGCTGACATTGATGGATGGAGGGAGGGGGCTGACATGGACAGAGGGGGGCTGACATGGAGGGAGGGAGGGCTGACATGGAGCGAGGGGGGCTGACATGGATGGAGGGAAGGAGGGAGGGGAGGGCTGACATGGAGAGAGGGAGGGAGGGGTAGCTGACATTGATGGATGGATGGAGGGATAGAGGGAGGGGGCTGACATGGACAGAGGGGGGCTGACATGGAGGGAGGGGGCTGACATGGATGGATGGAGGGAGGGAGGGGGGCTGACATGGACAAAGGGAAGAGACGGGGACATACTGTACAGACGGGCAATAAATGCTGGACAGAGGGGAGAGATAGTGCAGTTTAGGATTATAATGGGCAGATGGGGGGCTAGGACTGGTAATGGGTTGATTAGGGGAGCCTAGCACTGGTAATGGGGTTGAGGAGGGACTAGCACTGGAAATGAGCTGATTAGGGGAGGCTAGCACTGGTAATGGGGTTGAGGAGGGACTAGCACTGGAAATGAGCTGATTAGGGGAGGCTAGGACTGGTAATGAGCTGATGGGGGGGTAGGACTGGTATTGGGCTGATTAGGGGAGGCTAGTACTGGTAATAGGGTTGAGGGGGGACTAGCACTGGAAGCGAGCTGATTGGGGGGCTTCGACTGGTAATGGGCTGATTGTGGGGAGGGGAGGATAGAGCTGCTGGCCCTGGAAGAAAACTGGGGGCTAAGGCTACAAATGGGCTGATACGAGGAGATGGGAGAATGGAACTGGAAGGGAGTGGATCTGAGAGGGGCTGCCATGGTATTTGTACTAGAAGGGACTGATCAGTGGGTAAGGAGGGGACTGGAAGGGAATGGACACCAGTGGCAGTCATGGGAATGCAAGTTGACAATGGAAGGTACTGAGAGTGAGGACTGGAAAGGGGCTGATACTGGGGATGGTTACTGGGACTGGAAATAGGCTGATGGAAAGAAGTGAAGAAAACAAAAGAAGAGATGAGAAATGGCAGATGGACCATAGACCACAGAAAGAGAGCTAAGAGAAGACAGGAAAGCAGAAGCCTCAGATCGGGACCAGCATGATCAGAGAATAAATTGGTCAGACAACAAAGGTAGAAAAAATAATTGTATTTCATATTAGTGATTTGACTACAAAATCATCATAATTTTGAAATCAAATATTGTTACTTGTTATTGTGATTAATTGTGGTTTAAATAAGTAAATTTTATAAATAAAAACATATTGCAAAGGCCTATAATATATTAATAATTCAACAAATGATTACAGCGACAATGCGTTATCATTGGGGGTCACCACAAGTTGACCAATGGTAAAAGGGGTCACGGTACAAAAAAGGTTGAGAACCACTGCCTTAGAGAGACAGGAGGGGTGGTGCCCTCCCAGTGATTCTGCCAGAGAAACCAACTGAGCCTGAGGAGACTGAACAAAGTATGGAGCTGGACACTGACAGTCTTAACCTGGCTGAAGAAGATGAAGGACAGATTGTGTCCTTAGAACAAGCTACAGATTGTATTCTTAGAACAAGCTACAGATTGTGATGCTGAGTGCTAAGAAGTTCTTTGGGATTTTTTTTGTTCTTTGTTTTTTTGTTTTGCTCTTTCTGTTTTTTCTTTTGGGGTAGCAGCATTGGGGAGGTGTTGGAGTCAGAAGCAGATACACGACTGCAGTTGGGAGGAGCTGCAAAACCCTCTGATTCTGGATTATCTCTGGGCAAACTGAACACTGAGGAAAAGGGCTGTATAAACTGTGAAGTATTTTTATTTTCTTTGCTTTACCTAAGTAACTGCGATGGGCACTAAGGGGCATGTTTACTAAACTGCACTGTTAGCGGTAAGCATACCATGCTAAAAGTTAGTGCACAACAGGGCAGAGACAGGGCAGGTTGGGAATGGAACATGGGCGCTGACAGTTGTCACGGCAGGGACTAGACTGTGGCCTAGGCGAGCAGCTAGACTGCCGGATGACCCTCTTCGTTGAAAGGAGTAGTTGTGACACGAATGGGTCAGGTGTTCAAATAAGGATTTATTCCCCTCCCGGGGTTGGATTCTCAAAATTATAATACAACAAAAGTAAGGACAAAAGCCATACACTCTGACAGGTAAATAAAGGAAATCAAATACAGCTTCTTGCTTCTTAATGAACTTATAATCACAGGCAACTATATTATTCAGCATACAGTTCCTTTTTCCAGACGTCACTTCTGTGCTTTTCACAGCTTCTTTATGCAGTGCTCTAACTCTGGCTTCAGCACAAAGAGGTAATTTTGTCAGATAGTGTTAATGTACAATCCATCGCTTCATCAATAGACAGTTCACTAGCAGAATCTATTAGCATTGGTTCCTGCTGTGCTTTATCTGGACAAACATCTTCCTTATAACAACATGTCTGTAAACTTCTCAGTGCCGTGTCTTCGACAGGCTTATCTGACCAGCCCTCCTTAAGGTAAGGCAAACTGCTATCGTATAGCTCAGAGTATAAGAGAGGAGAGACACACTTCCTAGAATAGCTTTTCCCTTTAAAGCCTCGTTGTGTCCTACCTTTAATACTTTGCTGTGGATAATGGAACTGCTCTGCTCTGCTATAAAAGGATTTTTCCCTGGGAAGTTTCCTTCGGGGTTTGGCTTCTTCAAACTCTTCCCCTTCAGACATACAGATATCCTCCATACAGCATTTCTCCCTCTCTAGGGCTTCTAACTGTTTCCAAATGTCCCACTCTTCAGATACATACGGTTTCTCTCTCTCTTCCTTCCATTCACTCTGCACAGCACGTAGCTTCTGAGAATCAAACTGCGTCACAGGTAACTGACTCTCACAGCTGATTTCTCCTCTGAATCTCTCACTTGGTTCTTTCCTGTTCCTCCAACTTGAACTGGAACTCTCCCAGACTCTCCTGTGGACTCTATCATGTGTTTTCCCAACAGCTCTCTGATGTCCACCTTGTGAGTCTTCCTGGGGTTCTCTCTGTAATTCTCTGGGCAGTTCCCTGGAGGAAGCTCCCTGTAGTTCTCCCTGCAGTTTACCTCGTAGTTCTCCTTGTAGTTCACCTTGTAGTTCACCCTGTAATTCTCCTTTCTCTAACTGTTCTGAGTACTTCTTATAGTGCTGCTTGGGCGTTCCCTTGCTCAGGTGAAAGCCATTTGAATCAAGAGCTGGGAAATGTTTGCTAGTTGGGCGGGGCTGTAGACCTCGTGTCTGGGTCTGTTTACGTTGCTCCTGACAACTAGCGATCATGTGGCTTGCCTGCCTGTCAGAATCTGATCTGGATCTAACAGATTCCTGTGCTTTCAAGGCAAGGGACAGATCTTCCTCATTACACAGTGCATCATGGATAGTGTGGGCGTTATGAGCATGCGCTAACTGCGATTGTTGCCATTAGTGTGGGTGTACTTAATGCCATCTTACGGTGCACCCGAGTGCCGGGTCCTGCGGTGCTGCATATTAGCAATGCGCCAACAGCAGGAGAATGGGCGCACATGCCCTCTGAAGTTGACATGGGCCTTTGCACTGGTTTCGCAGCTCAACCGCATGCTATTGGCATGCTTTTTAATAAACATGCTCCTAAGTAATCATGGAAAGAGAGATTGCATGTCCTCTGCTTGAGGGGGGGGAAGCGAGAAACCCTGGTCGTAGAATACTGGGTGGAAAACCTGACCTGGAACAAACTGCTACAATTAACGAACAGCAACAATTAGGCACTGCACATATAAATATATCGTAGTAAACAAACAAGAAAGAACATAGAGCAACGGTGGTGACTATCAGTTCGAACACAATAGTTTCATTTTACATTTTTCATTTTGTTCCCTCTCTCCTCCCCTCTTCCCTCCAGAGAACAATCCCAGAGGCCTTCACTCCTGGACCATTTTGGCTCTTTCATAGTCTCAGGAGTACCATACAATAATGTACCGCCCCCAACAGTCTCTCCCTGTCCTCACACCTCTCCCCTCATTCAACAAACCACAACCAAATTGGTGACTTAAGGGGAAAAAGAAAGACAGAATGAAGAAACCAAACCAAACAAAGCAACTCCATTGGCCCACCTAATAAGACCTTGGCCCGCACATGCTCCCCATCCACACTCCCACATACTTATCAGCTTTCACCACACTCAACCTATCCAGCATATCCCACAGCCATCCTCCTACCCAGAACACTGGTTCAGCGCATGGCTCCGAGTCACAGGAGATAGAATATGAATGTAGGGCCCACAGATCATCAGAAAAGAGTCCCAGCTCTATCCTCCTCTTCTCCCATGCTCACATTCTAGAAGCATCAAGCAGTGGAGAGCGGCTCTCCAGTGCCACACCAGCGGGCCCCCCAGTGTCATCCATTCACTCAAAATGCTTACTAATAAGAGAGAGCAGCACATCCACTGATTCCCTGCACCCCATCACTCACCATCTCCACAATCTAGCACTGCTATCCATGGTGACAAGCAGGGATCCTCCCTAAGAACCCTTTCCAGGAAACATTGGACACATCTCCAGAAATACGCTACCACCGGGCACATTCAAAACATATGGATTAGAGTGGCCCGCTCTGTGGTACACCATGAACAGCCTAGAGACACCACCATCCCAGCCCTATAGTCTCGATTTGGAGCAAAATATAATCTTCAAAGTATCCGATATTGTGTTTGCCGCAAGTCGACGTTAACACTAAGCTCTGGAGTTCAAGCCAGGACCACTAGTTGGTCCACACCATCAATCCCAAGTCGTGTCCATTGAAGAAACGCCTGCCCCGTCAGACCAGTCGAAAAATCAGCATTACCACATAGAGGAAGATATGGAGTACACCGGTAGGACCACTGTAGTTGTTGACACAAAACATGCCAGCAAACATGGACAACAAAATAATTACCTCGTGGAAGGCTCTTAGTTTGCAAGGGCACCTGATGCACCACATAGCAAAGTGAAAGCGGAGCTACCAAGGCTCATTCCATATCAAGCAGAGTGTATTCAGACGTGTCATAGATCCAGTCATGTAAATGGCATCCCTCAAATGCAGGTTATACTGGTGCAATTATGGAAGGCCCATACCCCCCTCCCATGGTCTCCACAGGGCCTCAAGCTTGATGCACGTTCATTTCCCCCTCCAAAGGAATGACCCCAAAGGGTGGCATAGCTGCCATAGGTCCTTCTGCGTGAGAAGAATAGGTAGTACCTGGAGAATATGCAACCAGTTTGGGAAAAGAGTCATCCTATACAAATTGATGCACCCACTCAAAGACAGCAGCAGATTTCGCCAATGATGCGTGCGTTGCTCCTGGTCCCTAAATAGTTCGGTGACATTAAGATCATAAACATGGCTGGGGTCACTAGGCAGTCGAAAGCCCAAGTATTTAAAACTACCCATCACCCATTTCAGTGGGAAAGGTTCTCGCCAGGTGCCTTGCAAAGCAGGAAGAGACAGAGCCTCTGATTTGTCGAGGTTTGACTTAAGTCCTGCGAACCTACCATATACATGAAACTCCTACAGCAGAGTCTCCAGTGATGTAACAGGGTCCCCCAAGCATACAAACATATCATCAGCAAAGATAAAAGAGCCGAAAGTTCTCCTTTCCCACTTGAACCCCATTAAGCTCTGGGTGGGTGCAAATATGCTCTAACAGAGGTTCAAACTGAAGCACAAAAAGAAGGGAAGATAAGAGACATCCTTATCGCGTGCCTCTTTCTAAGGGAAAATTAGATGTCAGCACTCCATTAACCAGAATCGACCCATATGGAAGCGTATAAGAAGGCGAATCATATCAACAAAGTAGCCCGTAATGCTCATTCTATCTAACACCATATACATGTATTCCCATTGCACTCTGTCAAGCACCTTTTCAGCATCGAAGCTAATAAGTAGAGTTGGAAGGTCCCTCTGGAGGCTCACATACTGTGCAGCCAAAATCTTTCTCACATTATGTGCGATATTCCGGCTCTGCACAAACCCCACCTGCAAGTTGCCAACCAACAGTGGCATAAAGGGTGCAAGGGGTCATCACCTTTACCAGTATTTTAATATCAACATTTAGCAAGGAAATAGACTTGTAAGACCCAGGTAGTGACAGGTCCTTGCCTGGCTTCGGCAGTACTATAAGTGCCTTATTGGGCTCGTATAGAAATTCCGGTCTTTGGATCAAGTCCGAAAAGTCCAAAGGAATCTATATAAGTTTCTCTACTGAGGCAAGGCAACCTAGTCCCACCACTGCACTCCAAAAAGGAATGAATCAGAATAGCTTCACCTTAGTCATGTAGACTCTATGTAAGAATTTGAATTGCGTGTTCAGAGTTGCCAAGTTATGCAGTTCCAGGGGTGAGATTTTAAACCGTCCTGGATTTATGACAAACTCATCCTTATGCATCATGGAACCTGCAGCAATGATTTCACTGGGTAAAATCATACCATACTGCACTGCAATGCAAATATAAAACCAGAACTGGCATAAAATCTCACTTGTGGACCTGGGTAACTTGGTAACTCTGTGTTTCACTAAGATTACCAGACTTTTTGCAGGCAAATCTGGGACACATTCACAGTGTTGTTCCCTTTTGGGGTCCAAAGGGGTTTGTCAGGAGTGGAGGAGTAGCCTAGTGGTTAGAGCAACTGCCTACTACCCAGAATATCAAGAGTTTGATTGCCTTTGTGATCTTGGGCAAGTCACTTCTCCCTCCATTGCTTCAGAAGAAAAGGCCCAGCAATGTACTTGCCAAGAAAACCCAGAAGCAGCTGGGTTGCCAGGAGTCAGCACTGACTTGACAGCATTAAAAGAAAAAAAAAGGCAGTTTGTCAGCCTGCTATTGATTAACAGCTAGACTATGGAGTTCCTACATAGAATCTGCACTTAGCTCAAAAACTCTCTTTTCAAGCTGAATCTGTCCAATACCCAAAATAGATACTGCCATGAGATGTTGTCAAAGGCCTTCTTGGCATCCAGACTGACCAGTGCTGCATCTGCAAGTATAGCACTGTTAGTACTCACATGAGATTCATGGATGCATGCCAGCCCTTGACAAATCCCACGTGATCAGAGCGTATGAGCTGAGGTATGACGTTGTTGAGCCTCCTGGGTAGCAATGACATAATTATTTTTATATCCGCAGTTTCAGCAGCACCACCACCATCTGGGCTCTGTTGTGCATATCACCCAATGCATGTGAACTAAGATGCAGTTGCAGCCAATCGTATATAGGTGAAAGCAGCCACACCACAGAAGAAAGGTTAAGAGCACAAAAGACATTATAAATCCTGTAACACAGAAATCTGCTGTAGCCCTCCATGTGCTGGAAACTGGACATACAATCAAATTTGATGACACAAGAATCCTGAAAAAAGAAGAACTCTGGTGGCCAAGGAGGATCAAAGAGGTGGTAGAGATAGTAAGATGCCCATGAAACTTCAATGGAGACGAAGGACTTAGCATCAACAAAGCATGGCACTCCCCTCTTTCACAGAAGGTTTAGTGCTACAAGGTCTGGTGCTGAAGACCAATCATTTTTTCCACCTTCCAGAATCTGAGATTCTCACAACAACCTTCCTGCTAAAATTCAAAATTCCCTCCATCCAGGCTTCCTACTTGCACTTTTCCCATCTTTTTTCTCCAAACAAACTTTCCCACCAAAACTCAACTTTCAAAATCCCTGCCTTTTTCGAACAAACTTTTCCTCTAAAATCAAATTCAAATTTCCTGCCATTTCTTCAACAAACTTTCCCATCAAAATTCAAATTTCCTGCTTCAAACCCACCAATCCGGCTTTGAAACCCACTATCTATAAGAACAGACATTCACTGCATAATCACTTTACCCTGAAGAAAGCCACAGCATGACGGTTGACATGTTGGTTCCACTTAACAAGATGCGACATGACCTGGAAACTGCACAGATTGGACATTTCAGGCATCTACCACTCTTTCCGTGAAAAAGTATTTCCTGATGTTGCTTTTTAAGTTTACCTCCTTGCAACCTCATTTCATGTCCTCTAGTTTTACAGTTTACCTGTCTTTGAAAAAGATTTGTTTGTTCATTAACAACCTTTAAGTATTTAAAAGTCTGTATCTCTTCTAGGATATCCATATTTAGGTCTTCAGATCTTTTCTCATATGCCTTCTGGTGCAGGCCTTATATCATTTAGTCACCTTCCTTTGAACCATTTCAAGTCTTTTTATATCCTTTGTAAGATACGGTCTTCAAAACTGAACTCAGTATTCCAAGTGAGGCCTCACCAATGACCTCTACAAGGGCACTAATACTCTTTCTTCCTGCTGGTTATTCTTTTCTGTATGCAGCCTAACATCCTTCTGCCTTTGGCCACCAATTTGTCACACTGCTTTGCCAACTTGACATCCTCAGACACTGTCACTCCGAGGTCCCTTGCTTGGTCCATACACATCAGCCTCTCGTCCCTATTGTCCTTTGGGTTTCTGCATCCCAAGTGCATCACTCTGCACTTCTTTGCATTAACGGGCAGGTGCAGAAATGCTTAGCGTGGCATTTTCTGGCACTTTTCCCATGCGTAGGCGCAGGTATTTTCTGAGCCCTCAAAGCTCACTGCAAAAGGCACAGGCCCCTCTCCAGCAGCGACGGGAAAAGCCTCAGAAGGCCCAGTCCACCCCGCAACCCAAGTCAGGAGCGGGAATTTGACTGGTTCCTGCAGAGCATAGCCAATCTACCCGAGGCAGCAGAGGGAAACCTCCTGGGGGGGGGGGGGGTTGCATCTCGTCTATTTTGTACACAGGTGGCCATTCATCAACTCAGACACATGGGTGTTACAGATAATCCAGAGTGGCTATATGCTGCACCTCGTTGACATGCCGCCCCCATCCCACCCTGAGGGAGTATCCCATTGACCCTCTGCACCTCAATCTGCTGCAAGGAGAGAACTCCACTGTTCTGGCTGATCTTGCCATAGAGCTTGTGCCTCCAGTTTAGTTCGGGCAGGGGTTCTACTCCAGGTACTTCCTAGTCCCCAAGAAGACAGGGGAGTTTTGGCCCATCCTGGACCTCCGAGACCTCAACACCTTCCTGGTGTGGTAAAAGTTCAAAATTGTCTCTCTGGAAAATGCCTATTTGAGAGGGGAGGAGCTGTTTTCCAAGATGGCTGCGGAGTGTTTCTTGAGTTTGAATGCCTAAGGGAAAAGGGAAGTTGCGGGCTGCTCCCTCTGAGCCCCGACCATCTATTTCTGGTCCTATGGACCGTTTTGTACACTTACCCGAGGAAAAGAAGCAGGGGATTCGAGCCGGCTTGGTCATGCCTGGTGGGGAGGCCCGGGCTTCTCTGTCGGATTCTGAGACATCACTGTCCCCTGCACAGAGAACACCGCCGCCACGCCCAGCTGCATTGGATCCTACCTCACCTACGACAGCTTCGGTGTCTTCCAGGAAGGGAGCCCCGAGTGCGGAGAGGGTGTCAGCTGATTGAGTGGTTCCACAGACCCCTGGTAGTTCCGGGGAGGCTTTGGGTGAGGTTAGAGCGGCGGATGTTCTGCCGACACTTTCTATGCAGGGTGAAGGGTCCCCTTTGCTTGTTTCGACGCCTTCTTTGTTAGACTCTCCCCTTCTCCTTTGACCCAAGGTTTTTACTTTGGAGTCCATATGGGACGCTATTGCCACCTTATCTTCAGCGATTATTTCACAAACTACGGTTTTGGCCTCTCAAGTTCATGAAAATGATGTTGCTATCCAGAAGAATGCTGCTAATATTGATATTGTAATGTCTTCAAATGAACAGTTGAAGAATAAAATTAATAATCTAGGATCTCAGCTGGACAATGCTTCTGCTGTTTCTTCGGCTTTGATAAAGGAAAATGGGACACTTAAATATAAACTGGAAGTGTTGGAAAATGCTTCCAGGGCTGCAAATCTACGAGTTTTGAATTTTCCTCATGTATCGGGCGTTACTGCTCTGGATATGTTCAGAAGATATATGTTGGAAATTTTAAAAGTCCCTGAAGGTTTGATTCCTCCTCTGGCTAAAGTATACTATCTGCCTTCAGCCAAGAAAAATGCTGAGAATCCAGTAGTAGTATCTGAAGTTAATTTTGAAGCTCTGGATATCTCTGGTATGATTTCTGATGTTGGGGGGGGGGGAGACTTGTATTGCTTCAACGTTGCTAGTTCAATGTGCTTTAATTTCAGATAAGGATTGGCTTTTGAAGCTGTTCTTTAAAAAACGTTTAGAAACCTTTATGGGTTTAACTATTTCTATGTTCCCTGATTTAACTAAAGAAACCCAGAAGCGGAGGAAACAGTTCCTTTTGTATAAGGCAGGTGTGACTCAGTTGGGGGGATCCTTTTTCCTCAGGATCCCGTGTCGATGTTTGGTAATAATTAAGAATGTTAAGTATGTTTTCTCTGATCCGAATGATCTTAATACCTTCATTAATGCTAGAGTTTCATCTATTGTGTCGCCAGAATAATGATGCTAGTTGAAAGTGTTCTTTAAGAAATTGTAGTTCCTGGGTCCTCCGCAGGTTTTGGATTTTCTTAATTGGATAAGCTATCTTTTACTGGCTTCCAAAGTGCCTCTGCTTGGAAGTACTTCTTTTTGTTTCTTTCCCCCATTATGTGGACTATTTGGAGTAATGTTTAAATTATTATCTTAGTGTTTTATGTGGGTGAGATTATGGATTTGTTTGACATGTACTCTATTTTTTTGCAAGGAATTGTTAATTTCTTGTTGTTTTGTAAAAATTGCATAAATAAATTTAAAAAAAAAATTGTCTCTCTGGGGACTCTGCTCCCTTACCTTCTGAAAAATGATTGGCTATGCTCCCTAAATCTCAAGGATGCATATACACACATTCCCATCCATCCTGTCCACAGGAAATATCTCTGGTTTGTCCTGGTGGGCCAGCACTTCCAGTACTGCATGCTTCCCTTCAATCTGGCCTCGACATCCCGGGTCTTTATGAAGTGCCTTGTGGTAGTGGCCACTTATCTCTGGACCCTGGGGGTCTTTATCTACCCCTATTTAGACGACTGGCTCATTCAGAACTCCACTCCAAATGGAGTTTGTCAGTCAATTCAGCTGACTGCCCAGGTGCTTGAGCTGTTGGGGTTCATAATCAACTACCCCAAGTCATACCTCCAGCCCTCTTAGCAACTGGGGTTCACCGGGGCTCTCCTCAACACCACTTGAGCTTGGGCATTTCTTCCGCTGGTCCATCTGCAGAGGCTAACAGCCTTGGTCCGCGATGTCCAGCAGAGGCACCAGATAACAGCTCATGGGATGTTGAAGGTGCTGGGCATATGGCCTCAACAGTGCATGCCACTCCCCTGGCTCATTTGTTGATGAGAAAAGGTCAATGAACTCTCAGTACTCAATGAAACAAGCCACCGGCCATCTCTGCAACTGGATGGCAGTCACCGCACCTTTGGTCCAGTTCCTGCTCTGGTGGCTGGATTCTGAGAACTTGCTCAGGGGTCTCCCCTTCCAGGTGTCACCCCCCCAGAGGCTGATGATGATGGACGTATACAAGCTGGGCTGAGGAGCATATCTGGACAGCTTGCGCAAGCAAGGCATGTGGTCCGAGCTCCACCAGATCAACTTCCTGGAGTTCCATGCCATAGAGAACGCCCTCAGGGCATTCAGGGACCACCTTGCTAACCAGATTGTCAGTCTGGATCTGGACAATCAGGTGACGGTGTACTACATCAACAAGCAGGGGGGCACAGGGTTGTATCTCCTCTGCTGGGAGGTGGTCTGCTTGTGGAAGTTTGCCATCACTCACGGTATGGAGTTGAATGAGACTTACCTGTGAGGGGAACTCATCTCCCTGGCAGATTAGCTGGACTGCGTCCTACAGCTGCACAAGTAGACTCTGAACAGAGGGGTCATGGCCTGGGTCTTTCAGTCATGGGGTACCCACTTGATAGATCTGTTTGCCACTCCAAGCAACATCCAGGTGGATTGGTTCTGCTCTAGGGTTGCCTCGAAGGATCTGCTCGGTCCGGACGCCTTTCTTCTGCACTGGGGAGTGGGCCTGCTCTATGCGTATCCCCCCATTCTGCTCATAGTGTGGAAACCTCTGGCTGACAAGGACTCGATGATTCTCATTGCTCCATATTGGCCCAGACAGTCGTGGTTTCCCCTGCTGCTGCGGCTCTCCCATCGGGAGCCTCTGCATTTGGGCTGAACTCTGGACCTGATTTCTCAGGAGGATGGGAGAATGCTCCAACCCAATGTCCAGTCCCTGGCCCTCATAGCATGGATGTTGAGTGGATAGTCCTGTTGGAGCTCAGTCTGGCCGAGGGAATCACAGAGGTCCTGTTGGCCTCCAGCAGAGCCTCAATGAGGAGGTCTCTCAACTTCAAGTGGAAACAGTTCACTGCCTGGTATGCTAACTGGACTCTGGATCCTTTCTCTTGCTCCATAGACGGATTGCTCAAGTACCTCCTGCACCTCTCAGAGTCAGGCCTCAAGTTCAATTCCATCTGGGTTCACCTGAGTGCAATCGGGGTCTACCATCGTGGCTTGGAGGTAAAGTCCATCTCGGCTCATCTTCTGGTGGTTTGCTTTATGTGAAGTCTGCTCCTCTCTAAGCTTCCTCTCAGGCCCCCAGCAGTGGTTTGGGACCTCAATGTGGTTTTGGCACAGCTCATGTCGGTGCCTTTGAGCCACTCGCTTCCTGTCCTCTGAAGTTCCTGACCTGGAAGGTCTTGTTTCTGGTGGTGGTTACCTCAGCACGCCATGTCAGTGAGCTCCAGGTCCTGATGGCTCATCACCCTATACCAAATTCTCCCATTACAGAGTGGTTGTATGCACTCATCTGCATTTCCTTCCAAAGGTGGTTTCCACTTTCCATCTTAACCAAGCAGTGGTATTGCCCATCTTCTTTCCCAGGCCTCAAGCCCACAGGGAGGAGGCGGCATTCCACACACTGGACTACAAGTGAGCCTTGGCCTTCTACCTTGAGCAAATGAGGACCCACTGAAGGCCCATCCAACTGTTTGTCTCTTTTGATCCCAGCAAGCTCGGGGCTGCCATTTCCAAATGCACATTAACAATTTGGCTGGCAGACTGCATCTCTTTTACTTATGCTCAGTCTGGCCTGAGTCTTGATGGTCATGTCACAGCTCACAGTGTCAGAACCATAGCTGCGCATTTGCCAACTTATGCTCAGTTTCCATGGAAGAGATCTGCAGGGCTGAAACTTGGTCTTCGATCCACACATTCATATCTCACTATTGTCTGGAAGGGGATTCCTGACCAACAGTAACTTCAGCCAGTTTGTACTCTGGCATCTCTTTGTGGACTAGGTTCAACTCCTTCCTACCAAGGCCCTTCTGTCTGTCCAGGCTACAAAAAAGAGTCTCCTTATAGAGCAAGAGCACTGATGTGTGGAGCTGTATGATGTGAATTTCAAATCAGTGAGTTTCCTCGGGGGACTACCTCTGGTACTATGTATTATTTCTCTAGTTCTTATTTTATTGTTCCTGTTAGGCTTTTTGCCTCCTCATTTTTCAGTAGCCTGAGCTTGGAAGGCCTATACATGTGGACTTACTTCCTGCTTGTCCATGGAGAAAGCATAGTTACTCACCTATAGCAAGTGTTCTCCGTGGATAGCAGGAATAAGTCCTCACAACCCTCCCACCTACCTGAGGAGTTGTCTTCTGCTGCAGCTTTTTTATTATTCTGGGGAAGATGGTGCTGCAGCACATGGGAAGGCAGGCATGCATGCACAGTGGAGCCTCCCAAAAGCTTCCAATAGAAGCTGGGGAGCGTTCCCGCGCAGGGCTCCATCAGTGACATCACCCATACATGAGGACTTATTCTTGCTGTCCATGGAGAACACCTGCTACAGGTAAGTAACTCTGTTTTTCCAGGTTGAGCCTCAAACCTGGGGTTCCTGGGTTCAGAGCTCACAGAACTGCAGTACCCAGGTTCGGGGATGTCATTTCTGAGATTCTTAAGTTCATGACTCTTCTTTCCTGGATTCTTGGGTCTGGCAGTCCAGGGTCATTGGATCCAGGGGTTCTGGGCTCCCATCATTGGGAAATTCATGCTAAGGGGAGGTTCCTTCCTCAGTGGGAGATTCTGCCTTCAGGGGGCCATCTTCATCAGTGGGGTTTCAACTTGGTTATGGTTATGGTTAAGTTTATTTAATATATCACAACAGTGCAGTGCAATCATAATTGAAAAACCTAAGAAAGAATTGGAAAGGTACTCCATGGTTAAGACAGGATAGCATAGCATCCAAACATACATGCATTAAAAATCATAGAGAAAAGAGCACACACGATAGACAGACAAAACAATCTGATTAGAGCAAAGAGATTAGACGGACTATGGCTGGGTCCAACGCAAGGGTGAGAAACCCAGGATAAACTAGGCTGGGATGTTAAAAACAGTTTTAAAAAGAAATGTTTTTGGAGGAGGAAATGACGTCACAGACAGAGACGGTAGCTTAGAAGCGGAGCTCCGTCGGAGGTAGACTAAATACCTGTTTAACAGAGGTTTCCAAATCCGGAAGATGACCTGATACCGGAGTGAGAGGTGGAGGGGTGCTCCAAGAGATGGCTGCGGCAAAAAAGAGCACCACAGACCTAAAGGCCTATGCTTTTAAGGCCACGAACAGCGGGGCAGTGGGGAAGAGCAAAATGGCGGCGCCATGTGCGAGCCCGGCGTGTGCGGAGTCTGGGGGAGCAGAAGCAACGGCAGACACCCATCGGGACAGCGGAATAGCTGGCCTGAAAGGGGAGCTCCAGGGGTGGTTTACCTCGCTAAGGCAGGATCTCGCCCACTTTAAAGCTGAGGCCCAGACGTGGATGGAGGAGCTGCGCATGGATGTGAGGGAAGTGGGACAGAGGCTGGAGGAGGTGGAGAACAAGTTGGATGAGCAAGAAAATACAATAAAAGGGGTGCAAACGAAATATGGAGAGCTGGAGGGGGAGCAGGAGGAGATGTGGCGGAAGATAGAAGATATGGAGAATAGATCACGACGGTCTAACATTAGAATACGCGGAGTGCCGGAGAGCAAAGGAAAGGAGGACTGTATTCAAATGGTGGAGCAAGTGGGCAAGCAGATCTTGGGCCAAGCAGGAATGGAGAGTGCTGGACTGAGCTGGAAAATAGATCGGGCCCACAGAGCACTAGGCCCTATGAGAGAGGGGCGCCCAAGGGACATTATTGCATGCTTTCATGAATATCTAACAAAAGCTGAGATAATGAATGCAGCAAGGAAATTGACAGAGATAACGTGGGAGAACCGGAAAATAGAGATTTATGCGGATTTATCAGCAATTACGATGCAGAAAAGGAGAGAGATGGCAGGCTTGACCAAACGCCTGCGGGAGGAGCAGATCAAGTACCGCTGGACTTATCCATTTGGATTACAATTCAGTAAGGAGGGGGTTTCCTCCTATATACGCTCTACCAAAGAAGCACAAACATTTATGCGTCAGGCTGGCTGGGCAGAGGGAGCAGAAGCCGCAAGCAGCAAGGCCGGTCAGCACACGGCGGTGGAAGGGAGCTGGAGACATGCGCCCTTGGGAGATAAACGACTCAGGAGGCAGAAGAAGAATGGAGCACTGCCGGAGGATAAGAGATGACTCCTTAGACGATGATAGAGTTGTTTGGTTAATTCTGTTTATGTGTTCCAGTGAGAGGTTGGATTGGGATTAAAACTGGGGTGTTAGACTGTAATGTTAATAGCAGGTATTGTAAATGAGTAAAGAGAGAGGGGGGGGCTGTCTGTTTGTCATGCCTTACAGTACTGGGAAGGTGATGGAGGAGGTGGATGTAGGGGGGAGGGGGAGGGGGGGAGAGGGAGGAAGGGAGGGAGGGGGGAAGGGGAGGGGGAAGAGCCCGGCCCGCACGCATAGAGCATGTGGAACAATACTTACCTTTGGGAATGGGTAGCATAAGAGTACTCACCATGAATGTGAGAGGCTTAAATTCCCCGTTTAAGCGTCAACGTATGTATAAGGAGATCAATAGGCTGAAAGGAGATATTATCTTTATACAGGAAACACACTTGAGAAAGGGGGATGAGTGGAGAGTGGCGCATCGACAATTGCGGGGGGCAGTGGTATGCATCTAATAGGATTGAGCTGAAGAAAGGGGGAGTGGGGATTTTGATAAGGGGGAAAATCCCATACACTGTTCTGGCTATACAGAGAGATACGGGGGGAAGGTTTTTGCTCCTCAAACTTAAACTACAAGAGCAAGTGCTAACGTTGGTAAATATCTATGGGCCAAATAGCTTTCACGGGGCGTTCTTCGAGAAGCTAACCTTAACGGTTGAACAGTTTGCAGAAGGCTAGGTGATTATGGGAGGAGATTTCAACTTGACACCTAATCCGCAGTTAGATAACTCAAAAGGATATTGTGAGGGCAATGCGAGGAGTAGGAGGAAACTACAAAATATGGGGAGACAGTTGGGGGTGAGAGATGCTTGGAGAGAGCTGAAGGGTAGAGAATGGGATTTTACGTTCTACTCACCGGTTCATAACTCAAGCTCACGGATAGATATGATTTGGGTGTCCCAAACTCTTTTGGAAAAGGTGAAAACTTGTGAAATAGGGGAACGCACCTGGACCGATCATGCCTCGGTATGGATTGATTATGAAATGGGGGATTGGGCCAGACCAAGGAGGGGGTGGACACTGAACGATACGCTGTTGGAGTGCCCGGAGACAGTAACTAAGATCACCCGGGCGATCAACGTCTATTTGGAGACCAATGATAGGGATGACTGCAAAATTGGGACGCTGTGGGAATGCTTGAAAACAGTCGTGAGGGGGGAGTTGATATCCATAGGTACCTATGTGAAGAAAGCTAAAGAGGAGAAAAAGGAGGCTCTGTGAGAGAGAATTTGAGAACTGGAGGGATTGCAGAAGAGGGGGGTGTGTAGCGTGGAGAATACTAGGGTATTACATCGAGAAGATGTATTACAACTATTAGATAAGCTGAAGAGTAGCAAATCACCTGGGCCGGATGGTATACATCCAAGGGTATTGAAAGAACTGAAATATGAGATTGCAGACCTGCTATTAGTAATCTGTGAACTATCATTAAAATTATCTCTAATACCTGAAGATTGGAGGATCGCCAATGTAACACCAATTTTTAAAAAGGGTTCCAGGGATGATCCGGGAAACTACAGACCGGTGAGCCTGACGTCAATACCGGGAAAAATGATAGAAACCATCATAAAGAATAAAATTACTCAGCATGTAGATAGTCATGAACTAATGAGAGACAGCCAACATGGCTTTAGACAAGGAAGATCTTGTCTTACTAATCTGTTATGTTTTTTTGAAGGAGTGAATAATCAGGTGGACAAAGGTGAGTCGGTTGATATTGTGTATCTGGGCTTTCAGAAAGCCTTTGACAAGGTCCCTCATGAGAGACTTTTGGCAAAACTAAAGAGTCATGGGATAGGAGGCAGTGTACTATTGTGGATCAGGAACTGGTTAAAAGATAGAAAGCAGAGGGTAGGGCTAAATGGCCAATTTTCCCAATGGAGAAAGGTGAATAGTGGTGTACCCCAGGGATCTGTGCTGGGTCCGCTGCTTTTTGACATATTCATAAATGACCTGGAAAGTGGAATAACGAGTGAGGTTATCAAATTTGCAGATGACACAAAACTATTTAAAGTTGTTAAAACCCAAGAGGATTGTGGAAAATTGCAAGAGGATCTTGATAAATTGGAAGACTGGGCATCAAAATGGCAGATGAAATTTAATGTGGACAAGTGCAAGGTTATGCACCTAGGGAAGTACAACCCAAACTATGGTTACACGATGAAAGGTTCCACATTAGGAACCACCACCCAGGAAAAAGATTTAGGCGTCATTGTGGATACCATGTTAAAACCCTCGGCCCAGTGTACAGCGGCGGCCAAGAGAGCAAATAGAATGCTAGGTATGATAAGGAAAGGAATGGAAAATAAAACAAAGGATATTATAATGCCTCTATATCGTTCCATGGTGAGACCGCACCTTGAATATTGTGTGCAATTCTGGTCGCCGTATCTTAAAAAGGATATAGAGTTATTAGAAAAGGTTCAGAGAAGAGCCACCAAAATGGTAAAGGGGATGGAAGGATACTCCTATGAAGAAAGGCTAAAAAGGTTAGGGCTCTTTAACCTGGAAAAGAGACGGCTGAGGGGAGATATGATAGAAGTCTATAAATTAATGAACGGAGTGGAACGGGTAAACGTAGATCGATTGTTTACCTTATCAGAATATAGAAAGACTAGGGGACATGCAATGAAGCTACAGGGTAAACTATTTAAGACTAATAAAAGAAAATATTTTTTCACTCAACGTGTAATCAAACTCTGGAATTTGTTACCGGAGGATGTAGTAAAGGCTGTTAGTGTAGCTGGGTTTAAAAAAGGTTTGGACAAGTTCCTGGAGGAAAGGTCCATAAGCCATTATTAAGAAGGGACCCAGGATATCAATGCGCACTTACGCTTCGATGCAGTCTCACAATGGCTCCTGTCACAGAACCTCCGCATTCAGCATAAGAAAACTGAGGTTCTCTTTATCACAAGAGACCCCAACTTCACCCCACCACCACATATAAGTGTCAAGGGAGCTGACCTAGGCACCAAGGATACAATAAAATACCTCGGAGTCACACTAGACCATAGGCTTGACATGAAATCACACATAAACAATATCGTAAAATCTGTATACTTCAAAATACGCACTCTTAGACACCTGCGTCCCCTACTAGACCACGAAGACTTCAGAACCATCTACCAAGCACTGATACTGCCGCACTTCGATTTCGCCAATTCCATTCTACAAGGACTCCCACAATCCACCATAAGCTCCTTGCAACTCGCAATGAACACCGCTGCCAGGGTTCTTCTAGGAGCGGCCAGAAGTGAACACATCACACCTATCCTCAAAGAGCTCCATTGGCTCCCTATACACGGAAGACTTACATTCAAAACCCTCACTCTCACATTTAAGGCCTTAAATGGTTTATCGTCCACATCACTTACCAAACTCATCCAATCCGTCCCATCAAATAGAAATAGGAGACATGCAGCATTAAACTCACTAACAACCCCAAAGGCTATAACAACGTGCAGCCTATCAACATCAAACAGAGCTTTCATGTTTAGCGCACCAAAATACTGGAATGCTCTCCCACCTGATCTCCGCGCCATAACCAACCTAACCCAGTTCAGAAAGGCCCTTAAACTGCACCTTTTCATCAAATACTACCCTACATGAACCGTAACATAACAGCCTCACCCTAGTATAATCCACAATATCCCTCTTGTTCCAAGCATCACTGCTAATTTTATGTAAATAGTTCGAGCATGCTATCTAGCTAATAGATTATATACTCCATGTAAATAGTTCTCCCATGTTATCCAAGTTGATACTCCTGTTATATGTAATACCAAACAGCCTGTTGTTCTGGTTCCTTTCTGTTATTTGTAAACCGCGCTGATGTCAAAGAGTGCGGTATATAAGAAGTTGAAATAAATAAATAAATAAATAAATGCTTGAACCAATACAAGCATTGTGGAACCTGTGTCCCTTGGGGAAACTGCTAGGTACGTATGACCTAGATTGGCCACTGTTGGAAACAGAATACTGGGCTTGATGGACCTTGGTCTGACCCAGTATGGCATATCTTATGATCTTATGATTACAAAAGATTAAGCTGGAGCTGGAGGAAATAGAGCTAGCGGAGATCAGCTTTGCTCAGGATCAGTTAAAACAGCAATTTTTTGAACTAGGGAATAAACCCACTAAGTTGTTAGCCTATAGGCTGAAACAAAGGTGGAATAAAAATGTTATAAGTAAAATACGAGACGCAGGAGGGCAGGAGGTTAGGGTGCGAGAGCAAATCCAAGAGCGCTTTGTGCAATTTTACGAACACTTATATGCAGCGGAGGAGCTCAAATCGAGGGAGGAGATAGATGAATATTTGCCAACCACTTTGCCCAAACTCTCAAGGGAGGAGGCGGTGAGGATTGCGGAACCCATTAGTGGGGAGGAGGTTTGTGCAGCAATTAAGGCCCTGCCGCCGAACAAAGCCCCTGGGCTAGATGGGTTCACTAGTAAATTTTATAAGGTCTTCAAGGAGGTTTTGAGTGTACCGCTGGCTAGGCTTTTCAGTTCCTTTAAGGAGGGAGGGCCACTCCCAGAGACTATGAGAACAGCGGGGATTATGGTGCTGCCCAAAGAGGGGAAGGATCCTACTGTCTGTGGGTCTTATAGGCCTATCTCCCTACTAGGAACTGACTTTAAAATCTTTACTAAGATCCTAGCAAATAGAATAGTGCCGTTTATGCCGAGACTAGTCCACGAAAACCAGAGAGGGTTTGTGCCGGGTCGGCAGACTGCTGACAATATCAGAAGGGTACTGAATACTATATGGAAAGGGAGCAGGGGGGAGGAACAAATGATTTTATTAACCATAGATGCGGAAAAGACATTTGACCGCGTTTCGTGGCCATATCTGCTCAGGGTTCTTGAGCGAATGGGGCTGGAAGGGGATTACTTGAAATGGATAGAGGCAATTTATACACAGCCAATGGCAAAAATAGCTATCAACGGGGAGTACACTAGAGCCTTTACGCTATATAGGGGGACTAGACAGGGCTGCCCGCTGTTGCCCCTGTTGTTCGTACTATCAATGGAGCCCCAAGCGCAAAAGATCCGGGAATGCCCAGAGGTTCGAGGCGTGAACGTGGGGGCACTGGAGAGTAAGGTGTCACTCTTTGCGGACGATATACTCTTTATGTTGACAAAGCCGGAAGAGTCGGTAGGGGTAGTATATCAGAAGATGAAGGAATTTGGGGATTATTCAGGTTTTAAAATAAATGCTACAAAATCTGAGATCTTAAATATCTCAGCAACAGCACAGACTAAGGAGCGAATACAGGGGAACTTTCCATTTAAATGGGCTAAGTCGTTTGTGAAATATCTGGGAATCAATCTAACGGCCAAAGAGACAACCCTGTTCCAGGTTAACTTCGGGATGATGGAGAAGAAGATGGGGAAGGAGTTGGAGATGTGGGAGAGTAGGGGATTATCCTGGCTGGAAACGATCTCAGCTGTCAAAATGATGATTCTGCCCCAATGGCTATATCTTTTTAGGGCGCTCCCGATAGGAGTGCCAAAGAAATTTTTGTTGAAAATCCAGAAACGGATCATGGTATTCATAGGAGGGGGGAAGAGAAATCAGGTGGCCTGGAAAGTCCTGAGTAAAAGGAGAGAGAAAGGGGGGATGGCCATACCAGATATGCACCGCTACCTGGAGGCGCCACAGCTTAGTGCAGTTGTGGAATGGGGTGTGGAGGAGGGGAAGGAGTGGGTACAAATGGAAGCCTGTGAATTGGAGGAAGGGACATTGGGGGAGTGGCTATGGCTTCCCCGAGCAGAGAAGGGGCTAGAACGGGTTAAAAATCCCTTTGTACAACGGACGATGTTACTCTGGAGAAAGTGGAAAAGCATCTGGTTGGGGAGGAGAGGGATTTCAAGGTTAATCCCTCTTACAGGGAACTTGGATTTCCCGCCTTCATTGGGGAAGAGTGCATTCGGGAGGTGGGTGCAGAAAGGTATAACCCAGCTTGGCCAACTTCTAGAGGGACGGCGAATAAAAGAGTTCCCCGTTCTAATGAAGCAATATGGGCTGGAACCGAGAGACCAGTATCAATACCAGCAGGTATCTCATTATCTATGCCATGCCATCCTACCTGACTTGGAGGGGCACCCCACGGAAATTGAAAAAATTTTTTTTAATAGGGCAGAGGGGGAAAATATTGACTAAACTTTATAATATGATGGAGGAGGAGGGTCCAAAGAAGGACTTCCAGAAACTTTGGGAACAAGAGGCGGGGGAAGAGTGGGAGGAGAGGCAATGGAGCTGGATTTTCCAAAACAGGTACAAGGGGCCGATAGCGGCCCATCTGATAGAGAATAATTATAAGATTATGTATAGGTGGCATTTAACACCTGAGAAATTGGGTCACATGTATGAGGGGAGGGATGTGGCGTGCTGGCGGGAATGTGGTAAGAGGGGGAGCTACTTACACATCTGGTGGCAATGTGAGCCCATAATGAAAGTGTGGGAGAGAGTGTTTCGTTTACTTAGTGAAATCTTGGAGAAAGATATCCCACCACAATTGGGGGTAGCGATGTTGGGTATCAAACCGGGCTCTTTGAACTGCTCAGATAGTATGTTTCTTAACTTAGGATGTGTAGCTTTCAGGGTGCTGATTGCAAGAAGATGGAAGCAAACGGCGGTACCCACTATAGAGGAATATCAAGTCTCGTTGGGTAATGTCTACCTGTTAAGTAAGTTAACGGCGGTTAAGCATAATAGGCCGCAAAAGTTACTTAAAGTTTGGGGGAAGTACATGAAGTGGAATGCAGTGGGTTGAAAAGGAGATGAACGGGAGGGGCGGGAGAGGGAGGGGAGGGAGGTTGGGGGGGAGATGGTGGGGGTAGGAGAATAACGGGATCGAAAATGTACCATATGCTGAAGGGAGTGAGATGCACTCCTCTACGACGGAGAGTGGGAAAGGTGAATATATGACGTGGAGCTTTGTACTATATGGTTAATAAACTTTAAATAATATTTTAAAAAAAGGTTTTTAAAGCTTTTTTAAAACTCTTAAAATGTAACTCAGTGTGGAGATATGCAGCAGGCTGTGGGAGAGGTCCTCATGGGAGGTGGCTCCGTACGTATAGTTTATGAATGCAGTAAAGCTCATTTATTGCTAAATAAATTGCAGTGCCTTCAAATAATGTGTGTACTCATACGTCTGGGGCAATATCCTACAATGGTGATAAAAATGTATATTAAAAATTTTGCAGACATTTTTTAATGGGGTGTTCTCTGCCTATTAATATGTTGCGTTATTAGCAGTAAAGCTAATTTTTAACACACGAATTGCTGAATGTGCACTGCATTTGCAATACACATTTCTAGTGCTGTTTTAGTGCATTGACCCCTCAGTCCGTTTGCATGCGAAAGGGTCCTTTGCCTGGTGTGTGTTAACAGCTTCTTCTTTATTTTAGTAAAATGTGATGCGCCATCAGTTGTGAATGCCCGCCAGTTATCACGTAAATTAATATTTCAGTGGAACCAAAGTACCAAGGCAAAACATCACTTACGATACAGAAAAATGACATCTAGAGACTGGAATGTTGTAAGTAATAAGCAACTGTATGTTTTGCTACAAAGTCCAAAGTAAAATTAATTAGGGAGAAGGTATGACTGCTATCTGAAGAGAAGTACCAAAAAGTTAGTATTAAGTGTTGCTGGTCAAACAGTTGAACTGGAAGTAGACACTAGTACATTTGTCAGTAGAAAGGACGTTTTTAAGGATGAGTTCATGGTTTAGTTCTAAAAGGAGACGCAGGCGTAAGATATCTTCCAGATAGGGTGATAGATAGGTGTCATGGATCTGCCATGGCGGTTAAAACTGGAAATCATGGAATAAGCACAGAGAACTAGTGGGAACGTGTAAGGAAAAGCCAGAGATCAAGCAGGGTATTGAAACGAGAAAGGAAAATAGAGAGACTTCATGGGCCTTCTAGCCCTTTTCTGCCATCATATTTGGACCTATTGAAGAACACACTGTGCTTTGCGATTTCAACTTTCATTGTGGAGGATAATTTTTTCACTAATGCAAAAGCCAATGGAAGAAGGAAAGGAGCAGCATAAGGTGGACTCATGAAAGGGATTCTGCTTGTGCAGTACAAATTCAGAGATAGTTCTTACAACGGTTTTCATGGGTAAATAACTAACAATCTGCACTGCTGTGAAAGATGCACTCTGGAGACAAATATGCATGGACATAACACTAAGCAGCCCAGCTTAAGACGGAGAGAATATGTGTAGCTTGGTGACATATTTGTTCTTCTAAGTAGCATACTGGACAACCCTTTAGGGATCAGAAAGAATCATACATTGATAAGGAAAGGTGGGACAGTCCCCAGGAAAACAATGAATCCAGCACTCAGGAGTCCACAGGCCAGGTCCTCACCAATCAGCTA
This sequence comes from Ichthyophis bannanicus, assembly GCA_033557465.1. Classification (NCBI taxonomy): domain Eukaryota; kingdom Metazoa; phylum Chordata; class Amphibia; order Gymnophiona; family Ichthyophiidae; genus Ichthyophis; species Ichthyophis bannanicus. The sequence goes on along the minus strand of CM066032.1, from coordinate 303,154,020 downwards.
CCCCTCCACTCTGTTTGTTCTTTATCTAAAATTCAATTATATACTACTTTATAAATAGTGGGCCCGATATTTAAAAAGATGTATGTGGTCAGTATTGATGCCATCTGTTTAAGTCTGCTTTTTTTTAATATTCCCCTATTCTTAAAAAAAAAGGGGGAATGTATTTTTTTAATATTCCCCCATTCTGTGAAGAAGTAGCCTCGTGGTTAGAGCAACAGCCTAACACCCAGGAGTATTGGGGTTTGTATTCCCATTAGCACTCCTTGTGACCTTGGGTAAGTAACTTTATCCTCCCTTGCCTCGGAAGGTCTGGCAATCTACCTCTGGTCATACCTTGCCAAGAAAACCCAGGGGCTGCTGGATCACCAGGAGTCAACACTGACTTGACAGCACTTAGAAAAAAAATTCCCCCATTCTAAGCATAGTTTTAAATCCTGTATCATGTCATCTATATGGTGCTCTTAATCCAACTTGACCACAGTGCAGCATTTGACCTGGTCGAACATGAGCTGCTTCTTAAACGACTCATAGAAGCTAAAATTTCGGGAAAAGTATTGGAGTGGTTCTCTTTCTATCTTAGCTCCAGATCATTTTGTGCAAGAGTTCTCAGCACCATACCTACCCCCCAAGGAGTACACCAGGGTTCCATTTTGTTCCCTAATTTATTCAATATATTGTCAGCACCTCTTGCGACCCTGATCCAATACTTAGGTTTCAGTCCATATATATCTGCAGATGATATCCAAATCATGATGCATTATCCCACCTGGGACCAGTCCTTTCAACAATATCAAGTGGCATTAAACCAGACTGCAGCCTGGAACAAGGATCAACAATTGGTGCTGAATGTATACAAGTCAGAAGCACTATGGTTCAACAGTACCTCCTTAGTGCCATCCTTTGTTTCAGCTATGAAGGACATGACTATTCCTTTGATGGATTCAATTTGATCCTTGAGTGTCATATTGGATCCCTCTCATATTTGAACCACATATATCGAGGTAGCATCAGCCTCCTTTTTCTCTTTAAGACAGATTAGAGCAGCTAAACCTTACCTGGACAAGAGATTATCAATATTTTACAATATGCACTGGTCCATTGTGAACTGGACTATTGTAATTCCCTGTTGGCAAGGGCCACTTTATATAATTTGAAAAGATCGCAACTGGTACAAAATGCTACTATCAGATTCCTGACTGGATCCAAAGCCAGAGATTGTGTGAGCCTTCTCCTTAAAGAGCAAAAATGTCTGCCTACAGTCAGTCGAATTAAATATAAGATCCTAATCTTAACCCATAAAGTGCATTATATGGGGCTTCCACTATTTACTCTCACAGCAGTATCTTTTGGCTCCTCCTCCTCCCTCTAAATTCAAGCTGGAACTAACAAGGCAGATAGCATTTAGTTTCCTGGCACCCACATTATGGAACAGCCTTCCTTTATACTTATGAATGAAGAGTTCATTGAAAAAATTTAAGAAAGCCATCAAAGAATTGCTATTCAATAGGACGTTCTTCTCTGATTGAAGAGGGGAGCCAGGTGTTAACAATTTTTTAAATGTTGTCTCCCTAAGAGGCTGATTCTGTACTGGCCATCCAGCCCCTGTACGGCCGATCAGAATCAGGGTGTATAGAGGTAGACCCGATTCTGATCCCACGGGGACTTGCCTGTGGGATCAGAATCAGGTCTACAACCTGGTCTACAACCAGGCCTTGATTCTGATCGGCCGCACACCCAGTCACATACCACTAACTCAGTCTGGCTCTGTAATGGAGCCGCAGTGCCATGGCATCTATAAAGCACTGCTACTCACTTTTAAGGCCCTACATAGAATGTTGGCACCTCGCTCTCAGAACTCATACAACAAACGCCGGAGATCAGGACCAGGAGAACATGCATGGTAAACTCTCTCATGACCCCTTCAACAGTAAAAACCTGTACCCAATCAACTAGGAATCGTGCTTTTTCTCTGTTTGCGCCAACTCAATGGAACGCACTACCCCCAGTGATACGTGCCATCCCGGATCTTAATTCTTTTAGGAAGGCTTTGAAGACTTACCTCTTCCAACTATCTTATAACCATCCACCCTAGAGCAGCCGAACAGCCGATGCCAATTTAATCCTGCTTTAATGTAAATAATGTAAATACGTTCCTGTAATGTACATATGTTCCTGTTTGATATAAACTAGTTTACTGTTCAAATGTTCTATGTAAACTGCACTGATCTGTAATAGCGCAGTATATAAAAACAAAAAATGAACTTAAATAAATAAATTGCCATGGCACTACGGTTCCATAACGGAGCCTTGCTTCCTGGCCGCCGACCAAAAATACCCTTTCCCCACCCCTTCACCCCTCACCTGTCTGTCCCCGCCATCCGCTGCCATCACCCAACGTCCAGGGGGGACTTATTCTACCTCAAAAGTGGAATAAATCCCCCGTCTACTTGGCCAACCGTGGACGTACAGGGCTTCCCTGCCCATGCCCCGCCCTTGCTCTGCCTCCAGACCGCCCCCTCCTACCCCCATCTATGGCTCCCCGTACAACACAGCTGTATGTATAGGGAGTCTTTCACCGGGGCGACAGTGGAATGAATAGCGGAAATGTACATCCCGATGGGACGTACATCCCCGCTATTCATGGCACAGAATGACCCCCTAAGAGTTTTAACTTGAATTGTCTCTGTTTGCCTATTTTACTTTGTTTAAAGTTATTTTTAGATTTGTATCACAACTGCTATTTTTATGGATTTTAAACCGCCCTGATGGCTTGTTGTCCAAGGGCAGTATAACAAATATTAATAAATTAAATCAAATCAACATTGGGCCCAATATTTAAAAGCATTTAGCAAGTTAACAGCACTTGCTAGCCAGATAAATGTCGCTGACCGGAGGCAGCCACTGATTTTCACTGGCATTATCTAGATAATGTTGCTGAAAATCATTAGAAACCGCCCCAGTGCTATTTGGATAATACTAGAGTAGTCCAGAGTTAGAGCAGAGCATCAACTTACCTGGATAGCGGCAATTTTCAGTGCCATTATTCAGATATCTATCTGCATAACTTAGGGCAGTAAAATAGCTGTCCTATGTTATATTACTTTACTGTCTTAAGTTATGCAGATGGCTATCTGGATAACGGCTCTGAATATTACCATTGTTCAAATGCCAGCAGCAGTTAGCAGCATACCCAGATATTTAGTATCAGTTTCTGGATAGCAGCCAGCACTGAATATTCAGGTACAACTTTAAATGATGCAAGTGGCTTTTAAAAGGAATACTGTACCATAAGTACAGTACTGTGTCAGATCAAGGTCCATCTAGCCCAGTATCCTGTTTCCACCAGTGTCCAATCCAGGTCACAAGTATCTGTCAGGTTCCCAAAAAGATATGCAGACTCCACAATGCTTACCCTGGAGTAAGCAGTGGATTTCCCTGGTCCTTTTTAACAGTGGTTTATGGACTTTTCCTTTAGGAACTTGTCCAAACCTTTTTTTAAACCCAGCTACACTAATAGCTTTTACTACATCCTCTGGTAACAAATACCAGAGTTTGATTACTCGTTGAGTGAAAAATATTTTCTCTTATTAGTCCTAAATGAGCTACATTGGAGTTTCATTGAGTGTCCCCTAGTTTCTCTACTTTTCGAAGAAGTAAACAACCAATCTACGTTTACCCGTTTCACTCCATTCATTAATTTATAGACCTCTATCATATCTCCCCTTACCCATATCTTTTCCAGGTTAAAGAGCCCTAACCTTTTTAGCCTCTCCTCATAGGGGTATCCTTCCATCACCTTTATCATTTTGGGCCATCTTCTCTTTACCTTTCTAATTCTGATATATCCTTTTTAAGATATGGCGACCAGAATTGAACACAATATTCAAAGTGCGGTCGCACCATGGAATGATAGAGAGGCATTATAATATCCTTGGTTTTGTTCTCCATTCCTTTCCTTATGATTCCTAACATTCTATTTGCTTTCTTGGCCACTACTGAACACTGGGCAGAGGGTTTCAATGTATTATCCACAATGAAGCCTAGATCCTTTTCCTGGGTTGTGGTTCCATGGTGACCATAGTTTGGGTTGATCTTTCGTAAGTGCATAACCTTGCACTTGTCTGCATTAAATTTCATCTGCCATTTGGATGTCCAGTTTTCACAGTCCTCTTGTGTTTTAATAACTTTGAATAATTTTGTGCCATCTGCAGATCTGATTACCTCACTCGTTATTCCCATTTCCAGATCATTTATGAAGATGTTAAAAAGCAGCGGGCCCAGCACAGATCCCTGGGGTACTCCACTATTCACTTTTCTCCAGGAGAAAATAGGCCATTTAGCCCTACCCTCTGCTTTCTATCTTCCTAATCCACAGTAGTACAATGCCCCCTATCCCATGACTTTTTAATTTTGCCAAGAGTCTCTTATAAGGGACCTTGTCAAAGGCTTTCTGAAAATCCATATACACTATCTCAACCAGCTCACCTTTGTCTACCTGTTTATTCACACCTTCAAAAAAATATAACAGATTAGTAAGACAAGACTTTCCTTGGCTGAATCCATGTTGGCTTTCTCCCATTAAACCATGACTATCTACATGTTCAGTAATTTTATTCTTTATAATGGTTTCTACCATTTTGCCCAGTACTGACATCTGTAGTTTCCCGGATCACCCCTGGAAATTTTTAAAAATTGGCATTAACATTGGCCATTCTCCAGTCTTTAGATGATTTTAATGATAGTTCACAGATTACTAATAGTAGGTCTACAATTTCATACTTTAATTCTTTCAACATCCTCTGATATATACCTTCCAGACCAGGTGATCTGCTACTCTTCAGTTTATCAAATAGTTGTAATACATCTTCCCGGTTTATCGCTATTTATTTGTATTCTTCCAATACATCACCTTTAAATACCATTTCAGGCATGAGTAAGCGCCCTACATCTTCTTTAGTAAAGACCAAAGGAAAGGATTCATTCAGTCTCTCCGCTATGGCCTTGTCTTCCCTTAGTGCCCCTTTCGCCCCTCTGTCATCTAATGGTCCGTCTGACTCTCTCACAGCTTTTTTTCTGCAAATGTACTTGAAAATATTTTTATTATGTGCTTTTGCTTCCATGGCAAGCTTTTTTTCAACTTCTCTCTTTGCCTGCTTTATCAGTGCCTTGCATCTAACTTGACAGTGCTTATGCTGTTTCCTGTTTTCGTCATTTGGCTCCTTTTTCCATTTTCTGAAAGATGCTTTTTTGGCAACAACAGCCTCTCTGACCTCACCTTTAAACCATGCTGGCAGTTGTTTGGCCTTCCTTCCACTTTTCATGAAGCGTGGCATACAGCTGGTCTGGGCTTTCAAGATCGTATTTCTAAACAACGCTCAAGCTTGATGTAAATCTTTAATCTTTGCAGCTGCTCCTTTTAGTTTTTTCTTAACTATTTTCCTCATTTTATCATAGTCTCCCTTTGGAAAATTGAAAGGCAGTACTGTGGATTTCCTTGCCATCCTCCCTCCATTTATTAAATCAAATGCAATCATCCTACAATCACTATTGCCAAGTGGTCCCAACACCCTTATTTCTTGCACCAGATCCTGTTTTCCACTAAGGACTAGGTCCAGAATAGCTTCCCTTCTTATCGGTTCATGAACCAGCTGCTCCAAGAAGCAATCATTTATTTCATCTAGAAGCTTTATCTCGATGAAATAAATGACAGCTTCTTGGAGCAGCTGGTTCATGAACTGACAAGAGGGGAAGCTATTTTGGACCTAGTCCTTAGCAGAACACAGGATTTGTTGGAAGACAAAAGTGTGTTGGGGACACTTGGCAATAGTGATCATACCAACTGCAAAGTATAAAATTGACTTGATTCTTTCTACCTTTGAAACATATCAATGATGGTGATGAAGTATTATTCTGGCACCTCAGCAACATCACACATTTAAATTCATATGCATTCTTTCCCCAAAGTCTCCCTCTCTTCCACACCAGTCTTGCTCTCCCCACCAGTCCCCACATTTCTCTCTCTTCCCACCTCCCCTAATCTCTTTATTTCCCCACCTCTTCTCCTTACCCCTCCCTGTCCTTTTTATCTTTAGCTTGAACATTTTACTTTGTCTAAGGGGCATGTTTGCTAAACTGCGTTAACGTAGCAGTGGCTACATTAAGGCGCATTATGTAACGTTAAGGCGCATTAACGTTACGTTGTCGCGCCTTAACATTACATAACGCACCTTAACGTTCGTGGCCGCGGTAAGTCCCGCAGAGGGTGGAGAGAGGGCGGAGAGAAGGGGTCAATGGGCGGGGAGAGGCCCCTTCCACACTAACGCGGGGAAATGAAGGGCCTAATCTTAACGCAACTGAAAGCCTGGCGTTAGATGCACATTTGCAGGAGAGAGAAACCATTTTAGTGTCAGCAATGTACAGCATAGGCAGGAAGCCCAAGAAAGGTGATAGTAGTGCTCCATTTGCAGCAACAGCATAGTGCCCAGGTATGAAAGGCCACTATGGTGATGGTGCATATGGGGCATGGGGCTGCAGGCGGGACATGCAGTGGGGGCTACTGGGGCACAGGGTGGACTAGACGGTTGCCGAGGTGGTACATAGGAACGCAGAAAATGGAAACCAGCAAGACAGCTACTGACCAGGGTCAAACATGCCCATGAGTCTGAGTCCCACAGTGTCCCATCCAGGGGACATTACCCAGCAGGTACCCCAAGGGGCACATAACAGTGACAGGCGGTGCCGGGGGGAGCATGGACATCTATGTAGGCGCCCCTACCCCAGAACCCACACCTTAGGCAGCCGCCTACCTGCCCCCTGGATGGCCTGGGATGGCGCACCACTGGCACCGACAGCCTATGGTCATGGCGGAGGGGGTGGGTGATTGTGCTGGAGGGAGCAGTGGTACCCGCCTGCAGTGGACCTAGGCCATGCCCTGTACCAGTACATGATGTGCAGTGCAACAGAAGAGGTCTGGCCGAGGAACGTAAGGGTAGCCCCGGGGACCACTATGCTGCTGTGGCAACAGTGTGGTGCAGTACACTCAGCCAGCATATCCAAGAGCAGAGGTTCACGTCTCATCTGTGGATCCTGCAGAGCATCTCCCCATGGTTTTAGCCCACAATACAGCCACAACAACAACATGGGCAAACCCCAACGCAGCGGTGCACAGGGGTACGGACACCCACTCACAAGGGCTCCACTATCCACAGCTTCATGGAGTGTCAGGCTGTTGGCCCCAGCACAGAGCTGCAGTTATCACCAGAGCACTACTACTACCCCCTGCACAGATTAGCAATGTCAGCACTGTGATCAGGACCAGTGCAGCAGGTAGGGTTGTCAACCACCTCCATATCTGCCCAATGCTGAGATAGGTGTGGGAGTGTGCATATGTCTCTCCATTGTTTTGTGTCTGCCAACACCTCACTGAGCCCACATTGCTCACACTGCTTCCAGCGTTAGCCTGCAAATGTGCATAATGAAGAGCAAGGTATTGTGGGTATGGCCCAGAGAGGGCGGATTGGACAGGATGCATCTGCACAGGGTGGAGGGCAATGGCTGGCACACTGTAGTGCTCGACCACCACCTGCATGGACAGGGTGGCCACAGTATGTCACACTGGGGGGGGGGGGGGGTCACTCTCACTCTGACCGAGCAGTGACTATGGCATGTTTATGTTCCCACATAGTGCCACACATTATTTGTTTCCAGTGATACTTGTGTGTTCCTGGTTCTGGGGTCCAATCATGTAGATACCTGCTTCATGTCTGGGCTGTGCATACCACCTCTGGGTGCACAGGGTTCCCCTGTGAGCATGCACTATGGACTGGTTAGTGGGCTGTTTGCAGTTCACCTGTGCATGGTGAGAACACCTTGTAGGATGCTGCAGGTGCAGTCTGACTGTGCTGTCTGTTGATGAATGGCAGACCATGGCGTGGGGCATTTGAGCCTTCCCCTGCCTACTCCAAGCATCACTGCTGCTGCAATGGTCACAGGTATGGCATTGGCCCAGCAGCCCTGGAGGGCTGTCATCCACCAGCAGGACTGTGGTTGCTGGTACTACAGCCATGCTGCAGGATGCAGGCACCTATCCCACCACACCCTCATCTACAAAAAGGGGTGATTGAGGCCCCCTTGGGGTATATAGTGCATACCACTTAAACCCATAGTGGCAGTGCTACATAGCCCTCATTCAAGTCTGGACACCCCACTGCCCTGATAACAGGTACCCATGGCAGCCAGACCTTAACACAAGGTACACCCTAATCTGGGTGGTGTCCAGTCCCACATGTGACTGCAGAATACAGCTGGAACAGATTATACCTTCAGTTGCACTGCTGGGAACACCTGTCACACACTGGCAGTGCTGGGGATGTGCAGTAGAACCTATCTCTAGCACCACATGCACTGTGGACCTAGTGCTGGGCGCCCACCCTATCCCTCAGGGTGAACATGGAACCTGTACAATGGCATGGTCTGTAGCTACTCTGTACCAGTATCACGCACTGTCAGTCCGTCTTACCACGCTGCAGTACCGGAGAGGTGCAGACACCATTTGGTGGTCAGCTGTAGGCCGCTGTTCTGCATGTGCAATGCATCATGGGTGCTGGTGGGGTTACCCTATCCTGGCAAATAGAGCAGATGGTTTGTGTGGTGACCTGCAGTCCTTCTGTACCCATCCATTACTATGCAACAAGCCATAGAGATATAGCCTACTGGTTAGAACACTGATGTTCTAGGCAGAGGTCATGGATTCAATTCCTCATTGTTCCCTCCTGGCCAAGGCAGATATTTTGCTTGCCTGTGACAGTCATATCTTTGCAGATCTGTGCTGCCAGCCCATAGTACCCTCACCACAGTTGCCAACAATCCTTATAAGGAGTTATAAGGCTCCTAATTAGGCACGTTACAAGCCACCTTATTAGGCACAGTACAAGGCAGGTTACAGGGCACCTTATTAGGCACAGTACAAGGCATGTTATAAGGCACGTTGCAAGGCACCTTATTAGGCACAGTACAAGGCACGTTAAGGCACGTGCCTTGAACTGTGCCTAATAAGGTGCCTTGTAACATGCCTTATAACGTGCCTTATAACACGCATTACCTGACCCGGCTTGCCATAATGATGCCCCGCCCATGCCTTTATATGGGCATCTGTACCTTTACCGCAGAACCTAGCGCGAGTGACATTACCGCAGTTTAGTAAACATGCCCCTTAGTGTCTGCTCCAGCAGAAGGCAGCCACTCATCCCTTCTGAGCCGTTAGCAAGTCCCATAGGGCTGCAATCATTCAGCAGTTCCCCTCTGTTCTCTCTAAGTTGTAGTGTGTCCAAATTCCGACTAACACAAATGGGCACAGCATGTGGTGGACCCACGGAGTACTACAATGAATCTAATGTTTGCATTGGTAATTCTATAATTTAGTTTTGCTTCCTCTTGGTTGGTTTTGAGCATTGTCTTAAATATACATAAAATGTGGTCACTGTGTCAGTGCTATATATTTACTTTAGCCTTGCTATTCAGCAAGCCTAAACTAAATGTATAACTTATCCAGGTAGCAGCTGAATCTTGCCACTATCTTGATATTTCTTAGCCTGTCCTTGCTCTGCCTTCTCTCCAACCCTTAATTATACCTATAGTATCAGGCCATTCAGACAGACATACATGGCAACCAGTGAACATATAACTGGCTTTGATCAGCCCTTAAAGTAATTCTCCTATACACACAAAGGGGCCAGGGGACTAAAGGTTTTTCTCCATAATTAGAAAACACTTATTACATGGGCCCAGTTTAGAAAGTGTAAATTTGATCTCTAGCATAACTTTTGTTCTAATACATTTCTCTTTACTTGATTTATCTACATTGATTTGTAGAGCAATGAAACTAATCAAGAAATTACCGTGACTGTACCTGAGTCAGATATTTCTTCATCGTTTGTTGCTCAGCTTAGCTGCTTACCAGATGCAGACTGTTTCCACTGTCCTTGGGGTCAGGAAATTTTGGTGCCCCATGGTAAGTATACAAGGCAATTTTCTTACTCTGTAACTTGTATCAGAAAAAAAGACCTTCATAGGGGCTTGTTTACAAAGCCGCGGTAGCGGTTCGCGATCGTTATCGGAGCCGCGGCCCCATTGAAATCAATTGTAAACAAGCCCCATAGTGTCCCAATAAATGATGATTGCAGCAGGGGTTCCCAACCCAGTTCTTGGGACACACCTAACCAGTCAGGTTTTCAGGATGACCACCATGAATATGCATGAGAGAGATTTGCATGCACTCCTCCATTATATGCAAATCTGTCCGATGCATATTCATGGTGGTTATTCTGAAGACCTGACTGACTAAGGGGTATGTTTACTAAACTGCGGTAATGTAACAGCGTCTACGTTAACGCGCGTTAAGTAACGTTACCTAACGTGCGTTAACGTTACATAACGTGCGTAAACCTTGGAAGACATACAGGGTGCTGCATTAAGGACCGGTGAGGGGTGGACAGAGGGCGGAGAGAAGGGGTCAATGGGCGGGGAGTGGGCGGGGAGAAGCCCCTGCTACACTAACGCATTGATCTTAATGCCAGAACATTACCGCGAGTGAACACCTTGCGTTAGAGGTACATTTGCAGGAGAGAGAAACCATTTCCCCCCACATGTCACTATAATTGTAATTAAGCAAGGAACTGATACCCATAGCATTGTAAATAGCGCACGCTGTAAATAGCACCACAAGAATCAACGTCCAGACACACTCACACGCATACACTACTCACTGCATGTACACACTCTATACCCTGTATCTTATTGATTGTTTGCTGTTCAGACCGCCTTGATTGCAGGATAAGGCGGTATAGAAATACGTTTAAATAAATAAAAATAAATAAAAATTTCAGTCAGCAATGTACAGCATAGGCAGGGAGCCCAAGAAAGGTGATAGTAGTGCTACCTGTGCAGCAACAGCAGTGGCCAGGTATGAAAGGCCACTATGGTGATGCCGCAAATGGGGCATATGGGGCTGCATGCAGGACAGGCAGTGGGTGATGCCGGGGTACAGAGGGGACTAGGCAGCCGCCTATGTGGCACATAGGAACACAGAAACAAACCAGCAGCAAGACAGCATATGACCATGGCCAAACATGCACAGCAGTCTGTGCTCTACAGTGTCGCATCCAGGGGACACATGGCCAGTAGGTACCCCAAACGGCACACCGGAAGCACAATGCCTGTAATGGGGCAAGCAATGCACATCTGGGGATCACGCCTACAAGGGTCTCTGCACCTCCCACAGGCTACGTCCAAAATAGACCAGACACACAACTAAACGAACACCCGTTACTATAGCTCCTGGAAGGTAGTGCAGAGTGTGACACACGTCATCTGAAACAGATGTACACTCAGTAGCCCAAACCGGGTATACCGTACCCGTACTGCATGCCCTAGCCAGTCCATAGTCTGCTGGCATAACACCAGCTATCTACGAGGTCCACCCTAGCCAATAGCTGCGGGATCAACAACCTGACACCCAAAGCCAGCATCAGCCCATGTGGAAGGGACATAACAGTGGCAGTAGGAGATGGGGGGGATGTGGGGATGTACAGGTAGGCTCCTCCACCCCAGAAGCCAGACGCTAGGCACCCACCTACCTGTACAGTGATTGGCCTGGGACAGCGCACCACCATCACAAACAGCATATGGGCATGTCAGCATGATGTGGGAGAGGGTGTTGGTGGTGATGGGGCAGTGACACCTGTCCTCAGGGGACCAAGGCCATGCACTCCTCCAGGGCATCATGGACAGTGCAACAGACAAGGTCTGGAAGATGAAAGGCAAAGGTAGCCACTGGGACCACAGCCCTTCTGTGGCAGCAGGGTAGTGCAGTACACACAGACAGTATGTCCTGGTAACAGAAGGTCACAGGTTCAAGTCCCAGCTGTGGCTTTCACACAGCACACCCTCATGTTTTACCCTACAGTGCAGATAAACCATCATAATGTGCAATCCCCAAAGCAGCGGCGAACAGGGTGACAAACACCCACTCACACAGCCTCCACTCTCCAAAGCGTCATGGTGGTTCATGCTGTTGGCTACAGCACGGAGCTGCAGTTATCGCCAGTGCACTACTACCTCCTGCACAGTTGAGCAAAGCCGGCACTGTGATCAGGACCAGTGTGCCTGGCAGCCTTGCCAACCACCCGTATCTATGCACAATGATGCATTAGTAGAGTGTGTATGTGTATGTCTAGGCATTGTTTTGTGGCTGGCCACACCTCACAGGGCCCACAATGTCCCACTGATACCAGCGCTAGGCTGCAAATGCGCATAATGAGGAGCAAGGCATTGTGGGTATGGCACAGACAGGGCAGATTGGGCAGGATGCATCTGCACAGGGTGTAGGTCAGTGGCTGGGACACTGTAGAGGCTGACCACTACCTGCATGGACAGAGAGGCCATAGCATGTCCTGCTTTGAGGTAACTCTCACCCTGACTGAACAGTGAACATGGGATGTCTATGTTCCACATAGTGCTATACCTCATGTGTCTCATATCACACCTGGGTGTTCCCAGTGCTGTTGGCAAGTATAGTGCTATCTGCTTGGTGCACATTGTTCCTCTGTGATCATGTACTATGGGTTGGCTAGTAGACTGTCTGCAGCTAGTCTGTGCATGGTTGGACTTCACTGAGGGTGCTGCAGGTGCAGTCTGCTGGTGAATGACAGATGGCAGTGGAGGCTTTGTAGGCATGCACACAGCAGTACTGCTGGGGTGTCACTGGCCCAGTCACAGCACCCTGGGGTGCTGGCCATTGACAGCAGGATGGGGTTTGCTAGTCATACAGCCATTGCTCTACACCCTCAACTGCCAAAAGGGGTGTTTAGGGTGCCCTGGGGTATGTACTGTATACTACATCAACCTGTAGAGGCACAGCCACACAAACATGGTGTGTGTCTAGACACACTTCCACCCAAATAACAGGTGTCAATGGAAGCCATACCCTAACACTGGGTACACAATAATCTGGGTGGTGACTTGACCCAGAGGGCCACATGTGAGTGTGTAATGCAGATGCACTGCAGGAAACACCTGGCACACAGTGGTAGTGATGGGGACATACAGCAGGACCACTCACCAGTGGCACATGTGCTGCTGACCTAGTGCTGTGCGGCCATCCTATCACTCAGAGTGAACTCTGAATATGCACAATGCCCTGGTCTGTAGCTGCTCTGTGGCAGTATCATGCAGTGTCCAGTCTTTTTTTCAGGCTAAGGTACCGGAGAGATGCAGATCCCATTGGGTCATCAGCAGTATACAGCTAATCAGCATGTGCATTGCATCATGGGTACTGTTGGGGGTTTCCCTATCCTGGCAGACAGCAGGCTTCTTGTGTGGTGCCCTGCAGTGTTCGTGTATGCAGCCTTTGCTGTGGTGCTCACATTGGTGGTGTAGCCTACAGGTTTATGCATTGACATTTGTGCTACTGGTCATGGGTTTGATTCCTCTCTATTCTCTTTTAATTTTATGCCTGTTGTACACAACTATGTTTCATTCCTGTGACAGTCATATCTGTGCATATCTGTGCTGTTGCCACATTATACCCTCATCACAGTTGCCAACCATCCTTCTGTCTGTCTATATGTGTCTGCCAGCTGTGTGGTGTCCTGCCCTAATGTGCAGGCTGCTACCCCATGACCTGCATTGTGACCCTTTTCTGCATTGCGGCTCATCATGCTTGCCTCTCCCGTGTCTGCTCTGCATGGCACTGTTTCTCCTCTGTCCTCCTGTCATTGCACTTATCCTGCCACCTCTACCTCCTCTGGTGGACACGTATTCACATCTTCTGCCACACACTGTCATTGTTGCACTTTACAGTACCATCACCCTGTGCATCGGTACAGCTGCCACCGTTATATTTGTCCACTTTACCAGCTGCCACATGGTCCTCATGCAGATTTGGCAGGTCCTTTACCTCTGACATTTACTTCCTTACATCACTTGTTAATTGGCTTTCCTTGCTGTTCTGTGCAGTGTTAGAGTTACATCTGTGTTTGGCCCATACATTTCATGCTTGTGACCTTGGTCCACCTTACTGCCCTTAGCCAACATTTCTTGGGTCACCTTAACATCCTTGTGCCATCTTTAGCGTCACCTTCGGTTCGGCCAGCCTATGGGGCACGTTATATGCTGACTTGGGGGGGTGCCACCCTTTCGTGCTGCCCTCTGGGGCACATTATGACCCGCCTTGGATGACGTGGTGCTCTATGATGTGCCTTATGGTGCACCCTAAAAGGTGCATTAGGTTACGGAACTAGGGTGAGAGTTTTTTTGGCTGGCAGTATAGGTTGTTGAGATGTGTCTGACCATTACAGGCAGGAAAATTAATTGCCTCTGACAGTCTAATGAACTTTGCCCACTGAGGGATTGAACTCATGACGCTGTATCAGCAGTCATTGTATTAACCAGTGTGCTACACCTCTATTTCTGTGATCTTGCGCCACAGCGCAAAATTAAGTTTAACGCACGTTAACGCACCACTGCGCCCTCTATAGCGCGATAACGGCAAGGCGCCCTCTTTCGCATGATAAGCCGCCATTGCTACCTTACCGCAGAAAAGCCCACTACCTTATATGGCATTCCTCACGTTAGCGCTGCAACTAGCGCAGGTAACATTAAGACAGTTTAGTAAACATACTCCTAAGTGTGTCCTGAGGACTGGACTGAGAATGGGATGAAAAGTCAGGGGCTTCTTGTGTGACTCTTAATCTGCCTCTTACTTGTTCTACTAAGAGGGTAATTTTATAATTGCCCACATGGGTGAAAAGCATGCATGTGCTTTTCACTCTGCAGTCTTCACTGGATTTACATATTGATAGTTATCCCAGGCAGGGTGCTGCTCTATAATAAGGATGAGTGAGGTGGTCGCCTCAGGTGGCAACTTTTAGGGGTGGCAAAAAATGCCCCCAAAAAGGCCGCCTCACTTGGCCTTCAAAATTTAAAAAAAAGGAAGGGCTGGACAAGCTGCTGCTGCTGCTTTTGGCAGCAGCAGAATCAATGGCCCTGCCCTCCTGCTGCCCCAGAAGAGCCCCACAGTTGCCTGACCAGCACCCTGGCTCACCTTTGCAGAGCCGCGAGAAGGAACAGTGTTTCTCTTCTTTCCCGCGGCTCTGTTGAAGTTGAGCCCACCGGCACTGAGCATAAACAAGGTATTTCCTGGGGGGGAGGGCTAGGACTGGTAGTGCGCTGATTATTGGGGATTAGGACTGATAATGGGCTGATGGAAGGGCTAGCACTGGAAATGGGCTGATGGGTGGGGGAGACTAGAACTGGAAAAGGGTGCCTAAGGGAAGCTAGGACTGGAAAGGCTGAGCAGGGGTGTTAGGACTGGAAATGGGCTGATTGGGGGGCTAGGACTGGTAATGTGCTGATCAGGGGGGGTTAGGACTGATAATAGGCTGACTTAGGGCTAGCACTGGAAATGGGCTGATCAGGGGGCTAGCACTGGAAATGAACTAGGACTGGAAATGAGCTAGGACTGGTAATGGGCTGATTGGGAAGGCTACGACTGGAAATGGACAGATGGGGGGCTAGGAAATGGACAGATGGAGTAGGCTGATAAGGGGGATAGGACTGGAAATAGGTTGGGACTGGAAATGGGCCGATGGGAGGGAGGAGAGAGCTACTGGCACTGGAAGAGGACTGGAGGCTAGAATTGGAAATGGGTTGATGGAGGAGAGGAGGAGAGTGCTGAGGCCTTGGAAGAAAACTAGGGGCTAGGGCTACAAATGTGCTGATGCGAGGGGATGAGAGAATGGGACTGGAAGGGAGCGGATGCTGTGATGGTCTGACAGGGGAAGGAGGAGACAGGAAAGGAGCTGACATGGGGGAGGGAGGTGGAGGCAGGAACGAAGCTGACACTGGGGGAGGAGAGGGCAGGAAGGGATCTGACACGGGCGAAGGATGGGGCCGGAAGGGAGCTGATATAGGGGGAAGAAGGGCTGGAAGGGAGCTGACACCTGGGGATGGTATTGAAGGGGGACTGGAAGGGAGCTGACACTTGGGGATGGGACTGATAGGTCGCTGGGTAATGGGGAAGAGGCTGGAAGGGAGGGGCACTGGGGCTGGAAGGGAGCTGACCTGTGGGGATGGCACTGGATGGGGGATGGACAGAAGGTAGGGTGATTGGAAAGGAGCTAATGGGAGGGGGGTGGCACTGAGAGTGGAAGTGAGCTGATACCTGCAATGGTATTTGGACTAGAAGGGGGTTGGACAGTGGGGAAGGAGGGGGACTGAACACCAGAGGCAGTCCTGGGAATGCAAGGCAATTGACATTGGAAAGTACTAGGAGGGGAGGACTGGAAAAGGGGCTGATGCTGGGAAGGGTTACTGGGACTGGAAATAGGCTGATGGAAGGAAGTGACAAAAGCAAAAGAAGAGATAAGAAATGGCAGATGGACTATAGACCATAGAAAGAGAGCTAAGAGAAGACAGGAAAGCAGAAGCCTCAGATCGGGTCCAGCATGATCAGAGAATAAAATGGTCAAACAAAGGTAGAAAAAATAATTTTATTTTCATTTTAGTGACTGGACTTTGTGCTATCTTCATATTTTACACAGTATGGGAAACTGCATCTCTTATTTATCTGATGTTGCACTGCATGCAGAGTCTGGTTTCTTGAGTTTTAAGTTTAATTTTTGTCTACATATTTTTATTTTAGGTTGTAGTCACTTATTCTGTACTTGGTGAAGGTCTCTGTTCTGAGTGTGACAGGCCAGGTGTTACGTTAACATGGAGTTTGTACATAGGAATCTATATTGTACTGTAGAATTTGACTTGTTCAGCTTTTCAAATACGTGTTTGGATGTTCTAAGGTCTGCTGCAGTATTTATACTGCTGCTTTTTTCTGGGTAGGCTCTTGTATGAGTTTTGGAAGTTTATACTGGTATGGTATGGTAGATTTGACCTTGTAGATCTTAGGTGACTTCTATAGAGTTTTATCGTATTAGTTCCCAGTATGCCTAGTACTGGAGAATGTTTGTTAGTGAGATGATCAGAATCAGATTTTTTAAAAATATATTTAGTTCTGTGGGTGAATGTCCTACTTCTGCTCTGCACCCATTGTCAAGGGAGAGGTTTCTGTGGATGCAGAATATATATTTAAAAAAGTGAGAACCATAACACAGTTTATAACAGAATAAAATGAGTTATAATTTTGTCTTATAAACTGTGTTGTGGTTCTCACTTTTTCTTTTAGTTCCTTGGTATGTGAGCATCTTGCATTTTCTTTGTTTTTTACGGAATATATATTTACATTAAGACCATGCTGGTCCAGTATGCAGTTTCAGAAGTTATCGTGAGGTTGCTAAGCCCTTCTTGGTGTTTATGTTGGAGTGGGAGGTGTTGTGTTGGGGTCTCAAAGTCCCTCTTGTTTTTCAGAGGGTAGGAAGTGCTGTTTTGGGGTGCCAAGTTACTCTTGTTTTTGTGGAAGTCAGAGAAGCTGCATGGATTCTGTTGAGCCCCTCTTGTTTGGCATATTTAGCAGGCATGTTTCCTAGGCTCTGCACTGGTAACATATGAACATAAGAAATGCCATACTGGCTCGGACTAAGGTCCATCAAGCCCAGTATCCTGTTTCCAATAGTGTCAAATCCAGGTCACAAGTACCTGGCAGCAGGGCCGTACTGAATGAAGATCGCGCCCTGTGCGACTTGCACATCAGGCGCACCCCCCTCCCTGCAGCGGGAGAGAAGAGGCGCGCCCGATGTGCAAGTCACTGGCATGCTAAGCAGATCTGTCCCGGAGGGAAAGATCTGCTTAGCATGCCGGCGAGAAAGCTTAAGGGGTGCATTTTAGCTGTCCTGCCATTGTCTGCCGCCGCTGAGAGAAGAAAAAGTGGCGGCGGCAGGCAACAGAAGACAGCTAAAATGCGCCCCTTAAGTATTTGCGCCCTGTGCGGCTGCCTGGCAGGTTCCCAAAAAGGCACACAGGTTCCACAATGCTTATCTCAGGGCAAGCAGTAGATTTCGCAGGTCCTATTTAATAATAGTTTATGGACCTTTCCTCCAGGAACTTGTCCAAACCTTTTTTAAACCCAGCTACACTAACAGCTTTTACTGCATCCTCTGGTAACTAATTCCAGAATTTGATTACGCAGGGACATAGGCTAACTGCAGGGAGGCAGTTACATCCCACTGCAGTTACTGCATTTCAGTGTGGCAAAATAGCTGCCGGTGCAAATAAGGCCATCCACTGAAGTGGCATTAGTTGCACTCACGCTGCTTGTGCTGAGCCATTATATCAGTTTCTAATGACAATGCAGATGCCTGTGTGTGAGAGTTCTTTTTCTCAAATCACTCTGCAGTAAAGTAGAATTTTGGGAAAGAAATCCTGTAAACCTAACAGTAATGGGTAAAAGCATATTTTGACTATATATGTCTGTTTTTAGTTTGTATTAATATATTCCTTACTTGGTGAAGATCTATCTCTGTTCTGCATATGTGTGACTGAGGCTACATGTTCTGTTAGCATGGAGTTTCTATGCAGGGAGCTGTAGTAATCTGGCTTGTTCAGTTTTCTGAATAGGAATATGGATGTTCTATGGCCCACTGCAATATTTATGGTGCTGCCCTTTTCTGGGAACGCTCCATGTTGTGTGAATTTTGGAAGTTAGTGCTGTTATGGAATAGTAGATTTGATTTATGGGTCCTGTACTATGGATTCTTGGTGAGGTCTACTGTAGGGTGTGGGTTTGAGGGGGGTACTGGAAAATGTATTGTTTTTGAGATTTGCAGTTTTTCACATGCTTTGTCTTTTTAGACATACTTGTGTATTTTAAAAAATATCCACACAAGTTAGTAAATGTAATGTGTGTGGGTACTTTTCCTGGGATCAGGGGCTGCTCAAGGCTATCTGCTGTCTGAGGCGAAGGATGAGATGGCGTGACAGGAAATGCCTCGTTTACCCTCAGCGCCGGCAGGCTCAACTTTAACAGAGCCGTGGGAAAAAAGAGACACTGTTCCTTCTCGTGGCTCTGCAAAGGTTAGCCGGGGTGCCGGTCAGGCAACTGCAGGGCTCTTCTGGGGCAGCAGGGGGGGGGTGCGGGCCGTTGATTCTGCCGCTGCCAAGAAGCAGCAGCAGCTTGTCCAGTTCTTCTTTTTTGTTTAAATTTTGAAGGCCGAGTGAGGCAGCCTTTTTGGAAGCATTTTTTGCCACCCTAAAAGTTGTCACCTGAGGCAACTGCCTCACTCGGTCTCATTATAGACCCGCCCTTGCCAAAAGCAACCTTAACCTGGGAACCATTTTCTCCAGTGGCTGCCCTGTATTACCTGTGCTTTGAAAAGTGACATCTAAGGAGGTACTTATAAGAGGTATTTTTGTGGCTGAACAGTGTTTTACACTCAGAAAGAGTAGTCTATAAAATTCCCTGGTGTATGCACATAAGTTTATCCAATCTCAGTGGAGGCATTCCTGGAGGTGGGGTTAGGACTGAGTTTAGATTTAAACACAAGCAGGCTGATATTCAGAGAGGCTTATCCAGTTAGCAGGACCTGCCAGCCATATAAATCCCACTGAGAGGGATATTCAAAAGCATTTACTGGACCGTGCCACTGAATACCCCCTCTAGCCGCTGTGGCACTGTCCATAGAATGCTAGGATGGTCCCAGCATTTACATGGTTAGTGGCGATTTTCAGTTCGCTAAGTGGTCTTTATGCGCTCATGCTATCTGGATAGTGGCTGAATTTCACCAGTATTCGGATAGCACCAGCATCAGTGTTGAAGCTAGATATTCAGCACAGGGGAATATTCATATTCCAGTGATGAATATCTGTCTTCAGTTTAAATGCTGCAGCTGGCACTTTAATAAATGCTGGTCCAGGAATTTCAATAGTGACCCAAAGCTTTATAAAATGCACGCATATGCACGTACAGTTCCGGGAGGAGGAATAGCGCCAGATGCTTCAGATTCATACATGGGTTTTCTGTCTCAAATACTGTTTTTTTCTCTAACCTCTTCTGCCTGTCCTGTTGATAATTATAGAGTTCTTTTAGTAATCATTTTTAATTTGTAAACCACTTTGCTGCTAGTCTCGCAAAAGGTGATATATCAAGAGTTTAATAAGCATAAGCATACAGTAAATCAGGAAATTTGTAGGAACCAAAGATTTAGGGGCACTTTCCTTGGAATAATTTTCAACGGGGACGTATCTGCATATTTTGGAACATGTTTACTAAAATGCACAAAGTTCAACTCCAAAGATTAGTGCGGAGGCTGGTGCTAACTTTTGGGGGCATGTTCACATATCCCTCCGATGTTTGTACGTTGGAGCCATTAAATGGCATAGGGGTGAGCTTACTGCTTCCCCTTGAGGCGGCAGTAAGTGCACCTGTGCTAATGGCAACATTTGTAGTCAACCTGTGCCATCACTGCTTATATTCCGGTCCGAACTCGCCCAGTCCCCACATCATCCCACATTAAGCAGTCAGCACGGAACCTTTACTGCACTGCCCCGCGCTTTCTGCAAAGCCCCATACTAACTGTTAGCCTGGTTTAGTAAGCATGTCCCTTTATCTTAGAACAGGACTTTCCAAACCTGTCCTTGGGACCGCACAGCCAGTCAGGTTTTCAGGATAGCCACAATGAATAAGCAGGAGACACATTTGCATATTCATGCATACAGTTGCAGCTGCTGCAGCCGCCACCCTCACACCATGCTGACATGGCAGCATGGTGGCAACGGGGGTGACACAACTCCCTTCTGACTGCGGCAGCATGTCTATGTGCTACCACTGTCACTGTGGGGTCAAGACAGACATCACTGATATGCACCCTAGGCAATGGCCTCATCTGCCTTGCAGATCAGCCAGCCCCATTGCATCACTCACATGATGCCTCCTTTGCCAACTTTGCACCGTCAACATAGTACCCTTTCATAATAGGGCACTATGCTGCTACTGGAGCACTATTATCACTTTCTTGGCATCCCCTGTGTGTGGAGCATAGATTGAAATAGACTCTCTGCCCTCAAAAATACTCCTTTCTGTGAGGTTTTACTTGGCGCTAAGGTTCCCAGTACTGAGGCTTCTAACATGTGATTGCACAACCCAATGGTATGGGACGTCACGGTGTCAATGCCCACTCTCCGCCCCATTAATGCCCACGCTCCACTTCCTTTTCCCTTAATGCTGTGGGCCCCTCTAATGCTCGCTAATGCAGTGTTGTTGGTGCCTTCCACGGTGTTTACTGCTCATGGGCACCGATAACATATGTTATCAGCACACTTGCTCCCTTACCGCCCTTTAGTAAACATAACCCCTATGAATCTAAATTATGAATATTTCATATTCTCAGTTCTTCCTTTGCAGAGCTGACAGAAAAACCAATCATTAGAAATCTCACTACTAAGCAGGTGTCTCGAGGCAGACGGGAAGTTTTTGTGAGATGGGAGGTAAGGTTTCATTTATTCACATCATGGAAAAGAAACAAAACACTGTACCATTTCTTAGAATGAATGGATAACCTGGTCTCTCTCTACAAGTTTGGTAACAAGATGCTGGTGTTCCAACCAAAGCAGAAAATAAAATTACAGGATAAAAACCATTCAGTGATTTACTCCTGGACACAGAGCTTGTGTTTAAACATAATGCAAATGTGTCATATTTTGGGGGGTTGTCTGTTTTATTTTTGAAGTCACTGGATTGTTGATTACTGAGTCAAGAAAGCAGATTCCTGCATCATAAACTTAACTTTAACTTTAACTTTATTCCATACTTGATAGACCGCTTACGTTAAAAACATTAAAGCGGTGTAACAAGTGTTCTCCAGGGAAAGCAGGAATCAGTCCTCACATCCCTCCCTCCTCCCCTGGGAGTTGCCTCCCTACCTTGCTTTAGTTTTTACTTGCCTTTCTAGCTATGTCATCTGACTGAACAAGATGGCATCCTTGGGCAGGAAGGGGACCACGCATGAGTGGTAGCATGTCCCAAAGGCTTTCTTTGAAAGCTGGGGAAATGCTCCGTGCGGGCTCCGTTGGTGCCGACGTCACCCATATGTGAGGACTGATTCTTGCTGCCCCTGGAGAACGCCTGTTAGAGGTAATTATGCTTTTTTTCAGGATATTCGTAATAAAAATGCCTGAAAAAGACTTGCATGTCCCCTACCACCACTGCATGTAGATTCATCTCATCCATATTCATTAAGGAAATCCTGAAAACCTGACTGGCTTGCAGCCTTGAAGGACCAAACTTTGATACCCCTGCTTTAGCTCAAATCTCTTTTTTTTTAGTCAAGAAACAGAGAAACATAGAAAATGACAGTAGATAAAGCCCCTATTGCCTATCCAGGGGCAGCCTAAGGGTGATGTGGGGTCATGTATGGAAACTCAGTGCAGGGATTCATTTGCACAAATATTTTCATATCTGCTGGCCTCATTTGCATTCATATTTGTATACCAGATTTATTTGGTCATTGCTATGACCAGGTTAATGAGGAAGAGGAAAGATATTAAATGAGATAAAATAACACTGGTAGCTGTGAATTCAAGATCATGGTCTTTATCTGCCATCGTTTACTATGTTACTGTTACTATATGGTGCACAGGCTGGGTTAGAAAGTGCCAGAGATGAGAAATGAGTAACAGTGAAGCTATCAGGCTGAAATGTTTCCTTTAAATTTGAGATTTCCTTGAATCTGAATTGACAAAATATTTTAAATTTCAGACTGGCATCATCAGAGCACAAAATTGCAAATCTCAAAGACAATCCATATTCCAACTACGTCTCTCCCCACCATCAACTAGAACGCCCTACAGTTGACTCCACACAAGAGACAAAAAAAAAAGCGAGAACTACAGCACAGGATCTATACGGCAAATCTACCATTCCATAACAGCACTAACTTCCAAAACCTGTACAAGGAGCCTACCCAGAAAAGGGCAGTGCCGTAAATACTGCAGTGGGTTCTAGAACATCCTCAATCACACACTTAAAACATAAATAGATCCTCACCAAGTACAGAACACGTGACTACAAGCTAAAAGTAGACATATGTAGACAAAAATTAAACCGAAAACCCAAGGAGCCAGACTGCATGCAATGCAACACCAGACAAATAGAAAGGGAAGCATATAAATATAGCACATGCAAATTATAAAACCAGAATTAAAATAATTGTTTTCTACTTTTGTTGTCTGGCCATTTTGTTTTTGTAATTGTATTGGTTCCAGTCTCTGGTTTCTGCATCTTCTCTTAATTCTTTCCACGGTTTCAGTCCATCTGCTGCTATCTTTCTCCTGCCTCCTACCACCCACCCCCCCTGTCGTTTTCACTTCCTCCCCCCCTACATCCATCTGACACTGATTTTTTTCTGTTCAGCTTTCTTCCATTTATGTTTCTCTCTCTACAAATTCAGATTTCACTCTATCTACTGCTTTTCAGTTCTAACTACAACCCTCCCATTTCCAAGCCTTTCATTAACTCTCCCCTATCTCTTCCCCATTGTGTCCAGCATCTCTCCACCCTCTGTCTTCACTTGCAGTATCCCTCCCATCCAACATCTGCTCCCTCCCCCCTCTCTTTCTCTTCCTATCCTCTTCCCATGTCCAGCATCCCCCTCTTTCTCCCCATCTCTCTATGACTACATCTCCACTTCCTCTCTCTATCACCCTATGCTTCCTTTCCCTCTGTCCAGCATGTCCTCTCCATCTTCCTATTCCTTCCTTCTGTGTCTAGCATGCCTTTTCCATTTTCCTATACCTCCTCTGTCCATCCATCATCTCCACTCTTGTTCCTTATGTTTCCTGTGTCCAGTATCTCCGTTATTGCTCAATAGCTAATCTCATATCTCCAGTATGTCCCATCCATCTCCCTAGTCAGTCCTCCCATGTATCCAGCATGTTGCTTCCATCTCTCTAACTTCCCTCTTCTGTGTCTAGCATGTCTCCCTCAGTTTCCTTATGCCCCCATGTCTATCCAGCATCTCCCTCTTACTCCCTATGACCCCCTGCCATGTGTCTATGTAGCATCTCTCTCCTCTTGCTCCCTATGACCCCTTCCCTGTCCATTTTCTCCCCTGTTCCTTGCTATGTCCACTCCCCTTGTCCATCATGCTACCTTGTCTCCTCCATGTCTAGCATCTCACCTCCCCCTTCCCTATATCCTTAACTCCTGGGTCTTATCCTTCCCCTGCTAAGTGGGTCCTGCATTTCACCTCCCCAATCCCAACCTTCCTTCCTACCTAAAGCATTTTCCTTTCAAATTTCATGAACTCCTCCTTATTCTCTTCCTTAACCATCCACTAGCTCGTGGACACTTCTGCTGCATCTCCTCAGACCTGTAGAAGCAGCATCAATGGCAACAGCGATAGCAATTGAGGCAATGAGGCCTCAGCTTCTGGCACCCCCTAGCACCTCTAAGGCCTTGCCAGTTGCACCCTCTTTGACATGAAAAGAGTGTAGCAGAGGGGACATGACTAGCAGCACCTTGGATATGCACAGGGGGTCTCTGAGGCCCTGTGCAAATTGATTCTCTGATTGCTGCGGTTGCTTCAGAGCTGGGAAGATGCAATGGCAACAGCAGAAGGAGGCCATAGGTAAGACACCAGCCAGACTTGCTCAGTTGGTGGAGCTTTCAGGATCCCTGCCAACAACTGCACCAAGGGAGTACTGCCTGTTTGGGAGCAGGCAAGAAAGCAGGAAAACCACATGCCACTAGATGAACGAGAGCTTTATTGGTGTCTACTATTCAGCCCAACATGTGTTTCAGCCAATGGCCTTCTTCGGGGGACAACAACCTAAAATATATATATATATATATACACATAATATAATATAACATAAAAGCATAATGATAAAACAATCAAAAATAAGAAACAATATTGAGTAACCAATCAATAAAGAATAATAAATAAATAAATAATAACATATGTATAATATATCTATAAAAGAACTAAACATGTTGTATAATAAAGGACAATAAAACAAATAAAAAACAATAAAAAATATACTATAATCATTAAAATATCCATCTAATCAATGATAATTAATTAGATAAATAAGCACATTAACATTTTAATTAATAAATTAAAAACATATAATAGCTTCATGAAGATGAGTGAATAAAAGATCATGTTAAAAAGTGATATTATTGTTAAAATACTAGTGATAGAGTGCCAATGGACTTACCATTGAGTAGCTGGAGGGAGAAGGACAATATCTCATTAAGAAGAGCATTATCACTTAGCATAGTGAGGGAGGGGGTACTATGAGGGGAAGGACAAGAGATATCAGAAATGTAATAGTTCAAAGTAAGCAGGAATCCAGAGCACAGACCATTAAAACCAGCAGCAGGGTGGGAAGAGGGACGAAAATGCCAGAAGGGTCCGCATTACACTTGATCGAAAGCTTTCCCCCGCCGCCAGCCTAGAATGTAGGGACATTTCAAATGTGGATCCTGCTCAGTCTGTGCACATGTGTTTACTACGAACAGAACATTCATCCACCCTAAAACCCAATCCAGTTTCACACTAACTAATAACACAAACTGTTCCTCTGAGAATGTCATTTACGCTATTATATGCCATGCGACCTGTTGTACATTGGTAAAACCAATTGAAATATAAGAACACGCATAATTGAGCATCTCTGTCTCAAACAGAGATTTATATTTGAGATGGACACTCTACACTCATCTGGGTTGAACCAAAATGTAGACCTTGCTGCTTTTCTGTAGTACCTTTTATTTATTATTAGTTGGTATGTCTTTATTTTTCATGCCAATGATGATGTAAAAGGTGAATTATCTGTGGAATTCATGAGTTAGTTCCTGCTTTTACAGTTTGGTGAATTTCTTGTTATATGGATTAGTTTTGATCACAAAACTGGGTTCTCGTTATAGTTCATACAGTTTAATCTGCATTTTTCATGATGGCGTCAGACACTTTTGCGTATACTGAAGAGCAATTGAATACCCTTCACCCACAATCTTCATTATTTGATGATGAGTATACTGAATGAGTCCAGTCTCCTCCCACCGTAGTTGAAGTAAAGGGTTTGTCTAAATGGAATGCTATATTAAACAAGTGCAGTTTTGATATAATTGCACTATGGGTAGAAAGAACGATGGCGGAAGTGGATATGCGCACTAAATAGGTGACTGAATTAAAGAACAAGATTCTATATACCACAGACCAGTCCATATTGATACCCCAGTTGGAGGAGTTAGACAAACAATCTAATTTTAGGGAACATCTTTGAGCTCTCAAGATAAAAAAAATTCAAAAGGGACCAGACTGACTATGCCAAGAAACACAGATGGATGTACTCAGAGGATGAAGCTTCTATCAAACGTGTTACATTTGAGCAATTCATGGATGACACTGATGAAAGTGAAGATTTCCTGGAGTATAATCACTGCCGAGCACAGTGAGGTGGGCAAGATAGGATGCAGGATTTTTGGGGAGCCCCTGTTGGGGAGGAAGACCCCAACGGGGGGCACAGCAGGATCAATGGTCAGGCTCCAACACCAGATCTCGCACAAAGAATCATCTGTTGTCAACCTCTCCGGACAGATATTGACTAGAGAGCAAGAGACCATTCTTAATTTAGGTTTATCTTATGTCCCTACTAAACAGTATGACCCTTTTGGGATTTGCTTCGTATTACACAAATATTTTCGTAAACTGCAAGTCATGGCTTATTTTTCGGATAAAATGGATTCAAGAGATCAATCCAATTCATCTATGTTACATAATCCATCTCGCTGGCTTCCTCCAGGGGATGTTGAGCCCATTATTCTAACGTATCAAAATTTGATATTATTTGAGTTGGAGTCCCTGGAACAGCAATAACAGCATCCGTATTATAATCTATGAAGGGTGGACAATATGGCTCTTAAGCAGTTGGCTAGCTCTTCTGACAGACATAGTCATTAGAAATGTAGATAAAGGAGGAGCTATCGTGGTCCAATCCTGGCAGTCTTATCATGCAGCTTTAATGATCCAACTATCTGATTCCAAATATTATCAGTTGCTAGATCATGATCCTACAGGTTCTTTAAAAACATCCATTAAACTTAAGGTTGCTTTGGCCTTAAGCAGGGTTGGATCACTAGACAAGCAGGAGATTATTTGTGCAATCCCACACCAAAAATTCCTGTTATCTGCATGGTCCCTAAAATTCACAAATCCCTTTGAATCTGCCTGGACGCCCTATTGTATCATGTAAGGGATCCATATTGGAACCGCTGTCAAAGTTTTGTGATTGCTTTCTCCAACTGGGTGCAACTACTGTTAGATCTTATTTAAAAACACCTCTTATTTTCTTATGCTTTTGTCAGCATTTACTGACTTCAGCAGCTGTACATATATGGTTACACTGGACGTTCAGGCACTTTACACTAACATTGATCAGCGGGAGGTGTTACAGTGTTTGACAACATTCACTTTCACTTTGCCTCCTTGACTCCCTAGATCATTTGTGTTGGGCTTGTTAGACATGGTCTTATTTAATAATTATTTTTTATATCATGGGAATTTTTATTTACAGCATTTTGGAATTGCCATGGGAGCAACAGTGGTGCCTTCTTTGGCAACGATCTATATGGCTA
This sequence comes from Ichthyophis bannanicus, assembly GCA_033557465.1. Classification (NCBI taxonomy): domain Eukaryota; kingdom Metazoa; phylum Chordata; class Amphibia; order Gymnophiona; family Ichthyophiidae; genus Ichthyophis; species Ichthyophis bannanicus. Next base: position 303,126,437 of record CM066032.1, on the reverse strand, counting down.
TTTTTGAGGAGGAGCATATTTACACATCTATCTGGAGAGTCAGGTCTGACTCGAAGGCACACATTGCATTTGCATGTGGTTTTCATATATTCCTATCTCCAGGAACAAGCAGGAATGTAGTCCTCACATATGGGTATCGTCGGTACCGATGGAGCCTGCGTTGGAACGCTCCCCAGCGTCCAATAGGAATGCTTTTGGGAGCAGCCCTCAGCACATGCGCGCTGCCTTCCCACCTTTCCAACTGTCCCTCTTCAGTTCTTTGTTTTCCGCAGAGCCAACAGGACCTACTCCCTGTCACCGCAGAAAATTCCGTCTTTAAAATTCTTTCTTTTGGTCGCGTTTGCCTACCGCATGATGCCTACCGGTACCGCCGGTTCTTTTCTTTTCATATAAAAAAAACACAAACAAACCCTTAAACTTAGACTGTTTCTTTTCAGAAACTTTCCTTTTTGGTGCTAGGTGCCATTTTGGGCATTAGGCCCCATTTTTCCTAAATTATGGAAAAGCCAACTAGTGGTTTTAAAAAATGTACTAAGTGTGGCGGTACCATTTCCGTCACTGACACCCATGATTGGTGTCTAAAATGTTTAGGACCTCATCATTCTCCAACTGAATGTCTCTCCTGCATGGGGATGACCAAAAGAGGAAGACAGAACCGGGCCGCAAAGCTCAGTACCCTCTTTTCTTCAGATGCCAGATCTATTGCATTGACATCATCAAGGGCCTCTTCTTCCTCCCATGGATCTCAGGTAACTAAAAACAAAAGCCGGTCCTCAAAGGGTAGCTCTCCTGCTAAGCATCGAGAGGCCATTGGCATTGCCCTTGAGGGAACCACACCGGCAAAACATCCCCGGCGGGAGGCTTTGGCTTCCAAAGCATTGATGGGGCTTCAGGATGTTCTCGAGGCTTCAGCCTCGCAAGAACTACCTGTGCCATGCTCAGGGGTTCCGGCCGTTCTTACCGGTACCGACACCCAGGCATCGGCAGCGTCGATAGACCAGAGGTTTCTTGCTATCAAACACAGTATCGCAGCTCTTCTCTCAGCTGCGGTATCGGTGGTCCCAAGGGCACCGGTGCCGACATCGACACCGATGCCGGTACCGACACTGGTACAGACACTGGTACCAACACCGACGATGACAGTACCGACAGTACCGGCCCTGGTGGGAACTCTTCCCATTCCACCTCCGGCTGGAGTGGATAAAGCGGTACCGGGTCACCTCGGTACCGACTTAGATCGGTACCAGGATTGTGCTTTGCAAGAGCATCGGGGTCAGGAATACTTTGATTCCTCTGATTCCGAAGACTCTGACAATTCTGCTGGCACTAGAGGGTTTCTCCTAGAAGATCCCTCTTCTCTCCAACGCAGAATGTCACCTCCAGAGGACATGTCATTTCAGGATTTCATCCGTGATATGGCCAAAGGTCTTTCAATCACAGTAGCTCCTGAAGAGGAACCCAGAGCAAAGGAATTGGAAATCCTCCAATATCCTAAAGCTCCTAAGGAGGCAGCTACTCTGCCTATCCATGAAATTCTGCATAGCTTGATGCTCAGAATGTGGGAGACACCTCTGACTACTTCTCCTCACTCTAGGTGACTTGATACTATGTATCGAGTTCCACCATGTCCTGGATTTCAGAAAACTCAGCTGCCACACCATTCAATGGTAGTGGAGTCAGCCATGTGTAGTGTGATAGAGCTGAAGCTAGTGAAGCTATGAACTTAGGAAAAAACGCTGTTTTTCATAAAGCAACTGACTTGCAGAAGGTGCAGTTACCTAGCAGGACAGCTAGAGGGGGCAGGCACGAGCCTGCAGATGCTGAGCTGACACACCCAGGTACTGATGAAGCAGAAGCTAATCAGGTGCACCTGAGGAGAGGGTCAGAAAACTCAAGGGAAAAAGGGCTTTATAAGCAGAGCTCTGCAGGAAGGAGGCAGAGAGAGCCACGGCAAGAGACAGAGCCATGCCTAGAGAGAGAGCCATGCCTAGAGAAAGGCCTACACATAGAGAGAAGCTCTGAGAAAGGATCTGGAAAGGAACCCAAGGATACTGGGAAGCAAGGACCTGATAGAGGAACCTCCTTTACTACAAGGCAGAGGAGCTTGGAATCCTTACGTGGCAGAGCTGAGCTCCAGGGAAGACAAGCCCAGCCCAGAGAACTCCAAGAAACAGTCTTCAGAGAAGACGGTATCAGAAGGAGGGTGCCTGGCAGGGGGAATACCAGTGGCACAGACTTCAAGGAGCCAAGGTACAGTGATACTTTATTTCTCACAAAGAAGCCAGGTCCTAGAAAGACTTATAACTCAGACAGCAATACTGAGAGGAAAGAAAGCTGGCAGAAGTTTTGGAAACCACTACAAAGAGGCATAGGAACAAGACATACCACTTGTTTGCAAAACCCAGAACTGCCAGGCTGGAAACTAGGGAAGAGAACTTCTGAACTGCAAACTATTTCAGCCAGGGAAAGCTCAGGTGTAGAAGAAAGCACGGCTGAGCTGGAACCCATGCAGATTGAGCTTGCGGAACCAGAGCCGTTGATGCATGAAGAACAAATGGACTGTTCGATGTGTATTGCTGAAAGCCTAGAGTTTCTCCCAGAGCTGTAATTACCAGAACATGCTTTAACAATATCTTTTGCCTGTGTTGAGATAAAGAAGAGCTTGTTTATTTGTTTTACTACAGTGTTGAAAACCCTGTGTATTTTTACAAGGAACTGTGAAGCTCTCATAACAGTTTTCTTGCTCTGTAATTACTTTGGCATAAACCTGAAAATAAGGTAAATTCTACTTTTTTGTTTCTTAGTGAACCTTAGTGCTAAAGGGGAATAAAAGCCTTTTGTTTGACCCTACACAAGGCGTACACAACTCATTTCTTTAAGAAGAAGGACTACAAGGACCATGATCCCTCTGGTCCAAAAGGTTTCCTACTTCTACAAAATAATTAAAATGTCCACCTTGTCCCTTCAACAAGCTACCAGCAGGGGGCGTGGTGACAGTAGGATGAAAAGTGCAAAAAAGACATGCATCCAATCCTCCAGGTCATGAATGCAGGACTCTGGATGCTTTCGGACGCAGAACCTTTCAAGCTTCCATGCTTTCAGCTAGGATCAGTTCATATATCCTATATATGGGAATGTTCCTTAAGGAAGTCACAGGAGACTTGGAACTTATGAGCCTATTTCTCCCAGATGATAAGAGACAAGATTTTCTTGCTCTAGTTAAGCATGCTCAAGATGTCTCCAAGTTTGTCAATCGTGCATCCTTTGACTGCTTTGAATGCATCAGCAGAACTTCTGCTATTGCCATTGGTGCACGACGGATTGCCTGGCTACAGGCATCAGACTTGGAGACTTGGGTACAGGACAAGTTAGGCAACATTCCTTGCACGGGGGAGAATCTCTTCAGCAAGAACTGGCAGGAAAAGGCTAACGAGTTAGATGCTGACAATTCTACCTTAGATAGTCAAAGTCTACAGCCACTCCAGCCAAAAGGAAACCTTATAAAAAAAACCTCTTTTAGCAAAAAGAGGAAGTTTTATCCTTCCTATACCCAGCAGAGCCAGACTCCAGGTCAGGGTGCCCAAAAGGGACAAACTAGACAGCAAAAGAAACTAAAAGGCCTGAGAGCCCAACCAGCTCTCCAGGTTCAGCTCCCTCAAGGGCTTTGACTCCTTCCTAGAGAGCTTTGGCTTCCTGCCTCTGAGGGGTCCCCAACCCCCCAATATTCCAGGCAGGTTATGCCACTTTGTCAACAGATGGCATCAGATAACAGAAGAAGATTGGACTTTGTCCATTGTAGGAGAGGGGAACAAACTTCATTTTCACAGCATACCCCCTCCTACAATTCTAAAGCAGTTCAATTCACAAACCTCTGCAGACAATCTGCTAGATCACAAGGTCTCTACACTTCTTGCCCAAGGGGCAAGAGAGGAAGTACCCATTTTTCAACAGGGGACAGGGTTCTACTCCCCCTATTTTCTTATTCCAAAGAAAACAGGGGGACACAGACCCATTCTAGACCTCAGAGAATTGAACAAATATCTGTTTCGAGAGAAATTCAAAATGATTTCTCTAGGAACTCTTCTGCTATACCTTCAAAGCCAGGATTGGCTTTGCTCTCTAGACTTAAAGGATGCATACGCTCACATTCTCATCCATCCAGATCACAGGAAATTTTTATGTTTCCTTTTCAAGGGAAGACATTTCCAGTACAGGGTTCTTCCTTTTGGTCTGGCTTCAGCACCAAGGGGGTTCACGAAATGCATGGCAGTAGTAGCAGCATTTCTACGAACCCTGGGGATTTTTGTCTTCCCTTACTTAGACGACTGGCTCATTTGAGCCGCCACAGTTGCAGAGGCCAGCACTGCACTGTCCCGTACAATGCGAATCCTCCAATACTTGGGATTGGAAATAAACTTCCCGAAGTCTCAACTAGTTCCTTCCCAATGCCTAGAATTCATAGGAGCCTGTCTGGATACCAGACAGGCAAGGGCTTTCCTTCCACAAGCCCAGTCTCTTCGCATTATGCAGTTAGCTTCCCAAGCAGCAGGCAAATCCTCCCTCACTGCTCGGGAACTACTGCAGTTACTGGGACACATGGCATCCACAGTTCATGTAGTCCCATATGCTCGCCTTCACATGCGAGCAGCTCAGTGGACCCTCTCCACACAGTGGACACAGGCCACGGGTCATTTGTCGGACAAAATAACAATCTCTCAATGACTAATTTTGTCCCTCCAATGGTGGCAATCACTAGAAAATCTGACAGTGAGGTCTCCTTTCCATCAACCCTTTTTCAGGCCACCCTAACAACAGATGCATCACAGGTGGGTTGGGGAGCACACCTGAATCATCTCTCTACCCAGGGCACCTGGACTCCACAGGAGGTTGGTTTACACATAAACCTCCTGGAATTAAGAGCAATTTATTTAGCTCTTCGAGTGTTCCACGCCCAGCTCAGCTACAAGACAGTCCTAGTCCAGACAGACAATCAGGTAGCCATGTTCTTTGTGAACAAGCAGGGCGGGACAGGCTCTCTGTTGTTATGCAACGAAGCTTTACGACTATGGGCCCTCGCCAGAGAGCATCAAATTCACCTTCTAGTGGTATATCTTCCAGGCATTCAAAACCTTCGGGCAGACAAACTCAGTCGAGTACTGCTACCTCACGAGTGGTTACTCCACCTAGACCAGGTGGCAAAGATATTTCATCTCTGGGGCACTCCAGACATAGACCTCTTTGCAAGTCCACTGAATGCCAAACTTCCCCGGTTCTGTTCCAGGATTCCGGCGGACAACTGTCAGGCAAGGGATGCCTTCCTCCTTCAATGGGGTCAGGACTTCCTTTATGCCTTCCCACCCATTCCCCTCATCCCCAAAACACTCTTCAAGCTTCAGAGAGACAGGGGTTGCATGATTCTCGTAGCACCACGATGGCCACGCCAAACGTGGTATTCCCTACTTCGGTATCTCTCTCAAACGGCACCTCTGGAGTTAGGGCATGCTCCAGATCTACTTTACCAAGAGAACGGGATGCTATGGCACCCAAATCCCCAGTCCCTGCACCTCACGGCCTGGTTGCTGAAGGCTTAGATCTCCAGGATTTCAACCTGTCCCAGCAGGTAAAAGATATCCTTCAGGCTTCTAGGAAACGTTCCACAAGAAGATCTTATGCCTTCAAGTGGAAAAGTTTTACTATATGGTGCTCCAAGAGGGGATTAAACCCCCTGGTCATACCCCTAGAATCAATACTAGAGTATCTCCTTCACTTATCGAATTCTGGGTTAAACACCAATTCGGTAAGAGTCCATCTTAGTGCAATTGCAGCTTCTTATAAGCCTCTAAATGGACAACCAATTTCCTCTCATCCACTCCTATCAAGATTTATGAGAGGCCTTTTATTAATTAAACCTCCCATCAAGCCACCACCAGTATCATGGGATCTAGTTCTCGGGCAGCTCATGAAGCCGCCTTTTGAACCTTTGGCCACTATAGCCCTTAAGTTTTTGACTTGGAAGGTCATCTTCCTAATTGCAATCACCTCTGCCCATCACATTAGTGAATTGCAAGCTTTAGTGGCTGATCCTCCTTATACTAGATTTCATCATGATAAGGTTGTTCTTTGAACTCACCCACACTTTATGCCAAAGGTGGTTTCGCCTTTTCATTTAAACCAATCAATTTATCTTCCTGTATTTTTTCCAAGGCCTCACACCTCTAATGCAGAAAGAAACCTTCATATTTTGGATTGTAAAAGGACCTTAGCCTTTTACATACAAAGAACACAGCAATATAGAAAGTCCTCACAACTTTTTGTAGCTTTTGACCCTAGTTTTTTGGGACTTCCAATCTCCAAAAGAACTTTATCTAAATGGATTGCCCAATGCATATCCTTTGCTTATGAGAGTAAGGGTCTTCCTCTTCAGGACCATGTCACAGCTCATAATGTGAGAGCCATGGCAGCTTCTATGGCTAATCTCCACTCTGTGTCTATCGATGACTTTTGTCGAGCAGCCACCTGGGCTTCGGTACACACCTTCACAGCCCAGTATTGCCTAGATAAAGCCTCCCATCGGGATGCCTTCTTTGGCCAAGCTGTTCTTCAAAATCTCTTTCAAACTTAAACCAACTCCTACCCACCAACCCTGGTGGGATGCCAGAGATCCATGGGAGGAAGGATTCTCACCTTTGACGGTGGCACCTTCCTGGGGCTATCTCCCTGGCATCTTGAGCTAGGGAGTCCCCATATGTGAGGACTACATTCCTGCTTGTTCCTGGAGATAGCGTAGTTACTCACCTGTAACAGGTGATCTCTGGGAACAGCAGGAATTTAGTTCTCACAACCCACCCACCTCCCCTAAGAGTTGTTTCTCTCTCTTTTTGTCTCTTTCCTCTCTCCCTCTATCCTTTCACTCAGCTACAAACTTAACTGAAGAGGGACAGTTGGAAAGGCAGGAAGGCAGCGCGCATGTGCTGAGGGATGCTCCCAAAAGCGTTCCTATTGGACGCTGGGGAGCGTTCCCGCGCAGGCTCCATCGGTACCGACGATACCCATATGTGAGGACTAAATTCCTGCTGTTCCCGGTGAGTAACTATGCTTTCTGGCGAAGATTTTTTGATGACATTTTTTTTCCTATGGACAGGGCCCAGAACATCTCTTCTTTAGTTCATTCAGTGGCCCAATACTGTGAAACCCAACATCCAATTCATAGTTAATATAGCTACTGAGTCCATTGAATTTTTGGATTTGGTAGTCAGTTTGACATCAGAAGGATTTACAACATCTTTATACCGCAAGCCAGTACAACGGAATACACTCTTGCGGTATGAAAGTTTTCATCCTAGTTCTTTGAAGAAAGATCTCTCTTATGGGCAGTTCCTACGTTTAAGAAGAATTTGTTCAACACCATGTGAGTTTCATATCCATGCCCATAAGTTGAGCATCTGATTGGTGGAGGGTTTTTCCTTTTAAGTTGGAATTGTCCCTTTTCACTGATTGGTGGGGTACTATCTCTGTCATCACACATGTCAGATGCCATTTTATATAAAACTGGCAGGGAATTGTCCTCTTTGTACAAGCGCTGGACATCTAATTTCAGGGATTCTGTAAAAACCTGAGGCAGAGCCCTGTTTATGGGCTCGAAACGTGGCACATCGTGAGGTTTCCTGTTTGGTCCACTTGTTGGTTCTGTTTGAGCAGCACTTCATCTTCATGAGCTAAGTACTAAATTTATGTGATTAAAAAGGACTTGCTATATTTGGGAGAGAGGTTCCCTCTCTTCCTTGATGGCTTTTCCGACAAAACTTTGTTCTAAATGTGGGGTAGTTCATGCTTTTACATTTTGGTGAATCTCTTGTTATATGGTTTATTTCTCCATAGGCATTACGAATGCCATCGTCAGTATCTACATTTTTTTTTATTATATTCTTGCTTTTATTCATCCCCTTTACCCCCATTTTTTCTTCTATTTATTCCTCTGCTTTTTATTTTTACATACATATTTTTATGATTCTATTACTATAGTTATCAGTTACTACTCTTTTATCCATGGTCTTTTAGAAGACAGGATTTGGGGAAATCTCTTCTACAATCTTACAATATATATTACTTATGTTCTCTGCTCATACAGGTTTACTTCTATTTCCCGGGTAATCTTTGGTTACTGAATATTGTTCAAATTTGCCTGCCAAACCTTGATTCTAGTAATGCCTTTTGAATGATTAGGAACACTGTGGTTTATATCAATTGGCTGTCTCCTTTTTCCCGATTAAAACTGTGCTTGTACATATTAAAGGTTAGGTTCTGCTTTTTTTGGAAGAGAGCAAAACTCTGATATACCTTTTTACCTCAACCACAGAGTTTCTCTGTTTGATTACACGCCCTTGTCTTTCATTCATTACATTGCATGATCATGACATCAATTGCATGTCACTCATTTCTGTTTAAATGGGGATTTCTGCACCATCACACTTTCCTGTACCACTGGAACCTTGGAGTGAGGTATGTGCTCTTCACTCGGTGGCATCTGTCCGTAGTACTTTATGTGCTATCAAACAGAATGTCTTTAAGATTGTTGACGGCTCTATAATTGGGGCTCTTGTTTACTGCGTTCAGTGGCATTTTTTGTGTTTAATTCAGTCATGATATCCTCGGGATCACCATCTGTAAGTTTATTATTTATTATTCAGGGCTTTTGTATGTTTAATGCTATTGATTTTCATGAGCCATGTCACTCTATAATGATCATCATACTTCTTTATGAATAATCACTGCTCATGTCATAATTTCACATTAATTTGCCCCACATGAGAATATTGGGTTCCTTGGCAAAAAGTGCCAGGAGCCAATGTTGTCACTCCTGATAACGGTCGGCTTCCCGCCCTCACAGCATATGTCTGTTTACTAACTCCTCAATGAAGACTCTACGATTGTAACATTAGTATGCAATTCTCTAAGGGAGTCATTCCCAACCACGAATAACGGGGATGTACGTCCGGCTTGGACGTACATCCCCAATATTCGTCCAGTTGTGGCTGCTGTCAAAAGGCACCCCATATGAACATCTGAGTTGTACAGAGAGCCTTTTTGGAGGCAGGAGGGTGGAACGAGGGCGGGTCATCACTCCAGATGTACAGGGCCTATTCTGAGGTCGGCCGGGTAGACAGGGGTCTTATTCCACCTCAGAGATGGAATAAGTCCCCCTGGATACGGCATTTCGGTGAAGGCTGGTGGGGAAAAAGGTAGGTAGGGGCGCAGGAAGTTCCCCAGAGCTGGACCCTGGCCATGGGAGGCCAGATCGGGGGTCCAGCTGTGGGGAAAGAAACCTTTTGGTGGTGGCTAGGGATCGCGGCTCCTTAATGGAGCTGCGGTGCCATGGCAACATGACACCATGGCACCCCGGCCCCATTAAGGAGCCTGACTGAGTTAGCTGGGTAAGTGACTTTACTTCCGGGGTGCCTGAATACGGGCACATTCTGGATGTCCAACCACTGTGCTGCGATTCTGCTTCTGCAGGTATGTCTAGCCTCCATGGGAGCAGAATTGGCTATATCTCCTGGCCATCTGGATGTCTGTACATCCGGACGACCCGGAGATGTACAAAGCGGAATGTGCCTCCATATCTACTATTATAAAACATTTATAAAGCAAGTTTACTCTTTCATTCTCCAATTCTTATGCCACTCAAAGTCAGCAGATTGTCAATGTACCATTATTTTTAAGGAAATGGACAACTGCGTAAATGTACTCTTTTAGTTATTAAGGATCACAGAGTGATTCAGTTGTGAATGACCCCAATCTTGAGAATATGGCTCTTGCAATTCCACATAATAAGATAGGTCTCCTTCTTTTTTTATATATTTTTATTTTTTCAGTACATTATAGACACTTAACGGCCACAAGAAATTTCTTGATCGAGTGAACTGCAGGCCCTACTGGCACTTTTGTCCCTCTTTCCTCCCTGCCTCTTTGTCTGTGCTCTGGATTCCTGCTTACTTTGAACTATTGCATTTCTGATATCTCTTGTCCTTCCCCTCATAGTACCCCCTTCCTCACTATGCTAAGTGATAATGCTCTTCTTAATGAGATATTGTCCTTCTCCCTCCAGCTACTCAGCAAATGCCTTAGTTTTATAGAGCACTCCCTGTATGCCTTTTTCGGATTGTGAGTTTTTTTGTAATATATTAAGTTCATTGGCACTCTTATCAGTAGTATTTTAACAATAATGTCACTTTTTAACATGATATTTTATTCACTTAACTTCATGAAGTTATTATGGGCCTGATTTTCAACTGGGCGACGCAATGCACTGCATCGGCGCATAGCCCATCCCCTTCCGCCTAACCCACATTATCAATGCCAGGTCATATGCGGCCCTGGCATTGAAAATCCAGGTCTCGCCGCACAACCCAGAAGCTTCAGGAGCTAGCCAGGTAGCACTGAATTTCGATGCTATCCGCTTAGCCCTTGCACCTGAAAGATAGGTGAGGAAATAGGCACAGAGGGTTAAGTTGGTAGCCCTTTCCTGTGCCCCAGAATGCCTCTGACATGCCCCAATGCTAACTGCATAGCATCTGGGCGCATTAAGGACATATCCAGGATTTTTGAAGGGCACTACCCATGTAGATGCCCTTCTAAAATCCCGGATATGGCATTTACATGGGTAGCTAGGGCAGTTACCCATATAAATACCTTCGAAAATTGGGCCCTATATGTTTTAAATTTATTAATTAATTTTTTAATGTACTTATTCATTTATCTAATTAATTATCACTGATTAGATGGATATTTTAGTGATAATAGTATGTTTTTTATTGGTTTTTATTTGTTTTATTGTCTATTATAGTATGTGTTTGGTTCTTTTTTTTATACAATTTCAAAAAAATGCAAGAATCAATCTTGTCCAGAAAAGGGAGTCACCAAAGCAACTAAGAAAAATCAAATTATATATACAAAGGAAAAGAAAAAACATGGCGTACTCCCCCAAGCAACCAATTAAAGGAAGAAGGATACACAATACAAAGGATATTATAAACAATCAAGAATAATAAGTAGTATATGTTAGTGGATAGAAGAGCTACCTAAAAAAAAAATGGCACACTTACCCCACTACATAGCAGGGCTCGCTACAGAGGGGTCTAAACCATGGATTTGGGTACGAACATTTTTAGAGGAAATAAAGGCAGACTACTTTTGGGGTTCAAAGAAAACATAACTGTTCCCAGCCAACTTGACCAGGCACTTACACGGAAAGCGAAGAAAAAATAACCCACCCAACAGAAGCACCCTGGGTTTAAGAAACATGAACTGTGTCCTCCTTTTCTGTATTGCCCAAGATACATCAGGAAAAAAACATAAACTCTTTGACCGATGAACGAAAATACATTTTGAGAAGCCAATTCCGACCTACATCTAATGCTAGTGTGACCAGCAAAATGGCAGTCACTCCAGAGTCAGACACAGACCTTTCTAAATATCCTGTCAGGTTTAGGCTATCCTCAGGATGGGCCGGGGTAGATGACACACCCTGACCCAAACCACCAGACGCCTTGAACTTGGCAAGGTAAATAGAAGGCATAAGATATTGGCAGAATACCATCTGCCGAGATTTTTAATACATCAGTCAAGAACTTCTTGAACAAAACCAACGGTGATATTGAAGGAACTTTAGGAAAGTTTAGAATTCTCAGGTTCCTGCTCCTGAACATATTCTCCAGCATCTCCGTCTTTCTCTGCAAATTCTCCATATTCCGCATTACAGCTTGCACTAAATCCTGGACTTGATCCATCCGCTACTCATGAGAGGAAACTTTCACTGGCAGGTCCACGAAGAGAGTATCATGCACCCCTAATTGCTGGGCAACAAAGTTCAGCTGGCTAGTAATAGCCTGCAACTGACCCGATAGGGACTGTTCCAATTTGTTCAAGGCTTCCCACATTGTCTCCAAAGAAAAAATTTCGAGCCGCGGTAAAATAAACCTCACCAAAGACACCATTGCTTGCAAATCCAACGTACCTTGGCTCACAGCAGGAGGACTCAAAACATGCTCGGAAGAATGTGTCCACTCCTAAGGTGAAGTTTCTAGCCCCTCAACTCCAACAGCCTCAGAAATCACCATCCCCTGGGAAATCTTCCGAGGGAGGGGGCTGCTCATCTTGCGAGGATTGAACAAGTACATGAGCTACCAAAACTCCACTTTCTGCTGGACGGTCAATCACATCTGCAGACTGTACAGGAGGAAGCCATAGCTCTGGGCTCAACGAGACATCCGGCCCAAGGCTAGTCCGGGATCTATCTTCCACTCCCCGTCTCTGCCAGCAAACCACCAGAAGCATTCACTCCACCACTGGGCCAAAGGAAGGCATCCATCGGCCGAGACTGCCCAACGAGCTCAAGGTGAAGTTTAGCCTTATGCTTTCGTACTGTGTGGCATAAAGAAACCGGTAAGAGAGGAAACAAAAAAGCTTCACTGGAACAAGCCCAAGGTGTCCACTCACATTGCTGCCATTTTCCTTCTCTATTTGGTTCTTTTAATTTATTTATTATTCTTTATTGATTAGTTACTCAATATTGTTTCTTGTCTTTGACTGTTTTATCATTATGTTTTTATATTATGTGTATTTATATATATTTTGAGGTCATTGTCCCCTAAAGAAGGCCATTGGCTAAAACATATGTTGGACTGACCAGTAGACACCATTAAAGATCTCATTCATCCAGTGGCGTGTGGTTTTCCTGCTTTCTTTGTGCCTCGTCTTACTGCAGGTGGGGTGTTCCCCTTGTTTGTCTGTTTGGAAGTGGGGCCATGTACAGGAAACACAGCAAAACATGCATGGGCTGGTGCTAGACCTATCCAGTCCTCCTTCCATAAGAACTATAAAGTTCTATAATCCCTTCCTCTCCCTCAGAGAGCCTCTGTATTTATCCATACTTTTTTGAATTCAGATACAGATCTCACCTCTACCATCTCCATTGGGAGGGTGTTCTACACATCCACCACCCTTTCTGAAAAGAAATATTTCCTCAAATTACTCCTAAGTCTGTCCCCTTTTATCATTATCTTATGACCCCTCATTCCAGAACTTCTTTTCAAGTGGAAGAGGGTCACTCCCTTGCATTTATTCCACTGAGGTATTTAAATATCTCTCTCATATCACCCCTTCTCCTGCCTTTCCTCCTTGAGATCTTTAAGCCTCTCCCCATACGCTTTATGATAGAAACATAGAAATATGACGACAGAAAAAGACCACATGGCCTATCTAGTCTGTCTGTGATGAAGACCTGTGACCATTTTAGTAGCCGCCCTCTGGACCAACCCCAATCCTGTTTATATCCTTTTGAAGGTGCAATCTCCAGAATTATGCACAGTACTACAAATGAGGTCTCACTAGAGACTTCTACAAAAGCACTATTGCCTCTGTTTTTCTGCTAGCTATTCCTCTCCCTGTGCAGCTAAGCATACCTCTGGTTTTTGCTGTCACCTTTTCTACTTGTTTGGCCACTTTCAGATCATCTAATACAGTCACCCCCAGATTCCACTCTTCTTTTATTTACTGAAATACTTTACCATGCATATTGTACCCAGGGCCAGCCCCAGAATTGGTTTAAAATGTTGGTGCCTTAGGCAGATCTTAAGCCTAACACCCCCTTTGGCTGTCAAAATCTATTGTTTAGATTTGAATGTCCTGCTCTTTGCCGCCACCTCCCCACCAAGCTGCTGCTCTAGGCATGGTTGGTCTGACTTTGAGTGTACTGCACCCTTGGGTGTTTGCAGCCCAAATGCATGACCTTGCAGTATTTTTCATTAAATCTTAGCTGCCAAATTCTTGACCATTCTTCAAGTTTTCCTAGATCTCTCTTCATGTTATCCACACCTTCCAGGGTGTCTACCCTGTTGCAGATTTTGGTATCATCCGCAAGGAGGCATACCTTTCCTAACAGACCTTCTGCAATATCGCTTACAAAAATGTTAGAAAGAATCCAGCAAATTGCAATGTCTGCTACACCCCTACAGTTACATTTTTACTATTGTTTAATCATAAAAAATTAACATAATAATACACCTCCCCGTACCTCCCACATTTCCATATTCCATCTACAGCTATAACCTCACACACCCAACAACATAACCCCCTCCAGATACTTCAGCACAGAATAGACAGATGAGAAGTGACACACCTTCACACCAACCCCATTCCCAACAACCTTAAATCCCCTGCCCCTCCTTCCCCCACTGAGTGCTCAAATTGCCAGGAGGCATACCCCCCAAAGTGTTGCACCCATGCATGCTACTGTTCCAATATCCCACTTTTATCACACAGATATTTCAGTTCATCCTCACAGATAAGTTAATATTGCAGTATGGGCTTATGGAGACAAGGAGTGCAACTAATTACACCCAGGTAACTATGAACGCTTTCATCCCTTTCTCCAAAGCTCAAGAAAGGCTTGTTTATACAAAATATTCCTCCATGGCCAATATGAAGGTGGCTCCGCCTCCCTTCACTTAAGAAAAATATCTTTTCCCAAATAGACATGCCTTCTGGACAATCTCCAAGCAGACCCCTTCACCATTAATATTCCCTGTTCACCAAATAGACACTTCCGAGGTCGAAGAACCAGCTGCTACCCACACAAATTCCTCAAAAAGCCAAAGATTTTTTTCCAATAATTTGAACCTTAGAATAAAGTCCCAGTTGGTGACCCAGCGAGGTAGTGTGAGCTTCATATTTTCTACATCAATCTGTCTCCACCAGATGCGTTCGATGGACCAGTGAAAAATATGCATTCAACAAAAAACGATAAAGCATCTCTCTCAGTGAACTATTAATTGTCAACAAGGAGACCCCCACTATTGTTGTGTCACATTGCTTCATCTGCTGTCCTTCTCCAAGTTCGTGATTCCAATGTTCAAAAATGAAGTCAAATGAAAGTCCTGGGTCTGTTTTCACTAGAGCCTTATAAAGCTTAGAAATCATTACTTTTCCTTCTAATTCCCACTCAAAGAACCCCGCTACTTGTCCCGCTAATTTCTCCATTAGCGCACCAGGGTCTAAACTTTGAACATAATGCCTGAGTTGCAGGTATGGGAATATATCTGCAGCTCCCAATTTTTCCTGCCTCAGACATTGGAAGACACAAATTGACACCCTGAATCTACAGTAAATGCCTATGTGACTATCCCACTCCTTAAAGATCCTCTTATGCCTCACCAGGTCATAATCTGCATTATTTCATATAAGTAGAAACATGGAAGCATCCTGAGGATGTGTCCACGCTACATAAAAGCAACTTCCAAGCCAATTGCAAAGGCTTTGTCAAAATACTGCACCATAGCTCCCTTGGTAAGGAACTGTGCTTGGCTTTTAGCACAAACCGAAAGTCTAAAGGGTGAACCAAGGCTCTTTCGAAGGCTAATGGGTCTCATCATAAAGCCAACCATTCACATGTTTAAACAAACAAACCAAATTATATCTCTGCACATTTAAAAGACCCACTCCCCCCTGTCCCCAAGGGTACTGGAGTCATGCCAGAAGTATCTGAGCCTTTTTCCACACCAATAGAAAGATCAGCTAAACAAGCTCTTTATTCTGTATACAGGGTGGCCCAAAAAAAGTGAGAACATCTCGTAAATTAAAAGCTTAAATAGTTTACTTATTTACCTTTTTTAGCTATATGACGTCTTTATTTCGACAATTTCCAGTTGCCATCATTTTTTTTTTAATTTGTCAATCATTTACATCTGTCTTTTTGAATTTTTAAATAACTTATATGCTACGAGATGTTCTCATTTTTTTTGGGCCACCCTGTATATACAGGGAGCAATTGAAGCAGATGCAACAACTTTGGGAACAAGGTCATTATACAAAGCCCCACCCTTCCCTAAAGGGGCAAGGGCAAGGATTTCCATTTATCTAGCTTGTTACACAGAAAACAGAGATACTGTCCCATGTTAAGCTGATATAATTCCATAAGTGCTGTGGAAATCTGTACTCTGAACAGGAAGACACCTCTCATCGGTCCTTGTCCAAGCTCCCCAAAGCCAATGCCTCAGACTTACGGAAATTTAATTGTAGGCCCAAAATAGACCCAAAGATCTGACATTCATCCATCACACTCTGTAAAGATGTTACTTACTGCATCAAAATGAACCTTGAGGTCATCTGCGAAAGCCTCAACCTTAAACACCTGCCCACTAATCGATACCCCTCAAATATTAGTTGCTAAGGTGTCCTAACTTTAATATGCGTTAATTCACCATTAACACACATTATTGTAGCACCGGTCCCATATTATTCAGTGGGACAAATATTCTGCATTAATGTTGAATTACCGTATGCCAATATTAGCATACTTTAGTAACTAGACCCCTAAATCTGCAGTGCACTAACAAAGTGAATAAATAAGTCTATCCAACCTTGTCGAAGAGAGCCCTGCTTTAAATCATTGCATGTATAGTTTCATAAAATATATTCATATCTGGATACCTTAGAATTAGTGCTTCACGTTCTGCTGTTTCAGATAAATACTCATGGAATTAATGTTTCAGATTTGTCTCTATTTAGCATATACCTATGAGAAGTCAAGCCATTTTATTTCCCTGTTGTTGTTTTGCCCTTACTGCGCATTAGATGCAAAAATTTACTTGCGCTAACTGCAGAGCTTGTGTAATAACTGCTTGGGGCATTCCAAGCATGTTTCCTTACAGTTACTGCACAGCAAAGTTCTTTACTGTGCAGTAAATATATTGACAAGAAAAACAGGTGCACTTACAACCTCCTACTTCAGAAGCGGTAAGTGCACCTTCATTAACTGCAACAGTAATAGCGCACAGTAAGGTGTAAATCCATACTCATTCCCCATCCACAACCTGTCCGTTTCCTGTTCCATACCAAGGTATGCAGTTACTGTCATATCAGCACGGAAATTGTTACCGCAATTACCTTGCACTAATTTATAGCATAACTGCCTAGTCTGCTTTAGAAGGTAGGCCCCTTTCTCCGGGAACAAACAGAAAGTCAGTCCTCACATATGGGTGATGTCAGTGTCAACAGAGCCCTCGTGGAAGCATCCCCCCAGCTTTCAAAGAAAGCCTTTGGGAGATGCCACCATGCATGCATGGTGCCCTTCTCATCTAAGGGTGCCGTCTTTCTCAGTCCCCTTTTTTCCGCAGAGCCCTTCAGACGTCTGCCTGGTTTCCTCAGAAAGTTTATTTTTTTTCTCGACCTGAGTTTCATACTCTCTCTGGTTGTGCACCAGTACTCTTCCTGCCATCCGAGATTGCTGTCTCCAGCATCAAGTCTCGGATTCCTAACACTTTTTTCTTTTTGGCACATTCGCATCCTTTTTTCCAGCTGGCTACCAGTGGATTCAAGAAGTGTGATCGGTGTGCCAAAATCATGTCCCTTACAGACACACATGACAGCTGTCTGCGCTGCACCACGACCCTGTGGCATGTGGTCTTTGTAAAAAGATGCCCACCAAGGCCCTCAAGAGCCACCAGCAACAGCACAATACGTTTTTCCCAGTGTCCCCAGTACCTTTGAAGGTCAAGGTCTCTGCTGAAGCCACGGAATCCCGGGGCATCCTTGCAGACCCTGACTGACGCCATGGCTCCTCAGAAAGGGGGTCTCCCTTGAGGGAACATAAGAAGAAGAAGAAAACTTCGAAGGCAGCATCCCTGGATGGTTCCGGGTAAGCCCTCAGCCAGGTCCCGCAGTCCTAGATACTCGTCCGAGGGATTGGAGCAGGAGCGGCCTTCCAAGGTCCCCTGGAAGGAATCAGCCTCAGACGCAAGAACCTATCCTCGCTGAGGACTCTCCTTCGGGTGAACCGGTGCCGGGACCAAGTTCTTCAGTACCCGCCCTGATGGCTGAGGAGCATTCAGGAATTGAAACCAGAATGGCGGCCCTGGAGCGCAGTCTGTCTGCCTTCATGGACCAGTAGCGGGTGCTGTGGTCCAGTACCACCAGTTCCTCTGCCCAGACCACCGGACCATCAACATCGAGGATATTCCCGGAAGCCAAGTCAGTCCTCGAGACCATTCGGCCTTGAGTCGATCCTCGGCCAGCTAGTACACATGGCGCCAGCTGTGGGGCCTCTGAGGGATTTGGACGGGGCTCAGGCCTGGAAGCCCGTGGGCCACCCTTCCCTTGAGTCTTCAACAGATTTTTCGAAGTGGGAGATCGAGGACGAGGAGCTGCCGGACACCCATCGCTACTGTGAGGGACATGTCGAAGGCCCTAGTGTTCCCAATAGAGGAGGACCCTCGAACGGAGGAGCTAGAAATCCTCCAATACGAGACCCCTCCGAGGGAATCACTCATGTAGCCATTCCACCCACCCTCAAACGGCTAATGCTGCATATGTGAGAGACACCAGTGTCAGTGCCATTTGTTAGCAAGTGGCTAGACTCGATGTATCGGGTCCGCCGGAGCTCTAGATTCCAGAAAGCGCAGCTGTCGCATAACTCCATGGTGGTGGAGTCGGCCATGCGTCAGTAGAAGAGCTAGAGGATGCACTCCTCAGTGCCCCAGGTAGGTAGGCCTGCACCTTGGATGCCCTCGGCAGAAAGTGCTACCAGGGCTCAATGCTCATCAGCCAGATCCACACCTACCAGCTGTACCTGAGAGACCTGGTGAAGGAGCTCGCCAGGTTTTCAGCTGGTCTCTCCAAGAAACCCCTGCAGCATTTCAAGAAAATGGCCAAGGCCATCCGTGAGTGCTCCAAATTTATGTCTTGGGCAGCCTATGAAGGCTTCAAGTCGACTACTCGAGTAACAGCAGCTGGCATCAGGGCCCGACGCCAGGCTTGGCTACAGTCTTCTGACCTCGATCAATGGGTCCAGGACAAATTGGTCGATGTCCTATGCCAAGGAGAGAATCTCTTCGGCAAACCCATGACTGAAAAGGCTGCCGAGTTGGAGACCGAGTTCATCACAAGGACCAGGCTCTCTAAAAAGACTGCCGTTGCCCCTTCCCAATGGAAGGGTGCGGAATAAAGGGCTGCTTACAAAAACTACCCACATTTTCAGGCCTCCCCATCTCCCCAGCAGGGTCAGCAGGCCAAGGGACATGGGCAGGGCCCTCATAAGCAGAAGGCTCCCAAGCATCAGGCGTCGGCCGGGGGGGAGCTTTTGACTCCTTGGGCATAGCCTCTCTCCCCAAGGAGACCAGCAGCCCACAGGGGGACATCTGATCCACTATGCGCAAAGGTGGCCAGCCATCACCACCGATTCCTGGGCAGTCCAGTTGGTCAAGGAGGGCTACCTCCTCCATTTGGCTCAGACATCTTCTCCTTTCTTCCCAGGAGAGCCCTCCAGGTCTCCCCTTCACCAGGACCTCCTATTGAAGAAACTTGCAGGTCTTCTCGAGGACAGGGCAGTAGAACTAGTACCCCAACATCTCAGGGGCAGGGGGTTCTACTCCAGGAATTTCCTCATACCAAAAAGAACAGGGAGCCTAAGGCCCATCCTGGACCTTCGCAGTCTGTACAAGTTCCTGGTGAGGGAGAAGTTCAAGACGCTCTCTTTTGGAACATTGCTGCCTTACCTCCAGCAGGGAGACTGGCTATGCTCCTTGGATCTGAAGGATGCTTATACCCACAGCCTAATCCACCCCGACCACAGGCAGTACCTTCGCTTCTTGGTGGGGGCGGCCACTACCAGTACAGGGTACTACCCTTCGGACTGATCTCCGCCCTCTGGGTCTTCACCAAATGCCTGGCAGTAGTGGCCACCTTCCTCCTCCTCCAGGGGGTATTTATCTTCCCCTTCCTGGATGACTGGCTCATAAAAGGAGGCACAGCCAAAAGGGTGCAGCAGGCCACCACACACACCATCCAGGTTCTGCAACATAAACTACCCCAAATCCCACCTGCTCCCAACACAATGTCTGGAGTTCATAGGAGCAAGGCTGGACACTCTTCAGGCAAAGGCCTTCCTCCCCTTGGACCAAGCAGACCGTCTCAGGGCACCTGCCATAGATGTACAACATCATCCCTCGGTGTCAGCTCAGCTTCTGCTTCGCTTACTTGGGCACATGGCCTCTATGGTCCATGTCACCCCAGACCCCCATCTGCACCTGAGGGCCACTCAGTGGTGTCTTCGAGACCAGTGGATACAAGCCACTGGCTGCCTCCAGGACAGAGTCTCAGTGACCCACCAGTTGACAAAATCTCTGACTTGGTGGCAAAACCTCTATCACCTCGAGGCAGGGGTGCCCTTCCAAACCGCAAGCCCACTACAGACGTCTCCCTGCTGGGATGAGGAGCCCACTTGAAGAACTCTGCACCCAGGGCAGCTGGTCACAGGCCAAAAGCAGCCAATAGATCAATGTCCTGGAGCTTCGGGCGATATATATAGCCCTCCGAGCATTCTGCTACTGCCTGAAGCACCAACCGGTGCTGATCCAAACAGACAATCAGGTGGCAATGTTCTGTGTGAACAAGCAGGGGGGCACGGGGTCTCTCACCCTCTGCCGCAAAGTGATGACACTGCTTCTATGCAGTTCAACAGGGTATACTCCTATGGACAGTACACCTACCTGGCCAGGACAACACCCTGGTGGACAAACTGGCGGAGTGGAGGAGTGGCCTAGTAGTTGGGGCAAGGTACTTCAGGCCAGAAGGTTGGGGGTTCAAATCCCACTAGAGGACAGCAACCTTGGGCCGGAAGGACTGGGGTTTCTAGTCCCACAGGTGCTCCTTGTGGTCTTGGGCAAGCCACTTTACCCTCCATAGCCCATGTTCCCTGTAAAATAGTTATCTCCAAGTTATAATGCCCTGTTCAATGTAATTTCAGTTTGTTCAATGTAAACCGCACTGATGCAGAATAGCGTGGTATATAAGAGAATGTAAATAAATAAATAATAAATGAATAAACTGAACAGGGTCCTCCACCCACACGAGTGGCAGCTAGACCCCCAGAGTAGCCAACTGGCTTTTCTTGCTCTGAGGGACCCCATGGGTGGACCTCTTTGCCAGCCTGGACAACTACCAGTTGCCCCGCTTCTGCTCCCGGCAGCCCCACCCCTCACGGGTGGTGGCAGATGCGCTCCTTATTCCGTAGTTGGAAGGGCAAATGTATGCCTTCCCACCCACACCACTGATTGCCAAAACACTTTTGAAGGGTCTTCACGACAAAGCCTCACTGATCCTGGTGGCCCTTTGGTGACCCAGACAGCCGTGGTTCCCCCTGCTCCTCCAACTATCAGTGGAGACTCTGATCACTGGGGAGTTCCCCAGGGCTCTTGTTCCAGGAGGAGGGTTCCCTCCTGCACCCCAACCTGGGGTCCCTATCCTGGAGTGGCTGCTAGGAGTGGAGGAGTGGCCTAGTGGTTAGGGCAATGTACTTCAGGCCGAAAGGTTGGGGGTTCAAACCCCACTAGAGGACAGCAACCTTGGGCCGGAAGGACTGGGGTTTCTAGTCCCACAGGTGCTCCTTGTGGTCTTGGGCAAGCCACTTAACCCTCCATAGCCCATGTTCCCTGTAAAATAGTTATCTCCAAGTTATAATGCCCTGTTCAATGTAATTTCAGTTTGTTCAATGTAAACCGCACTGATGCAGAATAGCGCGGTATATAAGAGAATGTAAATAAATAAAAATAAATAAAAGGGTGACCCTAGCCCCTTTCAGCCTCTCGGGAGATCCTGCTTGCCTCCCGTAAGGCTTCCACCAGGAGAGCTTACGCCTTCAAATGGTGCAGGGTCTCGGTCTGGTGTATGGAGCAATGGATGAACCTGTTCTCCTGCTCAGTGCAATCTGCAATCTGGGCTCAAATCAAACTCTGTCAGAGTGCACCTCAATGCCTTGGCGGTGCATCACCCTCTGGTGGAAGACAGGCCCCTCTCAGTCCAGCCCCTGGTGACCTGCTTCTTGAGAAGACTTCTGCTGTCCAAACCCCCTGTCCGCCCACCGGTGACTAAATGGGACCTCAACATAGTATTGGCGCATCTCACTCACCCACCATTTAAGCCTCTGGCTATCTGCCATCTGAGATATCTCTTGTGGAAGGTTGTGTTTCTGGTGGCGCTCACCTCCGTTCATAGGTCAGCCAGCTCCAAGTCCTAGTGGCAGAGGTGCCGAATACCAGGTTCTATAAGAACAGGGTCGTGCTACGCACACACCCCTAAATTCCCTTCGAAGGTGGTATTTTCTTTTTACCTCAACCAGGAGGTGGTGCTGCCCACCTTCTTCCCAAAGCCTCATTCCAGCAGGGCGGAGACAGTCCTTCACACCTTGGACTGTAAGAGGGCCCTGTCCTTCTACATTCAGCATACCCAGGGCCATCGGAAAGCTTCTCAGCATTTCATTTCCTATGACCCCAGTCAGCTGGGGGAAGCAGTAACCTAATGGACACTGTCCACGTGAGTGGCAGACTGTATCGCCCTCACCTATAAGAAGGCTGGGCTCACGCTGGATGGCTAGGTTACGGCACACCATGTCAGGGCCATGGCAGCCTCTGTGACAAATCTGTGCTAGGCAACTCCGACCCTTCTGTGTTCAGGCTACCAGAGCACTGGTTCCATCAGACACACGGGTCCTACTGCAGTCTATTCGGTGGACTCAATTGCTGCTGCTGCTCATGGCTGCCCTTCGGGCGATCGTGTTTTTTTTTTCTCTACAGGCTTGCATTAGCCTGTAGCTAGGGCGTCCCATATGTAAGGGCTGACTTCCTGCTTTTTCTCGGAGAAAGCATAGTTACTCACCTATAACAGGTGTTCTCCAGGGACACTCCCTCCTCCCCTTGGAGTTGATTCTTTTTTTTTAGTGCCATCACGTCAGTGCTGACTCCTGGCAACCCAACTGCTTCTGGGTTTTACATAAGAACATAAGATATGCCATACTGGGTCAGACCAAGGTCCATCAAGCCCAGTATCCTGTTTCCAACAGTGGCCAATCTCAGTCATATGTTTTCTTGGCAATGTATTACCAGAAATAGATTACCCGGCCTTTTCTTCCAAGACAATGGAGGGGTAAAGTGACTTGCCCAAGGTGACAAGGAGTGCCTGTGGGAATCAAACCCTTATTTTCTGGGTACTAGGCAGTTGCTCTAACCACTAGGCTACTCCTCTATTTGTTGCTTCTTTATCATCTTTCATTTTTGCCGTCTTTTAGCTATGTCATCTGACTGAGCAAAATGGCACCTTTAGGCAGGAAGGGCACCACGCATGCGTGGTGGCATCTCCCAAAGGCTTTCTTTGAAAACTGGGGGGATGCTTCCATGAGGGCTCCATCGGCGCAGACGCCACCCATATGTGAGGACTGATTCCTGCTGTCCCTGGAGAACACCTGTTACAGGTGAGTAACTACGCTATATTTCATGTAGCTGTGTGTAATTGGGTCATAATAGTAAAGATGATATTGTTTCTTCTTCCCCCTCCCCTGTGAAAGCTGTTGTACTGTACAGACCAAACATGTTCACGTGTATTTTCTAGTTGCACAGCCCTTGGGTATGCTTTTTGTTGAAAGAGTCTATTTAAATGCAAATTGCAATTACAGTGAAATGTGAGTTGAAGTATAGATTTCATTCTTTTACTATATTTTCCGTATTTTTTAATGGATAGGTGCATGAACAAAATAAACACGTGGATGAATATGTCATCACTGTTGAAAGACTAGATAACCAATACAAGAAAATAAGACACAAAAGACTATGCAAGCGATGCAAGAAAAAATGGGATGTCAGACAAAATGAGTCCCAACTATATTTAAATCTCTCTATGGCATATTTTGAAATCCACATTTCTGCATCCAATAAAGTTGGGAAATCGCCAAGCACTAGTTCCATTATCCCGGATGCAGTTGTAATAGGTATGTTTGCCATCTTTCTAATCTAGTCTTCTGAAAGACCTCCGTAGAACTCTGCTCTCAAAGATCACTGTACCTAGGGTTCTGATAGCGCTTACCTTCCAAACCCATGCAAGTCTAGCTTAGGTTTGGCGCATGCCTAATGAACTAAATGTTCATTCACTCCATGCTGTAAGAAGGAGAGCATAAAGGAGCCTATGTTCTAAGCTGTGTTAGATGGAATTAATGCACTTAATAGTGTAGGCCCATGTTAAAGAGGTAACACAGAAAATGCCATTATGGGACATGGAATGGGTGGGACCTATGCCTTACGCTTAACGGAGAAGTCATTGCTGCACATTAACTGTTGACACAGCATATAACGCCACCTCAAGAAATGTCCCACACTATCTTCTATGCAGTTAAAGCACAGTAGTGACTTTTTCTCTATGTTACCTGCATGGCAGCCCTCCTAGAAATAACGCGGATGCCCCCAGCAGTATTGGACAATGGGTAGTGGTCTTCATTTTAAAGCAGATGAAGATAGACTTAAGGATCTTAATATGTATACTTTAGAGGAAAGGCAGGATAGAGGAGATATGATAGCGACATTTAAATACCTCCCTGGCATAAATGCACAGGAGGAAAGCCTCTTTTGATTGAAAGCAAGCTCTGCTACGAGGGGACATAGGATGAGGGTGAAAGGGGATAGACTCAGGAGTAATATGCGGAAGTATTTCTTTACGGAAAGAGTGCTAGATGTCTGGAATAGTTTCCCAATGGAGGTGGTAGAGATGAGGACAGTATCTGAATTCAAAGAATCATGGGACAAATACAGAGGATCTCTAAAGGAAAAAAGGGGACTATTGTAGTAGTTGATATGGAAGGACAGATTAGATAGGCCATGTGGTCTTTATCTGCTATCATGTTTCTGTTTCTAATTACCACATGTTAACCGCAAAATCTTACTGCACTTTAGTAAACAGAGGCTAAAATGTTTTATATTGGCCCTTTTAGTGGAGATAAATAATTATGGAAATGATGCACCGTGCCTGTTACCTTTTTTTAACTTGGTCTGTTTAGAAATAATTTGCTTCTGTGAATATAACACATTGTTGACAGCCTCCTGGGGAGAGGTTTCATGGTCATCACTCAAGGGTGACACCTAATGGCAGGATTCATAAGAACATAAGATATGCCATACTGGGTCATTCCAAGGGTCCCATCAAGCCCAGTATCCTGTTTCCAACAGCAGCCAATCCAGGACACAAGTACCTGTCAGGTTCCCAGAGATGTACACAGATTCCATCTTGCTTATCGCAAGGGTAAGCAGTGGCTTTTCCTGGTCCTCGTTAATGATGATTTATGAGCTTTTATTTCAGGAACTTCTCCAAACCTCTTGTGAACCCAGCTACACTAACAGCTGGTAACGAATTCTAGAGTTTGATTAAAAATATTTTCTTTAATTAGTCTTAAATGTGCTACATTGTAGCTTCATTGCGTATCCCCTAGTCTTTCTAATTTTTGAAGGAGTAAGCAACTGATCTATGTTTATCTGTTCCACTCCATTCAGTATTTTATAGACCTCTGTTATATTTCCCCTCAGCCATCTGTTTTCCAAGTTAAAGAGCCCTAACCTTTTAAGCCTTTCCTCATAGGGGTATCCTTCCATCCCCTAAATCATTTGGATGGCTCGTCTCTGTACCTTTTCTAATTCCACCAAATGCTTTTTAAGACAGTAAGGAAAAAAAGGGATTATAGTAGTTGGTATAGAAGGGCAGACTGGATAGGCCATATGGTCTTTTTCTGCCGTCATGTTTTTTATGTTTCTTCTAAGATATGGCGACCAGAATTGCACACAATATTCCAGGTGGCGGTCCCACCATGGAGTGATACAGAGGCATTATAATATCCTTGGTTTTATTCTCCATTTGTTTCCTTACGATTCTTAGCATTCAGGGCTCATGATTGCAGAATTTCAGAAGGAACATTGGAGAATGGTCTCTGTTTCAAAACTTTCACTGCAATAACTGGACAAGGGACATTCAGGAAGGATTATAAAAGAGGAGCAAATGCCTAGATAGATCTGAATTAAATCTGTGCCAGTATCCCAGCCCTGGTTCCAATTGAGCTGGAAGTACAGTGGAGCAGAAGGAGACATCTAGGTCAAAAAAAAAAAGGAAGCAGAAATGTGTACATAACATTGAGGACATGTGAAGGCAAATTTTAGATATTATGTGGAAAGGGGAATTCACATATCTAGATCAGTATGTGGAAAGTTTCCATAGTATTTTACAACAACTCTGCCAAACTTAGAGCCTCTTATAAAATAGGTGCAGGACTACACATGTATGTCTCACCATGTACAGCGAGAGCAGTGATTTTAAACAGTTGCACATGGGGAATAAACATGCAAGTATAGCCCACATAGGCATGAGAGCAGCTTTTTTAAAATAGCTGCTCCCGCTCTGTACAGACAATCATTGCAACATCATCAGCCCCCCATCCTTAACACCCTAAAGACATACTATCCCCCAGCCCCCAAACCCCCCCAGCAAGAAGGCACCCCTTCTGCAGCCGCCTCCAGCAAACCCCCCATGCTCAAATCCCCTTACCCAGCTTTGCAGTGGTCCCTGTTGTCTTGTGGGAGTAGAAACAATGCTCACTCACTTCTCCTCCTTCGACTCCAGGTTTCAAGGATTACTGCTAGGGGGTCATGGGTGCCATTGGGAGGCCTCAGGAGGATGCCTTATTTCCAGGGGAGGGGGTCATGTGAGGGGGAACTTCATGACAGGAGAGCTCAAAGGAGGGGATTGAGTGCCTTGGGTGGGTAGGGGAATTCGCTGTCTTAGGGGGTCGAGGAAGGGATCGGGTATCTTGGGGATGATCAGGTAGGAGATCGAGGTCATAGGAGGGTCAGTGCTTGGTCTTTACAGCTACCCCTTCAAACAGACACTTTTTTGTGCCTCGAGGCATCTGTAAATGCCAACATCTACAATTTTTCTAATGAACATGGATTTCTCTTGTAAAATGGGGAATCTACATCTATATTATAGGCCCATGTTAACTACTTCCTCTCCTCAGCCTCTCCACGTCTCCTAGAAATCTAAATTTGGTAAGCCTCCCCATGTTTATTTAGTCTCTGTTCTGAAATGGCATTTATACGTGTATGCCAATCTATATGTGTAAATGTTTCTATTTACATAGAAACATGACGGCAGAAAAAGACCACATGACCTATCTAGTCTGCCCTTCTATATCAACCACTACAACAGTCCCCTTTTTTCCTTTAGAGATCTTCTGTGTATGTCCCATGCTTTTTAAATTCAGAAACTGTCCTCATCTCTACCACCTCCAATGGG
Source organism: Ichthyophis bannanicus (assembly GCA_033557465.1). NCBI lineage: Eukaryota > Metazoa > Chordata > Amphibia > Gymnophiona > Ichthyophiidae > Ichthyophis > Ichthyophis bannanicus. Next base: position 303,099,290 of record CM066032.1, on the reverse strand, counting down.
AGACTATTCCGTGCATTTACCAATCTTTCCATAAAGGAATATTTCAGCATATTATACCTGAGTCTATCCCCTTTCACCCTCATCCTATGTCCCCTCGTAGCAGAGCTTGCTTTCAATCGAAAGAGGCTCTCCTCTTGTGCATTTATGCCACAGAGGTATTTAAATGTCTCAGTCATATCATCTCTATCCCGCCTTTCCTCTAAAATATACATATTAAGATCCTTAAGTCTGCCCTCATATACTTTATAACAAAGACCACTAATCATTTTAGTAGCCACCCTCTGTACCAATCCAAGCTGTTTATATCCTTTTGAAGGTGCGTTCTCCAGAATTGAACACAATACTCCAAATGAGGTTGCACCCAAGACTTATACAGAGAAACTATCAACTCCTTTCTTCTGCTGGCCAATCCTCTCCCTATGCACCCAAGCATCCTTCTAGCTTTCACCGTCGTCTTTTCTACCTGTTTAGCTACCTTAAGATCATCAGACACAATCATGCCCAGGTCCCACTCTTCTTTTGTGGACAGAAGTACTTCACCCCCTATACTGTATCGCCCCTGTGGATTGCTGCAGCCCAAATGCATGACCTTGCATTTTTTAACATTAAATCTCAGCTGCCAAATTCTAGACTATTCTTTAAGCTTAGCTAGATCCCTCCTCATGTTTTCTACACCTTCCTAGGCGTCTACTCTATTGCAGGTTTTGGTATCATCCGCAAAGAGGCAAACCTTACCCAACAGCCCTTCCAAAATATCTCTAACAAAGATGTTAAAAAGAATCTGACCAGTGACAGAGCCCTCTGGCACACCACTGGTAACATCCTTCTCCTCAGAGTGAGCTCCATTTACCTGTATCCTTTGTCGCCTCCCGCTCAACCAATATCTAACCCAAGCAGTAACTTTAGGGTCCATCCCTAGGGTGCTCAGTTTCTTTATAAGTCGCCTGTGCAGAACGGTGTCAAAAAGCTTTACTGAAATCTAAATACACCACATCTAGGGTTCTCCTTCAGTTCAACTCCCTGGTCACCCAGTCAAAGAAATCAATCAGATTTGTCTGACAAGACCTGCCTCTGATGAATCCATGCTGCCTCGGATCCGGTAATCCGTTGGACTCCAGAAAGTTCACTATTTTCGCTTTCAGCGGTGCTGTCAATAATTTACTCACCACCGAGGTTAAACTAACCAGCCTGTAGTTTTCAATCACATCCTTACTTACACGTTTGTGTAAAGAGACCATATGTGCCTCTCTCCAGTCCTCTGTCACCACTCCCGACTCCAAAGAGGCATTGAAAAGGTCAGTCAATGGAGCTGCTAGAACGTCCCCAAGTTCCCTCAGTATTCTCGGATGTATCCCATCCAGTCCCATCGCTTTGTCTACTTTTAGTTTAGCAAGTTCCTCACGAACAGTCTTCTGAAAATCATTCAATATGCCCCTCGCTTCTGTTCCTGTTCGTAGGTGTTTTCTGAAGTCCTACTCCCGGTCCTTCATCCATGAGCACAGAATAGAAATATTTGTTAAGCAATTACACTTTATCCTCATCAGCTTCTACATATTCCTTCCCTTCACCCTTGAGTCTGACAATACCACTTTTGCCCTTCCTCCTCTCACTAACATATCTGAAAAATGTCTTAGCCCTCCATTTTATTGCATTGGCTATTTCCTCTTCTTTTTGAATCTTTGCTTTCTTGACTGCTTTGCCAGCCTCTCTAAGACTTTCCAGATATAGATGCCTGTCTTCCACTTTCTGTGGTCTCTTGTATTTCATGAAGGCCTTCCTCTTTTTCTTCACCTTTTCAGCTACTTCTTTTGAGAACCATAGCAGCCTTTTACCTTTATTTACCGTTCTAACAAAAAGGTTGGTTGCTCTTAAAATATCCCTTTCCGTTTTGCCCACTGTTTTTCTACATCCCCCAGCTGTTCCCATCCTGTTAATGACGCCTTAAAGTTTTGGCCCATCTTGGCAAAGTTAGTTTTCCTAATGTCTAAGACCCTCTCTTTTGAATGGATTTTATCAGTCCTAGTCCTAATACTGAACCACACCATCTGGTGATCACTGGATGCAAAATGATCTCCCACTATAACATCAGAAATACTTTCCCCATTGGTAAACACCAAGTCCAGTATGGCCCCTTTACGTGTGGGTTCTATTACCAGTTGCCTGAATAGTTCTTCCTATAAAGAATCCAGGATCTGCTTACTTCTAGATGATACCACTGCAAGGATGCGCCGATCAGCATCTGGCATATTGAAATCCCCTATCAGTAGCACTTTCCTTTTCCTGGCAATGCTGCATATGTCTTCTATTAAATCTCCGTCCACATCTTCTCTCTGTGAAGGAGGTCTGTATATCACACTAATGCCTATGGATTTCTCTTTCCCTCTTTCTAGTTTAACCACGGTGCCTCCTTTTAAGCCCTTTATTTCCACAGCTTTAATAATATTATTATTATATTTTTACGTATAGTGCTACTCCTCCTCCCCTTCTTCCTACCCTGTTCTTTCTGAAAAAGTATAGCCTAGTATAGTTACATCCCAGTCATGGTTGTCCGTGAACCATGTTTCTGTTAGTGCCACTAAATCCAAGTCATCCTCTCCCATTAAAGCCTCAACATCTGGGATCTTATTTCCCATGCTGCAGACATTTATACACACTGCTTTCCATATGTTGTCTCTTTTACCCATTTCCATAAAGTTATTTAATGTTTCACTTACATGAGGGTTTTCTTCACCCATCCCCAACGAATCTAGTTTAAAGCCCTCTTCAGTAGGTTAGCCAGTCTGCTACTGAAGACACATCGACTCTTCTTGGACAGATGGACATCATCTCTGCTCTGCAACCTTTCAAACAGCATCCCATAGTCCAGGAAACCAAAACACTGTTGATAACATCATCCACGCAGCAATGCATTTATCTCCAGGATGCGAGCTTCTCTGCCTTGGCCTTTACCCTCAATAGGGAGGATTGAAGAGAACACCACCTGCACATCTATCTGCTTCATCCTCTGTCCCAGAGCCATGAAGTCACTTTTGAAATGCTCAGCGGGATACCTGACAGCATCATTTGTGTTAACATGGATGAGCAACATTAGGTAATAGTCAGTGGACTTGATGAGTCTCGGCAAACTCTCCATAACATCTCAGATTTTGGCACCTGACATTCAGGATACCTCTCTGGATATCAAGTCTGGTCGGCAGATGGACACCTCTGTACCCTTCAGAAGAGAATCACCTACCACCACTACCCTTTGCTTCTTTGGGGTCACTGATTCTGAAACCTTGGGGTGCTCGGGCTCTGGTTCTTCCCTATCCTGGGATGCTTTTACCTCCTCCACTTCCAGGGCTGCATAATGGTTCTTCAATTCAAAGGCTGAAGGAGTTGGATTGGTGATTCTGCAGGCCCTAGTGACTTGTGTCCAACCTTTGTCATTCTGTAGGCTCCCATCTTCACCTCTGCTGGAGAGCTTGGATGTTTCAAGAAGCATCTCATCAATGTACTTCTCACTGTCTTGAATGTTCCTCAGCCTCACAACCTCTTCTCTGAGCTCCTCCACTTGTTTTCTGAGAGCTTCATCATGCAGGCATCCTGCACATGGAACCAGTCATTTAACTGGACAGAGGCAGAAGCTGTAATTGGGGCAACAGCTTTGGCGATACAATTTTTCCCAGCCATTGTTCAGTTGGTGGAACTTTGGTACCAGTTAAAGCAAAATAGAAAGAGACCTACCAAAGTACCAGCCTGCTTTTCAGCTGTCCTTTCAGAGAAAAAGCCATTAACCTCTTTTAAGTGTGTTCTGAATGTGCTCTTCTAAGTCCCTGTGTGTAGCTATGTAATAGCGAAGGGCCCACAACCCCAATAATACCCGGAGTCAATGGACGAGGATTCAACTCCCTTTTATTGTATATACAGTCACAGCACTGGCATACAAAATGTCTGAGCCCCGAGCTCAGAAAAATGACAGTTTATATACCTTTCTTCTCCAGTCTAATACAGGCAAAACTTCTCATTGGTCCTGGTCTTGGTAGACATAACACTAAACATAATACTTCTGCTGTATTTCGCTACTCTTGCAAGGTCAGTTAGCTTGCAAAGATAGTGGAAGGCATATCAGAAGCATTCTCATCAAAAGCAAAACAAAGCAAGGCCAAACAAAGCAAGGCTAAGATGTATCTCTAGCCCTGGCTCAAAACACTAAACAATCTTCATAATGCTAGACAAAATATTCTTACACTGTTCAGCTTCTCTGCTATATTTTCATCCTAATTACGAGGTCAGTGCACATCTAGCAAAGATACAGTGGCGCGGTATTCTACTGAAACAGACATCAGGCTTACCTAAACAATAAACAAGAAAGTTTTAATTCTCTTATCTCCAGGAGAGCAGAACATGTTATCAAACCAGAATAGAACAGTATTTCATTCTAACAGCTAACAGCATTCTGTAAGTTTCCAAAATCAGCAATAACATTTTAAAACAGGAGAAAAAGGGCTTCAGACCTAGCTCTGCTACATGCTAGGCCATCGCCTTGGGGAGTTGCCCTATAAAGTAAGAATGTGAGGAGTCTGGTTCATGGCATATAGTCCATGTGAGTAGTGGGGCTGCATGTCCCTCCGGGACGTACAGCCCCACTATTTTCATGCCAGAATGACCTCCATACTCTACCAGATTAGTCCAGGGACAGGTTTCCTCTTCCCAAGTTTCCCTTACCACATCTAATATGCCTCTTGGCCAGCTTCCAAAGAGCAATTCAAAAGGCAAAAGCCCTATGGAACTCTGAGGCACCTCACAATTGGCAAACATTAAGTAAGGTAGAAGAATATCCCAGTTCTTCCTGTCCTCCTGCACAAACATTTTAACACCTACTTCAGAGTTATATTGAATCACTTGACGAGGCCATCCATTTGTGGGTGATATATTGATGTTTGTAGCATCTTAACCGTCACCAAGGCACACACTTGCTTCATCATCCTGGATATATAGGGTGTTCCTTGATCTCTGAGGATGTTACTGGGTATTCCCACCCAAGAAAAGACTGCCCAGAGGGCTTTTGCCATCATAGTAGTTTTCATATTTCTCAGAGCAATGGCTACTGGATATCGGCAAAACATAACCACAGCTCATTCTTCTGCAGCTGAGCTAACTCTGCAGAGTTCCAGCTCCAACAAACATTTAGCAGCCTCAATGGGCAATACAAAACCTTGCCTGTCTAGTACTGGCTAAACTTCTCTTCCAGCTCTCTAGCTACGGCAAGGCTAATCCTCTTAGCCCTTACAATCAAAAACAAATCCTGACCTACTGTAGAGAGGCACAGCCTAGAGGTACATAGATTTTCTCTCTGTCACGTGGTTAGAGGAAATAACCAAGCTGCCACCACATGTGGTATTCAATTCATATCATAAAGAACTGGGATACCAACCAACCAGATATCCTCTTTAACTTCTCACTCTTATGGTCAAAAACTCTTTTTTAATCTATGCCAAACAACTTATCATATAGAAGGTGTTAATGAGAAGGTCTCAAACTTAATGGCACTGTTTTCAGACTTTCAAATGTGTCCAACTCATGTGCCCATATTGCATCAGGGACCTATATTCTCAACACCATTCAATATTAGAGAACCGATATCACAAGCGCACTCATAACTGATGGACCAAATTATGATTAACACTCTGCCAAAAGCACTAGTAACCAGAAAAGTAACTTAACTTCTCACTGTAACCACATTTCTGTTAGGTGCTCGATCTGGCTTGGTTCCCACTAGTGTGCTTAGTGAAGAATTCCAATGCCTTTCCGAGGTGCCACCATGGCGTTTCACTTGTCAAGTTTCCTCGGGGGATTACCCAGACTCATCTCTCTATAAAATATACAAAAAAGCATAAAAACTGACCATTAGTGATTTAAAAACTCTCCATTACTATGTGTCCCTTTGACATATCTTTCATATCAATGTCAAACAAATTACAAAAAGAAGAAGAATCATCTCCTACCAAAATGGCAATCACTGCTGCATGTGTCTTATTAATGACTGAACCTGGATCCTCTCATCAACTTGATCCTTAAAAACGCCGCGCATGCGGACTACTAGCGATGTGGTGTCGGTACATAGACAATGTATTTATGTTGTGGGAAGGCTCGGAAGAGCGTTTGGGGTCTTTCTTTCAATGGATAAATAGCTGTGACAGTAATATACAGTTTACTTTTGTTTATCATAGGAACACAATGTCATATTTAGATGTAGTGGTTACTAGAGGAGAGGGAGAATGGGCAACATCGATTTTTCGCAAGCCTATTGATCGAAACACATTCCTACATTATGGAAGTGCACATCCCCCCAGATTAAAGGAAAGTCTTCCCTTCTCTCAATTCTTGAGGTATCGACGGAATTGTTCCAGTGAAGGGGAGTTTAAGACGTTATCAAGGCAGCTAGTCTGCAACTTTAAAGAGAGAGGTTATCCCTCACAAATTATTAAGAGAGCCTATTTTAGGGCTTTGTATAATAACCGAAGTTTACTACTGGAACCCAAGACACAAATTGTAGATGAAAGTGTAGATAACGTTAATTTAATTACTAGATATTCTCCACTGAGTGGGGGAATTCAATGTATATTAAGGAAACATGGGAACATTTTAAAAGCAGTCCCAGGTCTTGAGAACAAGAAGATACGATGCGTGTGGCAACACAATTGTAATTTAAAAGAAAAATTGAGTCCAGCAGTATTACGTTCCCCCATATTATCGTTAATCCTGCAGAATCTGGAAAAAGGGCATAAAAAATGTGGGTTGTGTGCGATATGTAGTATTACCATGGAAGTGGATAGGTTTGAACAACATGGGATTACATATTATTTAAAAGAATGTACAACGTGCGATACCACTTTTGTGGTGTATATCATTAAATGTCCTTGTGATTTGGTTTATGTGGGAAAAACAATTCGATCTTTTAAGACAAGAATGGGGGAACATAAAAGTCAGTTAAAATGCAAAGTTAAAGAGGCACCATTAGTACAGCATTGTTTAGCAATGGGTCCTCTTTTTGAACAGTTGAGATGTTTCTGTATAGATCAAATAAAGTCAGGTATAGCGGGGAAGTCACAGAAACAATCGTTGCTCATAAGGGAACAAAAATGGATTTTTACTTTGAAATCAGTTATGCCAGAAGGTTTGAATATGTGCATAGACTAGACATCATGTTTATAAAGGACAACATAGAGTGAGCGGGCATGATAAGATAAGGCTGGTTGAGAGTGGTTTTTGCGCGTTTCACTCACGCCATTAAGAGATCATATTGATGTCATTAAGAGACAGACGCACACAGGGTTTTAAATTAAGGGTAGTCGCTAGTAGCCCGCATGCGCGGCATTTTTAAGGATCAAGTTGATGAGAGGATCCAGGTTCAGTCATTAATAAGACGCATGCAGCAGCGATTGCCTTTTTGGTAGGAGATGATTCTTCTTCTTTTTGTAATTTGTTTGACATTGATATGAAAGATATGTCAAAGGGACACATAGTAATGGAGAGTGTTTAAATCACTAATGGTCAGTTTTTATGCTTTTTTGTATATTTTATAGAGAGATGAGTCTGGGTAATCCCCTGAGGAAACTTGACACGTGAAATGCGACGGTGGCACCTCGGAAAGGCATTGGGATTCACTGGGATTCACTAAGAGCTCTAGTGGGAACCAAGCCAGATCGAGCACCTAACAGAAATGTGGTTACAGTGAGAAGTTAAGTTACTTTTCTGGTTACTAGTGCTTTTGGCAGAGTGTTAATCATAATTTGGTTCACCAGTTATGAGTGGGCTTGTGATATCGGTTCTCTAATATTGAATGGTGTTGAGAATATAGGTCATTCATGCAAAATGGGCCACATGAGTTGGACACCTTTGAAAGTCTGAAAACAGTGCCATTAAGTCTGAGACCTTCTCATTAACACCCTCTATATGATAAGTTGTTTTGCATGGATTAAAAAAGAGGTTTTGACCATAAGAATGAGTAGTTAAAGAGGATATCTGGTTGGTTGGTATCCCAATTCTTTATGATATGAATTGAGCGACATTCTAATTTTTTTTGACAATTATATCACTCAAAGAAGTAGACCTTTTTATAGTTGTTTCACCACATGTGGTATAGCATGGCATGTGGTGCCAAAGAGAGAATTTGAAAAAAAGCTTGCATTGGAAGCAAAAATGTATATTAAAAATTTTTCAAGTACATTCTTAGCAAAAACCTGTGAAAAAGTCAGTTGTACCATTGAATGATAGAGGGGTTAAAGGGTGCTAATGGAGGACAAGACCATAGCGGAGAGATGGAATCAATTCTTTGCTTCAGTCTTTACTGAAAAAGATGTACCATTACTAAAATGGCAATTAAAGGTGATATATCAGAATTGAAACAAATTTTGATAAAACTGGGAAGATGTATTACAAGCATTTGATAAACTGAAGAATCTCAAATCACCTGGACTGGATGGTATACATCTGAGAGTGTTGAAAGAACTGAAATATGAGATTGTAGACCTACTATTAGTAATCTGTGTGTGACCATTAAAATCAACTCTACTACCTAAAGATTAAAGAATGGTCAGTGTAACACCAATTTTTAAAAAGGGTTCCAGGCATGATCCAGGAAACTACAGACCGGTGATCCTGGCATCAGTACTAGGCAAAATGGTAGAGACCATTATAAAGAATAAAATTACTGAACATATAGATAGTCATGGTTTAATGGGAGGAAGCCAACATAGATTTAGCCAAGGAAGGTCTTGTCTTACTAATCTGTTATATTTTTTTAAAGTGTGAATAAATAGGTACAGTAGTGGCCAAAAAATTAAAGCAGAGTCCAAAATATCAGAATTTTATTAGAAAAGTATGTGTTATTGTCACTTTCATGGTCAAAAGCTTTAAGAACCAAAGATATATATGTCATTTTCAAAGTTGTATTCAGGAAACAATATATGTGTCAATATTTGATAGGGTGTCCATGATTTTTCAGCACAGCCTGGATTCTTGTAGGCATACTGTTAACTAGCGTTTTACAGTATGCCGGAGTGATTTCGTTGACCCATACATGCTTGAGTATGTCCTTTAAATCTGCTTCTGAAGTTGGACATTGTGCTGTCACCTTTTTCTTCATAAGATTCCAACAGTTTTCAATTACATTGAGATCCGGAGAGTTTGATGGCCAACTTGGTAGCAGTTCGATCTTGTTGTCCACGAATCATTTTTTGACTGTTCTTGCAGTATGGCATGGTGCCGAGTCCTGGTGAAATATATGGGCATGTTTACTAAACTGCGGTAATGTCATTCCGCGGTAAAGGTAGAGATGCCCATATAAAGGAGTGGGTGGGGCAGCAGTAAAGCTGTGTGTCAGATAAGGCGCGTTAGAAGGCGCGTTAAAAGGTGTGTTAGAAGGCACCGTAGAAGGCACTGCCTACGTGCCTTACGTGCCTTATAAAGCGCCTTATAATGCGCCGTATAAGGCGCGTTATAAGGCGCCTTGTACTATACCTAATTAGGAGCCTTGTAACGTATTTTAAGGAGTGTTAATAGCTGTGGAGAGGGATCTGTGACTGGCAGCACAGATCTGCAAAGATATGACTGTCACAGGCAAGCAAAATATCTGCCCTGGACAGGAGGGAACAACAAGTAATTGAACCCATAACCTCTGCCTCCACAGTCATCAACGTAACCAGTGGGCTACAGCTCTATAGTGTCTAACATGCTGCTGGCTGGCTACAGAAAGACTGCAGGTGACCACACAAGCTGTCTGCTGTGGTTATCAGGATAGAGTAGACCCACCCATACCCATGATGCACTGCACATGCAGATCAGCAGCCTTTGTCTGATCACAAGATGGGGTATGCGCCACTATAGCACCCTGGCCTGGTAGGGGGAGCTGACCGTGTGTTACTGGCACAGAGTAGCTACAGACCGTGACAGCATGTGGTTCCTGTGCTCACCCTGAGGGTGAAGTGGGTGGCCCAGCACCAGGTCCGCAGCACATGGCATGGCTGAAATAGGCTGTGCTGCAGGTCCTCATCAGTGTCAGTGTGTGATAGGTAGTCCTTGCAGACACACCTAGGATACACCTGTGTCCATCCGTATTCCCCAGTCATGTCTAGCCCTTGTGGACTATGATGCACCCAGAATAGTGCATCTCCTGTGTGGGTGCCATGGTCACAGAATACGCAAAGGGTGGTATGCAGACCCTAAAGTGGATTATATGAGCACCACCCAACCCGCCCCCTGTGGGTCAGGGTGGGGAACAGGATCCCCCACCAACAGATCCACAGTCTACATCCCTGCAATGGTAGCAGTAGAGGGGACCATCGACCCCAGTCTTGCTGGGGAACAGATACCCTACAGAGCAGACAATGCAGATCTGTACGCATCCATAAGGCAATGGCAGACAGACAGTAGGCCTGGAGATACTCAGCTGCCCCCCACCACTATCTGACATTCTCCAGCAGCAAGCCCAGTGAGCCTCCAGCCATACACATACTAACTACAGACAGTCTGCTAGCTAGTCCATATTCCTGGAGGGGATGTAAGCACACACACACCAAGCAGCTAAGTCAGTGATTGGGCCCCAGAAAAAAGAACCCATAAATATCACTTGAGAGAAATACTATAATAGCACTATGAGGGAACCTGGCCATGCCGTGGTCACTGCTCAGTCAGGGTGAGAGTGACACCCCCCCCCCCCAAAGCAGGACATGCCATGGCCACCCTGTCCATGCAGGTTGTGGCCGGGCACTACAATGTCTGAGCCATTTCCCTATGCCCTGTGCAGATGCAGCCAGGCCAGGCCACACTGTCCAGGCTATACCCACAGTACCTTGCTCCTCATTATGCACATTGGCAGGCTTACACTGGCAACAGTGCAAGCAGTATGGGCTGAGGAAGGTGTTGGCAGACACCACACACTGGATAGACAGACACACTCCCTCACCTATGCCAGCATTGTGCAGCTATAGAGGCTTTTGGCAGCCCTGGCCACCATACCAGTCCTGGGCACAGTGCGGGCATGGCTATGGTATGCAATACTGTTGGGGTCAATCCCCAGGGTGGTGAACACTGTCAGACACCATACCTGAAACACACTTCACAGACATCAGAGAGGTTGGTATGATACAGCTCAATGAGCAGATTGTGCTTAACTTAGGAATTGCTATCTTCCAGCAATCATAGCAACCTCTTGATTTATGTGTACCGTATTCCCAGGTTTAGGGTGGCATTGCTAGGGTATGTAAGTGCTAGTATTGGGAGGTGCACGCATGGCCCAACATCCTGCCTCTCCAGCATGCTTTGGATACTGGAGCCTGTGGGTGCAGGTGTGTCTGCCCCTGTTGGCTGCTGCTCTAGGGCAGAGGTTCACAACTCCAGTCCTGGTGGGCCAAACACTGTTCGGGTTTTTATGCTGTCCCTAATGAATATGCATGAGATACATCTGCATACCATGGGGACGGCGCATAGAAATGCAGCACAGACATCTGTATTAGAGACAGCATGACACCTGAATGGTGTTTGGCCCTCCAGGATTGCATTTGGGAAACTCTGCTCTAGGTATTGCGCATGTTTATGGTGTCTGTGCTCTGTAGGGTAAAATATAGGCGTTTAAGGCATGTTTATGTTATCTGCAATAAAGGTTCCGTCTTTATTACCATGTTTTAGTAGTGGATAAAATATGGGGACTGGGTTGGCAGGAGCCACAGCTGGGACTTGAACCTGTGACATTCTGCGCTTGAACATACTGGCTATGTGTACTGCACCACCGTGTTGCCACGGAGATAGTGCAGTCCCTGGGGATACCATGACTGTTCATCAGACAGGGCCTGTCCGTTGCAATGCATGGCACCCACCTACACAGGGCTAGGCCATGGTCTGCTGTGGGCAGCTGCCACTGCCCCCTCCACCGCCAGTACCCCTCTGCCACCATGCTGACATGCCCTTCTGCTGGTGATGCTGGTGGTGCGCAGTCGCAGGCTATCTAGTGTGCTGGTAGGCGGCTGCCTATGGTGCGGGTTCTGGGGTAGCGGTGCCCGCATAGATGTCCACGCTTCCCCCCAGCACCACCTGCCAATGTTCTGTGCCCTTGGGGGTACCTGCTGGGTACTATCCCCTGTGACACTGTGGGAAACACATTCTTGCCCATGTTGGGCCTTCATCAGTTGATTTCTGGCTGCTCTACTGTTTCAGCATTCCTATGGGCCACCTAGGCATCACTCTGGGCCACACGGTTGCCCAGCTGCACCACAGCATGTGCCACCTGCAGCCCTCTGTATCCCCTTTTCCAGCATCTGTCGAGTTACCCATTCCAACATGCCCACCCTGCTGTTGCAGAACATGTGCACGCCATAGAAAACCTGTCCAATAACAAGGGGAAACCGTGATCAGCGCTATTTCACTGTGGGATCATTCACCATGTATGGGGACAGAGCATAGACCCTTCCAAAATTAATATCCTTTTTTTGGAGCTTTCTCAGTAGTGTTTTTTGATGTTTCCCATTCATATCACTATTGGCCAGCTTGGTTATGTTTGTTTTACATTTTGTTCAGGTCATTTTCAGTGTTTATTTGCCCTTTTGTTCTGTGCACATGTATCACACTTATCACTTTTTGTAGGTTTCCCTGGCTTTGCTGTACATTGCTGACTGAAATGGTTTCTCTCTCCTGCAATTGTGTGCTAACGCCTGGTTTTCAGTTGCGTTAGGATTCAGCCCTTAATTCCTCCGTGTTAGTGTGAAAGGGGCCTCTCCCCGCCTACTCCCTGCCCATTGACCCCTTCTCCCCGCCCTCTCTCCACCCTTTTTTGCAGTTAATGCATCCGAGAACGTTAAGGCGCCTTAACGTAGCCGCTGCTACGTTAACACAGTTTAGTAAACATACCCCATAGTTGTGCCAGAAACATTCATGTGTATTTTAACTTTACTGTTCAGCACGGACATGTATTTTGCAGCATTTACTCTTTCACCTTTCTCAAAAATTTGCAGGCCACATCGTCCATTCGCCGAGATACCACCCCATACCATGACCAATGTTGGGTGTTTAACAGTCTTGATCGTGTACTTCGGATTTAGTCTCTTGCCTGCTGGTCGACGGACGTAGTTGTAACCACCCCCACATACTTGTTGAAATGTATTTTTATCTGTGAACATTACCCTCTCCCACCATTCAGCAGATTTGTATTTCATCTTGCTACAAAACTGTATGCGGGCAGCAATTTGTTTCCTGGTCATCATAGGCTTCTTGGCAAATCTTCTGGCCATGAGTTTGAATTCATCCACAAGCCGTTGTCGGACAGATCTGGCACTTATCTTTATTCCTCGATCATTAGCTAACTGAGCCACACGTTGAGATGAAGTATGTGGACTAAATGTAATAATGCTTTTGAGGAATCAGTCATCTTGTCCAGTAGTTATCCATCTGCACTCACATTTCGAACGACGTGTACGGCCACCTGATTTCAGAACATTCTGAACTGCACACCTTGATCTATGCAAATGTTTTGCAATAGCACATTGTGAATATCCTTCAGCATGGAGTGTGACAACTTGTCCCTTTACAAAGTCATTAATATCGCACTTTCTACCCATCTTGATTGTATATTTTACATGTAACTTTCAATCTTTTCCTAGTTGTAAAAATTCAAAACGCCATCCAAGAAACCTACTACAGAGTGTAAGTAAACTAAAATGGATGCCAGACGCATGGTGTGACTAATCGCCATGCTGATTAAATAAATAAGCACGTGTGACATCTCCACAGTATAATATTTAACAATAAATTGTAGAAAAAGATACCTGCCTTAATTTTTTGGCCACTACTGTAAATAAAGGTGAGCCGGTTGATATAGTATATATGGATTTTCAAAAAGCCTTTGACAAGGTCCCTCATGACAGACGCTTGGCGAAATTAAAAAGTCATAGAATTGGAGGCATTGCACCATTGTGGATTAAGTACTGTTTAAAAGATACAGTAGAAAGCAGAGAGTAGGGCTAAATGGCCAATTTTCTCAATGGAGAAAGCTGAATAGTGGAGTACCCTAGAGATCTGTGCTTGGCCTGCTGCTTTTTAACATATTCATAAATGACCTGGAAATGGGAATAACGAGTGAGGTGATCAAATTTGCAGATGACACAAAATTATTTAAAGTTGGTAAAACGTAAGGGTGGCTATTCTGAGTCCCATTTAGCAGAGATGTACGTCCAAACCAGATGTACATCCCCGCTAAATGGCAGGGGTCAGTTACCTATCCTGAGTGCCCCGCATATACAGCTGAGATGTGTGGGGAACTCAGAATGGGGGCAGGAGGAGGCAGAACAAAGGTGGAACGAGGGCAGGCCGGAGACATGACCTCTACCCCGGACATATTCCGATGACAGCTCTGTATGTCTGGGCATGGGGATATGGATGGGGAACTTATTCCACACCGGAGATGGAATAAGTCCTGCTTGTTGCCAGTGGATGAGCCCGCAGGACCCTCCCAAAGAGGTGAGATGGGCAGGGGACCCCCTGCAGCCCGATCCTGTCATCGGAAGGACCAATTGGGGTCGGGTGGCGGGAAGATGACAAGTTTAAAAACTATGTCCGATCAGGGCTCCTGCATGGAGCTGTGGTGCCATGGCAATGGGACACCACGGCTCCATGCAGGAGCCTGGCTGGGCTAGCCGTGGAGACATCTGGATGTCTGGCAGGCTAGAATAAAGGCATGTCTGGGACGTCCAGGCCTTATGCCCCGATTCTGCTCCTGAGGGGCTGTCTAGCTCCCGTGGGAGCAGAATCAGGTGCATATCCAAGCCATCCAGATTTTGGAAGTCCGGACAGCTCGTACCTGCTCTGAACAGAATTGTCCTCAAGAGGATAGTGAAAAATTGCAAGGGGGCTTTGATAAATTGGAAGACTGGACATCCAAATGGCAGCTGAAATTTAATGTGGACAAGTGCAAAGTTATGCACCTAGGAAAGAACAACCCAAACTACGGTTACACGATGCAAGATTCCACTTTAGGAACCACCACCCAGGAAAAAGATTTAGGTGTCATCGTGGATAATACATTAAAACCCTTTGCCCAGTGTGCAACAGCAGCCAAGAAAATAAATAGAATGCTAGGAATTATAAGGAAAGGAATGGAGGATAAAACCAAGGAGATTATAATGCCTCTATATCATTCCATGGTGCTACAGCACCTTAAATATTGTGTGCAATTCTGGTCACCATATCTTAAAAAGGATAGAGCGGAATTAGAAAAGGTACAGGGAAGAGCCACCAAAATAGTAAAGAGAATGATAGGATACTCCTATGAGGAAACACTTAAAAGATTAGGGCTCTTTAACTTGGAAAAGAGACAACTGAGGGGAGTTATGATAGAGGTCTATAAATTAATGAATGGACTAGAAAAGGTAAATGCAGATCGATTGTTTCCGCTATCAAAAAGTAGAAAGACTAGGGGACACGCAATGAAGCTACAATGTAACCCATTTAAGATTAACAAGAGAAAGTAGTGAAGGCTGCTAGGGTAGCTGGGTTTAAAAAAGGTTTTGGCAAGTTCCTGGAGGAAAGGTCCATAACCCATTATTAAAGAGACCCGGGAAATCCACTGCTTGCCCTGGGACCAGCAACGTGGAACCCGTGTGCCTTTTTGGGAACCCGCCAGGTACTTGTGGCTAGATTGGCCACTGTTGGAAAGAGGATACTGGGCTTGATGGACTTTGGTCTGACCCAGTATGGCATATCTTATGTTCTTAAGGGGCTCTTAAAATATCAGGCAAACAGTTCAGGGCCAAAGAAAAACCACTTTTATTGTCCTTATAGCAATCGCTCCTCGGCTTGTTGCCTTCACAAGGCTGATTCTCTTTAAATTGTGGTTCACCCTGCCCACAATTTAAAGTTCAGAATTAAGTGCCGCACAAAAGTCTAGTCACTCACTTGGGCCTTGGTGTCTATGAATGTGGTTCCCACTTCCTGAATCTCCTACCTCACAGTAGGACTCCTTTCCCAGCCCTGTTTGGAAGGAGCTTTCCATCTCCACTGGCTTCAATCAGCTGGATTCTTAATCCTTCTGTCTGAGTCATGGTCTCCCAGCAATGAGTTCTGGGCTAGAAGACCCTTTTAAGGTGGACCGTTGACAATCCCTTTGGAGAGGGACGGGTAACTTCCTATATACTCCATCACACCGGATAGCTGTCCAAATAGATTTAGAAGAGATGAAAGGCTGCCCTACATATATTCAGTGTTACTCGCTATCTTGATGGCGGTGCTGAATATACTTTAAATGATGCAGCTGATGTTTAAAAAAATGCAAACTGCGGATCTTAAATATCAGCTTAATAAGGCAATAAGTTTTTATTGGACTAAATCCACCCTATTCTACCATAGACTTCATTATTTTTGTTTGTTAATCTTCTGGGCAACTTTATATTTGTAATTTATGTCTTTGCGATTCAGAAAATGTTACTGTGCGACAGTAATTAAAAACACTTACCCTACTGATATTGAGAAATGGTCATTGCTATCAGATATATTGTCTTTCTGTTTTGTAGTGTTCAACAGTAATGACATTTTCTACTTTTTCCAGAGCAATTAGAACAAATTAATGCCACAGTTCAAGGAAACAATATTTTTCTTACTTGGAATCGCCTATTCCATTCCCCTTGTTTTGTGATTGAATGGGGCACTAGTTTATTGGACATGAATTTAATTGAAATCTATGCGAAGGGGACAAATTACACATTAGAAGGTAACTTTAATTCATTCTCCTTCATGATACCGTTAATAATTTTAGATTTACAAGTTACGTCTGCTTCTTGATTTGCTTGCTGGGTTGCTTTCAGTTGCTTTAATTGGTTAATCTGAAGGAAAGCGGAACTGGACTGGTGTGCAGATAAACCATCTATGTCATCAGGTTAAATCGAAGCCAAGTCAGAAATAAATTCATTATTTTCAAATGACTCATGGGGGTGGTCTATTATATGCAAAAAAATGCAATGTGTGCCTATTATATATGAATACATCAATAGAGAGAGACTCTACGTTTTAATACATTTACCAGCATCTCAGCATCACTGTGGCTCAGCTTTTGGGAATGATGAATGATTACGAAGAACTATGTTGCCTTTTAGATGTGTTAGCACACTGAGCCAAAAAACTTTCTTTGGACCTTTCTTTTGTATTTGTTCTTTTGGCCGAAAAGTGGAACCTCAGTTGGTTGTAGTTATCTGTGTAAATGCCTTATCCGGGATTTTCGAAAAACACCTAAATGGGTAGTGCCCTTCGAAAATCCTTAACACGCCCAGATGCAATGCCCAGGGCGTTAGCATCAGGGCGTGTTAGGGGTGTTCCAAGGCAGAGTGGGGGGCGAAGGAAAGGGCTAAATGGGTAGCACCAGTTTTCGATGCCACACGCTTAGCCCTCTGTGCCTTAAAGATAGGCAAGGTTTTTCCTCGCCTATCTTTCAGGTGCAGGGGCTAAGTGGATAGCATCGAAAATTGGTGCTACCCAGCTAGCTCCTGCGGCTTCTGGGTTGTGCGGCGAGACCTGGATTTTCAATGCCGGGGCCACATATGACCCCAACATTGAAATTCCGGGTTAGCATAGCACTGCCCAGATGAAAATCGGGCCCATAGTATATGACAGCAGATAAAGACCAGTATGGTCCATCTAGTCTGCCCAGCAAGGTGGCAAGAGTATGTGCACCTGCTACTCCGTGAAGGTCACCCTTCCCCATGCCTTTGTTTAGGGGTGTACCCACTGCTCCATGCAGGTCACTCCTATTTGTTGAGATATAAGAGATAGTTATGCTTATTTTTATTTTATCCTCTTGCTATAAAGGGACGCACTGAGTCTGTCCCATGCCATTTTGAATTCTATCACTGTATTTGCCTTCACCACTTCCATCGAGAGGTCATTCCAAGCAACCACCACCCTTTCAGTGAAAAAGTATTTTCTGACATTGCCTTCCAGTTTACCCTCTTGTAGCTTCATGTTATGCCCTCTAATTTTACAGCTTCCCCATCTTTGGAAGAGGTTTGTTTGTCTTTAATACTCTTTAAGTATTTAAAAGTCTGAATCATATCTCCCCTGTCCCTCCTCTCCTCTAGAGTGTACATATTTAGGTCTTCAAGTCTCTTCTCATACGTCTTCTGGCGCAGGCTCCAAATCATTTTGGTTGCCTTCCTCTGAACTGTTTCCAGTCTTTTTATATCCTTTGCGAGATATGGTCTCCTAAACGGAACACAATATTCCAAGAGAGGCCTCACCAGCGACTTGTACAGTGGCATTAGTATCTCCTCCTTTCTGCTGGTAATTCCTCTTTGTAAGCAACCCATTATCCTTCTGGCTTTTGTCACCACCTTGTCACACTGTTTTGTCACCTTGAGATCCTCAGAAATAATCACTCTGAGGTCCTTCTCCTGGACCGTGCACACCAACCTCTTGCCCCCTATCTCATACATTTCCCTTGGATTTCTGCTTCCCAAGTGCATGACACTGTACTTTTTTGCATTAAATCTTAACTGCCAAGAATTAGACCATTCTTCCAGCTTTTGTAGATCTTTCCTCATGATATCCAATCTCTCAGGGGAGTCCACTCTGTTGCAAATTTTCGTGTCATCTGCAAAAAGGCAGACTTTTCCATTCAGTCCTTCAGCAATATCACTCACAAATACATTGAACAGTACTGGTCCCAGGACCAAACCCTGGGGCACACCGTTAATCACCTTCCTTTCTTCCGATTGAGTTCCATTTACCATCACCTTCTGTCATCTAACAATCAACCAACTTCTGATCCAGTTCACCACCTTGGGACCCATCCCCAAGCTGTTTAGTTTATTAATAAGCCTCCTATGAGCAACAGTATCAAAGGTTTTGCTGAAATCTAGGTAGATCGCATCCATCGCATGCCCTTGATCTAGTTCTCTGGTCACCCAGTCAAAGAACTCAATCAGATTTGTTTGGCAAGATCATCCTTTGGTAAAACCATATTGCCTCGGATCATGCAATCTGTTGGTTTCGAGAAAGTCCACTATTCGCTCTTTCAGGAGCACCTCCATTACTTTTCCCGCTACTGAAGTAAGGCTTACTGGCCTGTAGTTTGCCACTTCTTCCCTATTACCACTTTTGTGAAGAGGTACCACATCAGCCCTTCTCCAGTCCTGTGGAACTTCTCTTGTCTCCAAGGATCTATTAAAAACATCCTTTAATGACCCTGCAAGAAATTCTCTGAGCTCTTTTAGTATCCTGAGACGTATCCATCCGGTCCCATGGCTTTGTCCACCTTCAGTTTTGCAAGCTGTTCAAACACATCACCTTCTGTGAATGGTGTGGTATCTTCTTCATTCCCATTTGTATATTTGCCAGTCACAGGTGGTCCTTCTCCAGGATTTCTTTTAGTAAAAACAGAACAGAAGTATTTGTTTAGCATTTTTGCTTTTTCAATGTCACTTTCCTACAAATCCTTTCCTGGCACTTTTGAATCCTGCAATTCCACCTCTGATCTTTCTCCTCTCCCGAATATACTTGAAAAACGTTTTGTTGCCACACTACACATCTTTAGCCATCTTTTCTTCTGCCTTTGATTTTGCTATCCTTATTTCTCTTTTTGCTCTTTTAGCTTTATCCTGTATTCTTTTCTGTGTTCCTCTGTTTCTGAATTTTGTGAAAGCTCTGTTTTTTGCCTTTATTTGAGTAGCCACTTCTTTGGAGAACCAAAATAGGTTTCCTTTTCCTCTTGTTTTTATTTACTTTCCTTACATGTATCTGTTGCCTCTTTTATTGTCTCCTTTAGTTTAGCCCACTGCAATTCCACCCCTTATCCCCTCCCACCCTGCCAACTCCTCCTTCATGTACTTGGCCATTTTACTGAAGTCAGCGTTTTTGAAGTCTAGGGAGTATGTTTACAACACGCATTAACGTTACCTAACGTGTGTTAATGTCACCGTCCATGGTAAGTCCCGCAGAGGGTGGAGAGAGGGCGGAGAGAAGGGGTCAATGGGCGGGGAGTGGGCGGGGAGAGGCTCCTGCTACACTAATGCGGGGAACTGAAGGGCTGAACATTACCGGGACTGAAAACCTGTCGTTAGATGCACATTTGCAGGAGGGTGAAACCATTTTAGCGTCAGCAATGTACAACATAGGCAGGGAGTCCAAGAAAAGTGATAGTAGTGCTCCATTTGCAGCAACAGCATAGTGCCCAAGTATGAAAGGCCACTATGGCGATGGTGCAAATGGGGCATAGGGGGCTGCAGGCGGGACATGTAGTGGGGGCAGCTGGGGCACAGGGTGGACTAGACTGTCGCCTAGGTGGCACATAGGAACATAGAAACTGGAAATCAGCAAGACAGCAGCTGATCAAGGCCAAACATGCCCAGTAGTCGGTGTTCCACAGTGTCCCATCCAGGGGACATAACCCAGCAAGTACCCCAAAGGTCACACAGGTACCACTATGCCTTTAATAGGGCAATCAGTGCACATCTGTGGACCACTCTAACAAGGGTCCACAAACCTTACCCAGGATGCATCCCAAACAGTTTGTAAACCCAGCTAACTGAACACCCTCTACTGCAGCCCCTAGTACGGCATTGCAGGGTGTGACCACACGTTGTCTGAAACATATATACACCCAGTAGGCCAAACTGCATACACCATTCCTGAAGTGCATGCCCTAGCCTGTCGACAGTCGGCTGTCACAACACAATATACCTACATCTACCAGGTCCACCCTACCCCAATAGTTGCTAGAGCATTGACCTGACATCCCCCCAGCCATCTCTCCCCCATGTGAAAGGGACATAACATTGGTAGGCGGTGATGGGGGGGATGTGTGGATGTCCATGTATGCCTCCCCACCCCAGACCCTGCACCCTGGACAACCGTCTACCTGCACAGTGGATAGCCTGGGACTGCGCACTACCAGCACTGACATCATATGGCCAGGCAGCATGGCAGGGGGGGGGTGTTGGTGCTGGAGGGGGCAGTAGCACCTGCCTGAAGTGGACCTAGGTCATGCCCTGTACCAGCACATGGTGTGCATGCAACAGAAAAGATCTGGCTGAGGAGAAGTAAAGGTAGCCCCAGGGACTGCTGTGCTTCTGTGGCAACAGTGTGGTGCAGTACACACAGCCAGTGCAGGGAGCTAGGGAGTGTGTATCTGTGACATGGAAGGGTGTTGGGGGTGGGTATTATAGGAGTTAGTTAGGGTGCATGTATGTGTATGTATCGTTCAGGGTGCTGGGAAGTGTATATGTGTGACATGGAAGGGTGTTGGGGGTGGGTGTTATAGGAGTTAGTTAGGGTGCATGTATGTGTATGTATCATGCAGGCTGTTGGGGAATGTGTATGTTTGACATGGAAGGGTGCTGGGGTGGGTGTTATAGGAGTTAGGGTGCATGTATGTGTATGTATCGTGCAGGGTGCTGGGGAGTGTGTATGTGTGACATGGAAGGGTGTTGGGGGTGGGTGTTATAGGAGTTAGGGTGCATGAATCGTGCAGGGTGTTGGGGAGTTTGTATGTGTAACATGGAAGGGTGTTGGGGGTGGGTGTTATAGGAGTTAGGGTGGATGTATGTGTATGTATCGTACAGTGTTGGGGAGTGTGTATGTGTGTCATGGAAGGGTGTTGAGGTTGGGTGTTATAGGAGTTAGTTAGGGTGCATGTATGTGTTTGTATCATGCAGGTTGCTGAGGAGTGTGTATGTGTGGCATGGAAGGGTGTTGGGGTTGGGTGTTATAGGCGTTAGGGTGCATGTATGTGTTTGTATCATGCAGGGTGTTAGGGAGATGTATGTGTGGCATGGAAGGATGTTGGGGTGGGTGTTATAGGAGTTAGGGTGCATGTATGTGTATGTATCATGCAGGTTGCTGGGGAGTGTGTATGTGTGACATGGAAGGGTGTTCGGAGAGGGTGTTATAGGAGTTATTTATGGTGCATGTATGTGTATGTATCGTGCAGGGGGTTGGGGAGTGTGTATGTGTGACATGGAAGGGTGTTGGGGGTGGGTATTGTAGGAGTTAGGGTGCATGTATGTGTATGTATCGTGCAGGGTGCTCGGAAGTGTGTATGTGTGACATGGAACGGTGTTGGGGGTGGGTGTTATAGGAGTTGGTTACATTGCATGTATGTGTATGTATCATGCAGGGAGCTGGGGAGTATTTGTGACATGGAAGGGTATTGGGGGTGGGTGTTATAGGAGTTAGTTAGGGTGCATGTATGTGTATGTATTGTGCAGGGTCTTGGGGAGTGTGTATGTGTGACATGGAAGGGTGTTGGGGGTGGGGGTTTTAGGAGTTAGGGTGCATGTATGTGTATATATCGTGCAGGGTGTTGGGGAGTGTGTATGTGTGACATGGAAGGGGAGGGTGGGTGTTATAGCAGTTAGGGTGGATGTATGTGTATGTATCGTACAAGGTGTTGGGGAGTGTGTATGTGTGACATGGAAGGGTGTTGAGGGTGGGTGTTATAGGAGTTAGTTAGCGTGCATGTATGTGTATGTATCGTACAGGGTGTTGGGGAGTGTGTATGTGTGGCATGGAAGGGTTTTGGGGGTGGGTGTTATAGGAGTTAGGGTGCATATATGTGTATATATCGTGAAGGGTATTGTGGAGTGTGCATGTGTGACATGGAAGGGTGTTGGTGTGGGTGTTATAGGAGTTAGGGTGCAAGTATGTGTATGTATCTTGCAGGGTGTTGGGGAGAGTGTATGTGTGACATGGAAGGGTGTTGGGGGTGGGTGTTATAGGAGTTAGGGTGCATGTATGTGTATGTATCGTGCAGGCTGTTTGGGAGTGTGTATGTGTCACATGGAAGGGTGTTGGGGTGGGTATTGTAGTAGTTAAGGGTGCATGTATGTGTATGTATCGTGCAGGGTGCTGGGGAGTGTGTATGTGTGACATGGAAGGGTGTTGGGGGTGGGTGTTATAGGAGTTAGGGTGCATGTGTGTGAATGTATCATGCAGAGTGTTGGGGGTGGGTGTTATAGGAGTTAGGGTGCATGTATATGTATATATCGTGCAGGGTGTTGGGGAGTGTGTATGTGTGTCATGGAAGGGTGTTGAGGGTGGGTGTTTTAGGAGTTACTTAGGGTGCATGTATGTGTATGTATCGTGCAGGGTTCTGGGGAGTGTGTATGTGTGACATGGAAGGGTGTTGGGGGTGGGTGTTATAGGAGTTAGTTAGGGTGCATGTATGTGTATGTATCGTTCAGGTTGCTGGGGAGTGTGTATGTGTGACATGGAAGTGTGTTGGTGGTAGGTGTTATAGGAGTTAGTTAAGGTGCATGTGTGTGTATGGATCGTGCAGGGTGTTGGGGAGTGTGTATTGTGACATGTAAGGGTGTTGGGGGTGCTTGTTATAGGATTTAGTTAGGGTGCATGTATGTGTATTGTGATAAGGAAGATTCTAGTGAGCCCATGGAAGTAGAAGAAAAGAATGATTCTACCTTTAGGAAAGGTCACAGCCCTGCAAAGCACACGTTCCAGCATTTCTCTGGAGAAAACAAACACAGGGATTCAAAAGCTAAGCTGACACACCCAAGCCCTGATGAGGTAGCAACAGGCTTTGAAACTGATTACAAACACCTGTCTAGAGAGTCAGGGAGGTTGATCAGAAAACAGGGATATAAACCAGGGCTGGAGAGTGAGTCAAGGGAGCAGCAGGAGGGAGAGCAGCACGAGAGAGCAGCACGAAAGGCAGCCCAGATGGGAGCACAGTTGGAGGAAACACAGTAGCTGGAGGAAGGAAGCCACTTGGAGGAAAGGAATTGAAGCAAGCAAGGCAGAAGGGGAGAGGACACGAAGGTGGTCTGGAGTGCTCAGAGAAAAAGAGCAAGAAAACCTTCAAACCCCAGCACTGAAGGAAAAGGTTCAGAGAGTTCAGAGGTGGGTGCCTAAGACTCAGTGCAGAAGTCTGCAGAGCCCAGCCTTGAACGGAGAACCGTGGCAGAGCTCCAGGGAGGAATCTAAACTAAGGGACAAGGAACTGTTTCCCCAGAGCTGGCAGGAGATAGCCACACTGCTGCAGAGAGGAGTTTCCTCAGGCTCAGGTACTGCTTATCCCTATTCACTAAAGCTGTGTTTAAAAGACCCACAGGGAGTTTTAGGGAGAAAACACCCTGAGGCATTTTCCAGTAGTTTAAAGCAAGGCAGTGCAGCACAAGAACCTGAAGCAATGCAGGTCGACTCTAAGGAGAGTGATTCCTTACAGCCAGAACAACCTATGGATTGTACTTTGTGCTTTGCAGAAAGTATTGAAAGCCTTTGCTAAACTGTATAGTATAAGCTGAGTGTAACCTAAACAAAAGAAGATATTTTCTTTGGTAAAGGAAGCTGCCATATTTTGTTCTTTTTCTGTATACGTGAGAAGCAGCTGCATTTGGATTGAATGAATGTAAAAGCTCACTTGTATAAAGAACCTTTTTGAACAAATACTGGAGAAGTATCCTGGTGCAACTTACTTTGAACCTTTGCTTTTGGAAGAAATAAACTTTGTTATAGTTTTGCCTATAACTCTAGCTTCATGACTATTTTCTATCAGAAGGAAAACTACTTTTCCCAGCATGCATCACGAGGGGAAAGTTAGTTGATTTAACCTTCAATAGAGAAAAATAATGGCTACCCCAGCCTTCCAAGCCTAAGGCAGAGGGCGGGGTATGGCAGTATGTATCGTGAAGGGTGTTGCGGAGTGTGTATGTGTGACATGGAAGGGTATTGGGGGTGGGTGTTATAGGAGTTAGTTAGGGTGCATGTATGTGTATGTATCAAGCAGGGTGTTGGGGAGTGTGTATGTGTGACATGGAAGGGTTTTGGGGTGGGTGTTAAAGGAGTTAGGGTGCAGATATGTGTATGTATCAAGCAGGGTGCTGGGGAGTGTGCATGTGTGACACGGAAGAGTGTTAGGGTGGGTGTTATAGGAGTTAGGGTGCATGTATGTATATATCGTGCAGGGTGTTGGGGAGTATGTGTGTCATGGGTGTTGGGGGTGGGTGTTATAGGAGTTAGGGTGCATGTATGTGTATGTATCATGCAGGGTGTTGGGGAGTGTGTATGTGTATGTATCGTGCAGGGTGTTGGGGAGTGTGTATGTGTATGTATCGTGCAGGGTGTTGGGGAGTGTGTATGTGTATGTATCGTGCAGGGTGTTGGGAGTGGGTGTTCTAGGCGTTAGGGTGCATGTATGTGTATGTATCGTGCAGGTTGCTGAGGAGTGTGTATGTGTGTCATGGAAGGGTGTTGGGGTGGGTGTTATAGGAGTTAGGGTGCATGTATGTGTTTGTATCGTGCAGGGTGTTAGGGAGTGTGTATGTGTGTCATGGAAGGGTGTTGAGGGTGGGTGTTATAGGAGTTAGGGTGCATGTATGTGTATGTATCTTGCAGGGTGTTGGAGAGTGTGTATGTGTGACATGGAAGGGTGGGAGTTATAGGAGTTTGCTAGGGTGCATGTATGTGTATGTTGTCATGCCCTTGCCCCTGGCCTCTGGCTTAGAGGGGTGAGGTAACGGAGAACCTCTCTTGGTGAGCTCAAATAAGCTAGCTTTTCCTCAGGTGGATTCTGGGACATGTAGTTTGGCTCTTAAGAAGAAGTGTAGTCATGGTCCGATGTTAAACACATGCAGCTGGTTAACAACGTTGCTCAGTCTTAGAGAAACAGCTCTGCTCAGCAAGGTAAAAATACTTCTTTTTAACCTTGTGTTTGTGAAGCACTTAACAGCAAAAGAATAACTCCTAACTCCTAAACGTCTGAGCTTCTCCTTTCCTCTGAGCTTCTCCTTTCCTCTGAGCTGCCCCTTTCCTCTGAGCTTCCTCCTTCCTCTGCTTTAGCAGGGGTTTATATTTCCCTCTCCAGGGCTCCAGCCCTTCCTCCACTCCTCCCAGGTGATTGTAATCACCTCTCAAGCCTGCAGTTATGTCATAGGAGTTAGGGTGTGGCTGCCTGAACTTTCTCTCCCTCAGGTTTCTTTCTCTATGAGGGGCCTGAAATCCATGCCCTGCAGGGATTTCTCCTTTCTCTACGTTAAAGTCATTGGCCTTTTCTATACTCATAGGCTCAAAACAGGCTTCCTTGTCACATACCTCCCTACTAAAGATATTACGGGCTGGCGGAATTTCCTCCGAACAGTCCTTAATCCTTGATAAGGCATCTGCGTTCTGATGTAATTTCCCTGCCCTATGTTCTATCTTGAAATCAAAAGCTTGCAAAGCCATGTACCACCGGGTTAATCGGGCATTGTGGTTTTTCATCTGTTGTAGCCACTTTAAGGGAGCATGATCAGTGACTAGTAGGAATCTTCGTCCCGTGAGGTAGAACCAGAGGGCATCTATTGCCCTCTTGATGGCAAGGCACTCTTTTTCAATGGTTGAGTATTTCTGCTCTGCAGGGGACAACTTTATACTGAGGAACATTACGGGATGCTCCTTTCCTTCATGCTTCTGGGATAAGACTGCTCCTAAGCCTGCCTCCGATGCATCCGTTTGCACCATAAAGGACTGTGTGAAATCCACTCTGCAACACCGGGGCCGTGCATAGCCTTCACCGTGTTGAAGAAGAGGCTATCTCAGCCTCCTGGGTCCAATTGAGGCGATTCGGGCAATTTTTCTTTAGCATATCAGTAAAAATAGCGCTTTCTTCTGCAAAGTGGGGTATGAATCTCCTGTAGTAGCCTATCAGGCCTAGAAAACTTCTTAGTTGTTTCTTGTTTGTAGGTCTGGGAAAATTCTTGACACCATCTATTTTGTCAAATAGAGGTTTGACCGTGCCCCGTCCCACCATATGCCCCAGATACTTCACTTCTCGCCTGGCAAAGGCACATTTGCTTGGGTTCAGGGTGAGGTCGGCCTGTCTCATAGACCGTAAGACGGCTTTGACTCTTGGGAGATGTTCCGTCCAACTGCAACTATGAATAATGATATCATCCATATAGGCAACAACATACTCTTGATGAGGGCGCAGGACTTGATCCATAAGTCTCTGGCAAGTGGCTGCGGCACCGTGGAGGCCGAAGGGCATCCTCCTAAATTGGAATAGGCCAATCGGGGTGCTGAAGGCGGTCTTCGGCCGAGATTCCATCGTCAGTGGAATCTGCCAGTACCCTTTCGTCATGTCCAGAGTGGTCAAAAACTGGGCTTGCCCCAAACGATCCAGTAGCTCCTCGATCCTGGGCATCGGGTAAGCATCGAATACCAAGATGGCATTTACCTGTCTGAAGTCTATACAAAATCGTAGAGTACCAGCAGGTTTTGGAACAAGCAGTATTGGACTGCACCACGGGCTTCATGACTCTTCGATGATACCCATCTCCATCATTTCACGCACTTGCACCACCACCTCCTGCTTCTTAGCCTCTGGTAGCCTGTAGGGTCGCTGTCTGATGACCTTCCCATGTGGCATCACAACCTCATGCGCTACCAGTTGGGTCTCTCCAGGGATTGGCGTTAGAACATCTGGAAACTTCGCCACTAGTCTGGCCAGTTCCTGCCTTTGAATCAGGGATAGTTCTTCACCCATTTGAGGTTCTGAGTTCCTCCTCCAGTCTGTCACTTGGGGTCCAAGGTCTTCCTCCATCCTCTCTTCACGGGTGGCTGTCAGACCTTTCATGTTGGCGCGACCGGTGGACCCAAATCCATCGGCTCCCCATCCCGTGGGAGACAACATGGGGACCTCTTCTAGTGGGGGAAATCCTACCCCTCGCATACCAGCTGTGCAATCCTGTCTCCGACCTTCACAGGGAAGTCTTCGTCACCAAAATTAAAGAGTAATACCTTGACACTCCCTCTATAGTCAGGATCGATAACCCCAGCACCGACATCCAGAAAGTGTTTCAGTGCTAGAACGGAACGAGGGGCTATCCGGCCATAGCATCCGATTGGCATCTCCATCTGCAGGCCGGTGTCAATGAGAGCTTTATCGTGGCTGGGTACTACTCCATTTATGGCGCTGCACAGATCATATCCCACTGCTTGAGGAGTGGCTCTCCTGGGACTCTGGGCTTTCTCGGATACCCTAGAAAATTTTAATACAAACTTCTGTTTAACGGGGGAACGGCCTTCCAGGGGTTTTTCCCCTGGGTTTTTGCTCTGCTTTTGGGGCTTCTCAAACAGAGGACTAGGGACCACAGTTACCATCCCATCCACCTTCTGTCCGAGTCCCTTCTCTATCCCTTTTCTAAATTGGGGCCAGTCTCTTCCTAATACTAGGTCATGGGGGAGATTTGGGAGCACTGCCACGGGGATTTCCTTCTGTACCCCTAACCCTTTTATCACTACCTTATATATGGGGTAGAAAGAGGCAGCCCCATGGATGCATCTAATTTGGACTCTACCCTCTGGTCTCCTCGGGACCGACTCATCCTGAGCTTCAATTGCTCGCCAAAGCCTCCGTGATACCATGCTTTGGTTGGCGCCCGAGTCGAGCAGAGCGTTGGTACTGATCCCCTGGATGTTGACAGCTAAGAGGAGACCCTCTCTCAGATGTTTAACATTAGTAGCCTTCAATCCTATGCGGGCTTTGCACCCCCTCTGTAGGTGTCCCATCTTCCCACAACAATAGCATTTTTTATCAACCCACTTTTCCTTCTGAAAAGGCATACTAGTTTTCCCACATCCTGCATTGTTCCCTTGTCTCTTTTCTGATTGACCAACACTGGCCTCTGCCTCTGCTTTTGGAGCGCCCCCTTTTGGATGACGAGCTAATTCAGCTTCTAAATAGCGCTCAGTCAGAAGGGTTGCCTCTCCTGTGCTCTGGCAGTTTTGCTGTATCAGAAAAGATTGTATGTCCTTAGGGACTGCAGCCATAAACTGTTCCAATACTATTGTATCCACCACCATGTCAACAGTTTTTCCCTCTGGGACCAACCACTTTAAGGCTAAGCCTCTTATCCTTTGACTTAAGGCCTTAGGTGTTTCTCCAGCTTTCAGGGACGTGGCTCTGAACATGCGGTGATATAGCATTTTGGTTAAACCTAAGCGATCTCTTATGGCATTTTTCACTTCAGAATAATTCGTGGCTAGGGCAGCTGGCATGGCCCTATAGGCAGCCAATGCTTCCCCTGTTAAAGAGGTGACTAGCCTTACAGCCCATTGCTCAACTGGCCATCCTATAGCATATGCGACTCTTTCAAAAGGCTCTAAATAGTCATCAATGTCATCCGCTACAGAACGTTTGCCAAAAGACAAAGTCCCACTTGTTTGTGGTCCTACCATACAAACAGTCTGTGGTACTATTAGTTCTGGCTGGGCTGGAAAACCTCCAGCTCCTGCTCGCTGGGTGACAATCAGTGCCTCTACCAAGTCTAGCACTGGCTTCTGCTGTGCTTGTAAAGCAGCCGCTGCTTGCTCTTGCGCTTGTTGGGCCATCTCTTGCTGTCTCTGGAACTGTAGGGTCATCCATTGGATCAACTCCTTGGGCTCCATCTCAGCGACTACCTGCAAGAGAAAAGAGAAAACACCAAGCGTGGTACCACGCTACAGCTCTAATGTGCTCTTTTTATCTGGACGCTTTCACATTTCCTCCCCTTTTACTCTGATCCAGGCTGACCCCCTCCTAGCTACCTTTTACCTGGTTCAGGTGCTGACTCTGGCCTTAAAAAGGAAGGGTGTCTCCATGGAACCGCTCCGTCGTCCTGGTCGACCTTGCCAGCGAATCCCAGTGAAGCTCGCAACCCAGATCTCTGCTTACGTTTTGTAAATCCAGTGGCTGTATATCCTGATGCAGGCAACAAGATCCGTACAACTACACCACTGTCACGCCCTTGCCCCTGGCCTCTGGCTTAGAGGGGTGAGGTAACGGAGAACTTCTCTTGGTGAACTCAAATAAACTAGCTTTTCCTCAGGTGGATTCTGGGACATGTAGTTTGGCTCTTAAGAAGAAATGTAGTCATGGTCTGATGTTAAGGCAAATGACAGAATTCATTTTAAAGTAAAGGTTCAAGTAAACTGTACACAGGAATTTTGTCCATTCAGGATTGTTTGCAACAGAGTGTTTAGATCAGTATAACTGCTTCACAGTCTTTTAAACACATGCAGCTGGTTAACAACGTTGCTCAGTCTTAGAGAAACAGCTCTGCTCAGCAAGGTAAAAATACTTCTTTTTAACCTTGTGTTTGTGAAGCACTTAACAGCAAAAGAATAACTCAGTTCCTCTGGAACAACCTCTTCTTTCCCTCCTTCCTTTCAGGATAGGTTTTAAACTCAAAATAAGAAAACAAGTAACAAACATTCACAAGCTTTCTCTTCAGCGTGACTCAGCACTTTGCCTGAGAAATGCAAACACGTGGAGTTTTCTTCAAACCCAATTCCTGGCTCAATTCCAGTTACCTGCTTCTAGGAGACTTTCTCATTCAATGCTAGCCTTTAGCATAATGATTCCAAGCTTGTAGCTTGACACAGGGTACAGTCCATGGGGATATCTAGATCTTGCAATTCCTCCCCTGCCAACTCAATCTGCAGATCCTCTGGTGTTGTTAGGGCAGTGTCGTGTTCTGAGCTTTGGACACAGTGCTCAGAATACAGCTTCCCTGGGGGTTCTAACGTCTCTCCTGAGCTCAACTCTCCCCGATAAAGATAGTCAGTACCTGAAGCACTGGGCAGTTCTCCCTGGTTGTGCTCACTATGGTTCCTTGTCTCCTTCCAGCCTCTCTGGAACAGCTCTCTGTATTCCTCTCTGGGTTCTCTCCTGGAGATCTGCAGGTGCTCCTGGTTCCACTCCTGATTCCCCTGAATCCTCTGAGTCTTCCGAACCTCCTGAGACGTCTGAGCTTCTCCTTTCCTCTGAGCTTCTCCTTTCCTCTGAGCTGCCCCTTTCCTCTGAGCTTCCTCCTTCCTCTGCTTTAGCAGGGGTTTATATTTCCCTCTCCAGGGCTCCAGCCCTTCCTTCACTCCTCCCAGGTGATTGTAATTACCTCTCAAGCCTGCAGTTACGTCATAGGAGTTAGGGTGTGGCTGCCAGAACTTTCTCTCCCTCAGGTTTCTTTCTCTATGAGGGGCCTGAAATCCATGCCCTGCAGGGATTTCTCCTTTCTCTAAGTTAAAGTCATTGGCCTTTTCTATACTCATAGGCTCAAAACAGGCTTCCTTGTCACAATGTATTGTGCAGGGTGTTGGGGAGTGTGTATGTGTGACATGGAAGGGTGTTGGTGGTGTGTGTTATAAGAGTTAGTTAGTGTGTATGTATGTGTATGTATCGTGCAGAGTGTTGGGGAGTGTTTATCTGTGATATGGAAGGGTGTTGGGGGTGGGTGTTATAGGAGTTAGTTAGGGTACATGTATGTGTACGTATCGTGCAGAGTGTTGGGGAGTGTGTATGTGTGACATGGAAGGGTGCTGGGGGTGGGTGTTATAGGAGTTAGTTAGGGTGCATGTATGTGTATTGATCGTGCAGGGTGCTGGGGAGTGTGTATGTGTGACATTGAAGGGTGTTGAGGGTGGGTGTTATAGGAATTAGGGTGCGTGTATGTGTATGTATCATGCAGGGGATTGGGGAGTGTGTATGTGTGTCATGGAAGGGTGTTGGGGGTGGGTGTTATAGCAGTTAGGGTTCATGTATGTGTATGTATCGTGCAGGGTGTTGGGGCGTGTGTATGTGTGTCATGGGATGTGTTGGGGGAGCATGCATTTATGTATGCATCATGGAGGGTTAGCAGAGGTATGTGTTTTATGAGAGGTGACGGGCGGGTACGTGCATGTTTCAAAGGGGTGTTGGGGCACTCATGAATGCATTTATGTATGTCATAGGGAGTGTCAAGGACTGCATGTATGTGTGTGTGTGTGCATACATATGTCATGGAAGGTGGCAGTACATGCATGTTTTTGTGTCATGGGGAGCGTTGGCAGGTGTGTATGTGTGTCTCATTGTGGATGTTGGAGGGGTGCGTGCATGTCTACATGTGTCTTGGGCATTTTCCATCTCTCCCCTACCCCCCTGCACTCTGGTTCCCTTTGCCCAGCAGTGCATTTCCCCCTCCCCTCCCATCCAACTTTGCACTCTCTCTTTCCCCTGCCTTTCACTCTCTCACTTATATTCTTTGAGTCTCAACCCCTCCTCTAATCCTGCCCATCCCCGATGCTCCACTCCACTTCTCCCTCCCTCCTCTCTAGCACCACCCATTCCCTTATGTATTCCCTGCCTCTCTTTTATGCCACACCCCTTCTCTGTTTGGTTTACCACCTTAACCAGCCCTTCCCAGGGAGCCAGCTCGCAGCCTCATTCTTCACGCCAGAAGGACTGAGGTCTCCTGCTGGCATCTTCAGCCATGGGCACACTGTTCATGCCAGCAGGAACCGGAGTGTCCTACTGGCATCTTCAGGATACAGTACTGTTCTTTATGCCAGTGGGACAAAGGGGCCTCCTTCTGGCATCTTCAGGCCACAGTCCAGTTCATCATACTAGCAGAACCGTGGGCCTCCCACTGGCTTCGTCAGACCGCAGCCCCATGTTTCATTGCAGTGGGACCCAGGGTTTCCCTCTGGCAATTTCTGAACATAGTCCCCCCTCCCCCTTCATATCAGTGAACTGGGGCTCCCACCACCTCTTTCATTTGCTTCTTTGGGGGTGAGAGGGCCATACCCATCTGTTTGTTTGCACATGCTTGCAAATAGTCAAACAAATAGATGTGTATGGACAGACAAACTCATCAGCAATAAAAAGGAAAGAACCTTCCACAATAAACACTATTGCTTATGAAAATGTGCCTAAAAATGAATGTAGGATTAGAAAGAGTGAATGGAAATGCAATACAGTACTGAAGGTGTGACAGAAAGAGCAGGAGGAAGAAAAAAAATTAAAAATAAGAATAAATGAAGGCTAAAGACAAAGCCTAGAAGAGATTTATTTTTTTAAAGGAGTTCATATGGATCTGTATTAATTTACTTTTATTGAAGGCAGCTTTCAAAACGATTTACCCATATTCTTTCAACTGTTGGAATTTTTTTTATTGTGCTCAGACTCTCAGCCTCATTGAGAAGTAGCATTGCCGCAAATTTGTTTAAGTCAAGTAAAAAGTATGCATACCGATGAAATTTTCACATGTCCATATGTGCTTTTGCAGCAAAATTCCTACCGCACAATACGGCAGGTGCAAATCTCCACGCATACCCTACACTCTTCAAAATTTTCAAAGCACAAACTGTTCACGGACTTTCCCTTAGAAAACTGCAACAAAGATTGTGAATAAAAATGACCTCCGGACTTTGCCCCAATGTGGGCAGTTTGAAAATTGTCCCCATTAGAGGTGATTTCATAAAGCATTTCGTCACATGCAAAGGCCTTTCTCCGTGCATGAAAAGGCTTTTATAAAATTACCTCGAGGTTACGTTCATAAAAGTACACACAGTGCCAAGAAGTTAGGTATTTTCATGTGGTGCAAGTGTGCTCAGTGGTGGAGCTGCCCTGGGCTCCTGCACAACTGGGGCCCAGCTGTCCTGCTGCCCATAAGTTAAAGCGGCCCTATTCAGTGACAGTTCAAGGTCATGAAGTGCCCTAGCGCGAACCTCATTACCAGAGCCGCCCTGCTCCTGCCCACGCGCTCATGGCTGCCGCTGCTGCCCCTCTTCGCGACATGCGCTGGCGGCAGTACATTTCAAAAGGTCCTGTGGCACTGCAGTTACTTCTCTTCCAGCACTGTGGCACCATTTGCACTTCCAGGCCCCTCCGATTCCACTTTAGCAGGAAAAGGAATCAGAGGAGGGCAGAAGCACGTATGGCACTGTGGTGCAGGAAGAGACGGTAACTCAGGTTCTGCGGTGCCTTTTTTAATGTATTTCCGGCGCTGGGAAATGGGCACCCTAAACAGCATGGGGGCCCGCAAACAGGAAAGGGGGGGAGGCCATTTGCAAATGTTTTCCCAGGCCCCATAAGGGGTTGAAGCAGCTCTATTATGCACAAGCATTTTGCCTTAGCCCAGGTATAAAGGCCGACATCCAGATTTTTTTAAAGTATGAATGTACTGATACATTCTTACGTTGCTGGCCTGACAAATCACGCCCACAACATGCTCCCTTCCAAACTGTGCACTGTTTACATGTTTCAGGGCTGCACAGGCCTTCCCAAATGACAAACACTAACCAACATAATCTCCATAACCAACATAAACATGTTCGACACCTTGATCTGGATGTTTTTGTTTTCCAGGTCCCTTTCAGAAAATGAAACGTTATATGATAATGATACACACTTATGAGAAGAAGACAGAGACAACGTTTGGCAGGACCTACATCTATTTTGCTGAAGGGGGTATTTACAAAGTCTCTTTCGGTCTTTTTACAAATTTCTCTCCTTCTTTCCAAATCTGTCACCTGTTTTCTCAGTGGCCCAAGCAGAGTTAGCAAATTGAATCAATCATCTGTTACCTTTACTGCTGAATGTCATTATCTCTATTCTTACAGCTTGAATCATCCTATCTGTATGAGTCTATATACTGTCTGTGCAATCAGGGTTTGATACACATTTAAACCTTCTAAAACCAATTGTGTCTACCCTGCTTCCCATCTCCCCCCCAACACTGTACACTATAGAAAAGAGCTACAAAAGCCATAGAATCAATATGGATGATATACGGTGGGAGTGAACAAAAGATGGAAACTATTGTGCTATTTATCACCAAAGCTAAAAAATAATTTATTGTATTGAAGATTCTTTTCTTCATATTTTTGGTGCCAACACTGGTCCTTGCACTCTTTTGCCTTTTGAACTACCTGCTAAGTTCTTTGTGGAAGCTAAACACTGATAAGCCCAGCAAAGTGTCAGGGAATCAAGGAGATGGGAAAAAATCCCTGCTATGTTAAATCCAAAACCAGAGCGGAGCATTTTAAAGAATGTAATATATTATTTCCAATTTACACAGAATGTGCTATTCATACATTGTGCAGATGTATCAGTGATATTTGGGTTCAAATCCCACTAGAGGACAGCAACCTTGGGCCGGAAGAACTGGGGTTTCTAGTCTCACAGGTGCTCCTTGTGGTCTTGGGCAAGCCACTTAACCCTCCATAGCCCATGTTCCCTGTAAAATAGTTATCTCCAAGTTATAATGCCCTGTTCAATGTAATTTCAGTTTGTTCAATGTAAACCGCACTGATGCAGAATAGCGCGGTATATAAGTGAATGTAAATAAATAAATAAAATAAATAAAAATATTTCCTAAACATGACGATGGGTCAGTTTAAAATCCCTAGCCATGAAGCTTTCAGCTTAGAATTTGTGATTCATTTGGCTGATTTTGTTATTTATAAACCGCTTCATATGAATCCATTAGTGCTTCTACTTACTGAGGAACATTAAGGTTTTGCAGTTAATGCAAATTAAGTGCCACAATCTCTACAGTAAGCCTGCCTCTACCATTAGGGTTTGCAGATCTAGAACTTTGTTGCCTAGACTGTGGGTGTTTGTGCTCACTGCTTTCCTGTTCTTTTTGGTTGACTTGTTGTTGAGAAATGAGTTGCTAAGATGGTTTGGGTTTCCCCCCACGGTTGTCTTGCTTTTGCTGGGAGTGCCATCCTGTGCTCCTCAGCTTCCACATGCTACCCCCATCCTCTAGTTTAAACACCTATGAATTTATTGCCTGAATTTATCAGTCCAGAAAAAAGTTACAAAGTGAGAAATTCAGCCAATAAATTCATAGGCGTTTAAATTAGATGATGGGAGTGGCACGTGGAAGCTAAGGAGTTCAGGATGTCACCCCCAGCAAAAGCAAGACAGAAGTGGGGGAAAAAAACAAACCATCTTAGCAACTCATTTCTCAACAACAGAGAAGAGGAAACTAGGCAAAAGGCTGTAAAGATCATGCAAACGTCCACAAAAAAAGAACAGGAAAGTAGTGAGCACAAACACCCACAGTCTAGGCAACAAAGTTCCAGATTTGCAAACCCAAATAGTAGAGGCAGGCTTAGATATTGAACTATGTCTCTGTAATAGCAAAATTTGCCCCATGAATGAGACGCGGCCACACTAGGCCATAATCTCTTTAGGAGGGACTGAGATAGTCAAAAGTGAAAAACAATATTAAAGCAACTGAAATGCAGGGAGTTTGGAGAAAGGAGGAAGCAATATGTGTCATCTTGGAAAGAGAAGTTGGATCTTCTATCCACTCAGGTGTTGTCTACAGATCTTCAACTCATAACAGAGAAACTGGACAGAGATCTGGCCATAGACATCCAAATGTTGGAAATTAAAGGGGAGGTGCTGTTGCTAGGAGAGTTCAATATGTGGGAAGTGGATTGGGTTATGCCATCTGCAGAATCAGAAAGAAGTAGCGAAATTGTAGATGCCATACGTCATTCTTCTCAGATAAATAGTGAAGCGACGCATATGAGAAGGAGTGAGACGGGATCTAGTACCTATAAATGGAGACAGTGTGTCCTCTGTCAGTGTCAGAGCCCACTTGGAAAGTAGTGATCATCATATAAGGGCTAAAGCAGAGTCCAGAGGTAGAAAACTCAGTCTTGGATTTAAAACATATTGGGCCCGATATTAAGTGCTGGCAGCTAGCGTGATTACAGCAGCTAGCCACCAGCACTGAACATTAAACCCAGCTTTTCAATGCTGGGATCATATCCAGCCCCAGCTTTGAATATCTGGACTGACTGGAACACTCTGGACATGCCCCAATGCTAAGTAGTTAGCATCAGGGCATGTATTTATTTACATTCTCTTATATACTGTGCTATTCTGCATCAGTGCAGTTTATATTGAGCAAACTGAAGTTACATTGAACAGGGCATTATAACTTGGAGATAACTATTTTACAGGGAAAATGGGCTATGGAGGGTTAAGTGGCTTGCCCAAGACCACAAGGAGCACCTGTGGGACTAGAAACCCCAGTCCTTCCAGCCCAAGGTTGCTGTCCTCTAGTGGGATTTCAACCCCTGACCTTCTGGCCTGAAGTACCTTGCCCCAACCACTAGGCCACTCCTCCACTCCATTAATGTAGTAATGTAAATCAGAGATATCCCTCTAAGCAGCATTTACATGGTCTGTAAATCGTTTAAATGCTTTTGAATATCAGGCATATTGACTTTAGTAAAATAGGGAAGAACCTGAAGGAGGAACTGGCAGGATGGGAGGAGATAAGAGAAGTGGAAAGACAGTAAGCCAAATTGAAAGGAGCTATAAAAAGACAACAGATCTTTATGTAAGGAAAGTCAATAAAAGCAATAGGAGAAGGAAATCTATATTGTTTTCCAAGGAAGTGATTAAAAAGAATAGAGGCAAAAAATGTAGCATTCACAAAATACAGAAGGTCACAAGAGGAACACAGAAAAGAATACTGGAGAAAGCTCAAAAAGGCAACGAGAGAAATCAGGATAGCAAAAGAACAAGCAGAAGAAAAAAATGGCCAAGGATGTAAAGCAAGGTGACTAGATTTTTGTCAGATATGTTGGAAAGAAGAGGAAGACTGGATGTGGACTTGTAAGACTGAAAGATGCTGAAGACCACTGTGTAGAGCTGATGAGGAAAAAGCGGAACTGCTGAACAAATATTTCTGTGTTCATGGAAGAAAATCTTGGCTGACGGATGGCTGACAAAGATAAATATGGAAGTAGAGTAGATACTACACCATTTACAAAAGAAAGTGTCTATGAACATTTTAAAAAACTAAAAGTGGACAAAGCCATGTGGCCAGACCAGGGACATCCCAGGATACCGAGGGAGCTCAAAAAAAGATTCTAATGGATCCTCTTAAGGAAGTGTTTAAAAGATTGTTAGAGACAGGAGAGGATCCGCAGGACATGAATAAACTGAGAAGTCTGAAACTAGGACGCAAGGTGGTGAACTGGATTAGAAACTGGTTGACTGACAGATGACAGAGAACGGTGGTATCTAGAATTCAATCAGAAGGAAGAAAGATGAGAAATAGAGTACCTCAAGGATCTTTGTAGATGATATTGCCTAAGGGTTAGAAGGAAAAGTTTGTTTTTTTTTAAATTTGCAATAGAAGCAACACTCCAAGGGAGCTGACAACATGACAAATGAGCTACAAAAATTAGAAGTAAGGTCTAATGCTTGGCAGTTTAGATTTAATGCAAAGTGCAGAGTGATGCACTTGGGGTGCAGAAATCCAAAAGAACAGTTTGCGATAGAGGATGAGAGGGTGATTATTCAAGGATCAGGAGTGAGACCTTGGGTTGACAGTGTCTGAAAAACTCAAGGTTGCAAAGCAATGTGAGTAGGTGGTGGCCAAAGGGTGTAGGGTGCTAGGCTGCATAGAGTGGGGCATGATAACTGAAAGAAGGAGGTGATAATGCCGGTGGACAAATTATTGGTGAGGCCTCACTTGGAGCACTGTGTTCAGTTTTGGAGGAAACACCTCACTAAGGATATGAAAAGACTTGAAGAAATTCAGAGGAGAGTGATCAAAATGGAATGAGCTTTGCACCAGAAACTGTATGAAAAGAGACTTGAAGACCTGAATATGTATACCCTAGCAGAAAGGATGAACAGCAGAAAGTTGATACAAATGTTTAGCTAACTGAAAGATATTAATGAGCAAACAAACCTTTTCCAAAGATGGGTAAGCTATAAAACTAGAAGATTTGAAATGAAGCTGAAAGGAGGAAAATTGAAAAACAACCTCAGGATCTACTTTTTCACTAGGTCAAAAAAACCTGCATATTAATTAACAGTACGTTCATTTTACTGCCCCGCCATCACGTCTTCAGATCTGAAATGGCCAGCAGGGAGGTGCATGTATCATGGCAATACCTCGGCGGCATGTCTATGTACCTAGTTTTGCAGCCGTGCATTTCGGAGACATCCACATTTCTAAAATGGTCTGCAAAAATACATGTACCCAGCCTTGTTATATGCACAGGCCTGTCTCCAGACCTGGTTGCGGGGATGCGTATCTTTCAAGGCGGAGACAGCATAATTTCAGAAGGCACTTACATGTTCCTCCATTCACTATCGCCATTCCCTGGGAATTTGGGATGTGGTGCCCTGGATGCCCCAGATTCCCTCTAGATGGCCCTTCTAAAATGCCGCTTCAGATTTCATTCTTATTTTTATACATAGACCAGGGGTCCTCAAACTACGGCCCGCGGGCCACATGCGGCCCGCCGAGGACATTTATCCGGCCCGCTGGGTGTTTTTGCCGCCGCTGCCTGTCCTCAGGGGCGGCTCTACCATGAGGCGAAGTGAGGCGGCTGCAGTTGCTGGTTGTGTGACAGACTTTCCCTTCATGCCTAGAGGCGCTTTGCCTTTCTTTGGTGTTCCAGTGGCCTGATTGGTCTTGTGAGGGTGATCAGGGAGGGGCTTCGTTTCCCGCTCACCTCCCCGATGCCGATTGGGACTGCTGCAGTTGCTGGTTGTGTGGCGGGATTTCCCTTCGCGCCTAGAGGTACTTTGACTTTCTTTGGTGTTCCGGTGGCCCGATTGGTCTTGTGAGGGTGATCGGGGAGGGGCTCCACTTCCCGCTCATCTCTCCGATGCCGACCATAAAAAAGGTAGGGGGTATTAGAATATTTTCTTGTCTATGGCAGAATGAGAACTTTTCTGATGCGTATTCATGTCCTGGAGGAGGTTCTGTATAAACTTGGATTCAATATGTGAAGGGCATTGCTGAAATTGGGTGTGGACATCCAAGGTCTTGGGAAAGCCCCAAACATGCCTCTATTCAGCCTTGGATGTTTTCGCGCTGGTGACATCCTTAGAACTGCTTTATAAAATGGCTCCAGGGATGCCTCTATGCTTTGAACATCTGTATGTCCATTTTCAAAGCAAGAATAGTGTTCCTAAAATAATCCCCCCCCCCCCCCCGATATTTATCATCTTGATTCAAAACATCTCATTTGAGTTTATTTCAGAAGTAAAAATACAATTAGGCCATACTTCTCCCTTAAGAAGGACTCTAGCTTCCTCTTTCCTATAGAATTTATTAGTTGACTGGAGAGCAAAAGTGGGCAACAAAGAAGAAGGCAAAGTGGTTGGAAAATTTGGACTTGGTAACAGAAATGAAGCTAGAGAAGGACTGATAGAATTCTGCAAGACCAAAGATCTCAAATACCTTCTTCTCAAATACCTTCTTCCAGTAACACAAGTGGCAACTGTACACATAGACTTTCCCCAATGGATTGCACAAATATCAAACTGACTACATCTGTGGAAGTCAATGTTGGAAAAGATAAAACCTGGAGCCAACTATGGTACAGATCACCAAAATAAGATATGTGCAGTGTGCATAGGAATTTGTTCATAGTTTTTTTTTTTAAACTATAGTCCAGCCCTCCAACGGTCTGAGGGACAGTGAACTGGCCCCCTGTTTAAAAAGTTTGAGGACCCCTGACATAGACAAAGCGGTTTACAAATCCAAATCAAAAAGACATGAAAGGAACTCCATAAATTCGCTAGAAATAGAGGAAAGGGAATGCATATCAACTGCAAAACCTTCTGTGCTGTTATTTGTTTAACAGTTTTTTATACCCCTCTATCCTTCACTCAGAGCGGTTTACATTAAACAATAACTTATACAGACAAGGGACTGTATCGCGGTGTTGACTGCTACATTGAAACAGAGTTGATAACATAGTAACATACTTGTAAAAACTTATGAAACTTATAAACAAAAACTATATACAATATAGAGGACAGGTATGGGTAAGTAATAACTCGGCTTAGATAACTAATAATGCAGTGTGTGTTGGCGTTTACAGAAGTATGCTACTATGATATTGGTTGCATTATTTATATATTGCTTATGTGATGTGACCAAGGTGTTCAGTGTTGGGCCTTCCTTGCAGTTTCCTATTTTAGGAATGCAAAGAATGATTCTTTTAGTGTGCATGATAGACACAGCAGATAATGCAATTCAATTAGCTATAACTATTCAGGTGGCATTAACTGCGCCATCTGTCACATTGAAAGTTATTTAATGCACGGTATCTGCAGTAAAACTCAATGTGGTACAGGAAGATCTACTCACATCACACCTCTACTACTAATCATTTGTATAGTGTCTTATAGCGCTATGCCAATGATTAATATTAGTAGTAATACCTCTACTCTGCGAACAACACTGGCTTCCAGTCTCAGCTAGAATTAAATGTAAAAGCCCACTCTTGGTACACTTGGCCAACTATACAGGATTCCCTATTTATCTCAACTTCTTCTTAATCCCCTATTGCCCTTCCTGTATACTAAGGTCATTCCTGGGAAAGATTGTTGCCATTCCATCTCGTACTAAAATGAAGCTAAAACCATCATGAATACAGCTTTTAATTGTATTGCTCCTAAGCTATAGAACTCCCTTTCACCCAAACTATGGCTAGAGAGTTCTTACAAAAGATTTAAAATAGGAGAAAAGCATGGCAGTTCCTCAAGCCTTATAATAATCGGCCCTGGGTTTTCAGCAGAAGATCTTCCCTTTCTTTATGGTTTGTCAATTAATTGTCATTTTGGGAAGAAACCGACCTATCTCTTTCCTCCCAATTATTTCTTGTCGTTGAGCTTGTGTTTCTGAATCATTCAATATTTTAATTATGTAAACCGCTTTGATATGTATTTGAATTGCGGTATAGCAAATTCTTTTACGTAAATCAATATCTTACCATGCATTAACTGTAAAGTGCGATCTCTTCCTATTCTCTGTTCGTTCTGTGTTAATTTCTGGCAGCAGCAGATAGCGTGTGTTAATGATTAATGCACTGTTTTAGCTGCTAACACAGCGGGTCATGCTTACTGCCATGGGAACAGCTAACACAGCTTAGTAAATAGGGTCCTAAGGGATTTCTTTAGGTTTCAATAGGATCCTGTTTCTGTACAGAATAATTCTTCCCTTTGCCCTCCTGAGAGAAGAAAGTTCACGGCCTAGAGGATTCTCTCCCCCCCCCCATTTCTGCTCATGCATGCTCGCCTGGCCTGGCAGAAGACTGGTTAGATTGGAGCAGGTCTTTCCAAATCTGTCCTGCTGACCCCACATCCAGCTTTTTTTTCCAGGATATCCACACTAAATACATGACATCCAGTATATGCAGATTTATCTGGTTCATATTGATAGTGGGTATCCTGAAAACCCAACAGGCTGTGGTGGGGGTCAGCAGGTGAGGTTTGGGAAGCCCTGAATGCAGATTACCAGATTACTGCTTGTCATAGCGACAGGGCTCCTGAACCTCTTCTATATTTACCTCATGCCATAAGTTCTGCTTTTCCTAGCCCCTTTTACTAAAGCCTTTCACATGTAGAACAAACGTATGCTACATGCACAGCCTCCACATTAACTCGCGGAGGGGGGGGGGGAGGGTGACCAGCATATTCCTGGCAGCTAACACTCGGATGTGAGCACTAAAGTGTGCCCAGTAAGGCCGGTTCACCTAACAAGTCCCATAGAGGTGTCTTTAGATGAACTTGTATTAAGAGCCACATTGCCCTGGTGCTAGCAGAAATGCACTCTCCACTCCCACAACTCCACCCCTTCCCCACCCCACGGTGTGATGGCCAATTACTGTGCAGTATACCACGTGGTCACTGGCACACCCCCACATTAGTGTTCCTGGCTGCCAGCGGCCACACATTAAAACACATGTTAACTGGCTATCGGGCTTTAGTAAAGGG
Organism: Ichthyophis bannanicus; assembly: GCA_033557465.1. Classification (NCBI taxonomy): domain Eukaryota; kingdom Metazoa; phylum Chordata; class Amphibia; order Gymnophiona; family Ichthyophiidae; genus Ichthyophis; species Ichthyophis bannanicus. Next base: position 303,056,770 of record CM066032.1, on the reverse strand, counting down.
GCCTTTAGAGTACTGCAGTTACAAATTCACGAATGCGGTGAGCTAAGACCAGTCTGTCTTATAAAAAGAAGTTGGTTGGCATGATTAAGAGAGAGTCCCTCGGATCTAGACACGCATCCCTCTGGTCACAAAGTAGAAAAGGTGTGTGCTAGAGCCTCTAGGAACTCTCCTACCCACCAAGGTAGATGAGGATTAGGGATGTGCATTTGCTATTGCCCATTTGGTTTGTTGAGGCGCTTAAAAAAAATGTACGGGTTGATATTCAAAACGATTTAACCTAACCAGTTAAATCATGGAGAGCAGAAGATTCAGCGGCGCATAGCCATTTTATATCACTGAATATCCCTTCCATGCACCCCTATGTAGCATAGGAACATTCAGGGGACGCTCCGGGGGTGCTGCTATGGTTACTTGACCAGCAGCAATATTCAGCCACTGGCCCGGTTAACATAAACTGGCTAAGATAAAAGTGGTCCTAACCTTAGTCGGTTTCACTAACTGACTATTGCCACTGCGCGCTGCATATGCCTTGTAGCACTTTATAAATGTTTAATACTAGTAGTGGTGGTACACCATACAATATATTCAATGCCGGTGGTGAGATATGCATTGAGCAACTGTGTTCTTTGCACATGGCCCCACTTTTCAGTCCCATTATTCAACCCCTATTGAGTTTCGCAAATGAGGCCCCGCAATCGGTCTCTGCACATGGCCCCGCTTCCCTCTGCATCCCCCTCAGGCCATCCCTGTGGATATGACCCCAGCATTGAATATCGAGATCTAGTTGAAAACGGCAACAGCCACTTTAAGTGTGCGGGGCCACCACCACTGACTATCGACCCCTTAGTGCAGGGGTAGGGAACCCTGGTCCTGGAGAGCCGCAGACCAGTCAGGTTTTCGGGATATCCCTAATGAACATGCATGAGATATATATGCATTAGAGATATCCTGCCAACCTGACTGGTTTGTGGCCCTCCAGGGCTGGATTTGGAGACCCCTGTCATTTAAGATTGTGAGTGGGCAAGGTGCAGACGTCCTAGACATCGAAAGGGTATATAGAATGTGACACATTCCTCCTCGATTCTCACCACCACCAAAAAGTTGTCTAATAGACAATATTTTGGTGGTGGTGAGAAGTGAGGAGGAATGTGACACATTCTATCTAACCTTTTTGATGTCTTGGACGTCTGCACCTTGCCCACTCACGATCTTACATGACAGAGGTGTAAGGCAGGGGTCTCCAAATCCAGCCCTGGAGGGCCACAAACCAGTCAGGTTGGCAGGATATCTCTAATGCATATATATCTCATGCATATTCATTAGGGATATCCCGAAAACCTGACTGGTCTGCGGCTCTCCAGGACCAGGGTTCCCCACCCCTGCCTTAGTGCACACAAAATCAAACGAATGCACATTAGCGTGTGTACAATCCGTTTTCACGCATTAAAAAGTTCTAATGCTGGCTAGGAAGAATTCTTAACATGAAAATAAGGGGTAAAAAGCCAATGTTTGAGAAAACGAACCAGAAAGGTTTTGCATGCGCACATCCCTATTAAGGATGGAAAGAGGGGGGAAACACATGTATCTTTTCCATAAGGAAAAATAGCAGCTGAAGAAAATGATAGATTTCAAAGATGAATATATATTTAATATATAAGTATTTAATTTCATTTGTTTTGAATTTGTTTTCAGTTCCTAGGATAGGTCCAGCTAATGTTACTGTTCAGAATATTACACAGCACTTTGCAGTAGTAAAATGGACAGAAATCCCTGAGGAAGACTGCTTAGGTTTTCTGCGGGGGTACAGAATATACTACACAGATACCTTAAGAAACAGAACTTTGGGTAAGTCAGTCATTTTCATGCGCATGGTGAATTGTGTGTCCTGTTTAGTACTCTTCTCCAGCTCACACTGTCCTTTAGATCAGTGGCATGCCGGCTAGAGGAAGGTGGGGGGGCATAGCTTTCAGCCATTGGCCTGAGAGGGGGTGCTGGAGACCCAGGGGCAGGGCTGGCCTAACCACTAGGCAAACTAGGCGGTCATCTAGGGTGGCAAACTCTGGAGGACAGCAAAAGCAGGGCATTCAAAGCTAAATAAGAGATTTTGAAAGCCAGAGGGGGTGTAAAGCTTGAGGTTCGCCTAGGTTGACTTGGACCAACTCTAGGGCCAGCCCTGCCCAGGGGCATCGCAAAGGGGTGAGTCACGCAGGCCTGGTAGGTCTGTCCAAATTAAATACTCATTCCTCCCTCCTACCACAGCTCCTTCAGCTGGCTGGGCTGGCAGCAGAGACAGCGATCTTAGAAAGGAGTGACAAGCTCCGTGGCGCCTTCATGCTCTCTTTCTGTGCTCTCCGAGGCCTTTGCTGCATCACATCCCCTCTGATGCTACTTCCTGTCACAGGAGGATAGGACGTGGCAAGGCCTCAGAGAGTGCAGGAGTGGAGCACAAAGGCTTCACAGTGCTCTTTTCTTCTTTCTAGGATTTCTGATGCTTCACTGCTACCAGCTCAGCCAGCTGAAGCAGCCATGGTAGGAGAAGAAGGGAGGGAGTTGAATGAAAAATGCTGGACTGTAGGGGTGGTGTAGGGAGAAAAGAGAAAGAGCAGTGAATATAATGGATCACGGGGGAGGGGGGAGTTTAAGGAAAGTAGGGAGATGCTGGACAATGGAGTGGGGGAAGAGGAAAGAGAACAGGGAGATTCTAAATCATAGAGTGGGTAGGGAAAAGTCAAGTGGGGGAAAAGAACAGGGAGAAGTTGGTCCATGAGGTGGGATAGGGGGAAGAGAACAGAGAGATGCTGGCCCATGGAGTGGAATGGAGACTGGGATAGAAAGGGAAGAGAACAGAGAGATGCTGGCCCATGGAGTGGAATGGAGACTGGGATAGAAAGGGAAGAGAATAGAGAGATGCTGGCCCATGGAGTGGAATGGAGACTGGGATAGAAAGGGAAGAGAACAGAGAGATGCTGGCCCATAGAGTGGAATGGAGACTGGGATAGAAAGGGAAGAGAACAGAGAGATGCTGGCCCATGGAGTGGAATGGAGACTGGGATAGAAAGGGAAGAGAACAGAGAGATGCTGGCCCATGGAGTGGAATGGAGACTGGGATAGAAAGGGAAGAGAACAGAGAGATGCTGGCCCATGGAGTGGAATGGAGACTGGGATAGAAAGGGAAGAGAATAGAGAGATGCTGGATCATGTGCAAAGAGAAAGTAAAGAGGCTGGACCATGGAGTGGGGTTGGGGTGGGGCTGGGAGGGAAAAAACAGGGAGATGTTGGATGGTGGGGGGATAGGAAGAAAGGGGAGGTGCTGGACCATTGAGTGGGAGTAGGATGAAGGAAGGTGAGAGTGAAGAGAATTGAGTGATGCTGGACCATGGGGAGAAAGGGAAGAAAAAGGAGAGATACTAAACAATGGAATAGAGTGGGATGGGGGGGACAGGGAATAGAACAGGAAAATGTTAGACCATAGGGAGTAGGAGAAGTAGGGAACAGGGAGGCGGAAGGCAGATCTGGGGATGGTGGTGGGAGAACAGTACTGATGCTGGCAGATGGTGTGGTTGGGAGAAAGGGACTGAATGTTGGGTTTAGGAGAAGGGATCTAGGAAGAAGGTAAGTAGGGAGATAAGATAGGAAGAAGTAGATGGAAAGCTGGTAGGTGATGAAAGATTTAAAGAGGGAGATTAGAGACTGGAGGATGACAAGGAGGGGTAAAAATCTGAATTTATAGAGAGGTAGAAAAGAAAGATATGGAGGAAAGAGCCAAAACAGAAAGATCATTGTCAAAGACAGATGGAGGGGAGGAATGGGGGAAGACAGGAGGAGAAATGGAAAATGGACAGGGAACTGTGGAAAGAGAGAAGAGAAGGCAAGCCGAGGAAAACAGAAAACAGAGTGGGACCAACATGATTGGTCATAGGCACCATCTCTCGCCTCTCTTCTTGCTCACTTCTCTCTTCACACTCTGCCACCCGATCTCAGCTGACAGCGGAAGAGGATAGGAGTCAGTGGCATGGCAACCAGCCACTCCTGTAATCCCTTTTTCTTGCTGTCACCGGCACCTCTCCCAGTTTGCAGTAGAAATCTGCAGAGCATCAGGCAGATCAAACAGCTGGACTAAGCAGTCAACTACATGGGCAGTGGCAGAAAGAGCAAATTACAGAAGTACTGGGGCTGTTGCACCTCCATGTTTGCTCTCCTTCTGTCAGCCGGGATTGGACCAGCAGGGAAGGGGGCAGAGGATCAGGGGAGATGGGGAGATGGGGGAGGGCAAATGTAAACATTAGCCCCTGGGTGCTGGATAGCCATGGAACACCACTGCTTAAGGCAATATTTTACTGTTTCAGTCAAAGAAATATAGTTGGCAGATTGTTGCTTGAATGCTAGAATTTTACACCATAACTGTATCCTCCAGAATCATATATCTTTAATTAACAAAAATAAGCTTTGGGGAGTCACTCTGCCTCTTTGGTATGCATGAGCCTACCTAATTTGTGCAAAAATCCCCTAGATCCATCATCTTGACATGAAGGCATCAATTTGAAAAGCCTCTTGAATGTGTAGAACATTGATTTATATCTCAAATAGACACTTATACAATTTTCCAGGGTACATCATGTAAAAATAGGCGCTCAGAAAATAAAGCAAGTTCAGAAGGACTGCTGGTCAGTGAACGGGTGCGTCCTGGCTGTAAATCACCATTGCATGTGGGGGCATTTGCACACCTTATTTAAGTTTTATTTTTTGGTGGTTGCCCTTTCACTGTGAAGAACGAGTAACAAAAAACGTAGAACACTGAAGTTCGCTCTCTGAAGCTGATAGAATCACAGATAATTTGCAGAAATGTGCAGCATCAGTAAAAAGAGGAAGAATTGAATGTTGAGATGTGCTAGCCTTCTCTCTAGGGGTCTGGGTTATCTTATCTCCAGTTTGTGCCTGTTTCCTGGCCCTGCTTCTAGGGCAACTGCACTGATAATCACTGCAACATTACAGAAAAAAGTTCCTTTTTGCTTCTGTGACAGATGTGTAGACAGATTTTTCCAATAGTACAGCTGGCAGCACTGCTGATGTGGAGGTTTAACAAACGTCTGGGCACACTGGTAGTTCACGCGAACCAGTCCAAACTTCATGAAAGTCAAAACAAACAGGGGACCCAATAGGACTAATAAGTAGATATTGGAAAATCAGAAGTGCTCTCCAGTAATTGGCAGTCAAGGGCTAGAAGTAGTCAGTGCCTGGATGATGACATAGGGCATAGTTAGCCCTGGTTGCAGAAGGGATAATATGGTGTAGACTGGCCACACTCCAGCATTTCCAGGTTTGGAAAGTTAAATTACTTTCACTTTGAGGAACTCAGACGGCTCTCCCCCATGATTCAGGCTTGACTACCATGCTTGAATTACACTAGCAGAGAAATTGAGAAGGGCTGGGTTTTGGGATTAATTACTTACCTTTTCCTAGGGCTGGCCCCAGAGTTGGTTCAAGGTGTCCGCACCCTAGGCAAACCTTAAGCCTTATGCTCCCCCGGCTGTTTGGCTTTGAATGTCCTGTTCTTTGCCCCCACCCCACCCCACCCCAGAAGCTGCTTCACTAGGTAATCGCCTGTTTGCCTGATGGTTGAGTCAGCCGTGCCTTTTCCTAATCCAAGTTCAAGATGAGTTAGATAGTAACATGATAAATGCAGATAAAAAGCAGCATGGCCCAGTGTTGGTCGGCCCATTCAGGTGACTAGAGTTGTACTTGCCTTCATACAGGTTACCCCATTAGTGCCTTTGTTTAGGGTTGTAACTGCCGCTCTCTGTAGGTTATCCCCCTCCTTTGTTTTTAGGGTTGCAACCTCTGCTCCATGCAAGTTACCACCTTCTATGCCTTTTTTAAAGTGTGAAAGTCATTTAAGTTTTGCTTTTACTATTACTACTACTTACGATTGCCAACTGGCCGGTTTTTATATGGCCAAGCCGGCTGCTGGCAGAGAGTTAAAACCAGCTATGTAAAAGCCATTTACATGTGAGGGAACCTGCTGCTGCTTTTCCCGGGTCTATGGTGCAGTGACGTCAGTCATCCCCTTGCCTCCCCCCAGCTGACAACAGCAGCAGCGGCGGCTTAAAAAAACAAACAAGCAAAAGCTCGGGGTTCCGATTCCAGCATTCTTCTCTGTCGCCAGCCCCGCCCCCTTCTGATGTGAGGTATGTGTCAGAAGGGGGCGGGTCCAGCAGAGACAAGTGCGCTGGAATTGGGACCCTGCACTTTTGCTTGTGGCAGCAGTGTAGGGTATGGGAGAGTGGCCATGTTGGGCATCGGCAGGGGCCAGAGGTGAAGGGTATATGCTGGACAAAGTGAGCAGGGGGACAGATGCTGCACAAGGGGGTGGCAGGAGGACAGATGCTGGATACAGAAGCAGATGTTGGACAAAGGGAGGTAGGGAGAGAGATGTTGGAGACCAGGGCCAGAGGAAAGGTGCTGGACATGAGGGTGAGACAGGGGAACAGATGCTGATCGGGGGGGGGGGGGGGAGAAGAGCAGATGATGCCTGCAGGGGGGAGGTGGAGGGCAGATGCTGGCCATAGGATGAGGGGACAGTAAGCTGAAGTTTGCTAGTGGAAGAATGGAGGACAGATGCTAGGAATGGAGGGATAAGGGGGAAAAGGGCAGATGTTGGGGGACATAGGAATAAAGGGCAGATACTGGGCATGATGGGGAGCATAGGGGAGAAAGGGCGGATGCAGGACATGGGGGTAGGGAGGACAGATGTTGGGCATGGAGGAGATGGGGAGAAAGAGCAGATGTTGGGCAGGGGGGGAGATGGGAGAGAAAGAGCATGGGGCATCAAGGAAAGATACTGGGCATAGGGGGAATGGGGAAAAAGGCTGATGCTGAGCATGGGTGTACTGGTAAGGGGCACTCTGAGGAGAGATGCTGGACATGAGGAGGGGAGATTTTGGACAGGGGAAAGATAGGGCCATAGAGGGGAAGTGCTGGACATGAGGAGAGAAGGATAAGGACAGGAAACAGAGGGGAGATGATGGACATGAGGAGGATAGGGGTAGGGACACAGAGGAGAGATGCTGGGTATAGGGTGAGGAGGAGGAAGACAGTTGGTTAAAGACTGGGAAATAAGAGGCTGTGGAGGAGAGAGAGGGGGAATGGGAGGGTTGGTGTGAGGGGAAAAGATGGAAAGCTGAAGCCAAATACAGGTTAAAAAAAAAAGTAAAATTGAGAAGTGGTTGGTTAGGAGGAGTGAAATTTGGATAGAGAAGCAGAAAAATAATCCAAGGAAAACTGAAAAGAAGAAATTAATGTTACAGTCTGACCTAAGGGAGGAAGTGAAGGCAGGAGAGAGAAGATATGGCAAATGAATAGGAGATTATGAAAAGAGAGGTAAGAGAAGACAGATGAAAACAGACACCAGAGACTGGGACTAAAAGCAATTAAAAAATAAAATGCCCTGACATTAAAGGTAGAAAAAAAGAATTGTATTTTCTTTTTAGTAATTGGAATATGTCCATTTTTGAAATGTATATCGGCCAGGACTAGTGTTAAACATGGCTGCGGCCCAGTCCAGGCAAAAATTTGGAGGGGATCCTAAATCCTAGCAAGCTGTTTATTCTTTAGCATCAGACTGGTTTGGGGGCTTTATCTGTCTTGGGGATCCAGAACAATTGCCCTAGATGCATTCCTCCTAATGCCAGTGCTGACATCTGCTATCTTTTTTGTCCATGCGATACGGAGTGTGGATCTCTTTCTGTTTCTCTGCTGTTGCGTTGCATTGCATGCAGGGTCTGGCTTTTTGAAGTTTAATTTTCACATACATATTTCTATTTTCACTTTTCGGTAACTTATTTGTTATTTGGTGAAGGTCCATTTGGGTGCTGCATGTGCGACTAAGGCTGGGTATTCCAGAGTTGCCAAGTTACCCAGTTCCAGGAGTGAGATTTTTGGCCAGTTCTGGTTTTAAATTTGCCTTGCAATGCAGTATGGTCTTTGTAGTCCCTGATTTTACCCATTGAAATCAGTGCTGCAGATCCCATAAGACACCAGAATGAGATGGTCAGAAATCCAGGACTGGTATTCTGTTAGCATGTAATTTATACTTAAGAATGTTTAATAATCCGGCTTGTTCAGCTTTCCTAACAGATTTACTGACGTTTGAGGGCCTCCTGCAATATTTACAGTGCTGCCTTTTCCTTATAGAGTCCTTGGGTGAGTTTTGGAAGTTAGTGCTAGCATGGTAGATTTGCTCTTTTCTCTGAAGGATTTTTTTTATATTAATTTCCAATAGGCTTGGTACTTGGAGGGTTTGTATCTCTATTACTAAGGTCTTTGTTTTGTATGGTTAGCTATATACAGTAGACCTAGCTCTGCACTGCACAGATTGGCGGTGGGGGAGTCTGTGGATGCAGAACATATATTTGGATTTAATACAATATGGGTGAGCATATGAGTATTGGGGGTCTGTGACTAAATGGATGTGGAAAGTGCAACCTCTAGTACTCCCTCCCCCACTTCAATAGGGCCTGCAGATACTAAAGCCTGTATTGCTGTCTTCTCTGCAGTTATTTATTGGGGGTGGAGCAGGAGTGGGGCGGGGTGGAGCAGAAGGCGGGACACAAGTAGATGCAGGGGCGGGTTTTTTCCTTTCAAAAAGTTGGCAACCCTACTACCACTCCTACAAATCTTTTGTATAGTGCTACAATGATTCTGTTTCTCGGGACTTTCCTATTCGGAGGGGGACGTGGCAGGGATGCCCCTTGTCCCCGCTTTTATTCGTGTTAACCCTGGAACCCCTCTTAGAGCGTATATGAACTCATAGGGGATTGGTAGGGGCTAGGGTGGGGAAGGAAGAATTTCGGATTTCTGCTTTTGCGGATGATCTTCTCGTATACTTGGGGGTCCCTAGGCAGACCCTGCCAATTTTGCTGAGACTGGTGGCGGATTTTGGGGAATTTTCGGGTTTGAAATTAAACTTAGATAAGTCGGAGGCCTTAGATCTGCAGCAAACGTTGCAGGGGGACTGGGAAGCCTTCCCGTTGAAGTGGGCGGGGACGACACTTCATTATTTTGGGAGTTTACTTGACAGCTGATGTAGGCCAGATGCAGACGGTCAATTTAGCTGCCCTGTTGTCCCAGACCACAGAGCGCTTGAATGGTTGGCGGGACTTACCGCTTTCCCTGGGAGCCCGGGTAGCTCTATACAAGATGACCCTTTTTCCTAAATGGCTGTATATGTTGCAAAGTCTGCCTATCCTGCTGACGAAGAGGGAGATAGCGAAAGTGGAAAAATGTTTAAATTTATTTTATTGGAGGGGGAAGAGACCTCGGCTAAGTCTTAAGACACTACAGAGACCCTGGGGGGGTGGTGGCATGGGAGCCCCAGATATGAGGAGTTATAATATAGCCTGTCTGATGAGGAGCTTGCGGGACTGGTTGGGTACTACAGCGGATTATACGCCCTTGGTGTATGAACAGGAAGTTGCGAAGCCCTTGGCCTTACGGTTTATATTGCATGCGGCAGCTGTAGATCTCCCTCAGTTGGTTGGGGGGCACCCTATCTTTAAGGTCATGCAGCGGGTCTGGCGCCTGTTGTGCAAGGAGTATTCCTGGAATCCGGGGATCACCCCCTTTTTACCCCTATATGGGAATGGGGCATTTGGCCCGGGGTTACAAGGGGGGGCATTTCGGGGGTGGGAGGCTAAAGGAATTGTGGCCTTAGAGCAGGTAGTTGATGACCGGGGGCAGGCCCTCGACTTTGTCGCTCTTCAAAATAGCTATGGTCTCGTGCGTCGGGATTGGTTCGCTTATCTGCAATTGCGCAGCTATCTTCGGAGTCTGGAGAGGCAGAGCCTGCAAACCGTTATCTGTTCTAAATTTGAGGAGTTGCTGTATGCGGGGAGAGTGCAGCGGGCGCGGGTGGCAATGCTGCATAAGGAATATCTTCGCATCAAAGGGTTTCCTGACGAGCATGTCTTGGCGGCAGCTTGGGCCCATGATCTGGGGGTGGAGATTCGAGGGGTTGATATGGTGCAATTGCTTGCAGATATTCCCAGGAGGATTAAGACTGCAGACTTTAGGGATCTACAATATCGTATTTTGCGCCGCTGCCACTTTGCTCCTTGTCGAGCGTTTCGGGCGGGCAGTAGTACTACTGCGAGCTGCCCCCAGTGTGGGATCGCTCGGGCGGACCTGGGGCATATGTGGTGGCAGTGCTTGGTGGTGGTTAGATTCTGGAAGGCGCTTGTGGGATGTCTTACGGGCGTTTTAGGATGCCCACTGAAACGGGACCCCAAACATTTGGTGCTTGGTATGGTTAGGGGGGTGGACGGTCTGGGGGGTGGTCAGCGACTTTGGTTGGGTAAGGTTCTCCTAGTAGTGCGGCGAGTGATTTTGTTGAATTGGCTACTGCCCAGTTGCCCGACCATGGGTCAGTGGAAGAGGGAGGTGTATAAGCTCCTACTGCTTGAGCAACAAGGGGCTAAACATGGGGATGTGGCCACCGATAAATTTGTGGGGGAATGGGGTCCCTACTTGCAAACATTGTCTCCCCGAGTGAGGAGCCGAATCCTTAATGTGCTTGGGTGAGATTTGGGAGAGGGGTCCTGCTTGGAAGGGGCTGGTTTAGGGGGGGAGGGGAGGGAGTTAGGATCTTTAGGACTATGAGTGACAGTTGTAGGGGGGGAGTGTTAAAGTTGTTGATTGAGATGAATCTCTGTATGGTAGGGGGTGGTGGGGGGTAGGGGTGGGGGATCTGGTGCCTGTTTGGATGTTTGTTGATTAGTGGGGTGATGGGCTTCGGGGGTGGTATATGATTGGGACAGCGTTCTGATGGGTGACTGTGGTTTGGGGGTACTGTTGTCTATTCTTTGATACTCTCTGTGTATAGTCACCTATGGAGATATGGATGGCAATGTGTTCCTACTGTTACCGAGCTGTACGCTGGTATTCCTTAGTGGCTGTCTGTAAGTGGAATATGGGGGTGGAGGGGGTAAAATATTGTTATAATTTGAACATGGCTGTGGTTATTGGTGTGCTGTTTTTGCACTGTGTTGTTTTGACTTGATGCGTTTGAGTGGGTTGTGTTCAATAAACAAATTTAAACATAAAACAGGCATCCCCGAAGATGCTTCTCACACTGACGGAATGGTTCCCATGCCAACTGCCCATGAAAACTGATAATACAGATGTGCTGATGCAAAACAGACCATATAAGCTAGTCATTTGCGTGACCAGGACACTGCAGGGTGATCTCTGTGCACTCAGAGATGTTACAACAGCACGTAGAAAATGATATGATTGTCCTGACATACTTTGCAGCACAACATACATCACAATAGGTGAACATTTTAGTTGTGCTTGCATTGGTCATCTCTGACAACGGTCTGTACAATGCTATGTATGGACCAGAAAAAAATCAGAAATTGTCCTCTACAGCTAAATGTCAGAGCATATCCTGACATTAAATAGGGACCCTCAGATAGAGTGCATGCAACAGCGCAAACAGCATCGCTAGATGCCCAAGGGCATCAGCATCTGTCTATACAAATGTGCACATTTGTGAGACTGCTGATGGTGCTGTGTGCCCTGCTGCATGCACTCATTCTGAGGGTCCCTTATCGCTGACAGGGATATGCTTTGACATTTAGCCATAGAGACCCCGTTCTGCTGTATCCTGGCAGATCACACTGGCACCTGTTCATGCTGCAGTCAGCCCTACAGACTAGGTACTGACCAGGCACTAATGTCCTCCGGAAATCACAGTTGCACACACCAGGTCCCCCCATGCACCCTTCTAACAACACACACACTCTCATTTTATATTTCAAGGAATAGATAAAACTTCAATTATCTGAATAAGCACAAGGAGCCACCCAAAAATCCCACCACAACATGTGACACATTTCGAACCTTCAACGGCCCTGCTCCTAAACAATGAAAAGCGCTTCTAAAGACCATTCAGGCCTGCTCCATTTAAATATCTGGCATCTGACATAAGCAAGATGTCAAGAACCTTGAATCTACCAATGTCAGGCCAAGTGCCATCAACAGGTCACCGCCTGGATGATTCGTTCTTTCAGAAAAGATTGGGCCAGTCCAATTCTAAGTTTAAGCCAAGGAGGGAGACTGTCCACAATTTAAAAATCTAACACTGTTCAGCCCATTGAAGCTGCGAATGCCTCGGGCCCCGAAGATGTTTTTGGATGACCCATCTTTTCTTACTAAATAGAATGCCATTTATAGCTTTAAATACTGAATGCACTATTGCAGAAGAAGAGACTTACTAAACAGATAGAGGAAGCACAGGATAAAATTTAAAACTACAATGGATGAACAGAATTATAAATTACAATTGGAAGAAATGAACAAACAGCTGTCTACTTTTTGTGAACATCTGTGTAATCTGGAGATCAGAAAGTTCAAATGTGATCAGTCGGATTATGCTAATAATCAAGTATTTTGATGGATTTATAAGACTGATAATCCACCATCTAAATGTGTTACATTTGATCATTCCACTGATGACAAGGGTGATAATGATGACTCTTATAATAGGGGACGTCATCGTAGACCCCACAATTCTTATGAATAGGAACAGGATTTTCGTGATGGCACTCATCGAGGGAGATGTCCACAATGAGGCTAACAGTATGATCATTAGAGTGGCCCCACCACGAGATCCAAAAGCAAGCAACAGCTGTCATCAATCTCTCCAGACAAGCTCTAACCACTGAGCAGGAGAGTGTACTGAATCTTGGCCTTTGTTTTGTGCCCTTTTAAGGTGAAAGTAGCTCTGCACAAGTTTTTTCGGAAGTTGTCACTCACGTTTTTGCTGACAAACCCTCAGTAACAGACATTTCAGTGGTATCTAATCCTCACTGGATGCTGCCAGGTGAAATAGACCCTACAATATTGACATTCCAGAGACTGGTGCTTTTGAATCTGAAAGCTTTTGAAGGCAAACCTAGACATACATTTTCAAACATTTCTGGAGGGGGATCTCTAGCATTAACTCAAATGTCTTCTTCTGAGGAGGTGATTATCCGCAGTGTCGACAAAGGAGGAGCCATAGTTGTGCAATCACAGGCTTCCTACCATGCAGAACCTATGTCTCAACTCAGTGATTCCCGTTATTATAAAGTTTTATCAACAAATCCTACGGTTTCTTTACAACATCAAATCAAGGATTTGGTTTCTGCGACTTTTTCAGCTGAATGGATTATGGGAAAAGAGATGTCCTTTTTATGTAGAGCTTTTCCTAAGATACTGGTCATTTACACAGTACCCAAGATACACAAATTTATGATAAGGCCTACTAGTCAACCTATAGTATCTTGTAGGTGGTCTGTATTAGAACCTCTTTCAAAATTTAGTGATTATTTTTTGCAACCCGGATGCATCTCATTTCATGAAACATTTAGCAATTTGCACTAATTTACCAATAAATACCTTTCTAGTTACGCTAGATGTCAACGCTTTATATACTAATATCAATCAAGAAGAAGCATTGCAACTTTTGATTGGTTATCTTTTAGACCTACCAACTCATCTACCTAAAGCATTTTGGCTTGCCCTTTTGAGATTGGTGTTAACAAACAATCACTTTTTGTATAATGGTCAATTTTACTTGCAGGTTTTTGGGATAGCAATTGGGGCAACAGTGGCCCCCTCTATTGCCACTATCTACATGGCTGACTTTGAGGAAATCAACATTTACCCCTCAGAATGGTTTCAATTCATATTCTTCTGGAGAAGGTTTTTGGACAATATCTTTTTCATATGGACAGGTCCTTTGATCATTTTGAATGAATTTTTGACATAGTTAAATTCAGTTAAGCCGAATATCCAATTTACAGCTCATATTGAACCTCAATCCATTGAGTTTTTGGATATCAGTATTTATCACACCCCAGAGGGTTTACAAACAACACTTTTTAGGAAACCTGTTCAACGTAACTCTTTATTGCATTATCACAGTCATCATCCTGCTCCTCTTTAGAATAATTTTCCATTCAGACAATTTTTGCGATTGAGGCACATTTATTCAACACTACAGGATTTTCAACATCTTGTAAAAGAACTAAAGCTTAGGCTTCTTGCCCATGGATATCCTAGAATGATTATTACATGCGCTTATAAACGAGTTTGTTATTCCCATCATGAGTGATTATGGATCGAGCCATCAGCACTCCTCAAGGGGATGAAAAAGTGGTCGGTGTACTTCCTTTTATACAGGATGCTTCAGAAGCTACTCATCTATTGTGTAAGTACTGGCTAATTCTTCATCTACATCCTTGTTTTTGCAAACCTTTAATGATTGCTTACTCTTGGGGCACCAATATTCGGGACAGATTTGTTCATTCCACTGTGCCAATGGATCATTCCTCTCCTTCGAATGATCTTCTGGGCCATTTTGTTTGTGGCAATTGTAGACATTTTGCATCTACTTTAGAGGGACATATTTGGTCTGACCCTAGATCTGGGATGGTATTATGATCTCATTAGCTCACGACATGCTCATCTAGTTTTGCAGGCTACTTTATTGTACATTGGTTGTACTACTAGAACAGTGAAATTGCACCTAAGTGAACATGCTTCTCATTTAAACACATCTATAACTAGTGCCCCAATGGTAACACATTGCCTTCAACACAAACATTTGTTCCAACAATTGCGATGGTGAATCATTGATCATGTTCCTGCTGTCCCCTGGAGGGGTGATCGGATAGCCAAGCTTCAATGCGCTGAACAGCATTGGATTTTTAAATTATGAATAGTCTCCCCCCTTGGCTTAAACTTAGAATTGGACTGACCTAGTCTTTTCTGAATGAACTGATCATGCAAGTGGTGACCTGTTGATGGCACTTGGCCTGATGCTGATTGGTAGATTCAAGGTTCTTGACGTCTTGATGATGTCAGACATTGGATATTTAAATGGAACAGGCTTGGATGGTCTTTAGAAGTGCTTTTCATTGTTTTGGAGCAAGAGTCCTTAAAGCACCTGAAGCAGGGCTGTTGCATGCTCGAAATGTGTCACACATTGTGACGGGATTCTTGGATGGCTCCTTGCGCTTATTCAGATAAGTGAAGTTTTATCCATTCCTTGAAATAAAAAAATATAAAAAGGAGGTTCTGCTTTGAGGGAGTGGAGTATTCCCTCCCTTTGACAGCTCATCCAACACAAAGATATATTTTTCAATGGTGATGCTTGCTCGATTTAGTTGGTTCCCATATTGTTTGTTGATGATTATTTTGGGGTGACCTGTTTTGGAGTTTGCTCATTGGATTGTTCTTTGATAAGGCTTTCAATGTTGCTTCAACTTCTTTCATCACCAGTGGTTCCTGATCATAAAATATAGGTTGAAACAGCTGTTGGTCCACTTGATCTTTATGATTTAACGACTCAGTATATTCTTTCCACCTTTTCTTGATCTTCTCAGCATCATTCAGCATGGATTCTTGAGCATCTTGTAGCATTCCATTTTGGTCTGGAATTTTTTTCTTTAACTCTTGTATCTTTAGGAAAACCAATCTTGTTCTTCCTCTAATAGTTTCTGATTCTATTTCCTTGCATGTGTCATTGAAGTACTTCTACTTGTCTTGTCTTGCTGCATGTTGGAAAGCTCTGTTGAGTACTGTAATTGCCTCTATTTCTCCTCTGGTTTTAGCTTCACTGCGTTTCTGGGCAATTTTCAGTTTCTTCAGTCATCTATTTTGGCCGTTTTTACTTTTTCACCTTTTGTAGAGACTTCTCACTTTCTTCCAATACAACCTTCTTGATGTCATCCCATAACTCTTCTAGAGCTCTGTCATTTGTATCTAAAGCAGCAAATTGATTTTGCAGGCAGTCTTTAAATTCCTATGGTATATTCTCAAGGTCAACTTTGGTTTGAGTTTACATACTAGTAGTTGGTGATCTGTACCACAGTCAGCTCTAGGTTTTGTCTTTGTTGATGTTATAGAGCTTTTCCATCCAGAGATGTCAACTTGATTTTTGTATAATCCATTGGGTGAAGTCCATGTGTATAGTAGCCACTTTTGTTGCTGGAAGAAGGTTTTTGAGATGAATAGATCATTGGTCTTGCAGAATTCTATCAGGTTTTCTCCAGTTTCATTTCTGTTGCCAAGTCCGTATTTTTCAACCACTTTGCCTTCTTCTTTGTTGCCAACATTTGCATGCCAGTCACCCATGACTATCAGGATATCCTGTTTGCATGTTCTGTCAGTTTCAGCTTGTACTTGTTCATAAAACTCATCAACTTCTTCCTCTTCTGCAGCTGTTGTTGGGGCATATACCTGTCTTTCAGGCCCTAATAATGCCTCACTTTGACTATGCCAATGCGATCTTGTATGGTCTACCTAAGTGCACGACTAACCCCTTACAACTTGCAATGAATTCAGCTGCAAGAATCCTTCATGGAGCCTCAAGAAGTTCTCATATTACCCCAATACTAAAACAATTGCACTGGCTACCCATACAAGCCAGGATCTCATTCAAGATCCTAATTATGACCCATAAAGCCATCAATAAATACCCTGCTACTGCCATTACTGATCTAATTTCAATCACACCTCCCAATCGAGCAAGGAGAACGAATGCCGCAAATACTCTCATATTACCTAAGGCTAGCACGAAGTGTTCTCAATTCACTAGATCCAGAGCCTTCTCCTTCTTTGCTCCATCCTGCTGGAACGCACTACCAGCAACTATCAGAACCATCAGTGAACTCTCCCAATTTAGGAAGGCACTGAAACGGCACCTCTTTCTTCATCACTACGATGATGCAGTCTTCTCCCCACACTCACCCACTCTCACATCTCAATGCAGCACCTCAAACTCATGCACGTCACATTCCCAGACTGATCACTCGCAATCACACCTTCCCCTCCAACCACCATGAGAAACTTATGCAGTGCCGCATAACTCATTATATTGTTGCATAAAGTAGACTGTATTTATTCATCGTGTCTCCTTGTTAAGGGACTGGTTATACCCTATTTTACCTGTTATACCTGCTTAATGCATACCCAAGTTTAATTTTCCTGTTTAATGTATACCCAAGTTATTATACCTGTTTCACTGTAAGCACAAATCACGAAATTGAGATGTGTAACTCTTATGTTCATTGTAAACCGCACTGATGTCGAATAGCGCGGTATAAAAGAGACTGCAAATAAATAAATAATAAATAAATAAATAAATTATAGTTGCGTTGATGGGCATTCTTCATAGACGAATAGAAATTAGATGCTCACTGATTGCAAGAACTGTATTTCATTACAGTTCTTGCAAGTTTCTTCTTGATTATAAATGCAACACCATTTTTTCTTTGTCTTTCATTTCCAGCACAGTATACCATGTGATCATTAGATGCAAAGTGCCCCAAGTCAGTCCATTTCAGTTCGCTGACACCCAACAGATCCATTTGTACACGTTCCATTTCATTCTTCTCCACTTTCAACTTTCATTGGTCCATGTCATTTATTCATTAATATCTTTCAAGTATTTAAATGTCTCTATCATATCTCTCCTGTTCCTCCTCTCCTCTAGGGTATACAAATTCTGGTCAAGCCTCTTCTTATATGTCTTCTGGTAAAGATCTTATATGTCTTCTGTTTTCCTCTAAACTGCTTCAAGCCTCTTTATATCTTTTATGAGGTTGGTCTCCAAAACTGAACACTGTAGTCCAAGTGAGACCTTACCAATGACTTGTACAGAGGCATTATCACCTCCTTCTTTCTGCTAGTTATGCCAAGGTACTTAAGGCCGGAAGGTCAGGGGTTCAAATCCCACTAGAGGACAGCAACCTTGGGCCAGAAGGACTGGGGTTTCTAGTCCCACAGGTGCTCCTTGTGGTCTTGGGCAAGCCACTTAATCCTCCATAGCCCATGTTCCCTGTAAAATAGTTATCTCCAAGTTATAATGCCCTGTTCAATGTAATTTCAGTTTGTTCAATGTAAACCACACTGATGCAGAATAGCGTGGTATATAAGAGAATGTAAATAAATAAATGCCCCTCTCTTTTCAGGCTAGCATCTTCTAGCTTTGGCCACTGTCTTGTCACATTGTTTCACCACCCTGAGATCCTCAGACACTATCATTCCGAAGTCTCTTGCCTCACCTGTGCACAGCAGCCTCCCATCCCCCACTGGATACAGCTAATTTGGATTTCTGCACCCCAAATTCATCACTTTGCTGCCCTTATTCACATTGAAGCTTAACTACCAAGTATTAGCCCATGTTGCTAATATTTATAGATCATTTTTCATGTTGCCTACTCCCTCAGTGTGTCCACTCTGTTGAAAATCTTTGTGTCATTCACTAAAAGGCAAACTTTGCTTTTTACCTATTTGGCAATATTGCTCACAAAGATATCAAAAAGAATTACAAACTTTACACCATGCACACACAGATCGAACTACTCAGTTTTATAGATAGCCATCTATCGACAAACCACATCTGTAACATATTCTACACCCATGCAGGGCCGGCACTACTAAAGGTGAACCAGGTTATTGTCTAGAGTGCCAGGCTACCAGGGTGCCCATTGCCACTGCTTCCACCCCTCTCCAATGCAGACTTCCAATTTATGCTAGACTGCGTTAAAGGCGAGCAGAAGCAGCAGATAATAAAAGGAAGGAACCACGACACAACACTGGAGAGTTTAGGTAAGCACTGTGTTGCAGTTTCCATGCCATTGCCGACACTGCAGGCCCCAAAGAGGGGTGGCAGTGGTGGCAATGGGTGGAGGGGGGCAGCAGGATGGAGGGCCCACCTAGGTTGCTGCCTATCTTTACACCAACCCTGCATCCATGCATTCTACCCATTCCCACTCATCCATAGAAAAGCACACACAGTTCCCTATAGTAATCCCTCTCCCACTCAGACATTCCAAACCCAATTGCCTGTTATCTCAAGCACACCCCGCCAGCTTAATCCACGCACTCAAACACAACACATCTAGCCAGTCATTCAGGGCATGTCTCAAACATTGCTATCAGTCATTCACTACCACACAGCCGCACACTCGTAAGCACACTGCACCAAGTCACTCTACACATGTGAAGGCAGATTTTAGAAAAGACGTGGAGATTGGAATTGAGAAGTTGAGGCCAGGACATCCACAATTTCTAGCGGTATTTTAGATAAGGTTTTACCAAATGTGGAGCCATTTCTAGCATACTAGCAAGGAGATGTGGGAGTATGTGACCAAACAATAAAAAATGGTCACTTACAGAGTGTAATATGATTATTCAAAACTAATATTTAAAACACTCCAATATTCTCACCAAACTCCATAGCACAAAAGTCTGCTAGGAAGACAAATGTCTTCTTAAACAAAAATCTTGAACTCCTTAAAAAAAAAAGAAAAGAGGAGAAAACAGACCTCAGAACAAACAAGGAGTAGGTGGCTTCAACATGACTTAGCTGCAATGGCATACGCTCATCCACAATGAAAATCAGCCCGATTTTCATTATGGATGAGCATATGCCATTGCAGCTAAGTGGCACTTCCTTTTCTACCTCCTGTTAGCAATCCTTTTTGTGAATGGGAAAGAACAGTAATTGATGAGAAGGCGAAGGAGTTTTTGCAGACCACTGATGTTATGGGAGATATGGTGGCATGGGCCATCTGCATTTGCCTCACGTTAGCTGTTAACACGGCACACTTGACAAACACCGTTTGCCGCATTAAGCGCTAACGCAGTTTAGTAAACATGCCCCACACAGTCAGTAAGTGACAGGTACAAGTGACTGTGCTTGTATGTAAGGAAGCTCTGTTATTAGTTAATACATTTGTGTGAGAAATAAGAGTATTCATATTTGCATAATTTTAACATTTTTGGTGCATATATTTGAAAATAATGATGCATAGTTCCCTGCAGTATAACTGTTATCAGAAATGCATCCTGTGCTCCCACCCCCCACTCAGCACCCCAGCCACATGCAGGAACTCACTCTTATCAAGCTTCCTGAAAGCCCTGTGATGATGTCAGTGCCCCTTCTGTATTTGCATCCTGTGCGGCTGCACCATTCGCACAGCTCTTGCTAAGGCTCTGACTGTAATGCCTTTGCTGGCAGTGACATCCTTTACACATTCTCTTTCCTCTGGCCACCCCTTGCCTCTCGTTTAAACACCCGTCCACATAGTGTTTAAATTTTTCACTTTTTCCTGACATAAAAAGATATAGAGGTATGTTTACTAAACTGCGGTAATGTCACCTGCGTTAGGTTCCGCGGTAAAGGTACAGATGGCCATATAAAGGCATGGGTGGTGCATCGCTACAGCAAGCCGTATCAGCTAACACACATTACAAGGCGCCTTAGACTAACGCACATTACAAGGCGCCTTATAAGGCACCTTACAAGGCCTTGTAAGGTGCCTTGTTAGGTGCCTTATAAGGTGTCTCATAAGGCGCCCTATAGGGCTCCGTAGGCTAAGCACCGTATTAGGCACCCCTGGACAAGGCACCATAGAAGGCACCCTGGGCTATGGAACCATAGGTTAAGGTGGCCCAACAAGGTTACGGTGCCCTAGGTTAGTTTGCCCTAAGGGCTGCAAGGTGCTTCAGGATGACATGCATGACCTGTGAGGCACAGAGACAGATGTAGCCCTAACACCAGATAGAGCACTGAGGAAAGGCAATGAACAGGTGAGAGAAGGAGGGAGAGCTGGGAGCCGCTGGACCTGCCATATCTGTGGGCATCCCATGTGGCTGCCTGTACTGTTGACAAACTTGGTAGGGGCATCTGTACCACAGCACAGGTAAATGTAAAGTACTGGAAAGACAGTTGGTGGCAGACGATGGGAATACATGTCCCCCAGTGGAGACGGAGGTGGCAGGATAGTTACAATGATGGGTGGGCAGAGGAGTGGTGGTGTCATGCAGATCAGGCACAGGTGAGGCAAGCACGATGAGGCACAATGCAGGAAAGGGTAGCAGTGCAGGAAATGGGGTGGCAGCCTGCACAGGCAGACAGGACTCTACACAGCTGACAGACGCAGATAGACAGACCGAAGGAATGTTGGCAATTGTGGCGAGGGTATCATGGGCTGGCAGCACAGATCTGCAAAAATATGACTGTTACAGGCATGCAAGCTATTTGAGTAGGACAGGCATGAAAGGAGGGAACAATGAAGAATTGAACCCATGAACACTGCTGAGAATGACATTGTACTAACCAGTAGGCTATACCTCCGTGGTGTATGGTACAGCAATGGCTGGGTACAGAAGGGCTGCAGGTCACCGCACAAACTGTCTGCTCTGAGTGCCAGGATAGGGTAACCCCACCAGTACCCATGATGCAATGTACATGCTGAATAGCTATCTACAGCTGATCACCAAATGGGGTCTGCACCTCTCTGGTACCTCAGCTTGGAAAGACGAACTGACAGTGTGGGATACTGGCACAGAGTAGCTACAGACTATGCCATTGTGCAGGTTCTGTGTTCACCCTGAGGGATAGGAAGGGTGCCCAGCACTAGGTCCGCAGTACATGTGGTGCTAGAGATAGGTCCTGCTGTACATCCTCATCACTACCAGTGTGTGACAGGTGTTCCTTGCAGTCCATCTGTATTCTGCTTTCACATGTGGCCCTCTGGGACCAGACACCACCCAGATTAGTGTGTACCCTGTGTTAGGGTCTGGCTGACATGGGCATCTGTTATCAGGGCAGAGGGGTTTCTGGACTTGCATGAGGTTTGTGTAGCAGTGCCTTTATAGGTCAAAGTGGTATACACTACATACCCCAAAGAGGCCACAATCACCCTTTTTGTAGGTAAGGAACAGGTACCCATCCCGGTGAAGCAACCTCCATCCTGCTGGTATAAGACAGCCCTCCCGGGTTGGTGGGGCAGAGCCATACCTGTGACTGGGGCAGTGGCAGACCAGCAGTAACGCTGGGGTTAGATCTGGAAAACCCCAGCTGCCTCACACCACTGTCTGCTAGGCACCAGCAGACAGCACTTTTATAGGTGTTCCAACCATGCACAGTCTAACTGCAGACAGTCTACTAGCCAGTCAGTAGTGCATGCTCCCAGAGGAACTATGTGCGCCAATCAGGTATCTCAGTGATTGGAGCCCCAGCACTGGGAACACAAAAGTATCACTGTAGGCAGATAGTGTAGAGCGCTATGTAGGAACCTAGACATGCCATGGTCACTGCTCGTTCAGAGTGAGTGCCCTCCCAGCATGCCATGCTGTGGCCACCCTGTCCATGCAGGCGGTGGTCGGGCACTACAGTGTCCGAGCCATTGCCCCACACCCTGTGAAGATGCATCCAGGCCAATCTGCCCTGTCCGGGCCATCCCCACAATACCTTGCTCCTCATTATACACATATTCAGGCTATCGCTGGTAACAGTGGGACATTGTGGGCCCAGTGAGGTGTGGGGAGCCACAGAACAATGGATAGACACACACACACACTCTTATTGCAGCATTGTGCAAAGATAGGGGTGGTTGGCAACCCTGCCTGCCACACTGGTCCTGATTACAGTGCTGACATTGATAAACTGTGCAGGAGGTAGTAGTAGTGCTCTGGTGCTAACTGCAGCTCAATACTGGGCCAAGAGCCTGACTCTCCATGCAACTTTGGATTGTGGAGCCTGTGTGAGTGGGTGTTTGTACCCCTGTTCGCCGCTGCTTTGGGCTTTGCACATGTTGCTGTTGTATCTGTATTGTAGGGTAAAATATAGGGACATGCTCTGCAGGATCTACAGCTGGGACTTGAACCTGTGACCCTCTGCTTCTGGACACACTGGCTGGGTGTACTGCACCACACTGTTGCCACAGATGCATGATAGTCCCTGGAGCTACCTGTACTTTTCATCAGCCAGACCTTTTATGTTGCACTGCACACCACGTACTGGTAAAGGGCATGGCTTAGGTCCACTGCAGGCAGGTGCCACTGCCCCCTACAGCACGGGCACACACCCCCTGCCATGCTGACATGGCCATATGCTGTCGGTGCTGGTAGTGCGCAGTCCCAGGCCATCCACTGTGTGGGTAGGCTGTCGCCTAGGGAGTGGGGTCTGGGGCGGGGGGCATACATGAGCATCCTCACATCCCTCCCATCACCGCCTCCCAATAGTATGTCCCTTCCGCTTGGAGGGAGGGTTGGCTGGGGGGATGTCAGGTCAGTGCCCTGGCAACTATTAGCTCGGGTGGACAAGGTAGATGTAGGTGGATTGTGTTTGGCTTTTGTCAGCTGCTGTTTTGCTGATTTCCGATTTCTATGTTCCTATGTGCCACCTAGGCGCCTGCCTAGTCCACCCTGTGCCCCAGCTTCCCCCACTACATGTCCCACCTGCAGCCCCCCATGCCCCATTTGCACCATCGCCATAGTGGCCTTTCATACTTGGGCACTATGCTGTTGCTGCAAATGGAGCACTACTATCACGTTTCTTGGGCTCCCTGCCTATGCTGTACATTGCTGACACCGAAATGGTTTCTCTCTCCTGCAAATGTGCATCTAAGGACAGGTTGTCATTCACGGTACTTTTCAACCCTTCAGTCCCCCACGTTAGTGTAAAAGGAGCCTCTCCCCGCCCACTCCCCGCCCATTGACCCCTTCTTTCCGCCCTCTCTCCACCCTCTGCGGTGTTTACTGTGGCCGGGAACGCTAACGCTCGTTAGGTAACGTTAACGCGCGTTAATGTTACATAGCGCACGTTAACGTTACATAGCGCATGTTAACGTAGCCGCTGCTATGTTACCGCAGTTTAGTAAACATAGCCCATAGTCTATCATTACAGTATAGCCTCTTGTTCTTTCTGTGGCCCTAGACATCATATTTCTAAATCCTTCTTGTTTAGACCAGGTTTGGAGCCATGTATTAAAGTTGGTTATGTGATGCGACCTCTCTTCTCCCTTACCATGAACTGCTGATACTTCTGAAAATGCTGTAGTGTTGACTATGTAGGGGAGGGGTATTTTGAAAGCCCTCTTTGTGAGTTGGACGTCTGAAAATGAGCACCTAGATATGCAGAGCATGGATATGTCCCTGGAGGCATTTTAGAAGCCATGTATATAGATGTCCCCAGCATGAGAGCATCCATATAGCATGGGGGCGTGGTGGAGGTGTGGCCTGAGCAGAGCAAGCGACATGCACATTGCAGTGCACTTTCAGAACGGCACAAGCACGTCTGCCTCTGGTTGGTGAGTTGTCCATGTCTATGCCTGCTTCTGACCACGAATAAAGTGCAAAAAAGTTTTCGTTTCATGGATGTAACTTTTCCAGTGGATAGCACATAATGTGCTTACACCTCCAGAATCATTATTTCCTGCCTGAAGTGTAAATATATACTCCAAACATATTACTGGCCTGCTGCTGCATATCTGGATATCTGAAATGGCAGGCAGGGGCATGCAAGTGTCTTAGCATATTCACTTCCTTCTGAAATACCCCTGCTGGCACGTCCACGTACCCAGTTCTGAGGCCATCTTATTAAGGGACAACCACATTTTTGACATAGCCTATACCCGTGCACATATCCAGCCATGCAACCTGCATGAGGCCTGCCTCCATAACCAGTTACAGGGACTTCATTTCTCAGAGTGGAGACGGAGCAATTTCAGAAGGCACGTCTATGTGCCTCCCTTCACTGCTGCCACTCCCCCCCCCCCCTCTGATTTCCCAGATTCTTACTAGATGTCCTTCTAAAATGCTACTTTAAAGATTTAAATCTCCACCCCAAAAAAAAAAAATTGGAAATCTTGTTGCATTGCAGAGATGCGGCTTCTAGCCAGGTCATTTTCTTCTCTAATTTCACTTACAGTTTGATTTATGTTCCTGCTGAAGATCCTGGGAAGCATTTAACCTTTTTCTGTACGTGAATTATTTCCCTGCCCAAACTGGTTTGCAATCTAGTTGTACCTAAGGCAAATAGAGGGTGGAATGACTCGCTCAAGGTCACAAAAAGATACATTTACATAGTACGTTGAGATTGTAATTGAGATGTGGAGATTAGGATGTGCTCTGTTCGGGCAGTATTTTACAAAAGGCTCTGCTGAACATGGAGTGTTTTGTAAAATGTGTGTAATGGCATGGAGGAGTGCACATAGATGTGCTGCCACGTACAGAGGGGCAGGCCGTACTACAAATCTACATATGGGAAAACTGAGTGTACCTAACACAGCGTCTTCGAAGTGAAGTGTTGTTATGTCCACGTGTAAGTGGCACTATTTCCAGGCCGTTTTGCGTACCTATACATGGGAGTGCCACCAATTAAGTCGTGAACTTGCAATTTGTGCACATTTTCATTTTCAAAGAGGAAATAGACAACAAAAGATTAAGTAGAATAACTTCCTTAATCCTTTGTATAATGCCGTGGCCAAACCGAGCACTTTGAAAGAATGTATTCATGCTCCAGACCAAGTGTAAATCCCCACATGGAAAGTTTTTGAAAAATACACAGATTCCTTTTGCAAAATAGAGAATACAAATGTAGAAATCTGGCCCACTAAGGCCATGCCATAACCACACTCCCACCACATCTCTTGGATTTTCTACGTAGTGTGCATTCCACATGCAAATAGTGACTTTCTGAAATCTCATTTGCACATGTATTCCAATCTCCATGTGTAAAAACCAGTATTCACCTGTGGAGATGCTTCTAAAATAATCCCAAAAGAGTGTCAGTGGGAGAAACAGGATCTGAAACCTGGCTTAACAATCCACCACTACTCACAGAGATCCTTCTATGGGAATTTAGATCTAAGGGAAGCTACGGTTTGTCTTGGTCATTTTATCTGAAGATCTATGAAGTCTCTGAACATTATTATATTTAGAGAATTCTTATGTCTGGCCAATAAAATACATCATAACTCACAAGGACTCTAGAGTTCTCCGCGCTACACGAAGACTGACTTGTAATATTCTCTTTTTTTTGCATAGGTGTTACTCTGACTGCTCCCAATTATACCAGCCATCTGTTAACGAACCTTTCAGAACATACACTCTACAGAATAGAAATCGCAGGAATCACTGGGGCAGGTGAAGGCACCTTGAGCCTGCCACGATTTTTCCATACAGTAGAATCTGGTAATCCTTCCCATTGCACATTTGCCTTGCTCCCCCGTAGTGCCACTGCAAACAGGCTGAGCCTTGGGAGGTCCTGGGTTCTTTGAGCTGCCACCCAATCTATAATCAGGTTTCCTGAACTTTAAGCCACTCCAGCTACTGCACAAAGAAGGAGACGGGCCATGGAAGAGTGGGAGCCGAGGGCAACATTATAGGTCTCATAAAACAATACAGGCAAGCCATGGCCTGGAAACAATAAAAGAGTCACATTGCTATTCCCAGGGCAGAGGTTACCTGTTTAAAAGTAGAACGTGCACACTGCTGGGACAGTAAGAAGAAGGACTACTCCAGACAGCAGCTTTGTTGTAGGGGGTGGGGGAGGAGAGTGGATTTATCATGTCCAGGCTGCTGTTATTGCCTCCAGAGAGGAGGAACACTGGGGGCTGAACGCTAGCAGGAGAGAGTCAAAGGGAGGTGAATGCTGGAGAGTCAGATGAAATGCTAAGAGCAGGAAGAGTTGAGAGGAACTTTGGAGAACAAAGTAGGAGTCCTGAAAATGTGATGAAGTTTGGTTACTTTCTGAGATTTAATGGAATGAGGGAAGAAGTGGTAATAAGAGAGAGAAGGTTTTCTGGAGGAGGTGACAGGTAGACAGATATGGATTATAGGTGAGGAGGAGTGAAGAGCTAAGGGGAAGCTTGGGAAGGGGGTGGAGGGAATGGAGTTTGAATAAGGAAGGTACAGTATAAAATGGAGTGGTGAAATGATAAAAAAATGGAAAAAGACACCACAAAGAGGCAGAGGTGGAAAGTAAAGAGGATGATTGGAGCTCTTGATCACATGCTTCGGACCTTAGGTTTGACATGGTTGGTGGTTCTCTCTGGAGCTGTCTATTCAGCACCAGAAAAAAGGGGAAGCTGACCATAGGTTTTATAGCCAGGGTTCAACACAATTACTGGGTCCCATAGAACCCAGTCAACAAAGCTGGCTGGGTCCTATATAGAACTTTTAGATGCTATATCCTAGTTCTCTTAAAAGTTCATTTTAGCAGCTGTCATAAGTTTCTTATTAATACATTGCAGATATGCTTAAATACATTTTGTTAAAACAGCCATCTTCCCTTGAAATGCCCCTGATGTTTTTATGTTTAATAAAACTGAGAGCTTTATTAAAATAAATTTATGAAATAAGTCACACCTGCATTCCATTGCTGGAATTTAGAAATGCCAATGTGCTTTCCGGATTAAGCTTGTTGTGTCTTTTCAATTATATTTTCTCTTTTATGTCAGATAAGCTCTATCAGTCTAACTTTGTATTGAATTTATCTCCCAGTAGATGAGAGTCTGTCGAATAAAAAAATCATAGTTCTGGCAACATGTTTTGTCATCGTATTAGTAGGGATCTCAACAGTCAGTTTGACACCGGTGTTTAAAAGGTAAATAGACATGTTTATTCTGTGTAATGCATGTTATAATTATTTTAAAATATACACGTTAACTCTGAGAAAGCAACTTACAAAATGAAATTACTTCTATTAGTATTCATTTTGCTAAGAAAGCTGACAAATTCATTCAATGAAATGAAAAAGATTGAATCATTCGAGGGGAACTCTTGTAATCATGTCTGATTACCTACGACTAGCTTGGATTTTATTGGATAATTTGTCTGTATCTTAGCAAAGGATGGTCATTTTACTGACAGCTTGCCAGGAGATCTTCTGTTTTGCTGCCAAGACAATGAAAATTAATATTGCATCAACACTGGTCATACCTAGTCAACTGTGTCACAAGGGATCGGATCTTGGGGACAGTTTACTAAACTACATTGGCTGCTGATAGCAAATAGCGTGCACTATCTGAACATGGTAGCAGTTAATATTCAAAAACTGCAGAGAATGCAGTGATTTTCTGCACTATTTACAGAAAGCGTGTTATCTGCGGGGGTGGGCAGGATTAGGGTGAAGATTAGGTGAGTCTACAATTTGTTTATTTATTTAACAGTTTTTATATACCGACTTTCTATAAATCAAGACGGTTTACAAGGAACATAACAGACAGTATATTTCAACTGAGTACATTGTAACAAAAAGGATCAACGTATAAGTGATTAACAAGCAACATACTCCTTGCGGAGGTTTAAGAACTATTTACAAGGAGGCTTAACATGCTATTTACATGGAGGATTATCTAGGCTTAGCATCCTATTTACATGGAGGATTATATAGGAGGGAAAAGTGTTCTTGGAAGAGATGAGTTTTCAATTTCTTCCTGAATTCAGAGTGATTGGTACAGTTCCATAATTCGTGTGGTAAGGCATTCTAGATAAAGGGGGCGTAAAGGGAGAATGCACGATTACATGTGGCTTGGTTACAAGTTCTCTTGGATGTTGGGATGGATAGGAGGTTTTTGGTGATGGTGCGGCGCGTTCTTTTGTTGTTGGAATTGGATAAGAGCGAGGAGAGGCAGGGTGCTGACTGATTGGAAATGATTTTTTGAATGAGGGTGACTGCTTTGAATTTAGCTCTGGATTGTATGGGGAGCCAATGTAGGTCGTAAAGGATTGGTGTTATGTGTGATCGTCTGGGGTTATTTGTAATGAGCCGAGCTATTGTGTTTTGTGCCATTTGGATAGGATGGAGGCTGTTCTTAGGAAGGCCGTGATAAATAAGGTTGCAGTAGTCAAGGGTTGGGATGGTGAGGGCCTGGCAGACAGTGCGGAAGGAGTCTGGGTTTAGGAGAGGTTGAAGGTTCCGAAGGGTGCGTAGTTTTGCATATATTGAGCTAGAGGTTTTTTTATCTGTTCGTGGAATGTAAGATTCTGATCAATGATAAGACCAAGATATTTCACTTGATTTTTAATGGTGAGGGTGATATCTCCAAGTGTAAGGGTTGAAGGTAGGGTGTAGGAGGCGTTGGTGAATACTTGGAGGACTTCGGTTTTAGATTGGTTGATTAAGAGGTTGTGATTTGAAAGCCAGGTCTTCAGGTTCGTGATGCATTCGATTAAGTTTGAGAAATTAGGGTTTGTTAAATTGAAAGGGGTGAAACACATAATGTCGTTTGCGTATAATTGGTAATGAATTCCATATTTTTGAAAGATCTTGCAGACTGGTTGAAGGAATATGTTAAATAGTAGTGCAGATAAACTGGATCCTTGGGGGGACTCCCTGTTTTAGGATAAATGGGAGAGATATGTCATTCCCTATACGAATGTGCTGTAATCATCAAGTTTTTGGACAGTCTAATGCCACCTCAATGGGGCTGGCATTAGCTGCATCAACGATGCTGCCAAACTGCATTCTCTGTACTTTCAGTGCATGCCCAACAGATAGTGCACACCTTTTGCAGCTAGCACAGCACTATCTCCACTTTTTTAGCACATTAGCTGCAAAAACCTAACGTGTTTTAGTAAACTGGCCCCTTTATCTTTCAAGCAAGGTCAGGATTAAAGCAGTTGGATCCATGGAAGAGCAGACTAGATAGGCCATGTGGTCTTTTTCTGCCGTCATGTTTCTGTTTCTTTAAATGAACTAATTCTATCCTGATCTTTGCAGTTTTCCACGTCATGCTGCATCTTGGTAAGTGGAAGTGACATTTCAGTCATCGTGCTCTGGCTTTCTTCAGCACGATGGTTGAAACATTGGTTCCACAAAGACGTGGCATGATCCAAAAACTGCAAAGATCAAGATACTAATTGCAGAAGCCTCAGAAAACATTTAATTCTCATCCTTAACTTCTACCTGTCCCTATCCTGAGTTTGACAGGGGATCAGAGTTAATCATCTGTATAAGTAGGAAATTGGACATTTCGGTCCCTGTGTTTAAAACTATGATAGTATTGTATAAAAGGCTAGCTATACACAGAACCTTTTATAAAATATGCACTGTGCCACTAAAGAAGCACAGATTTTTGGCACCAAACATAACAGGAAAAGTCATTTTCCAAATGAAAATGTTCAAAAAAACAACACAATCATTGAAAGGTCTAGACACATAAGTAGTGCTATATTCATACAGAGGCCAGTTATGAATGGGACATGTTCAGCCCATCCGGACATCCAAAAACTGGACGGACCAGATTGGCACCCGAATCTGAACCCACGGGAGCTATATATTCCCCTGCAGGATCAGAATTGGGTGCAGGGGCCTGGACATGCACTATGTGCCCCGATTCTGGGCAGGGGCGGCCCAAGGGGGGTGCAGGGCCATGTGCGGAGACTCAGTACGGGACCTCATTTGCATAAATATTTGCATAATGTTACAGTATACTAACTTTTAGTAAACATGCCTCCTAATGAGTGTATGGATAAAGAAAGATTTCTACATTACTATAATCCAGTGCCAACTGCCAGGCACATTAGGAACTACTACAA
Organism: Ichthyophis bannanicus; assembly: GCA_033557465.1. Taxonomy (NCBI): domain Eukaryota; kingdom Metazoa; phylum Chordata; class Amphibia; order Gymnophiona; family Ichthyophiidae; genus Ichthyophis; species Ichthyophis bannanicus. The sequence continues at coordinate 303,026,386 of CM066032.1, read as the reverse complement.
ACACTGCCCATTTAGAACCCATAGCAAACCCGCCGTATCCTAACAGCACTACCAGGACTCACAAAGCACCATACCCTACCTATCAAAAGGCAACACTGCAAATATTAAACCAATACATTTCAGAGAATAACAATACATGACCTACTGGGGAAAGAGAACAAGTGGCAATGTCAAATAGGAATTACATAAACAGAATACCTCAGCTCAGTTACACATGCAGAACATAGACCATCACCAAACAAGGAATCATAATTTAGAAACAGGAAGACAATAATTAAACTGGGAACCCCAAAAGCCAAACTTGGACTGTACAACAACACTGTAGAAATAAAACTATAAATTAATTTTCTCTTGTACTAAAAAAAGCGCAGACGTTAATGATGCACATTTCTTAGAGCTGACATATTCCAGTTAATAAATTCAAAATAAAGAGATATTTTTCTAACTTTTGTGCATTTTTTTCAGTTGCAATTGCTCCAGCTACTTTCTTCTGGTTTCTTCGTGTCTTCTGCTAACTGTCCATCGTCTGCTGTCCATTTGTCCTTTCTTCTCTCTTCTAGTTTTTTTCCATCCTCTCTCTACATCTGCTTTAACATACTAATCTTTCTCCTTTTGCTCTTTCCTCATTCCTATTTCATCCACTCAAATTTTACCCCTCCATCCTCAATCCCCACTTACTCTCCCAATATCTGGCCAATTGTAAATTTGTCTTCCCTCCCACACAAAATATTTTTTCCCTCTCCATTTCACTCTCCCAGCTCCATCCCATTCTAATCCTCCCCCAACATCAGCTCCCTTCTAGTTCCAGCCCCACCCAGCTTCCGCTCCCTTCTAGTCCCTGCATCAGCCCATTTCCAGTCCTAGCCCCCCATCAGCCCATTTCCAATCCTATCCTAGCCCCACCATCAGCCCATTTCCAGTCCTAGCTTCCCCATCCATTTCCAGTCTTATCCGAGTCCCTCCATCAGCTCATTTCCAATCCCAGCCCCCCATCAGCCCATTTCTTGTCCTTTCCTAGCCCCACCATCAGCCCATGTCAAATCCTAGCTCCCCTCCACTCAGCCCATTTCCAATCCAAGCCCCCCATGAGCCTACTTCCAGTTCTAACCCCTCCATGAGTCCATTTCAATTCAAGCCCCCACTACAGTCCATTTCCAATCTTGGCACCCCCAACAGCTCATTTCCAAACCTATCCTAGCCCCTCCATCAGCCCATTTCCTGTCCTAGCCCCCCCCCCCACTCAGCCCATTTCCAATCCTAGCTCCCTCCCCTCACAGCCCATTTCCATTCCAAGCCCCCTCCCCATCAGCTATTTGCAGTTTAAGCTCCCCTTCCACTCAGCCCATTTCCATTCCAAGCCCCCTCCCCATCAGCTATTTGCAGTTTAAGCCCCCCGTCCACTCAGCCCATTTCCATTCCAAGCCCCCTTCTCCATCATCTATTTGCAGTTCAAGCCCCCTTTCACTAAGCCCATTTCCAGTCCTAGCAACCCCCCCAGCCCATTACCAGTCCTAGCCCCCCCATAGCCCATTACCAGTCCTAAGCCCCCCACAACCCATTACCAGTCCTAAGTCCCCCATCAGCCCACTTCCATTCCTAACCCCCCATCATTCCATTTTCAGTCTTAGCCCCCATAGCCCATTACCAGTCCAAATCCCCCCATCAGCCCACTTCCAGCCCTACCCCCATCAGCCCATTTCCAGTCTTAGCCCCCCGCCCCCATCGCCCATTACCAGTCCTAACCCCCCATCAGCCCACGTCCAATGCTAACCCCCCATAACCCCATTTCCAGTCCTAGCCCCCCCATAACCATTACCTGTCCTACCCCCCCATAGCCTATTACCAGTCCTAACCCCCCCATCAGCCCACTTCCAGTCTTAGCCCCCCCATAGCCCATTACCTGTCCTAACCCCCCATAGCCTATTACCAGTCCTAACCCCCCCATCAGCCCACTTACAGTCTTAGCCCCCCCATAGCCCATTACCAGTCCTAACCCCCCTCCCCCCCCCATCAGCCCAGCTAGATAATAAAAAAACACAAACTGGCTGCTGCTGCCGCTGCCGCCGTGGCAGCAGCAGAATCGAGCACCCCGCGGGCCCCCCCCCTGCTCTGCAGAGTCCTCCCTTCAGCATCAGCTCCCAAAGCGCGGGCTTTTCAGAGCCACGAAGGGGGAGCTTCTCCTCTCGTGGCTCTGTTAATCTCGCCGCAGGGCTGATGGGATTTCCCATCAGCCCCGCGGCGGGATTAACAGAGCCGCGAGAGGAGAAGCTCTCCCTTCACGGCTCTGGCAGCTGATGCTGAGGGAGTTGATGCTGAAAGGAGGATTCTGCAGGGCAGCGGGGGCCCCGCTGGGTGCTCGATTCTGCCGCTGCTACGGCGGCAGTGGCAGCAGCATCCAGTTTGTGGGGTTTTTTTATTCTAGCTGGGCTGATCGCTGATGCAAGATGTATTTTGCGCGGGGCCCCCTGAAACGCGGGGCCCTATGCAAAAAAACATTCTTGCTCAATGGACGGGCCGGCCCTGATTCTGGGCCACTGCATATCTGGCCTGTTCCCATCCAACCCCCCCAAGGCTCCCTCATGGAGCCTCATTGCCATGGTGCCCAATCGCCATGGCACCGGGACGCCATACAGGAGCCCTGCTGCCCTGCACACCTGCAATTAGGCATTTCCCCACCGTCCCCCCCCCCCCCGGATGGGCCTGTCAAGATCGGGATTGGGTGGTGGGAAACCTCCTAACTTAGTTCACCTGGGTGGGGGGTGTCCTCCTGCACCGCTCACTGGCCTTGGGGTGACTTATTCCACCTCCGAGGTGGAATAACTTCTCCATGCAGCTCTTCCTCCCTGGACATACAGAGCCGCGATCATAATCGACCCTGTGCAGTGCAAGAAGGCACGCATATGTTTAAGGGAAGAGTTTTGACAGAGCATGAACAGTATAGCCATTTACACGTATAGTTTATAAAATACGCACATTTTGCCTGTTCTGAAGCAGGTGTAAATGTCAGCAGCCAGAATGTAGGCATTATTTGGGCAGTATTTGTGTGGTATTTTAAAAAGAGACATAAAAGCACATTTTACAAATGACATCCAAGTGCAATCTGGGAATCCAAGCCAGAACATCTGAAAAGAAAGCAGGTACGTCCAAGTTCAGGAACAATGTGGATATGCCCGATATGGACATGCTGTCTACATAGACATCCCCTCAATTCAGGGGCTGCTCAAGGCAAACTGCTGCCTGAGGTGAAGAATGAGATGGCGCCCCTCCCCCACCCCCCACCCCCACCTTAGAGGGAGGCAGGGCTTTTTCAGAAATCCAATCAGAGACTGAACCAAACCAAAAAGCCGATTATATTATATGGAGGAAATGCAAGATGTTTGCACACAGGGCTGTAACGAGCTGCAATCGCGCCCTGTGCGACTTGTAGCTCAGGCACACACACCCCTCTCCCCCGCCCCCCCTTACCTCCGTCCAGTGCTGCCTGCTCTTTTCCTGCTGCTGCCACCCTCTGTTTTTTTCAAGGCGGCGCCAGTAGCAGGGAAAGAGCAGGCAGCGCTGAACATAGGTATGGGGAGGAGGAGGGGGGCATGTGCCCGATCTAAAAGGCACCGACATCATGTCGGAGGAGGGAGGGACCAGACCTGCTTAAAAGTGCTGCGAAAAGGCTTGGGGGGTGCATTTCGGCTGTCTGCTATTGTCCTGCCAGCGGTGGCAGGGCAACATCAGACAGTTGAAATGCGCCCCCCCAAGCCTTTGCACCTTGTGCGGCTGCACTGCTTGCACAGGGCTAGGTACGGTTCTGTTTGCACACCAAGGAACTAAAAGACAGCACGAACCAACATCACAGTTTATAAAACTAAATTATAACTTATTTTTATTTTGTTGTTATAAACTGTGTTATAGTTCTTGCTTTTTCTTTTTAAACATATATTTTGCATCCACAGTAGGTGCAGAGCAGAACCAGGACATTCACCCACAGAACTCAATATTTAAAAAGAAAAATCTGATTCTGATCATCTCACTAACAACAACAACAACAACCACTATTCTCCAGTACCAGGCATATTGTGAACTAATACAAAACTCTACAACAAAGAGCAAACCTACCATACCATACCATATCAGCACAAACTTCCAAAACTCACATAAGGAGCCCATCCAAAAAAAGCGTCACTGTAAATACTACAGTGGGCCCTGGAACATCCATACACCTATTTGAAAAGCTGAACAAGTCAAATTACTACAGTACAGTATAGATCTTTATGTACAAACTCCATATTAACAGAACACCTGACCTCAGTCACACACTCACAATATCGAAAATATGTTTACAAAATTTAAACTGAAACCCCAAGAAGCCAGAATCCACATGCAGTGCAACATCAGATAAATAAGAGATGCAGTTCCCCAATACTGTGTAAAATATAAAAACAGCACAAAGCCCAATCACTAAAATTAAATAAAATTATTTTTTCTACCTTTGTTGTCTGACCATTTTATTCTCTGATCATGCTGGTCCCGATCTGAGGCTTCTGCTTTCCTGTCTTCTCTTAGCTCTCTTTCTGTGGTCCATGGTCCATCTGCCATTTCTTATCTCTTCTTTTGTTTTCTTCACTTCCTTCCATCAGCCCATTTCCAGTAACCCTCCCCAGTATCAGCCCCCTTTCCAGTCCTCCCATCCCACTACCTTCCAATGTCAACCACCTTGCATTCCCACGACTGCCACTGGTGTCCATTCCCTTCCAGTCCCCCTCCTTCCCCACTGTCCAGCCCCTTCTAGTCCAAATTCCATCCGAGGTATCAGCTCACGTCCACTCTGTGCCGCCCCCCCAGTGAGCTCCCTTCCAGTCGCCCTACCCTCTGTCCATCCCCCTTCCAGTGCCATTCACATGTCAGCTCCCTTCAAGCCACCTACCACTCCCATCCCCAAGTGTCAGCTCCCTTCCAGTCCCCCTTCGGTACATCCCAGGTGTCAGCTCCTTTCCAGCCCCTTCCTTCCCCCGTGTCAGCTCCCTTCCTGCCCCCTCCTTCCCCTGGCAGACCCTCTCAGTATCCACGCCCTTCCAGTACTATTCTACTATCCCCCTACATCAGCCCATTTGTAGCCCTAGCTCCTAGTTTTCTTCCAGGGCCAGCAGCACTCTCCTTCCTTCCCCCATTAGCCCATTTCCAGTCCTATCCCCCTTATCAGCTCACTCAAGTCCTAACCCCCCAATCAGCCCATTTCCTGTTCTAACCCCCTTATCAGCCCACTCCAGTCGTGGCCCCCCTAATCAGCCCATTTCCAGGCCTAACCCCACCAATCAGCCCATTTCCAGTCCTAGCCTCCCTTCCGATCAGCTTATTTCCATTCTTAACCCCACATCAGCCCATTTCCAGTTCTAACCCCCCCATCAGCCTATTTCCGGTCCTAGCCCCCCACGATAGCCCATGAGCTGATCGGGAGGGGGGATAGGACTGCTAATTTCCAGTTCTAACTCCCCATCAGCCCATTTCCAGTCCTAGCCCCCCCAATAGCCCATTAGCAGTCCTAGCTCTCCTCCCGATCAGCCCATTTCCAGTTCTAACCCCCCCATCAGCCCATTTCCACTCCTAGCCCTCCCCCCATCTGCCCATCACTATTTTCCTGTGCCATCTCTGCCTAATAGGCTGGCCTAAGACCTTCTTTAGGGAATTACAAAGAAAATAAAACTGCTGCAAAAGCAGCTGCCGCTGCTGCTGCAGCAGCGGCAGCATGAAGTGTCCTGTGGCAGCCGCCTCCGAGCCCTCACACAGCACTCCCCCCCACCCCCCATGCACTGGCTCAGCTTTTCAGAGCCATGCGAAGGGAGAGTGTTTCCCTTTCCCGTGGCTCTGTTAAAGCTGAGCCCACAGGCACTGATGGGAAACAGCATTTTGCAGCCGGGCTTTTTTGTTTGGGTTTTTTTTCTATTATTTGAGGCCGAATGAGGTGGTCTTTTTGGAGGCAATTTTTGCTGTCCCCAAAAGGTTGCCACCTGAGGCTACTGCCTCACTCGGCCTCATTATATAGCCACCCCTGCCTTAATTGTTCCAAACCAGAGACATTTAGGAATAGCCTAATGGTTAGAGAAGTGGGCTAGGACCAGGGAAGCCTGAGTTCAAATCCTACCTCTGCTATCATTGTGATTGTGTAGAGTGGTGGGGTGCCATCTTCTTTATACTCTCTGGATGTTTTATGGCCAAAATGAGCACTTTCCCAATGCCTATTCATGCCCGGAGCAAGTCTAAATTTGGATGGGGTTGTAGATGTCCCTGACGTTTCCGAAATCAGGTGAAGACATCTTAGTCCATTGCACTACCTCTGCCATGACCTGTGCCTACTTGGACATCCCTGCTGTGAAGACATCCTAAAAAGCCATGTGTAAAATGATTCCAGGGGCATCTCCATGATTTGGACATCCACATGCACATTTTCGGAGGTCCAAATCACGACTAAGGCTTTTAAAATGAACCCCTTAGGCGCCTTAGTGTATTTATAAAATAGGCTTAAAATAGGCATCTTCTCCTCATCCAAATGTAGGTGCCCTGTAATAAAATTATCTTCAAAGAGGGTAATTTTATAAGGACCGCTTAATTTAATGTGCATTGTCACACTCATTTTTCATGCCTATTTTAGAACGCAAAGTACGAAAATAGGGGCATAAGTGGTAAGATACACACTCAAAATCTAGGCATGACCACTTACACCAACCTTAGACTTTCTGTAAATGCTGGCGCCTAGATTTGTTGAAAATGTGAGTAAGTTATAGTATTTTATAACTTATCTGCATACATTTGCACCCCATCTACGCTCTGCCCATGCTCTGCCCCTATACTTGCTCACACTGAAACTACACGCCATCACCCTGACGCATGTACTCACAGAATAGCAGCCACCTAAAGTATGTTTATGTTTAGTTAGTCTTGATAGACCGCACTTCACTTAATTTGTAGCAGGACGGTGTACAAAGCAAAAACAAGCTTAAAACCAAAGATAGAAAGGAACGCCAATGGAGATAGGAAAGAGCAGGTCATTCATATCCAGGAAGGGAGGAAACAGGAGGAGGGGTGGGGGGAGCAAGAGCTGATCTAAAAACAAAAGAGCAGGGGGGCATTCATGTGACAGGCAGGTTGTGTGCAGTGTTAAAGAGGTGGGCTTTCGGAAGGGCCTTAAATCTGGGGAAAGATGACTCAAGCTGGAGAGCAGAGGGAAGGGCATTCCAAGAAGCGGGACCTACAAAATAGAAGGCTGAGGAGCGAGTTGTTTCAAGGCCCTGAGAAGCAGGGCCGGCCTGTCCATTGTGCGAGAATGTTGCTCGCACAGGCCCCGCACTTCAGGAGGCCCTGCGCCAACAACATCCTGCACATGATGTTCAGCTCCCAGCTCACCTCTCTACAGCGGCTCCCGACAGGCTCAGAAATACCTCCCTACAGCCACCAAAGTGAAGAGCACTGTTTTTCTTCACTTCAGCAGCTGTGTTGTAATGTAGATCGCTGGCACGCTGAATGCCGGGTCACAGGAAATGTCCTTTGACCTCCGGCGCTCCAGCCCTAGCCCCCCCATCAGCTCATTTCCAGTCCTATTCCAGCCCCCATCAGCACATTTCCAGTCCAAAGAAGTGGAGGAAAGAGCAAAAGGGGAAACAAAAGGTAGAAAAATACTTTTTTATTTTGAATTTATGAGCTGGAATATGTCAGCTCTGGGAAATGTGTATCGCTAACGTCTTTGCGTTTTTGTTTAGTACAAGAGGAAATTAATTTATAGTTTTATTTCTCCAGTAGTGTTGTACATTCCAAGTTTGGCTTTAGGGGTTCCCAATTTAATTACTGTCTTTCTATTTCTAAATTGTGATCCCTTGTTCTTTGTTTGCTGATGGTCTATGTTCTGCCACTTGTTCTCTTTCCCCAGTAGGAGATGTATTGGTATTCTCTGAGATGTATTGGTTTAATATTTGCAGTGTTGCCGTTCGATAGGTAGGGTTTGGTGCTTTGTGAGTCCTGGTAGTGCTGTTATGATATGGTGGGTTTGCTATGGGTTCTAAATGGGCAGTGTTTATAGTACTTCCTAATGTGCCTGGCGATTGGCACTGGAGTATAGTAATGTAGAAATCTGGTAGTCTTTCTTTATCGAGACACTCATTAAGAGGCATGTTTACTAAACGTTAGTGCATGTTAACATTATGCAAATATTTATGCAAATGTGGCTCCTTATGCAAATGGAGCCCTGCAATGAGTCTCCGTACATGGCCCCACACCCCCTTGGGCCGCCCCCGCTGAGAAGTGGAGGGAAAATGGGTAAGGGTGGCCTGCATGGAGCAGCAGGTGCACTACTCTTGCCATCTTACTGGGCACACTAGATGGACCATACTGGTCTTTATCTGCCGTCATTTACTATGTTGCTATGTAGTACTCGGTGCGGGGAATGAAGAAGCAGAACATCGGCAAGATTGCGGGGGCGGGGGGGGGAACCAGTATGAAACACATGGTGAACAAAGGTGAGGAGTTTATACTGAAGATATTGTTTGATAGGGAGTCAATGATACCGAATGAGAAGGGGGGTGACATGCTCGCGCACAAAGGCTCTCCCATACATATAAGCCATTGAAAACAAGTGAATTAAGTGTGTGGATGGTGCATAACCTTATGGGGCTCGTTAAAAAATTACCTCCTAAAAGTATACCTTTTCTAAAATTGCTACTTACAGATTATGATGATTTACAGGGCACGTATTCAAAGTGATTTAACCGGTTAGCAGACCATGTAATTGATATGCATTTTGCAGGATGAAAACTTGTTTTTGGAAAAATATTCCAAATCCTGAACACAGCACTGCAATCCAGATAAACAGAAGAGCTCTTTCACAGGTATGGATTGCATTTTTATTCGTTTTTTGTTACATTAGCTATTTTTTTTCTTTTCTTTTTTTTTTGTATATAATGATCCCGATATTCAGCCCCAGCGGCTTGCGCGAATGCAGCAGCTAGCCGCCGGTGCTGAACATTAAACCCAGATATTCAATGCCGGGGTCATTTCCAGCCTCAGCATTGAGTATCCGGGGTCACAGCACAGCCTCCAACAGTGCAGAAGCTAACTAGGCTTTTGCCGCGCCTATCTTTACTCGTAGGTTGCTAACCATGCAGTTGTTCAATATCGCCGCTGCCCGGTTAGCAACTGGCACTGCTTCTGTTCTGCCCTGGAACACCCCCGACATGCCCCAATGCTAAGCAGTTAGCACTGGGGCATGTAGCGGCATTAATCAGAGATATTCAGTGGCACTAACCATGTTAATGCCGCTGAATATCCCTCTAAGTGGCATTTACATGGTTTATGGGTCTGTAAACCATGTACAGTAAATGCCTTTGAATATCGGGCCTAATGTGTCAAGCATGTTCTAATCTAAGGCTTCAATTCACTGCAATTCAGGGCTTAGACAAACTCTGGGCCAAAATATATTTGAGGAAAAAATCTAGAATACAAGTAATTGCATGTCCTGTTTTAAAAAAATTGTGGCTTAGAGTGGGGTACATATCTAAAACGTTGTTCATAAACTCAGTCCCCCTTTTCCCGCCTTGACTAGTACAAAGGCAGTATAGAAGCAGAGTTAAATAAATAAAACAAATATGCATCTTTGTTCGACACTGCCGGCATCACGAGAGAGTTTAAAATGTAAAATCAGGAAGGGGGTCACGTGATGCGGTGAGAGCAAACGGACATGTTCTTTAGCTCTCCAGGTTTCTCCCTGTTTCTCTTGTACTTTTCATCATTAAATGGACTCCTGATCTGACAATATTTGTAAGGAAAGCCCCCCCCCCCCTCCACAGATAATATCTGCGGTTGTGCTGGGATCTTTCAATAGCATCAAAACTTGCTTGCAAAGACAAAGTTAGGCCACGTGGCGGCAAGATGACTGACTTTTCCCTAATGGACCCAAGCTCCACACCGAATGATGCCTTGGCTGAGGAAGTTGTAGAGGCTATGCTTCTTTTCAAGGAAATTTGAGGCCTTTTCTGAAAAGCTGGACATGATGTCGCACGTAATGGAAGGGCTTGGAAAACAGCTGGGGGATGCTGAGCAGTGAATGTCGCAGGTTAAGGATGCGCTTCACGAGGCCTCCATAGAGCTGAAGTTCTTAAAAGATACTGTGGTGGGGGGGTGGGAAGGGGGGATAGACTGCAGATAAGGGTGCAGGGGTTAAGTAACATGGCAATGAGACTGACTAATATATTTCTCAAGGTTCTAACTAGATTTGGATGCATATCTTACCATTATTTGTTTATTTGTTTTAAATGTTAGGGATAATTACTGGTGGGGGGGGGGGGAGTGGAGATAAATAAGAAAAAATGACTACCGCATGTTTGTAATATGTTCAAACTCCCAGTACTGTGTAAGAGTCACCACAGGCTGGGGGTGTTTGGTCATTTGTTAATAAACATAATTTAAACATAAAAGAGACTGTGGCATGGCAAACATTAAAGATGGACAACTTCGAGAACCGAGGTCACTGGAATAACTTGCGCTTTCTCGGTATCCCTGAATCTATCAAAGAAGCAGAGTTAAGAGGATTTTTAGAGACTTTGTTTCCAGTGACTTTTGGATTTGGAATTGGTCTGTGGCAAACCTTCGGTAGAGCGGGTTCACAGGCTGGGCGCGTTGAGGGAGAATGATGGGTGGCCAAGAGTTGTCATAGCCTGAATTCTTGAATTATGCCCAGAAAGAGAGAGTCTTAAGAGTGGCAAGGCAGCAGCAGAATGTCATGCATGAAGGACAATGGGTTCTCATCTTCCAGGACTACTCGATGCAACTTGCGAGTAGGCAGAAAGAATTTTCAAGCCTATGTCAACAGCTTTTTGCAGCACATCAAAAGTTTATACTTTAGTATCTAGTGCAGCTGTACCTGGTGCTTAATGGTGTGCTCCATGTGTTCATCGAAGTGGGGCCAGCTCAAGCATTTGTGGGCAAGCTGCTCACCTCAGCAGAGACATCTGGACAGAGCTAGGTCTTTTTGGGGTGGAGATGAGTGCTGACAGGCTTTGGAGGTGCTGGGGGTGCACAAAGACAGACTCGTTTATTGGTGTTCATCTTTTCTAATGCAGGAGGACCTTTCTAGTCCGCTGGTTTCGTATCTGATCAGCAGCCATTATCATAGACTTTGAGGAGGATGTTCAGCGCTGGCAGCTAGCACTTGTAAAGCAGCTAGCCATTGCTGCTGAAGTTTAATCTCGGGTATTCAATGTCAGTGCCATATCTGGCCACTGGCATTGAATATCCGGGTTGGCTGCAGAACCCAGAAGCTAATTGGGTAGCAGGTGATATTGAGCCACTGCCTGGTTAGCTTCCGCAGCTAAAATAAGGCCAGCATTTGTTGCGCCTTAATTTACCAGAATATCAATAACCGGGCAGTGACTCAGGTGCTGGAATGCCCCCAACATGCCGCAATGGCACCCACGGATATCCAGCTCAGTGGCATTTACATGGTTAGTAAACATGTAAATACCTTGGGCTGCGGGATCAGAATCGGGTATAACTTTGTATGCCCAATTCTGCCCGGCCGTACAGAAATTTAAAGCACAACTGAAAACCCACCTGTTTCACCAAGGCTCTAACATTCCATTTACAGATCCACATTAGCTCCCCACTATCCTAACTGTCCTGCTGCTCTTCTCTAGCTGATGTCCTGACTGTCCTTCTTCTATCCTATTAATTTATAGCGTTCCTTTCCATTTCTTAGCTCTGCAGCATTGTTATCATTATTGTAAACCACCCTGATGCCACGGCCTGGGCGATATATCAAATGTGAAATAAAGATAAAGAGGGCTGGACATGCATTAATGGAATTGGCCTCTAATGGTCCAAAGAGGGAAAGGTGAGGAGACACAAGGAAAACAAGGGGACAGGATCCAAAAGCAGCCTCAAAGAGGTGAGCCTTTAGCATGGATTTGAAAAGGGGGAGAAATGAAACCTGACGTACAGACTCGGGGAAATTTGTCCCAAGCATAAGCAGTAGCAAGGTGAAAGGATTGGAGTCTGGACTTGGCAGTGGAAGAAAAGTGCATAGAGAGAAGCAGGCCAGTGGAAGAGCAGAGTTCACGAAGATGGGTGTAGGGAGAGAGAGGAGAGAGGAAAGGTAGTGAGGAACAGTAGAATGAATGCATTTATGGATCAGAAGGAGAAGTTTGAATTGGATACGGAAACAAAAGGGGAGCCATTGAAGTGACTTTAGAAGAGGGGTTATATATCGGGGCTGGTGGAAGATTAATCGTGCAGCAGAGTTCTGAACAGATTGAAGGGAAAAGAGGTGACTCAAACGGAGACCATAGAAACATGATAGCAGAAAAAGACTACATGGCCTATCTAGTCTGCCCTTCCATATCAACTACAATGGCCCTCTTTTTACCTTTAGAGATCCTCTGTGTTTGTCCCATGCTTTTTTGAATTCAGATACGGTCCTTGTGTCCACCACCTCCAATGGGAGACTATTCCATGCATCTACTACTCTTTGCGTAAAGAAATATTTCCACATATTACTCCTGAATCTATCCCCTTTCACTCTCGTGCTATGTCTTCTCGTAACAGAGCTTGTCTTCAACTGAAAGAGACTCTACTGTGCATTTATGCCATAGAGGTATTCAAATGTCTCTATCATATCGTCCCTATCCTATCTTTCCTCTAAAGTATACATATTATGCTCTTTAAGTCTGTCCTCAAATGCTTCATAACAAAGATCATTAACCATTTTAGTAGTCACTCTCTGCACCGACTCTAACCTGCTTATATCCTTTTGAAGGTGCGATCTCCAGAATTGCACTCAATGCTGCAAATGAGGTCACAGAAGACTTATATAGAGGTGTTATCACCTCCTTTTTTCTGCTGGCCATTCCTCTCCCTATACACCCAAGCATCCTTTTCGCTTTCACAGTCGCCTTTTCTACCTGTTTAGCTACTTTAAGATCATCAGACACAATTACGCCCAGGTCCCACACTTTTTTTGTGAACAAAAGTACCTCAACCCCTATACTGTACCGCTCCTTTGGATTTTTGCAGCCCAAATGCATGACCTTGCATTTTTAGCATTAAATTTCAGCTGCCAAATTCTAGATCATTCTTCAAGCTTAGCTAGATCCCCCCTCATGTTATCTACTCCTTCCTGGGTGTCTACTCTATTACAGATTTTGGTATCATCTGCAAACAAGCAAACTTTATCCGACAGCCCTTCTGCAATATCACTAACAAATATGTTAAAAAGAATCAGACCAAGGACAGATCCCTGCGGCACACCACTGGTAACCTCCTTCTCAAAGCGAGCTCCATTTACCTCTATCATTGTCGCCTCCCACTCAACCAATTTCTAACCCAATCAGTAACTTTAGGGTCCATTCCTAGGGTGCTCAGTTTATGTCGCCTGTGTGGAACGGTGTCAAATACGTTACTAAAATCTAAATACACCACATCTAGGGCTTTCCAATAATTTATTAACCATGGAGGTTAGACTAACCAGCCTATAGTTCTCAATGTCATCCTTATTTCTGCTTTTGTGTAAAGGGACCACATGCACCTTTCTCCAGTCCTCTGGCATTACTCCTGACTCCAAAGAGCAAAGAAGAGGCTGCAATAGTCAAGATGGGAGGTGACTAAAGAGTGGATAAGAGTTTTAGTAGTAAGTTCAGAAAGGAAGGGGCAAATCTTTTTAATATTATAGAGAAAGAAACAACAAGATTTAGCTCTCTGTTGGATATGTGAGGAGATAGAGAGGGAGGAGTCAAAGATGACCCCAAGGTTGCGGGCTGAGGAAACAGGAATTAGAAGAATGTTATCTACAGAGACAGAGAAAGAAAGAGGGGAAGTGGGTTTAGGGGGAAAGAAGGAGGGGAAGTGGGTTTAGGGGGAAAAATAAAAAGTTCAGTTTTGGCCATGTTCAATTTCAAATGGTGGTGAGACATACAGGCAGCGATGCCAGATAGGCAGGCAGAAATGTGGGCCTGGAGTGACAGAGAAACATCAGGAGTAGATGGATAGATCTGAGAGTCATCGGCATAAAAATGATATTGAAAGCCATGGGAGGAGATGAGAGCACGAATGGATTGAGTATAGAGAGAAAAGGAGAGGGCACAGAACAGACCCTTGGGGTACACCAACTGAGAGTGGGATAGCAGTAGGGGAGGAACCACCGGAACAAACACTAAAAGAACAATGGGAGAGATAAGAAAACCAGGACAGTACAGAGCCCCTAAAACCAAATTAGGACAATGTGTCAAGGACAAGGTGGTGGTCAACATTATCAAAAGCAGCAAAAAGGTTGAGAAGAATGAGGACTAAGTAAAGGTCCTTGGATTTAGACAGGAACAAGTTGCTGGAGATTTTGGCAAGAGCCGTCTCAGTAGAATGTACCTCCTATCCCATGGCTTTTTAATTTCCCCAAGAGTCTCTCATGAGGGACTTTGTTAAAGGCTTTCTGAAAATTGAGATACACTATGGACCCAATTCTGTAAGGTGAATAGCGGGGCTATCTGACTTCCCGGTATTCTGCCTCTGTGCCCTGCTGCACACACAAAGCTGCTTTGCGTGCTGCGGGGGATGGAAATGTGTTGGGGTGGAGAGTGTGCGGAGCATGGGTGGGACCGACCCCCGGACATACAGGGCCAATTTCGCTCACGGCCCTGTATGTCAAGAGGTCACCGGGAGGATGACCTGTTTATTCCATCACAGAGGTGGAATAAGCAGCAGCCGAACCCCTAGATCATCAGGCCAGGACATTCGGGCCAGCGACGGTGTGGTGGGGGGGTCCCCGCCATCCAATCAGGGCACTGGCAGCCCCCATTGGGCTTGGGCGGCAGGGATTCAGGGTCCCAGGGGGCACAGGACATGTGATGCCGTGGGGAAGATGTCTCCACAGCAATGCTGGGCCAACCTGGCCATCTCCAAGGGTCCGATCCTACACTCTCAGGAACGTCTTGCTCCCATGGTGCAGAATCAGACACTGACGGCCCCATCTTGGTGGGGGCCATCCAGATGGCCCAGACGTGCCCCATTGTGGTTTGGGCTCCATATCAATTGGCTCACCATTATCTACTTGTTTATTCACATCTTCAAAAAAATATAAGAGATTGGTGAGATAAGACTTTCCTTGGCTAAATCTATGTTGGCTTTCTGCCTTTAAACTATGATTATCTACATGTTCAGTAATTTTGTTTTGTATAATGGTTTCTACCATTTTGCCTGGTACTGATGTCAGGCTCACTGGTCTGTAGTTAACTGGATCACCACTGGAACCCTTTTTAAAAATTGACGTTGCAATGGCCACTCTACAATCTTCGGGTATAACAGATGATTTTATCGATAGATCACAGATTAATAGTTCTACAATCTCCTATTTCAGTTCTTTCAGTATCCTGGGATGCATGCCTCCCATCCAGGTGATTTGCTGCTCTTTAGTTTATCGATTAGCTGTATTACATCTTCCCGATTTATCGAGATTTGTTTCAATTCCTGGCGTGGTTCAGTTTCTTACATCTTCTTCAGTAAAGACTGAAGCAAAAAAATCATTCAGTCTCTTCGCTATGACCTAGTCCTCTCTCAGTGCACCTTTTACCCCTTCATCATCTGATGGTCCAACTGACTCCCTCACAGATGTTTTGCTACGAATATACTTGAAAAAGGTTTTAGTATGTGCTTTTGCTTCCGTAGCAAGCTTGTTCTCAAATTTTCTCTTTGCCTGCCTTATCAGTGCCTTGCGTTAGACTCTTTTTTCCATTTTCTGGAAGATTCTCTCTTAGCTATAATAGCCTCTCTGACCTCACCTTTAAGTCATGCTGGCTGTCATTTGGCTTTCCTTCCACTTTTTTTTAAGCATGGAATACATCTGGTCTGGGCTTCCAAGATAGTATTTTTAAATAACGCCCAGGTCTGATGAAACTCTTAACCTTTACAGTTGCTCCATTTAGTTTTTCATAATCAGTTTCTTCATTTTATTATAGTCTCCTTTTTGAAAGTTTAATGCTAGCACAGTCAATTTCCTTGCTATTGCCAAGCAGCCCCAAAACAGTTACTTCTCGCACGGGATCCTGCTTTCCACTGAGAATTAGGTCTAAAATAGCATCCCTGCGTGTCAGCTCCTGAACCAGCTGCTCCATGAAGCAGTCATTTACCTCATCTAGAAACTTTATCTCCCTAGCATGTCCTGATATAACATTGACCCAATCAATACTGGGGTAATTGAAATCTCCCATTATTACTATGTTGTAAACTTTGCTAGCTTCCCTAATTTCTGTTAGTATTTCATCATCTGTCTGTTCATTCTGTCCAAGCGGATGGCAGTGCACCTGCACTGCCATTGCCTTCCCTATTTTACATGGAATTTCTATCCATAGAGATTCTACAGAGTATTTTGTTTCCTGCAAAACCTTTATCCTGCTTGACCCAATGCCCTCTTTAACATGTACAGCTACCAATGTGATCTACCCCTATCATTCCAAAAGAGTTTGTATCCTGGTATGACAGTGTCCAATTGGTTGTCCTCCTTCCACCAGGTCTCTGAATTGCCAATTATATTTAGCCTTTCATTCATTGCTATATATTCTAACTCTCCCATCTTATAGACTTCTAAAATTTGCATACAGGCATTTCAAAGTTTGTTTTTTGCTAATATTAACAGTCTGGCTATTTGATGACAAGAGTTAATTTGGAATCTTTCAACTCTGTCTAATTTTAACTTAAAGGCACTGGGGTTACTTTTACCTTTTCTGAAACCTTTCTATCGGAATGCCCTTACTTCCATGTTTTGCTAGTTTCTTAGAAGGATACATCACTTTGAACCATGTGCTCTTGGCTTTCTCCTATTATCTAGTTTAAAAGCTGCTCTATCTCCTTTTTAAAGGTTAATGCCAGCAGCCTGGTTCCACTCTGGTTAAGGTGGAGCCCATTCTTTCGGAAAAGCCCCCCTTCCTTCCTCAGAATGTTGCCTAGTTCCTAACATCCAAAACCCTCTTCTTTGTACCATCATCTCATCCATGTATAACTACGGAGCTCTGCCTGCCTCTTGGATTTTGCTCGTGGAACAGGAAGCATTTCTGAGAACACTATCCTGGAAGTTCTAGATTTCAACTTTCTAGCTAAAAGCCTAAATTTGGCTCCCAAAACCTCCCTCCCACATTTTCCTGTCTTTGGTAGCAACATGTCAAAAACCACAGGAGAAGAGGGTATCCTGGTTCCTGATGATCCGCTCGTGGTTTGGTAGCAACATGTACCAAGACAGCAGGCTCTTCCCCAGCACTATCTAAAACCTTTTCTATGTGGTGCATGAGGTCCACTACCTTTGAACCAGGCAGGTATGTTACCAGGCGATCCTCACATCCACCAGCCACCCAGCTATTTACATGTCTAATTATCGAATTGCCAACTATAACGGCCATCCTAACATTTCCCCTCATGGACACATGGCTCTGGTGGCACTTCCTCAGGGCAAGAGAGTATTACATCAGCTACAGGACAGGTCCTAACTATAGGATCTCTTCCTGCCACACCAAGGTGAAACTCTCCTTTCACATGACCTCTCTCCGCCATGGCAGCAGAGAGGCTGCCAGACTGGAGGTGAGACTTTTCTACTTTATCACTGTAGGTCTCATCTATATACCTCTCTGCCTGCCTCAGCTCCTCCAAGTGCACGGCTCTAGCCTCCAGAGATTAGACTCATTCCCTAAAAGCAAAGAACTTTTGCACTTAGTGCACACATAAGACCTCTTACCAAATGGGAGAAAATCATACATGTAATACGCAGTTGAAAAGACTGGATAGCCTCCATCTCGCTGCTGGACTGCTGTCTGTAGCTTAGATTTAAAGATTTTTTTTAGCTATTTAAAGTTGTTTAGTTATATAAAGTTGCTAGGGGAATAGGGATACTTGAACCAATATAATGATACCTACTAAATATAAAGGACTTTTAGTGTTCACCTCAAGTGAACTGCAAGGACTTAATTATTCTACTCCTAAGGCCTAATAACCTGCTGATGAAGATAATCAGTTAAACCTGAAATTGAGTAAGATCACCCCCTTCCCCTTAAGGAGGTCATTCCAGAACACGAATAAGGGATTTGTACATGCGGCTGGGACGTTTATGTGCTGAAAACGTCACCAAACGAATTGTGAAACACTACTGTCAGGCACGTCCATGGCGCTATCATGGAGTTCTCAGAACATGCCCAGAAGGGACAGCATGGGGGCATGGTCAGCCACGGAGATATGCATAGCATATTCCGGAAAAGCCAGTGTACATTCTGTGATATCCCCGTGGATGTCCCCATTATTCCTGCTGAAACATGGAATGAGGCCAGGACTTAGAAAATATTCTGCTGTGCTCTTCAATTTGTCCCATATTGAAGAATGGTTGTGACAAGTATGTGCTGAACTGGTGTGACTGCAGTCTGGAAGAACACAATTTGCAGTTATAAAGAACAGAAAGGGGAGGTGAGGGAATGTTGTATGGTAAAGAAGCATTAAACACCCTTACAGAAATATTAAGAAGAGCAATAGTGTTTATTCTGGCTGTATTGAAATGTGCTGTTTGTGCTAAAAAAGCTAATCCAGGGGACCCTAACAAATCCTGCATTCTGAAAACTGGGACTGTTGATATAAGAATAGCATGTGAGTGAGTTTGGAAATAAATCATGTTGGAGTGAGAATGGGAGATCAGGTAGTTCATGCCATTATGGTTTAGTAGCTGTTAGTTATAGGTTCGGTTTGGCAGAATGATGTCTTTTGTGACTGAAAGTGAGAGTGTATGGTTTGGGGGTAGCATGGGAGGATCTGGTATGCTGCTCTGCAATTCAGGGAGCCATGAATGGCTGGCTCGTACCTGGTCAACACTATTTAATATAGCCGTGTAAGAGCGTAACTAATCCAAACAATATATGCTCTTAGATAAATAATCTTCACTTATATTCAACCATTAAACTAATCTTACAAACAATTTCTCAGGCAAATGACCTCAGGATAGCTCATACCCTACATTTAGTGAAAAATTCCACTATAGGGAGCAGCTGACGCTCACATCAGCGACCCCGTTGGGTCACTAAATTATTCAGTGTTTGATTTCACATTTGGTTTTTTGTTTTAGGTGTTTACCTGATGCTCCGGCAGTACATAACTTGGGTCTTCAGTTGAATTCAGAAGGACGCTTTTGTATGCTTGTGTATGATTGTGGTTTTACGTGTTATGTATGCGGTTGAGACTGGTAGATTGTAGTTAGAAATTGGCTTTTCCCAAGGGTATATTTGGTAGTACATAAGGCTTTGTACTTTACGAGTAGGTTTAGGTGTTTAGATGTTGTATGGGATTGTATGTAAGGCTTTTTGACCTTTGATGTGAGCATCAGCTGCTCCCTATAGTGGAATTTTTCACTAAATGTAGGGTATGAGCTATCCTGAGGTCATTTGCCTGAGAAATTGTTTGTAAGATTAGTTTAATGGTTGAATATAAGTGAAGATTATTTATCTAAGAGCATATATTGTTTGGCTAGTACCTGGACCATCTGGATGACCGCAGTGTCACCAGGTGCCATGTGATAGGGCAACCATACATTAGCTGTGCCAGGCACTGGGAGACATGACTGATGTGTTAACATCCCCCAAATTGTGCTATGAACCCTACATCCTTCCCCACTCCAGGATCTATGCAAAGCTGCAAGAGTGGTGATATATATGGAGGTTGGCTACCTGGGTATGATAGCACAGAGATCACCCCTCCCATGCCCACACCGGCCTGACCAGGGGAGCAGTGTCACAAAGAAGACTGGGAAGGCAGACAGGGTTACCCCACAGATAGCAGATGTATACAGACTAACATATGCCATGATGGGACAGATATAGCTGCTTTGAGAATTCCTAGTACCCAGATATGTGGGAATCAGATGCCATAGCCAGAACGCTATACAGTACTAGTACTACTACTGATCATTTGTATAGTGCTATAAGGCATTCACAGCACTGCACAGACACACATAAAAGATGGTCCCTACTCAGCAGAGCTTACAATCTTGTCAAGAGAGAGAACATAGCAGTTGTGGACAGGATACATCTAAGGGGAATGGAAAGGAAACAAAGGGAGAGTAGGCAGATCAGATCCAAAAGTGGCAATGAAGAGGTGAGCGTTCAGCCTGGATTTGAAAAGGGCCAGAGAAGAAGCCTGATATACAGACTCAGGTAGTTTGTTCCAGGCATAAGGAGCAGCAAAGTGAAAGGAGCAAAGTCTGGAGTTGGCAGTAGAAGAGAAGGGCACAGATAGAAGCGATCTGCTAGAAAAGCAGAGTTCCTGAGGAGGGGTGTAGGGAGAGATAAGAGAGGAAAGATAGTGCAGAGCAGCAGAATGAGGGCATACATTTGTTGCTCAGCAATATTATGCATCCTTTGTTGTTGTTGTTAAGTGCTGTTGAGTCGGAGTCGACTCATGGTGACCTTCTGGATAGTTGTCCTAAACTGTGTTCGGTCTTCAATCAGGCAGCTCATTGTTGATAAGAGAGGCACCCATAGCTGCTGTTATTGTATCAATCTCTTTGCTGGCCTTCCTCTTTTGCATTGATCTTCTACCTTGCCAAGCATGATGTCTTTCTCTCTCTCTTCACATGTCCGCTGCTGCGGGACTCCGAGGACGCTCGGGCTTCATGGGAAGTGCTGGGCTTGGAGCTCAGTGTTGGGGAAGCCGGTGCTGAGTCGGACCTTGGGAACAGTTTTTCCTGCAACTCTGACCTCTTTTTATTGGTCTTGGATGTCATGGCCTGGGCTGTCATGGTCCGGTCCCAGGCAGCGTAGGCAGCAGTCATGGTTACTGACATGGTTTGACTGCAACGGTTACATTTTTTGAACCCACTAGGAGACATGGTGGGAAACATCTGGCCGGGGTCAATAACCCTCAGGTGAAAAAAGGCACGAACGCCGGTCGAGGTAAGCCTCGATTAAAAAAAGAGAAAAAAGCCGAGAACAGCACTGGGTCCGGCGCCAGCTCAAGGTGAGAAGAGGAACCGGTACGCAAACCAGGAAAAGCTAACTTTTAAAGATATAGCAAGGATTTTTTTCCGGGGAAACAGGACAGACATCCGTTGGGCTCCATGGAAAAAAGGAGACTGAGCAAGATGGCACCCTTAGGCGAGAAGGGGACCATGCATATGTGGAAGCATGTCCCTAAGGCTTTCTTTGAAAGCTGGGGAAATGCTCCGTGCAGGCTTTGTCCGTGCCAACGTCACCCACGTGTGAGGACTGAATTCCTGCTTGTTCCTGGAGAACATTATATATATCACTTCATTGCCAAGAAAGCTTTCTGCACAAACAAAACCTTCTTGCTGTCACCCAGAGGAAGCTCATCATTCTTATCCAATAAACACACATCCAGATGAGCTTCCAGTTCCACCCCTAGCCTTCTGACCAAACATGCAAACATTTTCCTCCATACTGTTTGGATCTTCAAACAAGACCACATACAGTGAAAATATGTGTCCTCTGCATCCCCACTCTTTAAACAAACACACGAGGGTATCAGTCCAGCTTGGAAAGCCCACCGAGAGCAGATATATAATCCGTGCAAAAACTTAAACTGCAGCTCTTGCCATACCACACTTTCAACCAAATCCCTCACACCATACACCTGCACACTAAAGTCATCCACATCAAATTCAACCTGCTACCCCCACACTCTCCTTAAAGGGGTCCCCATCAGCTCCCCAATCAGGTTCCTATAGAGCCAAGATATCAGCCCACGCCATTTTGGTTTCCCCATAATCATCCTCCCAAAACTAACATCATTCAGAGCACCTCCCTTATCTCTCAACAAGGAGCCCACATAATGGCGGGCCTGTAAGTACAAAAATAGCAGCTGTCCAAGGGCAGATCACTAATCAAATCAACAACGACTACCCTCAATACTAGATTTACTCCAACAACTATTATCGCTAATTTTCAGTAATTAATTCCATACGACTCAAACAAGGCAATATTGACCTCAGAATGGCTAGAACCCTACATGTAGTGAATTAATCACTATAGGGAGTAGCTGATGCATGCATCACAGGTCAAATAGCCACTACACTCACCCCAAATTTTTCAATTTTTATTCATCTTAAACCACAAAATTACCTATGGGAACACACTTTAACAACACATATTACAACTAAAAAACACATACACACTTCAATCACGACATTCAAACCATACCAAAAAGCGTCATATTAAAAACCGGCAATTGAGCATCACTGGAACAAAATAAACCCCCTTACAAAAGGAAGGAGAAAAGAAATAAGCTTCTATGAATAAGACAAACCAGAACAGGTCTTTAAAATACTTATCTCTGAAATCTTTTAAGCCGTTCGCCCCCTGGTGCTCAATCACTACGCTGTAGATTTGCAATACCGGAAAACATCCAGTTAAATGATAACTGTAAGTACCCCATAAAATCCTTTGTCCCCAAACCAAATCTTTCCTTTAACACCCCAAATGACAGCGAGAGCTTCTCCCTAGAACCCAAAAGGTCTGCTATCTTAAGTTCTTTACTCTTCCACTGTCAAAATACCAAGAGTTCTGACCCTAAGCCAATTCCCCTTATTACCTATCCAATGTAAAAACCCTGATATAAGTGGGCTAACTCCAGTGCCCTCCACACCTATCGCCATGCCCATCTCGATGCCCTCACCAGCATAAGTTGCAGTGCCCCCAGAAATTGACAAGAGGAGGCCCTGTGCAACACATAGGGCAACACACATGGTGCTACTAACTGTGCCTCTAATTCCACATCTGTCATCTCCAAGACCTCCGCCAACCAATCCTTCACATATTGCAACAAACAGCACACATTATACAAGCAAATATTAGGAAATCATAGGCCCCCATCCCTCCCTGCCCACTGTGCCAGGTTCATCCACATTCACGGCCTACAACCCCCTCCAAAGAAATTTTGAACTTAGCCTATCCAAAGCCCGCACATCTTCATGCTTAAGCACGATCTGGAGAATATACAAACACTTTGGCAAAATCATCATCTTAATCAGCTGGACCCGACTTCCGGTGACGTCACGGAGCTAATGGCAGCTTGAAAGCCTAGCTCCGTCCGAATCCCGAGCGAGGTGAATTATTAGCGAGACCCCCACTACCACACCAGTACAATAGTGGAAGGAAGGAGGCCATCCTGGATCGGGATGGCAGCGAGGAAGAAATTAGCGGGATTCCAGTCTCCTTACGTTCGCCGGGAGCTGATGGCGGCCGCGGCAGCGGAATCGGCCTGTACGGGACAGGGAGCTACCGGAGTGAGCTCCAAGGAGGAGGATGCCACTGATACGGAGGGGCTGGAAGAAGTACCCCTGAGAAAGTGGTTACAAGAGTTTAAGACGGATATGAAGGGGGAGATAAAAGCCATGAGGAAGGAGGTGAGAGAAACCTTACAGGCGATTCAACAGGAGCTGAGCAGCTTGGGTGGTCGTGTGGAAGACTTGGAGAGCCACGTGGAGGACTGTGAGGGGGAGGTGAGAGGCCTGGTAGTTATGCAAGAAAGGCTTCAGGCCCAACAGGAAGAGCTGCAGGAGAAAATCGAGGAGATCGAAGATCGAGCACGGAGAAACAATCTGCGCATCCGGGGGGTGCCAGAGGACAAGACACCCAGAAACTGTGTTTCGCTGGTGCAGCGGTTGTGTAGCCATGTGCTCCAGCTGGGGGAAGTGTCTGGCTTGACCGTGGAACAGATAGGAGTGGAAAGAGCCCATCGAAGCCTGGGGCCGCGGATGGAGAAGCAGGCACGGGATATTATTGTTTGTTTGAGCAGCTTCCCCCTGAAAGAACAAATCCTAAGTGTGGCACGGAAATTTGGGAGAGTTGCGTGGGACGGCGCTGAGATCGAAATGTTCAATGATTTGTCTAAGGGGACTCTTGAAAGGAGGAGAGCGATGAAAGAAGTAACTACGTATCTGCAGGGGAAAAATCTCCGCTACAGATGGATGTTTCCGTTTGGTGTTCTGCTATCTGTTAATGGAGTGAACCGAAAGGTGAAATCAGTGGAAGAGGCCTGGGAAACGCTGAGTGAATTAGGCTGTGAAGGCCTCCCTAGGGTAGCGGACACGAAGCGGGTGAACAAGTCCCCTGTGGGGAAAGGCAAGCAGCGGCCGCAATCCAGCACCCAGTGGCAACGAGTGGGTGAGCAAGGGAGGCGTTTGGAGAGACTGTCACAGGAGAGGCTGAAAGCAGCACCCGAGATGGATACCTGAACGTGGTGAATGGAGTGGAGATCTCTGGATGTCAGCAGTGAGCATGAGGGGGGGCGTTAGAACCCCTTGCTCATGGAATTTGGACACTGGACTTACAGGGCCAAAGGGGGAGCGGGGAGGCTGGAGGGGAATGAGGGGGGGTGAGGAGGAAGGGAGGGAATGATATGGAAAGTAAGTACCTTGGAAATGGAGGGAGGGTAGGGGGGTGGAAAGGGAAAGGGGGTTGGGGGGGATGACTATGATGGGATGGGGGGGGGACTGTGGTGTTGGGATTGGACAAAGTGACCGGAAGGATGGGAAGAGTTGTATGGATGGGGGGGGAGGGGAGAGACGGGGGGAGGGGGGAGGGGGGTCAGAACACCTCGAGGGGAAGGGAGGGAAGGCAGGGAATGCTAAAGTCATGTTGCGCATAGGAACAATTAATGTACGGGGATTGAACTCGCCCACTAAGTGGGGTCTGTTTTATCGGGAGGTGGTGTGGAATCAGTGGGATGTGATATTACTTCAGGAGACCCATCTGTGGGTCGGGGAGGTGGGGCGGATGCGGCATCGGCAGTATCCGGACCAATATTTTTCCTGCAATAAGGAGGGGGGAAGGAAAGGAGGAGTGGCCATCCTGGTTCGGGGAGGGTGTGGGGTACAGGTGGGAGGATCGTTTAAGGACCAGGAAGGGAGGGTGGTCGGGATACAGGGGAAATTGGGGGGGAGGACATTGTGATTGTGGCGGTGTATGGGCCCAATGGGCAACAAGGAGGCTTTTGGCGAGAGGTTAGGAACTTAATAGATAGGGCAGGGGGGGAAGGTGTTAGTGGGGGGAGATTTTAACGTGGTGTTGGATCCGGGGGTGGATCGGCGGCCGAGGGGGGGATGGGGGGTGAAAGAATAGGAAAGGTTTGAAAGGCTTGGATGTATGGAGGGTTATGCACCCGGAGGGAGATGGGTTTACATTTTATTCGGCTCCACATGATACTTGAAAAAGAGGGAGAGGGAGCGGAAGGAAGGCGCCCTGAAGAGGGAGTTACAACAGGTGGAAGAGAGGTATAGGGGCTCAGGAGCTAGGGAAGACAGAAGGGAGATGGAGAGGGTGGGTGAGGCGTTACGGGAACTACAATTAGATAAGGTGGCCTTCCTTTTGCAGAGAGTGAAACAGACGCATTACGAATTCGGGGATAAAGCGGGGCGGTTATTGGCACGGAGATTAAGGCAGCAAAAAGGGATAGCCACCATTTACCAAATAGAAGGGTTAGATGGGACGAAGTGTTGGGGGGAAGAAGAAATTTGAGAGCGGTTTAGGGAGTATTATCAAGAGTTGTATAGGGAGATGGCAGGAGGGGGGGAAGGGGAGATAGAAGCATATTTAGAAGGGGTCCCGCTCCAGGTACTTCCGGAGGAGGCAGTAGAGGTCTTGGAAGCGGAGATCACGGGGGAAGAAATCGAGCGGGCTGTGAAGGGAATGGATGGTGGGAAATCTCCGGGTTTAGACGGATTTACTGGGAATTTCTATAAGGTCTTTTGGGGGGAGATAAGGGATATCTTGGGTAGGGTATTTAACGGGGTGCTAGTGGAGGGGGGGGGTTGTCGGAAGAAATATTGACGGCCGGGATAACGGTCTTGTTAAAACCAGGGAAAGACCCAGGGAAATGTAGCTCCTATAGGCCTATATCACTGCTGAATGTAGACGCCAAACTGTTAGCGAAAGTAATAGCCGGGAGGATGGCTGAGTGGTTGCCGGGGATTATAAAGGTGGACCAAGCCGGCTTTATAACCGGTCGTCAAGCGGCGGATAATATCCAGAGGGCGATAGGGGTTATCGGGGAGGCGAGGGAGGGGCAGGAAGATTTGATTCTGATGTCCATTGATGCCGAAAAAGCCTTCGATAGGGTGCACTGGGGTTTTTTGATGCGGGTGCTGGAGAAAATGGGATGTGGACCAAATTTAATGTCGTGGGTGCAGTTTCTATATAGGGGACCGAGGGCTAGAGTTAAGGTTAATGGGAGGTATTCTAAGGATTTTGCGCTGGGTCGGGGGACTCGTCAGGGGTGTCCGCTGTCACCGCTGCTTTTTGCTATGGTGGTGGAGCCCTTGGCAGAAAGGATAAGGAGGAACGATAGGATACATGGTCTGACTAGAGGGGGGCGGATGCATAAGATTTCACTCTATGCTGATGATATTTTGTTGTATTTAGGCAAAGAATTGAAGGAAATATCGATACATCGAGAAGATGTATTACAACTATTAGATAAGCTGAAGAGTAGCAAATCACCTGGGCCGGATGGTATACATCCAAGGGTATTGAAAGAACTGAAATATGAGATTGCAGACCTGCTATTAGTAATCTGTGAACTATCATTAAAATCATCTCTAATACCTGAAGATTGGAGGATCGCCAATGTAACACCAATTTTTAAAAAGGGTTACAGGGGTGATCCGGGAAACTACAGACCGGTGAGCCTGACGTCAATACCGGGAAAAATGATAGAAACCATCATAAAGAATAAAATTACTCAGCATGTAGATAGTCATGAACTAATGAGAGACAGCCAACATGGCTTTAGACAAGGAAGATCTTGTCTTACTAATCTGTTATGTTTTTTTGAAGGAGTGAATAATCAGGTGGACAAAGGTGAGTCGGTTGATATTGTGTATCTGGACTTTCAGAAAGCCTTTGACAAGGTCCCTCATGAGAGACTTTTGGCAAAACTAAAGAGTCATGGGATAGGAGGCAGTGTACTATTGTGGATCAGGAACTGGTTAAAAGATAGAAAGCAGAGGGTAGGGCTAAATGGCCAATTTTCCCAATGGAGAAAGGTGAATAGTGGTGTACCCCAGGGATCTGTGCTGGGTCCGCTGCTTTTTGACATATTCATAAATGACCTGGAAAGTGGAATAACGAGTGAGGTTATCAAATTTGCAGATGACACAAAACTATTTAAAGTTGTTAAAACCCAAGAGGATTGTGGAAAATTGCAAGAGGATCTTGATAAATTGGAAGACTGGGCAACAAAATGGCAGATGAAATTTAATGTGGACAAGTGCAAGGTTATGCACCTAGGGAAGAACAACCCAAACTATGGTTACACGATGCAAGGTTCCACATTAGGAACCACCACCCAGGAAAAAGATTTAGGCGTCATTGTGGATACCATGTTAAAACCCTCGGCCCAGTGTGCAGCGGCGGCCAAGAGAGCAAATAGAATGCTAGGTATGATAAGGAAAGGAATGGAAAATAAAACAAAGGATATTATAATGCCTCTATATCGTTCCATGGTGAGACCGCACCTTGAATATTGTGTGTAATTCTGGTCGCCGTATCTTAAAAAGGATATAGAGTTATTAGAAAAGGTTCAGAGAAGAGCCAACAAAATGGTAAAGGGGATGGAAGGATACTCCTATGAAGAAAGGCTAAAAATGTTAGGGCTCTTTAACCTGGAAAAGAGACGGCTGAGGGGAGATATGATAGAAGTCTATAAATTAATGAGCGGAGTGGAACGGGTAAACGTAGATCGATTGTTTACCTTATCAGAATATAGAAAGACTAGGGGACATGCAATGAAGCTACAGGGTAAACTATTTAAGACTAATAAGAGAAAATATTTTTTCACTCAACGTGTAATCAAACTCTGGAATTTGTTACCGGAGGATGTAGTAAAGGCTGTTAGTGTAGCTGGGTTTAAAAAAGGTTTGGACAAGTTCCTGGAGGAAAGGTCCATAAGCCATTATTAAGAAGGGACCCAGGATATCAATGCTTGAACCAATACAAGCATTGTGGAACCTGTGTCCCTTGGGGAAACTGCTAGGTACATATGACCTAGATTGGCCACTGTTGGAAACAGAATACTGGGCTTGATGGACCTTGGTCTGACCCAGTATGGCATATCTTATGTTCTTATGTTCTAAGCCATTAATTTCGCTGCCGGAGGTAATGCGGGAGGTGGAAAAGTATGGGGCCGTCTCGGGGTTTAAAATGAACGTGGATAAAACAGAGGTTTTGAGAGTGCAGTTGGATACAGAGGTGGAGGAGAGTTTGAAGAGCCAGTTCCCTCTGAGATGGGTTTGTGAGTCTCTGGGGTATTTGGGGGTTCGAATCACAGATAGGTATGAGACTTTATACTTGGCTAACTATCCAAGACTTATTCAAACTATCAGTAGGGACTTGGTGGGTTGGATGCGGATGGAGATATCATGGCTGGGGAGGATTGTGGCGATTAAAATGAATATTCTACCTCGGCTACTGTATATGTTTCAGGCCTTACCGGTGGAGGTACCGGAAGGGGCGATGAGGGCATTACAACGGAGGGTGTTTAGTTACATATGGAAAAGGAAACCGCCCAGGGTGGCGCGGGAGATGATGTTTGCCTCTAAGGAGGAGGGGGGTTTGGGAGTCCCTAATTTGAAGGCCTATTATTGGGCGGCACAGCTTGTGCATGCTTTTGGGTGGAGGGAGGGGGGGAGGAGCGGCCTTGGGTGTCCCTAGAGGCGGGGAGAGTGAGGGGAGGCCACTTGACGGCATGGTTGTGGGCTAATGCGGCGGGGTGGAGGGAAATGGGGAGGGGGTCGCCAACAATGAGGCAGGTGGTGAAGATCTGGGATAGAGTTCGAGGCTCGGGGAGTGGTAACAGAGGAGTAGGCTTTTCTGTGATGACGCCGTGAAGGGGGTCTCAAGACTTCAAACCGGGGTGGGAGGGTGGGAGATTTGATGGGTGGTCGAAGAAAGGTTTAGTATGTAGTTTTCAACTGCTCGAGGAGGGCGAACTGAAGAGCTTTGAGGAGGTGCACGAGGAATTTAATTTGGAAGAACGGGATAGATATGCGTATCTGCAAGTACGGTCGTTTTTGGGGCGGGTAATGGGAAGGAAGGGCTAGGGGGGGAGATAACTGGCTTGGAAGCTATGTGGTTCGGGAAGAGGGGCTCTAAGGGAATGGTGTCAGGATTATATAAGGTGGTTTCCGGAAGAGGGGGGGGGGAAATATAGGTATATGGGGGAGTGGGAGGGGGACCTAGGCAAGACTTTGTCGGTGGAGTGGAAAAGGGTGTGGGACCAGATTAAGAGGGGGTTAAGCTCCAGCGGGGCCAAAGAAAATAGCTACAAAGTACTACTGCGGTGGTACTACACTCCCAGTCGTTTGCATAAAATATATCCGGCGGTATCGCCCCTCTGTTTGAGAGGGTGTGGGGAGATAGGGACGTTTTGGCATGTGTGGTGGAGTTGTGCGAAAGTACAGGGATATTGGAGGCGGATTATGGGTTGGATCCAAGAGCATTTAGGGATAGAGGTAGAGCTGCTGCCTACGATTGTCTATTGAACCTATGGGAGGAAGGGAGGAGTAACAGGGGTGGGAAGATGGTGTTGGCATGTTTGAGTGCCTCCAGATGTGAAATTGCAACAGCGTGGAAGCAAAGCGAGATGCCCTCGGTAGGGCAGTTCAAAACGCGACTTAGGCATTCAGTTCTAATGGAAAAGTTAATGGCAGCACGGAAGCAAAGATTAGTGAGATATGAAGAAAGATGGGGGCCTTTGGGGGGTGTTCTGGGGTTGGGAGGGCTGGGGGGAGGGGGGAGGGGAGGGGTAGAGGGGCAAGGGGGGTAGGGGGTTGGTTGTTTAGGGGGGAAATTCCGGGGGTGGGGGGGATATTGAGGTGGGGGGAAGGGGATAAAGGAGGGGGGGAGGTATTCTAGAGGGGGCAGATGATAGATGGTTGGGAGGCGAGGGAGGGGGGGTCTCAGTATACCTATACGTGGGAATGATGAAGAGGGGGTTGATGCTGATGTATGGGGGGGACTACGAAGTTGAAGTTTCATGACCTATGGGGGGGAAGGGGGTAAATTAAAATTCAATGCCTGCAGGCTACAGGGTAAGCGGTTTACCATATTGATGGCCCCGAATGAGGATAGCTGGGATGGGTATTGTCGATGTGGGGGGGGGGCCATGCTGTATTGGAGGGGAGTATGATAGACACCGTATGTATAGTTGTTGGTATGATGGGGAGACTTGTATATGTTGTTGTTGTGGATTTGTTGTTAATAAAAAGTTAAATACAAAAAAAAAAATCAGCTGGATCCTCCCCATCAAGGACATCGGAAACTTTCCTCACCATCCCAGCAGGTCTCTTATTTAAATTACCAAAGGCTGAATATTGTACTGGTAGAGCTCCTTCAGCTTCTGGGAAATGATCAAGCTCAGGTAACAGAGCAATCCCACCGCCCAGTGCAATGGAAACTCTCACCATCACTAGGCTCCTACCCCACCATTTACATCCAATGCTAGGAGTTTCCTCCAGTTTATTCACAACCCTGTAAAAGCTCCAAAATCCCTCTGAACATCCAACACCCTGGGTAGAGAGGTCAGTGGATTCATCAACATCAATAATAAGTCATCTGCACACAAAGCTGATTTTAGAACCTGTTAAGAACATACTGGGTCAGACCAAAGTCCATCAAGCCCAGTATCCTGTTTCCAACAGTGGCCAATCTAGGCCACAAGTACCTAGCAGTTTCCCCAGAAGACACAGGATCCACAATGCTTGTACTGGGGCAAGCAGTGGATTTCCTGAGTCCCCTTTAATAATGGTTTATAGACCTTTCCTCCAGGAACTTGTCCAAACCTTTTTTAAACCCAGGTACACTAACAGCTTTTACTACATCCTTCGGTAATGAATTCCAGAATTTGATTACACAGTGAATGAAAAAATATTTTCTTTTATTAGTCTTAAATATGTTACACTGTAGCTTCATTGCATGGTCCGTAGTCTTTCTATATTTTGATGGTGTTAACAATCGATCTACATTTACCCATTCCACTCCTTTCATTAATTTATAGACCTCTATCATATCTCTCCTCAGCTGTCTCTTTTCAAGGCTGAAGAGCCCTAACCTTCTTAGCCTCTCTTCATAGGTGTATCCTTCCATCCCCTTTACCATTTTGGTGACTCTTCTTTGTACCTTTTCTAATAATGCTATATCCTTTTTAAGATATGGCGAACAGAATTGCACAGAATATTCAAGGTGCAGTCGCACCATGGAACGATACAGGGGCATTATAATATTCTTTGTTTTATTCTCCATGCCTTTCCTTATGATTCCTAGCATTCTATTTGCTTTCTTGGCTGCCGCTGCACACTGGGCAGAGAGTTTCAGCATGTTATCCACAATGACACCTAAATCTTTTTCCTGGGTGGTGGTTCCTAATGTGGAACATTGCATCATGTAATTATAGTTTTGGTTGTTCTTTCCTAGCTCCATAACTTTGCACTTGTCCACATTCAATTTCACCTGCCATTTGGATGCCCAGTCTTCCAATATATCAAGGTCCTCTTGCAATTTTTCACAATCCTCATGGGTTTTAATAACTTTGGGAAAAAGGCTTC
Organism: Ichthyophis bannanicus; assembly: GCA_033557465.1. Taxonomy (NCBI): domain Eukaryota; kingdom Metazoa; phylum Chordata; class Amphibia; order Gymnophiona; family Ichthyophiidae; genus Ichthyophis; species Ichthyophis bannanicus. The sequence goes on along the minus strand of CM066032.1, from coordinate 302,994,795 downwards.
TCTGTGGGCCTGAGGCTCATACTAGACCTGAGAAACTTAAACAGGTTTCTGGTGAGTGAGAAGTTCAAGATGCTCTCCCTTGGAACACTGCTGCTTTACCTCCACCAGAAAGATTGGCTGTGCTCCTTGGACCTAAAGAATGCGTACACGCACATCCTGATCCACCCCTCCCACAGGCAGTACTTACGGTTCGTGTTGGGAGGGAGCACTACCAGTACAAGGTGCTACCTTTCGGCCTGGCCTTCTCGCCAAGGGTCTTTACCAAATGCCTGGTGGTGGTAGCCGCCTACCTGTGCCTGCATGGCTCATCAGGGGCGGTACAGCCTCAGAGGTCAGTCAGGCCACAGAGCGTGCAACCCTTCTTTTGCAGCACCTGAAGTTCATCATCAACTACCCCAAATCCTATCTCTCTCCAGCCCAAAGCCTGGAGTTCATAAGTGCCCAGTTGGACACGTTACAGGTCAAGGTCGTCCTTCCAAGAGAAAGGGCAGAACACCTCAGGCAACTGTCAGGAGAGGTACAACGCCACCGTCAGTGTCGGCTCATCTCCTCCTCTGGCTACTGGCCATATGGCCTCAATCGTCCACGTCATACCTTCAGCCCACTTACACATGTGGACAGCTCAGTGGTGCCTATGCTCGCAGTGGGCTCAGACCACAGACAGGCTACGGGACAGGATCAGAATTACATGCCACCTGGCGGAGTCCCTCAACTGGTGGCAAAACCTGCACCACGTCCAGGCAGTAATGGCCTTCCAGGCACCCATGCCGCAGAGGACCCTGACCACAGACACCTTCCTCCTGGGTTGGGGGGCACATTGTGGAGACCACCAAACACAGGACAGCTGGTCTCAGGAGGAGCCACTACTACAGATCAATCTCCTGGAGCTCAGGGCAATCTTCTTGGCCCTATGAGCGTTCTGCCACTACCTGCAACACCGGTCTGTACTGATCCAGACAGACAACCATGTTTTATATCAACAAGCAGGGGGGCACGGGTTTGTACTCCCCTGCCAGGAGGCGGTGGCCCTCCTCTCTTCACAGCACACAGCAACAAGCTTCAGCCTAGCAGACAGGCTGAGCAGAGTCATTCACCCATACAAGTGGCACTTAAATCTCAGAGTAATGAAGCAGCTCTTCCACCTCTGGGGCAGGCCCGTGATGGACCTATTTGCCTCTCCAGACAACATGCAGCTACCCCACTTCTACTCCTGCCAGCCACACCGGAAAGAGTGGCGGCAAATGCTTTACTGATCTCGTGGTCCGAGGGCTTACTCTATGCGTTCCCACTGACCCCCCTGGTTGCCAGAACCCTCTTCAAGGTTCAGAGTGAAAGAGCATTAGTTATACTGATTGCCCCAGGTGGGCAAGGCAACCTTGATTCCTTCTGCTGCTTTCATGTTGGTGGCAGTTCCAGTCCCTCTGGGCCAAGCCCCGGACCTCCTGTCCTAGGAGGAGGGCTCTCTCCTGCACCCCAATCTGGGGTCGCTAATGCTAACAGCATTGGCACCTTTCAATCTTCCAGGAGAAGTCGAGGAGATCCTACTGGCCTCCTGAAAACCCTCCACCAGATGGGGTTATGCCTTTAAGTGGAGAAGGTTCTCCACCTGGTATGCAGAAAAGGAGGAGAATCCATCCCCCTGCTAGATGCAATTAGTACTGCAGTACCTACTGCACTTGTCACACACCGGGCTAAAATCTAACTCAGTAAGGGTACATCTGAGTGCCATAGCCACTCATCACCAGTCTATCAAGGGAAATCCCCTCTCAAGCCAGCCCCTGGTTTCCATGTTCCTCCAGCTCCTCCTGTTATCCAAGCCTTCTCTCCACTCTCCATCAGCGGAGTGGGACCTCAATGTGGTGCTCTCTCATCTTGCCAAACCACCGTTCGAGCCCCTGGCCACTTGCCACCTGCGGTATCTGTCATGGAAAGTGGTTTTTCTGGTGACCCTCATGTCTGCTCGAAGAGTGAGTGACTCCAGGACCTGGAGGCAGATCTACCATATACAAGGTTCTACAAGAACAGGGTAGTGCTCTGCACATACCCCAAATTCCTCCTGAAGATGGTGTCCCCTTTCCACCTCAACCAAGTGGTGGTCCTCCCCACCTTCTTCCTGTGGCTTCACGCTGGCAAGGAGGAACTTGTGCTTCATACATTTGATTGCAGACAGGCCCTGTCCTTCTATTTACAGAGGACTGAGGCCTATTGAAAAGCTCCTCAGCTTTTCGTGTCATGACCCCAGCAGACTGAGGCTGCCTATGAACAAGCGAACTCTGTCCACTTGGGTTGTGGACTGTATTGCCCTCACCTATGAGTGAGCTGGCCTCTCCCTCGAGCACTAGATGATAGCGCATCACGTGAGGGTGATGGCAATGTCGGTGGCCAACCTCCACTCAGAGCCGGTGATGGAAATCTGCAAGGCCGCCACATGGTCTTCAGTTCATAAGTTCGCAGCCCACTACTGCCTGTAGAGCGAATCCCGCAGGGACAGTGCCTTTGGCCAGGCAGTACTCCATAATATTCTCGGGGTGTAGGCAACTCCTGCCCTCCGACCCTTCTGTGTTCAGGCTACCAGAGTGATAGTGTCACTGGATGCTAGGGTCTTGCATAGTCTCTCAGTAGGGACTCATCTTCTGCAACTCATGGCTACCCGATTGGTCACTGCTGGTGCTGTCATAGTTTGGTCCTCGGCAGCCTGAAGCTAGGGAGTCCCATATGTGAGGACTGACTTCCTGCTTGTTCCTGGAGAAAGCGTAGTTACTCACCTGTAACAGGTGTCCTCCATGGAAAAGCAAGAATCAGTCCTCACAACCCTCCCTCCTCTCCAGGGAGTTGCCTCCCTACCTTGTTTTAGTTTTTACTGCCATCCTAGCTATGTCATCTGACTGAGCAAGATGGCACCCTTGGGTGGGAAGGGGACCACGCATGCATGGTAGCATGTCCCAAAGGCTTTCTTTGAAAGCTGGGGAAATGTTCCGCGTGGGTTCCATCGATGCCAACGTCACCCATATGTGAGGACTGATTCCTGCTGTCCCTGGAGAGCACCTGTTATAGTTGAGTAACTACACTATCCAGTAGATTAGGGAGGAGCCGCCAACACTGTGACAATGGAGGCTGCAGTTACATAAATTGATGCAGATGGAGCAGATGGCAGTGGTTGGGTTGGGGTTGTGGAGGCAAAAGGGGTTTGTACGCATTTGGTACCCTTTACTAAAGACACCTACGGAGAGGTGCCAAAGTGTTATACTGAATGGCTTGGCTTTGTCATGAGAGCCCTGCTGGCTGGGAAAGAGGGGAGAGGGGAAAGCTCCAACACACCACTACACTTTGTTCATTGTATTATGATACCTCATCTTATTTACATACACTAGTAAAATTATAAAGTTAAACTGTTCCTGCACTAGTTAAACTGTGAAATGTTACACATTCCTCAACCGTTCTAGTATAAACTTAGTTTAGTTCAAGTTATATGTAAATGTTTTTCAGTTAAGTTAAATGTACAGTACTTTGACCTATAGATAAAGCAGTATAGAAAAGTTGTTAAATAAATAAATAAAATGTATGTTAAGGTTGTGATGTAACTGGCTAAAGCGTTGTATGTCGTGAAAATGGTAATAAACAGGTTATTATCCATAAAAACAATCACATCCAGAACCACTGAAAAACTCAAGACCATATGAATCTATCAGACAGTACACATGATTATGAGCCAAAATCTATGGGGGTCATTCCAGAATAGGAATGAGCCCTTTGGATGTGCGGCATAGACGTTTTTCTAGCAATAACATCTATGACTACATTCTGAAACACCCGTGGTACTGTACGTTCATGGCACTAGCACAGGGATCTCAGAACGTGAGTGGGAGGGGGCAGAATGGGGGCTTGGTCAGCACCGGAGAAGTTCAATGCGTATTCAGGAAAGGCCTGTGTATGTTCTGTGTGTTTTCCACGGACATCCATGTTATACCTGCGGAAATGTGGAATAAGACCTGTAAATAGAAATCTTTCTGCTCTGCTCTGCAGTGCATCCCATATTGATGAATGGCTGTGACAAAGATGTTTTGAACTGGTTTGTCTGCAGTCTGGAAGACCACAAGATGCAGTTGTAAAGAGCAGAATGCAGAGTTGCACGCCTAGAGAAATATTCAGAGGTGCAATGGGGATTATTCCGGCAATGCTAATAATTGTGGTGTGAGCTAGAGGAGATAATCTAGGTCACACTAACAATTCCTGTCATCCGAGAAGTGGTACTGTTGATGTAGGGATTGTATGTGGGTGAGTATAGGACGGATGCATGTGTGGGTGAGAAACAGATCAGATTAGTAGTCCTGGGACTCCTTGCCATCATGTTATACAAGGGCACCTGTACTGCAGATGTATGTTTTGTGTGACTGCAAGTAAAAAAAGTGTGTGTGTGATTAGAAGGATGAATGGGGGGACCTGGTGTGCACAACTAAAATTTTGAGAGGACATCAGTGCCTGACCAGTACCTTTCTGTAGGGCTGACTGCAGCGTGACCTGGTGCCAGTATGATCGGCCAGAAAACAGCAGAACGGGGTCTCTACGGCTGAATGTCAAAACATATCCGTGTCAGCGATAAGGGACCCTCAGAATGCGTGCATGCAACAGGGCACACTGCGCCATCAGGGATCTCACAAATGTGCATATTTGTATAGACTACTAGATGCTGGTGCTCTTGGGCATCTAGTGGTGCTGTTGGCGCTGGTGCATGCACTCAATCTGAGGGTCCCTATGTAATGTCAGGGATATGCTCTGACATTTAGCTGAAGAGGACCATTTCTAATTTCTCCTGGTCCATACATAGCATTGTACAGACTGCTGTTGGAGATGATCATTGCAAGACAAACTAAAATGTTCACCTACTGCCATGTATGTTGTGCTGCAAGGTATGTCAGTACAATCATATCACTCTCTACTTGCTGTTGTAACATCTCTGAGTGAACAGTGATCACCTTGCAGTGTCCTGGTCATGCAAAGGACTAGCTTATATGATCTGTTTTGCATCAGCAAATCTGTATCATCCGTTTTCATGGGTAGTTGGCATAGGCATCACTCCGTCAGTGTGAGGAGCAGCTTCAGGGATGCACATTTTAACTGTGGAGGCGTGGCTGCACAGAGATGGGCAGCATTGGATATGTACATCTTTTCTGAATTCACCGAGGGCAGGGATGTCCACGCTGCTTGCAACATATACCCATGTCTCAGGGTTTGTGCGTACCGTGCGGAACACATCTATATCCCTGATTCCAGACCTGCGAGCACATCCAGAGCCATGCATGAGGAATTATGGTCAAATGAGGCCCGTTTTCCATTTAGATGTGTCCGTGGTCAGATGTGCACATTATGAAATCATGCTCTATGTGAATAACATGGCTTTAAGATGCTATCCAAACAAGATCAAATCCTTCATTGTCTGAAGCCCTACAAGGGACATTAAACACGTGAAGAACTGTTGCCCTTTTACTATCCCTTGAAGAAGGCACATCAAGAGTGTTTTGTTGGGGCAGTTGTAACAGTTGAACAGTCTTATGATCTTGTAATAAGGCCAAAGGTAAGCAAAATCTTATATTTTTCTTTGAACACATAATCAAGACCTTAAACTGAACTTGATAACTCACAGGAAGCCAGAATAACTCACACAGGCTTGGAGTAATATGACCTCTTCTAGCACAACTTGTCAAAACACGGGCTGCTGCATCCTGGGTCAACAGTAAGGCTTTAATAGATGTAACAGGTAAGCCCATGAGGGTAACATTACAGTAATCCAAAATTGGAAGGCTTCAGGTTCGATGGTTTCTTTATCCAGGTGCTCAAGGCGCTATATGCGGACCCCAATGCACGTCTTTGGTTAATGGATTTCAAACGTAAGGTTTTCCTTTGCAGAGGGAGACACAGCAGAGTTGCTCCCTGTCCCTTCTTTTATTTATACTCTCATTAGAACCATTATTACGAAGGGTTTGGGCTAACTCAACGATATGTTGAGTGTGTATGGAGACATATGAATTCAAACTCTCGGCCTATGTGGATGACCTTTTGGTTCGCCTCAGAAACCCAAGGAGAGCACTACCTGCCCTCTTGATGGAATTCTGACAGTATGGGGTCGCATGAAACAAGGCCCAGAAATCACATGCCTTGCTTCGTGCTTCCTGGGGCAGAAGCTTCCCGCTGCGTTGGGCGGACCACTCCTTTTGCTACTTAGGAATTATGTTACCAGCACTTTTTCACGAACTATATAAGTATAATATGCCTCCGCTATTGACCTCGACTGCACAGCAGTTGGCGAATTAGAGAGACATCCCACATTCTCTGGGTGGGCGTGTAGCACTGTTTAAGATGGTGATGTTCCCTCGCTGGTAATACATATTACAACTTTTACTTTGTGGTTGTTGAAAAAGTACTTGGCTCACCTGGACAGATATTTGACGTGTTTTCTTTGGCAGGGATAGCAGGCATGTATCGCTCTGTAGATCCTTCGTGGGTCTTGGCAACAGGAGGGCTTGGGGCTGCCGGATCCCTGGGCATACAACTTAGCCTGTTTACTCTAGCTCCTTAAGGACTGGCTTTTTGACACAGAGGAATATACGAATCTGGAATGTGAACGGGCGCTGGTGGCGCCTCTGGTTTTGAGATATGTTCTGCGTGCCCAGTCAGAACAGCTGCCTGTCCATCTCCGAAGATGTGTGCTTATTACGTCTTCTTGACGGATATGGGGGTGGATATGTAGTAAATTGAGCCATTCACCTTTCCAATCGGTTTATCTGCCGATACTTGGTAATGCTGACTTTGCTCCCGGTATGTGGGCATTGGGCTTTAGACGTTGGAGTAACTTGGGACTTCAACAGGTAGACCAACTGCTGACAGAGGATGGGGAGATGTTGCCATTCTCAGAGTTTCAAGATGAATACGGTCTTGAATCTGGGGATCTATTCTCATACTACCAGATCCAGAGTTATATTCGCGGTCTGGGGAGGAAGACCCTTTCTAGTGAATTCTGTTCTGATATGGAGGAGTTGTTTGTTTTTACTGATTCCAGAAAACTCACAGTGTTGAGGGGGCGGGGTTCTTTTACCTCAGTTGCCTCTCGGAACACTTGTCACCAGTTAGCGGAGACATGGAATGCAGACTTGGGCACTGCACTGACAGGAGAAGTATTTTGATTGAAGGATAAAGTGGTATATAAAACTGGTTAAATAAATAAAAATTATGGAAGTTGATAGGTAAGATATGCCGATTCACAGCTATGGTTTCTCTCTGAGATCAACAATATCGGGTGATTAGGCGAGCCTACCTTTCACCGGGTAGATTGCAACGATGGGATATGAAGGGGGGTCTGCGTGCCCTAAACGTGGGACTGAGGGAGCTCCGCTCATTCATATGTTGTGGTCTTGCTCCTGGGTGCAGGAATATTGGGCAGCGATTCATTTGTATACAGAGCAGGTCCTAGGCCAATGATGGTGGCTCACTCCTCAGTCTGCCCTCCTACATGTGATGGAAGGAGTGGAGTTAATGGGCCAGGACTGGAGGCATTGGTTGAAATTGTCTTCGGCATTGGCAATATGCATTATATTGCAGAAATGGAAAAGCGCTAAACCCCCTCAATATTGGCAGTGGAAGAATGCGCTGCAAGAGCATATGCAAACTGATAAACTTTGGGTCGAGGCTGCTAGGCAGAGGCTCCCTAGTTTCCAGGCAGTTTGGGATGCTTATATACAGCATTTGTCCCCTCAAAGTCAAAGTTTGGTGGTAAACAATTTATAATGTTGGGAGGGGGATCCAGGCCCCTCCATGGACAGAGGGGTCGACTAATGTGGTTGCTATTGGATGTATGGGAGAATGCTTGATGGGAAGGGTTGGAGTAGTTAGGGAAGGGGAGGGTATAGTCACTACAGAGGTCTGATTAGTGTTCTTTGGAGGGGGTAAGAGTCTCCTCTCCCCAAGGGGGTTTAATGGTTATTTTTGCTTGATGTTCCAGACCACGTAGGTTGGATGGGGGAGGGGGTGGGGAAGCGTTGAAATGGAAAAAAATGATATACTGTATTCATTATGCCGCCTTTGTAACATAATGTGGATTGTTCTGTTGTGATGGTTCATATGGTGGGTTCATTGTAATGGTTCAATAAGCAGTTTGGAACATAAAAGTTATAAGCTGCCCATCTAAAATTCTGGGTGACTTCCAAATATACATACACAATTTATTAAAATGGACATTACAATAGAATAAACATAACAATCACTTTCACAAAATAGCAAACCATTATAAAGATCCGCATACCAGATTTATTTGGAAAGTGTTATGACCAACTTATTGATGAGCGAAGATATAAAATGAGAAATGAATCCTGGTAACCATAAATTCAAGATCACGGTTCACAGGTTGGATTGTACCAAGCTAGGGCTGAAAGAACCCAGAAATCAGCAGCAATGAAGCTATCAGGTTACTAAACAAAATGAAACTGAGACAGTCTCTTAAAATTTGAGAGTTCCTCAAATCTGAAGTGACAAAGCATTTTAAATTTCAGTGTAGCAGCATCAAGAATGCAAAACTGCAAATCTCAAAAACAATCCATATTGTACTACCAACCACCAACACCTTACAGTTGACTACACACCAAGAACCAATAGTACGGGACCTATAGAGCAAATCTACCATTCCATAACAGCATTAACTTCCAAAACTCTCACAACAAGGAGCCTAGCCAGAAAAGGGCAGCACCATAAATACTGCAGTAGAACCTAGAACATTCATACACCTACTAGGAAAACTGAACAAGTCAGATTCCTACATGGAAACTCTATATTAACAGAATACCTGGCCTCAGTCACACACTTTAGAACATAGATAGGCCCTTGTCTCTCTCAACTAACTGGGCTTTGTGTGGTAGCCAGGTTAACTGTTCATTTTAAATTAAATCTCTCTCCCCAGAACCTGCTGTGTGTTAAACTTTTTTTCCTGTCCTAGCCTGCCTGAGTGAATCCTCCCCCCCCCCCCCCTGCTTAGGTATTGTGTAGCCTTCTTCCTGTTTCCTCCACGTGTGCATAGTCTGTTTTAGTCTGCTTTTCTCTGATCAGAGAAGAGCAGTGCTTTTTACAGTGCTCTGCTAGAGAAGTGGATATTTGTCTCCTGTGACACCTTGCTGTGAGTTCTAGCTGTTTATTAATTATTTATTGTTTGTCTAACTGTTTATTTAATTATTTATTGTTTGTCTTAGTGGTGTGCTAGTTCAGCCTTCTCAGCTATAACTTACCTTGCCTCTCTCAACTAACTGGGCTTGTGTGGAAGCCAGGTTAACTGTTCATTTTAAATTAAATCTCTCTCCCCAGAACCTGCTGTGTGTTAAACGTTTTTTCCTGTCCTAGCCTGCCTGAGTGAATCCTCCCCCTCCCCCCCCCCCCTGCTGAGGTATTGTGTAGCCTTCTTCCTGTTTCCTCCACGTGTGCATAGTCTGTTTTAGTCTGCTTTTCACTGATCAGAGAAGAGCAGTGCTTTTTACAGTGCTCTGCTAGAGAAGTGGATATTTGTCTCCTGTGACACCTTGCTGTGAGTTCTAGCTGTTTATTAATTATTTATTGTTTGTCTTAGTGGTGTGCTAGTTCAGCCTTCTCAGCTATAATTTACCTTGCCTCTCTCAACTAACTGGGCTTTGTGTGGTACCCCCTTCCCCCCTGCTGAGGGTTCAGGACAGGGTACCTTGTAACTGCCCTCTTTAATAGGACTTATCTCCCTCCCTCCCTCCCCAGCACCCACCCACCCTTGGGGTAATTGTAGTTTTATAGGTACTTGCACATCTTAGAGGAAAGGGGCTGCTCTCAGGTGCAGCTCGTTATCCAAATCAGTCATACACAGAGGACCTGAGATTAATTACTTAAGCTTCAGGTACACAAGGTGTATTAGGGGTATTAGATACACTTTTATTGGTATAAGCATCCACACCAATCCTTATTATATACAGAATTTAAAAGACCTAAACACAAGCTTTAAACTCAGATGCAGACAGAAGTCCAGCAACGAGATGGGGGTTCTCCGGTCTTTTGCATTGAGGGTCACATGTATGATTTTCTCCCAGTTGGTGAGAGGTCTTACGTATGCACTAAGTGCAAAGAACTCTTTGCTCTCAGGGAACGAGTCCGTTCTCTAGAGGCTAGAGTAGCAGACCTGGAAGACATAAGAAAGACAGAGAAGTACATGGACGAGACCTACAGGGATATAGTCCTGAAGTCCCACCTCCAGTCTGGCAGCATCCCTGTTGCCATGGAGGAGAGAGGTCACGTGACAGGAGAGCATCACCCTGGTGTGGCAGGAAGTGATCCTGTAACTAGGACCTGTCCTCCAGGTGATGTAAAACCCTCTCGCACCGAGGACGTTTCTCCAGGGCCATGTCCCCATGAGGGGAGGGTCAGGACAGCTGTTATAGTTGGTGATTCAATCATTAGGAATGTAGATAGCTGGGTGGCTGGTGGACGTGAGGATCGCCTGGTAACATGCCTGCCTGGTGCGAAGGTAGCGGACCTCACGCACCGCCTAGATAGGATCATAGATAGTGCTGGGGAGGAGTCTGCTGTCTTGGTACATGTTGGTACCAATGACATAGGAAAATGTGGTAGGGAAGTTCTGGAGGCTAAATTTAAGCTTTTAGGTAGGAAGTTGAAATCCAGAACTTCCAGGATAGCGTTCTCCGAAATGCTTCCTGTTCCACGTGCAGGACCCAAAAGACAGGCAGAGCTCCGGAGTCTCAATGCGTGGATGAGACAATGGTGCAAGGATGAGGGGTTTGGATTTGTTAGGAACTGGGGAACATTCTGGGGAAAGGGGGGCTCTTCCGAAGGGATGGGCTTCACCTTAATCAGGATGGGACCAGACTGCTGGCATTAACCTTTAAAAAAGAGATAGAGAAGCTTTTAAACTAGAAATTAGGGGAAAGCCGACAGTCACCCAGGAGTGCATGGTTCGGACAAAGGTATCCTTGAAGGATACTACCAAAAGCAGTGAGGTTCCAAAAGGGAGTATAGTAGCCCAAATGCCATTGAGTAAGGAGCAGACAGAGCATAAAGATTCCAAATTACCCCTGCCTACCAATAGCCAGATTAATATGAATAAAATACAGTCTCTAAAATGCTTGTATGCCAATGCTAGAAGTCTAAACAATAAGATGGGAGAGTTAGAATATATAGCACTAAATGAGAGGTTAGATATGATTGCACTCTCAGAGACATGGTGGAAGGAGGATAACCAGTGGGACACTGTGATACCTGGATACACACTATATCGTAATGATAGAGCTGATCAAATTGGTGGAGGGGTTGCGCTCTGTGTTAGAGTGGGCATTGAGTCAGAAAGGATTAAAGTTTTGCAGGGAACAAAATTTGCTGTAGAATCTCTATGGATTGAAATTCCATTTATGAAGGGGAAGGTGATGGCAGTTGGAGTATACTATCGACCGCCTGGCCAGAATGAACAAATGGATGATGAAATGCTCAAAGAAATCAAGGAAGCTAACAAAAGTCACAACAGAGTAGTAATAATGGGTGATTTCAATTACCCCGGTATCGACTGGGTCAATGTCACAGCAGGACAAGCTAAAGAGATAAAGTTTCTAGATGGAATAAATGACTGCTTCTTGGAGCAGCTGGTTCATGAACCGACCAGAGGGGAAGCCATACTGGACCTAGTCCTTAGTGGAACGCCAGATCTGGTGCAAGAAATAAGGGTGTTGGGACCACTTGGCAATAGTGATCATAGTATGATCATGTTTGATTTAATTAGTGGAGGACAGATAGTAAAGGCATCCACAGTACTACCTTTTAACTTTCAAAAGGGAGACTATGATAGAATGAGGAATATAGTTAGGAAAAAACTAAAAGGAGCGGTTCCAAAGGTTAAAGACTTACAGCAAGCTTGGGTGTTATTTAAAAATACTATCCTCGAAGCCCAGACCAGCTGTATTCCACGCATTAGGAAAAGTGGAAGAAAGTCCAAAAAACTGCCAGCATGGTTTAAAGGTGAGGTCAGAGAGGCTGTTGCTGCCAAAAAAGCAACTTTCAGGAAATGGAAAAAAGAGCCAAATGATGAAAACTGGAAACAGCACAAGCACTGGCAAGTTAAATGCAAAGCATTGATAAGGCAGGCAAAGCGGGAATTTGAGAAGAAACTTGCTACGGAAGCAAAAACACGAAATAAAGACTTTTTCAAGTACATTCGTAGCAAAAGGCCTGTGAGAGAGTCAATTGGACCATTAGATGATAGAGAGGTAAAAGGGGCAGTAAGAGGAAACAAGGCTATAGCAGAGAGACTGAATGAATTCTTTGCTTCGGTCTTTACTGAGGAAGATGTAGGGTGTTACCCAAGACTGAAGTGGTATTTAAAGGTGATACTGCAGAGGAATTGAGAGAAATATCGCTACACCGGGAAGATATATTACAACTATTTGATAAACTGAATAGTAGCAAATCACCTGGACCGGATGGTATACATCCCAGAGTGTTGAAAGAACTGAAATATGAGATTGCGGACCTGCTATTGGTAATCTGTGAACTTTCATTAAAATCATCTGTAATACCTGAAGATTGGAGGGTCGCCAACGTAACACCAATTTTTAAAAAGGGTTCCAGGGGTGACCCAGGAAATTACAGACCGGTGAGCCTGACGTCAGTACCAGGGAAAATGGTAGAAACCATAATAAAGAACAAAATTACACAGCATGTAGATAGTCATGGCCTAATGGGAGACAGCCAACATGGCTTTAGACAAGGAAGATCTTGTCTTACTAATCTGATATGTTTTTTTGAAGGTGTGCATAAACAGGTAGACAAAGGAGAGTCGGTTGATATAGTGTATCTGGACTTTCAGAAAGCTTTTGACAAAGTCCCCCATCAGAGACTTTTGGCGAAGCTAAAAAGTCATGGGATAGGAGGCAGTGTACTATTGTGGATCGGGAACTGGTTAAAAGATAGAAAGCAGAGGGTAGGGCTAAATGGCCAATATTCCCAATGGAAAAAGGTGAATAGTGGAGTACCCCAGGGATCTGTACTGGGTCCGCTGCTTTTTGACATATTCATAAATGACCTGGAAAAGGGAATAACTAGTGAGGTTATCAAATTTGCAGATGACACAAAACTGTTTAAAGTTGTTAAAACCCAAGAGGATTGTGGAAAACTGCAGGAGGATCTGGATAAATTGCAAGACTGGGCATCCAAATGGCAGATGAAATTTAATGTGGACAAGTGCAAAGTTATGCACCTAGGAAAGAACAACCCACACTATAGTTACACGATGCAAGGCTCCACATTAGAAACCACCACCCAGGAAAAAGATTTAGGAGTCATCGTGGATAACATGTTAAAACCCTCCGCCCAGTGTGGAGCGGCGGCCAAGAAAGCAAATAGAATGCTAGGTATCATAAGGAAAGGGATGGAGAATAAAACAAAGGATGTTATAATGCCTCTGTATCGCTCCATGGTACGACCGCACCTTGAATATTGTGTGCAATTCTGGTCACCGTATCTTAAAAAGGACATAGCGTTATTAGAAAAAGTACAGAGAAGAGCCACCAAATTGGTGAAGGGGATGGAAGGCTACTCCTATGAAGAGAGGCTAAGAAGGTTAGGGCTCTTTAGCCTGGAGAAGAGACGGCTGAGGGGAGATATGATAGAGGTCTATAAATTAATGAATGGAGTGGAACGGATAAACATGGATCAATTGTTTACGCTATCAGAGTATAGAAAGACTAGGGGACATGTAATGAAGCTACAGGGTAAACTATTTAAGACAAATAAGAGAAAATATTTTTTCACTCAACGTGTAATCAAACTCTGGAATCTGTTACCGGAGGATGTAGTAAGGGCTGTTAGTATAGCTGGGTTTAAAAAAGGTTTGGACAAGTTCCTGGAGGAAAGGTCCATAAACCACTATTAAAAAGGGACCCAGGATATCAATGCTTGACCCAGTACAAGCATTGTGGAACCTGTGTCTTTTGGGGATATTGCTAGGTACGTATGACCTAGATTGGCCACTGTTGGAAACAGGATACTGGGCTTGATGGACCTCGGTCTGACCCAGTATGGCATGTCTTATGTTCTTATGTCAAATACAAAATAAGTGACCACAAACTACCAAAAGAAATATGTTGATACAAATTAAACTGAAATCCCAAGAAGCCAAACTCCACATACAGTACAGCACCATAGAAATAGATACAGTGATGAATTTCCGCCTGTACTGAGCAAAATATAAAGATAACCAGAGGCGACACAAGGCAATTTGCTACCTGATGCGAGGGTTGAGATGGTGCCCTTCACCCCTCCCCCTCCTCCCCCCCCCCCCCCCCGCTTCCTCAAAACTCCAATCAGGGACTGAACTAAACTAAAAAGCCGATTAGATAATGTGGAGGTAATGCAAGGTGTTCGCACACCAAGGAACTAAAAGAAAGAGCGACAACCACAGCACAGTTTATAACACCAAATTATAACTAATTTTTATTTTGTTCTTTTAGAACATATATTTTGCATTCACAGAACCCCCTCCCTCTACAATGGTTGCAAATCAGAACTAGGATATTCATCTACAGAACTCAATATCTAAAAAAATAATTCTGATTCTGGTCATCTCTCTAACAACAATAAACATTCTCCATTACCAGGCATATTGTGAACTAATACAAAACCCTACAACAAAGTCACTGAGGATCTATAGAGTAAATCTACCATACTAGCACCAACTTCCAAAACTCACATAAAGAGCCTACCCAGGAAAAGCATCACAGTAAATACTGCAGTGGACCTTGGAACATCCTACACCTATTTGAAAACTGAACAATTCAGATTACTACAATACAGATCCCTATGTACAAACTCCACGTTAACAGAACACCAGGCCTTGGTCACACATTCAGAACACAGACCCTCACCAAGTACAGAATAAGTGACCATAACCTAAAAATAAACATATGTAGATAAAAATTAAACTGCAACCCCAAGAAGCCAGGTTCTGCATACAATGCAGCACCAGAGGAATGAAAAGAGATGAATTTCCCTGTAATGTATAAGATATAAAGATAGCACCAAGTCCAATCACTAAACTGAAAATAAAATTCTCTTCTACCTTTGTTGTCTGACCATTTTA
Source organism: Ichthyophis bannanicus (assembly GCA_033557465.1). Taxonomy (NCBI): domain Eukaryota; kingdom Metazoa; phylum Chordata; class Amphibia; order Gymnophiona; family Ichthyophiidae; genus Ichthyophis; species Ichthyophis bannanicus. Next base: position 302,979,659 of record CM066032.1, on the reverse strand, counting down.
TTCTCTGATCATGCTGGTCCCAATCTAAAGTTTCTGCTTTCCTCCACCTCCATTGCCCCCCCTATCTACTTCCTCCCAGGGGCAGCTGAGGGTGATGCGGAGCCATGTGTGGAGACTCATTGCGACATCATTTGCATAAATTTATATACTTTATTTTCAAATGTATATGCCAGCCATCTAAAATCCTAGGTGGCTTCCAAACATACGCATGCAATTTAGTAAAACAAATGCTACAATTAAATAAACCTAATAATGAATATTACATTTGATTAATGAAAACCACTTACATAGCCCTCCCCCCAATCAAACCTTTATAAGTATCTATGCATCAAATTTATTTTGCTATGACCAGATTATTGATGAGGAGGGAAGATATAAAATGAGAAAAACTAATCCTGGTAGCCATGAATTCAAAGGCTGGATTGAATTGTGCTAGAGCTGGAAAAGTTCGGAACTCAGTAGCGGTGATGCTATTAGGCTACTAAACAAAATTCCCTTAAAATTTGAAATTTTCTTGAATCTGAACTGACAAAATATTTTAAATTTCAGTCTGGAAGCATAAAGAATGCAAAACTACAAATCTCAAAGACAATCCATATTCCAGTACCCACCAACCAACACCCTACAATTGACTACATCCAGAACCCAGAGTATAGGACCCATAGAGTAAACTGCTATTCCATAACAACACTAACTTCCGAAACTCACACAACATGGAATGTACTCAGAAAAGGGCAGCACCATAAATATTTCAGTGGGCTCTAGAACATCCATATTCCTGTTCAGAAAACTGAACAAGCCAGATTACTACAGATCCCTACATAGAAACTCCATGCTAACAGAACGTGTAGCCTCAGTCACACCTGCAGAACAGAGATAGATCTTCACCAAGTAGGGAATATATTAATGCAAACTGAAAACAGACATATGTAGACAAAAAATGTTTTTACCCCATTACTGTTAGGTTGCTCAGGATTTCTTTCCCAAAATTATACTTTACTCCAGAGTTAGGTGAGAGAAGGAACTCTCACACACAGGCATCTACATTGTCAGAGAAATTGGGTTTAAAAAAGGTTTGGACAAGATCCTGGAGGGAAGGTCTATAAACTATTATTAAAAATAACCTGGAAAATCTACTGCTTACCCCAGGACAAGCATTGTGGAACCTATGTGCCTTTTGGGAGCCTGCCAGGTATTTGTGGTCTGGATTGAGCACTGTTGGAAACAGGATACAAGGCTTGATGGACCTTGGTCTGACCCAGTATGGCATTTCTTATGTTTATATGTTACCTGTGCAGATCTTAGAAAACATGCTGCTAAATATGCCCAGGGGCGGCCCAAGGGGGGTGCGGGGCCATGTTCGGAGTCTCGGTGTGGGGCCTCATTTGCATAAGGGATCTCATTTACATAAATATTTGCATAATGTTACCATACACTAACTTTTAGTAAACATGCCTCTTAATGAGTGTATGGATAAAGAAAGACTAAAAGATTTCTACATTACTATAATCCTGTGCCAACTGCCAGGCACATTAGGAACTACTACAAACACTGCCCATTTAAATCCATAGCAAACCCGCCGTATCATAACAGCACTACCAGAACTCACAAAGCACCATACTCTACCTATCAAAAAGCAACACTGCAAATATTAAATCAATAGATTTCAGAGAATAACAATACATGACCTACTGGGGAAAGAGAACAAGTGGCAATGTCAAATAGGAATTACATAAACAGAATACCTCAGCTCAGTTACACATGCAGAACATAGACCATCACCAAACAAGGAATCACAATTTAGAAAAAGGAAGACAATAATTAAACTGGGAACCCCAAAAGCCAAACTTGGAATGTACAACAACACTGTAGAAATAAAACTATAAATTAATTTCCTCTTGTACTAAACAAAGCGCAGACATTAATGATGCACATTTCCCAGAGCTGACATATTCCAGTTAATAAATTCAAAATAAAGAGATATTTTTGTACCTTTTGTGCATTTCTTTTTCAGTTGCAATTGCTCCAGCCACTTTCTTCCTGGTTTCTTCGTGTCTTCTGCTAACTCTCCATCGTCTGCTGTCCATTTGTCCTTTCTTCTCTCTTCTAGTTTTTTTCCATTCTCTCTCTACATCTGCTTTAACATAGTAATCTTTCTCCTTTTGCTCTTTTCTCATTCCTATTTCATCCACTCAAATCTTACTCCTCCATCCTCAATCCCCACTTACTCTCCAATACCCAGCCAATTGTAGATTTTTCTTCCCTCCCACACAAAATATTTTCCCCTCTCCATTTCACTCTCCCAGCTCCATCCCATTCTAATCCTCCCACAACATCAGCTCCCTTCTAGTTCCAGCCCCACCCAGCATCCACTCCCTTCTAGTCCCCGCATCAGCCCATTTCCAGTCCTAGCCCCCCGTCAGCCCACCTCCATTCCTAACCCCCCCATCAGCGCATTACCAGTCTTAGCCCCTCCATAGCCCATTACCAGTCCTAACCCCCCATCATCCTATTTCCAGTCCTAGCCCCCCCATAGCCCATTTCCATTCCAAGCCCCGTTCCCATCAGCTATTTGCAGTTCAAGTCCCCCCTTCCACTCAGCCCATTTCCAGTACTAGCAACCCCCCAGCCCATTACCAGTCCTAAGCCCCCCATCACCCCATTTTCAGTCTTAGCCCTCCCCATAGCCCATTACCAGTCCTAAGCCCCCATCACCCCATTTTCAGTCTTAGCCCTCCCCATAGCCCATTACCAGTCCTAACCCCCCCAATCAGCCCACCTGCAGTCCTAACCCCCCCCCATCAGCCCACCTCCAGTCCTAACCCCCCATAGCCCATTACCAGTCCTAACCCCATCACCCTATTTCCAGTCCTAGCCCCCCCATAGCCCATTTCCATTCCAAGCCCCATCCCCATCAGCTATTTGCAGTTCAAGTCCCCCCTTCCACTCAGCCCCCCCCCATTTCCAGTACTAGCAACCTCCCTAGCCCATTACCAGTCCTGATCCCCCATCACCCCATTTTCAGTCTTAGCCCTCCCCATAGCCCATTACCAGTCCTGACCCCCCCATCAGCCCACCTCCAGTCCTAACCCCCCCATCAGTCCATTACCAGTCTTAGCCCCCCATAGCCCATTACCAGTCCTACTCCCCATCACCCTATTTCCAGTCCTAGCCCCCCCATAGCTCATTTCCATTCCAAGCCCCTGTCCCCATCAGCTATTTGCAGTTCAAGTCCCCCCTTCCACTCAGCCCATTTCCATTACAAACCATAACCCCGAATAGATCAAGAAGATCCACTTCCATAAATACGCTAACGATTCCGAAAGAATCAACAAGATGCACAGCAATGACAGCAAATAGAGCTTTTAGACTGTGCCCCAAGACTCTGGAACGCTTTACCAACTAACATCAGAGCAATCACTAACCTAGCCCAGTTTAGAAAGTCCCTCAAACATTACCTTTTCCTCAAATATTTCCCAGAGAACAATGAACTACAGCACCACTCAAACTCTCAGCCACACTAACACAGCTATGGAGCCATGAGAACACACTTAGTTAGGTGTCCTGGATCATTTAACTTCATGTTACTTTATATGATGATTCTAATGTGTAAATAGTTTCTCCTATGTATTCCAAGTTTGCTACCCTGTTATTTGTAACTCTCCCTTGTTATCCAAGTTTGATGTCCGGTTAATTGTAAACTCAGACACTTGTTATCCTGTCTGATTTTTCTATTCCATGTAAACCGTGCTGATGCAGAATAGTGCGGTATATAAGAAATTGTAATAAATAAATAAATAAATTACTAGCAATCCACCCAGCCCATTACCAGTCCTAAGCCCCCCATCACCCCATTTTCAGTCTTAGCCCTCCCCATAGCCCATTACCAGTCCTAACCCCCCATCAGCCCACCTCCAGTTCTAACCCCCCCATCATCCCACCTCCAGTCCTAGCCCCCCATAGCCCATTACCAGTCCTAACCCCCCCATCACCCAATTACCAGTCCTAACCCCCCCCCCAGCCCATTAACAGTCCTAACCCCCCTCCCCCCATCAGCCCAGGGAACCCTTAAAAGAAAAAAGAAACTTGCTGCTGTTGCCGCTGCCGCAAATGTAGCGGCAGAATGAAGTGTCTCCTGCAGTCAAGTGTCTCCCACAGGGCGCCCCCCCCCCCAGTTGCCCGGCACAGCCCGCCTCAATCACTCTCCTCGGCGTGGCTTTCAGAGGCGTGAAGGGAGAGTTTCTCTCGCAGCTCTGTTAAGCTTGCCAGGGCTGATGGGAAATATGTTTATTTTTAGGTTATGGTCACTTATTCTGTACTTGGTGAGGGTCTATGTTCTGAATGTGTGACCAAGGCCTGGTGTTCTGTTAACATGGAGTTTGTACATAGGGATCTGTAATGCAGTAATCTGAATTGTTCAGTTTTCAGGTAGGTGTTGAATGTTCCAAGGCCCACTGCAGTATTTACTGTGATGCTTTTTCTGGGTAGGCTCTTTATGTGAGTTTTGGAAGTTGGTGCTAGTATGGTAGATTTGCTCTATAGATCCTCAGTGACTTTGTTGTAGGGTTTTGTATTAGTTCACAATATGCCTGGTACTGGAGAATGTTTATTGTTGTTAGTGAGATGACCAGAATCAGATTTTTTTTTTTAGATATTGAGTTCTGTGGATGAATATCCTAGTTCTGCTTTGCACCCATTGTAGAGGGAGGGGGTTCTGTGAATGCAAAATATATGTTCTAAAACAACAAAATAAAAATTAGTTATAATTTGGTGTTATAAACTGTGCTGTGGTTGTCGCTCTTTTTTTAGTACCTTGGTGTGCGAACACCTTGCATTTCCTCCACATTATCTAATTGGCTTTTTGGTTTAGTTCAGTCCCTGACTGGAGATTTGAGGAAGTTTGGGGGGGGAGGGAGGGGTGAAGGGCCCCATCTCAACCCTCGCATCAGGCAACAAATTGCCTTGAGTCGCCTCTGGTTATCTTTATATTTTGCTCAGTAAAGGCGGAAATTCATCACTGTATCTATTTCTCTGGTGCTGTCCTCATGTGGAGTTTGGCTTCTTGGGATTTCAGTTCAGTTTGTATCAACATATTTCTTTTGATAGTTTGTGGTCACTTATTTTGTATTTGACAAGGGCCTATCTATGTTCTAAAGTGTGTGACTGAGACCAGGTATTCTGTTAATATGGAGTTTCCATGTAGGAATCTGACTTGTTCAGTTTTCCTAGTAGGTGTATGGATGTTCTAGGTTCTACTGCAGTATTTATGGTGCTGCCCTTTTCTGGCTAGGCTCCTTGTTGTGAGAGTTTTGGAAGTTAATGCTGTTATGGAATGGTAGATTTGCTCTATAGGTCCTGTACTATTGGTTCTTGGTGTGTAGTCAACTGTAAGATGTTGGTGGTTGGTAGTGCAATATGGATTGTTTTTGAGATTTGCATTTTTGCATTCTTGATGCTGCTGCACTGAAATTTCATTTTGTTTAGTAACCTGATAGCTTCATTGCTGCTGATTTCTGGGCTCTTCCAGCCCTAGCTCGGTCCAATCCAACCTGGGAACCGTGATCTTGAATTTATGGTTACCAGGATTAATTTATCATTTAATATCTTCGCTCATCAATAAGTTGGTCATAACACTTTGGACACATCATGCGAAGAGAGAGATCATTAGAGAAAGACATTATGCTTGGCAAGATAGAAGGTCAACGCAAAAGAGGAAGGCCAGCAATGAGATGGATCGATACAATAACAGCAGCCACGGGTACCAGTCTGTCAACAATGAGCCGCCTGACGGAAGACCGAACACAATTTAGGATAGCTATCCAGAGGGTTGCCATGAGTCGACTCCGACTTGACGGCACTTAACAACAACAACAACACTTTCCAAATAAATCTGGTATGCATATCTTTATAATGGTTTGTTATTTTGTGAGCATGTGAAAGTGATTGTTATGTTTATTCTATTGTAATGTCCATTTTAATAAATTGTGTATGTATATTTGGAAGTCACCCAGGATTTTAGATGGGCAGCTTATAAATTTTATGTTCCAAACTGCTTATTGAACCATTACAATGAACCCACCACATGAACCATCACAACAGAACAATCCACATTATGTTACAAAGGTGGCATAATGAATACAGTATATCATTTTTTTTCCATTTCAACGCTTCCCCACTCCCTCCCCTATCCAACCTACGTGGTCTGGAACATCAAGCAAAAATAACCATTAAACCCCCTTGGGGAGAGGGGACTCTTACCCCCTCCAAAGAACACTAATCAGACCTCTGTAGTGACTATACCCTCCCCTTCCCTAACTACTCCAACCCTTCCCATCAAGCATTCTCCCATACATCCAATAGCAACCACATTAGTCGACCCCTCTGTCCATGGAGGGGCCTGGATCCCCCTCCCAACATTATAAATCGTTTACCACCAAACTTCGACTTTGAGGGGACAAATGCTGTATATAAGCATCCCAAACTGCCTGGAAACTAGGGAGCCTCTGCCTAGCAGCCTCGACCCAAAGTTTATCAGTTTGCATATTCTCGTGCAGCGCATTCTTCCACTGCCAATATTGAGGGGGTTTTGCGCTTTTCCATTTCTGCAATATAATGCATATTGCCAATGCCCAAGACAATTTCAACCAATGCCTCCAGTCCTGGCCCATTAACTCCACTCCTTCCATCACATGTAGGAGGGCAGACTGAGGAGTGAGCCACCATCATTGGCCTAGGACCTGCTCTGTATACAAATGAATCGCCGCCCAATATTCCTGCACCCAGGAGCAAGACCACAACATATGAATGAGCGGAGCTCCCTCAGTCTGACAGTTAGGGCACGCAGACCCCCCTTCATATCCCATCGTTGCAATCTACCCGGTGAGAGGTAGGCTCGCCTAATCACCCAATATTGTTGATCTCAGAGAGAAACCATAGCTGTGAATTGGCTTATCTTACCTATCAACTTCTATAATTTTTAATTATTTATTTATTTAACCAGTTTTATATACCACTTTATCCTTCAATCAAAATACTTCTCCTGTCAGGGCAGTGCCCAAGTCTGCATTCCATGTCTCCGCTAACTGGTGACAAGTGTTCCGAGAGGCAACTGAGGTAAAAGAACCCCGCCCCCTCGACACTGTGAGTTTTCTGGAATCAGTAAAAACAAACAACTCCTCCATATCGGAACAGAATTCACTAGAAAGGGTCTTCCTCCTCAGTCCGCGAATATAACTCTGGATCTGGTAGTATGAGAATAGATCCAGTCCTAAACCCCCATCACCCCATTACCAGTCCTACTCCCCCCCAGCCCATTATCAGTCCTAGCCCCCCTCCCCCCCATCAGTCCAGGGAAATCTTAAAAGAAAAAAGAAACTTTCTGCTGCTGCGAAGGGAGAGTTTCTCTCGCAGCTCTGTTAAGCTTGCCGGGGCTGATGGGAAATTTCCCATCAGCCCCGGTAGCCTTAACAGAGCCGCGAGAGGGACACTTTCCCTTCACGGCTCTGAAAGCCACGCTGAGGAGAGTGATTGAGGCGGGCTCTGCCAAGCAGCCGGGGGGCCCCGCGGGAGACACTTGACTGCAGGAGACACTTCATTCTGCCGCTGCCACGGTGGCAGCAGCAGCAAGTTTCTTTTTTCTTTTAAAGTGACTGATGGGCAGAATGTTGTTTACGCGGGGCCCTGTGCAAACAACATTCTTGCTGAATGGACGGGCCGGCCCTGAATATGCCAAATAGGAGGGGTTCAACAGCATCCATGCAGCACCTCACTCTTCCATAAAAACAAGAGCAACTTGGCGCCCCAACACAGCAGTTCCCACCCTCTGAAAACAAGAGTCTCAGTGGCCCCTACATAGCTCTTCTCACCCTCTGAAAAAATAAGAGGGACTTTGTGACCCAAACCCAACACCTCCCACTCCAACATAAACATCAAGAAGGGCTTGGCAACCCCAACATAATTCCTGAAACTGGGCACTGGACCAGCATGGTGTTAATGTAAATATTAACACCATGTTCTCTCTTCATGAGCAAATTCAATCAATCCTCTGTTCCACTGTATATATGTTGTGTGATTCCACACCTCCCGCTTGTCCCCCCTCCCCTTGTTCTCCTTGTAATGGTTTGAATCATCTTCTTTCATATGCAAGTTCTATGTAACAGTTTTTTTAGTTTTTTGAGTTTCAATGTAAACCGCCTTGATTAAATGAAAAGGCGATATAGAAAAATTATTAAATAAAATAAATAAATAAATAAGATTGCACAAAAACCAAAGGAAATGCAAGGTGCCTGCACGCCAAGGAACTAAAAGAAAAATTGGGAACCACAGCAGAGTTTATAATACCAAATTATAAAATTATAACTCATTTTATTTTGTTATAAACTGCATTGCGGTTCTCACTTTTTCTTTTTGAATATATATTCTGCATCCACAGAATCTCCCTCGACAATGGGTGCAGAGCAGAAGTAGGACATTCACCCACAGAACTCAATATGTTAAAAAAATCTGATTCTGGTCATCTCATTAACAACATAAACATTCTCCAGTACCTGGCATATTCTGAACAAATATAAAACCCTACAAAAGTCACCGAAGATCTACAAAGCCAAATCTACCATACCATACCAGCATAAATGTCCAAAACTCATGCAACAAAGAGCCTACCCAGAAAAAAGCAACATTAAAAATACTGCAGTGGGTCCTAGAACATCATAGTAACATAGTAAGTGACGGCAGATAAAGACCATCATGGTCCATCTAGTCTGCCCAGCAAGATGGCAAGACTAGGTGCACCGGTCGCTCTGTGCAGGCCACCCCTCCCCATGTCTTTGTTTAGGGGTGAACCCACCACTCCATGTAGGACACCCCTATTTGTTGAGACGTTAGAAGGTTCAGAAGTTAGATGGTACCGTTTATTTTGGTTTAATCCTGTTGCTGTAAAGCAGAGCTACTCAATTCCAGTCCTGGTGGCCCGCAACCCTGCAGGTTTTTGGGATATCCCTAATGATATGCATGAGATATATATGCATTAGAGATAGCCTGCCAACCTGACTGGTTTGTGGCCCTCCAGGGCTGGATTTGGAGACTCCTGCCTTACACCTCTGTCATTTAAGATTGTGAGTGGGCAAGGTACAGATGTTCTAGACATCAAAAGGGTAGATAGAATGTGTCACATTCCTCCTAGATTCTCAACACCACCAAAATGTTGTCTAATAGACAATATTTTGGTGGTGGTGAGAAGCAAGGAGGAATGTGACAAATTCTAACCTCTTTGATGTCTTGGACATCTGCACCTTGCCCACTTACAATCTTAAATGACAGAGGTGTAAGGCAGGGGTCTCCAAATCCAGCCCTGGAGGGCCAAACACCAGTCAGGTTGGCAGGCTATCTCTAATGCATATATATCTCATGCATATCATTAGGGATATCCCAAAAACCTGCAGGGTTGCGGGCCACCAGGACTGGAATTGAGTAGCTCTGCTGTAAAGGGATCCACTGTGTTTGTCCCATGCCGTTTTGAATTCCATCACCGTATTTGCCCCCACCACTTCCATCGGGAGGGCATTCCAAGCATCCACCACCCTTTCAGTGAAGAAATATTTCCTGACATTGCCTTTCAATTTACCACCTTGCAGCTTCATGTTATGCCCTCTAGTTTTACAACTTCCCTGTCTTTGGAAGAGGTTTGTTTGTTCATCATTTCTCTTTAAGTATTTAAAGGTCTGAATCATATCTCCCCTGTCCCTCCTCTCCTCCAAAGTGTACATATTTAGGTCTTCAAGTCGCTTCTCATAAGGCTTCTGACACAGGCTCCAAATCATTTTGGTCGCCTTTCTCTGAACAGTTTCCAGTCTTTTTACATCTTTTGCAAGATATGGTCTCCAAACCTGAACACAGTATTCCAAGTGAGGCCTCACCAGTGACTTGTACAGTGGCATAAGTACCTCTTCCTTTCTGCTGGTAATCCCTCTTTGTATGCAGCCCAACATCCTCCTGGCTTTTGCCACTGCCTTGTCTCACTGTTTTGCCACCTTGAGATCATCAGAGATAATCACACCAAGATCTTTCTCCTGAACCGTGCATACCAACCTCTCACCCCATATCGTGTACATTTCCCTTGGATTTCTGCTACCCAAGTGCATGATGCTGCACCTTTTCACATTAAATCGTAGTTGCCAAGCATTAGACCAGTCTTCCAGCTTTTGTAGATCTTTCCTCATGTTAACCACTCCCTCGGGGGAGCCCACTCTGTTGCAAATTTTTGTGTCATCTGTAAAAATACAGACTTTTCCATTCAGTCCTTCAGCAATATCACTCACAAATATATTGAACAGTGCCGGGCCCAGGACCGAACCCTGGGGCACCCCGCTAATCACCTTCCTCTCATCCGAGTGAGCTCCATGTACCATCACCTTCTGTTGTCTGTCAGTCAACCAATTTCTAATCCAGTTTACTATCTTGGGACCCATCCCCAAGCTACTGAGTTTATTGACAAGCCTCCTATGAGGAACAGTATCAAAGGCTTTGCTGAAATCCAGATAGATGACATCCATTGCATGCCCCAGATCTAGTTCCTTGGTCACCCAGTCAAAGAACTCAATCAGATTTGTTTGGCAAGACCATCCTTCAGTAAAACCATGTTGCCTCGGATCTTGCAACCTGTTGGTTTTGAGAAAGTTCACTATTCGCTCTTTCAGGAGCACCTCCATTACTTTTCCCGCCACCGAGGTAAGGCTCACGGGCCTGTAGTTTGACACTTCTTCCCTGTCACCACTTTTGTGTAGAGGTACAACATTAGCCATTCTCCAGTCCTGAGAAACCTCTCCTGTTTCCAAGGATCTCTTGAAGACATCCTTTAACGGTCCTGCAAGAACCTCTCTGAGCTCTTTCAGTATCCTGGGATGTATCCCATCCGGTCCCATGGCTTTGTCCACTTTCAGTTTAGCAAGTTGTTCTAACACCTCATCTTCTGTGAATGGTGTGGTATCTACTTCATTCCTATTTTAATATTTGGGAGTTACAGCTGGTCCATCTCCAGGATCTTCTTTAGTAAAAACAGAGCAGAAGTATTTGTTTAACAATTTCGCTTTTTCAGTGTCACTTTCCACGAGTCCTTTCCCAGCACTTCTCAGCCCTGCAATTCCAACTCTGATCTTCTTCCTTTCCCAAATATACCTGAAGAAAGTTTTGTCGCCACCCTTAACATCTTTAGCCATCTTTTCCTCTGCCTTTGATTTTGCTATCCTTATTTCTCTTTTAGACTCTTTGAGCTTAATCCTGTATTCATTTCTGTGTTCTTCAGTTTGCAAGCTTTTGAATTTTGTGAAAGCTGTGGTTTTTGCTTTTATTTGAGCAGCCACCTCTTTGGAAAACCAAATAGGTTTCCTTCTCCTCTTGTTTTTATTTACTTTTCTTACATATTTATCTGTTGCCCCTTTTATTGCCGCCTTTAGTTTAGCCCATTGCAATTCCACTTCCCTTATCTCCTTCCACCCCGTCATCTCCTCCTTTAAGTACACGGCCATTTTATTGAAGTCAGTGTTTTTGAAGTTTAGGACTTTGAGCTTGCTATGATTGGCCTGTACCATGGCTTTTATCTCAAACCACACCGTGTGATGGTCACTGTTGCTCACAGGGGCACTCACGCAGACATTCGACACACTATCACCGTTGGTGAGCACTACATCCAGCGTTGAGCTTTCCCTGGTTGGTTCCATCACCATTTGTCTAAGTAATGCATCTTGGAGAGCATCCACAATTATTTTGCTTCTTTCCAGATGTGCAGAAGGAGTAATCCAATCCACATCAGGTAGATTAAAGTCACCCAATATGATTGCTTCCCCCTTTGTTGCTATCTTGGCAATATCTATAATCAATTCGTTATCCCTCTCTTCAATTTGAGTCGGAGGTCTGTATACTACAGCAATATGGATGACAGTGCCATCTCTGAAGAGATGACCCACGTTCACTATGATATTTTTACTCATTACCATGTAAATATCTCATGTATATTATAACTGACCCCTGTTATCCAAGTTACTCCTCACCATGTAAATATCTCATGTATATAGTTACCCCTGTTATCCAAGTTTGGTCCCCTGTTCGATGTAAAACCAAACAGCATGTTGTTATGGTCGTTGTGTTATAATGTAAACCGCGCTGATGCCAAATAGCGCGGTATATAAGAGATTGTAATAAATAATAAATAAATAAATCTCCTCTTTCCAACGCAATCCAGAGCGCTTCTTCTTTTCCCCATGTCCCCTGCATTTCAGTAGCTTTAATACTGCTTTTGACATACAAGGCTACTCCTCCTCCTTTTCCATTTTCTCTGTCTCTTCTGAATAGATTATAGCCAGCTATGGCTATCTCCCAATCATGCGATTCATTAAACCATGTTTCTGTAATAGCCACGATGTCCAAATCTGTTTCCACCATTAGGGCTTCCAGGTCTGGAATTTTATTGGCTAAGCTTCGAGCATTTGTGCTCATTGCTTTCCAGCATTTACCTGGCTTGTGTGTATTTTGCATTGATTTTATTCTGCCCACTTCTTCCCACTTGTTTTTGATGTGGGGTTTAAAAGTGTGTCTATTTCTGATGTTATTCTGCTTTTGCAGTGGATGATATGCAGATGTTGACCTTCCACATCCGTCACCCCCTTTTCCTAGTTTAAATGCATATCCACATACTGCCTGAATTTTTCACTTAGGTTTCTTTTCCCTGCGACAGAGAGATGTAGTCCATCAGCACAGTATAGTCTCTTGTTGGTCCATCTGTTGCCCCAGTTGCCAATAAATCTGAATCCTTCTTGTTTGCACCAGGTCTGGAGCCATGTATTAAAGCTGTTAATGCGATGCGGCCTTTTTATCCCCTTACCAAGAACAGGTAGAACTTCTGAGAATGCAACAGTGTTAACAATGGGCTTGAGTTTCTCTCCCAGAGATTGGAAGTCCTTTTGGGCTGTAGAGGCACTGTTTCTAGCCAGGTCATTTGTGCCCAAGTGGATAATAACATCAGGTTTGGAGTGTTCATGTTTTGCGCTAAGTATTTCAACAACTTGGTTTGTATTCCTGCTGGCTGAAGAGCCTGGTAGGTACATGACTATCTTCTCTCCTTTGAACTGTGTTCCCAAGTTGGTGCCTCTGATGATGGAATCTCCAAGTAGTAGTAGTTTTCTGTTTGGTGAGGTTTTCTTCATATTTGGTGCTTTAGCAGGAGATTGGGCATTGTCTGACTCATTTAAGGGCCCTTCAGTTTCTTTGATTGGGCATCCTCATTAGCCAAGGCAGAGAAGGCATTGTGCAGCGATATCTCTTGATGTGTAGGATGTCTCTGCGTTACAGGTCGCAATCTTCCAGTACCCACTGTGATCCATTTGTTCCTGGGATGTTTGATTCTTTGTGGGAGCGGTGGTGGACTTTGTTCAGTTTGTATCCTAGAAGAGGTGCGCTTCATTGCAGCCAGTTCCTCCCTCAGTAGAGACACTTCTTTATTCATGGCAGCTAGGTCTTTCCTTAGTAGAGTCAGTTCTTCATGCATGGCAGCTGACTTTAGGCATATAGGACAAGAATCATTAGGTTCCAAATGATTCTTCTTTGAATGAAAGTACCACAGTTATTGCACTGAATACACATGTTGATTAAGCAGTCCCAGAAGAGGAAGAATAATAATAGGGAAGGTTGAAGAAGATGTGGAATTTACCCAAGTTAGGAATGACAGATGGCATGTATGTGACCACTGTATAGGGAATGTAGCCCCTGGGGTGGGTGGGGTGAGGGGTAGGATGGGCAGGAACCTAAGTGTCTCTGGCCAGTAGGCTGTTCCTGAACCGTGAGCACACAGCAATGGAGTAGGTAAGGGAACCCACCAATAAGGGCAAATAGATAAATATGTGGAGACAAACAGACAGACAGATAGAACTCACAGTTAAGCAGCAAATTCAGCAAAAATCACCTTTTGGGAGAGCTCTGGAAAGCACTCCTCTTCTCATGCAACAGAAAGGCAATCTGAGCAAGCCCACATGCAGAACAGGAAATGGAGGTCTACAACAATGCCTCAGCAGGGGGGAGGGGTAGTCACTTAGGTAGACTAAGAGAAAGATAGTTTAAAACTCTACAGCAATGGAGTAGGTAAGGGAGCCCACCAATAAGGGCAAATAGATAAATAAGTATGTGGAGACAAACAGACAGATAGAACTCACAGTTAAGCAGTAAATTCAGCAAAAATCACCTTTTGGGAGAGCTCTGGAAAGCACTCCTCTTCTCAAGGAACAGAAAGGCAAAATCCATACACCTATTTGAAAAGCTGAACAAGTCAAATTACTGCAGTACAGATCCCTACGTACAAACTCCATGTTAACAGAAGACCTGACCTTAGTCACACACTTAGAACACAGACCCTCACCAAATACAGAATAAGTGACCACAACCTAAAGTAAAAATAAAAATATGTAGACAAAAATTAAACTAAAACCCCAAACTCCACATGTGGAGTAACACCAGAGAAATAAAAGAGATGCAGTTCCCATACTGTGTAAAATATAAAGATAGTGCAAAGTCCAATCACTAAATTGAAAAGAAAATTATTTTTTCTACCTTGGTTGTCTGACCTTTTTATTCTCTGATCATGCTGGTCCCAATCTGAGGCTTCTGCTTTCTTCTGTCTTTTCTTAGTTCTCTTTCTACGGTCTCTAGTCCATCTGCCATTTCTTGTCTCTCCTTTTGTTTTCTTCACTTCCTTCCATCTTAGATATTGATTTTTTTCCTTTCAGCTTTCTTCCATTTATTTCTCTCTCTCTTTCAGTCCACCCAGATTTCATTACTCCTTACTATCTAGTTCTCAATCTCCCTGTTTTTTACACCATCTACCTACCGTTTTTCAATCTTCACCCCAGTCCTTCCATTCTTCAGTTCTTCTTCCCTGGTCTATTATTCCCCAGTCTTTTGCTCACTCTCTCTCCCCCTGCATGTCTAACATCTCTCCCCCCCCCCCCCCCCATCCAGTGTCTCTCTCGCTCTGGCTCTCTCTTTCCCTCCAGCTGGTACCTCCGCTTTCTCTTTCCTTTCATGTCTGCTCTCTCCCTTCCTATCCCCCTGCAACCAGCATTTACCCCATCTCCATACCATACTATCCCCTCCCTATTACTCCCATGTCCAGCATCCCTCCATCTCTTTCTCAACCTATTTACCCTTGGGGGTCTTCTGAACCGTGTTATGCACGTCTGAAAGTCCGATCTGGACGTCCAGAACCACTAAAACACCAGTATGGCTTCCTGCTTCCTCCCCTGTTGTCCAACATTTGTCCTGCCCCCTCCCCTGTTGTTCAACATGTGTCTTCCTGCTCCCCCCTCCCTGTTGTCCAGCATTGTCTTCCTGCTTCCTCCCCTGTTGTCCAATATTTGTCCGGCCCCCTCCCCTGTTGTCCAGCATTTGTCTTCCTTTTCCCTCTTGTTGTCCAGCATTGTCTTCCTCGTTCCCCCCTCCATTGTCCAACATTTGCTGTCCACCTCCTCCTCTCTTCCTGCTGCTGATGCCTCTCTCAGTATCAGCAGCAGGAAAGCAATAGCGCAGTTTTCAAGACTCCGGCGTGCTTGTAAGACCCTGCTAGTTCCACCCCCCTCTGACACGAAAGGCATCATCGGACAGGGCGGGACCCATCAGGGCCTTACAAGCATGTCAGAGTCGCAAGAGACCACATTTTTGCTTTCTGTTTTTTTTTTCAAAGTTGTTAGCTTGCCGCCCCTGCTCCAGTGTCCTTAGATCTGGGGCAGGGACAGCGGTGGGGGGGGGGGGGGGGGGATCGATTATGCCTCTGCCGACCTGGGAGAAGCAGAAGCAGCAGCGGCAGCAGCTGGTCCATTCAATTTTTTTTTCCTTAAAAGGCAGAGTGAGGCAACGGCCACTTGGCTGTTTTTGGGGCATTTTTTGCCGCTCCAAAAACTTTGCCTCCTGAGACAGCTGCCTCACTTTGCCCCATTATAGAGCCACCCCTGAAGATAGCAGATGTAACTTTCAAAAACTGAGATAGTCCATTCAGTAAATTAAAAATTAAATTCTTTTTTCTACCTTTGTTATCTGGCCATTTAATTTTTCTATTCATGTTGGCCCCAGTCTTTGGTTTCTGTCTTTTTCTGTCTTCTCTTAGCTCTCTTTATTTATTTATTTAACAGCTTTTCTATACCCCTTTATCCTGTGGTCAAAGTGGTTTACATTATAACAGAACAGTATACATTATAACAGGGTAGTCAACTTGGAGAGATCATAACACATGGGGATTTAAGTAACATGTTGGAGAGTGGATACATTTATAACATTTCGGGGTAGATATAAAGGGTAGAGGAATCTTTAAGTAGAGGGGGAATGGGGACTGAAGGAGTTGCATGTTGGCTATCTATGTTTTGTCCTCTGAGAAGCAGTCTATGAATAGGTGAGTCTTGAGGGCCTTTCTGAATGTTATGTACTTTGTGGCCCATAGCATGTCAGGGGTAGAGTTCTAGAGGGAGGGTATGAATATTGAGAAGGCCCTTTTGAAGGTAGTGGAGCTGGTTCTAGTGTATAACACTAGAATGCATAGAGTGTTCTGGGAACCAGTTTGCCTCCTGTTGTCAGGTGTCTTTGTACTAGTGATTGAAAGCGGGTTGAGGATATGCCATTGATGATTTTGAAAATTGTGAGGATGGATTTATATTTTATGTGTTCAGCTATGGGTTGCTAGTGTAGCTTTTTGAGCAAAGGAGTTATGTGTTTGGCTTTTTGTGTATTGTAGAGGGTGCGGGCTTCTGTGTTGAGAGCAAGTTGGAACAGATGGATTGCTATTTTTGGTAGGCTTTGGAAGATAATATTGCAGTAGTCAATGTATGGGAAGACAATTGCTTGAAGAATTGTACGAAAGTTGTTGTGGGTTAGAAGAGGTTTGAGGTGGTGGATTATTTTGAGCTTGTAGTAGATGCTCTTGGTGATGTTCTTGATGTGGCCTGTGAAGGACAGGCATGGCTCCAGGGTGACTCCTAAATATTGTACTTCCTGCTTTACTTGCAATTGGATTCCATTGAAGCTTATAGTGTCTGGTGGGGTGAAGCTACTGTCTCTGGTGATGTAAAGTGCCTCTGTTTTCTTGAGATTTATAGTCATGTTGTGATTTGTGAGCCATTACAGAACAGAGATGAAGCATTTTGTTACAGGGACTTCTGTTCATTTGTCATTTTCTCTCTCTTTGTGTTGTTTTTGCTCCCTCCACCACATCCATCTCTGACATTCAACTTTACTTTCGGCTTTCTCCCTTTTATTTTTCTATCTCTCTATCCACTCAGATTTCATTCATTCCTTCTATCCCATCCTCACTTTCCCTCTTTTTACTTTATCAATCTACAGCTCTTCATCTTCTTCCCTCACCCTGGCCATCCTATTCCCTTGCTCTTATTCCCCATCCTTTCACTTACCCTCCTTTCACTCTGTTGTCCATCTAGCATCATCTGTCTCTCCCACGTCCTTCCATCCAGCATCTCCTCTTCTTTCCTCTCTCTCTCTTCCTTCACCCCCTTTTCCATCTAGAATCTCCTCTTTCTCTCTCTCTCCACCCTCTTTTCCATCCAACACCTACTCATATTCTCTCTCCACCACCTTTTCATCCAACATCTATTCTCTCCCCACCCCCTTTTCTATTCATGATTTCTTCTGTCTCAGTACTTCTCCGTGTGTCCAGCATGTACCCTCTTTCTTCCTACCCCCATGTCCAGCATCTCCCTTGTCCCTCTGCTCTCTCTATGCCAAGCAATCTGTCCTGTCGCCCTAATTAGCCTCTCTGCCCCCAGTATCCACCCTTTGTTGTCCTGGCCTTCCTATCCATATCCCCTTGCCACCCTACTCTCCTTCCTGTGTCTGCACACAGGCCACCATTGTCTTCTTTCTTTCCCCCATCTGCAATCCAGCACCTCCTCATCCTTCTCCCCCATCCCAGACTGAGCATTTAAATTGTGTATCTTCTATTATACTGCCTCATCCCCTGGTCCAGTATCATTTTTCAATCACTCCCCCTCCACTGCCGCTTTCTGAGATCTGTCCCCTGCGGCAGCGGCAAAGAAAAGAAATTACAACACAGGCGCAGGGAACATTCCGTCAGCGTTGCTGTGAGCACTGCCAACCTCATCCCCTTTAACTTAGACTTTGATTTCCTGTTGTTGAGGGAGTGGGACCGCTGATACAGAGAAAGCCTCTGCGCCTCTGTTGTGATTTCTTATCTTTGCCGCTGCCACAGGGGACAAATCTCAGAAAGCAACAGCTGCACAGCAGTTGCCTTTGAGAAAGTTAATAAGGAGCATCTGTGCTGCCTGCCTCATTGAAGGCCCTGACTTGGGCCTCTTATACTGGGTGTCTATGGCAGCGGCTGGAAGGAGCAGGGATGGTCCCAATATGCGGGACATCTGGCAGCAATGTTCCCTCTAATTTTCTGTAGGCTGTGTGCGCATAAAATATCAGCTGTGCAGCTTTTGAAGGAAGGTTAAATTTTTGTGCGTCACATAACGACACTCGGAGTTCTATACTTTAAAATTTGACTACACATCAGAATACAGTATGTACACCAAATTGATTGCACTAGATAATATTGTAGAACTTGTGAAAACCGTAAATACACAACAACTTTTAAATTTTAAGATGTCTTGTGTTGTTTTCTATCAGATTCAGAACCGTAATTTTTGTGCGCTCTGTTATAAAGTATGTGTGCTCGCTCGGCGAGGTGTGTGCGTGCGCACACGCGCACAGCTTAGAGGGAACAGTGTCTGGCAGTACAATCACTTTTCAGTGTAGAATGATCTCACCCCTCACAGCATAGCATATTTCAAAAACTCCCAAAGCTTCTTCCCCACCCCAGACTCATATTTCTGTAACAGAAACACTTTAGGATCATGACCCAGCTTAACCCCCACAACTTCTTCCATACACACAATGCATTTCTCCCAATACTCAAGTATAACTGGACAAAGTCACCACATGTGCTAGAACGTTCCTTTTTGTCCACATCCCCGCAAAAGAGATCAGAATCACTTCCTTTTATTTCACATAGACATTTAGAGGTAAGATGCCAATGATACAAAAGCTTCAAACCATTTTCCACTACATAAGAACATAAGAGATGTCATACTGGGACAGACCAAGGGTCCATCAAGCACAGTATCCTTTTTCCAACAGCAGCAAATCTAGGTCTCAAGTATGTCGGGTTCCCAAAAAGGTATACAGGTTCCACAATGCTTATCCCAAGGGTAAGCAGTGGATTTCCCTGGTCCTCTTTAATAATGGTTTATAGACTTTTCCTCTAGCAACATGTGCAAACCTCTTTTAAACTCAGCTACACTAACAGCTTTTACTATATCCTCTGTAACAAATTCCAGAGTTCGATTACGCATTGAGTGAAAAATATTTTCTGTAGTCTTAAATGGGCTATATTGTAGCTTCATAGCATGTCCCCTAGTCTTTCTACTTTTTGAAGCAGTAAAAAACTGATCTACATATACACGTTCCTCTCCGTTCAATATTTGATAGACCTCTATCATATCTCCTCTCAGCCGTCCTTTCGCCAAGTTGAAGAGCCCTAACGTTTTAAGCCTTTCCTTGTAGGATATCCTTCCATCCCCTTTACCATTTTTGTTGTTCTTCTCGCTACCTTTTCCAGTTCTGCTAAATCCTTTTTAAGATATGGCAACCAGAATTGCACACAGTATTCAAGATGTGGTCGCGTCATGGAATGATACCAAGGCATAATATCCTTGGTTTTATACTCCATTCCTTTCCTTATGATACCAAGCATTCTATTTGCCTTCTTGGCTGCCACTGCACGCTGGGTGGAGGGTTTCAATGTGTTATCCACGATGACACCTAAATATTTTTCCTGGGTGGCGGTTCCTAATGTGGAACCCTGCTGAATGTAACCATAGTTTGGGTTGTTCTTTCCTAGGTGCATAACTTTGCATTTGTCCACATTAAATTTCATCTGCCATTTGAACATCCAGTCTTCCAATTTATCAAAGTCCTCTTGTAATTTTTCACAATCCTCATGGGTTTTAACAACTTTGAATAATTTTGTGTCATCTGCAAATTTCATCTCCTCACTCATTTTTCCTCTTCCAGTTCATTTATGAATATGTTAAAAAGAAGCAGGCCCAGCAGAAATCTCTGGAGTACTCCACTATTTACCTTTCTCCACTGAGAAAACTGGCCATTTAGCCCTACTCTCTGCTTTCTATCTTTTAACCAGTTCCTAATCCACAATAATGCACTGCCTCCTATCCCATGACTTTTTAATTTTGCCAGGAGCCTCTCTTGAGGGACCTTGTCCAAGGCTTTCTAAAAATTGAGATATACCGTATCAACAGTCTCACCTTTATCTACCTATTTATTCACTCCTTTAAAAAAGTGTATGGGCTCAATTTTCATCTAGGCGGTGCTATGCAAAGTGCAGGCATATAGCCCGTCCCCCTTCCACCTAACCTGGATTTTCAATGCCGGGGTCATATGCAGCCCCAGCATTGAAAATCCGGGACTTGCCACACACTCCGGAAGCTGCAGAAGCTAGCCGTGTGGCACCGATGTTCGATGCTACCCGCTTAGCCCCTGCCCCTGAAAGATAGGTGAGGAAAAACCTTGTCTATCTTTAAGGCACAGAGGGCTAAGCGGGTAGCATCGAAAATTGGTGCTACCCAGTATAGCCCTTTCCTTTGCTCCCGCTCCGCCCCAGAACATCCCTAACACACCCCGATGCTAACCGCATAGCATCTGGGCGCATTAGGGACTTATCCAGGATTTTCAAAGGGCACTACCCATGTAGGTGCCCTTTAAAAATCACGGATATGGCATTTACACGGGTAACTAGGGCAGTTACCAGTGTAAATGCCTTCAAAAATCGGGCCCTTAGGGATTAGTGAGATAAGACTTTCCTTCATTAAATCCAAGTTGACTTTCTGCCATTAAGCCATGACTATTTACATGTTCAGTAATTTGGTACTTTTTTATGGTTTTTACCATTTTTCTGGTCTATAGTTTCCTGGACCACACCTGGAATCCTTTTTAAAAACTGACGTTACATTGACCACTCTCCAATCCTCAGGTACTACAGATGATTTTAATGATAGCTCACAGATTACTAAAAGTAGGTCTGCAATCTCATATTTCATTAGTTTCGATAGAGATCTTGCAGATATTAGTGAAGATTGTCCCTGGCTAAAGCTCTACCTCCAAATCTCTTTCCCATTGGGCTGTATGTCACAGGATTCTCCCATGTTGACCCTCCAAAGCCTTGTATAGTTGGAAATTATCCTCCAATCCCCTCATCTCCCTTCACATAGCACTTCAGTGAAAGCCACCCCCACCTTCCCTGATTGTAGGTAATTTCCGATCTGGAAATAACCAAATTGGTCAGTCCAGCTCAAACTATATGTTTCCCTTAAAGTCTCAAAAGCTCTAAACTCCCACTACTCAAAGAATTGCCCTAGATGCACCATCCCTTTTCCTTCCCATTGTTTAAATACCCTTGCGGTAAGCTCAGGAGAAAAATGCATATTGCCCCTTATAGAGGTCAAAAAAGAAACCTACTTCCCCTCTAAGGATAAGCGGGTGGAAGCGTTCTGAACCCCGGCAATGCCATTCATATTAGGTTTAATGTTTTCTGAACATTATTCCTCGCCTTCCTGCCAGGCATAAAGTTGGCCTGCGCAGCATGGATCAGGGTCATGATCACCCTTTTGAGGTGCTGTGCTACTTTTGCCAGAATCTTAATATCCAAGTTGAGCAAAGATACCGGGTGATAGCCCCTGCAATCTGCATGGTTCTTGCTCTCCTTTGGGATAACCAAAATTCCTGCCCACTCCATAGTTTCTAGCAATTTCCTCCCTCCTTTACCTTATTGAATAAGTGCAATAAGTTTTATAAAACTCCACAGTTAGGTCGTCAAGGCCTGAGGATTTCTCGTTCTTTAGGATTTAATCACCTCCCTAATTTCCCCTTCCTCGATGTCCTTATCCAAGAGTTTCACCACCTCTGTTGTCAATTTGCTGAGCAGCACCAAGTCTAAATAGCCCACCCAGCAAGCCCTCCTTCCTCTCCATAGAGCTCTGCACAGAACTCGTGGCTAGTCTCCCACAGTTCCCCCTCTTTCCATAGCATAGCAGTTCTCCCTGCTTTCCCTTAAAAACTCCTATTTGCCCCTGTTTGCACTTCTGGCGAAGCTTGTTGACTAGCATATGCCCTGCCTTCTTACTGTGCCCATAGTAGGCCGGCTGCACCTGCATCAGATCCCACTCAACCTGATCCATACGCTCTGCCCTGAGTTTCCCCTGCAATTTTTTCAGTTTATACTGGTTCTACTGATACTGTCTTTTCTTGTCTAGCTGTTCAAGATGCCCAATCTCCACCCTCACCTCCTCCACTTTCCTCTCCCTATCCCACTTATTTTGGGCCCCCCATCTCACCAGCTGACCGCTAACTACTGCCTTAAGGACATACCCCCCCCCCCCCTGAAATTTCCTTATTCACATCAAGCTCAAAATATTCCCTAATACAATTCTCCACATCCTGAACCATTTTGGCATCTCTCAGGAGACTGTCTTTCAAGCACCAAAACCTACGGCCGTCCTCCTTCTCCTCTCTCTGCAAGACCAGACACACCAGCTTGTGATCCAACCAGGTTGGATTTCAATCCCTATCCCCCCACCTGCGAGAAAGCTGTCTTAGGTACCAAAAAGGAATCAATTGGGGGGTAAGAATTATGGGGATTTGAATAAATGGTATAATTCTGCCCTCGGAGACACAGCGCATGCCAAACATCCTGCGCGACACATCTTTTAACTATCCTATATGTTTATATTTCTTTAATGCACAAAGACACCCCCGCTAATTGAGGGGTGTGTGTGTGTGCTGCTTGCCAATAGTGCAATGCTAATGTGTAGCACTGCGCTAACCACGCGGCTGCACTTAACGCCATCCACTGAGGTGATGTTACAGTAGGTGCAGCCTTGCTAATGCAACATATGTGGTTAATGCATGCCCAGTATGCATGCGCTAAGAATGACTCGTAATCAGTGCCCCTAATGCGTCTAGTCCCTGCCCAATCATGTGCTAACTTTTGAGAATGCTTATACACCCCTGATGAAGCAAGTTGTGAAACGCTGGCCACCGCTGAGTGCTTTCATATTAAAGTAAAATAAATACTTTAAAAAGGATATAAAATTGATTTTTGCTTTTTTTTATGACCTATGGCAATTAGTCCTGTTTCATACATTTATTTATTTATTTATTTTTATATACCGCGCTATTACAGATCACTGTGGTTTACATGAAACATGAATATGTGTTACAAACAACACTTACAGATAACATAGTGGTTGGATTATATGGCTTACATGGCTTACAATCTAACATGTCTTCTAACATGGTTTACATCTGGGGTGAAACCAGGGACATATAGCTAGGGATATATTTACATTACGGGAGTTTACATCTGAGGTATAACTGAGAACATATTTACATTACAGGAGTTATAGCTAGGAACATATTCACATTACTGGAGCATGTTCGCAGTAATGGGCTGCTTCCGTTTCTGTGGCTAGTCTAGAAAGTGACTTTTACAAAGAACTCTATAGGACACTTTTGAGGTCATTTTCCTCAATTTATTGTGATGTTGGTATTTCAAGAGTGTGCACACTAGCCTTTCACAGCAGTTGGTTAGATTGGTCATATATTTTTTAAGCAAAATGATTCATAGCTACTCTCCAGGGGTCAGATGCACTGAGGGATTTCTCTCATTTGCGTCTATGGGGAAAGTGTTTCATACATAGGATCCTCTGTCTACCAGTCATTTTTATGGACAAAAGAAAGTGGTGTGTTTACTGCTGTGTCTTTTTTTTTGTCTTTCTTTAACTACTTTTCCTATTTTCTGTTTGACAGTTAGCCTTGAATACTTTTTATTCAATTCTGCCCTCTGTAGGCCGGACTGGAACCCACTTTGAAACTTCTGCTTCAAGACCAAGACCCTGATGCAGCAAGCCTACATGTTTTTGAAGAGAAGAATCCCAAGGTGTCTTTGATGTCAGACCTATTGTACCAGGAAAGCAAAGAGACTGACTTAGAAACAAGCCATTCAGAAATGGCTGAGGGTGGCCACAACATATCAAGCATTCCTGAAACGATAGTAGTTAATAAGAGACCGAGTGTTGAGGCCCTCATTAAGCTAACAGCTGCCCTTCTGCCCACTGATTATAGTACCACAGAGTTCTTCATGCAAAATGTAATGCAGAAAGTGGCAGAAAATGTATCAGGCGTCAACACAGTCAGCATGGAAAAGAATCTGAACACTAAGCCAGACAACCTGAATCGACAGGGCACACCTATGTCTCATGACTATTTAAGACAGAGCCAGGTGCCAAACTTACACCCCCTTCAGGCTGCTGTAACATCAGTAAAATAAATCTCAATCTTTTCAGCACACCAATAGCATTTCTCTTACTACAAGGATTTACATAATTGTAAATATTTTGTAATGGAAGAAAGAAGGGCGCTGCTTTAAATATTCTTTGCTTTCAATGTAGAGCTGCTAATATACTATAGAGAGAGACATAGAAACTTAATGGGCCTGATAGTCAAAGGATTCCTGCTCCTAACTTTGAGAGCTGTATGCCTAAATGTTTCCTAAATTTATACTCAGACTTTCATTAAACACTAAATTTAGGAGCATAATAAGTGACTGACAACAGGAGCGGCTTTAGAGTGGGAAAAATGGTTAGGAGCTTAGCACTGATTTTCAGAACTAGGCTCATAAATCTAGGCAAATGAATGATAGTCCTAAATTTAAAGTATAAATTTCAAGCTCATAAATTAAGATAAATGTTCAGCTGAAAACCACGATTATGGCTTTCTTTTGCTCTTCTGCCCATGAGACATTTGGATTCCTGTGAGCAGCTTGCTGTCCAGGTCACAATCGTGGCCTTCCCCCTCCTGTTCTGCCCACAGGGAACTAATCTCCCATGGGCAGTGAGGGGGGTCTTTGCTGAGATCGTGGCCTTCTCCTCTTCGGCCTGCGGGGATCCGATCTTACATGTGCGGAACAGAAGGGGGAGGGCCACAATCATGGCAGAGATCCCTTCTCACTAGAATTTGCTACCACAGGATGTAGTAAAAGCTGTTAGTGTAGCTGGGTTCAAAAAAGGTTTGGACAAGTTCCTGGAAGAAAAGTCCATAAACCATTATTAAAGTGGACAGAGGAAATTCACTACTTACCCCTGGGACAAACAGCATGGAATCCTTCTACCTTTTGGGAACCTTGTGACCTGGATTGGCCACTGTTGGAAAGAGGATGCTGGACTTGATGGACCCTTGGTCTGACCCAGTATGGCATTTCTTATGTTCTTATAAGTTAGGCTCCAAATTTTGGCAGAAAATAGGGTACACATTTAGGAGCCTAAGTTAGAATCATAAATTTACTGTCTCAACTTATTCATAGTTATATGCAGAGTTTCTCAACCCAGTTCTTGGAACATACGCAGCCAAACTAGTTTCCTGATATTTACAATGAATATGCATGTGCTAGATTTGCATACAATGAGGGCAATGCATGCAGATCTATACATACATATTCATGAGAGCATAAGAACTGCCATACTGGGTCAGGCCAAAGGTCCTTCAAGCCCAGTATCTCATTCCCAATAGTGGCCAATCCAGGTCACAGTACCTGGCAAATCCCCAACTAGCTAGGTTACATACTACTTATCAGCAGTGGTTTTCTCTTGATCTACCTTAATAAAGGTTAATGGACTTTTTTGTTGTTAAGGTCGACTAAGATTTTCAGGATGTGCATTACAAATACAAAAGATGACACTGGAGAAATCTTGTGGATATTTAATGTATTTATTGCTTCTGCATACTCCATCACCACTTTACATGATCCTGCTTTGGCCAATGCCTCTTTCAGGAGCGTGTTTCTTTAATATGTAAAAAAGAATAAAAATACAATTAAAATGTATCTAAAAAATCTATAAAAACAGCCAAACCAAGGAGGTATCAAAATATGAACATATATGAAAAAATGCACATCAAGACAAAATACATAAATATATGAAACCAAGTAAATGTTATTCAAATAAAATAAAAATGAAGAAAGACAGCATTCAGACAAATAAAACATTGACATATGTATCAATAACACTGAATGGATATAAAAACAAACGGCCTGATATTCAGCGTCGGGAGCTAGTGCAATTACAGTGGCTAGCCGCTGGCGCTGAACATTAAATGTGGATATTCAGTGCCGGGGTCATATGCAGCCCCGGCATTGAATATCTGGGATCACCGCGCAGCTGCAGACGTCGCAGTAGCTAACCGAGCAGTGGTGATATTTAGCCGCTGCCCAGTTAGCTCCCACGGATAAAGATAGGCCAACCTTTGCTGCACATGTCTTTACCTGTGGGTCACTAACTGGGCAGCGGTGTAATATCACCACTGCCTGCTCAGTGACAGGTGCCATCTCTGCTCTGCCCCAGAATACCCATGACGCCCCAATGCTACACAGTTAGCATTGGGGCATGTAGCGCCATTATTCGGGGATAGTCAATGGCACTAACCATATTAGTGCCGCTGAATATCCCTCTAAGCGCATTTACATGGTTTGTAAGTCTGTAAACCATGTAAATGCCTTTTAATATCAGGCCCTAAGGCATCTAGGACATACATAAGTCAATACACAAAGTGCATGTGAACTACAGGCATGTGCCACTAAAATATTTAAACAATTACATGTCTACCATGTGTATTTATAAAAAACTAAGTATTAAATATATATGTTTAACTTACAAAACACGTGACGGATATCAAGAGGGCTACTTTGGAAGTCCTATTCATGTTTTGGACATCTGAAAATGGGCATAGAGACATCCAAAGCTCAGAGAAGTCCCTGGAGGCATTTTAAAAGCCAGTTCTATGGACGTCCCCAGTGCGAAGATGTCCACCACGAGGGAGTGGTGTATGCATACCCAGGGCATTCTCAAGAACCTGGACATACTCACCCACGTTCAGAAGCGTCCTGGACATCCCAAGCTGCATCAAAGATTATACCTGCTCCAAGCTTGAATAGGCATCTGTGCTTGCTTTGTCAGACAAATGTGTGGGGGGTGTGAAGAAGGAAGTATACTCATACCCCCTTTATATTACCTAGGACATACATAAGTCAATACACAAAGGGCCCGATTCAGCAAGGCAACTTGTGGAGCTGTTCGTCCTTGCTGGGATGCAGGGGCACGCTGGGCCGCCTCAGGGCCCGATCCTGCACCCACAGTTATGCCTGACTCCCACAGTGCAGTCCTGCTCAGGTGCATCCAGACGGCCCGGACATGCTTCTTATGGAATCGGGCTCAAAGTGCAAAACTCAGCTGCGCCTCGATATACTCATATAATCCCTCTTCTCAAGCTGCTTCATTGGCTCCCTATTCGTTTCTGTATCCACTTCAGACTTCTCCTACTGACCTATAAGTGCACTCATTCTGCTGCTCCTCACTACCTTTCCTGTCCCTACACCCCTCCTCGGGAGCTCCATTCTTCTGGCAGATCCCTTCTATCTGTGCCCTTCTACTGCCAACTCCAGACCTCAATACTTTCACCTTGCTGCTCCTTATGCCTGGTATAAACTACCTGAGTCTGTACGTCAGGCTTTATCTCTGGCCCTTTTCAAATCCAGGCTGAAACCTCACCTTCTTGAGGCTGCCTTTGGATCCTGATCCACTTAGTCTCCTATGTGTTTCCTTACCATTCCCCTAGATGTATCCCTGTCCTCAGCTATTATGTCGCCTGCCTTGACTAGATTGTAAGCTCTGATGAGCAGGGACCTTCTTTTACATGTGTCTGTACAGCGCTGCATATGCCTTGTAGTACTATACAAATGATCAGTAGTAGTAGCAATGTTTTGTTTTACTATGCCACTGAATATACTTATGTGCAACCTTGCTTGAGACAGACTTCCCCGCCCCATGGTTTCATATGGGCATCCACGTTGGGGACAGCTATGTTTCTAAAATCAGGCCAAAACATAGATGTCCCCAGCATTTTTCTGCATGTTCTGCCCCGGACATCTCAGATTGCACTTGGACGCCCCTTCTAAAATGTCCCTTCACATGTGTAGAAGCCAATTAACTTCCTCCACAATTGGAAAGGAAAAAGCAGGTGGTCATCCGGGAAGATATGGACAGTATCTATGTTTAGCAACATTCTCTCATGTTATTCAGTGTTAAAACAAGCAAAGAATAATATATTGTCACAGAAATTCTGAAATGTATGGTGATTGCTTAATTGAAATTAGTCTGTTGTTTTAATCTTGCTGAATGATATTCAATTGCCAAAGTCTTGAAAGACTACCAAAAGGGACTACTTCTGCCAGAAAAAATCTGCACTTGTAAGTATTTACTTCTGGGAAATTCTCTAAATCTTTGGGAAAAGAGAATTCTTTGGGTTAAAATGGATAAATCTGTGCATTTTAGAATCCAGCGCCTAGTATCAACAGAAAGCTGTTAATTTAAATTGAAAACTCAGTCAGGGCCTAGTATCAGCAGATAGCTTTAAGTTTAAATTTAAAATCCAGCAGAGAGCTTTTAGTTTACTTTTAAAACCAGAAGAGAGCTTTTAGTTTAAATTAAAATTCAGTCAGGGCCTAAGAACATAAGAAATGCCATACTGGTCAAACCAAGGGTCCATCAAACCCAGTATCCTGTTTCCAATAGTGGCCAATCCAGGTCACAAGTACCTGGCTCCTACCCAAAGTCCACAGCTTCCATAATGCTCGTCCTGGGGTAAGCAGTGGATTTCCTGGGCCCTCTTTAATAATGGTTTATGGACTTTTCCTCCAGGAACTTGTCCAAACCTTTTTTAAACCCAGCTACACTAACACTAAAGATAGACAGGAAGAAAACTGATGCCTTTGAATTATGGTGCTGGCAGCGAATACTGCATATACCATGGACTGCCCAAAGAACATACCAGTCAGTACTAGAGTACTAGAGGTAAGCTTTCTTTAGAAGCTCAATGACAAGACTTTGACTTTCATACTTTGGACACATCATGTGACGAGAGAGATCATTAGAGAAAGACATCATACTTGGCAAGATAGAAGGTCAACGCAAAAGAGGAAGGCCAGCAATGAGATGGATCGATACAATAACAGCAGCTATGACTACCAGTCTGTCAACAATGGGCCGCCTGACTGAAGGCCGAACACAATTTAGGACAACTATCCAGAGGGTCGGCACCAACTCGACGGCACTTAACAACAACAACACTAACAGCTTTTACTACCTCCTCTGGTAACGAATTCCAAAGTTTGATTATGCGTTGAGTAAAAAAATATTTTCTCTTACTAGTCTTAAATGGATTACACTGTAGCTTCAATGCATGTCCCCTAGTCTTTCTACTTTTCATTCTACATTTACCTGTTCCATTCTTCATTAATTTATAGACTTCTATCATATCTCCTCTCAGCCGTCTCTTTTCCAGGTTGAAGAGCCCTAACGTTTTTTTCCTCTCTTCATAGGAGTATCCTTCCATCCCCTTTTCCATTTTCATGGTTCTTCTCTGTACCTTTTCTAATTCTGTTATATCCTTTTTAAGATACGGCAAGCAGAATTTCATACAATATTCAAGGTGCGGTCGCACCATGAAACAATAGAGGCATTATAATATCCTTTGTTTTATTCTCTATTCCTTTTCTTATGATTCCTAGTATTCTATTTGCCTTCTTGACTGCTGATGCACACTGGATGGAGGGTTTCAATGTATTATTCATGATGACGCCTAAATTGTTTTCCTGGGAGGTGGTTCCTAATGTGGAACCTTGTAGCATGTAACCATAGTTTGGGTTGTTCTTTTCTAGGTGCATAACTTTGCACTTGTCCACATTAAATTTCATCTGCCATTTGAACGTCCAGTCTTCCAATTTATCAAGGTCCTCTTGCAATTTTTCACAATCCTCATGGGCTTTAACAACTTTGAATAATTTTGTGTCATCTGCAAATTTGATTACCTCACTCATTCCCAATTCCAGATCATTTATGAATATGTTAAAAAGCAGCAGATCTTGCACAGATCCCTGGGGTACTCCACTATTCACCTTTCTCCATTGAGAAAATTGGCCATTTAGCCCTACCCTCTGCTTTCTATCTTTTAACCAGTTCCTAATCTACAATAGTACACTGCCTCCTATCCCATGACTTTTTCATTTTACGAAGAGTCTCTCATGAGGGACCTTGTCAAAGGCTTTCTGAAAATCCAGATACACTATATCAACCGGCTCACCTTTATCTACATGTTTATTCATACCTTCAAAAAATACAACAGATTAGTAAGACAAGACCTTCCTTGGCTAAAGCCAGGTTGGCTTTCTCCCATTAAACCATGATTATCTACATGAGTGTCAGCAGAGAGCTTTTAATTTAAATGTAAAAACTGCAGAGGACTTTTATTTAAAATTTAAATCTGTCAGAGCCCTAGTATCAACAACAAAAAAATCCTGAACTCGAACAGTTGTAAAAAACCTCTTTTTGTTGGAGCTGCCAGGCAAAAGCAGACAGAAAAAAAAGTCCCCTCGCTGCAGCTTCTCCTTTTTAATTCAATTTTAAGGTAAGCAGGTAACTTATATACTTAGCTTTGTCGCCATTTCAAACTTGAAAACTGCCAAAGGAATCACCATACAGCAACAATGTGTCACGTTTCGGGTCCGAACATCACGACCCTGCATCAGGTTGAAAATGTGAAAGAAATTCCTGAAGTCACAATAAGCTTCAATGACCATTGAAATGATGACAAAGCTAAGTATATTATCTTTATTTTTATTCGCAGGATTTGATAAACCGCCCAAGCCGAGGCGTCAGGGCGGTGTACAATACAAAAAGGCAATGGCTACAGAAAAAAACAAAGAAAAGAATGCCAATAATAACAGGACAGAGAGGGACAGATAAAAGATAGAAAACAAAGGTGGTCCAAAAGTGGAAAGGACGACGGTAGATGGAAGAAACATAAGGGAAGGGGCGAGTAAGGAGTCTGAAGGGGTGCTATGAAGAATGGGGGGCAGAGCGTCACTGGCGGGAGGGGAGAGATCAAAGGCTTGACAGAAAAGATGGGTTTTGAGAAGAGCTCTAAAGCAGGGGTGGGACAGTTCAAGACGGAGAGAAAGAGGTTGCCTGCTTTCCTTAAAATGTAATTGAGAAGGAGCAGCGAGGGGACAGTTTTTTCTGTCCACTTTTGCCTGGCAGCTCCAACAAAAAGAGTTTTTTTACAACTGTTCGAGTTCAGGATTTTTTTGTTGTTGATTTATAGTTTAGAGCCCTAGTATCAGCAGAGGAGTGGTCTAGTGGTTAGGACAAGGTACTTCAGGCCGGAGGGCCGGGGGTTCAAGTCCCACCTGGGGACAGCAATCTCAGGCCGGAGGGTCTGGGATTTCTAGTCCCATAGGCACTCCTTATGGTCTTGGGCAAGCCACTTAACCCTCCATTGCCCATGTTCCCTGTAAGTATTAGCGTATGTGTCTCATATCCCCTCGTGTTACATGTATCCCCCAATTGACCGCTTTGACCCGGTGAAAAGCGGGATATAAATACAGCTAAATAAATAAAACAGAGTATCTTAGCAGAGAAGGAAGAATAAGGTAAAATATTCTTTGAGTTGAAAAAAATAAATTGTTTCTAGATACCTTTACAAAGAGGCCTTCCATTTAGGCACAAGATCTTGGAATTTATTTTAAATAGGTGTTAAAGCCAAGTGAAAGGTCAAAGGGGCAATTTGAAAGGCTCCCTCTATCAAACAAGGGCTGTGTGAATCACCCAGTAAATTGTTAACAGATTATCTTGAAAGCACAGATCTGGGACCTGTGTAGCAAGCCAGCCTTTACTAAGTGTTAGTTCTCTCTTACCCACCATGACTCCTGCCCACCCCAGGCATAATCTTATCTTTATATGTTCTTAAACCTATTAAATGGGGAAGGGTGGTCAAAGTCACTTTAAGGTTCAGCTGGTTATCATCACCAGGAATAGATTAAGGCCCTGAAGTTAATTAATTTTAAAGGTATTTAGTATAGTTGTATCAGTACAAGTATCCCTTGCAACTTTAAGTAAGCAACTTAAATAGCTAAACAAAACCTTAAAACTAAGATGCAGATAGCAGTCCAACAGTGAGATGGGGCTATCCAGTCTTTTGCATTGAGTGTCACATGTACAATTTTCTCCCAATTGATGAGGTGACTTACGTGCACACTAGGTGCATGGAGCTCTTTTCCCTCAGGGAACAAGTCCTATCTCTGGAGGATAGAGTTGCAGACTTGGTGGACATATGGAAGACAGAGAAGTACATAGATGAGACCTACAGGGATGTAGTACTGAAGTCCCACCTCCAATCTGTCAGCCTCTCAGTTGCCATGGAGAAGAGAAGTCACATGAAAGGAGAGCATCACCTTCATGTGGTAGGAAGTGATGCTGTAGCTAGGACCTGTCTCCAGGAGATGTAAAACCCTCTGGCACCAAGGAGGTTTCTCCAGGGCCATGTGCAAATGAGGGAAGGGTTAGGACAGCTGTTATAATTGGCCAATCATTAGGCATGTAGTTAGCTAGATGACTGGTGGACATGAGGACTGCCTGGTAACATGCATGCCTGGTGCAAAGATAGTGTACATATTTAGGTCTTCAAGTCTCTTCTCATAAGGCTTCTGACGCAGGCTCCAAATCATTTTGGTCGCCTTCCTCTGAACAGTTTCCAGTCTTTTTTTATCCTTTGCAAGATATGGTCTCCAAAACTGAACACAGTATTCCAAGTGAGGCCTCACCGGTAGCTTATACAGTGGCATTAGTACCTCTTCCTTTCTGCTGGTAATTCCTCTTTGTACACAACCCAACATCCTCCTGGCTTTTGCCACCACCTTGTCGCACTGTTTTGCCACCTTGAGGTCTGCAGAAATAATCACACCAAGGTCCTTCTCCTGGTCCGTGCAAACCAATCTCTCGCCCCCTATTGCATATATTTCCCTTGGATTTCTGCTACCCAAGTGCATGACACTGCACTTCTTCACATTAAATCGTAACCGCCAAGCATTAAACCATTCTTCCAGCTTTTGTAGATCTTTCCTCATGTTATCCACTCCCTCAGGGGAGTTCACTCTGTTGCAAATTTTCGTGTCATCTGCAAAAAGAAAGACTTTTCCATGCAGTCCTTCAGCAATATCACTCACAAATACATTGAACAGTGCCGGTCCCAGGACCAAACCCTGGGGCACTCCGCTAATCATCCTCCTTTCATCCAAGTGAGCTCCATTTACCATCACCTTCTCTCGTCTGTCAGTCAACCAATTTCTGATCCAGTTCACCACCTTGGGACCCATCTCCAAACTACTGAGTTTATTGATAAGCCTCCTATGAGGAACAGTATCAAAGGCTTTGCTGAAATCCAGGTAGATGACATCCATCGCATGCCCCTGATCTAGTTCTCTGGTCACCCAGTCAAAGAAGTCAATCAGATTTGTTTGGCAAGATCGTCCTTTGGTAAAACCATGTTGCCTCAGATCATGCAACCTGTTGGTTTTGAGAAAGTCCACTATTCGCTCTTTCAGAAGCGCCTCCATTACTTTTCCTGCCATTGAGGTAAGGCTCACGGGCCTGTAGTTTGTCACTTCTTCCCTGTCACCACTTTTGTGAAGAGGTACCACATCTGCCCTTCTCCAGTCCTGGGGGACTACTCCTGTTTCCAAGGATCTGTTGAAAACATCCTTTAATGGCCCTGCAAGTACCTCTCTGAGCTCTTTCAGTATCCTGGGATGTATCCCATCCGGTCCCATGGCCTTGCTCACTTTCAGTTTTGCCAAGTTGTTCTAACACATCATCTCCAGTGAATGGTGTGGTAACTTCTTCATTCCCATTTTTATATTTGGAAGTCACAGATGGTCCTTCTCCTGGATTTTCTTTAGTAAAAACAGAGCAGAAGTATTTGTTTAGCAATTTTGCTTTTTCAGTGTCACTTTCCACAAATCTGTTCCCAGCACCTCTGAGTCCTGCAATTCCATCTCTGATTTTCCGAATATACCTGAAGAAAGTTTTGTCGCCACACTTCACATCTTTAGCCATCTTTTCCTCGGCCTTTGATTTTGCTTTCCTTATTTCTCTTTTTGTCTCTTTTAGTTTGCTCCTGTATTCCTTACTGTGTTCCTCTGTTTGCAAGCTTTTGAATTTTGTGAAAGCTGTGTTTTTTGCCTTTATTTGAGAAGCCACTTCTTTGGAGAACCAAATAGGTTTCCTTCTCTTGTTTTTATTTACTTTCCTTACATATTTATCTGTTGCCCCTTTTATTGCCCCTTTTACTTTAGCCCATTGCAGTTCCACTTCCCTTATCCCCTCCCACCCTGCCAACTCCTCCTTCAGGTACTTGGCCACTCTATTGAAGTCAGTGTTTTTGAAGTTTAGGACTTTGAGCTTGCTATAATTGGACTGCACCTTGGCTTTTATCTCAAACCACACCGTGTGATGATCGCTGCTGCTCACAGGAGCATTCACCCAGACATTCGACACACTCTCACCATTGGTGAGCACTAAATCCAGCGTTGAGCTTTCCCTGGTTGGTTCCATCACCATTTGTCTAAGTAACGCATCTTGGATAGCATCCACAATTGTTTTGCTTCTTGCCAGATTCGCAGAAGGAGAACTCCAATCCACATTGGGTAGATTAAAGTCACCCATTATGATCACTTCCCCCTTTGTGGCTATCTTGGCAATATCTATAATCAATTCATTATCTATTTCTTTGATTTGAGTCAGAGGTCTGTAGACTACCGCAGTTTGGATGACAGTGTCATCTCCTCTTTCCAGCACAATCCAGAGCACTTCTTCTTTTCCCCATGCCCCCTGCATTGCAGTAGCTTTAATATTGCTTTTTACATACGAGGCTACTCCTCCTCCTTTTCCACTTTCTCTGTCTCTTCTGAATAGATTATAGCCAGCTATGGCTATATCCCAATCATGTGATTCATTAAACCATGTTTCTGTCATGGCCACAATGTCCAAGTCCATTTCCACCATTAGGGCTTCCAGGTCCGGAACTTTGTTGGCTAAGCTTCGAGCATTTGTGCTCATTGCTTTCCAGCATTTAACTGGCTTACATGTATTTTGCATTGATTTTGTTCTGCCCACTTCTTCCCACTTGTCGTTGATGTGCGGTTTAAAAGTGTGGCTGTTTCTTTTTTTAAAAAAAAATTATGAGATTTTACTAATAATACAGAATTATCAAATAAAAAAAACAGTAGATACAGAAATACAATATAATCCATCATAATAGTCAGTACATAAAAAGAAAACAAGGATCGTTAGCCCACGTTTCGGGGAAAAAAAAACCCACACGTAAATATCTGAAGAAAACAAAACTGAAAGAAACAAATACAGGGATCCCCAGTTAACATAAATAATCTAGCCTATTTCCAACCCACTAACCCCTGGAAAAGATGAAACCAGAAGGAACAAAATAGGAAAACCCATCAGAGCACTTTTTCCTTATCAAGAATCCATTTTTCTAAGTCAGCAACAGTCAAAAAAACATACTTGTCATAATCTAATGAAACCAGACATTTGCAAGGATATCTGAGAAAAAAAGGTAGCGCCCAAGCAAGGACCCTATCTTTACATGCCAGAAAAGATTTCCTACGAATTTGTGTAGTACGTGAAACATCAGGAAATATGAAAACTTTATCTTCGCAAAATAATAAATCTTTCTTACGAAAATCTGCTTTTAGAATATTTGCTTTATCATCATCTGAGGACAAAGAGACTAACAAAGTAGCCCTAGATGAAATCAAATCTTGAGTGTCCTCTAGAAATGCTGTCAAATTTAATTCATTTCTACCATCCAAATCTTCAACTACCTCGTCGACTTTGGATACCGCAACTCTAGAAGGAACAAAATAACACTTCAAAAAAGATAAGGTATATGCATTAGACAAGAGAAGAACATCTTTTAAGTATTTCCTTAACAAAATTGAAGGAGAAATAAGAGTTGTACAAGGAAAATTTAATATGCGTAAATTTCTACTACGTGATAAATTTTCCATATTTTCAAGTTTCTGCTGTATAAGTAAACTATCTTTCGCAACACTGGCCTGAAATGCAGAAAAAGAATTAACCTGCTTATTTAAAGTCATAACAGCAACATTTAAAGAGGAAATTTGAGAATCCAAATTTTGAAATTTGGCAATCAAATCTTTTGTAAATTGACACAAAGCAGGAACAGTATTAATCAGAATGCGCTCAGTTCGATTAACCACCTTCCAAATGTCTAACAGTGAAATTGATGGTGCCGGAGTTTTATCTGGAGAAACGGCAGGCTCCTTCCAAATAACCACTTTAGGTAGCTCACCAACCTCCGAAGGACTCAAGGAAGGAGAAATTACATCGGAGAGTTCTAAAAAACTGGGAGGAAGTGGGGGAGTTTGCTCAAAAGAGCTTAGACTGGCTCTTTCAGCAGACAAAGCAACGAGAGCAGTATCTAATTTTGAAGCAGCCAGCGTCGAGATCACATGTTTATCCATGGGGCCACCAGTGGCCACAGTCGCTGTAGATTTCTTTTTCCTCTTGCCACCGGGCATTCGTAGTAGGGAAAACACAGCCAAGCTCCAACTCCCAATGGACTCCTAAGGGGCTCACAAGAGGCCTAAACTTCCCCTTTGAATACGCCCCTAAGGAGACGCCAAAAATCGGCGCCGATGGCTGGCGCAGCACAGATTTTATCAGGGCTGTTGATGACATCGCTGTGGCTGCCCCACACGGGCCGGCTGATTTCCAAGCCAGCTGCAGTCTCACCTCCGCAGGAGCTCAAGATTACAGGCAAGCACTCCCAGCATCTGGGCCCACCTTTCAGTTCTTTTATCGGGGCTGTTGATGACGTCGCTGTGGCTGCCCCACACAGGCCGGCTGATTTCCAAGCCAGCTGCAGTCTCACCTCCGCAGGAGCTCAAGATTACAGGCAAGCACTCCCAACGTCTGGGCCCACCTCTCAGTTCTTTTATCAGGGCTGTTGATGATGTCGCTTCACTTATAACATGTGACCATGGCACCCACACAGGATATGCACTATTCTGGGTGCATCATAGTCCACAAGGGCTAGACATGACTGAGAAATACAGACGGACACAGGTGTATCCTAGGTGTGTCTGCAGGGACTACCTATCACACACTGGCACTGATGGGGATCTGCAGTGCAGCCTACCTCAGCCAAGCCAGGTGCTGCGGACCTGGTGCTGGGCGCCCCATCTCACCCTCAGGGTGAGCACAGGAACCGCACAATTTCATGGTCTGTAGGTACTCTGTGCCAGTAACACACATGGTCAGTTCCCCCTACCAGGCCGGGGTGCTATAGAGGCGCATACCCCATCTGGTGATCAGATGTAGGCTGCTGATCTGCATGTGCAGTGCATCATGGGTACGGGTGGGTTTACCCTATCCTGGTAACCACAGCAGACAGTTTGTGTGGTGACCTGCAGTCTTTCTGTAGCCAGCCAGCGGTGTGTTAGATATTATAGAGATGTAGTCCACTGGTTACTTCAATGACTGTGGAGGCAGAGGTCATGGGTTTGACAGTGGTGTTATTTAATAAGGCTCTCTGAGGCATTTCCTTTTAATTTAGATCAGTGCTGCCAGCAAAAACACCCTCACAGTGCTGTAGCCTAAAGTGCCTCATAAGGCACCCTATAAAGTGCCCTATAGGGCACATTATAAGGTGCCTTGGTGGACAGGGCACTTTATAATGTGCCCTATGGAGTGCCTTATAGGGCACCTTATGCGGCACCTTAGGTTACCTTAGGTTCTTCACATTATCGCTGCAACTAGTGCCGGTAACATTAAGACAGTTTAGTAAACATACCCCTATGGATCCGGAATTAGTGGAGTCCATGAGTAATATCTATATCACCATGTTAGACCAAACTCATGGATTTCTTCATAGAGACCATGACCCTACAGCCAGCATTGGTGCATATATAAAGAAAGACGTTGCTCATCATGTTCAGGAATGGACAGATTATGAAGCTTCTAAGAACCTTAAACTGGCAATTCTTAACACACTAATCAAACTGGAATGCCGCATTATTGGGACCCATAGCATGGACCTTGTGGGGCTCTGTCCTATTGGAGAATATAAAATGCTTCCTGGTCTAGACTGTAGTTTCCCAGGGTAAGCAATAACATAATGAAACACATAATTTTATTTCTGTATCTTATTTAAGGTTTAATTTGATGTTTTAAGAAGATGTTAGCATATGTAATACGAGGGGGTACCCTAAAAAAACAGGAATTATTTTTTAAAAGCTATTTATTTCAAATTCTTTACAAAACAACCTTATCCCCTTCAAAATACTCTCCATTACAACTGATACATTTGTCCCACCGGTGCTTCCACTGTTCGAAACATTTTTTGTAGTCATCTTTAGAAAACGGCTGACAGCTCCTCCCTCCTTTTTTTCTTGACTTCTTCAATGTTGTCAAATCGGTGTCCTTTCATGCCCCTTTTCAAGCGTGGAAATAAGAAAAAGTCGCACGGAGTCAGGTCAGGCGAGTAAGGTGCGTGGGGCAGCGGAACCATGCCATTTTTAGCCAAAAACTGTCTAACAGAGATGGCTGTGTGTGCAGGTGCATTGTCGTGGTGGAAGAACCAGTCTCCTGTCTGCCACAAATCGGGTCTTTTTTGACGAACACTGTTGCACAATCTTCTTAAAACTTCCAAATAAAAGGTTTGATTGACAGTCTGACCTGGGGGAACAAACTCTGAATGAACTACTCCCTTGGCATCAAAAAAGCAAATCAGCATTGTTTTGATGTTTGATTTGACTTGACGACATTTTTTTGGATGGGGTGACGATGACGTCTTCCATTGGCTTGACTGTTGCTTTGTTTCTGGGTCGTAACCATAGCACCGTGACTCATCACCTGTAATGACCTTTGACAGAAAATCTGGATCAGTTTCAAGCTGTTGTTTCAAAACACGACATGTTTCAACTCGATGTTCCTTTTGATTGTCAGTCAGAACCCGAGGAACAAACTTGGCAGCAACCTTTTTCATTCCCAAATCTTCCGTTAAAATTCGCTGAACCGAGCTCCAAGATAACCCACTAATCTCTGACAGTTGATCAATTGTCTGTCGACGGTCTGTGAGCACAAGCTCTCTAATTTTTTCAATATTTTCATTGATTCAGGCAGTTGATGGACGCCCAGAACGAGGTTTGTCATCAATCGACATGTCGCCATTTTTAAACCGAGCAAACCACTGGTACACTTGACTTTTTCCCATAGCGTCATCTTGATAAGCTGTTTTCAACATTAAAACAGTTTCAGCAGCATTTTTACCGAGTAGAAAACAAACTTTCACAGCTGCACGTTGTTCACTTAAACTTGTCATCATAAAAAAAGAAATAAGAACAAAACAGCGCTAGCAAAAACAATCACTGCAGATGAACAGAACAAGCCAGGTCGACAACACAGGCGGCACTGAACTGACAATGAGTTGCACTATACACGCCTAGCAGCAGAAGTGCGTACTACACAAGCTCCGCCCACGGCAATGTTATTCCTGGTTTTTTTGGGTACCCCTCGTATTTAGCTGCTGTGCTGGAGATTCTAGTACACCACCTAGCCTAGGTGCTCAAGATATCTATAATCTGTTCTTTTCTCGAAAGAAAGGTGCTGATATGTAGATGCTGGGCCATTCTTGTGGGGGAGGCAGAAATGGAGAAATAGGGGCGACAGCCCAGTATCCTGCACCCGCACAGTAGCCCTATTCCTGCAGTAGCTACAGAGACATATTTATGCTTTTGTTTGGATTTTATAATTGTGTTTTATTTATATATGGTGATGCTCTCTGATGAGATTGTGAATAGATTATGTGGCATATAAATGCCAATAAATAAAATTAAGCAATAATTTACTTACATGAGATTTTTGTATGTTTATTGCAAATTTTGGAAACAGCTGTCTGGTTGATATTCGGAACTAATGAGATCATTCTAGAGCAGTTGTGCAGCATGTATAGATGTGAAAAAGACACAAAATGTAAATTTCCAATTTCACACTGCACTTTTTTCACATGTACATTCCTTGGGATGCACAGATTCAAAAAGGGTGAGCCAAAAAAGTTATATATTTTGTTATATATATATTTTGTTATATATATTGTTTTGATTTTGCATGGGAATACAAATCTATTTTTAACAAATTTCCCCATCAGATTTTGCACCTCCTCCAAAGCATGTGTGTCAGACTGCTCATTTTGTTCAGAGCTTAATAGGCATGATTGAGGGGGTTTTAAATGACTCATAAAAGGTTAAAATTGGACTTTAGGATCTTGGCTCCTCACCTGGTGCTGTTACACATATAGTTTTGCGAAACACAGCATTTACATATGTAAATGTCAGTATATAAAGCGTAGTTTGTAAAAATCAGCACATATACATGTAAGTGCAGCGCTTGCATGAACAGCTCCCCGAGTGATGCTGCTGTTTCCTTTTTTTAATGTCTACTTGTAAAACGGCTGTTCCTGCTTTATGTGCCAGAAAAGGCTCTACATTTAGAAAGCCTTTTGTAAAATACACTGCAATAGTGAATGTCCTGATTTTGTGGAATCCTCTGCCTCTTTCTTCAGGCAGCAGAGCTTGGAGACCTTCACTGGCCTCACAGATTTCACCGGGTTTTCCTGCTCCCATCTTTGGCCTCAGGGGCTCATGAGTGCAGGAATAGCCTAGTGGTTACAGCAGTTTCCTGGAAATCAGTGAAACCAGCATTCAAATCTTACCAGCTCTCCTTGTGGCCTTGGGCAAGTCACTTAACCCTCCATTGCCTCAGGTACAAACTTAGATTGTAAGCCCTCTGGGGAAAGGAAAATACCTACCGTACCTGATTATAGCTCACCTTGAACTACTACTGGAAAAGCATGAGCTAAATACTACTAAATACTGTAAATAGTCTCTAAAAAAAGTGAAAAATCAAAAACAATCAAACTGATCAAGTGGACCAACAGCCGTTTCAACCTGTACCTTATGATCAGGAACCATTGGTGATTAAAGAAGTCGAAGCAGCATTGAAAGCCTTGTCAAAGAACAAAGCACCAGACATAGATGGCATTCCCACTGAAGTACAGTATTACAGCAATCTGATGCAGCTGTTACCGTACTTACAAGGCTCTGCCAGGAAATTTGGAAGACAAGATCATGACCAACTGACTGGAAAAGATCTTTGTTTATACCAATACTAAAGAAAGGTGATCCAACTGACTGTGGAAATTATCGCACAATCGCTCTGATCCCACATGCCAGCAAGATTCTACTCAAGATTATTCAGCAGAGACTAAAACCATATTTGGAACGAGAACTGCCTGAAGTGCAAACAGGGTTCAGGAAAGGGCGAGGAATATGAGACATCATCAAGGATGTGAGATGGATCCTTGAAAAGACAAAAGAATACCAAAACGATATCTATATATATTTTATCAACTACAGCAAGGCTTTTGACCTTGTAAACCATGAGAAACTCTGGGCCACATTAAGAAGCATGGGTATAGCAGAACATTTGATAGTTCTCTTGCACAACCTTTAACGGAGCAAGAAGAAACAGAATAGTTTTAAACCAGCAAAGGTGTACGACAGTGATGCATACTTTCCCCCTACCTGTTTAATTTATATGTAGAACAAATCATCAGAGAAGCAGGACTGTATGAAGACAACCAAGCTGTGAAGACTGGTGGAAGATTCATCAACAACCTTCACTATGCTGATGATTCACATTACTGGCTGAAAGTGAAGACAAACTGAAACATTTGCTTCTCAAGATCAAGGTGCAAAATGAATCCACAAAGACTCTCATTCATTGAAACATCCAAACCAAAAGAGTCAGTCACAAGGTACAAAAACACATCATGAAGGAAGGAAATTTAGTGTGGTAAAACAGCTCTCTCAGCACTTACCACCTATATGCCAGCTACCCATAGGATATGCTGCAAATATAGAAAGGCCTCAGGCAGGGGGAAATTCAAACACAAATCAGCTGAATTGGCAATAAACCCCACAGGCTGGCTATAATAACCGTCCCCAAATATCATTCATCGGCCTTAATATGCTTTACTACTTTTTAAATGCATTCCTTCAAAAACTTCCATGAAGCTGGTATTCTTTGTCCTGATGCAGCCCGAAGAGAAGTGACGGGTGTAACTCGACACATTTCCAGCTGATCAAGAGAGCGATTGTGTGGGATACTGCTGACACAGCTAAGTGTTTTCTAGTGTTTTAAATGCATTTAAAAAATAGTAAAGCATATTAAGGCCGATG
Source organism: Ichthyophis bannanicus (assembly GCA_033557465.1). Taxonomy (NCBI): domain Eukaryota; kingdom Metazoa; phylum Chordata; class Amphibia; order Gymnophiona; family Ichthyophiidae; genus Ichthyophis; species Ichthyophis bannanicus. The sequence continues at coordinate 302,937,316 of CM066032.1, read as the reverse complement.
AATGATATTTGGGGAAGGTTATTATAGCCAGTCTGTGGTTTATTGCAAATTCAGCTGACTTGTGTTCGAATTTCCCCCTGCCTGAGGCTTCTTTATATTTGCAGCGTATCCAATGGGCAGCTGGCATATACAGTAGGTGGTTAAGTGCTGAGAGGGCTGTTTTACCACACTATATTTCCTTCCTTCATTATGCGTTTTTGTACCTTGTGATTCTTTTGGTTTGTATATCTCAAGATGAAGGAATGTAGTCTTAAAATGGGCATGCACCTTAATGTAAAGATGACAAAGATCCTGACAACTGGCAAAATCAATAAGTTCATCGTTGAAATAGTTAACAACCTTAACCTTCTTGGATCAACTATCAATAAAGAATGGACTACATACCATGTAAATAAGTTCCTCTGTTCTATGTAATAGTTATTGCTGTAATTGTTCAAATTGTAATGTATATAAGTTCTCTTTGTTCGCTGTACAAGCTGTTATAATGTATACCGCATTGCCCCGGTGAAAAGCAGTATAAAAATTCAAGTCAAATAAATAAATAAAGGACAAGTAGTCAAGAAATGCATTGCTCTTGGCAGAATGGCTATGAAGGACCTAGACAAGATTCTCAAAAGCCGAGATGTCTCTCTCCATACAAAGATTTGACTTGTTCAAGCTGTAATATTTTCAATAATGCCACATGGATGTGAAAGTTGGACAGTGAAAAAGATAGACAAGAAGAAAATCAATGCCTTTGAATTATGGTGTAGGCAACAAATAGTGTATACCATGGACTGCCCAAAGAACAAAGCAGTCAGTACTAGAGATCAAACCTAAGCTTTATTTCGAAGTTCCGATGACAAGACTTCAACTTTCTTACTTTAGAAACATTAAGCAAAGAGAGAGATCATTAGAGAAAGACATCATGCTTGGCAAGGTAGAAGGGCTGTGTGGAAAGGAGGCTGTTTCCAGCAGGTGGGGAGGGCCACAGGAAGAAGCTGCCCATTTTGTCCTTACGTAAAAGCAGCCCTGAGTGTTCCAAGAGCAGTTTGGAAACCTGGGCATAGTTTAGGGGGAGAGGGTTGCAAAGGGGGTATGCCCCCCTGCCTCCCACCATGGTCCTACATTTTAACTTGTGTCACACCCATCCTCCCCTGCCACAGACCATGATCTCATCCAGTCCAAGCCTCCTCCTGGTTTGCTCCCTCCCTTCAAATCTCCATGGGGCCTGCCTGTCATAGTCAAAATAAAAGAAACAGGCCCTTGAGCCTTGTTAAAAAGCACTCTGTGGAGCTCTGTTGGTCCCACCCCTCTGCTGCACACTTCCTGCTGCTGTGTGAACGGAACCAGCAGAACTCTGCAGTCTGGATAAAAAGCTCAAGAGCCTGTTTTTCTTTTAACCACAATCGGAAGGAACTACACATGTTTGAGGGGGAGAGTGGATGGGGAGGGGAGAAGAACTGGGCAAGGTCATGGACTGTGGCAGGGCGGAAGATACTGGATTGGGAGGGGGGGGAAGGGGAGGAGAGAAAAGATGCTGGACCTTACTGGGGAGGAGAGAGAAGGACAAAAGAGGTGATTATGCTGGACACAAGAGAGGAGGGAATAGGAAACAGCAGAGAATGCTGGATGGGAGGGGGAGAGGAGGATAGAGAGATAAGGAGGCTGACACTAGCATATGACAATGTGGGAGAAGAGAGAATTATGTAAAAAGAAAAGTCTGATGCTAGGGCTGGAAGGAGGAAGCTCATGCTGGGAACTCCACTCTTCTGGCAGATCCCTTCCATCTGTGCCCTTCTCTTCTACTGCCAACTCCAGACTTCGATCCTTTCACCTTGCTGCTCCTCTTGCCTGGAACAAACTACCTGAGTCTGTACATCAGGCTTCATCTCTGACCCTTTTCAAATCCAGTTAGAAAACTCACCTCTTCGAGGGCGCTTTTGGATCCTGATCCACTTAGTCTCCTATGTGTTTTCTTAGCATTACCTTACATGTATCCTTGTCATTAGCTGTTGTGTTGTCTTGACTAGACTGTAAGCTCTGATGAGCAGGGACAGTCTTTTACATGTGTCTGTACAGTGCTACATATGCCTTGTAGCTATACAAATGATAGGTTGTAGTACTTCTGGTGAGAAACTGGGGGTAGGGGCAAGCAGAAGGGAGAGATAGAGCACATGAATGGATGCTGGAGACATGGAAGAGGAAAGGCAACATGAGTATTGGAGGAGGTAGGTGGGAAGATGCTGGGGAAGAGGTTGAGAATGGATGCAGGGAGAAGAGAAGCAGGAGCAATGAATGCTGGGAAAAGGAGAGCATGAGGAAGAGAGCTATGCAAAGAGAGACAAAGGAGGAAACAGGTTTTTAAGGAAGTGAGACAGGGTGGAAATAGGGGAAGTTTAAGAGGGAATGAGAGCCTGGACAAGAAGTAAGACTTAAGAAAGGGACTAGAGGTAGAGAGAGGATGAGTGACAGGAAAGAAACTGGACTTGGTGAGGGCAAGAGATAGAAGTAGATGAGGCTGGTAAGGGGATGAGTACAGAGGATGGAAGTGGTTGAAGGATGGGAATAGGAGACTATCAAAGGAATGAAAAACAGATGGAAATAGGAGGACTAAAGAGGTAAACATGGGACGTGGAGGAAGACGGTAGATAAAATCCCTCTTCTCTTTGAAAATTATAGTAGTTCCTAAAAACTTTTTTTGATGCCTCCTTTCTTTGTTTACCAACCCAGATACAGCTAGTACCTTTATAGATCAATTTTACTTTCATTTAAAACTCTATCAGTGATGTTTACCAATGTGCAGTATTCATTTCTCAACACAATATTGTGTTTTGAACAAAATGTACAATCTCAATTGTTCTGCTTCAGGGAAGCTTAGCTTTACTTATCTGAACTTATTTTATTCTGGCCCCTTTCCACAGTGTTGTTGTCTATCTCTGTTGGGACCTTTTTTACGGCTCTTAAGTTTAAAAATGGCTGCAGCATCTTTCTTCTTGTATTTAAACCATAGCCAATCAGAACGCCAGACTGATTTAAAGGGATAAATCCCTAAAATTCAAACCAATGTATGCCAGTCTAGTTCTTTATTCAGACCTGTTAGAGATAGGGATCATAATAAAAAAAAATCCAATAAGAGTAAAGCAGCTGACTCGCCCCAATGAACCAGCTTCTCATACGTCGTAGCATTAAACTGCCCTGATCGTGAGCATTCCTATATAAAAGACTCAGTTTCTTGCCATGTTAAAGGTCAAAGGGTAAGGAGAACTAAATAAAAAATATATGCATATAATGTTATACTGAATAATTCATCCCAATGTATAATCCTTGTATTATGTAATCCAGTTATTAAATAATGTTATCATTAGCTCATGCTATTAAACATGCAGTGCATTTTTGGACAGCCGCGAAGCTATGTAACAACCTAAAGTCGGCACTATCCCATCGGGACTGCAGCACATTAGAAAACCAAAGTCATGCACTTAAATGAGCTTTCACAGGCTAAAATGCTAAATTGAAAACTAAAAATGAGTTATAAGAGGCAAAGACTTGTTCATTTAGGGATGCTCTTATGAGGAGCGGGAGGAGACTGATATTGCGGGTATCTCCGGTAAGCCTGACCCTTCATCGGGTATGGCTTTTTCCCCAGCGGTTTCCTCTTGGGGACGGTAGCAGTCTTCTTGGAGAGTCGAGTCCTTGTAAGGAACTCGGAAGCGATCTCTGCAGCTCTCTCTGCCATGGGTTTGCCAAAGAGATTCTCTCCTTGGCATGGAACATCGATGAGCTTGTCCTGCATCCATTGCTCCAGTTCCAATGACTGCAGTCATGCCAGGCATCGGGCACCGATGCCTGCAGCAGCTATTCTCATAGTTGACTCAAAGCCATCGTGAGCCGCTCGAGTCAGATACCTCGAGCACTCCCTGAAGCCCTTGGTCAGGTTCCGGAACCGCTGGAGGTGGTCATCCCTGAGGCCAGCGGAGAAACCGATAAGCTCCTTTATCATCCCAAAGGTACATGCCAATATAGAGCTGGTAAGCTTGGATCTGGCAGGCAAGCATCAAGCCCTGGTAGCATTTCCTACCGAGGGTGCAGCCCCCTACCTGGGGGCACCGAAGAATGTGTCTTCTGGCTCTTGAGCTGACGCATGGCCGACTCCACCACCATGGAGTTATAGGGCAACTGTGACTTCCTGAAGCCGGGACCTTGTCGGACTCGGTACATCATATCGAGTCAATGGCACCGATGCCAGCATCTCCCGCATGCGGAAAAGTCTCTCAAAGATGGCGGGGATGGGAATTGTCAGTGCTTCTTTCAGTGGGGAATCGTATTGGAGAATCTCCAGCTCCTCTGTGTGAGGATCCTCCTCCGACTCCATGGAGATGACCAGTGACCTCGACATATCCTGCACGAAGTCGAGGAACGAGGTGTCCTCGGGAGGTGACCAACACCGAGTCACCAGAGGGGATGGGTCCAACAGGATATCGCGGTGTTTGCGAGTGTCCAGTGATGTCTCATCCTCAAACTCACAGTTGGAGTAGTTGGTGGAGGGTTCGGCACTGGGTTGGGCCTGTGAGGCAGGACCCAGTTCAGGTGGCTGATGGATCACAGCGGCTTCATGGCTGGAGCCGCGGGCACTCACCAGTGAGGATCTTGCTCCCGAGGAGCGGGACCATGATCGAGACCTCTGCCAAGGATCGACACAAGGCAGTGGGCCCATGAGGATCTGCTCGGCAACCGGGGAAGTCCTCAATGTTGAGGTCCTGGTGGTCAAAGTGGATGCACCAGCAGAGCTATCAGCACTTGCTACGTGGTGAGGAGGCAGACAAACTGCGCTCCAAGGCCATCATCTTGGTTTCCCACTCAGGAGGTGTCGCAGCCTTTGAACCGGATGCTGGGGTTCCTGGTCCAGTGTCGACAAGGAGAGGGAGTGCTCAATGAGGATGGTCTTGGGTGTCTGATACCAATCGGCAGAGGTCTCAGAATCCTTCTGGGGGACCTTGGCCAGCTGCTCCCGCTCCGACTCCTCGGGTTCTCTTCACGGGCTGTGGGAACCTAGCATGGGGCTTGCCTACCTTGTCCAAGTCCTGAGAGGAGTTCCTTGAGGATTTTGTCTTCTTCTTCCATTTGCGCCCCGTGACCCCAATTGGTAGCCGAGGGGACACTGCACAACTCCCGGGATTCGGATGGGGCCCTGGAGCATGGAGTCACTGGGGACTCTGACTTTTTGAAGATCTCATTGTGCTCTGCTGACGGAATTTGATGGCTGTAGTAGACATCTTTCTGCAGAGGCTGCAGGCCTCTAGGTCATGGTTAGCCCATAGATACTGGAGGCATGGTCGATCCAGAAAGCATATGAAATTCAAAAATTCCACATGTTTTTATAGCTGCACTGTTGGCTAGATATCTGCATTGTGATTGGTTAGTGAAACCAGCCTCCTGATTGGTCAGATAATCTCGATCCAGTTTTGACGCAGGATCCACAAAAATCGCAGTAGCTATCTCCCAGTGTCTGTCAAGTATTTAAATTGGAAGCAAGGAATGCAAAAAAGTCAACTCTAATAGCCAAATGTATCCCTTTTAATGTGGTAGAAAGATGAATATGCTGGGCTAACGCAAAATTTAAAAAAAAAAAAATGTTAGAAAGTACAAAAAACGCAAAACTCACAAGTGACTCCAGACTTTTGCACACCATTGTAGGATGAATATGGAGGACCACTCAATTATAATGAAATTTGGTGTAAGGCAGATGAACTACTAGAGCCTGAAGCTCACTCACTCTGCATGCTGAGGTGACTACCACCAAAAACAATACTTTCCAGGTCAGAGGGCAGAAATTGAGTGGCTTAAAAGGAGCTTTCATGAGCTGCGCAAGAACCACATTGAGGTCCCAAGACACTGTGGAAGGTTTGTAGGGAGGCTTCAAAATAAGCAATCCCTTAATGAAGTGAACTAAAGACTGTACCAAGATGGACTTCTCTTCCACACCTTGATGATCAACTCCAATTGCACTGAGGTGGCCCCGAGAGAGTTGGACTAAGTCACAACTCAGAGAGGTACAGAAAATACTCCAGCAGCTTTTGTGTAGGACAGACCAAACGACCTAGGGCCTGCCCATCAGACCAAACTGCAAACCTCTTCCATTTGCAGGAATTTCTCATTCCCTTCTGGAGGCCAAAAGGACATCGGTCACACCAACCGGCAGGTTGAGTTCAGCCTCTCAACATCCATGCCAAGGACTGGATGTTGAGGTGCAACATCATTCCGTCTTCCTGCGAAATCAGATCCGGCGTGTTACCCAGCCAGAATGGCTTCTGACTGGAGAGCTGTAGCAGGAAAGGAAACCAAGGCTGTCTGGGCCAGTAGGGAGTGATGTGAATCATTGTGCCTCCATATGTTTTGAGCTTCAGGAGGGTCTGTGCAATGAGAGGGATTGGAGGATACACATACAAAAGACCTTCCCCCCAATGTAGGAAGAAAGCATCCAGGGCTAGTCTGCTGTGTGATCTTACCCTGGAACCAAACTGATCCACCTTGGCATTCTGTGGAGTGGTTTGCGAGCTGCAACCTCCCTGTCCAGTGTTCATTTGTGTGGTTAGAGGATGCCACTGTCTGTCTGCAGCATGTTTTGTTTGCCTGGAAAGTTAGTGGCTTTCAAGCCCATCCCATGTGTGATAGCAAACTTCCATAACCTGACTCCTTCCCAACACAAGAGGTATGAGCCCATTCCTCCTTGCCTGTTGATGTAGAACACTGCGACTTGATTGCCGTTCTGAATCAGACCAAGAACCAGGCAGAGAAGGAGGACCAGGCCACACTGGGAGAAAACTTAAAGACTTTATTAAGGACCCCAAAACCTTTTTATAAAAGAACTTAATATCTTGGAGAGAGTGTTGTTCTTTTAGCCAACGGTCAACCAGTAGTGCTGTGAAAACTTGCCATTTAATGCAGCTCTTATGCTCCTGGATACATTTCTTTACATCTCGTATTGTTTTACCCACATAAAGAAGATTACAAGGGCAAATGATAACATAAACCACATGCGTAGACCTACAGTCAATCTGGTATTGTAACATATTTTTTTGGTATTAGGGTGCTCAAAAACGTTACTTAGCACCACAGCATGATGACAAACAGAACAGCTGCCACAACTAAACTGTCCCACAATCTGATGATGAGTATTTAGGGAATTTGGCAAAAAAGAAGAAACCAAAGTGTCAGCTAAATTATGCTCTCTATTGAGGGCAATGACAAGCCACTTGTCCAAAAAGCAAGGACGAGTCTGTAAAATATGCCAGTGTTTTTTCATGGATATGTGATGAGATATATGAAAACCGAATGACACCAATATATTTATTACCAGAGAATTTATTCTTCGATGCCAGCAGCTCTTATCTAGAGGCAAGATGAGCTCTATTATAGACTTTATTAATGTATAAGGCAGGATAACCTCATGCAGCAAACCTTTCTGCCATATCTAAAGTCTCTATCATATTCAGTGTCATTTCTGCAGAGTCTGCATAGACAAGAATTGGGAGGTAGGTAGATTTCTCTTCAAGTTGCTGCTATGGAAACTACCGAACCTAAGGAGTTTATTACGATCAGTAGGTTTACAGAAGATAGCAGTAACAAAGCCATATGCAGACTTCTCAATAAGAATGTCTAGAAAAGGAATTTCAACCAAACTGAACTGCATTTTAAACTTAAGGTCTGAATCCAAAGTATTCAGCCAGTCATAGAACTGCATAAGCTGATCAGTATCTCCTCTCCAAAGAATAAAAATGTCATCTATGTATCATTTCCAGGATATCACCTGACTGGAAAATGAAAAGTCCAAGAGGTATGCTGCTTCAAAATCAGCAACGTAAAGGTTCACCATGTCTGGTGCCATGGCAGCACCCATAATCTGCTGATAGAACGTCCCATCAAAAATAAAATAATTCTTAGAGTGCTATACGGGCTAATTCAACTAAAAATTCAGCGGGCGTGCATTGAGGGCCAGGAAGTAAATTTAGATATTTGCGTATCACAGTCAAGGCACCTTGCTGAAGGATATTGGTGTAGAGTGACTAGACATAACCCTGAAAGATCACCTTCAAAGGTATCAAGAAAGTTAATGACATCTGCAGAATCTCTGACATATGAGGGAATCTGAGGAACAAAAGGACGGAGATAGTAGTCTAGAAATTGCAAAATGGGTTCAAGCACTGACCCGATTCCAGAAACAATCGGTCTCCCTGGGGGGTGGGTAAAGGATTTGTGGACCTTAGGCAGTGTATATATGGTAGGTATAATCAGATGGGAAACCTGTAAAAAGGAAACTTCATGGTCTGTCAAAAATCCAGCTGAGGAACCCAGGGAGAGAAGAGAATCAATTTCTTCCTTAATATTAGAAGTAGGGTCACACCTGAAGACTTGGTAAAAGTTGTCATCATTAAGTTGATTCTTAAGTTCTCCAATATAAGACTGATCAAGGATAACAATACCCCCTCCTTTGTCTGCAGGTTTAATAATGATATCTGACCATTGGCGAAGGGACCAAATGACTTGTCTCTCCTCAAGGGAAAGATGATTAAATCTACATTTATGTTTTCTTGAGTTGACAGACATCACAGAGAACACAATTCATAAAGGATTGGATTGCAGGATCAATGGGACCAGGAGGAACCCATCTGGACTTCTTACACAGAACAGAGGAATCAATTCTGTCACTGAACCTACCTGAAAAGAAATCAGTAATCTGAAGTTTGCGAGAAAATTTAAAAAGATCAATACACCTGAAAAGGGTCATATTATGCTGTGGGAACATAGGACAGTCCTTTCTGGAGTAATTCACATTTGGATTTTGAGAGATTAATGACAGGAAAGTCAGTGTCAAATGTCAGAAAAGATTGTGGGGGCGATTCTGATAGGGACACATGCTTTTGCCCTTGCCCCTCCCTCTGAACTCCAACTGGCAGGGGAAGGGTTGCTTCTGTGGGGGTTTGTACCATGCCAACTCTTGTTCCCAAAGATCTTCGAACAAAAAATCCTTAGAGGTACCGGGAGAGGTGTGGAGGTAGGAGAGGCAAACAGTTCTTCCAAATCGCTCCTAATACATTTCTTGCTTTGATCTTGTATATAATTATTCCTAAAATCAGACTGGTCGTATCTTTTAGGGGCAAAGTTACTATGCTCACCACCATTATCCTTAAAACCTGTCATTGTGCATTGTATGGAGGACAGGATTTAAGCCATAAATAAACATAAACAAATAAGCCATAAAATAAACTCCATTAACAAACTGCATAAATGAAGTATCCAACTGGCTGCAATCTCAAAACCTCAGGATCCAACACAAGAAAACAGAGGTTTTGTTCATCACGAAGGACCGAAATTTCACCGCCCCGTCCTTTTTGAAGGTGAAGGATGCAGACCTCCAGATCAAACCCACTATCAGATACCTCGGGGTCACCTTAGACCAGCACTTGGATATGAAAGCGCACATAGGAAACATTGTAAGAGCGGTCTACCATAAAATCCGTTCCCTTAGACACCTACGATCCCTGCTAGAGCTGGATGATTTCAGAACCATCTATCAGGCCCTAATCATACCACATTTTGATTATGCAAACTCTATCTTACATGGACTCCCTCAAGCCACCTTACACCCACTGCAACTGGCAATGAACTCCGCAGCAAGAGTCCTTCACGGAGCATCCAGGAAAGATCATGTCTCACCCATCTTAAAACAACTCCATTGGCTTCCGATATGAAGTAGACTCACTTACAAGCTACTACTACTTACATTCAAGGCCATCAATGGACTCACATCCGCGTCACTAACAGACCTGATCCAGATGACACCTCAAAACAGGGACAGACGGTCAGTAACACTCAACACACTAGTAGTCCCAAAATCCATAACACAATGCACCAAAGCAACAGCAGACAGAGCTTTCAAGTTCTGTGCACCAAGGTGTTGGAACAGCCTCCCTCAAGGCATCAGAGCAATCCCAGATCTATTGCAATTCAGAAAAGCCTTGAAACACCACCTCTTCCTCTTGTATTACCCAGTAACCAATGCAGACACCTCAACCACCTCACAGTTCCCCCAAAACCCCTAAGACTGAAACAAGAAGCGTTCATGATTGTTATAAATTGTAAATAGGTACCCGTTATCCAAGTTGTTTATGCCTGTTCAACTGTAAACACAAAGTACCATCAGAAATGTGTAAATTCTTTGTTCACTGTAAACCGCGCTGATGCTGAATAGTGCAGTATAGAAGAGACTATAAATAAATAAATAAACATTACCATTCATATAATCTAACTCATCTGGGAAAATCACAGCTTTATAGGTACTTGCACAACTTAAAAGACAGGAGGTGCTCTCAGGTGAAGCTCATTACCCAAATCAGTCATACACCAAGGACCTGAGATTAATTAAGCTTCAGGTGAACAAGGTATATTAAACTTCTTAGGTACAGTTTTAGTGGTATAAATATCCATTGCACCCTTTAGTACATATAGAACTTAAAGATCTAAACACAAACTTAAAACTAAGATGCAGACAGCAGTCCAGCAGCGGGATGTGGGCTTTCCAGTCTTTTGCATTGAGTGTCACATGTATGATTTTCTCCCAGCTGGTGAGAGGTCTTACGTGTGCACTAGGTGCAAGGAGCTCTCTGCTCTCAGGGAACAAGTCCGTTCTCTAGAGGCTAGAGTAGCAGACTTGGAAAACATAAGACAGACAGAGAGGTACATAGACGAGACCTACAGGGATATAGTCCTGAAGTCCCACCTCCAGTCTGGCAGCATCCCTGTTGCCATGGAGGAGAGAGGTCACGTGACAGGAGAGCATCACCCTGGTGTGGCAGGAAGTGATCCTGTAACTAGGACCTGTCCTCCAGGTGATGTAAACCCCTCTCGCACCGAGGAGGTTTCTCCAGGGCCAAGTGCCCATGCGGGAAGGGTTAGGACAGCAGTTATAGTTGGTGATTCGATCATTAGGCATGTAGATAGCTGGGTGGCTGGTGGACGTGAGGATCGCCTGGTAACATGCCTGCCTGGTGCGAAGGTAGCGGACCTCACACGCCACCTAGATAAGGTCTTAGATAGTGCTGGGGAGGAGTCTGCTGTCTTGGTACATGTTGGTACCAATGACATAGGAAAATGTGGTAGGGAGGTTCTGGAAGCTAAATTTAGGCTTTTAGGTAGGAAGTTGAAATCCAGAACTTCCAGGGTAGCGTTCTCCGAAATGCTTCCCATTCCACGTGCAGGACCCAATAGGCAGGCAGAGCTCCGGAGTCTCAATGCGTGGATGAGACAATGGTGCAGAGATGAGGGGTTCGGATTTGTTAGGAACTGGGGAACATTCTGGGGAAAGGAGGGGCTCTTCCGAAGGGATGGGCTTCACCTTAACCGGGATGGAACCAGGCTGCTGGCATTAACCTTTAAAAAGGAGATAGAGCAGCTTTTAAACTAGATAATAGGGGAAAGCCGACAGTCGCCCAAGAGCGCATGGTTCGGAAGAATGTATCCTTGAAGGATACTACAAAAAGCAGAGAGGTTCCAAAAAAGAGTAAAGTAGCCCAAATGCCCTCGAGTATGGAGAAGACAGAACTTAAAGATCCCAAATTACCCATGTCTACCAATAGCCAAATTAATATGAATAAAATACAGTCTCTAAAATGCTTGTATGCAAATGCTAGAAGTCTACAAAACAAGATGGGAGAGTTAGAATATATAGCACTAAACGAGAGGTTAGATATGATTGGAATATCAGAGACATGGTGGAAGGAGGACAACCAGTGGGAGACTGTGATACCTGGGTACAAACTATATCGAAATGATAGAGCTGATCAAATTGGTGGAGGGGTTGCGCTCTATGTTAGAGAGGGCATTGAGTCAGAAAGGATTAAAGTTTTGCAAGAAACAAAATTTGCTGTAGAATCTCTATGGATTGAAATTCCATGTAAAAAGGGGAAGGCGATGGCAGTGGGGGTGTACTATCGTCCGCCTGGCCAGAATGAACAAATGGATGATGAAATGCTCAAAGAAATCAAGGAAGCTAGCAAAAGTTACAGTGCAGTAATAATAATGGGTGATTTCAATTACCCCGGCATCGACTGGGTCAGTGTCACAACAGGACATGCTAGGGAGATAAAGTTCCTAGATGAAATAAATGACTGCTTCTTGGAGCAGCTGGTTCATGAACCGACCAGAGGGGAAGCAATATTAGACCTAGTCCTTAGTGGAACACCAGATGTAGTGCAAGAGATAAGGGTGTTGGGGCCACTTGGCAATAGTGATCATAGCATGATCGCCTTTGATTTAATTAGTGGAGGAGGGATAGTAAGGAAATCCATAGTACTACCCCTTAACTTTCGAAAGGGAGACTATGATAGAATGAGGAAAACAGTTAAGAAAAAACTAAAAGGAGCAGTTGCAAAGGTTAAAGACGTACATCAAGCTTGGGTGTTGTTGAAAAATACTATCTTGGAAGCCCAGACCAGCTGTATTCCACGCTTTAAGAAAAGTGGAAGGAAGTCCAAAAAATTGCCAGCATGGTTTAAAGCTGAGGTCAGAGAGGCTGTTGTTGCCAAAAAAGCATCTTTCAAGAAATGGAAAAAAGAGCCAAATGATGAAACCTGGAAACAGCACAAGCACTGGCAAGTCAAATGCAAGGCATTGATAAGGCAGGCAAAGAGAGAATTTGAGAAGAAGCTTGCTGCGGAAGCAAAAACGCGAAATAAAGACCTTTTCAAGTACATTCGTAGCAAAAAACCCGTGAGAGAGTCAGTTGGTCCATTAGATGATAAAGGGGTTAAAGGAGCACTAAGAGGCGACAAGGCGATAGCGGAGAGACTGAATGAATTCTTTGCTTCGGTCTTTACTGAGGAAGATGTAGGGATGTTACCCACGACTGAAGTGGTATTTAAAGGTGTGGAAGAATTGAAGGAAATATCGATACATCGGGAAGATGTCCTACAACTATTAGATAAACTGAAGAGTAGCAAATCACCTGGGCCGGATGGTATACATCCAAGGGTGTTGAAAGAACTGAAATTTGAGATTGCAGACCTGCTATCAGTAATCTGTGAACTATCATTAAAATCATCTCTAATACCTGAGGATTGGAGGATCGCCAATGTAACACCAATTTTTAAAAAGGGTTCGAGGGGTGATCCGGGAAACTACAGACCGGTGAGCCTGACATCAGTACCGGGAAAAATGGTAGAAACCATCATAAAGAATAAAATTACTCAGCATATAGATAGTCATGACCTAATGGGAGACAGCCAACATGGCTTTAGACAAGGAAGATCTTGTCTTACTAATCTGTTATGTTTTTTTGAAGGAGTGAATAAACAGGTGGACAAAGGTGAGTCGGTTGATATTGTGTATCTGGACTTTCAGAAAGCCTTTGACAAGGTCCCTCATGAGAGACTTTTGGCAAAACTAAAGAGTCATGGGATAGGAGGCAGTGTACTACTGTGGATCAGGAACTGGTTAAAAGATAGAAAGCAGAGAGTAGGGCTAAATGGCCAATTTTCCCAATGGAGAAAGGTGAATAGTGGTGTACCCCAGGGATCTGTGCTGGGTCCGCTGCTTTTTGACATATTCATAAATGACCTGGAAAGTGGAATAACGAGTGAGGTTATCAAATTTGCTGATGACACAAAACTATTTAAAGTTGTTAAAACCCAGGAGGATTGTGGAAAATTGCAAGAGGATCTTGATAAATTGGAAGACTGGGCATCAAAATGGCAGATGAAATTTAATGTGGAGAAGTGCAAGGTTATGCACCTAGGGAAGAACAACCCAAACTATGGTTACACGATGCAAGGTTCCACATTAGGAACCACCACCCAAGAAAAAGATTTAGGCGTCCTTGTGGATACCATGTTAAAACCCTCGGCCCAGTGTGCAGCGGCGGCCAAGAGAGCAAATAGAATGCTAGGTATGATAAGGAAAGGAATGGAAAATAAAACAAAAGATATTATAATGCCTCTATATCGTTCCATGGTGAGACCGCACCTTGAATATTGTGTGCAATTCTGGTCGCCGTATCTTAAAAAGGATATAGCGATTTTAGAAAAGGTTCAGAGAAGAGCCACCAAAATGGTAAAGGGGATGGAAGGCTACTCCTATGAAGAAAGGCTAAAAAGGTTGGGGCTCTTTAACCTGGAAAAGAGACGGCTGAGGGGAGATATGATAGAAGTCTATAAATTAATGAACGGAGTGGAACGGGTAAACGTAGATCGATTGTTTACCTTATCAGAATATAGAAAGACTAGGGGACATGCAATGAAGCTACAGGGTAAACTATTTAAGACTAATAAAAGAAAATATTTTTTCACTCAACGTGTAATCAAACTCTGGAATTTGTTACCGGAGGATGTAGTAAAGGCTGTTAGTGTAGCTGGGTTTAAAAAAGGTTTGGACAAGTTCCTGGAGGAAAGGTCCATAAACCATTATTAAGAAGGGACCCAGGATATCAATGCTTGAACCAATACAAGCATTGTGGAACCTGTGTCCCTTGGGGAAACTGCTAGGTACGTATGACCTAGATTGGCCACTGTTGGAAACAGAATACTGGGCTTGATGGACCTTGGTCTGACCCAGTATGGCATATCTTATGTTCTTATCAAGTTTACCGCTCTTAATTTCTTTAGGATATTCCTCAAGTTTCTTGTTATAATCACTCAGTAATCTATCAAAATGTCTTGTCTTCTGCTTTAAGTGAATCCAACTTCCTATCAGCCTCTATCCTTATTGCATCTGCTTTCTTCTTTGAAGTCTCTGCAAGGAGCACCATGAGGTCAAGAGAACATTTGTTTAGGATAACACACCATTTGTCCATAAAGGCTTTATCGTTGCAGAACATGTTATGTTCTCTAGTCATCCTCAAACCTCTAGGGATATGCTTAACTCTACAGTATTGTAAAAGGCTTGCATAGTGTTCATACCGAATTACGGCCTTCTTGGTGCAGATCAGATCAATCCATCATTCTGAAAGCTAGTATTTTCCAACTTATCATCTACGAGTGGGTGTTCCTGTAGCAAATTGTGTAGATGATCTTCTGAATAACTGAAAACATTGTCCCACTGAGTGTAGGCCAGGTGGATACTCAGGAGAAAAACAGGAAGGAGAAAGAGTGCATTCTCCGCAGATGGGTACAGTCCAAGGACCAGGCCACACTGGGAGAAAACTTAAAGACTTTATTAAGGACCCAAAAACCTTTTTTATAACAAAGAACTTAATATCTCAGAGAGAGTGTGGTTCTTTTAGCTAATGGTCAACCAGTGGTGCTGTGAAAACTTGCTGTTCAATGCAGCTCTTATGCTCCTGGATACGTTTCTTTACCTCTCGTATTGTTTTACCCACATAAAGAAGATTACAAGGGCAAATAACATAAACCACATGCATAGACCTACAGTCAATCTGGTATTGTAACTTATATTTCTTTTTGGTATTAGGGTGCTCAAAAAAGTTACTTAACACCACAGCATGATGACAAACATAACGGCTCCACATCAAAAGTGTCCCATAGTCTGATGAGTATTTAGGGAATTTAGCAAAAAAAGAAGAAACGAAAGTGTCAGCTAAATTATGCTCTCTATTGAGGGCAATGACAAGCCGCTTCTCCAAAAAGCAAGGATGAGTCTGTAAAATATGCCAGTGTATTTTAATGATCTTTTGGATATGCGATGAGAGATATGAAAAACAAATGACACCAAAATATTTATTATCAGAGATTTTATTCTTTATGCCAGCAGCTCTTGTCTTGTTTGGCCAGTCAATCTCAGAAAGCCTTTAGAGCGTTTGCTACGGCTCTTAACTCTAAGAAGTTGATCTGATGGAAACTTTCTTGGATGGACCAAGCACCCTGTGTGCGAAACCCATCGAGATGAGTTCCCCACCTTGAATGTGATTGCTATCAAAGCAAGGTGGAGCCATTTGGAAGAGGAGACCTCTGAGCAAACTGTGATGGACTGTCCACCATTGTAGTGACCAAACGAGAAGATTGGGGATATACAGACAATCCCTGAATTGACCTGTGGCCTAGGTCCATTGAGTCCTCAAAGTCCACTGAGCTTACCTCATCTGGAGGCATGCCAAGGGTGTGACATGTACCATGGAGGCCATGTGGTCTAGCAGTCAACATCCTGCACTCTGCTACCTGCTGATTCAATTGAGTCCCCGCACAAGTACTGTCAATCCGATAAGTCTGTCACGTGGCAGGTAGGCTCTCACCTGAGTCGTGTCAAGCAGGGTTCCTATAAACTCCAATTGTTGGGTGGGCTGCAGGTGGGACTTTGGGTAATTTACAGTGAACCATAGTAGTTCCAACAACCAAATGGTCAATCATATTGATTCTTGGACTCCTTCAGGAATGGTATTCTTGATCAGCCAATCATCCAGATCAGGGAAGACAAACACACCCTGTGCCCGGCAGTAAGCAGTCCCTACCACAAGGCACTTTGTGAAGATGCAATGTGTTGAAGCCAAGCCAAATGGCAACACGCGGAACTGAAAGTGTTGTCCTCTCAGGACAAATCTGAGATACTTTCTGTGAGCAGGATGTATCTGCAGGTGGGTATATGCATTCTTTAGATCCGAGGAGCATAGCCAATCTCCACTTTGTAGGCAAGGAAGCAGGGTGCACATAAAAATCGTTCTGAACTTTTCTCTTGCCAAGAACTTGTTCAGATCTCCGAGGTCTAGGATGTGAAGGTATCCCCCCCCCCCTATTTTCCTGGGGACCAGGAAGAAATAAAATCACCAACCTATTTGCTCTGGTGACAAAAGCTCAATCGTGAGATCTGACAAGAGGGCAGCGATTTCTCTCTGAGGCAGTTCTTGATGCAGAAGGTTGATAAGATGTGCCCTCAGGGGGCAATTTAGTAGCAGATCCAATAAGTGTGATTTGTAACCACTCTGGATGATTGGTAGGACCAATGAGTCCGAGATTATGAGGGGCCACCTGTGCCCAAATAGAGCAAGCCATCCTCCAACTGGATGGTCCCCTCTTGCGGTTGATGGAAGAATGGCTATGCTGCAAAGGAACCAGTCAAAACCCCACCCCCGTTTTGGCTGAAGAGCTGTTTGGTTCTTCTGGGTCTTTTCCCAGCACTACTGTTGGCAAACAGCCTGTTTGTGCTGGGAGGTCTGGGGCACAGGGAAGTACCTATACCTATGAGAGTAGTAGGTCTTCTTCTGGCCTCTGCCCTAGCACCTCTTTTGATAGGAGGCATGTTCAGATGTAGGTCTGGAGAGCCTAGTGACAATGACATGCTGCTTCTCAATGAAGCCAGTTTTCTCCTTGACCTGCTCGCCAAAGAGATTCTCTCCCCAGCATAGGACACCCGCCAGCTTGCTTTGCACGGATTGCTCTAGGTACAATGACTATAGCCAGGCAAGTCTATGAACCCCAATACCATATGGCAGCATTTCTAGATGGTGTTTCGAAAATATCATAGTTCATCCGTACCATGAACTTAGAACAGTCCTTATCATAGGCCACAAGTTAAGATATTGGTACAATTTCTCTGGGGGTATAAATTGGGCCAGTCAGCCAGGTTGCATATGATGTTCTTCGAGAACATGCCCATGTAAAGCCAGTATGAGGCCACACAGGTGATGAGCAAGGAACTCTGAAAATATCATCTCCCGAAAGAGTTCAATGTCTGAGCCTCCCTCACTGGGGGCGCCAAGGAATGGGTCATGGTACTTTGCTCCTCTTTAGGATAGATTGAACTGCCAAAGAATGGTGTGGAAGCTGAGGCTTCTCAAATCTGGGAGCCTTTTGAACTCTGTACATACAGTCAAGCCTTCTTCTAACCAGAAGTACAGTGAGGGGGTTCTCTCACATCCTCATCTGTACCCTCTGCGGGATGCAGTGCATAGGTATTGTCACTGTCTCCTTAGGGGCTGAGGAGTACTACAGGATCTTTGACTCCTCTGCCCTGGGCTCATCCTGTCTCCAAAGAAAATGGAATGGCCTTGGCCAAATCCCTCACAAACTCTTGGAAGGTCATGTCCTCAGGAGGGGATTTGCACCGCTTATGAGGTGGAGAAGAATTTGTTAGGAGTTCAGGGGACCTGTCCTCTGATTCCATGTTGGTGACCCAGCCGTCTGAACCAGACTCAGAGAGGAAGTCAGTCTCTGCCTGGATCTCCCTCCTGCTTTGAGGGGATCTGGAGCTCCATCAGGAATGATGATGCCCTTCTAGATTTTGAAGGTGCATTGGAGGGCAGGCACCACTGTAAGAATCCTTTGATGCCCTGATGTCAATGCCTCTCCCACAGGCAGTGTCTGTATCTCTAGGAATGGCTGCATGGCAGCTGATGTCGATACAGCCAACATTGAGGCCCCGGCAAGCTGCATTGCTAGAAACTGCTATGCCTTCCTCGAGCACTTGCAGAAAGTGCTTCTCCATGGCAGCTGATTCCAAAAGCTGCAGGGCCTCAGCAACTTCGACCGATGTACCCAGTATGTATACAGGAATATCAGCGGCTGGATCTTGACTGTCAGTGCTCCTCTAATGTCCTGGAGGATGAGCTCTCCTCCCTTAGGGGCAGCTTAGAGAGGCACTCATGCAGATCTCCATTGCTCTCAACACCATACCTTGATGGGCTCAGACATCAATGCAACAGAGTCTTCACCCAATATTTGGCGTGGTCACCCCTCGATGTCAAAGATGAGACCAAATCCTTCCTCATTTCCAGGTGGAGATCGATTGATGGCCAATGCTCTGGGGCACTACAGGTGCTGAGCTTCAACTGAGCTAAAGAGCTCCTTGATGTCAATGCACTGTCAGCATCTGATGCAGCCTTGGAAGCCACGGAGACCAATGCTGTCAATGCCAAAGGCGATGGATTGGGACTTCTCAGCACCAAAAAGTGGTTTGCGCTGCTTCTTTCAACCCTTGAGTCCTCTTTTTGTCACCTGCAAACACAAATTACAGGCTAATGATCGGGTCCCAGGCAAGGTAGGCACAAGTTATGGGTATCTGTGGCAGATATGGTCCTAGAGCACTTGGAACACTTCTTAAACCAGCTGGCTGGTTTCTGGGACATGTCATGCAGAAAAATAGCCACAGCAAAGTCAAAGGGCTTAATCACAAAGACCAAGGCCCAAGCACCGGCACAGGAGAGGCCAAAGTGCCGTGGCAAGAATAAAAAACATGATTGGAGAAAGGTAAAGGTAGGAGAGAACTGCAACGGCAGACGACTAGATTTAAAAATCCAAGGCAAAAATAACCTGAGGAAAAAATGTTTACCAAGCAGATGTCTGGAACAGGTCCATGGGGCTCTGTGGAATACAAAAGACTGAGGCATCATGGCACCACAGCAGGGGGGGGGGGGAAGGAGCCACACAGGTGTGGTGGAACCTCCCAAAAGCTTCTAATAGAAGCTGGGGACCATTTCTGTGCAGGGCTCCATTGGGGATGTCACCTGTGAGGACTTATTCCTGCTTGTCCAAGGAGAATTTTTTTTTATATAACTTTATTTATAAGCCACCAATCAACAACAATAACAAAATAATACATCTCTGGGGGGGGGGTTGTACTCTGATCCCCCCCACTGGAGCACAATACAAACAAAAATAAAAGAGGTGGATTTTAACATTTTAGCCCTACTGCCCTCCCCCCCACCCATCCCTCGCCCTCCTCCCCCCTCCCCGCCCCCCCACCTCGCACTCTGGAAGCAGTGTTGTCCCCCTTATATCCCATCTACTCCAGACATCCTCCATTATGGGCTTCTTCAACTTCCGGCCTGTAAAATCTCATTACGACATCGAGCCCCCAGCTGCTGGATATAGGGCTCCCAGACCGCCATGAAGGCTGTCCATCGTTTGACACTGCCCCGCGCCCCCCACCTCTCTGTCAACATCAGCTAGTGAAAACAGTTCCGCCACTCCCCAAAAGTGGGAGCCGAGGAATCTCTCCACAACCTGAGAATAGGCGCTTTCCCCACCAGACAAGCCTTGCGCTTAGCAGGCGTTCCCCTGGTTTAACTGGGCAAGGAGAAGGTATGCAATCCAACACCACAAGGGAGCCAGACCAACGCAATCTCCGCTGCAGTAGGCCCCCTATAAAGGAACAGATCCTCGCCCAATAAGACTCCAATACTGTGCAGCCCCACCACATATGCAGCAGGGTCGCCATGGGCTCCAAGCAGCGGGGGCAGCGACCATCAGTCGTCAATCGACTGCGCAGCGCTCGCCTCGGTGAGAAGTGAGCTCTAGTGAGACATTTAAATTGTATCTCCCTCCACCTCATCCCTTGTACCAGTCTTACTATTCGTCGTAGGGCCGCTCGGATCGTACCCGGGGCCACTTCACCGTCTAGCTCGGCTGCCCAGTCCTCCTCCACCTTCCGGTAATCCGGTAGGGCCTGGAACCGTGCCAATCGGGACTTGTACGCGGAAATCGACAACGGTATCTCCCCCCCCAACCCAAAGAATTCGAGGATCTGCGCGGAGCATTCAATCTGCAAGGCATCTCGTGTTAAAGAAGAGACATAATGGGTCACCTGAATATACGCGAAACAATATCGGGGGGTCAGATAATATTCCCGACTTAGCGTCAAAAAGGATTTACATTTCCCTGTCGATTCCACTAAGTGTCCTACGCTCCTTAATCCCCGCTCATGCCACTCACGGAAAAGTATATAGTCAGAACCCGGGGGAAAGGATGTATTTCCCTGTATTGGCAGCCAACTAGAAGTGTGCCAGGGCGTGCCCCAGGCCCCATTAAGAAATTGCCAAGTCCGCCTAGCCGAGCTAATGAGCACACTGTGCACAAGGTAACTAGGGAGGTTGCGATTCTCCCCATGAAGAGCCCCCAAAAGTGTTAGCGGGGCCACAAAGCATTCTTCCAGGGCCTTGGGTGTATAGAACTCTGTCCCGCCCAGCCAATCCCCAACATGTCGTGCTTGGCAAGCCAAAGCATAAGCCTTTAAATCTGGGAATCCCATCCCTCCCTCTTTCCATTTCCCCAATAACCGAACCCACGGTATGCGTGCTTTGCCGCCTTTCCAAAGAAAACTACGAAAGCAGGCCTTGAGGCGACGCATATCGCGACGTAATAACCACACCGGTAACCAATATAGTAATCGGGGTAGTACCACCATCTGCACTGCTGCCACTCTCCCAGACAGAGACAGCGGGAGGGAACTCCAAGCCTTCAACTGTATCTGAAGGCGTCGTAGAGCACGGTCAAAGTTGCGTCTATACAGCGACGTAGGCTGGCGAGACAACACAATCCCCAAATATATAAACTCATCTGTCGCCCACTGCAACGGGAACTCCCCATCCCATGTAGCTCGCAGCTTTCCCAGAACATCTAAAGCTTCAGATTTCTCCTGGTTGATGCGCATCCCCGCAACCTTCCCAAATCTCCCAAATTCTGCCAGCAGCTTCCGCAGAGAGCATCTGGGATTAAGCAGATGAACTAATATATCGTCCGCAAAAGCGGAAATTTTAAATCCCTGCTCTCCTATGCTGACCCCTTGTATCTCCCTCGAGTCCTCAACTGTCCTTATCAAAGGATCAAGCGAGAGGACAAACAGAAGTGGGGAAAGCGGGCAGCCCTGTCGCGTACCACGGCCCAGAGCAAAAGCATCCGAAAGGAGCCCATTGCATAAAACCGCGGCCGTCGGCTGGGTGTACAAGCTCATCACCATCCGACAAAAGATTGGTCCCAATCCATATTTTGGTAGAAGGCACCATAAATAGTGCCAGTTCACCCTATCGAACGCCTTTTCAACGTCAAAACTCACCAGCAAGGACGGCAGTCGGTGGTGGTGTACCCATTCCAAAGAGGCCATGATTTTCCGTAAATTCCGGACCGCATATCGGCCTTTAACAAAACCAACCTGCGAGTCATGTACCAGGTGTTCCAAGACCTCCGCCAGCCTGACTCCTAAAATTTTCGCAAAGATTTTTAGATCGAAGTTGAGTAGCAAAATGGGTCAGTAGGAGGCCACCGATAGTGGGTCCTTACCCGGTTTGGGGATCAGTACAATATGAGCGTGATTCCGCCCCCATCGGAATGTCCCGCGCTCCGTACGGCTACTAAAGACCTCCCGTAATAGTGGACTGACAGCCTCCCCAAGGATCTTGTAAAGCTTCGCACCAAATCCGTCGGGGCCTGGTGATTTGTAGCAACTCGCCGCAGATACGACTGATTGTACTTCCTGAGTAGTCAAGGGCTGTTCCAGCATCGTTTGCTGTTCTACGGTCAGTCGTGGGAGGTCTAATCCCTCTAAGTAATCTCTTATATCCCCCGGTGGCGGTTCCGCCTCATATACTGACTGAAAGAAGTTCCGAAATGCCCGGGCGATCTCCCTACTTTCCCTTTGCAATTTGCCCCCGTCGTCTCGGAGAGCCGCTATCAAGGAGGAGCCCCGCCGCCCCCTCAAACACCGGGCCAACATCTTCCCCGGTTTATCCCCGTGGCAATGCAATTGATATCGATAATAAAGATGAGATTTCTTTGCCCGTTGATGGAGCAATTCATTTAGATCAACTTGGGCTTCCCACAGACATTTTTTGTTCGCGGCTAACGGGGCGCGGGCGCATAGCCGACGGAGGCCCACAACCCGCCTTTCGAGACGGATGATACGTTCAGTGATCATCCGGCGTTTCCGTGCTGCGAAACCAATAATATCGCCCCGTAACACTACCTTCGCCGTTTCCCAGACCAGTTCCGGATCCTCTCTATGGCATTCGTGGTCGCTCATAAACTCCTGCCAGCGTTGTCAAATAAAGAGATGAAACTGGGCGTCCTGGTACAAATCTAAGGGGAATCGCCAAAGTCGCGTCCGAACAGAGGGATCTCCCACCCAATGTAACTCTATCCATACCAATGCATGGTCTGAGATTTCCAGGGGGCCAATCCGGGCCTCCCTAGTCTGGGCGAACAGACCCCCCGAAAGAAGAATATAATCTATACGAGCGCTGGTACCATGTGCTCGGGATTGGTGAGTGAAGTCTCGCTCCATGGGATGGAGCAGTCTCCAAGGGTCTACCAGGCCTAACCGCTTTCGAAATCTTTGTAATAATCGGGTTACAGGGACTCTGTCCCGCCCGTCTCCTTCTCTCGAAGTGTCTAAATCGACATCAAGGACCCCATTGAAATCTCCCCCTAATATTAAAGGGTAGTCTGGTAGCAGTTCTATCTTAGAGGCCAGCCCATTATAAACATTGGGGTCCAGCACGTTGGGCCCATAAAGGTTGCCTATTATTATTGGTTTCCCCTCCAGGTGACCTGAAAGCAAAAGATATCTTCCCTCATCATCAGCTATGACAGAGTCTGCTGTAAACCGGACCTTTTTATGGACCAGAGTAACGACCCCCCCTTTTTTCCCTTTGGCAGGGGAGCCCCATACCTGTCCCACCCAAGACTTACAGAGTTTATTATGCTCTTCGGTTGTCTGGTGGGTTTCTTGTAACAGGGCGATATCGCACTGTTGTCTGGCTAAAGCCTGCAAAATTTTATATCGCTTGATCGGATTCCCCAGCCCACATACATTCCAGGTGATGATCTTCAGAGGCACGAGGCAGTGTCAAGGCTCCACCAACTAGCAAGTTCCTCTTGTCGGAGAAAGGTCCCCCCAGCCTGGAACCCCTCCCACTTAATAATTAGGAGAATACAACCCTGCAACCAAACCTTTGAGGAAATGCAGCCCCCCTTCCCCCTTCTCCCTCCCATCCCTCCCCACCCCACCCCACCCACAACCCCCACCAGTCCATCCATCTGGTCGGACAGTCTTCCACTGGCACTCGGGACTACCCCTTCCCTAGCTTCGCTAATTATTAACCTCTAAGGCCAAATCCTGATCTATTCTACCCTCCCCCACGGTGCTCAACCCATCTCCACCAATGCACAACACTTTAAATAATGGAAGGGGGAGAGGACTGTATCCCATGCTTACCCCCCAACCATCAATATTCTCATTGGGGTTACAGCTGTTAGTGCTGTGCAATCTGCTGTGGGTTCTCATCTCCGCCCCCACCCACAGCCCGTCAGAATCCTACTCGGGGTTCCCTCGTGGTGGTCTCCCGCCAGCCCCTCTCCCCCCCCCCCACCAGAGAACTCTCTCTAACGCGGCAATTGCACCCTATATATACCTTAACACCAATTACAGAGGCCTCCGGTTGATCTTTTCACAGTCACACATAGGGGTCTGGGAGATCAATCTCCCACCCTCCCCTTTCCCTCCGTTAACTTAACTCCTTCTTCCCATCCCCACCCCATAAGCAGAGACCTAGGACCTGGGTTGCACAGCCCACGAGCTACAGCGGCTGAGAGAAGGAGGAGCTGGTACAACGCCCGACAACAAGGTCAAGTCAAAGTAGCGATTAGCTCGCCAATGCAACAGCGGCCCCGTGCCCCAAACGCTGCAACAGACCCACCCTCAACTCGCCTCAGCCACTCTCTGTCCACACCCAACCCCAGCTAAATTACCTTAAAATTACAACTCAGCGGTCCGTGTCTCTTCCCAGGCCTCATCCACGTTCTATACCCCCACTCGGCGCTCCAGCCTTGGGGGTGGGGCAGACTAAGCCGCTAATACAAACCCCGCCCCCACGGGGGCCCCAGCTTCCCCCACCCCACTACTACACCCTAAGCTATCTACCATATGCATTGCGGGCCCCCATTCCGACCTCTCCCTCTTAACCCGAGCCATCAGATCCCCCAGACCTTCCAACTCCATTCACCACACATTCAAACGCGAATATCTCTACCCCCCCCTATCCAAAACCTAAATAGCTTCCTGCAGTCTCCAATCCCAGATACAGTATCTCTAGGGCTGGGGTTACAATAAAGGAGTTTGCAACAAAATATAAATGGTAACATTTGTAACCAACCAGTCCTGCTACAATCAAAGGAAATAGCAACCTTTCACCGCTTTGGTCGGTCAGCTAAACAGCTCAGTTTCTCGGAGGAATAATTAGTCAGCCATTCAAGTGGAGCGTGTGTAGGCCCCCAGGAGTTCATGGCAATAGACGCGGTCCCCCCATTTTGTCCGGCACAGTACTTAATCTCGCCGTTCAGGGCGCACAGGTCTCCAGTCTTTCACAGCGGCTTTCAAGTAGCCTCTTCTGTTGAAGTGTTCAAAGAGTCCAGAAAAGAAGCGGCCGCTGCTGGCGTTGTCAGAAATTTTGAGCAGCCTTGGTGGTCCACACGTAGGCGGGCGGGGTAAAGCAGGGAGAAACGGATCCCCTTAGAGATCAGGTGGGAGCAGATTGGAGAGAAAGCTCGGCGCTGCTGGCTGACCAGGGCCGAGTAGTCTTGGAATACTAGAATACGCTCGACATCCTGGTTTGTCATCTTGCGGCTCCGGGCAGCTCGAAGTACCTCCTCCTTCTGCCGATAGTCCAGAAAGCGGGCTATAACTGCTCGGGGTCTCTGCGCTTGTTCTCGTCGAGGTCCCAACCGGTGAGCCCGCTCCAGCTTCACCTGGCCCTCCCCGGTGCCACCCAGCAGCTTATCAAGCCAGGTTTGTAGGTAGCCGAAAAGAGCGCCATCTCCCACTGTTTCTGGGATCCCCACGAATCGGAGATTCTTGCGACGTCCTCTGTTTTCCAGATCGTCTAGCTTATCGCTATGCTGTTTGACAAGGGCTTCCAGGGCTTCCACCTTGGCTGCCAGGGAGTGCTGGGTATCCTCGACGTCTGATATGCGGGCCTCCGCTTGTTCCATCCGCCCTGCGAATTCCGTGAAGTTTTGGTTGAGGTTGTGCAGGCTTTCTGCTAGGTCCTGGAAGCGAGTCTCCAACGCCCGGACCACCGCTGTGCTCACTCCAGCTACCAATTCGGCGTGTCCCCCTCAGCCTCAGGGCTAGCAGGTGCCCCCTCAGCCATCTTGGCTTCTGGTCCTCGTGGCTTCTCTCTTCGAAGAGTCTTTGAGGCCATCAGATCTTTGACCTCTTAGGAGCCTCTCCGTGCCTTAGAAAATTGCCCGGTGCAAGGTTCTCACCGGTGCCGATGCAGGGAGGACAGTAGAAAGAGAATTCCGTACGAATTGGAGAGGTTAATTGCAGAATTGTGGGGTAGTTACCCAGAGCTGATCAAGACACGTCTGGTCAGCTCATTGCCAGACCGGAAGTCGAGAATTTTTTTTTTTAAAGTTTTCTCAAGCTTGCAGAGTCCTTTTTAAAGGTTTTTCATTTCATTTTTTGTAGGTATATTTGCTTCTAATTTGTAGGATCAGCACTACCATTAGGCAAACTAGACAATCACCTAGAGTGCCAAACTTGGCAAGGCCTCTGCAGCAGAAAGCACCCACAAAGATAGCCTCTGATCTCCTGCCCCTGCCTCTATTACTACTGCTGCTGCTGCTACATCCCTGCGAGACCAACAGTAGTGGTACTGACAATAAGAACAGAAGCATAGCACAGAGGGAGGTGGCTGAATTCCTGCAAGCTGCGCTTGGCAAGTACAGTTGGACCAACCCCCTCCTACGTAAACTTTCTGCTTGCGCATCAGAGTGGGACTGGCTGTATTTGCAGTACACAGGTGTTTGGATGCTTCCCTCTGCATTTCACTTCTGTTCTTATTGCCAATACCACCACTGCCAGTTCTGAAGAAATATAGCAAGGGCAGCAATGGTAAAGGTAAGGGTGGGGGCAGCAGGAATAGCAGGTTGCCAAATAATCTTACACTGGCTCTGCTAAGTTGTAGTCTCATATTCTTTATGAGGTGCTGGTCTATGTTTTCCATGTATAACTGAGGTAAGGGATTCTGTTTACATGTAGGTTCTGAATAGAAATCTATAGGAGTCTAGTTCATTCTCTTTTCCAAACTGGATGCCACTCATCTTAAACCTGACTACTGGCAAGAGGGAACTAGAGAGACAACGATTTATATAACTACTCTCTTAGTGAAGTACGAGATTAAAGGTGAATACAAAATGACTGTCAGCACTTCCAATGTAATACATAGAACTTAGTGTACTAATACTTCAGTAACAAGCATAACTCAATTATATAGCCCTTTACTATAGAGTGCACAGATTATATGTGATAAGCAAGAAAGCATAGTTACTCACCTGTAACAGGTGATCTCCAGGAACAGCAGGAATTTAGTCTTCACACATGGGTATCGACAGAGCCTGCACGGGAACACTCCCCAGCGTTCAATAGGAATGCTTTTAGGAGCAGCCCACAGCACATGCACGATGCCTTCCCACCTTTCCAACTGTCCCTCTTCAGTTAAGTTTGCAGCTGAGTGAAAGGAGAGAGGAAAGAGATAGAGAGACAACGCCTAGGGGAGGTGGGTGGGTTGTGAAGACTAAATTCCTGCTGTTCCCAGAGATCACCTGTTACAGGTGAGTAACTACGCTATCTCCAGGAACAAGCAGGAATGTAATCTTCACATATAGGGACTCCCTAGTTGAAGATGCCAGGGAGATAGCCCCAGGAAGGTGCCATTCTAGAAAGGTGGGAATCCTTCCTCCCATGGATCGCTGGCATTCCACCAAGGTTGGTGGGTAGGAGTTGAATTAGGTCTGAAAGAGATTTTGAAGAACAGCTTGGCCAAAGAAGGCATCCCAACAGGAGGCTTTATCCAGGCAGTAGTGGGCTGTGAAGGTGTGTACCAAAGGCCAGGTGGCTGCTCGACAAATGTCATCAATAGACACAGAGTGGAGATTAGCCATGGAAGTTACCATGGCTCTCACATTATGAGCTGTGACATGGCCCTGAAGAGGAAGACCCTTACTCTCATAAGTAAAGGATATGCATTGGGCAATCCATTTAGATAAAGTTCTTTTGGAGACCGGTTGTCACAAATGACTAGGGTCAAAAGCAATAAAAAGTTGCAAGGACTTTCTATGTTGCTGTGTTCTCTGAAGGTAAAAGGCTAAGGCTCTTTTACAATCCAAAGTATGAAGGTTTCTTTCTGCATTAGAGGCGTGAGGGCTCAGAAAAAATACAGGAAGATAAATTGATTGATTGATCTAAATGAAAAGGCGAAACCACCTTTGGCATAAAGTGTGGATGAGTTCTAAGAACAACCTTATCATGGTGAAACCTAGTATAAGGAGGATTAGCCACTAAAGCTTGCAGTTCACTAATGCAACATGCAAATGTGATTGCCATTAGGAAGATGACCTTCCAGGTCAAAAACCTAAGGGTTGTAGTGGCTAAAGGCAGCTTCACAAGCTGCCCAAGAACTAGATTTAGATCCCATGCCACCGGTGGTGGCTTAATGGGAGGTTTGGTTAATAGAAGATCTCTCATAAATCTGGATATGAATGGATGAGAGGAAATTGGTTGTCCATTCAGAGGCTTATAAGAAGCTGCAATTGCACTAAGATGGACTCTTACCAAATTGGTCTTTAGACCAGAATTTGATAAGTGAAGGAGATACTCTAGTATCGATTCTAAGGGTATGCCAAGGAGGTTTAATCCCTTCTTGGAGCACCATATAGTAAAACGTTTCCACTTGAAAGCATAAGATCTTCTTGTGGAACGTTTCCTAGAAGCCTGAAGGATATCCTTTACCTGTTGGGAAAGGTTGAAATCCTGGAGGTCTAAGCCTTCAGCAACCAGGCCGTGAGATACAGGGACTGGGGATTCGGGTGCCATAGCGTCCCGTTCTCTTGGGAAAGGAGATCTGGAGCATGCCCTAACTCCAGAGCTGTAACTTGAGAGAGATGTAGAAGCAGGGGATACCACACTTGGCGTGGCCATCGTGGCGCTATGAGAATCATGCAACCCCTGTCTCTCTGAAGCTTGAAGAGTATTTTGGGGATGAGGGGAATGGGTAGGAAGGCATAAAGGAAGCCCTGACCCCAGTGAAGGAGGAAGACATCCCTTACCTGACGACTGTGAGCCGGAATCCTGGAACAGAACCGGGGAAGTTTGGCATTCAGTGGACTTGCAAAGAGGTCTATGTCTGGAGTGCCCCAGAGATGAAATATCTTTGCCACCTGGTCCAGGTGGAGGGACCACTCGTGAGGCAGCAGTACTCGACTGAGTTTGTCTGCCCAAAGTTTTTGAATGCCTGGAAGATATACCACTAGAAGGTGAATCTGATACTCTCTGGCGAGGGCCCACAGTCGTAAAGCTTCATTGCATAACGACAGAGAGCCTGTCCCGCCTTGCTTGTTCACATAGAACATTGCTACTTGATTGTCCATCTGGACTAGGACTGTCTTGTAGCTGAGCTGGGCGTGGAATACTCA
Source organism: Ichthyophis bannanicus (assembly GCA_033557465.1). NCBI lineage: Eukaryota > Metazoa > Chordata > Amphibia > Gymnophiona > Ichthyophiidae > Ichthyophis > Ichthyophis bannanicus. The sequence continues at coordinate 302,908,151 of CM066032.1, read as the reverse complement.
AAGAGCCAAACAGATTGTTCTTAATTCCAGGAGGTTTATGTGCAGACGAGCCTCCTGTGGAGTCCAGGTTCCCTGGGTAGAGAGATGATTCAGGTGTGCTCCCCAACGCACCTGTGATGCCTCTGTTAGGGTGACCTGAAAGAGGGGTCCACTGAGCTGCTCGCATGTGGAGGCAAGCATATGGGACTTGTGATAAGGAAGCTTATCATAGCTCAGGAAGGAGCTATAGAAAAGGTGAAGTGACTCTGAACAAGCAACCTGTCAGTTCTGGTAGAAATAAGAAAACAGAATTTTCCCTTAAAAGACTACCAGTCCCAGAATGCACCAGGTTTCCAACAGCCATTAGAGGAGCTGAAGTGGGGAAACGTGTGTTCAATCAGGAGGGCTATGAGGTAATCCCTAAGCACTCATCTCAAAGGGCAGGGCCTGATTCAGCACAGCTGCGCTAGGGTGGAGCACTCATCAAAGCAGAATAAAGGTAGAGTTTATTCTACAGAGAATTATCCTCATCCTCAGTTTCATCTGGGAGATCCTCAGAATCAGCTTGGATATCCTCAGCTTGGACGTCTTCATCATCTGGAGGATCATCAGGAACAGAAGCCAGACGGGACGGACAGAGAGGGCAAGAAACCCTTTGGAAGAAAGGAGAGAAAAGCATTTGGGAGGTCTAAAGGAGTCCAGAGCAGTACGTATACTGGAATGTATTCCAAGGGCCAGCATACACCATTGGACTGGGGAAAGCCAGAGGAATGGTGCTGCAGAGCTAGGAATCTCCAGACGGTACCTGTGAGGGAGACGGCTGCACTTGGAAGGGACCCGTGCCAGAAGGTATGTGAAGAGAGATCCAGTGTCCAGGGATCTGGATTGGAAGGCTGGACATAAAAACTGGACTACATACTGGCCAGGCTATTTAGAGAGGAACTCTAATAGCAATGGAAGCTCAGGTATGAACACTGATCTATGCCCTAGCTATAACCTTGAAAGACAGCAGGGAAACAAGTATTCTCCTGAAAGTGCTCCATTGAGAAATTCCTCTGTGCCAATCCCTGATATTGAACCCATGATTGTTGAAGGGGAAGGAGCGGTCTTAGATACAGGCTGTGAATATATGGATTGCGCTCTGTCTAAACGCCTTTGGTAATTTTGTGTTACAAAGTACAGCAACCACCACAAAGAAATACAAACTTGTTCTTTAATCTACTCATAAAAGCTCCTGAGTAGGATTTTGGGCCACGCAGTGGAAAGCAAGCCAGCTAAGGGGTTTCAGCTGGATAACTGCTAGCAATTGAACCTTACCTAATTGCTTGTGAGCTCTGAGGGAATCACTTCTGAGTCTATGTGTGAAGATATAAGAAGTTAACCTGAAAAGAACAGTTTTTCCCTTCTTTGTGGGTTTTGCTTGTTGTTTGAAACACTGCTAAGAAAATATTAGCTAAAGCCTACAGAAAAGACCAGTTTGTTACCAACCAGGTCTTTATTCTTTTGCTTTGATTACCTGACAAGTTCAACTGTTGTTTTCCTGATTTTGTTTTTCCAAGTTTAACACTGAAAGCAAGTATCCTGTTTTATGTGCTACCAAGCATATCTGTGTTGGGAGAAATAACCCCATAAATAAATATCTTATTGGCTTTACACTCAAGCACAACTAATTATTGTGAGCAGCTGTGTCTGGTGTGAATGGACTGCATTTCCCACAATCCCTTGCAAATCATATTGATATATGCACTTGCCAGGACTGTGAACATTCTCACCCAGGCAGCCGTCTGACAGACTAAAACTGTGGATGCCATATGTCCCAGCAACTGTAGTAGCTCTCAAGCAGTTAGGGAGGATTTCCCCACTGCTTGAGAAGCTAGTTGCATTGTGCGAAGACACCGGGCCTGTGGAAGGAAAGCCTTTGCCTGTCTCGTATCTAGACAGGCCCCTATGCATTCCAGGCATTGGGAAGGAACAAGTTGGGATTTTGGGAAGTTTATTACCAACCCCAAGTATTGGAGGATTCGCATTGTGCGAGACAGTGCAGTGCCGGCCTCTGCAACTGTAGGGGCTCGCATGAGCCAGTCGTCTCAGTAAGGGAAGACGAATAGCCCCAGGGTTTGCAGAAATGCAGCTACTACTGCCATGCATTTCATGAATACCCTTGGTGCTGAAGCCAGACCAAAGGGAAGAACCCTGTACTGGAAATGTTTTCCCCTGAAAAGGAATCGTAAGACTGTCCTGTGATCTGGATGGATCAGAATGTGAGTGTACGCATCCTTTAAGTCTAGAGAGCACAGCCAATCCTGGCTTTGAAGGTATGGCAGAAGGGTTCCTAGAGAAATCATTTTGAACTTCTCTTGAAACAGGTATTTGTTCAATTCTCTGAGGTCTAAAATGGGTCTGTATCCTCCTGTTTTCTTTGGAATAAGAAAATAGGGGGAGTAGAACCCTGCACCCTGTTGAAGAATGGGTACCTCCTCTATTGCCCCTTGGGCAAGAAGTGTTGAGACCTCATGATCTAGCAGATCATCTGCAGAGGTTTGAGAATTGAATTGCTTTAGAATTGTAGGAGGGGGCATGCTGTGAAAATGAAGCTTATACCCTTCTCCTACAATGGACAAAGTCCAATCTTCTGCTGTTATTTGATGCCATCTGTTGGCAAAGTGGCATAACCTGCCTGGGATATTAGGGGGTTGGGGACCCCTCAGAGGCAGGAAGGCTAAACTAGAAAGGAGTCAAAGCCCTTGAGAGAGAGAGAGGGGGGGGGGGGGGCTGAACCTGCAGAGCTGGTTGGGCTCTCAGTCCTTTTGGCTTCTTTTGCTGTCTAGTTTGTCCCTTTTGGGCAAAAGAGTTCCTAATTATGTCTTAAATTGTAAATAGTTACCCTGTTATCCAAGCTGCATTACCTGTTCAACTGTAAACACAAAGTACCATCGGAAATGTGTATTTTATTGTTCATTGTAAACCGCACTGATGCTGAATAGCGCGGTATAAGAGAGACAAATAATAATAAATAACCTGATCCCGAGTCTGACTCTGCTCGGTATAGGAAGGATAAAATTTCCTCTTTTTGCTGAAAGAGGGTTTTTTATAAGGCTTCTTTTTGGCAGGAGTGGCTGTAGATTTCGACAATCTATCTAGAGTAGTATTGTCAGCATCTAACTCATTAACCTTTTCCTGCAAAGTTCTTGCCAAAGAGATTCTCTCCCGTGCAAGGAATGTTGCCTAACTTGTCCTGTACCCAAGTCTCCAAGTCTGATGCCTGAAGCCAGGCAATCTGTCGTGCACCAACGGCAATAACAGAGGTGCTGCTGATGCATTCAACGCAGTCAAAGGCTGCATGATTCACAAACTTGGAAACATCTTGAGCATGCTTAACTAGAGCAAGAAAATCTTCTCTTATCTGGGAGAAATGGGCTCATAAGCTCCAAGTCTCCTGTAACTTCCTTGAGGAACATTCCCATATATAGTATATATGAACTGATCCTAACTGAAAGCATGGAAGCCTGAAAAGTTCGGTGCCAAAAAGCATCCAGAGTCCTCCATTCACGACCTGGGGGATTGGATGCATGCCTCTCTGCACTTTTCATCCTACGCATGGCTGACTCCACCATTGAATGGTGTGGCAGCTGAGTCTTTTGAAATCCAGGACATGGCGGAACTCGATACATAGTATCAAGTCTCCTAGAATGAGGAGATGTAGTCAGAGGTGTCTCACATTCTGAGCATCAAGTCATGCAGAATTTCATGGATGGGCAGAGTGGCTGCCTCCTTTGGAGCTTTAGGATATTGGAGAATTTCCAATTCCTTTGCTCTGGATTCCTCTTCAGGTGCCACCGTGATTGAAAGGCCCTTGGCCATATCACGAATAAAATCCTGAAAAGACATGTCCTCTAGAGGTGACATTCTGTGTTGGGGAGAAGAGGGATCTTCTGGGAGAAACCCTCTAGTACCCACAGAATTGTCAGAGTCTTCGGAATCAGAGGATTCAAAGTATTCCTGACCAATGTTCCCTCTAATTTTCTGTAGGCTGTGTGCGCATAAAATATCAGCTGTGCAGCTTTTGAAGGAAAGTTACATTTTTGTGCGCCACATAATGACACTCAGAGTTATATACTTTAAAATTTGACTACACGTCAGAATACAGTATGTATACCACATTGATTGCACTAGAAAATATTGTAGAACTTGTGAAAACCATAATTACACAACAACTTTTAAATTTTAAGACATCTGTGTTGTTTTCTATCAGAATCAGAACCAAAAGTTTTGTGCGCTCTGTTGTAAAGTATGTGCGCTTGCTCAGCGAGGTGTGTGCGTGCGCACACGCGCACAGCTTAGAGGGAACAGTGTTCCTGACCACGATGCTCATGCAAAGCACAGTCCCGGTATCGATCGAAGTCGGTACCGAGTTGATCCAGTACCAATCTGTCAATTCCAGCCAAAGATGATGTGGGAAGAATTCCCACCAGGGCCGATACCGGTGCCCGTTGGACCAACGGTACCACAGCTGAGAGAAGAGCTGCAATGCTGCGTTCGATAGCAAGGAACCTCTGGTCTATCAACACTGCCGATGCCTGGGTGTCAGTACCGGTGAAAATGGACGGGACCCCTGAGCATGGCACAGGTAGCTCTTGCAAGGTCGAGGCCTCGATAACATCCTGGAGCCCCATTGATGCTTTGGAAGCCGAAGCCTCCCGCCGGGGCTGCTTTGCCAGTGTGGTTCCCTCAAGGGCAATGCCAATGGCCTCTTGATGCTTAGCAGAAGAGCTATCCTTTGAGGACCGGCTTTTATGTTTAGTTACCCAAGATCCATGGGAGGAAGAGGAGGTCCTTGAAGATGTCAATACAATGGATCTGGCAGCCGAAGAAAAGAGGGTACTGAGCTTTGCAGCCCATTTCTGTCTTCCTCTTTTAGTCATCCCCATACAGGAGAGACATTCAGATGGAGAATGTTCAGGCCCTAAACATTTAAGACACCAATCATGGGTGTCAGTGACAGAAATGGTACCGACACACTTAGTACATTTTTTAAAACGGCTAGTTGGTTTTTTCATGTTTTAGGAATATGGGGCCTAGTGCCCAAAATGGCACCTATCACCAAAAAAGAAAGGTTTCTGAAGAGAAACAGTACAAAGTATAGTAGTATATATATTTTTTTTTTTGGAAAAGAACTGGCGGTACCGGTAAGCATCGTGCGGAGGCAAACGCGACCACAAGAAAATAATTTTAAAGACAGAATTTTCTGAGGTGACAAGGTGTGGATTATGTCAGCTCCGCGGAAAACGAAGAACTGAAGAGGGACAGGAAGGCAGTGCGCATGTGCTGAGGGATGCTCCCAAAAGCATTCCTATTGGACGCTGGGGAGCGCTCTCGCACAGGCTCCGTCGGTACTGATGATACCCATATGTGGACTAAATTCCTGCTTGTTCCTGGAGATTGCTAGGATTGGTGTGACTCCACTACCTGCTAATAGTATTTCAGGTCAGATACAGCACAGTTACTTACCTGTAACAGGTGATCTCTGGGAACAGCAGGAATAAGTCTTCATATATGGGTACGTCAGTACCGACAGAGCCTGCGTGGGAATGCTCCCCAGCGTCCAGAAAGCCTTTGGGAGCATCCCACATGCATGCACGCTGCCTTCCTGCCCATTCACTTCCCTCTCATCAGTTGGGTTTGTAGCTAAGACCGAAAGAGGGAAGTAGACAAATTAGAGAAAACTCCTCCTAGGGGAGGTGGGTGGGTTGTGAAGACTTATTCCTGCTGTTCCCAGAGATCACCTGTTACAGGTAAGTAACTGTGCTATCTCCAGGAACAAGCAGGAATGAGTCTTCACATATGGGGACTCCCAAGCTAGAGATGCCTAGAGGAGGTCCCAGCATTTTGCAAATCTAATGGATGGGCCATACTATTTCCCAGAACCTCAGGCATCCAAGGGATGGAGGGTAGGAGTTGAATTAAAAAGGGGGTGCTGTGGAACAGCTTGACTAAACAAGGCGTCCAGAGGAGAGTCCTTGTGTAGATCATAAGTGTTAGTAACTATTGAATTCCAATTTTCTAATGTGGACCTTACTCAAAAGCATTGCAAAAGTATTTGTTGAGGCTAATATGGGCCTGCTGCTAAGAGCCAGTACATTATCCTCAAAAGAAATTACCTCACTGTGAAGTAGAGGAAAAAATATTTTGCAATACAGGTAGAGGTCTGAAACATTAATGGCTAGAACTAATCCCAGAAGAAACAACTGGGGGAGTTTAATGAGGTTGGACTTTGGAGGAAAAGCTAAAGCTTCTGTAAAGGCCAAAGTTTAAAGCTCTTTGTCCTTGGAGCAGAATAAGGCTCTAGGAAAGAGAGGAGATAAATCTGACTGGTTTGGACAAAAAGGTAGAAATACGCCTTGCAGAAAAAGGATGGGTCTTTAAGACCCCTTTATCCAAATGAAAGAAAAACACATTTGTAGTAGGCGCTGTAGCCTCCAATTTCTTGAAGATCAGTAATGTCTTCCCTAAGTGATGTCACTTAGGATAATGACTTTACATGGAGAGCTTCAGATGTGACGTAACCGGAAAGGTTACAGTAAAAGAAGGTATTTTCTAATTACCATAGAAATTGGTTGCCCATTTAAAACCCTATGGTATGCTGGAACAGGACAGTAACAAATCTTTCAGATTCAGATTATATATATATATATATTTTTTTTTTTCACTTAACAAGAAGGGGTAAGACCTGCTTGAGAATATGGATAGAGAATTTCTTTCTGGTTACAAGTGGAAGAACCATGGAGAAGGTTTCATGGAAACCGGTGGAATGTTCTTACTTATAAGGAGAGGTCTAGATTTCTTTAAAAATTCTAGCCCTTGAATAACTAGGAATGGAGACCTACGTGAAGGGGTGCAGAGGAGATCCTGAGTCTTAAGACAGCAAGTCTGGATCCTTCTATAACTTCAGTGTAGTAGCTGGAGAACAAGACGCAATATAAGGGGATACCATGTTTGCCCCTCTATGAGGGCAATGAGTATCATGCGCTCTTTGTTCAGCATAAGCTTCAATGAAGTACTGGGAATTAGAAGGAATGCACTAGACAAGGACAGACTGCAGTGAAAAGGAATGCATCCCTGTTGTAAGAGTTCAACTGGAGATGTGGAACAACCTAGGGAATTGAGCAATTCTTTATGCTTTCACGTGGTCTAAGCCCTGGTTCCTTTTCCTTAAAAGGAAATTTTAAGGAAGATGGTAAGAGTAGGAAAAAACCAGTCATGTAGGAGCATGACTGGGCAAAGCCTTTTTAACCCTCTGGAAGTTACCTACTAGGAATGGCTCTGATGCTCTCTGGCAAAGGCCCATAGTTGCAGAGCTTTTTTGTATAATTGCAGAGAGCATGTTGTAGGTTGCTTAGGTGAGATCTGGCTGTTTAATTGCCAGTGTGCAACCTAATCTATTCTGTTGGAGCCAAAAAGAATTGAAGATGGCTAAGAATAGTAGACAGGCCAGTTGCCTGCAATGATAAATTGTCCAAGTGGGTTGTTGAACCTCCCTTGGAATGATCTGTTATTAAGGCAGCAGAAAAAGTTAGATCCTATAGATTGGAAAAGGACTGACAGACATAATTAGGAGTGGTAAAACTCAATTACCATCTGATAAGCTGTCTTAAAAGAAATATTTGAGAAGATCGCAAAGGGGAAGAAAACTCTGTATGGAAACCACTTACTGGAGTAGGTATTGAAGAAAATCCTATGGGCTTAAAAAGTAAGCCCTCCAGTTGAATAGTATCACTCTTAGAGACTGAATGTCTTGACTAAGAGGGATAGAAAGTAATACAGAGTTGAGAAGACCTACAATTTGGTAAGTCCCTGAAGAAATAAAGCCCCCTTGCAGTCAAAACTATGAGATATCCTCGTACAGGAAAACTGTCAAGGTGAAGGGCATAGCCTAACTTGTTAGTTGTTACTCCTTTTTCCTTCAAAAAGGAGATGAGAAACCTGTTACCTGTAGGGCATGATTGTCCTCAATAGCTCTTGGAACTAAAAGAATGGATTTCTCTTGTGGCAAGAGATTCATGCCTAGAGTCGAGGAATGAGTCAGTGTATCACTAATATCTCAGTAAGGATGAGATGAACTGTAGATGCTTCTGTTAAGAAGTAGGTTACCGGTTCTAAACCTCAAACAGGAAAAAGATTTAATGAATAAAATATCAGAAACCCTGCGACTGCTGGGTTTGCTGAGCCTGTTGAGGTTTTGATTTTCTTAGCCTGGTTTGATGTTGCCCTTCTTTGGAAACATTTGCATGATGGGTAGAAGATGGATAAAACTTTTTTTTTTCTCCTAGGGGGATAAAGTTTCTTAGGAGATTTTTTACTAGCTGGGATAGAGGAAAGCTGACAATCCTCTGAAAGCAACAATATCAGTGCTTAACTGATTAACAAGGATGCTTTATTTCAAGCTAAAGAGATTTTCACCAGTACAAGTAGTATTTCCCAGCCTTTCTTGTACCCATTTGTCCAAGTCTGAAGCTTGGAGCCAGGCCATGCGTCGTGCCCCTATGGCTATAGCAGACGTTCTGCTAATAGACTCAAAACAATCCAGGGAAGCACGATTAAGGAATTTAGAGACATTTTGAGCATGACTGACTAATAAGAAATAGTCTGCTCTTTTATGTTCTTGAAGAAAAGGGTTCAAAAGCTTTAAGCTCTTTGTGACCTCTTCAAGAGATAATCCCATATAGAAAATATATGATAATTCTTGCTGAAAGCATGGATGCCTGGAAGCATTGACGTCCAAAGGCATCTAAAGTCCTAGACTCACGACCTGGCAGATGATAGGAGTGCTTCTTTGCATTCTTAATACACCTCATTGCTGATTCTACAACAATAGAAAGATGAGGAAGTTGAGTCTTTTGAAACCCTGGAGAAGGTGGCACCATGCACATAGTGTCAAGTGTCTTAGAATGTGGGGATACCGTTAAAGGAGTTTCCCACATTCTTAATAGTAGATCCTGTAAGATCTGATGCAAAGGAAGCATGATCACCTCCTTTGGAATCCAGGGGAATTTCAGAGTTCCTGAATCCCCTGGTATAGATTCTTTGCCAGGTATAGAAATGGCAAGTAACTTTGCCATATCAAGCAGAAAAGCTTGAAAATAAATCTCTCCTGAGGAGGACCCTCTGAAATGAGGGGTAAAGGCTGGAACTGTTGAAAATTCAGCCTTGGTACCGATGGATTCATCCCGGTCATCGGGATCGGAAGACTTGAAAGGATGAAGCATCGGATTTTCTTTAAAGAGATGTTTTCGGTACCGCCCGAGGTCGGTACCGAGATGAGTCGGTACCGAATCCTCCATGCTAGAGAGCAATTCCAGGCTCGGCATCGAAGGAAGCGAGTCTGTCGAAGCAAGCATCGACGGTACCGACACCGGTGCCGATACCGGTACCAAAGCTGATACCGATAGTCGGGGAACTGTCTGCAGTGACTCTAGCAGTACCGAAGTAGCTGAGAGATTCGCTAGACTACGTTCATCAGTGAGGAATATCTCATCCATCACCATAGCCGATGCCAGGGTGTTGGTACCGATCGAAGCGGCCACAACCACCGAGCATGGCCCAGGTATGTCCATGGAGGTAAGAACCTCAGGAACAACCTGAAGCCCCATTAATGCTTTGGAGCCTGAAGACTCCTGCCGGGGCTTTATTGCCAAAATGTCCTCGAGGGCAAAGCCAGAGGCATCTCGATGCTTAGGAGGAGATCTACCACTCGAGGACTGGCTAGTCTTAACAGACTTTTGTTTGGTTACCTGATCCTGTGAGGAAGAAGATATTCTGGCTGGTGACATCGAGTCTGATGTGAACCGGGTATCAAGTTGTGCTCGATCCTGAAGACTTCTTCTATTTAAGCTCCAGCAGGAGAGACATTCCAGTGGGCAATGGTCAGGAACTAAACATTTTAGACACCAAGTATGAGTGTCTAAAAATATATTTGTACCGCCACACTTTGAGCATTTCTTAAGGATAGTGGCTGGCTTTTCCATAATGGAAAGGATAGAGGCCTAGTGGCCAAGAAACCGTCAGGCACTAAACAGGAAAAAATTCCTTAGAAAAAAGAAGAAATTTTTAGGAAAAAAAGAAAAGCACCAGCGGTACCGGTGGTGTCGAAGGAAGGCAGACGCAACCACAAAAAACAAGAATAAAAAAAGAAGAATTTTCTGCGGTGACAGGAATACGTCCTGCCGGCTCCGTGGAAAACTGATGAGAGAGAAGTGAATGGGCGGGAAGGCAGCGCGCATGCGTGTGGGATGCTCCCAAAGGCTTTCTTTCTGGACGCTGGGGAGCGTTCCTGCGCAGGCTCCGTCGGCACCGACATACCCATATGTGAAGACTCATTCCTGCTTGTTCCTGGAGATAAGATCCTGCTTATTGTTTTCAAGCTCACACATTTGTGAGCTCATCTGTATATCAAGCATCTCAACTGTGGCAGTTCTCTTCTGATCAGGCAATCAAAACATGCTTACAGAATACATATGTGGTTCCAATACTAAATATGGACAATAAAATGAGCAAACATACATGCTATAACGTTTGTTCGTTGCCCCAACCTGCTGGAATGCTTTACTGATTGCACTGCATGCTGTTACAGATCTTCATGAGTTTAGAAAGTCTAAAGACTTAATTTTTACTCAAGCATATCATCGTTAAGATTATAGCAGTGGACTTTGTACTTACATAGCTTGCCTGTGTCCAAGTTTTGTTAAATGTTCCCATTGTATGTTTATTGTAGTGAATAAAACAGAGCACTAAGGAACTTAGCAGAAATAAGCAAAAACCTTTATTGATAGAATTAAAAACTTTAACACAAAACAAAAAAAACCCCAAAGTCATTCACATCATAGGTGGATTTACAAACCACCACCTATTAATGTTCTCAACTTGCTAAATATATTAATGTTCAAATGTTGGATTTTGTTTTTTCCCTAAACAGAAACCTGTTTTGTATAGTTAATATATTTAGCAAACTCTTAGCACCTCTCAGGCTTATCTCAAATGAAAGCAGCTCACAGTTTACAGGCAACTTTCTTAGAAATTATCCACTAGTCCCCGATGTAGGCATATTTGCTGAAATATGTTGGGCCACTGAATGAATTGCTGATAATGCTAGACCTTTATAAATGCACTTATGAAATGCAAAACGTTTTTGAAGGTTTTTAATTCTATTGATATAAAGGTCTTTTGCTTTTTACTGCTAAGTTAGTTAGTCCTCTGCTTTATTCACTGTGATTTGTTTGGGACTGTATCTTTTTACTTTGGATATGTTTATGAATATATATGTACGTGATGACCTTGATGCTAGGCAGTATACAATAAAAGCATATCCTGAAAAACAGAAGAAACATCTTTTGATTAATCATGGTACTGATATTCCAAGCTGTAAACTTAACTGCAGATTTGAAATGGTACCTTTGTATGTTCATAAACACATGAAAAAGTGAATAAAAGTAAACTCAGCACCTGAATATAATTGTTTTAAACTAATTTAAATACAAAAATTATAGACCATTTCCCTCTAAAATACTTGAAGGTTTATTAGTGAAATGTACCCAAAGGTAACAGGTATACAATCTCCTCTTCACTTTTTTTTAGGTAGCTGCTATCCCAAACCACACAATCTCAGTCTTTCTGTAGGTATACATGTTCTCCTTGTTAAAGTAAAATAAGTTGTTGATGTGCCAAATCACAAATGACTTTATATACTTTACATGGTAAAGTATTTTTCTTCATTTTATTCCATACTGTGCTAGGCATCTAATATCCAGAATAATAATTAAGCATCTTTACAAAATTGGGCTTCAATACTTTAAAAACCTTTTTTCCACAAAATGTATTTCATAACTTAAAACATAAGGAAGATCAAACGGAGTGCCTATGACTCAACACAATACCACAGACTTAACTCGTTATGCCCAGTTTTCTATCTGCATCCCCATTAAAGTAAGGCAACTCAGTAATTTGATAGCATTAAAATAGACAACTGATTTTAGTGTTTGCAGTGCTAAGCAAACTGATCTTGAAGCATTAATGTTTCTGTCATGACAATACATATGTAATAACTCCACACTTATGTCCCTTATAACTGGATTTACATTTAACACTCAGGAAAGTGAAGTCAGTCTTTAAAAACATAATTCTCATAAAATTCCTTTCACACTATACTATCAGCAATAAAGGATAAACTGAACACTCAAAGCTATCTAGGCCATCTAATCCAAATAATGTTTGCAAAGGACTTTCCTCTGATTTAGACTAAACAGTTTTTGGCTATTATAATCTAAAAAAAACAAAACAAAACAAAAAAAACATAGGATGGTCCCAAACTGCAATTTCATTTCAAGCTATAAATCAGATCTGACCAAGTGATCAATCAACTTCCTTGAGTACTATTCATCAAAAATAGAAAGGACACCACCACTGTTAATAGTTGTCCATGACTTTCAGCTGAATTTCCACCCAGATCATGTGTGAATAAACTGAAAGGCAGGAGAAGTACATGTACAAACAGCATCCCAGGTTTAAGAAGGCACTAAAGCTGCAGCTTGTGCTCCTATTTATTCACTGAAGAGAAACTTAAAAAAAATTTTCAAAACAGCACCTGTGCCACCTGCAATGCACTAGAGTAACAGCAATATTTCTTAAAATGAAAATTCTAGTATTAGCAGAAAATTAAAAGTATGGGCTGCTTTAATGTTTAGTATGCAAGATGGTGTTTTCCTCTTTTTAAATAAAATCACAACATGCATTGGTATATTACCGTTTTCTTCACAGTTTACGGATATTAATGACCAATTGACTTCAGCATCAAATAAGCAGAAAACAATCCACAAATAAAACTGCAAATGCAAACAAGCTATTTTTTGCAGTGTCACTAACTGTAAAACTATATGACGTTTAAAAAAAAACATCTATTTTTATTTACATGGGGCAATGTATATTTTTTTCACAATATTCTTAGCATGTTATACAATGAACATGGACATAAATCAACATTAAACAATACAAAATTCAGAAGCCAGAAAACATCTTAACTATCGCCAGTGCATGTCTCCTACTTTTTTGGATGGTATAAACCTACAGATATGTAGAAACAGAAGTTTAGCAGCTGATGGCAAATACTAACACAAACCTTTTTAATGAATCATATAGCCATCACAGAAATACCAGGATATAATTATATACTGCATGGACAGTTCTGAGGGTGTCAGCAGTTTTCCTGCATGTAGCACTAATTTGTTTATTTTCTTACTTAAATGAACAGAAAACAAAGGTGTCACAGGTGAGAGCTGCTAGTATGCATCAACCAGTTCATTTGAATTGTTCTGTGGTTTTTCTCTTTTTTGAGGATGCAACACTCCCCCTTTGGCTGATGTTGATCCCTTGCTTTATACCACTTCCATAGTACTAGGAAGGTTTTCCTCAGTAAGCTGACAATTCCCATTTTGCTGAAGCTTCTCTTCATCTTCCAGCGGTGTATCTTTCTTTTCCAATTCTTTATCATTCTCCATATTCTGTTCCTCTTTGCCATTATCTGTCTCCTAGCAAGGCAGGCAAAACATTTACAGTAGTTAGCATTCTGTTTATCATAAAATAAGCCATTATAGTGCCTGATATTGTATATTCAAGGAGTAAAATTCTAACCATTCAGTCATCTAAAGATGATTTCAGAATCTAAATACACAAAGTTGAACTTGTCAAGCTCTGTCTTATACTCGATATTGTGTTGTTTATCTAACATATGAATGGATACATAGCATTGTTATTTTTCACAAAATTTGTGGAACACTTATTCCCATCCAATGAAAACTCAGCTCCTTTTATTCAGGAAGAGTCAAGACATGGTTCCACATGCAAACTTTGTTAAATGGGAAGATGCTATGTGATATCTTGTATATTTAAATTCTAAACTAACTAAAACATCAAGCTATTTTTCTCCCGTGTAAATAAGGTAGACCAATTCCATGCTGCTTATCCCAGAGACAAATGGTAGATTTCCCTCAGTCCACTTTAATAATGGTTTATGGACTTTTCCTCTGGGAACTTGACCAAACTTTTTTTTTTAAATTTGTAAATTTTTAGTGATCAAACAACCAGCAGAACAAAGCAAACAATGTACATTCTACTGTGTCATATCATCTGTACATTGCCAAGCCCTACTCAGCAATTTTCCAGGTTAGTTTCCCCCTTCCCCCCCTCCCGTCCTCTCTACCCTAAAACAAACAATCAGCCACTCTGGACCATCTCCACTATACATACACAGACAAATATTGTGAAAATGCACCACTTGGACATCCTTTGCCGACCGTCGCAGCTGTCATGCTATAAATACACTCCAAATACTCACTCACTTCTTTAATGTCTGGTGTCAGCCAGTTTCACCAATGTCCAGACGCCATGCATGCGGCTACCACACACATTCGAGTGGCCTCCTTGCCCCCCTTACCATGCCTTGCAAGGGCACGTTCACTAGACATGTCAACTGTGTCAACACCACGTTCCTCCCACCCATAGCCATCATAAAGTCCTTCACAGCTTTCCAAAATTGTTCCACTTTAAGGCATGACCACCACATGTGGATAAAGTCTCTTTGCTGTCCACAGTTCCTCCAGCAGAGCCCGTTATTTGCAAGTCCCATTTTGTGCAATCGGGCAGGGTCTCAATACATCCAATACATGAGGCCACTGGAAATAATCTTGTATTCTCAAATATATCCTTCCAATGCTTTTCTGTCAATACCACTCCTAGATCCCTTGCTTTTTTTTTTTTTTTTTACAGTGCTACTGAATACCCCCGAGCCACTGAATCAAAAGATCATACATTATCGATATTAGCCTCTTAGCTCCCACTCAACTTTCCCAGATCTTCTCAAATTCATTCAACTGTCCCAGGTGTCCCTCAGTGGTCTGGCTGGACTGCACATGAAAACGGACCTGGTTGTAATAAAATTCCTGCTCTTAGGGCAGAAGAAAGTGATCCCTAAGAGTTGCAAAGCCCACCCAATTGCCCTCGTTATCAAAGAGACCCAACCTGTCCAATCCTTGCTTCCTCCATTCCTTATAGACACTGTACATCTGGCCTGGTGTGAAGCCTGCGTTTTATAGAAGGTGCTCCTGTACCACCTCTTAGAACCACACAACCCATCCCGACAACTGTCCTAGATCCTCCGAGTGGCACCTACAAAGGGGGATCCCACCTCCCACTCAACATCTGCTATGTAACCACAGTGCCCATCCCAGAGGCGTAGACCCCTCTAGATCCTATTCTATCTGTATCCATTGTTTACATTCTGCTCCTCTTCCCCATTCCACCACACTACTTAGCATCGCCACAATGTAATACTCCTTCAGTGCCGAATATCCAGTCCCCCCCCCCCTCTTTACTCCGAGTAAGAATCCACCCTTGGAGGTCTGTGTTGCCAGATATATCCAAAAATACACCGCTGCCAGCTCCTCAGGGTCTCATCAGAGATCTGAACCAGGAGAATCATAAACAGAAACAGTAAACTGAGTAGATTCATCTTGATGGATGTCATCCACCCTAGCCAGGACATCGAAAGCCTATTCCACTTAAGTCCCCTTTTATCTTTATCCACAATTTCATGTGACAAAGCATAGAGATCCTCCCATTGAGCCCCCACATGTATGCCTAAATAAGTATGGAACGTTGTGCCCACTTAAAGGGTAAGGCAGCTCTCAGTCATCCTTCCAGCCCCTCGGACAGAAAGATCTTTAATATTTCCATTTTAGTCACATTCATCTTATCCCGAGATTGGCCAGGGAGGTCAGAGGTGATGTCAAGGTGTAGATAATGCCATCAGCAAAAAGGCCTATTTTATATTCCTCCTAGCCTACAAAGATTCCTTGAATGTTTAAGTTCCTCCACACTGTTTCGGCCAGGGGTTCCATGACCAATGCAAACAGGAGTGGGGATAGCCGACAGCCCTGCTGAGTTCCTCTCCCAAGGGGAAACACTTCCAAATATGTGCCATTTATCCTAATTTGAGCACGTGGGCTTGCATACAGGGTCTTAATCATTTCACAAATAGTTTGCCAAAGCCCAGTCTTTCCAATACTTTTACCATGAAACTCCATTCAACCCTGTCAAATGCTTTTACTGTGTCAACCGCCACCAACACTGCATCTTCCTGCACTGTCCGTGCCTTCCATATCAAATTCAACAGTTTTCAGATGTGCCCTTCACCTGTGGCCCCAGTATAAAGCCCGATTGATCCACTCCCACCACCTTTGTGATCATCCCTTGTAGATGACTGGCCAGTACCTTAGCAAAGATCTTCATAGACCCACCGGTGCATGATCAGACCAGGTGATGTCACCAATCTCTGCTCTGACAATAGCTGTTGCCCAGGTGCAGTTCAGCCAGAACATATCCAATCTAATGTAACATTGGCGTGGGTGCGAGAATATATAGGCTTTTCTATTACCCTCTCTCACTTGCCAACTACCCACCAGGTGTAGGCATTTCATCAATTACCCCAATTTCTGATGATGTGCCCTGCTCCCTACAGCCCAGCCTTTGGCATTGTCCAGTCAGGGGTCCTTTGTCAGATTAAAATCACCCCCCAGAATTAGAGGGACCATGGACATCTGGAACAGTCTACCCAGTACTTCCTTGTAAAACTCCCCTTGAGCTTCATCCGGGCCATAGACGTTGGCCAGTATGGCCGCTAGCCCACCTAGCACCACTTCCAGCAAAAGGTAGCAGCCACTGCTGTCGTGGATCTCAGTCTTAACCTCCAACTTATGATCTTCCGAAATCAAGATCCCCAAACCTCCTTTCCTATGCACCCCCGCTCTTGATGCCAAAAAAACATGGGGTTAATGCTCTGACTTCAAGATGGGCCTGGGAACGCTCAAATGAGTTTCTTAGATATAGACTATGCCAGTTCCCCATCGCTGAACTTCACATTGTAGCATGTGCCAATTTTGCCAGAATCCAAGGCCGTTCACTTTGAGCAAGACCAGCTGACATATAGCGTAGTTACTCACCTGTAACAGGTGTTCTCCAGGAGCAGCAGGAATCAGTCCTCACATATGGGTTACGTCGGCGTCGACGGAGCCCTCGTGCGGAGCATTTACCCAGCTTTCAAAGAAAGCCTTTGGGAATGCAGAGCGCATGCGTGGTCCCCTTCCCGCCCAAGGGTGCCATCTTGCTCAGTCTGATGACATAGCTAAAAGACAGCAAAAAAACCCCAAAATGAAATATATAGGACTGCAACTCCAAGGGGAGGAGGGAGGGTCGTGAGGACTGATTCCTGCTGCTCCTGGATAACACCTGTTACAGGTAAGTAACTACGCTTTCTCCAGGACCAAGCAGGAAGTCAGTCCTCACATATGGGACTCCCCAGCTCTAGGCTACTGAGAAACCAAAGCTGAAAAATAAGTTCCCTCTAGAGCCTCAGCATGCGTGATAAGAATCTTCTCTGAGAACGCCCCCGAACGGTAGCCCAACACAAGGGCCGGAGGGTAGGAGTTGCCTAAATCTCAAAGAGATTACGGAGTACCGCCTGTCCGAAAGCACTGTCCCTGCGGGACTCCCTCTCGAGGTAGTAATGGGCCGCAAAAGTCTGGCTTGAAGACCAAGTAGCGTTCCGGCAGATGTCTGCCAATGGAACAGAGCGGAGATGAGCTATTGACGCAGCCTTCGCCCTGACATGGTGGGCCGTGACTCGACCCTGCAAGGAGAGGCCGGCTGCCCTGTACGCCCAGGCGATACAGTCTGCTACCCAAATGGATAGGGTACGCTTGGAGACAGGTGACCCCAGCTTATTAGGGTCAAAAGATACGAAGAGCTGAACAGCCCTTCGATGCCCCTGCGTACGGTCAATGTAGAAAGACAACGCCCTCCTAAAGTCCAGGGTATGCAAAACCATTTCAGCCCAGCTGGCATGCGGCCTGGGAAAGAAGGTCGGAAGAACCACCTCCTGATTGAGGTGGAAAGAGGAGACAACCTTTGGAAGGAACTTAGGATGAGTCCGTAAGACCACCCTGTTCCTATAGAACCGTGTGTACGGTCTATCAGAAACTAGAGCCTGTAGTTCACTCACACGCCTGGCCAAGGTAAGAGCCACCAAGAACGACTTCTTCCAGGAAAGGAAGCGTAAATGACAGGTAGCCATCGGCTCAAACGGTGGGCGAGTAAGTTGTTGCAAGACCACATTCAAATCCAACTCAGGGGCTGGTGGACAACTCAGAGACTTGAGCAAAAGCAGGCCTCTGAGGAAGCGGGCCACTAAGGGGTGGACTGACAGACTGGCACTCCACTGGCGAGTGGTGCGCTGACAGAGCACGGAGGTGGACCCGAACAAAGTTGGATTTAAGGCCTAGGTTTGAAAGGTGAAGCAGATACTGCAGCACCACTGGTACAAGGCATGAAAACGGATCCTCTTGGCGCTGAGCACACCAGGTGGAGAACCAACGCCACTTGAGGGCATAAGATTTCCAGGTGGATTGTCTGCTAGAGGCCAAAACCATCTCCTCCACTTCCCTAGGTAGAAGGGAGCTAGAACTACCCTTTCAGCAGCCAGGCCATCAAATGGAGGGACTGGAGATCGGGTTGCACCCCCAGAGGGAGTGGAGTGTCCACCGCCAATTGCAAAAGGAGTGGAAACCACGGTTGCTTCGGCCATCTGGGGGCTACCAGGATCAGCGAGGCCCTGTCCCGAAGAACCTTGAATAGGGTTCGGGCCACTAGAGGCGTTGGAGGAAACGCGTACAGCAGAACCGTAGACCAAGAGATTAGGAAGGCATCTGCTGCTATCCGCAGAGGATGCGGTTGTCTGGAACAGAACCTGGGCAGCTGACGGTTCAGTGGACTGGCAAAGAGATCGATGGTTGGAAGACCCCATTTTAGGAAGATCTGCTGGACCACTAGGTGATTCAAATGCCATTCGTGAGGCAGTAGAATCCTGCTCAAACTGTCTGCCAGGTAATTTTCTTGGTCAGGTAGATAAACTGCCCTGAGAAACATGCCGTGCATGACTGCAAAGGCGCACAGGGCCTGTGCTTCCTGACAGAAGCCTGGACCCTGTGCCTCCTTGTTTGTTCACATAGAACATTGCTACCTGGTTGTCCGTCTGAATCAAGACAGACTGGTGAGAGAGGACATGAGAGAAAGTTTGCAGAGCTAATCGAATAGCTCGCAACTCCAACAGATTGATCTGCTGTGTGGCTTCCCAAGGGGACCAGAGGCCCTGAGTGCATGCCCTCTGGCAATGTGCACCCCAACCTTGAAGAGAAGCAACGGTCGTCAGCACCTGTGTGTGTGGTGGTGCCTGGAAGGGCACCCCTTTGATCAGGTTCGGGAGATGTAGCCACAACTGTAGGGAGGCCGCTAGTAGTTGGGACACTCTCACTCTGTCCCTTAGGTCTCCTGTGGCCTGTATCCACTGAGCTCTGAAGCACCATTGAGCAGGCTGCATATGCAGACGAGCATTTGGAGTTACATGGACTATAGATGCCATGTGGCCCAAAAGCCTCAGGAAATGTCTGGCCGAGACCAGAGATCCACTGCGAAACTGCTGGGCCAGAGCCATCAGTCTGTGAGCCCTGCTCCCGGGCAAATAAGCCATTGCTTGTAGAGTATCCAACCTTGCCCCTATGAACTCTACGTCCTGTGAGGGGAGCAAAGTGTACTTTGCGAAGTTTATGACGAAGCCTAGGTGTTGGAGAAGAGAGACCGTGCGAAGAGTGGCTTGTCTGGCCTCCTGTGGAGACTGACCCCTGATGAGCCAGTCGTCCAGGTATGGAAAGACAAAGATGCCCTGGTTTCTGAGATAGGTCGCCACCACCGCCAGGCATTTGGTGAAAACCCTTGGTGCGGAGGTTAGGCCAAATGGAAGTACTCTGTACTGAAAATGATTTCCTCCCACTACAAATCTGAGATATTGTCTGTGGTCTGGATGAATGAGGATGCGAGTATAAGCATCCTTCAGGTCAAAGGAGCATAGCCAATCTCCCTGCTGGAAGTAGGGCAGCAGTATTCCAAGGGTAAACATCTTGAACTTTTCCCTCTCCAGGAACTTGTTGAGATTTCGCAAGTCTAGGATAGGCCTGAGGCCTCCTGTACTTTTCAGTACCAGAAAGTACCGTGAATAGAAGCCTTGGCCTCTCAGGTGGTGAGGCACCGGTTCCACCGCCTGCTCCCTTAGAAGACTTGCCAACTCCTGAAGGAGGAGGTTCCTGTGAAGAGGGAGGCTCCCCTGGAAAATAGGAGGGGGATAACTGGTTGAAGTGGAGCAAATAGCCCTTTTGGACTATGCTCAGTACCCAGGTATCCCCTGTTATGGCTGACCACCTGTGGGCGTACAGTGTCAGCCTGCCTCCTGTGCTGAGAGGAGCCAGCTGAGGAGGAGAGGCTATGCAGTGGGAGTCAAAACCCCGCTCCCTGCTGTGCAGGAGCCGGAGCTGATGGCTTGGGGGTTTTCTGCCTACGGGGCCCATGTCCCTGCCCCTTGGCCTGCTGACCCTAATGGGGAGCTGTAGAGGCTTGAAATTGAGGGTAGGATTTGTAGGCAGTAGCCTTCCTCGGGTAAAAGGGCTTTTTCCCCGAGCCCTTCTTCTGAGAAGGGGCAGAAGTCTTCCTGGACAGCCTTGTCCTGGTGAGAGTCTCAGTCTTGATTTCTGCAGCCGTTTTAGCCATGGGTTTGCCAAAGAGGTTCTCACCCTGGCAAGGGACATCAACCAACTTGTCCTGGACCCATGGCTCAAGGTCCAATGACTGTAGCCAGGCCTGACGGCGTGTACCGATGCCGGCCGCTGCTACTCGGGCCGAAGCCTCGAAGCCATCATAGGCTGCTCGAGATATAAACTTCGAGCACTCTCGAATCCCCGATGACAAAGCCTTGAACCTGTGCAAAGGTTCCTCGGAGAGGCCAGCAGAGAACCCGGCAATCTCCTTTGCCAGGTCTCGGAGGTACATGCCCATGTACAGCTGGTAAGTCCGTACACAGCAAGCCAGCATAGAGCCCTGGAAGCACTTCCTACCGAGGGCATCCAGGTTCCAGGCCTCCCTGCCGGGGGGGGCACCGAGGACTCTTCGGACAATGGATGGCCGATTCCACAACCATGGAGTGGTGCGGTAGCTCTGCCTTCTAGAACCCAGGGCTCTTATGTACTTGATAAATGGAATCGATCCGTTTGCTGAGAACCGGCGCCGAGGCCGGTGCCTCCCACATGCGGAAGAGGAGCCGTTCCAGCATCGGAGGAACCGGAACAGTAAAGGCCTCCTTCGGGGGAGAGTCATACTGGAGGGCCTCGAGCTCTTCAGCTCGAGGCTCCTCCTCAGAATCTGTGGGGAAGGCCAAGGCCTTGGCCATATCCCTCACGAAGTCCGAGAACCGGGTATCCTACGGGGGGGGGGGGGGGGGGGGAATAGAAGCCTTGACCTCTCAGGTGGTGGGGCACCGGTTCCACTGCCTGTTCCTTTACAAGACTTGCTAACTCCTGCAGGAGTAAGTCCCTGTGCAGAGGAAGTCTTGGAGGCTCCCCTGGAAAGTAGGAGGGGGGTACCTGGTGGAAGTGGAGGAGCTAGCCCTTCTGGACTATGCTTAGTACCCAGTTATCCCTTGTTACGGCTGGCCACCTGTGGGCATACAGGGCCAGCCGGCCACCTCTGCTGATAGGGGCCAGCTGAGGAGAGGCTATGCCACTGGAGTCAAAACCCCGCTCCCTGCTGTGCAGGAGTCGGAGCTGGTGGCTTGGAGGTTTTCTGCCTACGGGTCCCATGTCCCTGCCCCTTGGCCTGCTGACCCTGTTGGGGAGCTACAGAGGCCTGAAAATGAGGGTATGCTTTATAGGCAGATGACTTCCTTGGGTAAAAGGTCTTTTACCCCGAGCCCTTCTTCTGAGAAGGGGCAGAGGTTTTCCTGGACAGCCTTGTCCGGGTAAGAGTCTCGGGTTCTGCAGCCTTTTCAGCCATGGGCTTGCCAAAGAGGTTCTCACCCCAGAAGGGGACATCGACCAACTTGTCCTGCACCCATGGCTCGAGATCCGATGACTGTAGCCAGGCCTAACGGCGTGCACCGATGACAGCCACGGCTACCCGGGCCTTGAACCTCTGCAAAGGTTCCTCGGAGAGACCAGCAGAGAACCCGGCAATCTCCTCTGCCAGGTCTCGAAGGTACATGCCCATGTACAGCTGGTAGGTCTGGACACGGCAAGCAAGCATAGAGCCCTGGAAGCACTTCTTACCAAGGGCATCCAGGTTCCGGGCCTCCCGGCCAGGAGGCACCAAGGAGTGCATCTTCTGACTCTTCAGACGATGCATGGCTGATTCCACAACTATGGAGTGGTGCGGTAATTGTGCCTTTTAGAACCCGCTTGCTCAAAACCGGCGTCGAGGCCGGCACCTCCCACATGCGGAAGAGCAACCGTTCCAGCATCGGAGGAACCGGTACAGTAAAGGCCTCCTTGGGAGGAGAGTCATACTGCAGGGCCTCGAGCTCCTCGGTTCGAGGCTCCTCCTTGGGATCCGTGGGGAATGCCAAGGCCTTGGCCATATCCCGCACGAAGTCTGAGAACCAGGTATCCTCCGGGGGGCACCGTCTCTGAGGCTCGGACTCCAGTGAGTCCGATGGGACACACCGAGTCCGAAAGGTGTCTGGTGACTCCTCGCCCTCCGTTTCCCAGCTGGAGCCCTCGGAGGAGGAATCAAGCGGCTCCGGTCGGGCAGGCACCGATACCATCCGCCCCGACGCCGAGGGTACCGGCGTCGACGACATCGGTCCCGAATGGGAGGCCAAGGGAGACCTTGGCCGAGGATCGATTCGAGAACGCATGGATTCGAGGATCAGCTCGGCCTCCGGGGTCGACTTGGACGTCGATGTCCCGGTGGTCGGGGCAGATGCACCGGTGAGACCAGCGATCAGTACCCGCTTCTCTTCCATGAAGGCAGCCAAGCTGCACTCCAAGGCCGTCAACCTGAGTCCAAGCTCAGGAGACTCAGCAGCCCCCGACTCGGGCCAGACATCGGCTCACCCGGAGGAGAGTCCACGAGGACTACAGTACTCACGTGACTCGGGGAGACTCCATCTCCACACGAGGCTGTCTGGCAGGCCTCTCCAACTCCGAAGACCTGGGACGGCGCTCGGGGCTATGCGATCTGGCCCTCGAGGAGCCAAGTGCGTCCACCGACGATGCCCTCGCAGGTTTCTTCTTCCTGCGATGTTCCCGCGAGGGAGACCCCGTCTCAGAGGAGCCTCGGCGATGCTCAGGGCCGGAGTCCCGAGACGTCGAGGCCTCTGACGAAGTCCGGGCTCAGAGTCAGAGAAGATTCTTTCCTTTTGGTGCTGCCGACTCCTCAACACCTTCAAGGACATTTTCCCCACACGGGCCACAGATCATCGGGTCATGATCGGGTCCGAGGCAGCAGAGGCAGCAGTCATGTGTGTCGGTGAGAGACATAAGTTTCTTACACCAATCACACTTCTTAAATCCGCTGGCAGCCATCAGGGGAAAAAGGGCCCCTGCGAGGTCAAAAGACAGGGCTGCCAGTGAAAAATAGAAAAATGGCGCGTACGCTAGTCACTAAGGACAAAAACAGAAAAAAGAAGTCCGGGCTCGATACCGACGTATCGGTCCCAGGCGGGAAAGGGAAACCGGTGTCGAACCGAAGATAACGGGTCCACGCAGAATAAAATCAAATTTTTCCTCGGGTGAAAACGAAACACGTCCGTCGGGCTCCGCGGAAAAAAGAAGACTGAGCAAGATGGCACCCTTGGGCAGGAAGGGGACCGCGCATGCGCGCTGCATTCCCAAAGGCTTTCTTTGAAAGCTGGGGAAATGCTCCGCACGGGGGCTCTGTCGGCGCCGACGTCACCCATATGTGAGGACTGACTTCCTGCTTGGTCCTGGAGAAAAAACTATATCACATGGTCTCTGAGCCCCGAGTGGCCCAAAGGTGCGGTGAGCTCTTTCAATTTTAATTTCAATGTCCTCTCGCGTATCCACACACTGCTGCAATATGGCTGGACATACCCCCACGGCCACACATGCAGCATCTGCTAACTTGGGCTTCTCCGGAACACTACGGATACAGAGATTGTTTCTTCCCATGCAATTTTCTAAATCTTCAAGTTTTAAGGCCATTTCCTCTTTGTCTTGCGCTACTTCCTGGACCAATTGTAGCGCCTGCCCTGGGGGGGGGGGGTGGCCTTTCCTTGAAGGATGACTTCCACCTTAACCAAGGAGGAACCAGGCTGCTGCCACTAACCTTTAAAAAGGAGAAAGAGCAGCTTTTAAAATAAATATTGGGAGACAGCCAACAGTCACACAGGAGCACATGGTTCACAATAATGGATCTTTTGAAGGATACTACCAAAATAGGAAAGTTAGGACATCCCAACAGAGAAGCTGCAGTAAAGGTAAACGTAGTCTAGGTGACCTTAAGTAAACAGAGTTGAAAGATTCCAGATTACTCCTACCAATTGATAAGCAGGCTGTCAATATGAACAGAAAACATCCTTGGCTAGGTCTCACAGAAACATGCCCATGTACAATTGGTACGCCTGTATACGGCATGAGAACATGGACCATTGATAGGCCTTGCGGCTTAGGGTGTCGAGGGCTCTTGACTCCCTATCCGGCAGAACCGAGTGTGACTTCAGGCTCTCTTGTTTTCTCATAGCCGATTACACCACCATGGAGGTGTGGGAGGAGTTGGGTCTTCCTGAACTCGGGGCCGTGCTGGACCCTGTACATCGCGTCGAGGCGCTTGCTCACGATGGGGTCCGAAGCAGAGATCTTCCACATGCGGAGTAGCAGCCTGAACAGAATGGGGGGAACTCGTACTGCAAGATACGGCGGGGGGACTCGTACTGCAAGATACTGACTTCTTCAGCTCGAGGTTCCTCCTCAGCCTGAGTAGCCAGGTTGAGAGTCCGTGCCATTTGCCGTACAAACACCATAAAGGAGGTGTCTTCGGGTGGCGAACTCCTATGAAAGGTGGGCGGGGATGGGTCCGACGTGGGGGTCCTGATGGGCACGGGTCTCTGGGGAGGTATCCCCATCTGACTCTCAGTCCGAGAAATCGGAGGAACCAGATTCAGGCTGGTCGCATCATGCGGAAGCCGAGGCCCACTTGGAGCCGGAGGCCCTGGAGGATCTCACCCCTGAGGACCGGGAAGGTGAGCGAGACCGACGCCGAGGACCCTCACGAGGCCCTTGGCTCTCAGGGGTTTCCAGGGCAGATTTCGGTGTCCCTCTCGAGGGAACCTCGGTCTCTAGGCGCAGGCCAGCGAAGCTGGATACGAGCGCCTGCTGGGAAGCTATGAACAAATGCTACGTTCTAGCGCCAGCATACGGGACTCCCATGCGGGCGTGGGGCCCTGCGACGCCGACACCGGGGTCCTCGCCAGGAGATCCCTCAGAGGACATGGGGTCCTCGCTAGGACGGCCCTCAGGGGACATGGGGTCCTCGCCAGGGCCTCCGAGTCTGTACAGGATACCTTATGAGGTTGCTACATGTCCGACTCTCAGGAACGCCGAGGGGGGCTAAGCAACTGAGCGCAGAAGTGCTCGTGCTGGTCAGGAGACCCCGACAGCGACTTCAAGGCCTTCTTCTTCTTACGCCGCTCCACTTCAGAGGACCCCTGGTTGGAGTGCCGTCTTGAGCGCAGAGCAGAGGTGGGGGATCCCACCGGCAGAAAGATGACCGAGGGCACCACCGGGGATTCCGAGGCAGCCTTACGGAAAATGTCCTCTGACTTCTGCTTACGACTGAGCAGGGTTTTGGAGGACATTTTCTAACAAAGCGAACAGAGCTCTGGATCATGGTCGGCCCCAAGACACCGCAGACAGCAGTCATAAGTGTTGGTAAGCGACATGTTCTAGGAGCATCTATCGCATTTTTTTAAGCCGGTGGCCATCAGGGCAAAAAGGGCCTCGCGAGGTCAAAGACCCACGCAGCCAGCAGGAGGGAGAAAAAAGGGCACGAAGGCCGCTAACAGCAAAAAATGTTAGGAAAAATATCCCCTATGCTCAAAAGGAATGGGAGCAGGGAAAGGACAGGTAGAGGACAGGTGCAACCGGAAAAATAGTAGGCCAGAGGCCAGGAACGAAACACCTTTTCCAAGGGATGAAGACGTGCGTCTGAAGGGCTCCACGGAAAAAGGGAGACTGAGCAAGATGGCACCCTTGGGCGAAAAGAGGACCACGCATGCATGGTAGCAATCCCAAAGGCTTTCTTTGAAAGTTGGGGAATTGCTCCGTGTGGGCTCCATCAGTGCCAATGTCACCCGTAAGTGAGGACTGACTTCTTGCTTGTTCCTGGAGAACAACTTTTAGTATATCCTCCGGTAACGAATTCCAGAGTTTAATTACGCGTTGAGTGAAAAAATATTTTCTCTTATTACTCTTTAATAGGTTACATTGTAGCTTCATTGCATGTCCCCTATTCTTCTACTTTTTGAAGCAGTAAACAACCGATCTTTTTTTTTTTTTTTTTTATTTAAAGTTTTTATTGAAACTGTATCACACAATACAAAAGTAAGAATGCAGACATATCAACTATACAGCCATGATTAAACCAACCCCCCTCCCCCCCCCCTCCAGCCTGCGACTATTACAATCACTCAAGATTCATTACAAGCTAGTACTTCTCCAACACAAATATTTTTCCCAGATTTTTGAAAACTTTTTGGAACCGTTATTCTTTAGGGCAGTTGCCTTACTAAGCAAGTAATTGGAGTTGAGGGAGGACATCCATTCCTGCATCGAGGGCGAGGGAACTTGGCGCCACCGCCTCGCCACCAATATCCGAAAGGTCACACACCCCACATTAACAAAGAAACTCTCTACTTGTGTGAGATTCGCCGGTCGAAGCCCCAACAAGGCCACGGCAGGGTCTGGCTCAATCATTTTCCCCAATATAGCACCCAACAGAACAAACACCTCGTCCCACCGCTCCTTCACACTGGGACATGACCACCATACAAGCATGAATGTCCCCTTTTCCCCACATTCCCGCCAGCACTTATCAGTGTGACCTACAAACATTACATGAAGTTTCTCAGGTGTGAAGTGCCATCTATACATTAATTTATAATTATTCTCTATAAAACTAGCTGCTAGCATCCCCTTATATTTAGTCTGGAAAAGGCTGGACCACTCCTCCTCCTCCCATGTTATCCCCAGGTCCTGTTCCCAGGCCTGTTGGTACGGGCTTCGACCCCTTTCCCCCTCCATCATATTATAGAATGTAGTTAGCAGTTTCTTCGTTTGCCCCATCAAGAATAATGTCTCGATATCCGTAGGGTCTCGTCGGAGTTCCGGTAGGATCTCATGTTTCAGGTAGTGACATATCTGTTGATAGGGAAAACAATCAGTCGCTACCAAGCCAAATTGCTGCTGCAGAGTCGAGAAAGCCTTGATCTCTGAACCCTGCAGGAGTTGTCCAATGTGGGTCAACCCCTTCTGTGCCCAATTCAAAAACACACTACTCCCCACTGCCGGTGAGAAAGCGTAGTTACTCACCTGTAACAGGTGTTCTCCAGGACCAAGCAGGAAGTCAGTCCTCACTTATGGGTGACGTCGGCGCCGACGGAGCCCTCGCAGAGCAATTTTCCCCAGCTTTCAAAGAAAGCCTTTGGGAATTGCAGCGCGCATGCGCGGTCGTCTTCCCGCCCGAGGGTGCCATCTTAGCCAGTCTTCTTTTTTCCGCGGAGCCCTACAGACGTCCCCGTCTTGTCCCCGCGAAAAAGTTGATTTTCTTCTTTATTTTATCCTTTTTTCTTTCGGTTCGATGCCGATCGTTTTCCCGCCCGGACTCGTGACGCCGGTCTCGAGTCCTCTTACTTTTTTCGGTTTTTTCTGACTTAGTCAGCTTTCGTTTTCGTTTTCCCTGGCAGCCCGGTCCTTTGACCTCGCAGGGGCCCTTTTTCCCCCGATGGCTGCCAGTGGGTTTAAGCGGTGTGGTCGGTGTGACCGAAATATGTCACTAACCGACACACACGACTTTTGCCTCCGCTGCCTGGGCCCGGATCATGAGGAACTGATCTGTGGGCCCTGCAGCAAACTGTCCTCAAAGGCGTTGAGAAGTCGGCGGCATCAGCGTGAGAGGATCTTCGCTGACCCCAGCCGTACCCGGACCTCGTCGGAGGCCTCCGCGTCGAAAGGCTCCAGCTCGGACCGTCGCCGGAGCTCCTCCGACCGGGGTTCTCCCTCCGGGGACCATCGTCGGAAGGAAAAACCCGCGAGGGCGGCGTCGGTGGACGCTCCTGGCTCCGCGAGGGCCAGGTCGCATAGCCCCGACAGCCGCCCCGGGTCCTTGGAGAAGGAACACATCCCGAAGCGACCTCGCCTGGAGTCGGAGATGCCTGCCCGGGTAAGTCCTGTGGTCCTTCTGGACTCGCCTCCGCGACAGCCGACGTCGGGCCCGACGCCGTCGGGGCCCGAGTCGGGGGCTGCTGGGTCACCTGAGCTCGGACTCAGGTTGACGGCCTTGGAGAGCAGACTGTCTGCCTTCATGGACCAGCAGAGGGCACTGCTCGCTGGCTTCGCTGGCGTCGCTGCCCCGACCGCCGGGACGTCGACGTCCAAGTCGACCCCGGAGACCGAGCCGATCCTCGAGTCGATGAGAACTCGAGTCGATCCTCGAGTCAACTATAGGTATCAAGCGAGACACCTCCTCAGTGCCCAACCACTTCCGTCGCCATCTATGCCAGAGGTGTAGCGTTCTCTGAACATAGGGATTGCACTCTCGCACCTCCAGGTGCCTCGCTCGGGGCAACCAGATCCACTCAGATAATTTCCCCACCCTTAAGTCGTCCGCCTCCATACGTACCCACTCCTTACCATCCTCCGCCCCCCATGCCACTATTGCACCTAGTTGTGCTGCTTCCATATATCGGTTCATATCCGGAATGGCCATTCCCCCGTTACGTCTGCTCTTAGTAAGCAAAGACCACGCAACGCGGTTGCTTTCCCCCCCCCCCCCCCAATAAACCGCATAATGAGCCGTTGTATCTTCCCCAGGTAGGGTCTAGGCATCCCTACCGGCAGCGTCCGAAATAAATATAACCACTGGGGCAAGATCACCATCTTAATGGCAGAAATCCGCCCCAGCCAGGATAGTTTTTTACATTCCCAGAATTCCAGTGTCCTCCGCATTTTCTGTTCCATCTCCCCAAAATTCACTCTGCCTAACTCCTGTTCATTGGCCATTAAATAAATCCCCAGATATTTCACCCGCGTTTTTGCCCATTTAAACGGTAGCCGCTGCTGCAGTAGATGCTGGGTGCGGGTGATCAGTAGATATATTCAAAATCTCTGATTTTGCAGCATTTATTTTAAAACCCGAAACTTTGCCAAAATCCAACAAAATCTGATACAGCACTTCCACGGACTGCAGGGGCTCCGTCACCAGAAAAAGCAGGTCATCTGCAAATAATGAGATTTTACTTTCCCATGTCCTCCCCTTGACCCCCTTCACATCTGGGCACTCTCGAACCCGCTGAGCTAGAGGTTCCATTGATAGCACAAAGAGCAGAGGTGATAGCGGACAGCCTTGGCGTGTCCCCCTGCCTAGTTCAAATGCGGCGGAGTAAGCCCCATTTACACGGATCCGCGCTAGTGGACTGGAGTAAATGGCCTTTACCCAGCTTAAATATCCCTCTCCCAGGCCCATGAAGTCCAATACCTGCATCAAGTAAGGCCAGGACACGATCAAATGCTTTTTCTGCATCGATGGTCAATAAGACCAATTGTGTCCCTGCCGTCTTTCCCCTCCAAATCGAATTCAACACTTTCCGGATGTTATCAGCGGTTTGTCTACCTGGTACAAACCCCCCGATTCTCATGTACTAAACGGGGCATGAAGGGTAACAATCTATTAGCCAAAATTTTGGTGAATATTTTAAAATCGTAGCCCAACAGCGAGATAGGTCTATAGGAGCTACATAGAGTGGAATCCTTCCCCTCCTTGGGCAGCAGAGTAACCCCGGCTGTTCGGAGGGTATCTGGTAGCTTGCCCCCCTCTCGGAAGGAGTTATAAAGTCGGGCCAGAATACCACTCAATTCCTCTCTGAATGTTTTATAAAATTTATTAGTGTAGCCATCCAGCCCGGGTGCTTTATGCGCAGGTAGGGATCTAATCACCACAGCTACTTCGGCCGCTGCAATTGGCCTCGCTAACACCTCAGCATCAGCTGGCGAAAGCTTGGGCAGCTGCATTTGTAAGTAGTGAGCACGGTCCGCCTGTGACCCAGATTCCTCCGCCCTATATAACTGTTGGTAGAACTGTACAAATTGCTCTTGGATCTGTTCCCCATCCCTAATTTCTCTCCCCGCTGTATTGCGGATTTTAGTTATAAAATTCCGCTTCTGATGCCTTTTCAACTGGTGTGCCAACCACCTAGTGGGTTTATTACCAGACTCAAAGAGAGTTTGCCGCAATTGATCCTGAGCAAATTTAATCTCACCCAATTCGATTTCCTCCAATTCCCTCCTCGCTTCCCGCAGGTCACATAGCCCCTGGGCATCAATCTCCCCCCTTTGATGGCGCTCTTCCCCTTCCTGAATCCGTTGCCTCAAGGCAAGTTTCCTCTCCTCTTTAGTCTTTTTCACATGCGTTCCGAGGGAGATCAACTCACCCCTCACCACCACTTTCAAGCACTCCCAGAGGGTCTCGACCTTGCAATCCTCCCTGTCATTGACATCTAAATATGTGGTTATGGCAGCCGAAACTGTCTGTCGTATCTCCGGATCCTCCAAGAGGGCCTCATTTAACAGCCAGTTACGCTGCACCCTCTGCTCCTGGCCCACCCTCACATCTATCCATACTGGTGCGTGGTCCGTCCACGTCCTCTCCCCAATTTCACAATCAAACACTTCAGCCAGCAGAGTATCAGAGACCCAGATCATATCTATCCTAGAAAAAGAAGTATGTACGGGAGAGAAAAATGTGTATACCCGCTTATGACCCCGCAGCCCTCGCCAGGTGTCCTTAATACCCAGGGACCTACTCATTACCTTGAGCCGTCTCCTATCCTTTGCATTACCCCCCCGCCCCCCTCTGAGTTATCCAGCTGAGGGTTAACAGTCAAGTTAAAATCTCCCCCCATAATCACTTCCCCCACAGCAAACATTTCCACCAAAGTGGTTAAACTCTCATAGAACTTACCCTGGGCAGTATTAGGGCCATCAACATTTACCAGGGTGAACCACTTATCCCGAATCTGAAGATTGATAAGCAGAAAATGCCCCTCTCTGTCCCGGAGGACTTCCCCCAACGTATATTGTAGGTGCGCATTAATCAGGATCCCCACCCCCCCTTTTTTAGCTCCACTTTATTGGAAGCAAACCAGTGGCTTGGGAACTGTCGGTGGTGTATCCTCCATTCATCCCCTCTTTTGAGGTGGGTTTCCTGGAGAAATATAACATCCCCTCTAAGCCGAACACATTCTTTAAACAGCCGCTGCCGTTTAACCGGAGAGTTCAAGCCCCTAACATTCAAGGTTAGTACTCGTAACTTAGCCATACTCAGAACTATCTGGGTGAAAGGTAGCTAGCAGGCTTGTGGCAGAATGGATTCCCCCTATCCCCAACCTCCCCCCCACCTCCCCCCTCCCCTCCTCAGTCACCACCTCCCCCGTCTGCCCTGGATAGTAAGGCATGACAGACCAGACAGCTCCCCCCTCTCTTCACACATTTACAATACTTGTTAAACTATTAACAATACTAGCAATCATCCATCAAGTGTCCCGGCCCAGCTTCCACCAGAACAACAAGAGTAAAATAACCACACAAGGCAATCAATGTCCTCGAAGTCAGCCCTTCTCCTCCGACTGTGTTCCGGGCTTCCTCTGCCTCCTGAGACGCTTCTCTCCCACAGGTGCCCGCCATCTCTCCTCCACTAACGAGGACTGACTAGGCTTGCTCTGACCAGCTGCTGTTCCTTCTGACCAGCCGGCTTGCTTCATAAATTGCTGTGCTTCTTTAACAGTCCGAATGTAGGAGGAAACCCCTTCCCTGTTAAATTGTAATCCAAACGGATAAGTCCAGCGGTACTTGATCTGCTCTTCCCTCAACCGTTTAGTCAAGCCAGCCATCTCCCTCCTTTTCCGCATCGTGATGGCAGAGAGATCAGCATAGATCTCGATTTTCCCATGTGATCTCCTCTGCTTTCCTTGCAGCATTCATTATCTCAGTTTTTGTAGCGTATTCATGGAAACATGCTATAATGTCCCGCGGGCGCCCCTCTCTCTGTGGGCCCAGTGCTCTATGGGCCCTATCGATGTTCCAGCCCAAACCAGCACCCTCCACTCCGGCCTGGCCCAAGATCCCCTGCCCACCTGCTCCACAATTTTTGCACAGTCCTCCTTGCCATTGCTCTCCGGCACACCCCGGATGCGCAGATTGGACCTTCTCAATCTATTCTCCAGATCTTCGATTTTTCACCACATCTCCTCCTGCTCCCCCTCAAACTCTCCATATTTCGCTTGTACCTCTTTAAGTGCATTCTCCTGCTCTTCCACTTTATTCTCCACTTCCTCTAGCCTCTGCCCCACTTCGTGCACATCCATACGCAATTCCTCCATCCACGTCTGTGCCTCAGTTTTGAAGTGGGCCAAGTCTTGTCGGAGCGAGAAAAACCACTCCTGTAGCTCCCTTTTCAGGTCTGCGATTTCACTAGGCTGAGCTGCCTCTGTCGGTGTAGTCACTCCCTCCGGCACTGTACTCACCGGGCTTGCACATGGCGCCGCCATTTTATTCTTCCCCGCAGGCCCTCCTGGAGTCGCCTTAAAGGAGAAAGCTTTCAGGTCCGCTGCACTCTTTTTTGCCCCGGCCATCCTCTGGGGCACCCAGCCACTACTAACTCCGATATTGGAACGTTGGCTAGGCTCAGGACACTTTTTAAAACAAGTATTTAGTCTCCCTACGACGGAGCTCCATTTTCAGGCTGCCGTCTGTCTGTGACGTCACTTTCTCCAACAACTGATCTATCTTTACCCTTTCCACTCAGCATAGTTACTCAACTGTAACAGATGATCTCCGGGAACAGCAGGAATTTAGTCCTCACATATGGTATCGTCGGTACCGACGAAGCCTGCGCGGGAATGCTCCACAGGGTCCAATTAGGAAGCTTTTGGGAGCATCCCACAGCGCCTGCGTGCTGCCTTCCCCAACTGCCTCTCTCCAGTTGAGTTTAAAGCTGAGACAAAGAGAGAGAGAGAGAGGGAAAGAGAAAGAGATAGAGAGATACAACTCCTAGGGGAGGTGGGTGGGTTGTGAGGACTAAATTCCTGCTGTTCTCGGAGATCACCTGTTACAGGTGAGTAACTATGCTATCTCCAGGAACAAGCAGGAATGTAGTCCTCACATATGGGGACTCCCTAGCTTTAGATGCCAGGGAGAGACCCCAGACGTTGGGTGCCCCTGTGAAAGGGCTCCACTTCCCCCCATGGATCTCTGGCATCCAACCAGGGATGGCGGGTAGGAGTTGATTAGGTATGGAACAGGTGTTGGAGAACAGCCTGACCAAACAAGGCATCCCGGTGGGAGTCCTTGTCCAAGCAGTAATGGGCTGTAAAGGTATGAACCGAGGCCCAGGTGGCTGCTCGACAGATGTCGTCGATAGACACAGAGTGCAGATGAGCCATTGAAGCTGTCATGGCTCTCACATTGTGAGCTGTGACATGGCCCTCCAGAGGAAGATTCTTACTCTGATAGGCAAAGGAAATACACTGAGCAATCCAGTTAGACAGTGTTCTCTTGGAGAATGGAAGTCCCAAATGAGAAGGATCAAAAGCAACAAAGAGTTGAGAGGACTTCCTATGTTGCTGTGTTCTTTGTAAGTAAAAGGCTAAAGCTCTTTTACAGTCCAAAGTATGAAGATTTCTTTCTGCATTACATGCATGAGGCCTTGGAAAAAACACAGGCAAGTAGACTGCCTGGTTTAGATGAAAAGGCGAGACCACCTTTGGCATAAAGTGTGGATGAGTCCTAAGGACCACCTTATCATGATGGAACCTTGTATAAGGTGGATCAGCTACTAGTGCCTGCAACTCACTGATGCGACGTGCTGATGTGATTGCAATGAGAAAGATAACTTTCCAAGAAAGAAATTTCAATGAGGTAGTAGCTAAGGGTTCGAAAGGAGGCTTCATAAGCTGACCAAGAACCAGGTTTAAGTCCTATGCCACAGGTGGTGGCCTAATGGGAGGCATAGTTAGAAGGCCTCTCATAAATCTTGCTACAAGAGGATGGGAGGAAATAGGCTGTCCATTTAGAGGCCTGAAAGAAGCTGCAATAGCACTCAGATGGACTCTTACTGAGTTAGTCTTAAGCCCCTTGCGATACCTTTGGAATCATTACTGGAGTATCTCCTTCATTTATCCAGTGCAGGACTTAAGACCCTTCTGCGAGCACCAGATGGTAAACCTTTTCCACTTGAAAGCATAAGAGCGTCTTGTGGAAGGCTTCCTGGAAGCATAAAGGATATCCTTTACTTGCTGAGGGAGGTTAAGATCATGAAGATCTAGGCCTTCAGCAACCAAGCCCTGAGATGCAGAGAGTGGGGATTGGGATGCCATAACATTCCGTCCTCCTGAGACAGGAGATCTGGAGCAGACCCTAACTCCAGGGAGGGAGCTTGAGAGAGATGTAGAAGCAGAGGGTACCACACTTGCCGTGGCCAATGTGGAGCTATGAGAATCATACGGCCTCTGTCTCTCTGAAGCTTGAACAGGGTTTTGGGAATTAGGGGAATGGGTGGAAAGGCATACAGGAAGTCTTGACCCCAGTAAAGGAGGAAAGCATCCCTGGCCTGAGAGCCCTGAGGCAGAATTCTGGAACAGAACCGGGGATGTTTGGCATTCCACGGACTTGCAAAGAGGTCTATGTGCGGGGTTCCCCAAATTTGAAAAATCTTAGCCACCTGGTCAGCATGCAGAGACCACTCGTGTGGAAGCAGAACTCGACTGAGTCTGTCTGCCCAAGAGTTTTGTATGCCTGGAAGATACACTGCCAGGAGATGAATCTGATACTCTCTGGCGAGGGCCCATAGTCGCAAAGCTTCATTTGCAAAGCGACAGAGAGCCTGTTCTCCCCCCGGCTTGTTCACGTAGAACATGGCTACTTGATTATCCGTATGAATGAGGACTGTCTTGTAGCTGAGCAGGGTGTGGAACACTCAAAGAGCAAGGAAGATTGCTCTGAGCTCCAAGAGATTGATATGTAGATGAGTCTCCTGTGGAGTCCTGGTGCCTTGGGTGGAGAGGTCTTGCAGATGAGCTCCCCAAATCATCGCAGAAGCATCTGTTGTGAGAGTTGCCTGGGGTAAGGGTTGTTGAAATGGGGACCCCAGCAACAGGTTTTGAGTTGATTGCCACCATTGGAGAGACAAAATAAGGCGATTTGTGTTTGCTATTTTGTCTGACAGGCATCCTGATGCCTGGGTCCATTGAGTGGATAAAGTCCACTGGGCTGCTCTCATATGGAGGCGAGCATAAGGAACCACATGCACGGTAGATGTCATGTGGTCTAGTAGTTGTAGCATTTCTCGGGCAGTGAGGTTTTAGCACTGCTTGAGAAGCTAACTTCACCATGCGAAGGCAACAGGCCTGAGGAAAATAGGCCCTTGCTTTTCTGGTATCCAGCAAAGCTCCTATGAAGTCTAAAGACTGAGTGGGAGTTAGACTGGACTTTGGGATGTTTATGACCAGAGCCAAATACTGAAGAATACGCATTGTGCAAGATAGAGAAATCCTGGCCTCTGACTCTGATGGGCTCGAATGAGCCAGTCGTCTAATTAAGGGAAGACGAATATTCCCCGAGTGCGGAGAAATGGTGCTACCACAGCCATGCATTTCGTGAACACCCTTGGTGCAGAGGTCAGGCCAAAAGGAAGCACCCTGTACTGGCAGTGCTTTCCTTGAAAAAGGAACCGAAGGAACTTTCGGTGAGAATGACAGATGAGAACATGAGTGTACGCATCCTTGAGATCTAGAGAACAAAGCCAATCCTTACTCTGAAGGTATGGCAGCAGAGCTCCCAGAGAAATCATCTTGAATTTCTCCTTGAACAGGAATTTGTTCAATTCTCTGAGGTCTAAAAGAGGTCTGCATCCCCCTGTTTTCTTTGGGATAAGGAAATAGGGGGAGTAAAACCCTGTACCCTGTTGATGAATGGGTACTTCTTCTATTGCCCCTTGGGCAAGAAGCATAGTGACCTCTTGATCTAACAGGTTGATGAGAGAGGTCTGAGAATTGAACTGTCTTACCATCGTGGGAGGGGGCATGAACGAAA
Organism: Ichthyophis bannanicus; assembly: GCA_033557465.1. Taxonomy (NCBI): domain Eukaryota; kingdom Metazoa; phylum Chordata; class Amphibia; order Gymnophiona; family Ichthyophiidae; genus Ichthyophis; species Ichthyophis bannanicus. Next base: position 302,871,876 of record CM066032.1, on the reverse strand, counting down.
AGTGAAGCTTGTACCCCTCTTATGATGGAGTGTCCAATGTTCTGCTGTTATCTGCCCCCATCTGGGGGCAAAGTGACACAACCTTCCTGGAATGGTGGAAGGTTCTGGTCAATTGAGAGCCAGGAAGGCTAAGTTCTCTAGATGAAAGTCAAAGGCCTTGTGGAGGCTGAGACTGCTGAGACGGTTGAGGCTTAGCAGTCTTTGCTTTCCTTTGTTTAGGTGATTGTTGACTTTTTTGGCCAGATTGACCTGCAGAACGTCCCTGCTGGGAATAAGAGGGATAAAACCTTTTTGGAGAAGAATGGTTTCTTGAAAGATTTCTTTCTTGCAGGATCAGCTGTAGCTTTGGATAATCTGTCCAAAGTGGAGTTGTCAGCATCTAATTCATTGGCTTTCTCTTGCCAATTTTTGCCAAATAGATTCTCACCTGTACAAGGGATATTGCCCAGTTTGTCCTGCACCCAGAGCTCCAAATCGGATGCCTGGAGCCAGGCAATTCTACATGCACCTATGGCAATGGCAGAGGTTCTGCTTATGCACTCAAAACCGTCAAAAGCTGCACGGTTGACAAACTTAGACACATCCTGGGCATGTTTGACCAGTGTGAGAAAATCCTGCCTTCTATCCTCAGGAAGAAGAGGGCTCAAAACCTCTAAATCACCTTGACTTCCTTAAAGAACATTCCCATATATAAAATATAGGAACTGATCCGGGCAGAAAGCATGGAAGCCTGGAAAGTACGACGTCCAAAGGCATCCAGAGTTCTACACTCACGTCCTGGTGGATTAGAGGCATGCCTCTTTGCACTCCTGATCCTTCTCATAACTGATTCCACCACAATAGAGTGGTGAGGAAGCAGAGTCTTTTGGAAACCAGGACAAGGAGGGACTCGATACATGGTATACAGTCTATGAGGGTGAGGAGAGGTGGTAAGAGGTGTTTCCCACATCCTTAGCATGAGATCATGCAAGATCTCATGGATAGGCAAAGTAGCCGCCTCTTTAGGAGCTTGGGATATTGTAGAATCTCCAACTCCTTTGCCCTGGGCTCTGTTTCAGGAGTCACAGTAATGGAAAGACCCCGAGCCACCTCCCTGATAAAATCCTGAAAGGAGATATCTTCTGGAGGAGACATCCTGCGTTTAGGAGAGGAGGGTTCCTCCGGGAGAAGTATTCCGGTACCGACAGAGCTGTCAGAATCCTCAGTCCTCTGAGGATTCGAAGTACCTTCTGTCCGGATGCTCTTGAAGAGCCCGATACCCGTACCGACCGAAGTCGGTACCGGGGTATCGGTACCAGAAGGTATCGCATGACTGGGTACCGGCAACGCCGATACCGATGTCGATGCTATCGATACCGGTGCCGGTTGAACTGTCTGACACCGTTCCGAGGGCGTTGATGCCACAAGGAGAGCCGCCAGACTGCGTTCAATAGCCAGGAATCTCTGGTCTATCGACGCTGCCGATGCCTGGATGTCGGTACCGGAGGAAGCCTGGAACCCCAGAGCATGGCACCAGTAGTTCTGCCGAGGTCGAGGCCACGAGAATGTCCTGGAGCCCCGATAATGCTTTGGAAGCCAAAGCCTCCCGCCGGGGCAATTTTGCCGCTACAGAACCCTCAAGGGCAACGCCAGAGGCATCTCGATGCTTGGAAGGAGATCTACCCTTTGAGGACCGGCAAGACGTACCTTCTGTCCGGATGCTCTTGAAGATCCCAATTACCTGTACCGACCGAAGTCGGTATCGGGGGGAATCGGTACCGGTGTATCGGTACCGGAAGGCATCGCATGACTGGGTGCCGGCAAAGCAAACCCTGATGTCGATGCCGATACTGTCGGTACTGATACCGATGCTGGGGTCGGTACCGGTACAACTGTTTGATGCAGTTCCGAGGGTGTCGATGCTGCAAGGAGAGCCGCCAGACTGCGTTCAATAGGCAGGAACCTCTGGTCTATCGACGCTGCCAATGCCTGGGTATCGGTACCGGAGAAAGCAGCCGGTACCCCAGAGCATGGCACCAGCAGTTCTGCCGAGGTTGATGCCTCGAGAACATCCTGGAGCCCCGATAATGCTTTGGAAGCCGAAGCCTCCCGCCGGGGCAATTTTGCCGCTACAGAACCCTCAAGGGCAACGCCAGAGGCATCTCGATGCTTGGAAGGAGATCTACCCTTTGAGGACCGGCAAGACTTATGTTTAGTTATCTGAGATCCATGGGAGGAAGACGAAGCCCTGGAAGACGTCGATGCCACAGAAGCTGCATTGGAGGGAAAAAGGGTGCTGAGCTTAGCAGCCCGGTTTTGTCAACCCCTCTTGGACATCATGGCACAAGCCATACACTTGGAGATGGAGTGGTCAGGACCTAAACATTTAAGACACCACTCATGGGTGTCGGTGACAGAGATGGTACCGCCACACTTGGTGCACTTTTTGAAACCCGAAGCGGGTTTTTCCATAGTGGAGGAAATTTTGGGCCTAAAGCGCAAAATGGTGCGTGCATCTGGAAAAGAAAAGGTTGGAAAAAAATACCTTTTTTTTTTAATAAGAAAGAAAGGAGAACCGGTGGTACCGGTATAGCGTCGAGGAAGGCAGACGCGACCACAAAAAAGAAGGAGAATAAGGAAAAATGTTCTGCGGTGACAGGAATAACGACCTGCTGGCTCCGCGGAAAACTAAGAACTGGAGAGAGGCAGTTGGGAAAGGCGGAAAGGTAGCAGGCAGGCGCTGTGGGATGCTCCGAAAAGCTTTCTAACTGGACGCTGGGGAGCATTCCCGCACAGGCTCTGTCGGTACCAACGATACCCATATGTGAGGACTACATTCCTGCTTGTTCCTGAAGATAGCCCTTTTCTCTCTGCTTTTTATCTTTTAACCAGTTCCTGATCCCAATACTATACTGCCTCCAATCCCATGACTATTTAAATTTCCCCAAGAGTCTCATGAAGGACCTTGTCAACGGCTTTCTGAAAATCCAGATACACTATATAATCAACCGACTCAACTTTATTTACTTGATTATTCACACCTTCAAAAATGCACAGTTACTTACCTGTAACAGGTGATCTCTGGGAACAGCAGGAATAAGTCTTCACATATGGGTACGTCGGTACCGACGGAGCCTGCGCGGGAACGCTCCCCAGCGTCCAAAAAGAAAGCCTTTGGGAGCATCCCACACGCATGCGCGCTGCCTTCCCGCCTAAACACTTCCCTCTCATAAGTTGGGTTTGTAGCTGAGACAGAAGGAGGGAAGTAGACAAATTAGATAGATAGAGAGAGAGAGAGAGAGAGAGAGAGAGAGAGAGAGCGAGCAACTCCTAGGGGAGGTGGGTGGGTTGTGAAGACTTATTCCTGCTGTTCCCAGAGATCACCTGTTACAGGTAAGTAACTGTGCTATCTCCAGGAACAAGCAGGAATGAGTCTTCACATATGGGGACTCCCAAGCTAAGATGCCTGGAGGAGACCCCAGCTTGCTGCAAATCTAATGGATGGGCCATGCTTATTCCTCAGAACCTCAGGCATCCAAGGGATGGAGGGTAGGAGTTGAATTAGAAAGAAAAAAGGGTGCTGTGGAACAGCTTGACTAAACAAGGTATCCAGAGGGGAGTCCTTGTGTAGATCATAATTGTTTGAAAAAATTGAACCACAATTTTCTAATGTGGATCTTACTCAAAAGTATTGCAAAAGTATCTGCTGAGGCTAATATAAGTCTGTAGTTGAGAGCCAGTACATTATCCTCAAAGAAATTCCCTCACTGTGACGTAGAGGAAAAATAAATTTTGCAATACAGGAAGAGATAAGAAGCCTTAATGGCTAGAACGAACCCCAGAAGAAAAAAGTGGGGGAGTTTAATGAGAATGGACTCTGGAGAAATAGCTAAAGCTTCTGTAAAGTCCAAAGTTTGAACTCCTTGTCCTTGGAGCAAAATAAGGCCCTAGGAAGGAGTGAAGATAAGTCTGACTGGTTTGGAGGAAAAGGTGGAAATACCCTTTGCAGAAAAAAGGATAGGTCTTTAAGACCCCCTTTATCCAAATAAACAAAGACATTTGTACTAGGTGTTGGGCCTCCAATTTCTTGAAGATCAGTAAAGTCTTTCGTAAGTGATGTCACTTATGATAGTGACTTTACATGGAGAGCTTCAGATGGGACGGAACCAAAAAGGTAATAGTAAAGAAGGTATTTCCTAATTTACCATAGAAATTGGTTGTCCATTAAGTTTTATGATATGCTGGGACAGCATTAATATGGACAGTAAACAAATCTTTCAAAGTCAGATGTTCTATAGAGATTGACCCAATAACAAGAAGGATTAAGACCTACATGAGAATATTGATGGAGAATCTCTGTCTGATGAAAAATGGAAGAACTATAGAGAAAGGTTTCATGGAAACCGGTATTATGTTCTTCACTTACAAGGAGAGGACTAGATTACTTTAAAAAAAGATCTAGCCCCTGAACAACCAGGTCTCGAGACGTACGTGAAGGAGTGCAGAGGAGATCCTTAGTCTTAAGACAGCAAGTCTGGATCCTTCTATAACTTCAAGTAGTAGCTGGAGAGAAAGACGCAATATAGGGGATACCATGTTTGCCTCTCTATGAGGGCAATATGAGTATCATGCACTCTTTTGTTCATCATAAGCTACAATGAAGTATAGGGAATTAGAAGGAAAGTAGTGAATAAGGACCGACTGCAGTGAAAGGAATGCATCCCTGTTGTAGAAGTTCCAGTGAGATGTGGAACAACCCAGGGAATTGTACAATTCTCAACGCTTTCACGTGGTCTAAGCCCTGGTTACTTTTCCTTAAAAGGAAATTTTTAAGGAAGATGGTAAGATTAGGAAAAAACCAGTCATGTAGGAGCATGACTGGGCAGAGTCTACCAGCTGAAGCCCTTTTTAACCATCTGGAAGCTACCTACTAGGAGCAGCTCTGAGGCTCTCTGGCAAAGGCCCATAGTTGCAGAGCTTTCTTGTATAATTGCAGATAGCATTTTGTAGGTTGCTTAGATCTGGCTGTTTAATTGCCAGTGTGCAACCTAATCTATTCTGTTGGAGCCAAAAAGAATTGAAGGTGGCTAAGAATAGTAGACAGGCCTGATGCCTGCAACAAAAAATTGTCCAAATGGGCTCTGGAACCTCTCTTGGAGTTATGTTATTAAGGCAGCAGAAAAAAGTTAAATCCTATAGGTTGGAGAGAACCGACAGACAATTTGGAGTGGTAATACTCAATTTCTATCTGATAAGCTGCCTTAAAGAAGTATCTGAGAAGGTTAGCTCAAAGATACACAGAGAAAATGGACCGCAAAGGGGAAGAAAACTCTGTATGGAAACTACTTACTGGAGTAGGTATTGGAGAAAAACCTATGGACTTAGAGGATAAGCCCTCCAGTTGATTAGTAGTACTCTTAGAGACTGAAAGTCTGGACTAAGAGGGATAGAAAGTAATACAGAGTTGGGAGGACTTACAATTTGGTAAGTCTTTGAAGATGTAGGGTCCCCTTGCGGTTAAAAGTATATGATATCTTCATACAGAAAACTGTCAAGGTGAAGGATATAGCTCACCTTGTTAGTTGTTAGGTCTCCCTTTCTTTTAAAAGGAGAAACCTCTTATCTCTAGGGTATGATGGTCCTTAATAGCTCTTGGTGCTAAAAAGATGGATTTCTCTTGTGGTAAGAGAGTCATGCCCAGAGTCGAGGATTGAATCAATGTATGACTGGTATCTCAGCATGGATGAGATGAGCCTTAGATACTTCTGTTAAAAAGAAGTAGGCTTAGAGGTTCTAAACCTCACACAGAAAAAACAGAGAATAGAATTATCAGAAACCCTGCGACTGCTGGGCTTACTGAGGCTGTTGAGGTGTTGATTTTCTTAGCCTGGTTTGATGTTGCCTGTCTTTGGAAACATCTGTATGATGGGTAGGACATGGATAAAACTTTTTTCCCCTAGGGGGATAAAGCTTTTTATTGGCTGGGATAAAGGAAATTTTTGACAATCCTCTGACAGTAAAAGCATCAGTGTTTAACTGAGTAGCTTGAAATAAAGCATCCTTGTTAAAGAGATTTTCACCAGTACAAGGAGTATTTCCCAGCCTTTCTTGTACCCATCTGTCCAAGTCTGAAGCTTGGAGCCAGGCCAGGCGTCGTGCTCCTATGGCTATAGCAGAAGTTCTGCTAATAGACTCAAAACAGTCTAGGGAAGCATGATTAAGGAACTTAAGAGATATTTTGAGCATGATTGACTAGTAAGAAATAGTTTGCTCCCTTATGCTCTTGAATGAAAGGATTCAAAAGCTTTAAGCTCTTTGTGACCTCTTCAAGAGACAATCCCATGTAGAAAATATATGATATAATCCTTGCTGAATGCATGGATGCCTGGAAGCATCGACGTCCAAAGGCATCTAAAGTCCTAGACTCACGACCTGGCGGATAAGAGGAGTGCTTCTTTGCACTCTTAATACGCCTCATTGCTGATTCTACAACAAACGAATGATGAGGAAGTTGAGTCTTTTGAAAACCTGGAGAAGGTGGCACTTTGTACCTAGTTTCAAGTGTCTGAGAATGTGGTGATACCGTTAAAGGAGTTTCCCATATCTTTAAAAGTAGATCTTGTAAGATCTGATGCAAAGGAAGCATGATTAGCTCCTTTGGCAACCAGGGGGATTGCAGGGTCTCTGAATCCTCTGGTAAGGACTCTTCACCAGGTATAGAAATGGCAAGTAACTTCGTCATATCAAGCACAAAAGCTTGAAAAGAAATCTCTCGAGGAGGACCCTCTAAAATGAGGGGTAAAGGCTAGACTTGTTAAAGATTCAGCCTTGGTACCAATGGGCTCATCCCAGTCATCGGTATCGGAAGACTTGAAAGGATGAAGCATCGGATTCTCCCTAAATCGATGTCTTCGGTACCACTCGAAGTCGGTACCGAGACGAGTCGGTATCGAATCATCCATGCTAGGGATAGATTCCAGGCTCGGCATCGAAGGAATCGAGTCTGTCAAAGCAAGCATGGACGGTACTGACGCCGATGTCGATACCGGTACTGAAGGCGATACCAATACTGGAGGAGCGGTCTGCAGCCACTCTGATGGTACCGAAGTAACCGAGGGCGCTAGACTAAGTTCATCGGTGAGGAGTGTTTCATCCATCACTGTAGCCGATGCCGGGGTGTCGGTACCGCTCGAAGCAGCCACAACCACCGAGCATGGCCCAGGTATGTTCACCGAGGTGAGAACCCCCGGGAACGACCTGAAGCCCCGTTAATGCTTTGGAGCCCGAAGACTCCTGCCGGGGCTTTATTGCCAAAATGTCCTTGAGGGCAAAGCCGGAGCAATCTCGATACTGGAAAGGAGATCTACCACTCGAGGACTGGTTAGTCTTTACAGACTTTTGTTTGGTTACCTGATTGTGGAGATATTCTATCTGGTGACATCGAGTGCAATGTGAACCGGGTATCGAGCTGTGCTCGATTCTGAAGATTTCTTCTGTTTGAAGTCCAGCAGGAAAGACACTACAGTGAGCAATGGTCAGGACCCAAACATTTTAGACACCAAGTATGGGTGTCTAAAAGAATATTTGTACCGCCATACTTAGAGCATTTCTTAAGGGTAGTGGCTGGCTTTTCCATAGTGGAAAGAAATGGAGGCCTAGTGGCCTAGAAACTGACAGACACTAACAGGAAAAAATTTCTGTCGGAAAGAAGAAATTATTTAGAAAAACAAAATAAAAGCACCGGTGGTACCGGTGGCATCGAGGGAAGGCAGACGCGACCACAAAAAAGTAAGAATAAAAAGAAGAATTTTCTGCGGTGACAGGAGTACGTCCTGCCGGCTCCGCAGAAAACAGAAAACTGATGAGAGGGAAGTGTTTAGGCGGGAAGGCAGCGCGCATGCGTGAGGGATGCTCCCAAAGGCTTTCTTTTTGGATGCTGGGGAGCGTTCCCGCGCAGGCTCCGTCAGTACCGACGTACCCATATGTGAAGACTCATTCCTGCTTGTTCCTGGAGATAAATAAAACCAGATTAGTAAGACAAGACTTTCCTTGGCTAAATCCATGTTGACTTTCTCCCATTAAATCATGACTATCTACATGTTCAGTAATTTTATTTTTTAAAATGGTTTCTACCATTTTGCCCGGTACTGATGTCAGGACCACCAGTGTGTAGTTTCCCGGATCACCTCGGAATCTTTTTTAAAAATTGGCGTTACACTAGTCAGTCTGCAATCTTCTGATATTACAGATAATTTTAATGCTAGTTCACAGATTACTAATAGTAAGTCTGTAATCTAATATTTCAATTCTTTCAACACCCTTGGATGTATAGCATCCGGTACAGGTGATTTGCTATTCTTCAGTTTATCAAACAGGCATGGGTAACTTCCCTACATCATCTTCAGTAAAGACCAAAGCAAAGAATTCATTCAGTGTCTCCGCTATTGCCTTGCCCTCATTTAGCGCCCCTTTTACCCCTCTATCATCCAATGGTCCAACCGACTCTCACTGGTTTTTTTTGCTAGAAATGTACTTGAAAAGAGTTTTTATGGTGCATTTTTGCTTCCATGCAAGCTTTCTATAAAATTCTCTCTTTGCCTGCCTTTTCAAGTGCCTCGCATCTATCTTGCCAGTGCTTATGTTGTTTCCTGCTTTTGTCATTTGGCTCCTTTCTCAATTTCCTGAAAGATGTTTTTTGGCAACAGCCTCTCTGACCTCTCCTTTAAACCATGCTGGCAGGTTTTTGGCCTTCCTTCCATTTTTCTTAAAGCGTGGAATACATTTGGTCTGGTTTTCAAAATAGTACTTTTAAACACCATTGCTTGATGTAAATCTTTAACCTTTGCAGTTATTAGTTTTTTCTTAACTATTTTCCTCTTTTTTATCATAATCTTCCTTTTGAAAGTTAAAAGATAGTACTGTGGATTTCCTTGCCATCCTTCTTCCATTTATTAAATCAAATGTGATCATGCTATGATCACTATTGCCAAGTGGCTCCAAAACCCTCACTTCTAGTACCAGATCCTGTGTTCCACTAAGGACTAGGTAGAAAAAATAATTTTATTTTTAATTTAGTGTATGGCATGTGTCAGTTTTTTTTTAAATTAACATGCTGTCTTTATATGCATCTTTCTGTTTCTCTGGTGTTGCACTACATGTAGCGCCTGGCTTCTTTGGGGTTCAGTGGAATTTTTGTCTACATATTTCTATTTTTGGTGACAGTCTATGTTCTAAATGTGAGACTGAAGCCAGGTGTTGTAACCCCTTCAAGTGAGGGCAGGGGTTTCCTCAATTCTTTAAGCCTGATCCTCCATACGGTGAGAAAAAGAGACATGACACAGATTCAAAATTAATCTGGAGCTTCAGATGGAAAACAACCAGTGGTCATGAACTTGCATAGCTTCTTCCTGGTTGATTTGAATTCCTTTTCTCTGAAGCCTGTTTTTATTGGGTAATAAGTAAGTCATTCGTAAATCTAAAATAACACAAGGTGTTGCTAGAATTCTTTCACAGAGCAAGAGCTGATTACAAATGTGTTGAACAAGATTTACTTAATCAAAATGAAAGTTGTCTGAACTGCAAAACTGCAGAAAGTACGCTATGCCAACAGTGATCTATGGTTGACTATACATTGACCTATAGTATTATGATTTATAGTTCATGGCCTGCTTCCGCTTATGCCAGCATTAGTTATTTTAGAGCAATTACACAGTTCTTATGACCACTGTGTCTAATTCTATTTTAAAAGCAGTAGGTGAAAAGCTGAACACGTGAGTGACTGTCACTGTCATCAAAATTCATCTGATCAGCACATAGTAGAGGTCTGTGTTAAGAAGTACATCTAACTTCAATTACATATTAGGGATTTTGGTATCCCTCTATCTGTCCATTCCAACACCAGGTAATGTTATCAATGAGTTTCTATATATAGCTCTGTAGTAATATGGCTTGTTCAGTTATCCTGGTAGATGTAGGATTTTCTAGGGCTCACAGCAATATTTATGGTGCTGCCTTTTTCTAGGAAGGCTCCTTGTTGTAGGAATTTTGGAAGTTAGTGCTGTTATGAATGGTAGATTTGGGGCAACTTCTCCAAATGGGTTAGTTTTGCGCATGCTATGACCGTCATGAACCTCATTTCTAAGTTAGGGTATGTGGAGTATGATCTCAGTCTCTCATATATACTGCTAATTCTTGGCATAGCACTTGCATTGTGCCAAAGAGAGCCTCCCTCTTGAGTTTGTAAAATGTTATGAGTATGGGTAATTCATCAGGGTGTGCTTGGAAATGCTTAAGCAAGCCTGTGGCACCCAACTCAGTATCTTTCTGACACATTGTCTTGGTATCAGACTGCATTTTTTGGTACTTAACGATCTTCTCCTTCTTAATGCAATTCACAGAATAGTTGCTTGAAACTGACACTATAATCAATTCCACTCTGGTTTTGAGTCCTGTCTCGTTGTGCTCACTGTAACTTCCATTCTGCTTACACTCAGGGATAGCAGTGGCTTTCCCCAGGTCTATCTTAACAACAGACTATTGACTTTTTCTCCAGGAACTTGTTCAAACCTTTTTTAAACCCAGCTACACTAACTGCTTTATCACCACCTCCTCTTTTGTTGGATTTATAAAAGAGCTTTGCAACCATACATGCAGAGAGAGAGGCAGTAGTATCTGTAGCAATAACAACAGGTGAGATAAGAGGCATGGCAAGCTAAATGGTTGTAATCTTTGTAGATCTATTTTTGGTTAAATAAATACAATGATTTTATTTTCTTCAACCACATTAACCCTTTGACTATTACAGCCTGCTCATACGATGTTAAATATTTGCTCCTCAGTACTTGTTTTAATTCTAGCTAGACATTTGCTCCTTCCCTGCAATTGTCTTGTTACAATATTTGTTTTAAAAGAGTAATACAAGCATCATGTAAACGGAGTTCATGAAGGAGTTTTGGGAAAGGGGTGGTGCAGTCTACCATTAATAGTAATGAAGGAAGGGAGCACCGATATGTAGGTTGCAGTGGGGCGCTAGAGACCCTAGCACTGGCGCTGCCTCCCCCTCTTCTCTAGAATGTTGCCAGTTCCTGACAAATATAAATCCCTCTTTCCATCTCATCTGTGCATCGAGACTCCAGAGCTCTGCCTGTCTCTCAGGGCCTGTATGAGGAACGGGAAGCATTTCTGACAATGCTACTCTGAAGGTCTTGGATTTCAGCTTTCAAACTAATAGGCTAAATTTAGTTTCCAGAACCACCCTCCCACACTTTCCTAAGTCAGTAGTGACCACATGTACCAAGACAGCTGATTACTCCCCAGCACTGTCTATAATCCTATCTAGGTGACGTGTGAGGTCTGCTACCCGTAACAGGCAGGCAAGCGACCAAGCAATCCTCATACCCCCCAAACCCCCCCCCCCCCAAGCCATCCATCTATCAACATGCCTAATAATCCAATTACCAACTAAAATTGCTATCCTAACCCTTCCCTCCTGGGCTGAAGTCCTTGGAGACATATCCATGATCTAAGAGGATACTGCATCCCCTGGAGATCTAGCTACAGGATCATTTCCTGCCACACCACATTTTATGCTCTCCTTCTAAGTGACCTATCTCCTCCAAGGCAGCACTGAGGCTGCCAGACAAGAGATGGAATTTTTCTACTTGGTCCCTGTAAATCTTGTCTATATACCTCTCTGCTTTCCTCAAAGTCTGCTACCCTAGCCTCCAGACATTGGACTTGTTCTCTGATAGCAAGGGGCTCGTTGGGGGCAATTTCTTCAAATGGGTTAGTTTGATGCATGCCATGATGGTCATGAACCTCACTCTTAAGCTAAGGTGATGTCATCCCACGTGTGTGTGACGAATGGAATGTGGGTATATACAGGTAATAATCAGCTGAAACATAGTGCTGTGTTGGTTGGAGAACTGAATAAGGTGATATATTACTTACCAGATAATGTCCTTTCTTCAAGTCCTGCTAGACCCCAATCCAGACAAGTAGGCTGTGTTTCCCTACCAGCGGATGTGGAGACAGAAAACATTCCAGGGAGCTGGACCGAGGGAGAGCTCTAGATGTGGTGTATTTAGATTTTAGTAAAGCCTTTGACACTGTTCCTCACAGGCGACTTATAAACAAACTGAGCACCCTAGGGATGGACCCTAAAGTTACTGCTTGGGTTAGAAATTGGTTGGGTGGGAGGCGACAAAGAGTACAAGTAAATGGAGCTCACTCTGAGGAGAAGGATGTTACCAGTGGTGTGCCCCAGGGATCTGTCCTTGGTCTGATTCTTTTTAACATCTTTGTTAGTGATATAGCGGAAGGGCTGTCGGGTAAGGTTTGCCTCTTTGCGGATGATACCAAAATCTGCAATACAGTAGACACCCAGGAAGGTGTAGATAACATGAGGAGGGATTCTAGCTAAGCTTGAAGAATGGTCTAGAATTTTGCAGCTGGGATTTAATGTTAAAAAATGTAAGGTCATGCATTTGGGCTGCAGCAATCCAAGGGAGCAATACAGTATAGGAGGTAAGAACATAAGATATGCCATACTGGGTCAGACCAAGGTCCATCAAGCCCAGTATTCTGTTTCCAACAGTGGCCAATCTAGGTCATATGTACCTAGCAGTTTCCCCAAGGGACACAGGTTCCACAATGCTTGTATTGGTTCAAGCATTGATATCCTGGGTCCCTTCTTAATAATGGCTTATGGACCTTTCCTCCAGGAACTTGTCCAAACCTTTTTTAAACCCAGCTACACTAACAGCCTTTACTACATCCTCTGGTAAATTCCAGAGTTTGATTACACGTTGAGTGAAAAAATATTTTCTTTTATTAGTCTTAAATAGTTTACCCTGTAGCTTCATTGCATGTCCCCTAGTCTTTCTATATTCTGATAAGGTAAACAATCGATCTACGCTTCCCCGTTCCACTCCGCTCATTAATTTATAGACTTCTATCATATCTCCCCTCAGCCGTCTCTTTTCCAGGTTAAAGAGCCCTAACCTTTTTAGCCTTTCTTCATAGGAGTATCCTTCCATCCCCTTTACCATTTTGGTGGCTCTTCTCTGAACCTTTTCTAATAACTCTATATCCTTTTTAAGATACGGCGACCAGAATTGCACACAATATTCAAGGTGCGGTCTCACCATGGAACGATATAGAGGCATTATAATATCCTTTGTTTTATTTTCCATTCCTTTCCTTATCATACCTAGCATTCTATTTGCTCTCTTGGCCGCCGCTGCACACTGGGCCGAGGGTTTTAACATGGTATCCACAATGACGCCTAAATCTTTTTCCTGGGTAGTGGTTCCTAATGTGGAACCTTGCATCGTGTAACCATAGTTTGGGTTGTTCTTCCCTAGGTGCATAATCTTGCACTTGTCCACATTAAATTTCATCTGCCATTTTGATGCCCAGTCTTCCAATTTATCAAGATCCTCTTGCAATTTTCCACAATCCTCTTGGGTTTTAACAACTTTAAATAGTTTTGTGTCATCTGCAAATTTGACAACCTCACTCGTTATTCCACTTTCCAGGTCATTTATGAATATGTCAAAAAGCAGCGGACCCAGCACAGATCCCTGGGGTACACCACTATTCACCTTTCTCCATTGGGAAAATTGGCCATTTAGCCCTACCCTCTGCTTTCTATCTTTTAACCAGTTCCTGATCCACAACAGTACACTGCCTCCTATCCCATGACTCTTTAGTTTTGCCAAAAGTCTCTCATGAGGGACCTTGTCAAAGGCTTTCTGAAAGTCCAGATACACAATATCAACCGACTCACCTTTGTCCACCTGATTATTCACTCCTTCAAAAAAACATAACAGATTAGTAAGACAAGATCTTCCTTGTCTAAAGCCATGTTGGCTGTCTCTCATTAGTTCATTAGTACTTTTGTCCACTAAAGAAGAGCGGGACCTAGGCATGGTTGCGTCAGATGATCTTAAAGTAGCTGAACAGGTAGAAAAGGAGACGGAAAAAGCTAGAAGGATGCTTGGGTGCATACGGAGAGGAATGACTAGCAGAAAAAAGGAAGTGATAATGCCTCTGTATAAGTCTTTGCTGCGACCTCATTTGGAGTATGGTGTGCAATTCTGGAGACCGCACCTTCAAAAGGACGTGAACAGGATGGAGTCGGTGCAGAGGGTTACTACTAAAATGATTAATGGGCTTCATTATAAAGCATATGAGGACAGACTTAAGGATCTTAATATGTACACCTTAGAGGAAAGGCGGGATAGATGTGATATGATTGAGATGCTTAAATACCTCCGTAGCATAAATATTCAGGGAGAGAGCCTCTTTCAATTGAAAGCAAGTTCTGCTACGAGGGGACATGGGATGAGGGTGAAGGGAGATAGATTCAGGAGTGATATGCGGAAATATTTCTTTACAGAAAGAGTAGAGGATCCGTGGAATAGTCTCTCAGTGGAGGTGGTAGAGATGAGGACAGTAACTGAATTCAAAAAAGCATGGGACCAACACAGAAGATCTCTAAAAGGTAAAAAGTGGACTGTTGTAGTTGTTGTTATGGAAGGACAGACTAGATAGGCCATGTGGTCTTTTTCTGTCATCATGTTTCTATGTTTCTATGACATCATCGTGCCATTACCAGCCTGAGCCCTTAGGGGCATAATTCAGTATCCATACCTAAGCAATATCAGGAATCTCTGACCACACACAACCTCAGAGAAGATAAAGTTTAACAGAACAGAAAACATAACTGTGTACAGCATCTGCTTCAACAGAAAGCTTGTCAGAAGGTTATAAGGCCAGAGGGTCAACCACCGAGAATACAGTGGACCGGACAGTTTCCAGGACAGGTTTTGGACTGTTTTTAGCAGAACTCAAGGAAAGCACAGTTGCTTACCTGTAACAGGTGATCTCTGGGAACAGCAGGAATAAGTCTTCACATATGGGGTATCGTCGGTACCGACGGAGCCTGCGCGGGAACGCTCCCCAGCGTCCAGTAAAAAAGCTTTTGGGAGCATCCCACAGCGCCAGCGTGCTGCCTTCCCGCCTTTCCCAACCGCCTCTCTCCAGTTCAAGTTTTAAAGCTGAGACAAAGAGAGAGAGAGGAAAGGAAAGATAGAGAGATACAACTCCTAGGGGAGGTGGGTGGGTTGTGAAGACTTATTCCTGCTGTTCCCAGAGATCACCTGTTACAGGTAAGTAACTGTGCTATCTCCAGGAACAAGCAGGAATGAGTCTTCACATATGGGGACTCCCTAGCTATAGATGCCAGGGAGAAATCCCAGGTTGTGTGTCCTTGAAAAGGACTCTACCTCCTCCCATGGATCTCTGGCATCCGACCAGGGTAGGTGAGTAGGAGTTGATTAAGAATGGAACAGGTGTTTGAGAACAGCCTGACCAAACGAGGCATCCCGACGGGAGTCCTTGTCCAAACAGTAATGGGCTGTGAAGGTATGAACCGAGGCCCAGGTGGCCGCTCGACAGATTTGGTCGATGGACATAGAGTTTAGATGAGCCATTGAGGCTGCCATGGCTCTCACATTGTGAGCTGTGATATGGCCCTCCAGAGAATTGTTCCTACTCTGGTAGGCGAAAGAAATACACTGAGCAATCCAGTTGGACAGTGTTCTCTTAGAGACTGGAAGTCCTAAATGAGAAGAATCAAAAGCAACAAAGAGTTGAGAAGACTTTCTATGTTGCTGTGTTCTTTGTAAGTAAAAAGCGAGAGCTCTCTTACAATCCAAGGTATGAAGATTCCTCTCTGCACTTGATGCATGAGGTCTTGGAAAAAAGACAGGTAAATATACCTCTTGGTTCAGATGAAAAGGCAAGACCACTTTAGGCATAAAGTGTGGATTGGTCCTGAGGACTACCTTATCATGATGGAACCTTGTATAAGGTGGATTAGCCACCAAAGCTTGCAACTCACTGATGCTGCGTGCTGAGGTGACTGCAATGAGAAAAACAACTTTCCAAGAAAGAAATTTCAAGGAGGTGGTGACTAAAGGTTCAAAGGGTGGCTTCATAAGCTGGCCAAGAACCAGGTATAAGTCCCATGCCACTGGAGGTGGTCTAATGGGAGGTTTAGTTAAAAGAAGGCCTCTCATGAATCTTGCTATAAGAGGATGAGAGGAAATAGGTTGTCCATTGAGAGGCTTGAGGGACACTGCAATAGCACTCAAATGGACTCTCTTACTGAATTCGTTTTCAGACCTGCATGGGATAGATGCAGGCGGTACTCTAGTAGAGAATTCAGAGGTATTGCAAGAGGGTTTAGACCCTTCCCTGAACACCAAATGGTAAATCTTTTCCATTTGAAAGCATAGGAACGTCTAGTAGAAGGCTTTCTAGAGGCATGAACAACATCTCTGACTTGCTGAGAGAGATGAAAATCTTGAAGGTCTAGGCCCCCAGCAACCAAGCCCTGAGATGGAGCGACTGGGGGTTTGGGTGCCACAACGTTCCCTCTTCCTGGGACAGAAGGTCTGGTGCAGAGCACAAGTCCAGGGAAGGAGCCTGAGAGAGATGCAGAAGTAGAGGGTACCACACTTGGCGTGGCCAATGTGGTGCTATGAGGATCATGGTCCCTCGATCTCTCTGAAGCTTGAATAGTGTTTTGGGAATTAGAGGAATTGGTGGAAAGGCATAAAGGAAATTCTTGACACCAGTGAAGGAGGAAGGCATCCTTGGCCTGAACTCCCTGACACGGAATTCTGGAACAGAACCGAGGAAGTTTGGCATTCCACGGACTTGCAAAGAGGTCTATGTCCGGGGTTCCCCAAATTCGAAAAATCCTGGCTACCTGGTCCATGTGGAGGGACCGCTCGTGTGGAAGCAGAACTCGACTGAGTCTGTCCGCCCAAGAGTTTTGAACGCCTGAAAGATATACTGCCAGAAGATGGATGTGATGCTCTCTGGCGAAGGCCCACAGTCGCAAAGCTTCGCTGCAAAGCGACAGAGCCAGTCCCTCCCTGCTTGTTTACATAGAACATGGCTACTTGGTTGTCCGTATGGATGAGGACTGTCCTGTAGCTGAGCAGGGAATGGAACACTCTGAGAGCTAAGAATATTGCTCTGAGTTCCAAGAGATTGATATGCAGAGAAATCTCCTGTGGAGACCAGATGCCCTGGGTAGAGAGATCCTGTAGATGAGCTCCTCAGCCCATTGGAGAAGCATCTGTTGTCAGAGTTGCTTGGGGTAGCGACTGCTGAAAAGGGGACCCCAACAACAGATTTGGAGGGGACTTCCACCATTGGAGAGACCAAAATAGGCGACTGGAGTTTGCTATTTTGTCTGACAGGCAACCTGATGCCTGAGTCCATTGGGTGGACAAAGTCCAATGAGCTGCCCTCATGTGAAGGCGAGCATATGGATCCACATGCACGGTGGATGCCATGTGGCCTAATAGTTGTAACATTTCTCGAGCAGTTAAATGACACTAACTGCATCTGGGAGGCTAACTGCACCAAGCGTAGGCAACGGGCCTGAGGAAGATAGGCCCTTGCAGTTGTGGTATCCAGCAAGGCCCCTATAAACTCCAGAGACTGAGTAGGGGTGAGATGGGATTTTGGGATATTTATTACCAGTCCCAAATACTGAAGGACACGCATTGTGCAGGTTTAGACAAATCTGGGCCTCTGACTGGGATGGAGCTTGAATGAGCCAGTCGTCCAGATAATCATGGAGCCCACTCATACCAAAGGAAACATTCTTGACATGGTCTTCGTTCCACAATCTGTTTCTGAACAAAACAGCAACATTGTAAAATCGATCACCGATGTACCATGGTCAGACCATAAACTCATAAACCTACAAATTCCCCTGAGCAACACTCATCTTCTTAACAACAGAAAACTGAACAACCCATCTAGAGCCTCAACAAGAGGCTTTCGACCTTTCAACAGGGAACTTATACTGTCAAGCACCCAACCACTCCTCAATGACTCAACACTCAACCTTGATGAGTCAATCGCCGCCTGGAACAACAGCCTCAACACCGTTGCTCAACTACCACACAAAAAGAACATATCAAGGAAAAGAACCTCTGCTCCGTGGTTTTTCCCCGAACTGCGGTCTTCCCTTACACACCTACGAAGACTCGAAAAACGCTGGCGCCGATCACTATCCATCGATGATCATACAGCCTACAATCTCCACCTAGCAACTCACCGCGAGGCAATCATAACCAGAAAGAAGCAATATCACACGGATACACTCAAAAGATCACTTAAACCTTGTGACCTTTTCAATTTAGTCAAATCACTATCAAAGGAACCATCCTCCGAACAAAAGGAAGATATTCACCCACAAGAATTTGCTGACTACTTGCAATCAAAACTTCTACAGACAGACGAGCTCTCAAAAACCAATGTACAAGAAACATCCTGCCTAACATCCCTGTCTGCACTTGCCACACCTTCTGCCAAACACATCGAAGACACAATCACCTCACTCGACACTACCACTGCGCAAACCGATCCTTGCCCAGCCTTTTGGATAAAGGATCTTCTAAGTGCATTTAGCCCTTTCATTGCAAAAATCATGAACCTCTCATTTACAACTGGCTCCTTCCCCTCTGCACTAAAGCTAACATCCATCAGACCTCTGCTAAAAAACGCCAAACTAGACCCAAAACAGCCTGACTCTTACAGGCCTATAGCCAGTATCCCCCTCTTAGCAACGATTTTTTAGAAAGAGGCACAACGTCAAATCCAAGACCACATAGATTCCGCAGCCCCTCTAGACCACTTTCAACATGGCTTTAGAGAATACCATGGCGTGGAAACACTGCTTACCACCCTCTTCAATGATGTTCTCACTACCATAGACAACATCCGGCAAGGCGTTGTACTAATCTTCTTAGATATAGCAGCAGCGTTTGATTCGGTAAACCATGAGATTCTCCTCGGGCAACTAAAAGAGAAAGGCATCTGCGACTCCGCACTTGAATGGTGTAAATCGTACCTCGACACCAGAATGCAATACGTAAAATCTGCAACAGGAGAATCAAAACTCTTCCATCAAAAACAAGGCGTCCCGCAAGGATCCTCTCTTTCATCTCTCATGTTTAACATATATATGCAGCCTATCTGCAATATCATCAGATCATTCAATGTGAAATGTATGATATACGCAGATGATATCCTACTCTACATGCCATTTTCCACAATGCAAATGAATTTATTGCCTATAACAAATTGCTTCGACGCAGTATCAGAATGGCTCCTGTCACAGAACCTCTGCATTCAACATAAGAAAACTGAGGTTCTCTTTATCACAAGAGACCCCAACTTCATTCCACCACCACATATAAGTGTTAAGGGAGCTGATCTATGCACTAAGGAAACAATAAGATACCTCGGAGTCACACTTGACCATCGTCTCAACATGAAATCACACAAATAATATTGTAAAAGCTGTGTACTTCAAGATACGCACGCTCAGGCACCTACACTCCTTACTAGACCAAGAGGACTTCAGAACCATCTACCAAGCACTGATCTTACCTCATTTCGACTTCACCAACTCCATTCTACAAGGACTCCCACAATCCACTCTGAGCTCATTACAGCTTGCTATGAATACTGCTGCAAGGGTTCTACAAGGAGCGTCCAAGAGTGAACATGTTACACCTATCCTCAAGCAGCTCCATTGGCTCCCTATACACGGAAGGATTATGTTCAAGACCTTGATTCTCACATTTAAAACCATCAATGGTCTATCAGCCAACTCACTCACGGAGCTCACACAAAATGTACCACCAAACAGAAATAGAAGACAGGTAGCATTAAGCTCCCTAATAATGCCAAAGGCCATAACAACATGCAGCCTATCAACAGCAAACAGAGCTTTCATATTTTGTGCACCAAAATGCTGGAACTCTCTACCACCTGATATCCGTGCCATAACCGACTTAGCCCAGTTCAGAAAGGCCCTCAAATTCAACCTATTCATCAAATACTACCCCACAAAGTGAAACATAACAGTCCCACCGCAAATTTAACCACAGCTTTCTCATTGTCACTAGCATTCTTGCTAATCTGTGTAAATAGTTTGAGTATGCTATCTAATTAACAGATCATATATTCCATGTAGATAGTTCTCCCATGTTTTTCCAAGTTTATGCTCCTGTTATATGTAACACCGAACAGCCTGTTCTGGTTTTTATTTTGTTCTATGTAAACCGCGCTGATGCCGAATAGTGCGGTATATAAGAAATGGAAATAAATAAATATGGGAAAACGAATATTCCTAGAGTGCGTAGAAATGCAGCTACTACTACCATGCATTTCGTGAACACCCTTGGTGCAGAGGCCAGACCGAAAGGAAGCACCCTGTATTGGTAGTGCTTTCCTTGAAAAAGGAACCGAAGGAACCTTCTGTGTGTTGGATGGATGAGGACATGGGTGTACGCATCCTTGAGATCTAGAGAACAAAGCCAGTCCTGACTCTGAAGGAATGGCAGCAGAGTACTGAGAGAAATCATCTTGAATTTCTCTTTGAATAGAAACTTGTTCAATTCTCTGAGATCTAATATGGGTCTGTAGACCCGTTTTCTTTGGAATAAGAAAATAAGGGGAGTAGAACCCTGAGCCCTGTTGAAGAAGAGGTACTTCTTCTATTGCCCCTTGGGCAAGAAGGGTAGCAATCTCCTGACCCAGAAGGTTGAGGAGAGATGATGGAGAATTGAACTGTTTCACCATGGTGTGGGGAGGAAGGTTTAAAAAATGAAGCTTGTACCCTTCCCTTATAATGCAGAGGGTCCATTGCTCTGCTGTGATTTGCTCCCATCTGGGAGCAAAGTAAGCTAACCTTCCTGGAATGGTGAGGGGCTCTGTTTCTTCCAGAGCTAGAAAGGCTAAGTTCTCTAGTTGCAAGTCAAAGGCCCTGAGGAGGCTGAGGCTGCTGGGCCGTGGGAGACCTGGCAGCCTTTGACTTGGCCTGTTTAGGTGGTTGCTGACGCTTTGCAGCAAAACGACCTGCAGAAGATGCCTGCTGACCATAAGCAAGATAATATCTTCCCTTTTTAGAAAAAGGAGTCTTTTTGAACAATCTTTTCTTAACAGGAGCAGAGGTAGACTTTGAAAGTCGATCCAAAGCAGAGTTCTCAGCATCCATCTGAGTGGCCTTTGCTTGCCAATCCCTGCCAAAAAGGTTTTCACCTGTACAAGGAAGATTTCCCAGTTCATCTTGGACCCAGAGTTCCAAATTAGAGGCTTGTAACCAAGCAATTCTGCGTGCACCTATGGCAATAGCGGAGGCTCTGCTTACACACTCAAAAGAGTCAAAGGCTGCACGGTTGGAAAATTTGGAAACATCTTGGGCATGTTTAAGCCAAGTGAGAAATTCCTGCCTTTTATCTTCTGAAATAAAAGGGGCTAAAGTCTGCAGATTTGTGACTTTTTAGAAACATCCCCATATAGAGACTATAGGAGTTGATTCTGGCAGCAAGCATATTAGCTTGGAAAACCCTTCGACCAAAAGCATCAAGGGTCCTGCATTCACGTCCTGGAGGATTAGATGAGTGTCTCTTTGCACTCTTTATTTTCCTCATGGCAGACTCTACCACAATAGAGTGGTGAGGAAGCTGAGACTTATGAAAGCCAGGACAAGGAGGGACACGGTACATGGTGTCTAACCTACGAGAAGGAGGAGAGGTGGTAAGAGGAGTCTCCCACATGCTCAACATGAGATCATAGAGAATCTCATGAATAGGTAAGGTAGCTGCTTCTTTAGGAGCCTTAGGATATTGCAAAATATCTAATTGCTTGGCTCTAGGCTCTGACTCAGGAGCCACTGTAATGGAGAGGCCCCTAGCCACTTCCCTAATGAAGTCTTGAAAAGATAAGTCTTCTGGAGGAGACATTCTTCGTTTTGGAGAAGCAGACTCCTGAGGAAGAAGTACCGGTGCCTCGACAGAAGCCTCCGACTCATCAGAGTCTTCGGAGGAATCGAAGTATCGCCTGTCTGGATGCTCCTGTAAAGCCCAATACGCGTACCGAGTGGGATCGACATCGGGAGTAAGCAGTACCGGTTCGGTACCGATGGGCATCATAGGACAGGGTACTGTTGCAGTCGACACCGAAGCCGATGTCGATGCAATCGGTACCGGCGCCGGGAACGATGCCGGTGCCGGAGTCGGTACCGGCAACGGAGATTGTTGCGGTACCGGAGGAGTCGAAGCCTGCATAAACGCCGTTAGGGTGCGTTGCATGGACAGAATCTTCTGATCCATCGACGTCACCAGAGTCTGGATGTTGGTACCAGTGGAGGCCATCGGTAACCCAGAACACGGCAACAGGTGATCGGTCGAGGCCGAGCCATCGATGTCAACCTGTGACCCCATAGACAATGCTTTCGAAGCCGGAACTTCCCGCCGGGGTAATTTTGCCGGTGCAGAATCCTCGAGGACAAGCCTAGAGGCATCTCGATGCTTAGAGGGAGATTTGCCCTTCGAGGACCGGCTAGATTTATGTTTAATTACCTGAGATCCATGGGAGGAAGAAGCAGCCCTGGAAGACGTCGATGCCACCGAGGCTGCATCAGAGGGAAACAGGGTACTGAGCTTGGCTGCTCGGTTCTGCCGACCTCTTTTAGACATGGTACAGGACACACAATCCGTGATGGAATGGTCAGGACCCAAACATTTTAGACACCAATCATGGGTGTCTGTGACAAATAGTACCGCCACATTTCATGCACTTTTTGAACCCGGAAGCGGGCTTCTCCATGAGGAGAAAAATGTTCAGGCCTAAGGCCCAAACTGAAAATGCACAGTTAAAAAAAAAACAAAACCCCCCCCCTTTTCTTTCTTCAAGAAAGAAAAGAAAAGCGGTACCGGTCTGACGTCGAAGAAGGCAGACGCGACACAGAAAAATAAAGAAAAAAATTAAGAACAACTTCTGCGGTGACAGGAACACGACCTGCTGGCTCCGCGGAAAAGAAGAACTGGAGAGAGGCAGTTGGGAAAGGCGGGAAGGCAGCACGCAGGTGCTGTGGGATGCTCCCAAAAGTTTTCTTACTGGACGCTGGGGAGCGTTCCCGCGCAGGCTCCGTCGGTACCGACGATACCCCATATGTGAAGACTCATTCCTGCTTGTTCCTGGAGATATGATATTATCTAGTAAGCAAAATGTCACCTTACATATTGCCCCACTAGACAAGAAGGATGTACCAAAGCTACGACTCTGCTGGGTGAGAAGAATATACGGCAGCTTTTAAGTCCTCTAAGCCAAAGGCTGTGCCCACCTGAGCTTGGACATCCCAGTGGTAGTGCTTGACAAAAGTGGAAAGTGATGCCAACATTGCCACCCGACAAATATCTGAGTGGGCAGCTGAGCTACTCTGCACCCATGAGGATGCTTGTGCCCAAGTGGAGTGCTCAGACAAACTCTCTGCAACTGGCCAGTTCTGTAAAAGATACATGGAGGCACTAGCCTCCTTGATCCAACACCCCAGAGTCGACTTGGTGGCCATGTCACCTTTATGCTGTCCCGCAAACAATACAAATTGATGGTTTGGCTTGATAAAGAAATTAGTAACCTTCAAGAACTGGAAATGAACTCTCCGGACATCCACCAGGTGAAGGTCTTTGTCTTTACTTTGGGACTGCTCCTTAGAAAAGGAGCTAACAAATATAAAAATGCCCAAACTCTTGAAATAACCCAACTCAACAAATGGCCCAACAGTATTTTTTGTTATTTTTTCGTCTTTTTGTCGGAAATGCCAGCTCAGTAAAAAGGAAACATCCTTTCACCACTGTGGCCCTTCCATTTTAATTTTAATACAGAACTTATATAAAACAGCTTGTACTTAGCTGAAAATTAACGTTTGTCAAGGCTGTCTTCAATACCGTCGCAGTCAGCAAATGCACGACGTGACACATTTCGGGTTCTTCAGGTTGGACACCCTGCTTCAGGTCAAATGCTATGTGGACAGTTAGCAGCCATAAGAAAAGCGATCTGAAGAGAGCGTTTTTTATATCCCCGCCTCAATACTGCTTGCACAGCCGGCCAATTACTAACCTCCAATAGGAGGAATGAACAAGAAGCCAATCAAATAACCAGGAGTCGTCGTCACCTTTCAGAAGCCCCAACCCAACTAAAAGACTGCATTGATATTAGGGTCCTCTAAAATATAGTGTGCAAATCAATTTGCATATTTAAACCCGCCGGGTGGACCGTGTTCAACAAAAAAATCCATCTTTGTTCCAGCTTTTGTAAACATTGAACACGATCCCCCCCTCGCGGGTTGTGCGGTACATGGTCCAAAACACGCCACCGAATAGGGTCAAACGTGTGGGGTTTATTCAGACAATGATCAACCATTGGTGCTGATAGGTTCTGGGTGCGAAGGCGAGAGGCATGTTCGCCCCACATAGTATAGTTGGCATGGACAAATAATTAAATAAACTACAAAAGCTGAGATACAGCTAGTATGCCGAGAGCAGTAAATCTTAGAGGTGTGAATATCAACCCATTCCAAACCAGCCAGCGTGTTGGAACAAAAAGGACAAGTGCCACAGGGATAGTGACCCGGTTCTTCATGTGATGAGAGGGGGCGGTCTACTGGCATTGTGGTTTTCACCAATAAATCGCGTAAATTAGCTT
This sequence comes from Ichthyophis bannanicus, assembly GCA_033557465.1. NCBI lineage: Eukaryota > Metazoa > Chordata > Amphibia > Gymnophiona > Ichthyophiidae > Ichthyophis > Ichthyophis bannanicus. Next base: position 302,847,309 of record CM066032.1, on the reverse strand, counting down.
TTCGGGAGTATGCTATCTGTAGCTTTTTATTGCAAAAGCACGAATGCAACCCTAGAATGGGCCAAAATTTATGAATAAGTTTGGCAACCAAAGTAGTTCCTTTCATAAACGGAAGAACGCCCGTAATCTTTTCATCAGGCAAAAACACAACCGATGGAGCTAACAGCCATTCTCTATGTGTGAAACGAGCCCTCTTGTACGCTGTTTTAATCACCTTAGAGGGGTAACCCTGAGAAAGTAAGCAAGAGGTTAAATCTTTCGCATGAAGATTGAAATCCTGTAATGTCGAACAATTTCGGCGAAGTCTTAAAAACTGTCCATAAGGCAACCTCTTCTTAACGGCTACAGGATGGAAGCTATCATATCGCAGCAGAGTATTTCGTTGGACTGTTTTTCGATATAATGATGTCAAAAAACCTGTAGCCGACAGTTCAATGGTAATGTCCAAAAATTAAATTTTTGAAGTTTCTATTTGTGCTGTGAAATGTATGTTGGATTTATAGGTGTTCGAAGATGCTAAAAAAGAAGCTAATTCCAATCGAGTACCTGTCCACACAAAAAAAACATCTAGAAACCTCTTCCAAAATGGTACCAAGCTAAACAACGGATGAGAATAGATATAAAGATCCTCAAACTGAGCCATGTAGATTGTTGCAATTGATGGAGCCACTGTTGCCCCCATGGCTATCCCAAAAATCTGTAAATAAAATTGCCCTTGATATAGAAAAAAATTATTATTCAACACTAAGTCAAGCAGATTTAATATGAAACGCCTAGGTATCCGTTCTGATAAGTCCAACGGATAGCCTGCCAAGCATTCTAGCACTTCCTTCTGATTAATGTTAGTGTATAATGACTGGACATCAAGAGTGACCATATAGCTACATACAGAGGTATCTGTGTAAAGAGCAAGTAGTTTCAAACAGTTGCCCGTATCTTTGATGTAAAAAGGGACCCGAGCTGCTATTGGTTGCAGGAAAATATCGCAGAATTTAGAAAGGGGCTCTAATATGGAGTCTCTACAAGATACTATAGGTCGGCCTGGTGGATTTACTAACGTCTTGTGAATTTTAGGTACGAGATAAATCAGAGTTTTAGGCTGCTTCTTAATCAAGAACTCAGATTCATTTTTGGTTATCCAACTGTTCAAAAATGCCTGGGATATTATACCCCGTATACACTCCATAAGATCAGCCGTAGGATCAGCAATCAAAATGTAATTTCTGCGGTTGTTAAGATGTATCTCCATTTCCCTCTGATATTGATATTAGAAAAGGAGGGCAGACAAACTACCTGATTCACATAGAAGGAAGATACCACCTTAGGCAAGGACGGGACAGGCTGAATTGCTCACGGCCTCTTCCAAGAATGATAAGTAAGGGTCCTGCAGGACAATGCCTAGAGTTCGAAGATACATCTCATTGAACATATGGTGAACAGGAAGACAGACAGTTTTAAGAGTCAGATCTTTAAGTGTAGCCTGCTTCAAGGACTCAAAAGGCTCCAACATCAGACCTGGAGCACTAGACAAAGATCCCATGAGGAAATTATTAAACCTAGGGGAAGACACAGGTTTTGCACCCCCTGAAGAAAAAATGGGACACATCTGGGTGCCCTGCCACCGGCCCTCTGAAGCAGGTTAAGGTTGCAACCTGAACTTTCAGGGAACTAAGGGAAAGACCTTCATCTAGGCCATCCTGGAGAAAGGCAAGCAAGATCAGAGAGTCTGCTATATCATATTTAGCCTGTTGCTCATGGCACCAATGCACAAAAAAAGCACCAGACATGGACGGAGACCAAGCTCAAAGACCCCTCTCTCCTTGCCTTGAGGAGTACGGCAATCACAGAAGAATAGCCCTTACACACTAAGTGACTCCTCTCAAGCCACGCCATAAGGGAGAAGGAAGCTGTGTTGTTAAGAACCAGCCCTTGATGGAACAGCCCTTAGGTTGGGGGCAGGTGCAGAGGAGGTTCCTGTAGAAACCGACTCAGGTCCCCGAACCACAGTCTCCATGACCAATCCGACGCAACCAGTACAATCCAGCCCAGATGGCGTGCTATAAGTTAAAGTATATGTCCTACAAGCAGCCAAGGAGGAAATACATACAACAGGCAGTGCATTGGTCAGGGCTGAACTAGACTGACAATGTCCTCAGAGCCTGCCTCTCTGCAGTGATTGAAGAATCTGCACGCTTTGGTTTTGGAGCAGGTCACCAACAGATCCATTTGGGGACAATCCCAGCAGTGCAGAATATGTTGAAATACATCTGAATCAGCTCCCACTCCCCGTGATCGAGAGAGTGATGACTAAGAAAGTCTGTCTCCACGATGACGATCCCGGTGATGTGTTGTGCTGATAGAGCTAGATGGTTTCTTTCTGCCAAGGAGAAAAAAAAGGTCCATTCTCATGCCCCCTTACCGATTGACATATGACACTGCCATGGCATTTTCTAAGTATACATGGACCACTCTGTCCTTCACTAAGGTCCAGAAGGGCAAAAAGGCCAAATGCATGGCCCTTGCCTCAAGACTGCTGATGGGCCATGCTGACTCCTGGCTGCTCCACCGGTCCTCAGCTATTCGGTTCTCACAATGGGCTTCCCAGTCAAACAGGCTGGCATCCATTGACAGGAAAAGCCGCAAGTGATCATCCAGTGGTATACCCTTCCTCAGATGTTGTGGTTGCTGCCACCATCGCAGGCTGGACACCACTTGGAGGGTCAGCCAGACTTTGAACTCCTGAGAGCTTGGGGACCACCAAGACAGCAAGGACCTCTGAAGCAGTCTCACATGAGCTCACACCCATAGCTCCATTTCAATTGTCAATTCAATTTAAGGGTATTTGTTTGGGTTTGGTAGTTTGAGTTTACCCTTTGGCAGTGAGGTTATATAAATCCATTTCAATTGTCACCATCATCAATACAAGAAGCTGAAAATAATCCCAAACTTGGAGAGCCTGCTGAACACAGGCTGCCAGCTGGGCCAACAACATTTTTCCTCTTTGGGCAGGAAAACCCCACATGCTCAAGTGTCAAAACGTGCTCCCAGGTATTCCAATGATTGGGAAGGCTCCAACTGGTTCTTTCCCCAGTTGATCACCCAGACAAAACTGTCCAGGAACTGTACCACATGGGTCAAAACCAGAGATGCTTTGGAACGTGAACTTGGTCTAGATGAATCCATCATCCAGATATGAGTGAAGACAGATCTCTTGGTGCCTCAGTGCAGCAGCCATGATCATTACTTTCGAGAACATCCTTGGGGTGGAGGAGAATCCAAAGGGTAGAGCGGAAAACAGAAAATGAGAGCCAAGCACGGTGAAATGGAGAAAGTGCTTTCGATACTTCAGGATAGGGATGTGGAAATAAGCCTTGGATAAATCCAGAGATGCAAGGAACTCTCCATGGCATATCCCTTAGATCGTTAACTGCAGGGTCTCTATATGGAAGTGAAGGGTGTGCAGGTGAGCGTAGACTCACTTTAGGTCGAGGACTGGCTGAAAGGAACAGTCTTTCTTTGGCACCCCAAAGTAGATGGAGTACCGACCCTTGTCCTGCTCAGCAGGGGAAACAGGAAAGTGTGGTTACTCACCTGAAACAGGTGTTCTCCGGGGACAGCAGGTATCAGTCCTCACATACGGGTGACGTCAGCACCGATGGGAGCCCTCACGGAAGCATCCCCCCAGCTTTCAAAGAAAGCCTTTGGGAGATGACACCACACATGTGTGGTCCCCTTCCCGCCCAAGGGTGCCATCTTGCTCAGTCAGATGACATAGCTAAAAGACAGAAAAAATATAAAGAAGCAACTCCAAGGGGAGGAGGGAGAGTTGAGAGGACTGATTCCTGCTATCCCCAGAAAACACCTGTTACAGGTAACTACGCTTTCTCCGGGAACAAGCAGGAAGTCCGTCCTCACATATGGGACTCCCCAGCTAAAGGCTACCGAAAGCCCATAGCAAAAACAGGGCTCTCTCACGGAGAGTCGCAAGCAGCAGCAATTGAACCTGTGTCCATAGACTACAGTAGGACCTGTGTCTGATAAAACCAGCACTCCGGCAGCCTGAACCCAGAAGGGTCAGAGAGTAGGAGTTGCCTAAACACCGAAAAGGTTACGGAGCATAGCCTAGCTGAAGGCACTGTCCCGTCAGGACTCTCTTTCCAGGCAGTAATGGGCTGCGAAGGTATGGACTGAAGACCAGGTGGCGGCCTGGCAGATGTCCACCATAGGGACGGAGTGCAAGTTTGCCAACGAAGCCGTCATGGCCCTGACATGGTGAGCCATGACGCGGCATTCCAGCGGGAGCCTCGCCTGCTCATAAGTGAGGGCAATACAGTCCGCCACCCAGGTGGACAACGTACACTTGGTCACCGCCACCCCCAGCCTACTGGGGTCATAGGAGATGAAAAGCTGAGAAGCGCTGCGGTGACCCCGAGTGCGTTGGATATAGAAGGACAAGGCCCTTACAGTCCAAGGTGTGAAGGACAGTCTCTGCCCGACTGGAATGAGGTCTTGGAAAGAAGGTAGGGAGCACCACTTCCTGGTTGAGATGGAAGGGCAACACTACCTTCGGCAGGAATTTGGGGTGCATGCAAAGCACCACTGTTCTTGTAGAACCTGGTATAGGGTGCCTCCGCCACAAGGGCCTGAAGCTCGCTAACTCTGCGAGTGGAGGTAAGCGCAACCAGGAAAACCACCTTCCAAGAGAGGTAGCGAAGGTGGCAGGTAGCCAGAGGTTCGAAGGGCAGGCGAGTGAGCTGCCCCAACACTACGTTTAGGTCCCATTCAGTTGTCGGAGGGCGAACCGGGGGCTTCGATAAGAGCAGGCCCCAAAGGAAATGGGTCACCAACTGTTGGACTGAGAGGGGCTTACCATTCACTGGATGGTGGTGCGCAGCCAGGGCACTAAGGTACACTTGGACAGAATTAGACTTGAGCCCGCACTGAGAGAGGTGGAGAATGTACTGTAACACCAGAGCCACCGGGCAAGAGAAAGGATCAGCCCAGTGTTCGGTGCACCAAACAGAGAATCTGTGCCATTTTAGGATGCAAGCCTTCCTAGTAGAGGCCTTGCGAGAGGCCAGCAGAATGTCTTCCACCTCAACTGGAAGGTTGAAAGGGGCCAGCGTCACCCTCTCAGCAGCAACGCTGTTAGCGACAGGCACCCCAGGTTGGGGTGAAGGAGAGAGCCCCCCTCCTGATATAGGGAGTCTCGGGGCGGTCCCCAAGGGGATGGGGGTCTCTATCATCAACTGTAGAAGCAATGGGAACCACGGTTGCCTGGGCCACTGAGGCCCTGTCGCAGAAAGTCCTGAACAAGGTCTTGGCAATCAGCAGCGTAGGAGGGAAGGCGCACATGAGGCCTTCCGACCATGAGACCAGGAACGTGTCCGCTGTCACCCTGGAGGGGTGGGCCTGTCGGGAGTAGAAGCGGGGCAACTGAAAGTTCTCTGGGCTGGCAAACAGGTCCATCACGGGTTCCCCCAAGAGCCGGAAAAGCTGACTGGCTACCCTGGGGTCCAGCTGCCACTCGTGCAGCTGGAGAATTCTGCTAAGCCGGTCGGCCAGCAGGTTGTCCTGGCTTGGCACATACACTGCCCACAGGAAGATACCCTGTTGGACTGCATAACAGCAGAGGACTAGTGCCTCCTGACAGAGTACGAAACCTCATGCCTTCCCTGTTTGTTCACATAGAAAATCACCACCTGGTTGTCCGTCTGGACTAGCACCAGCTGATGACACAGCAGGTGGCAGAAGACACTCAGGGTTAGGTATATGGCCCGGAGCTCCAGGAGGTTGATCTGATGGGTGCTCTCTGGTGACTAGCTGCCCTGGGTGCGGAGATTTCCGCAGTGGGCTCTCCAGCCAAGCAGGGAGGCGTCCATTGTGAGAACCATTGAGGGGATTGGGGCCTGAAAAGGCATGCCCGCCTCGAGATGCTGGGGCAACTGCCACTAGGATCAAGGAATCCGCCAACTGGCAGGTCACAGAGACTCTGTCTCAGAGGCTGCCTGTGGCCCGAAACCACTGGTCGCAGAGACACCACTGCGCCGCCCTCATGTGGAGGCATCTAGGGTGACATGGACCTTGGAGGCCATGCGCCCGAAGAAGCGCAGGAGAAGCTGAGCAGGCACCAAGTGACGGTGCTGTACATTCCGAGCCGATGAGCTCGGTCTCTGGGCAAGAAAGCCTTTGACTGGGGAGCGTCGATCCTTGCCCCAATGAACTCCAGACACTGCGTCGGGAGGAGGTGAGACTTTGGGTAGTTTATGACAAAGCCCAAGTGTTGCAGAACCTGGATGGTGCATATGGTGGCTTGCTGCACCTCTGAGGCTGTGCCTCTCTTTATGAGCCAGTTGTCCAGGTAGGGAAAGACAAAGACCCCCTGGAGCCGGAGGAAGACTGCCACGACTGCCAGGCATTTCGTGAAAACTATCAGGGCAGAGGCCAGGCCGAAGGGGAGAACCCTGTATTGAAAGTGCCTGTCCCCCAGCCTGTGGTTGGTATGGATGAGGATGTGGCTATAAGCATCCTTGAGGCCTAAGGAGCATAGCCAGTCTCCCTGCTGGACGTATGGCAGCAATGTTCCAAGGGAGAACATCTTGAACTTCTCCCTCACCAGGAATTTGTTGGGGTTGTACAGGTCGAGGATGGGCCCTAAGCTCCCTGTCCTTTTTTGCACGAGGAAATACCTGGAGTAGAACCCTTTGCCCTTGAGGTGTTGGGGCACTGGTTCCACCGCTCTGTCCTCAAGAAGCATAGAAACACAGAAAAATGACAGAAAAAGAACACATGGCCTATCTAGTCTGTCCTTCCATATCAACAACTACAACAGTCCCCTTTTTTCCTTTAGAGATCCTATAGAAACAGAAGATCTGCCAACGCCTTCAGAAGAAGGTCTCAGTGGAGGGGAGACCTGAGGGGCTCTCCCGGGAAATAAGGGGGAGGTGTCTGAGTCAGGTGGAGGAGGTAACCCTCCCTGACCACCCTTAGTGCCCAGGAATCGGTGGTGATGGTCACCCACCTCTAGGCATAGAGGGCCAGACGTTCCTCTGTGGGCTGCTGATCTCCTTGGGGTAAAGTGGCTATGCTCAAGGAGTCCAAAAACTCCCCCCCCCCCGGTTGGGCCGGAACCAGTGCCTGGGGTTTTGGAGTTTTCTGCTTAAATGTCCATGTCCCTTGGCCTGCTGACCCTGCTGGGGAACTGGGGAGGCCTGATAAGGTGGGTAGTTTCTGTAAGTAGCTCCCTTCCTCAGGTAGAAGGACTTTTTACCTGAGCCCTTCCGTCAGGGAGGGGCAGTGGTCTTTTTGGAGAGTCTGGTCCTCGTCATGAACTCGGTCTCCAGCTCGGCAGCCTTGTCATTCATGGGTTTGCCAAAGAGATTCTCTCCTTGGCAGGGGACACTGACCAATTTGTCCTGAACCCACTGCTTGAGGTCGGACGACTGTAGCCAAGCTTTGTGGTGTGCACCAATGCCAGCCGCAGCTACTCGAGCCGCCGACTTGAACCCATCATAGGCCGCTCGAGACATGAATTTGGAGCATTCATGGACTGCTTTGGCCAATTTTTGAACTACTGCAAAGGTTCCTTGGAGAGACCAGCCGAGAACCCGGCGCGTTCCTTCACCAGGTCTCTCAGGTATATGCCCATGTACAGCTGGTAGGCCTGGATGCAACCGATGAGCATTGAGCCCTGGTAGCACTTTCCGCCAAGGGCATCCAGGGTGAGGGCATCCCTGCCGGGGGCACCGAGGAGTGCGTCTTCTGGCTTTTCAGCCGACGTATGGGCGACTTCACCACCATGGAGTTATGGGGCAGCTGTGACTTTAGGAAGCCCGGGCTCTGGCGGACTCGATCCATCGAGTTGAGCCATTTGCTTACCACCGGCACCAAAGCCGATCTCTCCCACATTTGGAGCATCAGCCGTTCCAGGATGGGAGGGATGGGCACCGTGAGCGATTCCCGCGCAGGGTCCTCGTATTGGAGGATTTCCAACTCACCCGCCCGAGGGTCCTCCTCAGACTTGATCGGGAATTCCAGGGTCTTAGACATGTTCTTGACAAAATCAAGGAAACCCATATCCTTGGGCGGGGACTGCCATCGATGCTCCGAGATGGGAGAGTCAAATGGGATGTTGCGGTTGCGACGAGTATCGGGGGACTCATCCTCTGTCTCCCACTCGTAGTCCGTCGAGGACTCGTAAGAGGGCTGCTCTGCAGGCCTCGGGGCCCCCGATGCCCTGTGGCTGGTGCCCAGTAAACTTGCTGGGGATGACCACGGTTCCGTAGAGTGGGACTGGGATCACAACCTCGGCCGAGGATCGACTCGAGGCCTAAGGACCTCGAGGATTGGCTCAGCTTCTGGGGATGTCTTGGACGTTGGGGGCCCAGTGGTTGGGGCAGATGGACCGGTTGTGCCGGACAACAGCGCCCGCTGCTGGTCCATGAAGGTAGACAAACTGCGCGCCAGGGCCGCCATTCTGGACTCCAGACCAGAAGGTTCCAAGCCTTTGGCGCGGGCACTGAGAGACTTGGGCCCGATGTTGGCTCCCCCGAAGGGGAATTCTCGATGAGGATAGTGTCTGGAGACTGAGACCAGTCCACGGTCAGATCTTTCCGGAAGACCTTTGAAGACCGCTCCTCCAATGCCTTGGACAAGCGTCTCGCACTGCGGGATCGGGCCCAGAGAGCACCTGGCCGGTCGGAACCGTCCAAGGATGCCGCCTTAGAGGGTTTCTTTTTCTTCCTGGGTTCCCTCATGGAAGACCCCCTTTCTGAGGGCCCACAATGAGGTTCGGGTTCGGAAGGCTCCGCCTGAGATGTCTGGGCCTCAGATGAGGCCCTGGCCTTTGGAGGCACCGGGGGACTTGGAGAAAAATGTATTGTGCTGCTGCTGGCAGCTCTTGAGGGCCTTACTGGACATCCTCTTGCAGAGACCGCAGGTTGCCGGGTCGTGGTCAGGCCCGAGGCAACAGAGACAGCAGTCGTGTGTGTCTGTCAAAGACAATTTTTGGAGCACTGATCACACTTCTTAAAGCCACTGGTAGCCATGGGGGGAAAAAAGTACCCCCTGCGAGGTCGAAGACTCTCCGGGCTGCCAGTGGAGAAAAAAGGTGTGAAGACGCCATGAAAAAAAAGAATGAAAACTACAAAAATAGACCAAACTCAACGCCGAGACAACGAGGTTGGTACGTGAGAAGAGTACCGGTGCGATACTGGAGATGAGTAGGAAACTCAGAGAGAAAAATCAACTTTTTCTAGGGACAAGCCAGACAAACATCTGAAGAGCTCCGCAGAAAAAAAGGAGACTCAGCAAGATGGCACCCTTGGGCGGGAAGGGGACCACGCATGCATGGTGGCATCTCCCAAAGGCTTTCTTTGAAAGCTGGGGGATAGCTTCCGCAAGGGCTCTGTCGGTGCCAACATCACCCATATGTGAGGACTGACTTCCTGTTTGTTCCCGGAGAACTGTCACCCACAGGCGGAGCAACCTTTCCAGTATGATCTTCTATCTGTGTCCTTCTCTTCTATTGCTAACTCCAGACTTTGCTGCTTTTACCTTGCTGCTTCTTATGTCTTGAACAAACTACCTGAGTGTGTACATCAGGCGCCTTCTCTGGGCATTTTCAAATCCAGGCTGAAAACACCTCTTCACTGCTGCTTTCGGATCTTGACTCACCTGATTTCCTTACCATTCTTCCTAGATGTATCCCATGTTCACAGGTACTGTGTTGTCTGTCTTGACTAGATTGTAAGCACTGATGAGCAGGGACTGACTTTTATATATGAATGTGCAGCTCTGCGTACGACTTACAGTGCTATACAAATGTTCAGCAGTAGTAGTAGTAATTTGAACAGCGGATCTCTTGGCTGTGGAATCACATGGGGAGATGACTAAGGCATCCGGAATAGGCTCTCTACATTCCAGAACATAGCCATGCTGAATGGTGTCCAGCACCCAGTCATCCTTTGTGACCCAGGCCCACTCCTGGTAGAAAAGATACAGCCTGCTACCTAATAGAGGAATCCTGGAATGGGCCCCCTAATCTGTCACTGCACTGGATGGGAGGTGGCACTTCTGAAGGTGGTGGAATCACAGGGGTCTGCAAGACCCACGAAAAGAGTGAGTCTGGGACCAAAACCCAGAAAAGGGAGAGGGTGGCTTTCTGTGGCGGTACCTAAGGGAGTCCTGAGAATCCCGGGAATCAGTAGTTTGAACAAGGAAAATGAGCATACATCGAGGACGATGACTATGCACCCGTACACTTCTTAGGCCCCCTTTGGCCTATCCTCTGGGAGATGGAGGTTTGGACTCACCCAAATCCTTAGTTTCTTTAAGTCTGCCCCAAACAACAGCTTCTCTTTAAAGGCTAGCTGAATCAAATGGGACTTCAAAGACGTATCTGCTACCCAATGACTAAGCCATATCCAATGTCATACCACCATCAATAGAGCAATGTGGGAGGGGGGGGGGGCACTCGCAAGCTCATGATATGATTCAGCTCTGACAACTTGGGCTATTTGAATCTCCTAACCCGATGAAAAATACTCAAATGCCCCAAATTGCCAGCACATGTTGCTCTTCAATGTGTATTTCAAGCTGATTCGGATGTTTGTGAAGACCGCATATTTCGGGGGATTGGGGCAGCTCGTTCCAACACCATGCCATGGCTCTGACAGCACCGGATGAATGGTGACAGAAGATCGCGGCTTTTACAGGTTGGGTTGCTGCGATCTTGCTGCCACATAACTGCTGCTGCTCAATACAACGTGGCACGGGGAGGCATTGCAGGGGAGAGCTCTTGGATGAGAACCATTGTGAGGTGCCTGTGAGCTCTGTGCAATTGCCGCCATTATCTCCTCGGGCAGGGGATCGCCGACTTCACAGCCTTCTTTCTAATGCGATCTTGTCACCCCAATGTTGTTGCCGCTGCAATTATATCGGAGCCACTTATTAAGGTGAGAGATTTATGGGTAAGATACTTCAGAGTGTGTGGCGGGCGGCTTTGAGGTGTGTCTGGTGTTTGGCCAGCTGCCGCCATTGTGTTCCTGGTGATAGATCTCCCCGCATGGTAAGGTAATGCTAAATTGATGAATATTCCTCATCTCTTAATCTAAGTAGCGATCAGATTGGTGTGGGCGGTGTATCTTGTCATCCAAAGAGAATGATCGTCTTGGTATCCATCTTCCCTTTCTCTCCTCACCTTTATCTAATGAGAGCCAGTTTGGAACGCACAGTGAAACACAGAAGCACGGGCAGAGGACATTTTATGGCGGCAGAACGCGGCTGTGGAATGCATAGATTTCGGGTTTGAGAAATCTCTACAGAGATATTTAATAGGAGAAGCAATTTTTAAAGTGATCCTGGAGCTCCATCTAGTGGGCATTAGGAAAATAGCTTGCTTTATCTCTTCAACAATACTATTATCCTCATGGTTAAAGTTAAATCATATGCTGCAGCACTCCCTAAATATTCAAGATCATCAAATTCGGATCCTGAACCTGCGCCTGAAGCTGACGGAACCTCTATCTCAAAGGTAATGGATGATGCCGTAATTTTTTCCTTAGCTACAAAAAATGATCTTCTGGAAATTCTTAAAGAACTGAAACTGTTTAGACTGGACGTTACTAAAGCTGTAAATGATATACGTTCAGGTCTCAAAGCGTTAGATGACTGTGTGATACAGAATGAAATACATAATGGGGATCAAACTGACTCTAAAGCACAATTTCAACTGAAATTTCGGAACGTGGATCAACTCGACAAAGAATTACAGAACCGACAGGAAGCTCTTGAAAATCGGCAAAGAAGGAACAATGTGCACATCCTGGGATTGACAGAATATCCGGGTGATCAGGAAGATACCTCAGCTCTTATTCAAGACTTATTTGCTCTGTGTGCCAACATCTCCTCATCCAGTTAAACTTGAGAGCACATAGAAGTCCGGGGATTAAGAGATCTACCAACTCTCAACCACGGCCAGTCACTGTCTGCTTTAGGTTTTTTGAGGACAAATTGTCTTTGCTTTGCAATCAACAGGGTAATAGATCCTTTTCATTTAAAGGTCAAGAAATTCAAAATTTTCAGGATATCTTGCATCATACCTTAGAGCACTGCAAGAGTTTTCGACCAGTTACACAAGCTCTTCAGAAACGCTCGGTACTGTATCGATGGGGCTTTCCTTTTGCTCTGATTTTTGAGTGGAACACTAAACATCGTATAACAGAACTGACTGATTGCATGGACTTTCTGGACTCTTTACAGTATGGGGATCGCCCTAGACATCAACAGAATGGTAATGGGGACTGGGAAGTTTCCACTCCCAAACGACGAAAAGTTCCAAGTTCAAGACGCCCATCCAGCACTGATCAAGATGATGGTACATCTCAGGGAATGTATACCACTGCTCCTATTTAAAGGAAATACTTATGGTTTCTGTTATTAAACTATTGAGATATTTCAATATGTGATATTGCTGTTTGAAATATATAAGTATATACATTTCTTAGCTGGTTACAAAGTGCAGGTGAAAGCTAGAACAATTAAGAAGTCAACTGTTTTATTACTCCACACAGGTGGAGGATTGGGTAGAGTTAGGGGAGATAGCTTTGCTCAGGCATGATTGGGAGGAGGAGGTTTAGTTAAAGAGTACGACAAGATGGATATTATTACAATTGAAGATTTTAGGTAAAGTATGTTTTTAATGCTTGATGAGTCAGGGGTGGAGGGAGGAATTGTTTTAGGTCAGGCATGTCCAACTTCGAACAGGTCGTGGTCTACTTTATCCGGCAAAAAGTGCCGGTGATCTACCACCAAGAAAATTAAGTTTCAAATTAAATTTTAACCCAATAAAGTTGGAGGATCTCCCCCCCACATTTTTAATGAACCTTCTGTCATTTAGAATGGATGTGATCAGCTGTTAAGCAAATTAAGCAAAAACAAAACAGAGAAATGAAGATCCAGTAAGAACTGCAGGGGGAAATGGAAAGTACATTTTTTCTTAACGTTTTATTGAGTAATAACTAACTGTCTTAATAACTAACTTTTATTGAGTAATTTGTGTTAAATTTAAGTATTGATTCAGGCTGATCTTGCACAATCTTTAATATTTCGCTCTTGCTCTTTAGTGAAACGTCTGAGCCTGCATTTCATCCACCAGCTTTTTGAAGTTGGATGAATATTGCGTGAGGGCCAGCCTCAGGGAATCCTGGAGATGTTCATCTGTCATGTTGGAACATTGTGTACTCTGTCATTTTCAGATGGGAAAATGCAGATTCACACAAACAAGTTGAACCGAAACAGGAGTGTACAGCTTCACTGCATCTTCTCAAGTTGGGAAATTTGTCTCTAGGCACTAGCTTCCAAAACGATTCTTGCTCAGCATGGGTCTTGAGAAAAATGTCATTTTTAAGGGTTAATATTTCAAAAGATGGCTTGTTCAATGAGTAATTTTTACTGATAGCAGCTGCAGTTTCTTTAATGTCCACATCTACTTTGAATGGGTATGACAAGTACTCCACAACTGTTCCAATTTTTTGGAAGTCACAGAATCTATTTTCGAATTTCTGGATAACAGAACAGATTTCTGTCACATACTTCTCGTTCTGAAAAACAAAATTTGGATATTGTCCCAGATGGTCCTGCGTATTAGGAAAATGATCAAAAGTGTTGTTTGCAAAGTCAGTCATTAGCTCAAATTTGCTCTTGTAGGATGAAACTGTACTCATCTCGCCAATGCATTTGTTTTTACCTTGTAGTTCAAGGTTCATATCACTTAGTTCGACTGTAAAGTCAGCGAGAAATGCCAGATCACATAACCACTCATCTTCCAACTCCGCTTGGTCATCTCCCCTCTCCTTCAAAAAACTTATTTCATTCAGCAAATCACAAAATCTTTGCAGAAATGTCTGCCTACTTAGCCACCTTACATCTGTGTGCAAAATGATTTCCGCTGTCCCTTCATCAAGAGTAAGATTGAAAAGCCGTCTTTGAAGTGATCTTCCACGAACTGAAAGAGTAGTTACTCACCTGTAACAGGTGTTCTCCAGGAGCAGCAGGAATCAGTCCTCACATATGGGTGACATCGACGTCGATGGAGCCCTTGCAGAGCATTTCCCCAGCTTTCCATGAAAGACTTTGGGAATGCATGCATGCACGCACAGGCGGTTCCCTTCCCGCCTAAAGGTGCCATCTTGCCTCAGTCAAATGACATAGCTAGGAACAGCACACAAAAAAGTAAATAAACTATGTACAACTGCAACTCCCAGGGGAGGAGGGAGGGTTGTGAGGACTGATTCCTGCTGCTCCTGGAGAACACCTGTTACAGGTGAGAAACTACTCTTTCTCCAGGACCAAGCAGGAAGTCAGTCATCACATATGCGTGACTCCCTAGCTCTGGGCTACCAGGAACCCAGGCTGAACAAGAGAACTCCCTCTAGTCTCAGCATCAAAGAAAGGCTTTTCACTGACAGAACCTCCACCGGTAGCCCAACAGAGGGCAGGAGTTGCCTAAACCTCAAAGAGATTCCGGAGTACTGCCTGGCCCAAAGCACTGTCCCTATGGGACTCCCTTTCCAGACAGTAATGGGCCGCAAAGGTCTGGCTTGAAGACCAAGTAGCAGCCCTGCAGATGTCTGCCAATGGTACAGAGCAGAGATGAGCCACTGAGGCAGCCATTGCCCTGACACGATGGGCCGTGACCCGACCCTGCAAAGGAAGGTCAGCCGCCTTGTAAGCCCAGGTGATACAGTCAGCCACCCAGATGGACAAGGTACGCTTCGACACAGCCAACCCCAAATTATTAGGGTCACAAGAGATGAAGAGCTGAGTAGCTCTTCTGTGCCCTTGTGTACGGTCAAGGTAGAAGGATAAGGCCCTCCTACAGTCCAGGGTATGCAGAGCTGCTTCAGCCTGGCTTGCATGAGGCCTAGGGAAGAATGTTGGAAGAATCACCTCCTGGTTGAGGTGGAAAGAGGAGACAACCTTTGGCAGAAACTTTGGATGAGTCCTGAGGACTACCCTGTTCTTATAGAATCTGGTGTAAGGCCTGTCACAGACCAGGGCCTGAAGCTCACTCACTCGCCTGGCCGAAGTTAGGGCTACCAAGAAGAGTGTCTTCCAGGACAGGAAGCATAGAGGGCAAGTAGCCATCTGCTCAAAAGGTGGGCGAGTCAGTTGCTGCAAGACTACATTCAATTCCCACTCAGGAGCAGGAGGACGGATTGAGCAAAAGCAATCCTCTGAGAAACCGGGACACCAAGGGGTGAACCGACAGAAAATTTTTTTTTTTAGACAGTTTTTTGTATACCGCCTTATCCTTCAATCAAAGCGGTCACAACACAATTGGGGGATACATTTAACACGTGGGGATATGAGACACATACACTAATACTTACAGGGAACATGGGCAGTAGAGGGTTAAGTGGCTTGCCCAAGACCACAAGGAGCATCTGTGGGACTAGAAACCCCAGTCCTTCCGGCCCAAGGTTGCTGTCCTTTAGTGGGATTTGAACCCCCGACCTTCCGGCCTGAAGTACCTTGCCCCAACCACTAGGCTACTCCTCCCTGAGTGGTGAGCTGCTAGAGCTGAGAGGTGGACCCGAACAGAATTGGACTTAAGTCTCTGATTCGATAAGTGCAGTAAGTACTGAAGCACTACTGGTACAGTACAGGAGAAAGGATCCTCTGTACGTAGTTGACACCACACAGAAAACCTCTTCCATTTGAGAGCATAGGTTTTCCTAGTGGACTGTTTCCTAGAGGCTAGGACAACCTCCTCAACTTCCTGAGGTAGGCCCCAGGGAGCCAAAACTACCCTTGCAGCCTCCAGGCCATCAAATTGAGAGCTTTGAGATTGGGGTGCAGAAGGGAACCCTGATCCTGAGAGAGGTCGGGTTGCAACCCCAGAGGCAGTGGGGGATCCACTGCCAGTTGAAGCAGAAGTGGAAACCAAGGCTGTCTCGGCCACCTGGGAGGCACCAGCAGGACCGAGACCTTGTCCTGAAGAATCTTGAACAGGGTTCGGGCCACCAAGGGCGTGGGAGGAAACGCATACAGGAAGCCCTGAGACCATGGAATTAGAAAAGCATCTGCTGCTATCCGTAGAGGATGCGGTTGCCTGGAGCAGAACTTTGGCAGCTGTTTGTTCAGTGGACTGGCAAACAGATCTATGGAGGGAAGTCCCCATTTCAGGAAAATCTTCTGAACCACCAAAGGATGGAGCTGCCACTCGTGGGGCTGCAGAATCCTGCTCAACCTGTCGGCCAGGTAGTTTTCCTGGCCAGGGAGGTACACAGCCTTGAGGAGCATGTTGTGCTTGAGGGCAAACAAGCAAAGGTCTTGTGCTTCCTGGCAAAGAAGCCTGGACCCAGTTCCGCCCTGTTTGTTCACATAAAACATGGCTACCTGGTTGTCCGTCTGAACTAGGACAAACTGATGAGCCAGGGCTGGAGAGAAAGTCTTGAGGGCCAACCGAATAGCCCTGAGTTCCAGGAGATTGATTTGCTGTGCGGCTTCCCAGGGAGACCAGAGGCCCTGGGTGCACTTGCCTAGACAATGAGCTCCCCAGCCCTGCAAGGAGGCATCCGTGGTCAACACCACTGTGAATCCAGGAATCTGAAAAGGCAACCCTTGCAGCAGATTGGGTGGATGAAGCCACCAGCTGAGGGACTTCAGAAATTGTCTGGATACCCTTTATCCTGTCTCTGAGGCTGCCTGAGGCCTGTGACCACTGAGTCCGAAGACACCACTCTGCAGGCCTCATAAGGAGCCTGGCATTGGGGGTCACATGTACTGTCAAAGCCATGTGGCCTAGAAGCCTCAGGCAGAGTCTGGCGGAAACCAGTGACCTGCTGAGAAACTGGCTTGCCAGGTTTATCAGTCTGTGGGCTCTGTCTTCTGGCAAGAATGCCTTTGCCAGCAGAGAGTCCAACCTTGCCCCTATGAACTCCAAGTTTTGGGATGGGAGCAAAGTGGACTTTGCGAAGTTTATGACAAACCCCAGGCTTTGAAGAAGAGCAATAGTTCTGAGGGTGGCTTGTCTGGCCTCCTGGCACGTCTGACCCCTGATGAGCCAGTCATCCAGATAGGGGAAGACAAAGATACCCTGATTCCTCAGGTAGGCCGCCACCACTACCAGGCATTTGGTAAAGACCCTGGGAGCGGAGGCTAGGCCAAAAGGTAGTACTTTGTACTGATAATGGTTTCCTCCCACAATGAACCTGAGGTACTTTCTGTGGTCTGGATGAATGAGGATGTGAGTGTACGCATCCTTTAGATCTAAGGAGCATAGCCAATCTCCCTGCTGGAGGTAGGGCAGAAGGGTTCCAAGAGTAAGCATCTTGAACTTTTCCTTCTCCAAGAACTTGTTGAGGTTTCGGAGATCTAGAATAGGTCGAAGGCCACCGGTTCTTTTGGGTACCAGGAAATACCTGGAGTAGAACCCTCGGCCTTGTAAGTGGGGAGGCACAGGCTCCACTGCTCTGTCCACCAACAGACCTTGTAGCTCCTGAAGGAGAAGATCTGTGTGCAGGGGAAGCCTTGGAGGCTCCCCTGGATAGTATGGAGGAGGCAGTTGTTGGAAGGGTAGTGTATAGCCCCTGTGAACTATTCTTAATACCCAACTGTCTCTAGTGATGAGTGGCCACTGGTGGGCAAACAGAGCAAGGCGACCTCCTGTGCAGGGTTGGGAGAGCAGGGACGGAGAGGCTATGCCTAAGAAGTCAAAAAACCCCACCCTGCTGAGTGGGAGCAGGGGCCGGAGGCTTGGGGGTCCTCTGCCTACGGGGCCCATTACCCTGCCCCTTGGCTTGCTGACCCTGAGGGGCAGCTTGGGCAGCCTGATATTCTGGGTACTGTTTGTAGGCAGTGCCCTTCCTCGGGTAAAAGGACTTTTTACCCAAGCCCTTCTTGTGAGAAGGGGCAGAAGTCTTTCTAGACAGCCTTGTCCGTGTGAGGTGCTCGGTCTTGAGCTGTGCGGCCTTCTCGGTCACGTGCTTGCCAAAAAGGTTCCCACCTCGGCAAGGGACATCGACCAACTTGTCCTGAACCCATGGCTCGAGGTCCGATGACTGCAGCCATGCCTGGCGTCGCGCCGCGATGCCGGCTGCCGCAACATGGGCCAAAGCCTCGGAGCCATCATAGGCAGCGCGGGACAAACTTAGAGCATTCCCGGATCCCTGAGGACAAGGACTTGAACCTCTGCAAGGGTTCCCCGGAGAGACCAGCAGAGAACCCGGCCAGCTCCTTGGCCAGGTCTCGCAAGTACATGCCCATGTACAGCTGGTAAGACTGGACACGGCAAGCAAGCATCGAGCCCTGGAAGCACTTTCTACCAAAACCATCTAGGTTTCGGGCCTCCCTGCCAGGGGGCACCGCGGAGTGCATCTTCTGACTTTTCAGTCGATGCATGGCCGATTCCACCACCATGGAATGGTGTGGTAGCTGCGCCTTCTGAAAGCCAGGACTCTTCCGGCGTCGATAGATCGAATCGACCCGCTTGCTTAAAACCGGCGCCGAGGCCGGTGCCTCCCACATCCGGAAGAGGAGCCATTCCAGCATCGGAGGAACCGGGACAGTAAAGGCCTCCTTCGGAGGAGAGGCGTACTGCAGGGCCTCGAGCTCCTTGGCTCAAGGCTCCTCCTCGGGGTCCGCAGGGATAGCCAATGCAGTGGCCATATCCCGAACGAACTCCGAGAACCGGGTATCCTCCGGAGGGGATCTACTCCGGGTTTCAGACTGCGGTGAGTCCGAGGGGACGCACAGAGTCCTGAAGGTGTCGGGGGACTCCTCGTCCTCCGTCTCCCATGCGGACTCGTCCGATGAGGAGATCCGAACGGGAGGTCGAGGGAGACCGCGACCGACCTCGAGCCTTCATGGCCTCGAGTATCGGCTCGGTCTTCGGGGTCGACTTCAATGTCGATGTCCCGGTGGTCGGGGCAGATGCGCCAAGCAGGCTGGCCATCAGTGCCCGCCGCTGTTCCATGAAGGCAGACAGTCTGCTCTCCAAGGCTGTCAACCTGAGACGCAGCAGCTCCCGACTCGGGCCCCGGTGGCGCCGGGCCCGACGTCGGCTCCCTGGGAGGAGAGTCCACGAGGACCACAGGGCTTACGTGTCCAGCAGACTCCAGCTCCAGTCGAGGGACTTTGGAAGGTTTCTCCTGTTCCACAGGCCCGGGGCGACGGTCGGGGGTCAGACTGAGCTCTCGAGGAACCCGGGACCTCTTCCCACGACGCCCTCACGAGCTGTTTCTTCCTCTTGCGTTCCCGGTCGGGGGACCCCCTGTCCGAGGAGCCACGACAGTGCTCGGGATCTGACTCCCGAGATGTCGGGGCCTCAGACGAGGTCCGGGGCCGGCCGGAGGCCAAGTCAGAAAAAAGCCTTTCCTTTTGGTGCTGACGACTTCGCAGTGCCTTGGAAGACATTTTCCCACATGGTCCACATGTCTTAGGGTCGTGATCAGGACCGAGGCATCGAAGGCAGCAGTCGTGTGTGTCCGTGAGAGACATCAGTTTCTTGCACCGATCACACTTCTTAAAACCGCTGGAAGCCATCGGGGAAAAAAAGAGTCCTCGCAAGGTCAAAGGACCGGCCTTCCAGGGAAAAAGAAAAAAGGGCGTGAACGCCAGCCACTAAGGGCAATAACCGAAAAAAGAAGATCGGGCTCGATACCAGTGTACCGAACCCGGCGGGAGGGGAACCGGCGTCAAACCGGAGAAGACAAATAGCGAAGAATCGCAAAAAATCAACAATTTTCCGGGATGACTAGGACTCACGTCCGGTGGGCTTCACGGAAAACGAGAGACTGAGGAAAGATGGCACCTTTAGGCGGGAAGGGAACCGCGCATGCGTGCATGCATTCCCAAAGGCTTTCATGGAAAGCTGGGGAAATGCTCCGCAAGGGCTCCATCGATGTCATCCATATGTGAGGACTTACTTCCTGCTTGGTCCTGGAGAATTTACAGTTTTGAAAGTGATGTCCATGTCAGTCTATTGAGTTTCTTGCTTGCCAAAACTTGCTGGTGAATTATGCAGTGGTAAGAAAGGAAAACTGGGAAGTCGTCATGCTGTCTACAGAGGACTATGAAACCGTTAACCTCACCTGTCATTGCTCTTGCTCCATCAGTAGTGATGGAAACAAGTCTATGCAATGGAAGATTACACTGTCACAAAAGAATGGAAAGAACTGAATATTTCACTGGTCAACATTGAAATAGTTACTGACTTTAAAAGGCCCTAATCTGTAGTATCTTGGTGAGCTGAACAATGAATATAACATTAAAAAAATTTTATTGGCTCTCGTTTTGAAGATATTGCATGTAGTTCATTTTTGACGTTTCACCGTGTAAATTTATCCAGTAGGACATCAACAACATCCCAAATAAGCCTTGAATGATGTAATATTGCATCACATTGCATAATACCAGCATGCACACATCATCCAGAGTTGATTGCATCATTTTCTGATGCAATGCAATACTACTGCCAGTCGGCTGCTGAAGCCATCTGACGTCAGCAGTGTACTATACGCAGTCGGAAAGGTTGAGCATTTAAAATATTTCAGACTGTTGCGAGACAGTTTAAGCTACTGTTACATGTAACTTTTATTAATCATATAATTTTAGCCATTTAGGTACAATACAGAACAGTAATGCCGCGAAAGTGCGTTAATACCGTTGACAATTTCTGCTACATTTGTGGGGAAGTGACATTTGCCAACTAGAAGAAAAGTATCACTTCTCAACTGAAGGCGGCATATCATCTTTACTTCGGATGCAAGATTGGTGACCAAGACAAGCCTTGGACCCCGCATATATGCTGTGCTACACGTACAACACACCTTTCACAGTGGTGGAATTGCAAAAGACCATCAATACCGTTTGCAGTCCCCATGGTGTGGAGAGAGCCAAGCAACCACATAAATGACTGTTACTTCTGCTTGGTTCCTCCTCTTTCCAGCGGAATAACGAAGCAAAAGAAGTTGAGCATAGTCTACCCAAACATTCCGTCTGCATTGAGACCGGTTCCACATGGTGAGGGACTTCCTATTCCAGAACCGCTATCAGAATATTCTCTTGATTCATCTGATGAGGACAAGGGTGAGCCGACCTGTTCTTCTCCTGGTCTGTCAGCATGCAGTGACCCAGATTTTCACTGGGATGAATATCAACTCCACACAGAATAACACAGGAAGAACTAAATGACCTGGCTCGTGATATGGACTTATCCAAGAACAAGGCAAAATTGCTAGGATCAAGACTCCAACAATGGAATATTCTAGAAGATGTCAACATTACTTCATATCGAAAGCGCCACCAGCAGTTGGAGTCTTTCTTCAGAAAGGAAAGTAATCTGGTAGTCTGTTCCGATATTGAAAGCCTCATGAATGACCCACAAGACTGGAGACTATTTATAGACTCTTCGAAACTGAGTCTGAAGGCTGTACTTTTGAACAATGGAAACCGTCTTCCATCTATTCCAGTAGCGCATGCCGTACACATGAAAGACATACGATAACAAAGCATCTACTGACTTCCATTAACTATAACAAGTACAGCTGGCATCTCTGCGGCGACTTGAAGGTAGTTGCCCTTTTAATGGGACTGCAGCAGGGATATATAAAATACATGTGTTTCTTATGTCAGTGGGATAGCCGAGCAAGGGATTTGGCACTACTCGCGGAAGGAATGGAATCGCAGACAAAATGTAACAGTTGGAGAGAAGAATATCCAGCACCCAGCTCTGGTTGAGGCTCACAAAATCCTGCTGCCACCCCTTCACATCAAACTAGGTTTGATGAAAAACTTCGTGAAAGCCATGGACTGCACTTCGCCAGCTTTCCGATACCTGAATGAAAAATTCCCTTGACTCAGCGAAGCCATGATTAAAGAGGGAGTTTTTGTGGGTCCTCACATTCGTGAGCTCTTCAAAGATGACCGGTTCAACAACTTGCTGCAGGGTGATGTGAAAGCAGCATGGAATGCTTTTCGCCTCGTGTCAAAAAAAACTCTCGGGAATGTTAGGGCAGAAAACTACAAGGAAATAGTAGAATCCATGCTGAAGCAGTATCAGAAACTTGGCTGCAATATGTCTCCAAAGATCCATTTCCTTGATTCCCATCTTGATTTCTTTCCTGAAAACTGTGGTATAGTTAGTGATGTACAGGGCAAACGTTTTCACCAGGATATCGCAATGATGGAGCAAAGATACCAGGGAAAATGGTCCACTACAATGCTGGCTGACTACTGCTGGACACTCCCAAGAGAAGCTCCCGAACAGCTGTACAAGAGACAAGTGAAAAAATCTAAGTCGTCGTCTATGACTTGGTTTTTTACAGGTATTAACCGAAGGCCTATTATATTTACTATTCAATGCATTTCGTGATGTAAACATTAATTCTTGTAGATTACAAAAAAATTAGAGCCAACTTTGCAATTTCACTGTCATATTCGTGTTCAGCATATAAAAATTGATAAGAAATGACTTTTTATTTCAGTAACATAACTTTCGTAAAAATTTGTTGACCAGTGTTTCCTGACTGGTAGTTCTTCTCCCTTTTAAAGAAATCATTCCAAGTAGTTCTTCTTTAACACTGAAGTCTTCAAAAACCATCCGGATAAAGACTAGTAATTGGGCTATGTCTCTTATGTCTGTAGATTCATCCAGTTGGAGTGAGAAAGCAACACATTTTGAAACATTCTCCAACAACTGTTCAGTTGTGTCTCTACACATCTTTTCTATTCGCCGCATGACGGTGTTTCTTGACAATTGTACATCTTGAATAGCAGCTATGATCTCTTTCTTATTTTTAAATCCTTCAAAAAGATTGTCAGCTGCTTCAAGAAAACAATCTTTTACAAATTCCCTTCAGTGAAAGGTTTGCATTTCTTTGCGATCAGGTTGCTGAGCTTGAAGGATGCTATGGTTGCACTGACCAAATGTGACCTTGGCTTCGCCATCAATTGTTGCTGAGTAGCTAATTTCAATTTAAGTTCTTTGAGCTTCAGTTCACGAATTTCACTTTTGGGTGGAAAATCAGCATCAAACTTATTGCTATGCAGAGCCTTATGACGACGTTCCAGATTACCCTCTTTGGGCAAGGATACTGGGGCGTTACAAATTAGACAACACTTGTCTTTCACCATGATGAAGAAGTAGTCCATTTCCCATTCATCATGAAAGTGGCAGGTTTTGCTCTTCTTTGGAACACTCATCTTCGTTATACTGGGGTGGCTGGATGTAAGGCAGCCAAATCTGCTAAGTTAGTATAAACACTGGCTGAATCTGGTCCAAAACTGTCATTGTCCCAAAGTAGTAAAGATCAACAGGAACTGAAAACCTCTGGATGATGTGCAATACAAGTGGGAAGGCATAGAGGAAGTCCTGACCCCAGTGGAGTAGGAAAGCATCTCTTGCCTGACAGTTGTGAGCCGGGATTCTGGAACAGAATCGGGGAAGTTTGGCATTCTGTGGACTTGCAAAGAGGTCTATATCTGGTGTTCCCCAGATTTGAAATACTCAAGCAAGCTGGTATGAGTGGAGGGACCACTCGTGTAGCAGCAGTATTCGACTGAGTCTGTCTGCCCATAAGTTTTGAATGCCTGGAAGGTATACCGCAAACAGGTGAATTTGGAACTCTCTGGCGAGGGCCCATAGTCGCAAAGCTTTGTTGCATTGCGACAGAGAGCCTGTTCCGCCTTGCTTGTTCACATAGAACATAGCTACCTGATTGTCGGTTTGGACCAGAACTGTTTTGTTGCTGAGATGGGTCTGAAAGACTTGAATAGCACTGAAAATGGCTCTCAGCTCTAGGAGGTTTATGTGAAAGGAAACCTCCTGTGAGGTCCAAAAACCCTGAGTGGAGAGATCGTGCAAGTGGGCCCCCAACACATCTTGGACGCATCTGTTGTTAGGGTGGCCTGATATACAGGCTGCTGGAAAGGAGAGCCTACAAGGAGGTTTTCTAGAGATTGCCACCATTGCAGGGACGAAATCAGACGTGTGGTGTTTCTGATCTTGTCCATTAACTGACCCGAGGCCTGTGACCATTGAGGGGATAGGGTCCACTGGGCTGCTCGCATGTGGAGGCGAGCATAGGGAACCACATGGACAGTGAATGCCATGTTTATTTATTTATTTAACTATTTATATCCCGCTTTTCACTGGGTCAAAGCGGTGGGACATTTAACAAAAAGGGGGGGGGATCAATGGTTGGGGGGGCCCATCACCAGGGGTTCAACAATGATGATTTTGGGATGGACATAGAGACTGACAGGGTAGCATAGTTACTGGTCTGGAGCTTTTGAGAAAAATAGGGGTTCCTATTCAGAGATGTTCTTGGAATAGGACGGTTTTTAGCTGCTTTTTGAATGATGGGAGATCACCATTGTTCCTGATGTGGTTTGGTAGAGAGTTCCAGAGGGATGGGGCATAGAGTTCAAAGGCTCTGTTGCAGGTCCGTTGTGTTGCTTTGGTCCTTTTGTGGGGGACTGCAATGGAGCTGTTGGAGGATTGTCTGGTCGTTCTGCTGTGGGTTGGTCGAGGTAGTAGGGAGCAGAGTGGGGTGCCTTGTGTTTGGTGGATGGTTTTGTGGGTGAGTAGGAGAGCTTTGTATTTGATTCTTGCTTCGATGGGGAGAATATGGAGGTCCCTCAGAATTGGAGTGATGTGGTCCCTTTTCTTTGCATTGTGAATTATTCTCGCCGTGGTGTTTAAGGCAATTCGGAGAGGATTGTTTTGTGTGGCAGGTAGGCCATGGTAGATTACATTGCAGTAGTCTAGATGAGGGAGTGTCAGAGCTTGCATTACTGTCCTGAAGTCCTGTGGTTCGAGGAGGGGTCGGAGACGTTGTACCGTTTTTGCCTTGTGGAATACTGTTTGAGTGGTCTTGTTGATTTGCTGCTTAAGGGTTAGGGCTTGGTCAATGATAATGCCGAGATATCTTATGTGTGGTTGTATTTGGATTTGCATGGTCCCCATGGTGATGTGAGTGGGTGGTTTGAAGTCTGGGTCTTTTGTCACTATGAGAGCCTCGGTCTTCTTTATGTTAATGGATAGGTTGTTCTCTTGTAGCCAGTTGGATACGTCAGTGAAGCAGGTTGACAGCTGGTCGTTTGTCGGGTCTGTGGTTGTAATTGGAGCGTAGAGCATTATATCGTCGGCGTATATGTGGAAGTGGACATTGTGAGTGCGTATGACTGCGTATGTGTCCCAGAAGTTGAAGCATCTCTCGAGCAGTAAGGAACACCTTCATAGATGCTTGAGATGCCAGTTGTATTATTCGTAGACAGCGTGGCTGTGGCAGGAAAGCCCTCGATTGCTGTGTGTCTAGACGAGCCCCTATGAATTCGAGAGATTGAGAGGGGGTGGGGTGAGATGAGATTTTGGGAGGTTTATGACCAGTCCCAAGTATTGAAGAATTCTCATTGCTCGAGAAAGAGCGAAGCTGGCATCTGGAGCTGTCGATGCTCAAATGAGCCAATCGTCTAAGTAAAGGAAGACAAATATTCCCAGAGTCCTCATAAATGTTACTACCACTGCCATGCATTTTGTGAAGACTCTTGGAGCAGAGGCCAGTCCGAAAGGAAGAATTCTGTACTGGAAGTGCCTTCTTTGGACCAGGAATCGAAGGAACGTCTTGTGATCTGAGTGGATGAGAATATGCATGTACTCTTCTCTAGAATCTAGAAAACATAGCCAGTCCTGACTTTGAAGGTATGGTAGGAGTGTCCCGAGGGAGATCATTTTGAACTTTTCTCAGAACAAATATTTGTTTAATTCTCTGAGGTCTAATATAGGCCTATGTCCCCCTGTCTTCTTTGGGATAAGAAAATAGGGGGAATAAAACCCCGAACCCTGTTGGGGTATGGGTACTTCTTCGATTGCTCCTTGAGCGAGAAGTGATGAGACGACCTGCCACAAGAGGTTGGTGGCAGGGGCCAGAGAATTGAACTGTTTTATTATTGTAGGTGGGGGGCAAGTTGAGAAAATGAAGCTTGTACCCCAGTCGTACAATGGACAGAGTCCAGTTTTCTGATGTTATTTGCTGCCATCTTTTGGCAAAAATAGCATAGTCTTCCTGGAATGGTTAAGGGTTCTGGACCTTTCAGGGGCAGAATGACTAAGTTCTCTAGGCAGAAGTCAAAGACCCTGAGGGGGCTGGGTCTGCTGGGCCGGTTGAGCTCTTGGAGCTTGAGGCTTTCTTTGCTGTCTGTTCTGTTGTTGCCCCTTCTGGGGAACATGAAGCGGACAGTGGCTTTGATGGGTGTAAGATGGGTAAAACTTAATTTTTCTTACTGAAAAAGGGTTTTTTGAATCTTTTCTTCTTTGCTGGGTTGGCTGTGGACTTTGACAATCTGCTCAAAGTAGTATTATCAGATTCAATCTGATTAGCCTTGTTTTGCCAATCTTTGCCAAAGAGATTTTCTCCTGTACAAGGAACGTTTCCCAGCTTTTCTTGCACCCACTGTTCTAAGTCTGATGCTTGAAGCCAAGCAATACGATGTGCTCCTATGGATATAGCAGAGGTTCTGCTAATACATTCAAAGCAATCAAAGGTAGCACAGTTCATGAATTTAGAGACATTCTGGACGTGCTTGACCAGAGTAAGGTAGTCTGCTCTTTTTTCCTCAGAGGCACAAGAGCTAATGAGCTCTAAGTCTTTTGTGACTTCTTCCAGGAACATTCCCATGTAAAGAATGTAGGAACTGACCCTGGCTGATAGCATGGAGGATTGAAAGCATCGACGCCCAAAGTCATCGAGTGTCCTGGATTCACAGCCTGGAGGATTAGAAGAATGTGTTTCAGCACTCTTGACTCTTCGCATGGCCGAGTCCACTACCATTGAATGGTGTGGTAACTGAGTTTTTTGAAAACCAGGACAACTTGGCACTCGGTACATAGTGTCAAGGCGTCGGGAATGTGAAGTTACCGTTAAAGGAGTTTCCCACATTCTCAACATCAGATCATTTAAGATCTTGTGAATAGGAAGCATAGCTGCCTCCTTGGGAGCCATAGGGTATTGTAGAATTCTTAATTCTTCTACCCTAGGTTCCTTTTCTGGAATCACAGTGATTGCAAGACCGTTTGCCAAATCACGTATGAAATCCTGGAAGGACTTATCTTCTGGAGGAGACATCCTGCGTTGATGAGGAGTTGAATCCTCTAGTAGGTTCACTCTAGTACCGGTAGAATCGTCAGAGTCATTAGAATTGGAAGACTCCAGGGCACTCTGTACCGGGTGCTCCTGTAATGCATGGTATCGGTACCGCTCAAAGTCGGTACCGAAATGTCTCGGTTCCTGATCCCAGATACCCGAGATAGATTCAAGGCTCGGCATGGGGGGAAGCAGTCCTGTCGAAGCAGGTACTATCGGTACCGATACCTGTTGAACCATCTGTAGCGGTCTTAGCGGTACCAAAGCTAAGAGGGACGCTAGACTGCGTTCAATAGCAAGGACTCTCTTAACCATCGCTCCTGCTGATGCCTGGGTGTTGGTACCGGTGGAAGCGGCTACGACCCCAGAACATAGCACCAGAGGTTCTGAAGAGGTGGAAAGCCTCTGGAACATCCTGGAACCCTGTTTATGCTTTGGAGCCCGAAGACTCCCGCAGGGGCTGTTTTGCCTGTGAACTAGCCTCGAGGGCAACGCCAGAGGCATCTCGATACTTTGAAGGAGATCTACCCTTCGAGGACCGGCCAGTCTTAGAAGACAAGTTTAGTTACCTGAGATCCATGGGAGGAAGATGAAGCCCCGGAAGACGTCGATGCAACTGACATCGTATCCGCGGCAAAAAGGGGTACCGAGTTTTGCAGCTCTATTCTGCAGGCTCCTTTTGGTCATCCTCGTGCAGGAGAGACACTCCGTTGGACAATGTTCAGGACCTAAACATTTTAGACACCAATAATGGGTGTCAGTGACGGAAATGGTACCGCCACCTTTTGAGCATTTTTTGAAACTACTAGCTGGTTTCTCCATGCCTTAAAAAAAGTGGGAGAAAAGCTAGATAACATCAACGACCTCCTTAGTAGCCAGCAGCAATATAGTTATATGCCCTGCCCCATACAAAATCGTGTAACTCTTCTCCTAATCATAACAAAGGAGCTGTCATATAACTTTCTTCTTGTTGCCGCTGTGAACACACAAACTCTTGAATAGATCCAAACTCTCAAGTCATCCCGACGCCTCCCCCCAGCGCCTTTGGAGCATTTCTCAACAAATGGTTCTTCAGGGGATTTATAAATGGATCACCTACAAACACACACAACCGTGTATACCCAGAGTTCAAACTCCTAAAACACCATTAAAAACAGCAGGCAGAACCTATATCAAAAGGTACTTACAATAATGCTGCCCACGTCAAACACCACAGAACTTTTCCAACTCTCTATCCTCCCACATAGTCTAAACAAAAAGACGCCGCGCATGCGGACTAATAGCTTGTAAACGGATTTAATAGCACAAACTCAGAACGAGGCCACACACCCCCTCATTCAGAAAAACTCTTCACAAAAATCTTAACAAACCTCAGCCATTTATTCAAAAGCAACATCAACGAACCCCTAAGGAAAATGCTAAATACCAAAAAACATACATTAACGAACGCTATAGATCGACAATCACAAACATGCCGCCCATTCCACCATAGCATTCAAACCATTCGGCATCACAGTGTCCAGTTCATAAATCCAGCGTTGTTCATGCTGGATTAAAACCTGATCTTGGGACCGATCACCATAGCCATGAGTAACTTGCTCAATACAAAAGCAAGATAACTGTTCAAATTTATGGCCATAATCAAGACAATGTTGGACAAGCGGGGCCGTTAATGTTTTGCAACGTAACCTACTACGATGCTCCCTCATACGTATCCGGAATGCCCTTGCAGTCTTACCGATATAAAGGAGATCACAGGGGCATCGTACCACATATATCACTCCAACAGAACCACAGGTGGTATAAGAAGATATGGCGTAGTTTACATGGCGATAATTAAATGAAGCCGTCTCGAAAGTGATATCACAAATGTCACACGCTCCACACCGTCTATGTCCCTTTTCCCCTACTGACCTCTCCAGAACCGGCAAAACCGCAAGGCTCACATATTCTTTTAAGTTGCGGTGCCGCTGCCACACGCATCTAAGCCTCTTCCCCTCCAAGCCTGATAGGGTAGATAATACATTCCTATGCTTCTTCAAACTGCTCTGTATCGTCCGGCTTTAGGGGGAGAATTTTGTGACTAAATTAATGGTATCAGCATCCCCATCGGACCCACGACATGTAGGTGTAAGTAACAGAGCTCTATTATTATATAGTGTTCTTCGGTACGCTCTCTTGACTACCTGCTTCGGATAATCTGGACACTGTGATGCCGAATGGTTTGAATGCTATGGTGGAATGGGCGGCATGTTTGTGATTGTCGATCTATAGCGTTCGTTAATGTATGTTTTTTGGTATTTAGCATTTTCCTTAGGGGTTCGTTGATGTTGCTTTTGAATAAATGGCTGAGGTTTGTTAGGATTTTTGTGAAGAGTTTTTCTGAACGAGGGGGTGTGTGGCCTCGTTCTGAGTTTGTGCTATTAAATCCGTTTACAAGCTATTAGTCCGCATGCGCGGCGTCTTTTTGTTTAGACTATGTGGGAGGATAGAGAGTTGGAAAAGTTCTGTGGTGTTTGACGTGGGCAGCATTATTGTAAGTACCTTTTGATATAGGTTCTGCCTGCTGTTTTTAATGGTGTTTTAGGAGTTTGAACTCTGGGTATACACAGTTGTGTTTGTTTGTTTGTAGGTGATCCATTTATAAATCCCCTGAAGAACCATTTGTTGAGAAACGCTCCAAAGGTGCTGGGGGGAGGCGTCGGGATGACTTGAGAGTTTGGATCTATTCAAGAGTTTGTTTGTGTGTTCACAGCGGCAACAAGAAGAAAGTTATATGACAGCTCCTTTGTTATGATTAGGAGAAGAGTTACACGATTTTGTATGGGGCAGGGCATATAACTATATTGCTGCTGGCTACTAAGGAGGTCGTTGATGTTATCTAGCTTTTCTCTCCCTAAGTTAGACTTTTTAGTCTATGGGATAGAAGCTAATGTTATTCTGAGACCATCCAGTAGCAGTTAAATATAGATTATATAACCATATAATCGAACAAACAAGCGATTTTTTATTGTTGGATGTATTTCCCATTTTGTTGTATTTAACGCACATATTTTTGAGATTGAGTTCAGCGTTTACGAGTTGACCATTTTTTACGTGTTAAAAAAAGTGGGCCTAGTGCCCAAAATGGCGCCTAGCACCAGAAACAGGGGAAAGACCCCTGAAGAAATATAAGAATTTTTTTCTTTTTTTGAAAAAGAAACAACCACCACCGGCGGTACCGGTAGGCGTCAAATGAAGGCAGACGTGACCACAAAAGAATAAAAGGAAATTTTCTGCAGTGACAGGGTACACGTCCTGTCCACTCCGCAGAAAACGAAGAACTGAAGTGAGAGAGGTACAGAGGCGGGAAGGCAGCATGCATGCGCTGTGGGATGCTCCCAAAAGCGTTCCTATTGGACGCTGGGGAGCGTTCCTGCGCGGGCTCCGTTGGTACCGATGATACCCTTTATGTGAAGACTACATTCCTGCTTGTTCCTGGAGATTCTCAAGTACCAAGAAATGCAGTCAGGGTCCAAGAAAATATAGCAGTCTACTTACAGGTTTCTTTCAGAAAATGATACCTGAACTTCCTGGGGATGTCCAAGCCCCCGTGGCAAAGACTCAGCGCTGCATAAAGCCAATCGGGAGCTCCACTGAAGCCAGGCTCAGGAGTTCCCAAGTTTATCTGGGGAATCAAGTCGCTGGGGGAAGAGCACAGCTGATTCTTGAGGTCCTTGTGTTTCTTCTGACAGCCTATGCAGCGTAGACCTGAATAAGGCATAGTGAGAACTAAAAAAAAATAACTCTGCCCCTCAGGAACAGCCAGAGACTCTGTCCCTGAATTGCATCCTGTTCTCTATTCATGCCTTCCCTACTGTTTATTTATTATGTTAATACATAGGCAGAGAGAAAAGAACCCCTCCACAACTCACAGCTATCAAGTGCTGTGGAAAAACAAACAGCAATAGAGCTGCTAGAAAGCAAGTGGAGAAGAAATCTGGCTTCCCGCCAAAACCCGGGGCTCATTAGCTATTCAAAATGGCCGCCAGCAAAAATAAACCTCAAAGAGTGAATTAAAACCCCCAAAAGCTAAGGAATTAACTTAAAAAGTCTAAGGACAAGGTGGGAGGGTTGCAGGCATGAGAAAAATGCCTAAAATCGCTGAAAAATCAATAAAAATAAATAGAGTCACCACAGAGCTGCAGACATCAGTGGGAGAAAGACAGGTGCTGTACTCACAGTACCGAAAGTGCAGAGAAGCCACGGACCGCTGCTCAGACCACTGCCAGCTGCCTCACCACTAAAATCAGCCCCAGGGACTGGATTTTAGGAGGCTTACCATCCAGCTAAATAGTCCTCTTGACTAGTGCTGGGGAGTCTTCACATCAGCGATCTCTACTGTGACAGGACACCAGAGCTCAGCTGGAAACACCCTGGTGCTCAGATAAGTACACTGGCAACTACAGGGGATAATTTCTCCAAAAGAAATCTCAAAGAAATAAAGCATTTTAAATTTTTTTGAAGGAGCAAAAAAAGCATCCAGATCTGCTGGAGACAGAGAAAAACTGAGGGAGACCCCTAGGGGAAGGATTATATCACCAGGCTCCAGCCTATCAGAGCTCTGGTAGAATTCTCTGTCTCCAAGATCTGCTGGCAGGGGTGCATAACCCGTTTGTCTGGACTGGTCTAGCAGTATGACTTGGAACTGAAGTGAGAGAGGTACAGAGGCGGGAAGGCAGCATGCATGCGCTGTGGGATGCTCCCAAAAGCGTTCCTATTGGACGCTGGGGAGCGTTCCTGCGTGGGCTCCGTTGGTACCGACGATACCCTTATGTGAAGACTACATTCCTGCTTGTTCCTGGAGATTCTCAAGTGCCAAGAAATGCAGTCAGGGTCCAAGAAAATATAGCAGAAAGATATAGGAATATTTCCAATTGTGTTGGGTGCCCACGCTTGATTAAAAGCAATTTCTAAGCAAATTTTGATAAATTGCCTATAAATATAACATCTCTCTTCGGCACAATCTAAATACTATGGCAAGCACTGACAGTAAATTTGAGAGATTGAAATCATAGTTCAGATACCTTGGCTGAGGAGTAAAGTTCATTACTGTCATAGTATGTGCAAAATTAACCCATTTGGAGACACTGTCCCTGAGAGATTCTATCACCTACTGAAAAGATGTAATGTGTAGCTGGGCCCAGCAGTGATAGGGGTGGGATGATCTGATGGACTAACAAAAATATAAATGATATCCTTGTCCTTTTATCTTCCATACCCATTTTTCCTTTATCAAGACAGTCTGACCCCTCATTGGTAGTACTGTGAGGCTATGACTAGAGGTCAAGCAATGCCACTTTTGAAGGGGCATCCACCATGACAGGAACAAGTGGGGATGGCTCGTGTCTCCCTTCAACCCCTTGAAGTGAATTGAAGTCCCAGGGAAGAGGGGGCAAGCTGACCCTCAGTCCTCAGATTGATTTACTTAAACAGAGGGGATTCAGACATGTCCCATATTGAGGCAGGGAGGGGAGTCCTTCAGGCCCTCTTCCCACCAGGAATAGAGTGCCCTCTGGAGGTGGTCTTGGGGCTTTTCATGTTGGCCCCTTTAATCTGTCCGCTGCCACCATGCAAACAAGGTTTATTTTTTTTGTTTTATTTCTACACTTTTCTGCAATGACACAGGCAGAAAAGCATGATAAATTTCACACATTTAGCTAAGAGATGAAAATGAATCAAGATCTCATTTGTACCTCACAGCTAAATTTCACAAAAAACATGTACTAATCCACAAACACTATGGTGCAAATCATTACCATACTACCAATACACAGAGAAGCTGCATGTTTTAACTACAAGAACAGAGTTACAATAACAGGACATAATACATTTAACTGTATGAGAGTTTGTGAGATCACATAGATCCTGAATTCTATCAAAAATTCTGCTTTTTATCCCAAGTAGTTGACCATAGTCTGCTCCAAGGAGCACAGCTCGCCAACTGGGCTGATATAGACATGAGAGATAATGATCACCACCAATTACTTCAATAGCCAACAAAATGGCTTTAAGAAATACTGAAAAACATTTCTTACATTTTCAGTACAAAGTAAAAGAAATCTATGAAATTAACTGGCAAATTATCAAAAACATTTTCCTACATGACAGCTTACCTTTAATGAAGTATTGTTCTTTTCTATCTTATTCTTTACATCTTTGACTTTGCTATTTTTTTTCTTTGATGTTGATTGCTCCCTCTCTTTTCTTTCACTGCTTTGTTCTCTCTCTCTCTTTTTCTCTTTCTTATTTCTGCTAAAGAGAGACAATTACAATTTAGCTAGATTTACCCAACTTTAAGGTAAGCCACTGGTTAAAGATGAATCTTTTACATGGCTGGAACTGATCTAACATGAAAAGAGGCCCTACAGTCACCATCAATGTGTCTGTGAAACACTGAAACCTGTAGCTGTCTGGATGTGCCCATTTTCTTTCCGACTGGGAAGAATAAGAATGTGTGGGTTTTCTTATGTACATCCTGATGCAGCCACCACTCTTTCAGCCTGTTGAGGTACATCAGGAGGCCAAGTCAAAGCAAGTCTAGATCAGTACTTTTCAAGCTCTTATCCAATGAGACCTCATTTTAAAAAGTGAAAATTCATGTGACCCCAAGATAATGAAATCAAAACAGCATGTCTCCAGCCCCCTCCCCTTCCTCCATTCATCTAAATTAGGAAGGCAGCAGCAACATTAACGACAATGGTAGCAGCAGCAATCAGCATAGGGTCCCTTGTTAGTGTGTGCTTACAGACCCCAGTACTCAGCATGGCTTTCAGGAAGCTTACCCAGGAAGGGGCATGGGCCTATGAATGTTCTGACTCACAGGTTACATGCCAACTGGTGATTACCACTTCTTGACAGGTCACAGTGAAAGTCCAGAGAGAAAGGAGAAGTGGCCCTGTTTCTGTGCCCTATTTGGGGTCCCAACCTCCCAGCAGTTTGAGAACCACTGGCCTATATACTTCCAGTAACTACAGATGAAAAAAAAAGAGCCTTAGTCATCCTTTCAGCAAAACCTGGGAAGGAAAGCTCCTCAGAGAGGCGAGAAGTGTCTTCTCTATTGCAGAGGGCTGGAAAATGGAGAGATGGAGAATAATCTATTCAGGACTAGAATACAAATGCTCAGGGTAGCTGACTTCCCTAATTTCAAGCAAAGGAAAAAAATGGTTAAGCTTCCTGGATCGGCATTACTAAACAAACTTGGTGTAACCAGTGTAGACATACACTTGGGAAGTTGCATCATTGTCATGCCAATGGATAGGAAAGTTAATGGGTCCAAGGGACTTGATACTTGAGTTTCAATGAATTTTTTTTCCTATCCCAAATCAAACAGTGTGGATGACAGCAACAGGAGTAGGATTAAAAGGAGACTGCACATCCCAGATGATTCCAAGTGACAATTTGGAGGCATCTAGATGACCTGGGAAATATGACAGAGAAGCCTTGACATGGAGGCTGAATCAACCTCAAGGAACCCTCTGCTTCAGACTATGTGAAATCTCTCACATCCAGATTCTCAAAGTTGTACACTGAAGATACACCATGAGGTCGATCTCCCTAAAGCTTCCTATGGAAGCTGGGGAGTGTTTCCATGCAGACTCAATCTGTTACATCACCCATTTGTGAGGGCTGACTTCCTGCTTGGTCCCAGAAAAATGTATTTATTACTTTTATATTTTGCCAATACCTGTTGCTCAAGGTGAACATTAAAATCCAGTCAACACAATCAATAATAGAAATAAATACGTCTCTCACGAACAAGTGAAAATAAAGCATAGTTACTCACCTGTAACAGGAGATCTCCGGGAACAGCAGGAAAGCATAGTTACTCACCTGTAAAAGGTGATCTCCGGGAACAGCAGGAATTTAGTCCTCACATATGGGTATCATCGGTACCGACGGAGCCTGCACGAGAACGCTCCCCAGTGTCCAATTAGAAAGCTTTTGGGAGCATCCCACAGCGCCTGCGTGCTGCCTTCCCGCCTTTCCCAACCGCCTCTCTCCAATTGAGTTTTAAAGCTGAGACAGACAAAGAGAGAGAGAGGGAAAGGAAAGAGATAGAGAGATACAACTCCTAGGG
The DNA here is from genome assembly GCA_033557465.1 of Ichthyophis bannanicus. Classification (NCBI taxonomy): domain Eukaryota; kingdom Metazoa; phylum Chordata; class Amphibia; order Gymnophiona; family Ichthyophiidae; genus Ichthyophis; species Ichthyophis bannanicus. The sequence continues at coordinate 302,812,041 of CM066032.1, read as the reverse complement.
GAGGTGGGTGGGTTGTGAGGACTAAATTCCTGCTGTTACAGGTGAGTAACTATGCTATCTCCTGGAACAAGCAGGAATGTAGTCATTACATATGGGGACTCCCTAGCTTTAGGTGCCAGGGAGAGACCCCAGAAGTTGTGTGTCCCTGAACAGGGCTCCACTTCCCCCCATGGATCTCTGGCATCCTACCAGGGATGGCAGGTAGGAGTTGATTAGGTATGGAACAGGTGTTGGAGAACAGCCTGACCAAACAAGGCATCCCGGCGGGAGTCCTTGTCCAAGCAGGCTGTGAAGATATGAACCGAGGCCCAAGTGGCTGCTCGACAGATGTCGGCGATAGACACAGAGTGCAGATGAGCCATTGAGGCTGCCATGGCTCTCACATTGTGAGCTGTGACATGGCCCTCCACAGAAAGGTTCTTACTCTGATAGGCGAAGGAAATACACTGTGCAATCCAGTTAGACAGTGTTCTCTTGGAGACTGGAAGTCCCAAATGAGAAGGATCAAAAGCAACAGAGTTGAGAGAACTTTCTATGTTGCTGTGTTCTTTGTAAGTAAAAGGCTCTTTTACAGTCCAAGGTAAGAGTAGTTACTCACCTGTAACAGGTGTTCTCCAGGAGCAGCAGGAATCAGTCCTCACATATGGGTGACATCGACGTCAATGGAGCCCTTGCGGAGCATTTCCCCAGCTTTCTATGAAAGCCTTTGGGAATACTGCACGCATGCGCGGTACCCTTCCCGCCTAAAGGTGCCATCTTGCTCAGTCTGATGACATAGCTAAAAGACAGCACAAAAAAAATGCAAAAATGAACTATGTACAACTGTAACTCCAAGGGGAGGAGGGAGGGTTGTGAGGACTGATTCCTGCTGCTCCTGGAGAACACCTGCTACAGTTGAGTAACTACTCTTTCTCCACGACCAAGCAGGAAGTCAGTCCTCACATATGCGTGACTCCCTAGCTCTGGGCTACCAGGAACCCAGGCTGAACAAGAGAACTCCCTCTAGTCCCAGCATCAGAGAAAGGCTTTCACTGAAAGAGAACCCCCACCGGTAGCCCAACGGAGGGCTGGAGGGCAGGAGTTGCCTAAACCTCAAAGAGATTCCGGAGCACTGCCTGACTGAAAGCACTGTCCCTATGGGACTCCCTCTCCAGGCAGTAATGGGCCGCAAATGTCTGGCTTGAGAACCAAGTTGCAGCCCTGCAGATGTCTGCCAACGGTACAGAGCGGAGATGAGCTACTGAGGCAGCCATAGCCCTGACATGGTGGGCCTGCTAGAGCTGAGAGGTGGACCCGAACAGAATTGGACTTGAGGCCCTGATTGGATACGTGCAGCAGGTACTGAAGCACCACTGGCACAGAGCAGGAGAAAGGATCTTCTGTGCATAGCTGACACCACAAAGAGAACCTTCTCCATTTCAGGGCATATGCTTTTCTGGTGGACTGCTTCCTAGAGGCCAAGACCACCTCTTCAACTTCCTGAGGCAGGCCCCAGGGAGCCAACACTACCCTTGCAGCCTCCAGGCCATCAAATTGAGAGATTTGAGGTTGGGGTGCAGAAGAGAACCCTGATCCTGAGAGAGAAGGTCGGGCTGCAACCCCTGAGGTAGTGGGGTATCCACTGCCAGTTGAAGCAGAAGTGGAAACCAAGGCTGCCTCGGCCACCTGGGGGCTACCAGAAGTACCGAGGCCTTGTCCCTTAGAATCTTGAACAAGGTTCGGGCCACCAGAGGCGTGGGAAGAAACGTATACAGGAGGCCCTGGCACCAGGAAATCAGGAAGGCATCCGCTGCCCACCTCATGGGATGCGGTTGCCTGGAGCAGAACCTGGGCAGCTGCCGGTTCAGGGGACTGGCAAAGAGATCTATGGATGGAAGTCCCCATTTCAGGAAAATTTTCTGAACCACTAATGGGTGCAGTTGCCATTCGTGGGGCTGCAGAACTCTGCTCAACCTATCTGCCAGGAAGTTCTCCTGGCCAGGGAGATACACAGCCTTGAGAAACATGTTGTGCCTGAGCGCAAACAAGCAAAGGTCCTGTGCCTCATGACAAAGGAGCCTGGACCCGATGCCGCCCTGCTTGTTCACATAGAACATGGCTACTTGGTTGTCTGTCTGTATTAAGACAGACTGGTGAGCCAGGGTTTGAGAGAAAGTTTTGAGGGCTAAGCGAATAGCCCATAGTTCCAGTAGGTTGATCTGTTGCGTGGCCTCCCAGGGAGACCACAGGTCCTGGGTGCACTTGTCCAGACAATGTGCCTCCCAGCCTTGCAAGGAGGCATCGGTGGTGTGATAAGGAAGCTTATCATAGCTCAGGAAGGAGCTATAGTAAAGGTGAAGTGACTCTGAACAAGCAACCTGTCAGTTCTGGTAGAAATAAGAAAACAGAATTTTTCTATAAAAGACTACCAGTCCCAGAATGCACCAGGTTTCCAACAGCCATTAGAGGAGCTGAAGTGGGGAAACGTGTGTTCAATCAGGAGGGCTATGAGGTAATCCCCAAGCACTCATCTCAAAGGGCAGGGCCTGATTCAGCACAGCTGCGCTGTGCTAGGGTGGAGCACTCATCTAAGCAGAATAAAAGTAGAGTTTATTCTACAGAGAATCATAAGAACATAAGAACATAAGATATGCCATACTGGGTCAGACCGAGGTCCATCAAGCCCAGTATCCTGTTTCCAACAGTGGCCAATCTAGGTCATGCGTACCTAGCAATATCCCCAAAAGACACAGGTTCCTCAATGCTTGTACTGGGTCAAGCATTGATATCCTGGGTACCTTTTTAATAGTGGTTTATGGACCTTTCCTCCAGGAACTTGTCCAAACCTTTTTTAAACCCAGCTATACTAACAGCCCTTACTACATCCTCTGGTAACAGATTCCAGAGTTTGGTTACACGTTGAGTGAAAAAATATTTCTCCTATTTGTCTTAAATAGCTTACCCTGTAGCTTCATTAAATGTCCCCTAGTCTTCCTATATTCTGATAATGTAAACAATTGATCCACGTTTATCCGTTCCACTCCATTCATTAATTTATAGACCTCTATCATATCTCCCCTCAGCCGTCTCTTTTCCAGGTTAAAGAGCCCTAACCTATTTAGCCTCTCTTCATAGGAGTAGCCTTCCATCCCCTTCACCAATTTGGTGGCTCTTCTCTGTACTTTTTCTAATAACGCTATGTCCTTTTTGAGATACGGTGACGAGAATTGCACACAATATTCAAGGTGCGGTCGTACCATGGAGCGATACAGAGGCATTATAATATCCTTTGTTTTATTTTCCATCCCTTTGCTTATGATACCTAGCATTCTATTTGCTTTCTTGGCCGCCGCTGCACACTGGGCGGAGGGTTTAACATGTTATCCACGATGACTCCTAAATCTTTTTCCTGGGTGGTGGTTTCTAATGTGGAGCCTTGCATCGTGTAACTATAGTGTGGGTTGTTCTTTCCTAGGTGCATAACTTTGCACTTGTCCACATTAAATTTCATCTGCCACTTGGATGCCCAGTCTTCCAATTTATCCAGATCCTCCTGCAGTTTTCCACAATCCTCTTGGGTTTTAACAGCTTTAAACAGTTTTGTGTCATCTGCAAATTTGATAACCTCACTAGTTATTCCCTTTTCCAGGTCATTTATGAATATGTCAAAAAGTAGCGGACCCAGTACAGATCCCTGGGGTACTCCACTATTCACCTTTTTCCATTGGGAATATTGGCCATTTAGCCCTACCCTCTGCTTTCTATCTTTTAACCAGTTCCCGATCCACAATAGTACACTGCCTCCTATCCCATGACTTATTAGCTTCGCCAAAAATCTCTGATGGGGGACCTTGTCAAAAGCTTTCTGAAAGTCCAGATACACTATATCAACCGACTCACCTTTGTCTACCTGTTTATGCACACCTTCAAAAAAACATATCAGATTAGTAAGACAAGATCTTCCTTGTCTAAAGCCATGTTGGCTGTCTCCCATTAGGCCATGACTATCTACATGCTGTGTAATTTTGTTCTTTATGATGGTTTCTACCATTTTCCCTGGTACTGACGTCAGGCTCACCGGTCTGTAATTTCCCGGGTCACCCCTGGAACCCTTTTTAAAAATTGGTGTTACGTTGGCGACCCTCCAATCTTCAGGTATTACAGATGTTTTTAATGAAAGTTCACAGATTACCAATAGCAGGTCTGTAATCTCATATTTCAGCTCTTTCAACACTCTGGGATGTATACCATCCGGTCCAGGTGATTTGCTACTATTCAGTTTATCAAATAGTTGTAATATATCTTCCCGGTGTAGCGATATTTCTCTCAATTCCTCTGCAGTATCACCTTTAAATACCACTTCAGTCTTGGGTAACATCCCTACATCTTCCTCAGTAAAGACCGAAGCAAAGAATTCATTCAGTCTATCTGCTATAGCCTTGTCTCCTCTTACTGCCCCTTTTACCCCTCTATCATCTAACGGTCCAATTGACTCTCTCACAGGCCTTTTGCTACGAATGTACTTGAAAAAGTCTTTATTTCGTGTTTTTGCTTCCGTAGCAAGTTTCTTCTCAAATTCCCGCTTTGCCTGCCTTATCAATGCTTTGCATTGAACTTGCCAGTGCTTGTGCTGTTTCCAGTTTTCATCATTTGGCTCTTTTTTCCATTTCCTGAAGGTTGCTTTTTTGGCAGCAACAGCCTCTCTGAACCCACCTTTAAACCATGCTGGCAGTTTTTTGGACTTTCTTCCACTCTTCTTAATGCGTGGAATACAGCTGGTCTGGGCTTCGAGGATAGTAGTTTTAAATAACGCCCAAGCTTGCTGTAAGTCTTTAACCTTTGGAACCGCTCCTTTTAGTTTTTTCCTAACTATATTCCTCATTCTATCATAGTCTCCCTTTTGAAAGTTAAAAGGTAGTACTGTGGATTTCTTTACTATTTGTCCTCCAATAATTAAATCAAACATGATCATACTATGATCACTATTGCCAAGTGGTCCCAACACCCTTATTTCTTGCACCAGATCTGGCGTTCCACTAAGGACTAGGTCCAGTATGGCTTCCCCTCTGGTCGGTTCATGAACCAGCTGCTCCAAGAAGCAGTCATTTATTCCATCTAGAAACTTTACCTCTTTAGCTTGTCCTGCCGTGACACTGACCCAGTCGGTACCGGGGTAATTGAAATCACCCATTACTACTACTCTGTTGTGACTTTTGTTAGCTTCCGTGATTTCTTTGAGCATTTCATCATCCATTTGTTCATTCTGGCCAGGCGGTCGATAGTATACTCCCACTGCCATCACCTTCCCCTTCATAAGTGGAATTTCAATCCATAGAGATTCTACAGCAAATTTTGTTCCCTGCAAAACTTTAATCCTTTCTGACTCAATGCCCTCTCTAACATAGAGCGCAACCCCTCCACCAATTTGATCAGCTCTATCATTACGATATAGTTTGTATCCAGGTATCAGTGTCCCACTGGTTATCCTCCTTCCACCATGTCTCTGAGAGTGCAATCATATCTAACCTCTCATTTAGTGTTATGTATTCCAACTCTCCCATCTTATTGTTTAGACTTCTAGCATTGGCATACAAGCATTTTAGAGACTGTATTTTATTCATATTAATCTGGCTATTGGTAGGCATGGGTAATTTGGCATCTTTATGCTCTGTCTGCTCCTTACTCAAGGGCATTTCGGCTACTATACTCCCTTTTGGAACCTCACTGCTTTTGGTAGTATCCTTCAAGGATACCTTCGTCCGAACCATGCGCTCCTGGGTGACTGTCGGCTTTCCCCTGCTTTCTAGTTTAAAAGCTTCTCTATCTCTTTTTTAAAGGTTAATGCCAGCAGTCTGTTTCATCCTCAGTTTCATCTTGGAGATCCTCATCTTGATCATCTTGGACAGCTTCATCATCTGGAGGATCATCAGAAGCAGAAGCGGACGGACAGAGGGCAAGAAACCCTTTGGAAGAAAGAAGAGAAAAGCATTTGGGAGGTCTAAAGGAGTCCAGAGCAGTACGTATACTGGGAGACATTCAAAAGGCCAGCATACACCATTGGACTGGGGAAAACCAGAGGAGTGGTGCTGCAGAGCTAGGAATCTCCAGACGGTACCTGTGAGGGTGACGGCTGCACTTGGAAGGGACCCTAGGACCCGTGCCAGAAGGTATGTGAAGAGAGATCCAGTGTCCAGGGATCTGGATTGGAAGGCTGGACATAAGAACTGGACTACATACTGGCCAGGCTATTTAGAGAGGAACTTTAACAGCAATGGAAGCTCAGGTATGAACACTGATCTATGCCCTAGCTATACCCTTGAAAGACAGCAGGGAAACAAGTATTCTCCTGAGAGTGCTCCATTGAGAAATTCCTCTGTACCAATCCATGATATTGAACCCATGATTGTTGAAGAAGGGGGAGGGGTTGCAGATGCAGGCTGTGAATACATGGATTGCTCTCTGTCTAAACTCCTTTGGTAATTTTCTGTTGCAAAGTACAACAACCATCACAAAGAAATACAAACTTGTTCTTTAATCTACTCAGAAAAGCACCTGAGTAGGATTTGAGCCACGCAGTAGAAAGCAAGCCAGCTAAGGGGTTTCAGCTGGGTAACTGCTAGCAATTGAGCCTTACCTAATTGCTTGTGAGCTCTGAGGGAATCACTTCTGAGTCTATGTGTGAAGATATAAGAAGTTAACCTGAAAAGAACAGTTTTTCCCTTCTTTGTGGGTTTTGCTTGTTGTTTGATGCACTGCTAAGAAAATATTAGCTAGAGCCTACAGAAAGGACCAGTTTGTTACCAACCAGGTCTTTATTCTTTTGATTTGATTGCCTGACAAGTTCAACTGTTTTCCTGATTTTGTTTTTCTAAGTTTAACACTGAAAGCAAGTATCCTGTTTTATGTGCTACCAAGCATATCTGTGTTGGGAGAAATAACCCCATAAATAAATATCCTATTGGCTTTACACTCAAGCACAACTAATTATTGTGAGTGGCTGTGTGTGGTGTGAATGGACTGCATTTCCCACAATCCCTTGCAAATCATATTGATATATGCCTTTGCCAAGACTGTGAACATTCTCACCCAGGCACCCGTCTGACAGTGGTTAACACTACTGTGAACACAGGTATCTGAAAAGGCACCCCTTGTAGTAAGTTGGGGGGGTGGGGTGGGGTGCAGCCACCAGCGTAGGGAGTTCAGGAATGGTTTGGACACCCATACTCTGTCTCTGAGGCTTCCTGTATCCACTGAGGTCTGAGGCACCACTGGGCAGGCCTCATGTGGAGCCAGGCATTTGGTGTCACATGTACTGTCGATGCCATGTGGCCCAGAAGCCTCAGACAGAGTCTGGCGGAAACCAGTGGCATGCTGAGAAACTGGTTTGCCAAGTCCATCAGTCTTTGGGCTCTGTCTTCTGGCAAGCCTTTGCCTGCAGAGAGTCTAGCCTTGCCCCTATGAACTCTAGGTTCTGGGAGGGGAGGCAAAGTGGACTTTGCGAAGTTTATGACAAAACCCAGGTGTTGAAGGAGAGAGATAGTTCGGAGGGTGGCTTGCCTGGCCTCCTGGCACGTCTGACCCCTGATGAGCCAGTCGTCCAGGTAGGGGAAGACAAAGATACCCTGATTCCTCAAGTAGGCCACCACCACTGCCAGGCACTTTGTAAAGACTCTGGGGGCGGAGGTGAGGCCGAAAAGCAGTACTCTGTACTGATAATGGTTTCCTCCCACAATGAACCTGAGGTACTTTCTGTGGCCTGGATGAATGAGGATGTGAGTGTACGCATCCTTCAGATCTAAGGAGCATAGCCAATCTCCCTGCTGGAGGTAGGGCAGTAATGTTCCAAGAGTAAGCATCTTGAACTTTTCTTTCTCCAAGAACTTGAGATTTCTGAGGTCGAGAATAGGCCTGAGGCCCCCGGTTCTCTTTGGTACTAGAAAGTACCTGGAGTAGAAACCGTGACCTTGTAGGTGGGGAGGCACAGGCTCCACCGCCTTGTCTCGCAGCAGACCCTGAAGCTCTCGAAGGAGGAGGTCTGTGTGCAGAGGAGGCCTTGGAGGCTCTCCTGGGAAGTAAGGAAGAGGCAACTGTTGGAAATGGAGCATATAGCCCTTGTGGACTATGCTTAAGACCCAATTGTCTCCTATAATGGGTGGCCACCTGTGGGCAAACAAGGCTAGTCGACCTCCTGTGCAGGGATGGGACAGCAGAGACGGAGAGGCTATACTTTGGGAGTCAAAACCCCCCACCCTGCTGAATGGGAGCAGGAGCCGGAGGCTTGGGGGTCTTCTGCCTACAGGGCCCATGTCCCTGCCCCTTGGCCTGCTGACCCTGCTGGGGAGGCCTGGTAATGTTGGAACTGTTTGTAGGCAGTCGCCTTCCTCGGGTAAAAGGACTTCTTACCTGAGCCCTTCTTTTTCTGAGAAGGGGCAGAAGTTTTCCTGGACAGCCTTGTCCTAGTGAGGTGCTCGGTTTCGAGCTCAGCAGCCTTCTCGGCCATGGGCTTGCCAAAAAGGTTTTCACCTCGGCAAGGGACATCGACCAACTTGTCCTGTACCATGGCTCGAGGTCCGACGACAGCAGCCATGCCTGGCGTCGAGCCGCGATGCCGGCTACCGCAACACGGGCCGAGGCCTCGAAGCCATCGTAGGCTGCTCGGGACATTTACTTAGAGCATTCCCGCACACCCGAGGACAAGGACTTGAACCTCTGCAAAGGTTCCCTGGAGAGACCAGCAAAAAACCCGGCAAGCTCCTTTGCCAGGTCCCGTAAGTACATGCCCATGTACAGCTGGTAGGACTGGACACGGCAAGCAAGCATCGAGCCCTGGAAGCACTTTCTACCAAACGCATCCAGGTTCCGGGTCTCACTGCCGGGGGGCACCGCAGAGTGCATCTTCTGGCTTTTCAGATGATGCATGGCCGATTCCACCACCATGGAATGGTGTGGTAGCTGCGCCTTTTGTAAGCCAGGGCTCTTACGGAGTCGATAAATAGAATCGACCCGCTTGCTCAGAACTGGCGCTGAGGCCGGTGCCTCCCACATCTGGAAGAGGAGCCGTTCCAGCATCGGAGGAACTGGGACAGTAAAGGCCTCCTTCGGAGGAGAGTCATATTGGAGGTCCTCGAGCTCTTTGGCTCCTCCTCAGGCTCCGCGGGAATCGCCAAAGCTGTGGCCATATCCCTAACGAACTCCGAGAACCGGGTATCCTCCGGGGGGGGGGGGGGGGGAGGGAACTACACCGGGGTTCGGACTGCGGTGAGTCTGAAGGGACACACCGAGTCCGAAAGTTATCGGGGAACTCCTCGTCCTCCGTCTCCCATGCGGACTCGTCCGAAGAGGAGTTGGGGGGCTCCGACCGCGTGGGTACCGGCAGCACCCGCCCCGACGCTGAAGGCACCTACGTCAATGCCCTCGAACCCGAGCGGGAGGTCGAGGGTGAGCGGGAGGTCGAGGACGACCTCGAGCCTTCATGGTCTCGAGTATCGGCTTGGTCTCCGGGGTCGACTTCGACGTTGATGTCCCGGTGGTCTGGGCAGATGCACCAGCAAGGCTGGCCATCAGCACCCGCTGCTGATGCATGAAGGCAGACAATCTGCACTCCAAGGCTGTCAGCCTGAGTCCAAGCTCAGGAGACTCAGCAGCCACCGACGCGGGCCCCGGCAGCGCCGGGCCCGACGTGGGCTCCCTGGGAGGAGAGTCCTCGAGGACAACAGGACTTACGTGTCCAGCAGACTCCGGCTCCACACGACGCATTTTGGACGGTTTCTCCTGTTCCAAGGGCCTGGGATGGCGGTCGGGGGTCCGAGACCTGGCCCTCGAGGAGCCAGGGACCTCCTCCGACGACACCCTCGCGAGCCGCTTTTTCCTCTTTCGTTCCCAATCGGGGGACCCCCTGTCCGAGGAACCCCGGCGATGCTCGGGGTCAGATCCCCGAAATGTCGAGGCCTCAGACGAGGTCCAGGCCTGGCCGGAGGCCAAATCAGAAAAAAGCCTTTCCTTTTGATGCTGTCGACTTCGCAGTGCCTTAGTGGACATTTTGCCACACGGGCCACAGATCTTAGGATCATGATCTGGACCGAGGCACCGAAGGCAGCAGTCGTGTGTGTCGGTGAGAGACATCAGTTTCTGGCACCGATCACACTTCTTGAAACCACTGGAAGCCATCGGGGAAAAAAGGGCCCTGAGGTCAAAGGACCGGCCTTCCAGGGAAAAGAAAAAAAGGGTGCGAACGCCAGCCACTAAGGGCAAAAACCGAAAAAAACAGACGACGGGCTCGATACCGGTGTACCGAACCCGGCAGGAAGGGGAACCGGCGTCGAACCGGACAAGAACCATGATGAAATCACAAGAAAAATCTAACTTTTCTCCAGGTGATACGGACAGACGTCCGTTGGGCTCCTCGTAAAAAGAAAGACTGAGCAAGATGGCACCTTTAGGCGGGAAGGGGACCGCGCATGCGTGCAGTATTCCCAAAGGCTTTCATAGAAAGCTGGGGAAATGCTCCACAAGGGCTCCATCGACGCCGATGTCACCCATATGTGAGGACTGACTTCCTGCTTGGTCCTGGAGAATGAAGATTCCTCTCTGCATTTGATGCATGAGGCCATGGAAAAAACACAGGTAGGTAGACCTCTTGGTTCAGATGAAAAGGCGAGACCACCTTTGGCATAAAGTGTGAATGAGTCCTAAGGACTACCTTGTCATGATAGAACCTTGTATAAGGTGGATCAGCTACTAGTGCTTGCAACTCACTAATGCGGCGTGCTGATGTGATTGTAATGAGAAAGATAACCTTCCAAGAAAGGAATTTCAAGGAAGTAGTAGCTAAAGGTTCGAAAGGTGGCTTCATGAGCTGCCCAAGAACCAGGTTTAAGTCCCATGCCACCGGTGGTGGCCTAATGGGAGGCTTAGAAGAAGGCCTCCCATAAATCTTGCTGTAAGAGGATGAGAGGAAATAGGCTGTCCATTTAGAGGCTTAAAGGAAGCTGCAATAGCACTCAAATGGACTCTTACTGAATTAGTCTTAAGACCTGCATTGGATAAATGAAGGAGATACTCCAGCAATGATTCCAGAGGTATCTCAAGGGGGTTAAGACCCTTTTGCGAACACCATATGGTAAACCTTATCCACTTGAAAGCATAAGAGTGTCTTGTGGAAGATTTCCTGGAAGCAAAAAGAATATCTTTTACTTGCTGAGGGATATTAAGATCATAGAGATCTAGGCCTTCAGCAACCAAGCCCTGAGATGCTGAGACTGGGGATTGGGATGCCATAACATTCCGTCCTCCTGAGATAGGAGATCTGGAGCAGACCCTAACTCCAGAGAGGGAGCTTGAGAGAGATGTAGAAGCAGAGGGTACCACACTTGCCGTGGCCAATGTGGAGCTATGAGAATCATATGGCCTCTGTCTCTCTGAAGCTTGAACAGGGTTTTGGGAATTAGGGGAATGGGTGGAAAGGCATACAGGAATTCCTGACCCCAGTAAAGGAGGAAAGCATCCCTGGCCTGAGCCCCCTGAGCCGGAATTCTGGAACAGAACCGGGGAAGTTTGGCATTCCACAGACTTGCAAAGAGGTCTATGTCCGGGATTCCCCAAAGTTGAAATATCCTGGCCACCTGGTCTGCATGCAGAGGCCACTCGTATGGAAGCAGAACTCGACTGAGTCTGTCTGTCCAAGAGTTTTGAATGCCTGAAAGATACACTGCCAGAAGATTAATCTGATGCTCTCTGGGGAGGGCCCATAGTCGCAAAGCTTTGTTGCAAAGGGACAGAGAGCCTGTTCCCCCCTGCTTGTTCACATAGAACATGGCTACTTGATTGTCCGTATGAATGAGGACTGTCTTGTAGCTGAGCAGGGTGTGGAACACTCGCAGAGCAAGGAAGATTGCTCTGATCTCCAAGAGATTGATATGTAGATAACTCTCCTGTGGAGACCAGGTGCCCTGGGTGGAGGAGGTCTTGCAGATGAGCTCCCCAACCCATTGGAGAAGCATCTGTTGTGAGAGTTGCCTGGGGTAAGGGTTGTTGAAAAAGGGACCCCAGCAACAGGTGTTGAGTGTACTTCCACCACTGGAGGGACAAAATAAGGCAACTTGTGTTTGCTATTTTGTCTGACATGCATCCTGATGCCTGGGTCCATTGAGTGGATAAAGTCCACTGGGCTGCCCTCATATGGAGGCAAGCATAAGAAACCACATGTACAGTAGATGCCATGTGGCCTAGTAGTTGTAACATTTCTCGAGCAGTGAGATGAGGCTTTAGCACTGCTTGAGAAGCTAACTGCACTATGCGAAGGCAGCGGGCCTGAGGGAGATAGGCCCTTGCCTTTCTGGTGTCCAGCAAAGCTCCTATGAACTCTAAAGACTGAGTGGGAGTTAGACTGGATTTTGGGATGTTTATTACAAGACCCAAATACTGAAGGATACGTATTGTGCAGGATAGAGAAGTCCTGGCCTCTGACTCTGTTGGGGCTCGAATGAGCCAGTCGTCTAAGTAGGGGAAGACAAATATCCCTAGAGTGCGGACAAATGCTGCTACAACAGCCATGCATTTCGTGAACACCCTTGGTGCTGAGGCCAGGCCAAAAGGAAGCACCCTGTATTGGTAGTGCTTTCCTTGAAAAAGGAACCGAAGGAACCTTCTGTGGGTTGGATGGATGAGGACATGGGTATACGCATCCTTGAGATCTAGAGAACAAAGCCAATCCTGACTCTGAAGGTATGGCAGCAGAGACCCGAGAGAAATCATTTTGAATTTCTCTTTGACAAGGAATTTGTTAAATTCTCTGAGGTCTGTATCCCCCTGTTTTCTTTGGAATAAGGAAATAAGGGGAGTAGAACCCTGTACCCTGCTGATGAATGGGTACTTCTTCTATTACCCCTTGGGCAAGAAGAATAGCGACCTCCTGCCCTAACAGGTTGATGAGAGAGGACGGAGAATTGAACTGCCTTACTATTGTGTGAGGGGGCATGCTTGAAAAAAATGAAGCTTGTACCCCTCCTTTATGATGGAGAGTGTCCAATGCTCTGCTGTTATCTGCTCCCATCTGGAGGCAAAGTGACATAACCTTCCTGGAATGGTGGAAGGCACTGGCCCCAGAGAGCCAGGAAGGCTAAGTTCTCTAGCTGAAAGTCAAAGGCCTTGTGGAGGCAGAGACTGCTGTGACGGCTGAGGCTTAGCAGTCTTTGCTTTCTTCTGTTTGGGTGGTTGCTGACCCTTCTTGACAAACTGACCTGCCGAACGTGCCTGCTGAGCATAGGCAGGATAATATCTTTTCTTCTTAGAAAAGAATGGTTTCTTGAAAGATTTCTTTCTAGCAGGATCAGCTGTGGGCTTGGATAATCTATACAAGGTGGAATTTTCAGCATCCATCTCATTGGCTTTTTCCTGCCAATCTCTACCAAACAGATTCTCACCAGTACAAGGGATGTTTCGCAATTTGTCTTGTACCCAGAGCTCCAGATCAGATGCCTGGAGCCAAGCAATTCTACGTGCACCTATGGCAATAGCAGAGGTCCTGCTTATGCACTCAAAGCAGTCAAAGGCTGCACGGTTGGCGAATTTAGAAACATCTTGGGCATGTTTGACCAAAGTGAGAAAATCCTGTCTTCTATCCTCAGGAAGAATAGGACTTAAAGCTTCTAAATCATCTGTGACCTACTTCAGGAACATTCCCATGTAGAGACTATAGGAACTGATCCTGGCAGAAAGCATGGAAGCTTGGATGACCCGACGTCCAAAAGCATCCAGGGTTCTGCACTCACGTCCTGGAGGATTAGAGGCATGCCTCTTTGCACTCTTGATCCTTCTCATAGCTGATTCAACTACAATAGAGTGGTGAGGAAGCTGAGTCTTTTGGAAACCAGGACAAGAAGGGACTCGATACATAGTATCCAGTCTGCGAGAATGAGGAGAGGTGGTAAGAGGTGTCTCCCACATCCTTAACATGAGATCATATAAAATCTCATGAATGGGCAAGGTAGCTGCCTCCTTAGGAGTTTTGGTATATTGTAGAATTTCCAACTCCTTGGCCCTTGGCTCTGTTTCAGGGGCCACAGTAATGGACAGACCCCGAGCCACCTCCCTGATAAAATCCTGGAAGGAAATATCCTCTGGAGGAGACATCCTGCGCTTAGGGGAGGAGGGCTCCTCAGAGAAGCATTCCTGCATTGACAAAACTGTCAGAATCCTCAGATTCTTCTGAGGACTCGAAGTACCGTCTGTCCAGATGCTCTTGAAGAGCCCGATACCCGTATCGACCGAAGTCGGTACCAGGAGTAACCGGTACCGGAGTAACCGGTACCGGAGTGCATCGGATGACTAGGTACTGGCAAAGCAGACACCGATGCTGATGTCGATGCTATCAGTACCAGTACCAATACCGGTGCCGAGGTCGGTACCGGCTGAATTGTCTGTCACGGTTCCGAGGGCGTCGATGCCGCAAGGAGAGCCACCAGACTGTGCTCAATAGCCAGGAATCTCTGGTCTATCGACGCTGCCGATGCCTGGATGTCGGTACCGGAGAAGACAGCCGGTACCCCAGAGCATGGCACCAGTAGTTCTGCCGAGGTCGAGGCCTCGAGAACATCCTGGAGCCCCGATAATGCTTTGGAAGCCGAAGCCTCCCGCCAGGGCAATTTTGCCGGTGCAGAATCCTCAAGGGCAACGCCAGAGGCATCTTGATGCTTAGAAGGAGATCTACCTTTTGAGGACCGGCTGGACTTATGTTTAGTTACCTGAGATCCACGGGAGGAAGAGGAAGCCCTGGAAGACGTCGATGTCACCGAAACTGCATCAGAGGGAAACAGGGTACGGCGCTTAGCAGCTCGGTTCTGCCGACCTCTTTTAGACATCATGGCGCAGGACATACAATCCGTGATGGAGTGGTCAGGACCTAAACATTTTAGACACCTTTCATGGGTGTCGGTGACGGAAATGGTACCGCCACACTTGGTGCACTTTTTGAAACCTGAGGCAGGTTTCTCCATTGTAAGAAAAGGTTTCTGGGCCTAAGGCCCAAAAAGGCGCATGCACCTGAAGAAAATAGGAAAAAGTAGAAAAAAAATATATTTTTTAAAAACAGAAAAGAAGAAGAAAAAAACGGCGGTACCGGTAAAGCGTCGAGGAAGGCAGACACGACCACAAAAAAGAAAGAAATAAAGAAGAATTCTTCTGCGGTGACAGGAACCACCACCTGCTGGCTCCGCGGAAAAAGAACTGGAGAGAGGAAGTTGGGAAAGGCGGGAAGGCAGCACGCAGACGCTGTGGGATGCTCCCAAAAGCTTTCTTAATTGGACGCTGGGGAGCGTTCCCACGCAAGCTTTATCTTTATGTCCGTCGGTACCAACGATACCCATATGTGATGACTACATTCCTGCTTGTTCCTGGAGATTTTAGTCTTCACATATGGGTATCGTCGGTACCGAGGGAGTCTGCGCAGGAACGCTCCCCAGCATCCAATAGGAAAGCTTTTGGGAGCATCCCACAGCGCCTGCGTGCTGCCTTCCCCAACTGTCCCTCTCCAGTTGAGCTTATAGCTGAGACAAAAGAGAGAGGGAGAGAGGGAAAGAGAGATACAACTCCTAGGGGAAGTGGGCGGGTTGTGAAGACTAAATTCCTGCTGTTCCCGGAGATCACCTGTTACAGGTGAGTATGTTATCTCCAGGAACAAGCAGGAATGTAGCCCTCACATATGGGGACTCCCTAGCTGCAGATACCAGGGAAAGGGCCCCAGAAAGTTGTGTGCCCTTGTGAAAGGGCTCCACTTCCCCCCCATGGACCTCTGGCATCCTACCAGGGATGGTGGGTAGGAGTTGATTAAGTCTGGAACAAATGTTGAAGAACAGCCTGACCAAACAAGGCATCCCGGCAGGAGCCTTGTCAAAGCAGTAATGGGCTGTGAAGGTATGAACCGAAGCCCAAGTAGCTGCTCAACAGATGTCGTCGATAGACACAGAGTGAAGATGAGCCATTGAGGCTGCCCATGGCTCTCACATTGTGAGCTGTGACATGGCCTTCAAGAGTAAAGTTCTTACTCTCATAGGCAAAAGATATACACTATGCAATCCAGTTGGACAGTGTCCTTTTGGAGACTGGAAGTCCCAAATGACTAGGATCAAAAGCAACAAAGTTGAGAGGATTTTCTATGTTGCTCTGTCCTTTGCAAGTAAAAGGCCAAAGCTCTTTTACAGTCCAAAGTATGAAGGTTCCTTTCGGCATTTGAGGCGTGAGGCCTTGGAAAGAATACAGGAAGGTAAACAACTTGGTTCAAGTGAAAGGGCGAAACCACCTTTGGCATAAAGTGTGGATGAGTCCTAAGGACTACCTTATCATGATGGAACCTTGTATAAGGAGGATCAGCCACCAATGCTTGCAATTCACTGATGCCACGTGCTGATGTGATTGCAATGAGAAAGATAAACTTTCCAGGAAAGGAATTTCAAAGAGGTAGTGGCTAATGGTTCAAAGGGCGGTTTCATGAGCTGCCCAAGTACCAGATTCAAGTCCCATGCCACTGGTGGTGGCTTAATGGGAGGCTTCGTTAAAAGGCCTCTCATAAATCTCACTATGAGAGGATGAGAGGAAATAGGTTGTCCACTGAGAGGCTTGAAAGAAGCTGCAATAGCACTCAAATGGACTCTCACTGAATTAGTCTTAAGCCCTGCATTAGATAAATGGAAGTACTCCAGTAATGATTCCAGAGGTATCGCAAGAGGGTTAAGACCCTTCTGCGAGCACCATATGGTAAACCTTTTCCACTTAAATGCATAAGAGCGTCTTGTGGAAGGTTTCCTGGAAGCATGAAGGATATCCTTTACCTGCTGGGAAAGGTTAAGACCGTGAAGCTCTAGGCTTTCAGCAACCAGGCCCTGAGATGCAGAGACTGGGGGATTGGGATGCCACAGCATCCAGTTTCTTGAGAAAGGAGATCTGGAGCAGATCCTAACTCCAGAGGCGGAGCTTGAGAGAGAAGTAGGAGCAGAGGGTACCACATTGGCTGTGGCCAACGTGGACCTATGAGGATCATATGACCTCTGTCTCTCTGAAGCTTGAACAGGGTTTTGGGAATTAGGGGAATGGGTGGAAAGGCATACAGGAAGTCCTGACCCCAATGGAGGAGGAAAGCATCCCTGGCCTGACAACCTCAAGACGGAATTCTGGAACAGAACCGGGGAAGTTTGGCATTCAGCGGACTTGCAAAGAGGTCTATGTCCGGGGTTCCCCAAATTTGAAAAGTTTTGGCCACCTGGTCTGCATTGAGAGACCATTCGTGTGGAAGCAGAACTCGACAGTCTGTCTGCCCAAGAGTTTTGAATGCCTGAAAGATACACTGCAAGGAGGTGAATCTGATGCTCTCTGGCAAGGGCCCATAGTCGCAAAGCTTCGTTGCAGAGCGACAGAGCCTGTTCCACCCTGCTTGTTCACATAGAACATGGCTACTTGATTGTCCGTTTGAACTAGGACTGTCTTGTAGCTGAGCTGGGTGTGAACTACTCGAAGAGCAAGGAAGATTGCTCTGAGCTCCAA
This sequence comes from Ichthyophis bannanicus, assembly GCA_033557465.1. NCBI lineage: Eukaryota > Metazoa > Chordata > Amphibia > Gymnophiona > Ichthyophiidae > Ichthyophis > Ichthyophis bannanicus. The sequence goes on along the minus strand of CM066032.1, from coordinate 302,794,530 downwards.
GAGATTGATATGGAGAAACTGTGGAGTCCAGGCGGCCTTGCAAGTGGGCTCCCCAACCCACCTGTGAAGCATCTGTTAGAGTGGCTTGGGGTAGGGGTTGCTGAAAAGGAGACCCCACCAAAAGGTTTTTGGGTGACTGCCACCATTGGAGGGACAAAATAAGGTGATCTGAGTTTGCTATTTTGTCTGACAGGCAACCTGACGCCTGAGTCCACTGAGTGGATAAGGTCCACTGTGCTGCCCTCATATGGACACCTTATACTCGCCCCATATGGAGGCGAGTATAAGGAACCACATGCACGGTGGATGCCATGTGGCCTAGCAACTGTAACATTTCCCGAGCAGTGAGGTGAGGTTTTAGTACTGCTTGAGAAGCTAACTGCACAATGCGAAGGTAGCGGGGCTGTGGAAGGTAGGCCCTTGTCTGTCTGGTATCCAGAAGAGCTCCTATAAACTCTAGGGATTGAGTGGGAGCAAGGTTGGACTTTGGGAAGTTTATGACAAGTTCCAAATACTGAAGGATGCGCATTGTGCGAGACAGAGCAACCCTGGCTTTTGGCTCTGAAGGGGCTCGAATGAGCCAGTTGTCTAAGTCAGGGAAGACGAATATTCCCAGGGTGCGGAGAAATGCTGCTACCACAGCCATGCATTTTGTGAACACCCTTGGTGCAGAGGCCAGGCCAAAAGGAAGAACCCTGTATTGGTTGTGCTTCCCTTGAAACAGGAATCGAAGGAACCTTCGGTGAGTTGGATGGATGAGAACATGAGTGTACGCATCCTTGAGATCTAGAGAACAAAGCCAGTCCTGACTCTGAAGGTATGGCAGCAGAGTTCCTAGAGAAATCATTTTGAACTTCTCTCTGAACAGGAATTTGTTCAATTCTCTGAGGTCTAGAATGGGTCTGTGTCCTCCTGTTTTCTTTGGAATAAGAAAATGGGGGGAGTAAAACCCTGTACCCCGTTGGGGAATGGGTACCACTTCTATTGCCCCTTGAGCAAGGAGCATAGTGATTTCTTGACCTAACCGGTTGTTGAGAGATGTCTGAGAATTGAACTGTAGGAGGGGGCATGCTGAAGAAATGAAGCTTGTACCCCTCTCTTACAATAGACAGAGTCCAATTTTCTGCTGTTATCTGACCCCATCTGAGGGCAAAATGACATAACCTTCCTGGGATAGTGGAGGGTTCTGGGCCGTTCAGGGCCAGGAAGGCAACGTTCTCTAGACAGGAGTCAAAACCCCTGTGGAGGCTGAGTCTGTTGAGCCGGATGAGGCTTAGCTGCTTTTGGTTTCCTTTATTGCCTAGGTTGTTGCTGCTGTCCCTTTTGGGCAGACTGACCTAAACGATGTCCCTGCTGGGTATAGGAGGGATAAAACCTTTTCTTCTTGCTGAAGAATGGTTTCTTAGAGGATCTTTTCCTCGCAGGATCAGCTGTAGATTTAGACAATCTATACAAAGTGATATTCTCAGCATCTATCTCATTAGCTTTTTCCTGCCAATTCTTGCCAAAGAGATTCTCTCCTGTGCAAGGTATATTCCCCAGTTTGTCCTGTACCCAGATTTCCAAGTCAGATGCCTGGAGCCAGGCAATTCTACGTGCACCTATGGCAATAGCAGAGGTTCTGCTTATGCATTCAAAGCAGTCAAAGGCTGCACGATTCACAAACTTGGAAACATCCTGAGCATGTTTAACAAGAGCGAGATAATCTTGCCTTTTATCATCAGGAAGGAGAGGGCTCATAAGCTCTAAGTCTCCTGTGACCTCCTTAAGGAACATTCCCATATACAAGATATAGGAACTGATCCTAGCAGAAAGCATGGAAGCCTGGAAGGATCGACGTCCAAAGGCGTTAAGAGTCCTACACTCACGTCCTGGAGGATTAGATGCATGCCTTTTTGCACTCTTTATCCGTCTCATGGCTGATTCCACCACCATGGAATGGTGTGGTAATTGAGCCTTCTGAAACCCAGGACAAGGAGGAATTCGATACATGGTGTCGAGTCTTCGAGAGTGAGGAGATGTGGCCAGAGGTGTTTCCCACATCCCTAACATAAGATCATCAAGAACTCATGAATAGGTAAGGTAGCTGCCTCCTTGGGAGCTTTAGGATATTGTAGGATTTCTAATTCCTTTGCACTAGGCTCTTTTTCAGGAGCCACTGTGATGGAAAGACCTCGGGCCACATCTCGGATAAAATTCTGAAAGGACATTTCCTCTGGTGGAGACATCCTACGCTGAGGAGAAGAGGAATCCTCAGGAAGAAGTACTCTGGTATTGGCAGAGCTTTCAGAGTCTTCAGACTCATCCGAGGATTCGAAGTATCTCCGATCCGGGTGATTGTGCAAGGCACGGTACCGATCGAAGTCGGCATCGGAGTGGTGCGGTACCGACTTGTCGATGCCGGAGAGACGCATGACTCGGTCCCGGTAGAATACCTGCTGATGTCAATGCAGTCGGTGCAGTATCGGTTGAATTGTCTGAAGCGGTTTCAGGGGCATCGAGCCAATGAGAAGAGCTGCCAGACTGCGTTCAATAGACAAGAATCTCTGGTCTATTGACGCTGCCGATGCTTGGGTATCGGTGCTGGATGAAGCGGCTGGAACCCCAGAGCATGGCACCAGTTGTTCTGCCGAGGCTGAAACCTCGAGAACATCCTGGAGCCCCGTTAGTGCTTTGGAAGCCGAAGCCGACCGCCGGGGCAATTTTGCCGGTGAAAGTCCCTCAAGGGCAACGCCAGAGGCATCTCGATGTTTAGAAGGAGATCTACCCTTTGAGGACCGGCTAGATTTATGTTTAGTTACTTGAGATCCATGGGAGGAAGATGAAGCCCTGGAAGACGTCGATGCCACGGAGGCTGCATCGGAGGGAAAAAGGGTGCTAAGTTTAGCAGCTCGGTTTTGCCGGCCTCTTTTTGACATCACACAGGGAACACACTGAAATAAAGTGGTCAGGACCTAAACATTTGAGGCACCACTCATGGGTGTCGGTGATGGAGATGGTACCGCCACACTTAGAACACTTTTTAAAACCCGAAGCGGGGTTTTTCCATTTTGAGGGAAAAAATTGGGCCTAGTGCCCAAAATGGCACGTGGCACCAGAGAAGAAAATTTCTGGAGAAAGACTCCAGAAACAATGTTTTGTTTTGTTTTTTTAGAACCACCACCGGCGGTACCGCGGTATAGCGTTGAGGGAAGGCAGACATGACCACAAAAAAGAAGAATAAGGGGGGAAATTTTCTGCGGTGACAGGATGTGCGACCTGTCAGCTCCGTGGAAAACAAAGAACTGGAGAAGGATAGTTGGGAAAGCAGCACGTAGGTGCTGTGGTATGCTCCCAAAAGCTTTCCTATTGGACGCTGGGGAGCGTTCCCACGCAGGCTCCGTCGGTACCGACGATACCCATATGTGAGGACTACAATCCTGCTTGTTCCTGGAGATAAATGACTATTAAAGATTAAAAAAAACTACAATAAAACAGAGAAAGCGTTGTTACTCACCTATAACAGGTGATCTCCGGAAACAGCAGGAATCAGTCTTCACATATAGGTGATGTCGGTACAGACTGAGCCAGTGTGGGTATGCTCCACAGCATCCAATAGGAGAGCTTTTGGGAGCAGTCCACTGCATCTGCACATCTGCCTTCCCAACTCCTCTCCTCAGTTCAGCTTGTAGCTGAGAGGAAAAGAAAAAATAAACAAACCCTACAGCTCCTAAGGGAGGAGGGCAGGTTGTGACAACTGATTCCTGCTGTTCCCGGAGATCACCTGTTACAGGTGAGTAACACCGCTATCTCCAGAACAAGCAGGAATGCAGTCTTCACATATGGGACTCACTAGTTCCAGGTACCAGACTGGCATGCGGGAGAGCAGTATGATCCCTCAGGTTAAAGGACAGAGTCGAAGAGTGTGGACACAATGTGGCCCAGTGGACTCAATTCCAGTCTGCTATGCCACCTCTAATGGAAGTCCAGGACGGAGGATAGGTATTGAAAAAACTAATTCCCGAAAAGGTGTTGGAGTACAGCTTGGCCAAATGCAGTGTCCCGATGGGAGTCCCATTCCAGACAATAGTGTGCAGCAAACGTATGAATGGAGGACCAGGTAGCTGCCCAACAGATCTCATCAATAGATACTGAATGGAGGTTGGGCAACTGAGATTGACACTGCGCACACATTATGAGCAATGACGTGTCCCTCCGCGGAGAGTCCCGACTCTGCATAAGCAAAAGAGATACAATCTATCATCCATCTGGATAGAGTGCGCTTTGTCACTGGTAGACCAAGATGACTTGTATCAAAGGAAATGAATAATAAAGAGGATTTCCTATGAACTTTAGTTCTATCTAAGTAGTAGGCCAGTGCTTGCTTGCAGTCTAAGGTGTATAGTGCTTCCTCCGCTTGAGACGTGTGCACTCTTGGGAAGCAGATCAGTAGGATTACTGACTGGTTCAGATGGAAGGAAGAGACCATGTTCAGAAAGAAGTGTGGATGGGTACGGAAGACCACCTTGTCATGATGGAACCTGGTATAAGATGGATCCGCCACGAGCACCTGCAGTTCACTGATGCAGCAAGCTGAGGCGATGGCTATGAGGAAAAATACCTCCCAAGAGAGGAACTTCAGAGAAGCTGTTGCTAAAGGCTCAAAGGGAGGCTTTAGAAGCTAAAACCACATTGAGGTCCAGGCCACCGGAAGCGGCTTAATGGGTGGCTTGGACAGGAGACCCCACATGAAGAATGCTAAGGGGTCTGAGGAGATAGGCCACAATGGCACTGAGATGAACTGAGCTGGTCTTAAGACCTGCCAAGGACAAGTGGAGGAGATATTGAAGAAAGGATTCCATGGGGCAGGCAAAGGAGTCTACATCCTTTGGGGAACACCAGAAGGCAAATCTTCACCATTTAAAGGCATAAGATCACCTAGTGGACTGCTTGCATGATGCAAGCAGGATATCCTTGATCTCCCATGGCAGATCGAGATGAGCAAGGACTATCCCCTTCAGGAGCCAGGCTGTGAAACAAAGGGTGTAAAGATTGGGTGGGGAAGCGTTCCTTGGTCCTGGAAGAGGAGGTGGGGTGCACATCTGAGGTTGAGGGGTTGCAACTGCACCAGGCAAATGAGCAGAGGGAACCTCGGTTAACGGGGCCAAAAAAGGGGGCTAGGAGGATCATGGAACCCTTGTTGGCCTTTGGTATCAAGGGGATGGGTGGAAATGCATAAAGCAGGTTCCATCCCCAATGAAGGAGGAAGGTGTCCATAGCCTGTCGTTGGAGGGACGGAAGCTGTGAGCAGAACCATGGAAGCTGTGTGTTGTGTTAAGTGGCAAAGACATCTATGATTGGGGTTCCCCACGTTCTGAAGTTCCAAACAGCCATTTCTCGATGTGGATAAAGGATATGGCTGAGTCTGTCCGCAAGGATATTGAGTTTGCCCAGAAGGTATACAGCTCTGATGCAGTGTATGATTTTATTTAGACAGTTTTGTATACCACTTTATCCTTCAATCAAAGTGGTCACAACACAATTGGGGGATACATTTAACACGAGGGGATATGAGACACATACACTAATACTTACAGGGAACATGGGCAAGGGGGGGTTAAGTGGCTTGCCCAAGACCACAAGGAGCACCTGTGGGACTAGAAACCCCAGTCCTTCCAGCCCAAGGTTGCGTCCTCTAGTGGGATTTGAACCCCGACCTTCCAGCCTGAGGTAACTTGCCCCAACCACTAAGCCACTCCTCCCTAAGGTATAATGGCAAAAAAACAGAGGTGAAGCACCTCATGACACAGGAGAAAAGAACCCATTCCCTCCTGTTTGTTCACATAGAACATGGCCACCTGGTTGTCTGTTCTGACTGTTGGCCCGAACGTTGGGGTTGAAAAACCCAAAGGGCATTTGTGAGAGCCCGCAACTACAGGAGGTTTATCTGCAATGCAGATTCCTGCGGCATCCACAGACCTTGTGTGGTCATATCATTCAGATGTGCTTTCCAATTCAGTTGGAGGCATCAGTCGTCAGTGTGCATTGGGGTGGAGGCATCTGAAAAAAAGTGTACAGCCGAGTAGGTTCTGTGGGTAATACCACCAGTGAAGAGACCCGACCAGTTGAGGGGTGATGAGTATCTAGTCTGAGATGCCCCTTGGCCTGGGTCCATTGAGAAGACAGAGTCCATTGGGCTTGTCACATGTGTAGGAGAGCACAAGGGACTCATGAACCGTCGAGGCCATGTGTCCCAAGAGGCGAAGCATCTCTCGAGCTGTTACCAGCCTTTGTTGCTGTATGCATTTTATGAGCTCGATAAGGCCTCGGAAGAAAGTTTGGGCCTGCTAAGTGTCCAAAAGTGCTCGAATGAACTCGAGCCTTTGGGATGGAAGGAGGTGCAACTTTAGGAAGCTTAGGACAAATCTTATGTTAGAGCAGGGTGATGGTGCGATACAGGGAGAGTTTTACCTCCTGAGGGGTCTTCCCTGATTAACCAGTCATCTAAGTAAAGGAAGACGAAGATGCCCAAAGTGCAGAAATAGGCTGCAACCACTGCCATGACATTTCATGAAGACCTGTGGTGCAGAGCCTAAGCCGAAGGGCAGAACTTGGTACTGGTAGTGGCTTTGCTGAAACATGAAACGCAGATACATACTACCTATGCTGAGGATGGATTAGTAACACATGTAGGCTTCCTTTAGATCTAGAGAACATAGCCAATCATACCTCTGGAGGTATGGGAGAAGAGTTCCTAAAGAGATCATTTTGAATTTTTCTTGGACCAGGAATTTGTTTAGGTCCCTGAGGTCCAGGATGGGCCTGAATCCTCATGTTTTCTTTGGAATTAGAAAATATGGGGAGTAGAAGCCCATCCCATCTTGAGGTGGAGGAACTTTTTCTATGGTGCCCTGAGATAGTAGTGTGGACAACTCTTCCTTCAAGAGTGTGCTTTGAAAAGGGTCTGTGGGATAGTCCCCTATGAAGCCGATTGGGGGTAAGTCTTGGAACTGAAGTAGATACCCCCTGTGGACAATGTTTAGAGTCCACTGTTCTGAAGTGATGAGGTGCCACTGTGGGCATAGGAACAGAGTCTACCTGCTCTGTTCAGGGACTGGGGACCCTGCAGAGGCAGAGTGGCAATGCTCTCTAGAAAGCAGTCGAAAACTAGGTGCCACTGGCTGGGGCTTAAGAGCCTTGGGCTTCCTTGGTTGGCAAGGGTCCTGTTTGCGCTGCTGTTGCTGCTGTGATTGGTAAGAAGCTGCAGGTGTGTAAGAAGGATAATCTCTTCTTTATAGAGTAGAAAGGCTTCTTTGGCAGAACCTTCCTTTTGGAGGGATCAGACATTTTTCTTGAGACATTTAAGGGTGAGATCATCTGTTTCAATCTCACCTGCCTTCTCTCTCCAACCTTTCCCAAAAAGATTCTCACCATAGGATATTAGCCAATTTGTCTTGGACCCATTGTTCAAGATCTGAGGCCTGTAATCAGGCCATCCTTTGAGCCCCAAAGCAAAATGCTGAAGCTCTGCTGGTTGATTCAAAAGATGCCCTAGTGAGGAACTTGGAGGTATTATGACCTTGTTTGATAAGAGCTTGAAAGGCACTCCTCTTATTATCAGGAAGCATGGGGGCAAACATCTCCAGATCTCTGGTGACATCCTTGAGGTGCATGCCCATGTATAGCATGTAGGAAGTAATCCTTGAGGTAAGCATGCCTGCCTTAAAACATCAACACTGAAAGGCACCGAGTACCCAAAGGCATCAAGTGTTCTGGAGGCATGGAAGTGTGATTCTTTGAGCTCTTTATTCAGCGCATGGCCGATTCCACCACCATTAAGTGGTGGGGGAGTTGAGGCTTTTGAAAGCCTGGACTGTCTGGAACTCTCTACATAGTATTGAATCTTTTACTGATGGGCGAAACCTTGAGAGGAGCCTTCCACATGCGGAGCATGATATCCTGCAAGATGCGATGCACCGGTTAGGTGGCTGCTTCTTTAGGTGTAGGAGGGTATTGAAGGATCTCTAGTTCCTCCTCCCTTGGTTCCTTCTCTGAGGCTACAGTGATTTGAAGCACTGCTGCCATGTACCAGATAAACTCTTGGAAAGACATGTCTTCTGGTGGAGACTGGTGCCGCTCTTGAGGTGGGGACGGATCTGAAGGAATGTCTGGAAAGTCGTGGGAATTGTGAGAGTCCCTATCAGAATTAGATGAAGGGAATCAGAGTCCAACAAGAAACCAAAGTATTGGCAGTCGTGCTATTGACCCCGATACGTCATCAATACTGAGGATCGATGACGATACCAACGTTCCTCTTCACTGTCGCTTTCAGATCCTGACTTCTATCCTTTATCTTAACCTGACTCCCATCAATTTTCATGACCGAATTGTAAAGACCATATTGTGCTTTGCACCGAATTGACTAATGCTCTGTATTGTCTCGACTAGATTGTAAGCTCGGGTGAGCAGGACTCTTGACGAGCAGGGACTGTCTCTTATATGTTTGTCTGTACAGCACTGCATGTGTGGCGCTATATAAGTGCTAAATAGTAGTAGCAGTAGTAGTAGTAATGTTCCAAGGTATTGGAATCAGGAATCCTCACAGTTTTAGCCTACTGGATACCAGTGTTTTCAGTCTGTTCCAATTGAGAAATTGGAGGCAAGAGATTGACCGATACCAACTCAAGGACAAGCATTGGGGCCAATACCTTTGGCTGGATACCAAAGTCTACACTGCTGGAGCTGTCGGTACCATCGGTACCGAGGCTGCCAGGAGTATGGCCAAACTTCACCCAGGATGATGTCTGGGTGTATTCACCTACGGGGCTTTGTGCCACTGTCCCAGAACATGGTACTGGTAGCTCTCCAGAAGTTCTTCGGGGGTGTCCCGGAGCCCTTTTGTGCTTTGGAGGGCTGGTCCTCCCACTGGGGCTGTTTGTCTGGCCTGTCTGCATCAGAAGCACCCTTTGGTGAGTCCCGATGCCAATAGTGGGACTTTCCTCTTGACTCAGTATCGGTCTTCAATGCCGATATCTTAGACTTTGCCGAGACCTGAGAACCACGTGAGGAGGCCAATATTCTCGATGATGTGAAAGCCATTGAAAGAGAGTGCGGAGCAAATAGGGAACCATACTGTCTGTCTCTATTCTGTAGGCATCTTTTCGTCATTTGTTGGCACAAAGGACAAGACTTTGGTACATGGTCCTGGCCCAAATATTTCAAGCACTAGTCATGTTTATCCGTGACAGAGATTATACCAGAACATATGGTACATTTTTAAAACTCACAGATGGATTTTTCCATGTTTAAGGGTCTCTTTACATAAAGAGAAAAAATATAGGCCAAAGGCCTAGTTGGCGGTGAATACGCTGAAAAGAAAAGAAAAAGAAAAAGAACAATTTTTAAAAGAAAATGAAAGAGATAATTCGGGGCCAGTGTCGGAGAGACAGAACTGGCATCAACGGACAGGCAGAGCACAGAATTAAACAAAAAAAAAAATTTTCGGCAGTGACAGGAAATGAACCTGTTGGCTCTGCGAAAAACAAAGAACTGAAGAGGGGAGTTGGGAAGGCAGATGCACAGGTGCAATGGACTGTTCCCAAAAGCTTTTCCGATTGGACCATGAGGGCTTTCCTGCACAGGCTCTGTCGGTACCGACGTCACCCATATGTGAAGACTGCGTTCTTGCTTGTTCCTGGAGATAAACAATTAAAAACATTGATTTAAAAAAACCCTGTCCTCAACAAATACAGTTACAAGTGTCTTCATAGACTTGTACATTTTTCACATTTCGCTGTTTAAAAAATGTAGTTACTCACCTGTAACAGGTGTCCTCCAAGGACAGCAGGAATCAGTCCTCACATATGGGTGACGTTGGTGCCGACGGAGCCCTCGTGCGGAGCAAATCCCCAGCTTTCAGAGAAAGCACTTGGGAGTTGCCATCACGCATGCGCAGTCCCCTTCCCACCCAAGGGTGCCATCTTGCTCAGTCAAATGACATAGCTAAAAAGACGGCAAAAAGGATAAAACAATAAAAATAGGACTGCAACTCCAAGGGGAGGAGGGAGAGTTGTGAGGACTGATTCCTGCTGCCCCCTGAGAACACCTGTTACAGGTCAGTAACTACGTTTTCTCCAGGAACAAGCAGGAAGTCAGTCTTCACATATGGGACTCCCCAGCTATAAGCTACCGAGAACCCATAGCTCAAAAAAAGGCTCCCTCTATGAGAGCCGCAAGCAGCCGCAATAGAAAACCAAACTAAGGGGATAGCACTCCGGTAACCTGAATACAGAGGGATCAGAGGGCAGTAGTTGCCTAGACCTCAAAAAAGTTACAGAGTACAGCCAGGCAGTAATGGACTGTGAAAGACTGACTCAAAGACCAGGTAGCAGCCCGGCAGATGTCTGCCAAAGGAACAGAGCAGAAATGAGCCACTGATGCCACCATGGCCCTGACCCTGTGGGAACCTCGGCTGCCCTGTATGCACAGGCAATGCAGTCTGTCACCCAGGTGGACAGCATATGCTTAGATACCACGATCCCCAACTTACCAGGGTCGTAAGAAACGAAAAGCTGAGAAGCCTTCCGATGCGGTTGCATATGCTGGATATAGAAGGCCAATGCCCTATTACAGTCCAGGGTATGCAGGACAGACTCTGCCCGACAGGCATGTGGTCTGGGAAAGACGACAGGAAGAACCATCTCCTGGTTGAGGTGGAATGAGGAGACCACTTTCGGAGGAACTTGGAGTGCATGCAAAGCACCACCCGGTTCCTACAGAACCTGGTCTAGGGGTCTTTCCGACACTAGGGCCTGGAGCTCACTCACCTGCTGGGCGGATGTGAGTGCCACCAGGAAAACCACCTTCCAAGAAAGATAGCGCAGATGACAAGTAGCCATGGGCTCAAAGGGCAGCCTAGTAAGCTTCCCCAACACCACGCTGAGATCCCATTCGATCGCCGGAGGGCAGACCGGGGACCTCAAGAGGAGTAGGTCCCTCAGGAACCGAGAGACCAAGGGGTGGGCGGAGAGAGACTGCCCATCCACTGAAAAGTGATGCGCCGCAAGGGCACTGAGATGCACCCTGACAGAGTTGGACTTGAGACCCAAATCAAAGAGGTGGAGAAGGTATTGCAGAACCACCCCTACCGGGCAAGAGAATTGATCTAACGCCCGCTCCTTGCACCACGCCTCAAACCTACACCACTTCAAGGCGTATGCTCGTCAGTTTGACGGCCTCCGCGAGGCCAGCAAGACAAATATTCCTTGGGAGGAGCGGCGGAGCGAGAATATTACCCTTTCAGCAGCCACGCCATCAAGTTGAGTGAGCTGAGATTTGGGTGCAGAAGAGAACCCCCCTCCTGAGACAGAAGACTTGGCAAGGACCCCAAGGGGATCGGGACCTCCACCGCTAGCTGCAGAAGAAGCGGGAACTAGGGTTGCCTGGGCCACAGAGGGGCAATAAGGATGACCGAGGCCCTGTCCTGGAAAATCTTGAACTGCGTCTTGGCCACCAGAGGTGTCGGGGGAAACACATACAGAAGGTCCCTGGACAACGATATCAGAAATGCATCAGCAGCAACCCTGTGCGTGTGGGGTCACCTGGAGCAGAAAAGGGGCAACTGGTGACTGTCCGAACTCGCAAACAGGTCCATCACTGGTCGCCCCCAGGTCTGGAAGAGCCAACTGTCTACCCTGTGGTCCAGCTGCCATTCGTGGGGCTGGAGAATCCTGCTTAGCCTGTCTGCTAGCCAGTTGTTCTGGCCTGGCAGGTAGACTGCTTGGAGACAAATGCCATGCCAGGCTGCAAAGGCACATAGGTCCAGGGCTTCCTGACATAGGAGGCGGGACCTCGTGCCACCCTGTTTGTTCACATAGAACATGGCCACTCGGTTGTCTGTCTGCACCAAGACAGATTCTTGGCCTAGGAAACGCCTGAAAACTGAGCACTAGGCGGATGGCTCGTAGTTCCAAGAAATTGATTTGTTGGGCCTTCTTGCTCGGGGACCAGTGTCCCTGAGTCCGGAAATCTTGACAATGGGCTCCCCAGCCCAGCAGTGATGCATCCGTGATCAGGATCCTCGTGTGCAGAGGGACCTGGAAAGTCATTCCCGCCCCCAAGTGATGTGGTTGGAGCCACCAGGCTAGGTATCGTACTAGACGTTTGGATACTCTGACCCTGTCCTGAAAGAGTCCTGAGGCCTGAGACCACTGGTCTCTGAAGCACCACTGAGCAGTCCGCATGTGGAGGCGGACATTCGGGGGTCACATGGACTGTGAAAGCCATGTGCCCGAGGAGGCGCAGGAAAAGCCTTGCTGACACTACAGACTTGCGGCTCACCTGGCCTGCCAGAGCCATAAGTCAGCTTGCCCTCTCTGCAGGCAGACAGGCCTTTGCTTGAAGGGTGTCAAGGCTGGCTCCAATGAACTCTAGCTTCTGAGCTGTGGTAAGGCTGGACTTGGGGTAGTTTATCACAAATCCAAGGTGCTGCATCACTTGGATGATGTGAGTTGTGGCCTGGTGTGCCTCGGTGGTCGAGGAACCTCTGATGAGCCAATCATCAAGGTAGGGGACTACAAAGACCCCTTGTAGCCTGAGAAAGGCGGCAACCACAGCTAGGCACTTTGTGAACACCCTGGGGGCTGAGGAAAGGCCGAAGGGGGGGGAGCACCCTGTACTGGTAGTGATTGCCCCCTACCACAAGCGTAGATATTGCCTGTGGCTTGTGTGTATTAGGATGTGTGTATACGCATCTTTCAGGTCTAAGGAGCATAGCCAATCTCCATGGCGCTGGTAAGGTAGCAAGATTCCAAGGGAGAGCATCTTGAACTTCTCCCTCACCAGGAATTTGTTGAGGTTGCGCAGGTCATAAGAACATAAGATATGTCATACTGGGTCAGATCAAGGTCCATCACGCCCAGTATCCTGTTTCCAACAGTGGCCAATCTAGGTCATACGTACCTAGCAGTTTCCCCAAAAGACAGGTTCTGCAATGCTTGTACTAGGTCAAGCATTGATATCCTGGGTCCCTTCTTAATAATGGTTTATGGACCTTTCCTCCAGGAACTTGTCCAAACCTTTTTAAAACCCAGCTACACTAACAGCCTTTACTACATCCTCCGGTAACAAATTCCAGAGTTTGATTACACGTTGAGTGAAAAAATATTTTCTTTTATTAGTCTTAAATAGTTTACCCTGCAGCTTCATTGCATGTCCCCTAGTCTTTCTATATTCTGATAACGTAAACAATCGATCTACGTTTACCTGTTCCACTCCGTTCATTAATTTATAGACTTCTATCATATCTCCCCTCAGCCGTCTCTTTTCCAGGATAAAGAGCCCTAAACCTTTTAGCCTTTCTTCATAGGAATATCCTTCCATCCCCTTTACCATTTTGGTGGCTCTTCTCTGAACCTTTTCTAATAACGCTATATCCTTTTTAAGATACGGCGACCAGAATTGCACACAATATTTAAGGTGCGGTCTCACCATGGAACGATATAGAGGCATTATAATATCTTTTGCTTTATTTTCCATTCCTTTCCTTATGATACCTAGCATTCTATTTGCTCTCTTGGCTGCTGCTGCACACTGAGCTGAGGGTTTTGACATGTTATCCACAATGACGCCTAAATCTTTTTCCTGGGTGGTGGTTCCTAATGTGCTCCTACAACATGCTCTCTGCAATTCTACAAAAAACTCTGCAACTATGGGTCTTTGCCAGAGAGTGTCAGTCATTCCTGGTGGGTAGCTTCCAGATGGTTCAAAGGCTTGCCCAGTCATGCATTTGGGCTGTAGAAATCCAAAGGAGCAATACAGTATATGGGGTGAAGTACTTCTGTCCACGAAAAAAGAGCGGGACCTGGGTGTAATTGTTTCTGATGATCTTAAGGTGGCTAAACAGGTAGAAAAGGGGAGATCTGAGAAACTGCAGAAGCTAGAAGGATGCTTGTGTGCATAGGGAGAGGAATCACCAGCAGGAAAGAGGTGGTGATGGTGCCTCTGTATAAGTCTTTGGTGAGACTTCATTTGGAGTATTACATAAGAACATAACATAAGAACATAAGATATGCCATACTGGGTCAGACCAAGGTCCATCAAGCCCAGTATCCTGTTTCAAACAGTGGCCAATCTAGGTCATACGTACCTAGCAGTTTCCCCAAAAGACACAGGTTCCGCAATGCTTGTACTGGGTCAAGCATTGATATCCTGGGTCCCTTCTTAATAATGGTTTATGGACCTTTCCTCCAGGAACTTGTCCAAACCTTTTTTTAACCCAGCTACACTAACAGCCTTTACTACATCCTCTGGTAACAAATTCCAGAGTTTGATTACACGTTGAGTGAAAAAATATTTTCTTTTATTAGTCTTAAATAGTTTACCCTGTAGCTTCATTGCATGTCCCCTAGTCTTTCTATATTCTGATAAAGTAAACAATCGATCTACGTTTACCCGTTCCACTCTGTTCATTAAATTTATAGACTTCTATCATATCTCCCCTCAGCCGTCTCTTTTCCAGGTTAAAGAGCCCTAACCTTTTTAGCCTTTCTTCGAGGATGGGTCTGAGGCCTCCTGTCCTTTTTGGCACCAGAAAGTACCTGGAATAGAAGCCCCTTCCCTGCAAGTGGTGGGGCATCGGTTCTACCGTCTGATCCCCGAGAAGACCTGCCAACTCCTTCAGAAGGTGGTCCCGGTGAAGAGGAGACCTGAGGGGCTCTCCTGGACAATAGTGAGGAGGCACCTGGGCTAGATGAAGAAGATAGCCCCCCTGGACTATCTGCAAGACCCAGGCATCGGTGGTGTTGGCTGTCCACCTATGGGCATACAGAGCAAGCCGGCCCCCTGTGGTCTGCCTTTCTCCTGTGAGAAGAGTGGCCATGCAGTAGGAGTCAAAAGCCACTGCCAGGCTGGGCCGGGGCCGGTGCCTGGGGTTTGGGACTTTTCTGCTTATGCGGGCCATGCCCCTTGTCCCTTGGCCTGCTGCCCCTGATGGGGAGCTGGGGAAGCCAGAAAATAGGGGTAGCTTCGGTAAGCAGCACCCTTCCTCAGGTAAAAGGGCTTCTTACACAAGCCCTTCTTGCGAGAAGGGGCAGAGGTCTTCTTGGAGAGCCGTGTCCTCGTCACGTACTCTGCCTCCAACTCCGCGGCCTTGTCGGTCATGGGCTTATCGAAGAGATTCGCCCCCTGGCATGGGACATCGACCAACTTGTCCTGAACCCATTTTTTGAGGTCTGACGTCTGCAGCCATGCTTGGTGGCATGCACAGATGCCAGTCATGGCTACTCAGGCCGCCGACTCGAACCCGTCATAGGCCGCCCGAGACAAACTTCGAGCACTCACAGATGGCTTTGGACAGGGCCCTGAAGTGCTGCAAGGGTTCCTCAGAGAGACCAGATGAGAACCTGGCGAGTTCCTTCGCCAGATCCCTGAAGTACATGCCCATGTACAGCTGGTAGACCTGGATACGGCAAGTCAGCATTGAACCCTGGAAGCACTTTCTGCCGAGGACATCCAAATTGCGGGCCTCTCACCTGGGAGGCACCGGGGAGTGCGTCTTCTGGCTCTTCAGCCGACCCATGGCCGATTCCACAACCACGGAGTTGTTCGGCAGCTGCTACTTCTGAAACCCAGGGCTCCGGCGGACTCGATCCATCGGGTTGAGCCATTTGCTGACCACCGGAACCGATGCCGGTGTCTCCCACATGCGGAGTATCAGTCATTCCAAGATCGAAGACACAGGTACAGGGGAGGCCTCATACTGGAGTACCTCGATCTTGTCAGCTCGAGGATCCTCCTCAGACTGCGTGGGAAATGCCAATGCCTTGGACATATCCCGCACGAAGTCCAAGAACCTCATGTTCTCGGGGGGGGGGGGGGAGACATTCTCAAGGGCTCGGATACCGGGGAATCGGATGGTACATCCCTGTGCTGGCAGGTATACGGGGACAACTCATCCTCGGTTTCTCACGCTGATGCCTCCGAGGAGGAATCGGCAGGTTCCTCAGGCAGAGGGCCCTGGCGCCGACCGCCCCGATGCCGGCAGGCTCGGCAGCGATGACCTCAGTTCCAAACGAGAGGCCGAGAGAGACCTCGACAGAGGACCGACTCAAGCCCGAAGGGTTTCGAGGATCGGCTCGGCCTCCAGGGTCGACTTCGACAGCCCGGTGATTGGGACGGAGGAAGCAGACAGGCTGGCTATCGGCGCCCGCTGCTGCTCCATGAAGGCAGTGAAACTGCGCTCCAAGGCTGCCATTCTGGACTCAATTCCAGAAGGCTCCGCAGCCCCTGGCTCGGGCCCCAACATGGTCACGCCCGACACTGGTTCACCCAGAGGGGAGTCCTTGACGAGGACAGTTGGTACCTGCCTCGGCTGATCTGGTTCTCGACGAGGCATCTTTGTCGGGCACTCCGTCTCTGAAGATCCCGGCTGAAGCTCGGGGCTCGGCAACCAGCCCTGAGATGAGCCAGGTTGCTCGGAGCCATCCAGAGATACCGCCCTCGAGGATTTCTTCTTACTCTTGTGCTCCCTTGAGGGAGACCCCCTCTCTGAGGAACCTCGATGCTGCTCGGGCTCGGAGAGCTCCCCCCCAAGATGTGGAGGCCTCGGATGAGGTCCAGGCTCTCGGAGGCACGGATATGGAAAAAATCCTATCATGCTGCTGCTGGCGGCTCTTCAGGGCACCTTCCTACACAGGCCACAGATCGTCATGGTTGGACCGGAGACAGCAGTCATGCGTATCGGTGAGAGACATTAACTTCACACACCGATCACATTTTTTAAACCCGCTGGCAGCCATCGGGGGAAAAACGGCCCCTGCAAGGTCAAAGACTCGGGCTGCCAGTGAAAGAAAGAAAGACGGACTCGATACCGGCATACCGAACCGAAGGCAGGAAGATGTACCGGTGTCAACCAGTTGAGGAAAGAGTAGTTACTCACCTGTAACAGGTGTTCTCCAGGAGCAGCAGGAATCAGTCCTGACATATGGGTGACGTCGGTGCTGACGGAGCCCCCGTGCAAAGCTTTCCCAGCCCCCGTTCCCCAGCTTTCAAAGAAAGTCTTTGGGAATGCAGCGTGCATGCGCGGTCCCCTTCCTGCACAAGGGTGCCATCTTGCTCAGTCTGATGACATAGCTAAAAGACAGCAAAAATAACAAAATAAAGCATATGACTGCAACTCCAAGGGGAGGAGGGAGGGTTGTGAGGACTGATTCCTGCTGCTCCTGGAGAACACCTGTTACAGGTGAGTAACTACTCTTTCTCCAGGACCAAGCAGGAAGTCAGTCCTCACATATGGGACTCCCCAGCTTAAGGCTACCGGAGACCAAAAGCTGAAAAAATGAGCTCCCTCTAGAGCCTCAGCACATGAGAAAAGAATCTTCTCTGATAACGCCCCTGAATGGTAGCCCAACACCAGGGCTGGAGGGTAGGAGTTGCCTAAACCCCAAAGAGATTATGAAGTACCGCCTGTCCGAAAGCACTGTCTCTGCGGGACTCTCAAGACAGTAGTGGGCCGCAAAAGTCTGGCTTGAAGACCAAGTAACGGCCTGGCAGATGTCTGCCAATGGAACAGAGCGAAGATGAGCAACTGAAGCAGCCTTTGCCCTGACACGGTGAGCCGTAACTCGACCCTGCAAGGAGAGGCCGGCTGCCCTGTAAGCCCAGGCGATACAGTCGGCTATCCATATGGACAAAGTACGCTTGGAGACAGGAAACCCCAACTTATTGGGGTCAAAAGAGACGAAGAGCTGAACAGCCCTCTGGTGCTCCCGCATACGGTCAAGGTAGAAGGACAACGCCCTCCTACAGTCCAGGGCATGCAAGACCATCTCAGCCCGGCTGGCATGCGGCCTGGGAAAGAAAGTTGGAAGAACCACCTCCTGATTGAGGTGGAAGGAGGAGACAACCTTTGGAAGGAACTTAGGGCGAGTCCGTAAGACTACTCTGTTCCTATAGAACCTAGTATATGGAGCATCTGATACTAGGGCCTGAAGTTCACTCACTCGCCTTGCTGAGGTAAGAGCCACCAGAAAACACTTTCCAGGAGAGAAAGCGCAAAGGGCAAGTAGCCATAGGCTCAAATGGTGGGCAAGTAAGCTGTTGCAAGACCACATTCAAATCCCATTCAGGGGCAGGTGGACGCACTGGAGGCTTAAGCAAAAGCAGGCCTCTGAGGAAGTGAGCCACCAAAGGGTGGCTGGAGAGAGACCGACCCTCCACCGCTGAGTGGTGTGCCGACAGAGCACTAAGATGAACTCTAACAGAATTGGACTTAAGACCTAGGTTGGACAGGTGAAGCAAATATTGCAGCCACTGGAACCAGGTATGAGAAAGGATTCTCGTTGTGCTGAGTACACCAGGCAGAGAATCTACGCCACTTAAGGGCATAAGACCTTCGGGTGGACTGCCTCCTAGAGGCCAAGACCACTTCCTCCACTTCCCTAGGCAGCAGTAAGGGTGCTAAAACTACCCTTTCAGCAGCCAGGCCGTCAGATTGAGGGACTGGAGATTGGGGTGTAAAAGAGACCCCTGCTCCTGAGACAGGAGATCTGGTTGCATCCCCAGAGGAAGAGGAGTGTCCACCGTTGGTTGCAAAAGAAGCAGGAACCACGGCTGTCGAGGCCATCTGGGGGCCACCAGAATTACCGAGGCCCTGTCCCGGAGCACTTTGAACAGTGTCTGGTGCACTAGAGGTGCGGGAGGAAAGGCATATAGGAGGTCTGTAGACCACAGAATGAGAAACGCATCCGCTGCTAATCTGAGAGGATGCGGTTGTCTGGAGCAGAACATGGGCAGTTGACAGTTCAGAGGACTGGCAAAGAGATCTATGGTTGGAAGACCCCATCTCAGGAAGATCTGTTGAACCACTAAGGGATTCAACTGCCATTCGTGTGGCTGCAGGATCCTGCTCAATCGTTCTGCCAGGTGATTCTCCTGACCTGGGAGATAGACCGCTTTGAGAAGAATGCCGTGATTGACTGCCCAGGAGCACAGGCTCTGCGCTTCCTGACATAGAAGGCAGGACCCTGTGCCACTGTTCCCTCTAAGCTGTACGTGTGTGCGCGCGCACACCCCTCGCCTAGCGAGCGCACGTACTTTACAACAGAGCGCACAAAAATTACAGCTCTGATTCTGATAGAAAACACAGACGTCTTAAAATTTAAAAGCTATGATTGCAATTTCTAGAGATTTCCCACTTCATTTAGTAATCGTCTATTTTCATTTAATTTGATTAAAATCAATGTGGTGTACATACTGTATTCTGACGTGCAGTCAAATTTTAAAGTATATAACTCCAAGTGTCGTTATGTGGTGCACAAAAATTTAACCTACCTTCAAAAGCTGCATACAGCTGGTATTTTATGCGCACACAGCCTACAGAAAATTAGAAGGAACATTGCCCTGTGCCCCCTTGCATGTTCACATAGAACATAGCAACTTGGTTGTCCGTCTGAACTAGGACGGACTGGTGAGAGAGGAGATGAAAGTTCTCAGGGCCAAGCGGATAGCTCTCAGTTCTAAGAGATTTATCTGCTGTGCGGCCTCCCAAGGAGACCACAGGCCTAGAGTACATGCTCCTTGGCAATGTGCACCCCAACCTTGAAGAGAAGCATCGGTTGTCAGCACTTGAGAGTGTGGAGGTGTCTGAAAAAACACCCCTTGCACTAGATTCGGAAGATGAAGCCACCACTGTAGAGAGGACTCTAGTAGTTTGGACAACCTCACTGTCCGTAAGGCTTCCTGTGGCTTGGTGCCACTGAGTTCTGAGGCCCCATTGAGCTGGCCTCATGTGTAGACGGGCATTTGGAGTTACATGGACCGTGGAAGCCATGTGGCCCAAGAGCCTCAGGAATTGTCTGGCGGAGACAAGAGAATCGCTGTGGAACTGCCTGGCTAGATCCAAACCTGTGGGCCCTGTCCACGGGTAAAAAGGCCTTTGCCTGAAGGGTGTCCAGTCTTGCTCCTATGAACTCCATGTTTTGTGAGGGGTGCAAAGTGGACTTTGCAAAGTTTATAATAAACCCCAGATGCTGAAGCAGAGCAACAGTGCGAAGGGTGGCTTGATTGGCCTCCTGTGGGGATTGACCCCTGATGAGCCAGTCGTCCAGGTATGGAAAGACAAAGAGGCCTTGAACCCTGAGGTAGGCCGCCACCACCGCCAGGCACTTGGTGAATACCCTGGGGGCGGAGGTCAGGCCAAAAGGCAATACTCTGTACTGATAGTGGTTTCCTCCCACTACAAATCTGAGATATTGTTTGTGGTCTGGATGAATGAGGATGTGAGTATAAGCATCCTTTAAATCTAAGGAGCATAGCCAATCTCCCTTCTGGAGGTAGGGCAGCAGGATTCCAAGGGTAAGCATTTTTAACTTTTCCCTCTCCAGGAACTTGTTCAGATTCCACAAGTCTAGGATGGGCCTGAGGCCTCCTGTTCTTTTTGGTACCAGAAAGTACCTGGAATAGAAGCCTTGACCTCTCAGGTGGTGGGGCACCGGTTCCATTGCCTGTTCCTTTACAAGACTTGCTAACTCCTGCAGGAGTAAATCCCTGTGCAGAGGAAGTCTTGGAGGCTCCCCTGGAAAATAGGAGGGGGGTACCTGGTGGAAGTGGAGGAGATAGCCCTTCTGGACTATACTTAGTACCCAGGTATCCCTTGTTACGGCTGGCCACCTGTGGGCGTACAGGGCCAGCCGGCCTCCTGTGCTGATAGGGGCCAGCTGAGGAGGAAAGGCTATGCCACTGGAGTCAAAACCCCGCTCCCTGCTGTGCAGGAGCCAGAGCTGGTGGCTTGGGGGTTTTCTGCCTATGGGGCCCATGTCCCTGTCCCTTGGCCTGCTGACTCTGTTGGTGAGCTACAGAGGCCTGAAAATGAGGGTATGTTTTGTAGGCAGATGACTTCCTCAGGTAAAAGGTCTTTTTCCCCCCGAGTGCTTCTTTTTCTGAGACGGGGCAAGAGGTTTTCCTGGATAGCCTTGTCTGGGTAAGAGTCTCGGTCTTGAATTCTGCAGCCTTTTCAGCCATGGGCTTGCCAAAGAGGTTCTCACCTCGGCAGGGGACATCAACCAACTTGTCCTGTACCCATGGCTCAAGGTCCGATGACTGTAGCCAGGCCTGATGGCGTGCACGGATGTTGGCCGCGGCTACTCGGGCCGAAGCCTCGAAGCCATCATAGGCTGCTCAAGAGATAAACTTCAAGCACTCTCGAATACCCGAGGACAGTGTGTTGAACCTCTGCAAAGGTTCCTTGGAGAGACCAGCAGAGATCCCGGCAATCTCCTTTGCCAGGTCTCGAAGGTATATGCCCATGTACAGCTGGTAGGTCTGGACACGGCAAGCAAGCATAGAGCCCTGGAAGCACTTCTTGCCGAGGGCATCCATGTTTCGGGCCTGCCGGACGGGAGGCACCAAGGAGTGCCTCTTCTGACTCTTCAGACGATGCATGGCCAATTCCACAACCATGGAATGGTGCGGCAGTTGTGCCTTTTGGAACCCGAGGCTCTTGCGGACTCGATAGAATCGACCCGCTTGCTCAAGACGGGCGTCGAGGCCGGCGCCTCCCACATACGGAAGAGCAACCGTTCCAACATCGGAGGAACCGGTACAGTAAAGGCCTCCTTTGAAGGAGAGTCATACTGTACGGCCTCGAGCTCCTCGGCTCGAGGCTCCTCCTCGGGATCCGCGGGGAATGCCAAGGTCTTGGCCATATCCCACACGAAGTCCAAGAACTGGGTATCCTCCGGGGGGAACCTTCTCCAAGGCTCAGACTCCGGCGAGTCCGATGGGACACACAGAGTCCGAAAGGTGTCGGGTGACTCCTCATCCTCCGTTTCCCAGCCGGACCCCTGAGAGGAGGAATCAAGCGGCTCCGGTCAGGCGGGCACCGATGCCATCCGCCCTGATGCCGAGGGTACCAGCGTCGACGACCTTGGTCCCGAACGGGAGGCCCAGGGAGACCTTGGCCGAGGATCGACTCGAGATCGCATGGACTCGAGGATCGGCTCGGACTCCGGGGTCGACTTGGACGTCGATGTCTCGGTGGTCGGGGCAGATGCACCGGTGAGACCGGCGATCAGTGCCCGCTGCTGTTCCATGAAGGCAGCCAAGCTGCACTCCAAGGCCGTCAACCTGAGTCCGAGCTCAGGAGACTCAGCAGCCCCCGACTCGGGCCCCGACGTCATCGGGCCTGACGTCTGCTCCCCCCGTAGGGGAGTCCACGAGGACTACAGTACTCACGTGACCCGGGGACTCCATCTCCACACGAGGCTGTTTGGCAGGCCTCTCCAACTCCGAAGACCCTGGACGGCGCTCGGGGCTATGCAACTTGACCCTCGAGGAGCCAAGTGTGTCCACCGATGCCGCCCTCGTGGGTTTTTTCTTCCTGCAATGCTCCCGCGAGGGAGACCCCCTCTCAGAGGAGCCTTGGCGCTGCTCGGGGCCGGAGTCCCGAGACGTCGAGGCCTCTGACGAAGTCCGGGCCCGTCCGGATGCGGAGTCAGAGAAGATTCTTTCCTTTTGGTGCTGCCGACTCAACGCCTTCGAGGACATTTTCCCACAAGGTCCACAGATCATCGGGTCATGATCAGGTCCGAGGCACCGGAAGCAGCAGTCATGTGTGTCGGTAAGAGACATAAGTTTTACACCGATCACACGTCTTAAACCCGCTGGCAGCCATCGGGGGGAAAAAGGGCCCCTGCGAGGTCAAAAGAGAGTGCTGCCAGTGAAAAATAGAAAAATGGCACGTACGCTAGTCACTAAGGACAAAAAACGAAAAAAGAAGTCTGGGCTCGATACCGATGTAGCAGGCCCAGGAGGGAAAGGGAAACCGGCATCGAACCGAAGAAAACGGGTTCACGCAGAACAAAATCAACTTTTTCCTCGGGTGAAAACGAAACATGTCCATCGGGCTCCGCGGAAAAAAGAAGACTGAGCAAGATGGCACCCTTGGGCGGGAAGGGGACCACGCATGCGCGCTGCATTCCCAAAGGCTTTCTTTGAAAGCTGGGGAAATGTTCCGCACGGGGGCTCCGTCGAAGCCGACGTCACCCATATGTGAGGGCCGACTTCCTGCTTGGTCCTGGAGAAAAGCCAAACACACAACATTTTTCTCAGGGACACATGTACTACGTCCGAAGGGCTCCGCAGAAAAAAGGAGACTGAGCAAGATGGCACCCTTGGGCGGAAAGGGGGCCGCGCATGCGTGATGGCAACTCCCAAGGGCTTTTTCTGAAAGCTGTGGATTTGCTCTGCACGAGGGCTCCGTCTGCGCCGTTGTCACCCATATGTGAGGACTGACTTCCTGCTTGTTCCCGGAGAACACACATTTCAGTAAGTCTTTACTGTAAAAGTCTTTATCCCTCCCCCTCTTTTTTTTTTTTTAAATAGCAAACCCAAATTAGCTCCATTTCAAAAACACATCTTAATAAGGCTAAGTTAAGCAGAAATTGTGTCCAATTACAGTAGATGAGCTGATTCAAATATTCCTGGACAAAGAATCAAGTTTTTTGTGTTATATGAAAATAATCTAAAGTAACCGTCTAAACATGATGAATATGGAGCTACATAATAATTCTAGGATAAAGTTTTCAAAAGATACAAATTGGGAGAAGGTTCTAGGAGAATTTCATGTGTGATTATCTTTTGGAGCACTGTCATGTCCAACACTATAAAAGAAAACAATTTGGCACCACCAGGACATCACTTTGATCAGGTCAACCATCCAAAGCCAGTAGCTGTGAGTTAAGGAAACTGCTGAGGGAGGTCACTAGACCAGTCCAGACAAGTGAGTTGCGTTCCCTTATCAGATGTGTGGAGACAGTCAATGAAAGATTCAGGTTTCAATGACATCACTCCTATGCCTCTATCAGCCTGAGTCACTAGAAGCAAATTAGTATTCATACCTAAATATATGGAAACGAACGGCAAACCTCTAACAACCCTCAACAAGGATAACAATGTTCAACCAAACAGCAGGATTAGTTGGAATTGAAGGCTCATCAGTAAGTTATGAGCCCGCAGGGCCAACTCACTCAGATTAAAGCGAATCAAAAGGTACCACTGCCTTATAGCAGACAATTACAGTCCCAGGGGTGGGTCCTGGACTCATCTAGCAGGAGTCAAGGAAAGGACATTATCTGGTAAGTAAAATGTCATCCTGCTAGACCAGTCCAAAGCTACACCTCCACTGGGCAGAAAGGAAACACACAGCAGCTCGTAAAACCTCTGAGTTAAGGCTATGTCCGCCTGAGTGTGGACATCCAAGTTGGAATGTTTGACAAAAGTGGAAAGTGATGCCCACTTTACCACCCAACTAATGCCTGAGTGGGGTATTGAGCTATGCTCCGCCCACAAGGACTTTTATGCGCGAGCAGAATGTGTGCGCAACCCCTCCAGAACCAGCCGGTTCCATAACAGATCTGCCGAGGCAATGACCTCCTTGAGCTAGCGCTCCATGATAGCCTTGGCAGCCGCGTCAACCTTACGTGGTCCAGCAAGCAGCACAAAGATGATCCAACTTACAAAAGAAATTCGTAACCTTCAATTACTGGAGAAACACCCTCCAGATATCCACAAGGTGAAGATTCTTATCTTTCCCTTGACACTGCCCCCTTAGAGAGCAAAGGAGGGCAGACAAACCACTTGGTTCATAATGCAGGGAGCTATCACCTTGGGCAAAAAGGCAGGCACAGGCCGAAGGAAGACTGCCTCCTTCAAAAAGGACAGCAATGGATCCTAGCAAGGAGCCTGAAGCTCAGCAATCCATTTTGCTGAACAAATTGCGACCAAGAAAACAATCTTGAGAATTAAATCCTTAAGATTAGCATACTTCAAAGGGCTCTGACATCAGGGCACTAAGCACTAGACAGAGATCCCAGAAAGGGACAATTGACCGGAGGGGAGGGGAACGCAGATGCCAAAAAAACCCCTTTAAAAAAACATGAAACATTTGGGTGGCAAGGCTAAAGACTTGCCAATCACTGGACTCCCTGAAACAGGACAAAGCTGCCACCTGGACTTTCTGGGAGCTAAAGGAAATATCCCTTTTCAGACCGTCCTGTAGAAAAGCCAAAAGAGCTGGCACCTTTGTTGCCATAGGAACAAGCTTTCGTGTACAGCTCCAATGCTTAGGGAGGCACCAGAACTGCACATATGCCAGGCTGGAAGAACCCTTCCGGGCTTTCAGCAACGTGGTTGCTACCGGAGGAAAATAGCCCTTATGCATCAGCAGACTTCTTTCAAGAGCCAAGCTGTGGGTGAGAAGGGAACCAGGTGGTCCAGAACAATCTGCCCTTGGCACAACAGGCCCTGAAATTGGGGCAGATGAGAAGGTTCCTGCAGAAGCTGCATCAGGACCAAAAACTATGGTCTTCTCAGCCAATCTGGTGCACCAAACCAACCCAGCCAGGATAACACACTATGCACCGAAGTACACATCTTACAAGGGGCCATGGAGGAAACACCTACAGCAGACACAGCTTTGGCTAGGGCTCAACAAGGGCACTGATGCTCTCGGATCCTGCCCCATACTCAGAGAAGAAACGGTATACTTTGGTATTAGCTTGGGTCAGGTCGCCATCAAATCCATCTCCGGGCAACCCCCCAACAGTGGAGAATCTTCTGAAACATCTTCAGACTTAGCTGTTACACTCTTCGAGAATGAGAGTGTGACAACTAAGGAAGTCTGTTTCCACATTGCCCACCCCAGCAATGTGCTGAGTCAACAAAACTAGGAGGTTCTTTTCTGAACAGGCGAACAAGCGAGTCATCTCTAGCACCACTCTGGCACTCCTTGTGACACCATGCCAAATGACATGCTACTACTATGACACTGTGTGAGAACACTTGTGCTACCCTGCCCTTGAAGAGGAGCTGGAAACGCAAAACAGCCATCCAGATGACCCTTACTTCCAGATAGTTGATGGGCCATACCACCTCTCTGCGGTTCCAACGACACTCAGCTGTTTGGTTTGACAATGGGCTCCCCAGCCCGTAAGAATGACATCCATCGACAGAAGAATCCATGAGTGATAGTCTAGCAGCATACCCTTTTTTCCTTGGATGACATGGCTGTTGCCAACACCTCAGGTTGGCTCACACCTCCAGCTGGAGGGTAAGCTCAAAGTCCTGAAAGCTCGGGGACCACTGAATCAGCAAAGACCACTGGAGTCTACTCCTATGAGCATGCGCCCATGGTACCATCTCAACTGCCACCACCATCAAGCTAAGAAGTTGCAGAAGATCTCAACCATGGGAGCCTGTTGAGAACAGAACACCGCCAGTCAATTCAACAACTTCTGCACGCCATCCTCAGGCAGGAAGGCTCTGCCCACACGAGCATCAAACCGTGCTCTCAGGAATTCCGTGCTCCAATTGACTCTTCCCCAGAATGATCACTCAACCAAGGCTTCCTGGAAAGAGCACCAAATGGGCCGAAACCAGAGACATCTCTAACAGACCTGGCCTGGAAGAGCCAACTGTCCAGAAATGGGTGCACACATCTCTTGGCGTTGTAGCACAGTAGCTGCAACCATTACAACCTTGGAGAACATCCTCAGGGCAGTTGAAAAGTCAAAGGAAAGGACAGCAAACTGAAAACATGAGCCAAGCAAGGCAAAATGCAGATATTGTTTAAGATAGTTAAGAAAAAACTAATAGGAACAGCTGCAAAGGTTACAGATGTACATCAAGCAAAGGCATTATTTAAAACTACTACTATCTTGGAAGCCCAGACCATATTTATTCTATGCTTTAAGAAAAGTGGAAGGCGGCCAAAAAACTGCCAGCATGGTTTAAAGGTGAGGTCAGAGAGAATGCTGTTGCCAAAAAAACAGCTTTCAGGAAATAGAAGCCAAGTGACAAACACTGGAAACAACGTATGCAAATCTCTCTCATACATATTCATTGTGGTTATCCTAAAGTTAGATGCAAGGCACTGATAAGGCAAGCAAAGAGAATTTGAAAAGAAGCTTGTCATGGATGCAAAAACACATAATATACAACTTTTTCAAGTACATTCATAGCAAAATACCTGTGAGAGATCAGCTGGACCATTGGATGATAGAAGGGTAAAAGGAGCGTTAAGTGAGGACAAGGCCATAGCAGATGTATCGGAAGAACAGAAAGAAATATCGATAAACCGGGAAGCTATATTACAACTATTTGATTAACTGAAAATTAGCAAATTACCCGGACAGGGTGGTATACACCCAAGGGTGTTGAAAGAACTGAAATACGACATTGCAGACCTATTATTAGCAATCTGTGAACTATTATTAAAATCATCTATAGTACTGGAAGATAAAGCATAGTTACTCAACTATGATCTCTGGGATCAGCAGGAATTTAGTCTTCACATATGGATAACATCGGTACCGACAGAGCCCGCGCGGGAACGTTCCCCAGTGTCCAATAGGAAAGCTTTTGGGAGCATCTCACTGCACCTGCGTAGCTACCTTCCCGCCTTCCCAGCTCTCCCTCCTCAGCCGAGTTTGTAGCTGAGATGAGAGAAGGAGAAGAGAAAAAAGTACAACTCCTAGGGGAGAAGGGTGGGTTGTGAAGACTAAATTCTTGCTGTTCCCGGAGATCACCTATTACAAGTGAGTAACTACGTTACCTCCAGGAACAAGCAGGAATGTAGTCTTCACATATGGGACTCCCTAGCTCGAAGATGCCATAGAGGTGACCTCAGAGTGAGCTGTGGATCACAGGCATAAGTAAGTGGGTCATATATCCTCCAAGGATGTCTGGTATCGAAACCCGGGACGGAGGGTAGGAGTTGATCTAAGTCTGAAAGAAATGCTGGAGAACAGCTTGGTCAAACAAGGCATCCCGGCGGGAGTCCTTGTCTAGGCAATAGTGAGCAGCAAAAGTGTGGACAGAAGACCAGGTTGCTGCTATGCATATCTCGTCAATTGCTACAGAGGGTAGATTTGCCAAAGAGGCAGCCACGGCCCGAACATTATGTGCAGTGATATGACCCTCGAGAGAGAGACCAGCACTTTCATAAGCAAAGGAGATGCAATCTGCTATCCATCTGGATAGAGTTCGTTTGGAAACTGGCAATCCCAGGTGACTCGAGTCAAAGGCGATGAAAATTTGGGAAGCTTTTCTGTGCCCTCGAGTTCTCTGTAGATAAAAAGGAATATCTAGAGAAAAAGACAGGGAAGTAAACAGACTGGCTTAAATGGAAGGGCGAGACCCCTAGGACAATTGCAATATTGGCACGATTGGAAGTTAAACTGGAACAAAACTTAAGTTAAGTCCGATTTGGTTGAACAAACTTTTTTGAAAGTAGCAATATCGGATACATGATTAAAAGAACCTAAATCAACATGGTCGTTGATGCCATTTTAACATCTAGCTCATAAGAGATATGTCTGGAGCGATGTTATCCGTAGTCTGAGACCAGAGGTTCTTTTTATGAAAGTATCTCAGTGCATATTTCGTACTATAGGAGGATGAGTGTGTATGAGTGAATGCATTGCTACATCATATAACATCGGACCATTAACTTATTTATCTGAAGGGAGATACCCACACATTTTGCCATTTACTTCATCCCTTTATAAGAAGACCGCTATTTATCTTTAGTGTTGATACACGCCATTGTACATTAGGCAGAGAGTTTCAATGTGTTATCAATGATGCCTACATTTTTTTCCTTTGTATTGGTTCCTAATGTGGAACCTTGCATCGTGTAACCATAGTTTGGGTTGTTCTTTCCTAGGTGCATAACTTTGCAATTGTCCACATTAAATTTCACCTGCCATTTGAACATCCAGTCTTCCAATTTATTAAGGTCCACTTGCAATTTTTCACAACCCTCTTGGGTTTTAACAACTTTGAATAATTTTGTCCGATGGATTCCACGGAATAACGAAGACTGAGGTAAGATGGCACTTTTGGGCAGGAAGGTGACCATGCATGCGTGGTGAAACTCCCAAAGACTTTCTATGAAAGCTGGGGAGTGGATACCGTGTGGGCTCCGTAGGTGCCGATGTCATTCCATATGTGAGGACTGACTTCCTGCTTGATGTAACTTACATTATGTTTATGAAATAAAATGCATATTGGTTGAAGATAAATATTAAATAGTAAAGATGAAAGGGCTGAGCTTTGTGGTATGTCTTGATGACTAAGGTTTCGATAAGGCTTGATCTATCTTAACTTGCCGGGTACGATCCAATAGGTATGATTTAAACCATAGTAGGGTTGACCAGCCAACTCCAATCTTTTGGAGCCTGGCAATGAGGGTGTTGTGATTAATGTAATCAAAAGCAGCTGAAATGTCCAAAATATTAATAGTATGAAGTGTTGCTTGGGTTTCTCTGTTTCCTTCAAGAGCCTGTCAAGTAAAGATAGAATAGTTACTCACCTGTAACAGGTGTTCTCCAGGAGCAGCAGGAATCAGTCCTCACATATGGGTGACGTCCGCGCCGATGGAGCCCTCGTGCGGAGCATTTCCCCAGCTTTCAAAGAAAGCCTTTAGGAATGCAGCGCACATGCGCGGTCCCCTTCCCGCCCAAGGGTGCCATCTTGCTCAGTCTGATGACATAGCTAAAAGACAGCAAAAATCAAAATAAAGTATATGACTGCAACTCCAGGGGAGGGAGGGAGGGTCGTGAGGACTGATTCCTGCTGCTCCTGGAGAATACCTGTTACAGGTGAGTAACTACTCTTTCTTCAGGAACAAGCAGGAAGTCAGTCCTCACATATGGGACTTCCTAGCTTCAGGCTACCGGGGACCGAAGCTGAAAAATAAGCTCACTCTAGAGCAGGGGTTCTCAACCCTGTCCTCGGGACCCACCTAGCCAGTCGGGTTTTCAGGATAACCACAATGAATATGCATGGGAGAGATTTGCATATAATGGAGGCAGTGTATGCAAATCTCTCTCATACATATTCATTGTGGTTATCCTAAAAACCCGACTGGCTAGGTGGGTCCCGAGGACAGGGTTGAGGGAACCCCTGCTCTAGAGCGTCAGCATCCGTGAAAGAATCCTTTCCGAGAACGCCTCCATACGGTAGCCCAACACAAGGACTGGAGGATAGGAGTTGCCTAAACCTCAAAGAGATTACGGAGTACCGCCTGTCCCTATGGGACTCCCTCTCGAGGCAGTAGTGAGCCGCAAAAGTCTGGCTTGAAGACCAGGTAGCGGCCCGGCAGATGTCTGCCAATGGAACAGAGCGGAGGTGGGCTACTGACGTGGCCTTCGCCCTGAAACGGTGGGCCGTGACTCGACCCTGCAAGGAGAGGCCGGCAGCCCTGTACGCCCAGGCGATACAATCCGCTACCCAAAGGGACAACGTACGCTTGGAGACAGGCAACCCCAGTTTATTAGGGTCAAAAGATACAAAGAGCTGAGCAGCCCTTCGATGCCCCTGCATACGGTCTATGTAAAAAGACAACCCTTTCTACAGTCCAGGGTATGCAGGACTGTTTCAGCCCGGCTGGCATGCAGCCTGGGGAAGAATGTTGGAAGAACCACCTCCTGATTGAGGTGGAAGGAGGAGACAACCTTCGGAAGGAACTTAGGGTGAGTCTGCAAGACCACCCTGTTCTTACAGAACTGTGTGTACGGTCTATCAGAAACCAGAGCTTGTAGCTCATTCACACGCCTGGCGGAGGTAAGAGCCACCAAGAACAAGGCCTTCCAGGAAAGGAAGCGTAAAGGACAGGTAACCATCAGCTCAAACGGTGGGCAAGTAAGTTGTTGCAAGTCCACATTCAAATCCCACTCAGGGGCTGGTGGATGGATCGGAGGCTTGAGCAGAAGCAGGCCTCTGAGGAAGCGGGACACCAAGGGGTGGCCCGACAGAGATTGGCCCTCTACCTGTGAGTGGTGTGCCGATAGAGCACTGAGGTGGACCCGAACAGAGTTGGATTTAAGGCCTAGGTTCGAGAGGTGGAGCAGGTACTGCAGCACCACTGGAACCAGGCACGAAAAGGGATCCTCCTGGCGGTGAGCACACCAGGTAGAGAACCTACGCCACTTGAGGGCATAAGATTTTCAGGTGGATTGCCTCCTAGAGGCCAAAACCACATCTTCCACTTCCTTAGGAAGAAGTAAAGGTGCTAGAACTACCCTTTCAGCAGCCAGGCCATCAGATTGAAGGATTTGAGGTTGGGGTGCAGGAGTGACCCCTGATCCTGAGACAGGAGATCGGGTTGCACCCCCAGAGGGAGTGGAGAGTCCACCACCAACTGTAGAAAGAGAGGAAACCACGGATGCCTCGGCCATCTGGGGGCTACCAGAATCACCGAGGCCTTGTCCTGAAGAACCTTGAACAAGGTTTGGGCCACTAAAGGTGTGGGAGGAAACGCATATAGTAGGCCCGTAGACCAAGTGATTAGAAACGCATCTGCTGCTATTCGCAGAGGATGCGGTTGTCTAGAACAGAACCTGGGTAGCTGACGGTTCAGTGGACTCACAAAGAGATCGATGGTTGGAAGACCCCATCTTAGAAAGACACCTTGGACCAAAGGATTCAACTGCCATTCGTGAGGCTGCAGAATCCTGCTCAATCTGTCTGCCAGGCAATTTTCCTGGCCAGGCAGATAAACTGCCTTGAGAAACATGTTGTGTTTGATTGCCAAGGAGCACAAGGCCTGTGCCTCCTGACACAGAAGTTTGGAGCCTGTGCCCCCCATTGCTTGTTCACGGAGAACATTGCCACTTGATTGTCTGTCTGAACTAAGACAGACTGGTGAGAGAGGACATGAGAGAAAGTCTGTAGAGCTAAGCGGATAGCTCGCAACGCCAACAGATTGATCTGCTGTGTGGACTCCCAAGAAGACCAAAGGCCCTAAGTGCAAGCCACCTGGCAATGTGCACCCCAGCCCTGAAGGGAAGCATCGGTTGTCAGCACCTGTGTGTGAGGAGGGCCCTGAAAAGGCACCCCCTGGACCAGGTTTGGGAGATGCAGCCACCACCATATGGAGGTTGCCAGCAGTTTGGACACCCTTATCTTCTCTTGTCTTTCAAGTCACCTGTGGCTTGCACCCACTGAGCTCTGAGGCACCAATGAGCAGGTCGCATGTGCAGGCAGACATTCGGAGTAACATGGACCGTGGATGCCATGTGGCCCAAGAGCCTTAGGAAGTTTCTGGTGGAGACCAGAGAACCGCTCTGGAACTGTTTGGCCAAAGCCATCAGTCTGTGGGCCCTGTTCTCGGGCAAATAAGCCTTCGCCTAGAGGGTATCCAATCTTGCCCCTATGAATTCCATGTCCTGTGAGGGGAGCAAAGTGGACTTTGCGAAGTTTATGACAAATCCTAGATGCTGGAGAAGTGAAACAGTGTGAAGGGTGGCCTGTCTGGCCTCCTGTGGAGACTGACCCCTGATGAGCCAGTCGTCCAGGTATGGGAAGACAAAGATGCCCTGGTTTCTGAGATAGGCCACCACCAACGCCAGGCACTTTGTGAAAACCCTGGGGGCGGAGGTGAGGCCAAATGGAAATACTCTGTATTGAAAATGACTCCCTCCCACTACAAATCTGAGATATTGTCTGTGGTCTGGATGAATGAAGATGTGAATATAAGCATCCTTCAGGTCTAAGGAGCATAGCCAATCTCCCTGCTGGAGGTAGGGCAGCAGTATCCCAAGGGTAAGCATCTTGAACTTTTCCCTCTCCAAGGAACTTGTTGAGATTTCGCAAGTCTAGGATGGGCCTGAGGCCTCCTGTCCTTTTTGGTACTAGAAAGTACCTGGAATAGAAGCCTCGCCCTATCAGGTGGTGAGGCACCGGTTCCACCGCCTGCTCCTGTAGAAAACTTGCCAACTCCTGAAGGAGGTTGTTCCTGTGCAGAGGGAGTCTTGAAGGCTCCCCTGGAAAATAGGAGGGGGGGGGGTAACTGGTTAAGTGGAGCAAATAGCCCTTTTGGACTATGCTCAGTACCCAGGTATCCCCCGTTATGGCTGACCACCTGTGGGCGTACAGTGTCAGCCGGCCTCCTGTGCTGAGAGGAGCCAGCTGAGGAGGAGAAGCTATGCAGTGGGAGTCAAAACCCCCCTCCCTGCTGTGCAGGAGCCGGAGATGATGGCTTGGGGGTTTTCTGCCTACGGGGCCCATGTCCCTGCCCCTTGGCCTACTGACCCTGATGGGGAGCTGTGAAATTGAGGGTAGGATTTGTAGGCAGTAGCCTTCCTCGGGTAAAAGGGCTTTTTCCCCGAGCCCTTCTTCTTCTGAGAAGTTTTCCTGGACAGCCTTGCTCTGGTGAGCGTCTCAGACTCGAGTACTGCAGCCTTTTCAGCCATGGGTTTGCCAAAAAGGTTCTCACCTCGGCAAGGGACATCGACCAACTTGTCCTGTACCCATGGCTCGAGATCCGATGACTGTAGCCAGGCCTGAGGCGTGCACCGATGCTGGCCGCGGCTACTCAGGCCGAAGCCATCATAGGCTGCTCGAGAGAGAAACTTTGAGTACTCTCGAATCCCGGATGACAAAGCCTTAAACCTCTGCAAAGGTTCCTCGGAGAGGCCAGCTGAGAACCCGGCAATCTCCTTTGCCAGGTCTCGGAGATACATGCCCATGTACAGCTGGTAAGTCTGGACACGGCAAGCAAGCATAGAGCCCTGGAAGCACTTTCTACTGAGGGCATCCAGGTTCCGGGCCTCCCGGCCGGGGGGCACTGAGGAGTGCATCTTCTGACTCTTCAGACGATGCATGGCAGATTCCACAACCATGGAGTGGTGCGGTAGCTGTGCCTTCTGGAACCCAGGGCTCTTACAGACTTGATAAATGGAATCAACCCACTTGCTGAGAACCGGCGCAGAGGCCGGTGCCTCCCACATGCGGAAGAGCAGCCGTTCCAGCATCGGAGGAACCAGTACAGTAAAGGCCTCCTTAGGTGGAGAGTCATACTGGAGGGCCTCGAGCTCTTCGGCTCCTCCTCGGGATCCGCGGGGAAGGCCAAGGCTTTGGCCATGTCCTGCACGAAGTCCGAGAACCGGGTATCCTCCGGTGGGGACCTCCTCCCAGGCTCGGACTCTGGTGAGTCCGATGGGACACACCTGGTCCGGAAAGTGTCCGGGGACTCCTCGTCCTCCGTCTCCCACTCCGACCCCTCTGAGGAGGAATCGAGCGGCTCCGGCCAGGCACTGACGCCATCCGCACCAGCGTCGACGACATCGGCCCCGAGCAGGAGGCCGAAGCCGAGGATCGACTTGAGACCGCATTGACTCGAGGATCGACTCTGCCTCCGGGGTCGACTTGGACGTCGAGGTCCCGGTGGTCAGGGCAGATGCACCGGTCACACCGGCGATCAGTATCCGCTGCTGCTCCATGAAGGCAGCCAAGCTGCTCTCCAAGGCCGTCAACCTGAGACTCAGCTCAGGAGACTCGGCAGCCCCCGACTCAGGCCCCGACGGCGTCGGGCCTGATGTTGGCTCCCCCGGAGGGAGTCTACGAGGACAACAGCACTCACGTGACTCAAGGACTCCGGCGCCACTCGAGGAAACTTGGCAGGCCTCTCCAACTCCGAGGACCCGGGATGGCAGTCGGGGCTATGCGACCTGGCCCTCGAGGGGTCAAAACGTCCACCGACGCCACCCTCGTGGGTTTCTTCTTCCTTCTGTGTTCCCGAGAAGGAGACCCCCTTTCAGAGGAGCCTTGAAGGTGCTCGGGGTCGGACTCCAGAGATGTCGAGGCCTCTGACGAAGTCCGGGCCCGGCCGGACATGGAGTCAGAAAAAAGCCTGTCACGCTGATGCTGACGGCTCCTCAGCACCTTAGAGGACATTTTGCCGCACGGGACACAGACCACCGGGTCATGGTCGGGCCCGAGGCACCGAAGGCAGCAGTCATAAGTGTCGGTGAGAGACATCAGTTTCTTACACCGATCACACTTCTTGAACCCGCTGGTAGCCATGGGGGGAAAAAGGGCCCCTGCAAGGTCAAAAGACCGGGCTGCCAGTGAAAGAGAAAAAAAAAAGCGCGAGTGCTAGTCACGAAGGACAAAAACCAAAAAAACTAGCTCCGGGCTCGATACCGTTATACCGGGCCCAGGCCGGAAGGGGAAACGGCGTCGAACCGGGCAAAACACACAAATCAAACGCAGGAAAATCAACTTTTTACTGGTTGATGACATACGTCCGTCGGGCTCCGCGGAAAAAAGACGACTGAGCAAGATGGCACCCTTGGGCGGGAAGGGGACTGCGCATGCGTGCTGCATTCCCAAAGGCTTTCTTTGAAAGCTGGGGAAATGCTCCGCACAAGGGCTCCATCGGCGCCGACGTCACCCTTATGTGAGGACTGACTTCTTGCTTGGTCCTGGAGAAATAAGCAGTGCTTCAATACTATGCCCTGGCCTGAACCCATGTTGATGTGGATCAAGAAGGGCGTGCATATATCTATGTGACCCTGGAGTTGTGTTTGGACGATGATCTCTATTTTAGTTATAAAAGGAAGGCTGGATATAGATCTGTAGGAGTTGGGACATGTTTCATCTAGGAAGCTATGCTTTAGAAGGGACAAATGGCTGCTCTTTTTAAAAATCTAGGCATATAAGCCTGGGCTAAAGATAGATTGACTTTTTTAAAATATTATGTGCATATTTTCCGGTCGGATTAATTTTATCCAGCTGACTAGGCATAGATCCAGTGGAGATGTTGTACTGATAAGAGGTGATATGTTCCAACTGTTCAGTACTGATTTGGGTAAATGCTAGCCAGAGTGGGAGGTCAGCAAGAATAATGGAATTTGGCATTGATGTATTACAGACTGGCAATTTGATTTTGTTCATGTAATGGCTAGCGAATACTTCTGGTTTGATAGGGATATGGGTATCCTCTGAGTTGGGTGTTGTGATGAGAGATTTCACAATATCAATAAGTTCCCTCTGGCGATGTACAGATTTCATTATTAGATTTGTGTGGTAGTCTTTCTAGTCGCTAATCATCCCATAGTATGTATGGTGTCCGTCCATACATATGCTTCTGTCTTGTGGTGACTTGGTGATTCTCCATTTGTATTCTAGTTTTCTTAAACACCTTTTTATGTTTCTTAGTTCATGAGTTACCATATCTCAGATCAAGTTTGTTTTTTGTAATGCCTTGTTTGATTGGCTGTAGCTGCCTTGTTTATGACAGTGTTCCAATTGTTTATCAATGCGTCTATGTCCTCTAATTCTGGGTTGAGTTATGGTAAGATGCCATTTAAGAAAGATTCCTTGTCAAATTTCTTGAAATGGCATTGCATATTTGGTCTAGCTATATTTTTGTTTATGCGCGGTTGATGTGTTATAGTAAAGTTGACTAAGTAATGGTCAGACCAGGGCACAGGTAACATTTGAACAGGAGGTTGCAGTGAGCTAAGTATGTCGTTAAGTAGAAATATTAAATTGAGTATATTTCCCTTATTGTGGGTAGGAGTATTGACTATTTGTTGAAAATCCATATCATTCAATGCAATGAGGAATGAGTGAGCATGGGTATTGTGGGTTGATGCCAGATTGAAGTCTCCTAGAAGAATTCGCTGCTTATCCAGTGGTTTGTCGGCACATGCTAGTTCTAGTATTGATGTTAGGTTATTGGGATCAGCTGTGGGTGATCTGTATGCCAGATAGAATATGAGGTGTTTGTTTTCTACCAAGAGTAAGTCTAGCCCATTCGCACTTACAGCTGATGTGAGTGAAGCTTTGAGCTCTATTTTTATTATGAGAAGTACACCTCCACCTCTCGCTCTCTCTGGCACAGTTAAGTGTGCTGTAGTTTGGTAATTTTAGTTGATTGAGGAGGACCAAATCAGTGTTAGCCAGCCAAGATTCAGTAATGAACATTATGTCTGGCTTGTTTGAATCCACGCAGTCTGTTATAATAGATATTTTATTTCTTACTGATCTTGCGTTTATCAAATAACATTTCAGGCTAGGTACTGTTAAGTTATGGTTGGAGTCTGTGCAGTCAAGATGTCTGCATGGTGATGAGTATTAGCCTTTCTGGGTTGTGTGCGTTTCTGCTATATGCTTTATATTGTGCTAAGTATGGTCTAGCATGATTATAGCTGTGTATGATGGGTAGGTTTTCGGGTAGAGTAGTAAGTGAGGATCCATAATTAATCAGTAGTAGGAGAATTAGTGTGCAGCAGGTATAAGCGTGTGGCTTTATTTCCATTGTTTCTTCATTGTGATATCAAGGTGTGCTTGGCTAGGAAAGCAGGACTCGAGTGCTGTATACTCTCAGTTGTTGTTCCATCTCACTGTATGATGATTGGCTGACAGTGTTTCCTTAGGGACAGAGGCTTGTGCCACTTGGAGGGGGCCTTTATGTACCTCTGGGTGTTGCTTCCCTGGAATGTGTGAGTGTCGGGTGCAATCAACAGCTGCTACTGATGAACGAATGTTGCAGGCGCCGGAGGAGAACAATATAACAGAGGCATGCTACGATCCACGCTAAGGGCCAAACCTAAGGGCTCTTTGGTGGGGCCTTTAGACGCAGGTGCACTAGAGGCACCCTTTAAGTTGCAGAAGCAGGGGTAGCAACACAGCAGAGCAGGGAGCAGCTTACCACTTTGACCACCATGACTTGTGCATCTATCTTAGGCGCATGGGATGCACTCCTCCTCCAGGAGAGTATACATCCTCTTTCACACCTTTAATCCCTTAGGCGAGGGATCGGGGAGTCCCATTCTGACCGTATCATGCTCCTGATAATCTCCAGAAACAGGAACTGTTGTAGATTTCCAAACTCCCTGTAGGAGTACATGAACCTGCGGCCCTTGCTCCTCCACTGGAGCGTCAGCCAAATTCAAGGTGAATGAAACTTGATCAATCAATGCTGCCAGCTCTTCCTTCAAGAACAGGTGGATAATGCCTGCCTCTTCATGATCCTCTGAAGGTGAAAGCAACACTTCTTCTGCATCAGATCTTTTAGCCAAGACATCCAAGACCAAAGTCCAAGACCAAATTTCGGACAGACCCCAACTGATCCACATCTCCAGAAAGCAACCTTTACTTAAGTCGCTTAGAAGGCAGCACCTGAGCCAGGCTTCTACACTCTGCTTCACTCTCTTGTGATGAAGCTCAAAGGAATCCAGAGGCTGCAGGATCTGAGTTTCCACGTCAAAAAAGACCACGCTTCTTGTAAAAAGGAAAAGAATTCCAGGGAGGACAAACTGGAATCGAGAAGTTCTCTCCCTGAGAATGACCCCCAGCCACAGGGACACAGCTGTAGCCAAACCTCCAAAGAAGGGGAGCGGCCAAAAGCACGGTCACCAGAACTTAAAGCCAGCTAACATCCTTACTCATAGTGCCATCTGTCGCCTACTACACCGAGGCTGAAAATGCCAGGCCAACCAAATCTCCTTGGTGGGAGAAGGGAGGTGGGTCCTCCAGTGGTGAGTCAGAGGCTGCCATACCAGAAGTGTAGGACCTGGAATTCAGCGATGAGGCTCTTCACTTGCCACAGGTCAAACAATGCTTCCTGGAAGACAACAAAGAGTTAAGGCAAAATAAACACTTGTGTGCTAGAGTCGCAAAGGCACACGTTAAAGGGGCGCGTACAGAAGCGCATATAATGGGCGCTTGGGCAGGAACGCATGTTGGAGCCACTCAGGCGGAACATGCACTAAGACTGCAAGACAAAAAGCACTAACAGCGCATGCTAGAAAAAGGCAGGAATCCCCGACACAGTGCCAACGGTTGCCCATGAATGCGCCCCAAGATGGATGAGATCGGGAATCCCCAAGGAGGACAATGACGAGGTCAAGCCTTGGTACTCACCCCCTGGGAGCCTCAGACAAGAAAAACAGCTGGACTCAGCGCTACTCCCCCGATACCGTTGGCTTTGATTTATTTTTTTATACTGGTTTGCAGTCACATACCTTTGAGAGCCGCCTTCACTCTATGGAGAACAGGTGGGAAAAGAGGAGGGGGCACCGAGATTGTATAACATAGTAACATAGTATATGACGACAGATAAAGACCAGTATAGTCCATCTAGTCTGTCCAATCAAGTGGCTAGAGTAGGTGTACCTGCCACTCTGTGTAGATCATCCCCCTCTTTGCCTTTGTTTAGAGTTGTACCCACCTCTTCATGCAGATCACCCCCCTTTATTTGTTGAAGTATAAAGCATAGCTAAGTTAATTTTGATTTTATCCTCTTGCTATAAAGGGATCCACTATGTTTGTCCCATGCCATTTTGAATTCAGCCACTGTATTTGCTCCCACCATCTCCATCGGGAGGGCATTCCAAACATCCACCACTCTTACAGTGAAAAATTATTTCCTGACATTGCTTAGGTTTACCTCCTTCCAGTTTCATTTTATGCCCTCTAGTTTTACAGCTTCCCCTTTGAAGATGGTTTGTTCATTAATATCCTTTAAGTATTTAAATGTCTGTATCATATCCCCCGTGTCCTTCCTCTCCTCTAGTGTATACATATTTAGGTCTTCAAGTCTGTTCTCGTATGTCTTCTGGTGCAGGCTCCAAATTATTTTGGTTGCCTTCCTCTGAACCGCTTTAAGACTTTCTATATCCTTTGTGAGATATGGTCTCCAAAACTGAACACAATACTCCAAAAGTGAGGCCTCACTAACAACTTGTAGAGGGGCATTAATACTCCCTCCTTTCTGCTGGTTATTTCTCTCTGTATGTAACCTAGCATACTTCTGGCTTTGGCTACCACCTTGTCACATCGTTTCACCACCCTGAGATCCTCAGACACTATCACTCTGAGCACATCAACCTCTCACCCCCTATCGCATACAATTCTTTTGGATTTCTGCACTCCAAGTGCATGACATTGCACTTATTTTTTTATTTAGCATATTAAATCTTAACTGCCGAACATTAGACCATTCTTTCAGTTTTTGTAGATCTTTCCGCTCTGTTGCAAACGTTCATATCCTTTACAAAAAAAGGCAGACTTTTCCCTTCAATCCTTCAGCAATATCACTCACAAATGCATTGAACAGTACCAGTCCCAGGACCAATCCCTGGGGCACAGCACTACTCGCCTAACTTTTTTCTGAGTGAGTTCCGTTTACCACTACCTTCTGTCATCTGTCAGTCAACCAATTTCAGATTCAGTTCACCACCTTGGGACCCCATCCCCAGGCTGCTCAGTTTATTGATAAACCTCCTACAAGGAACAGTATCAAAGGTTTTGCTGAAATCTAGGTATATCACACATCCATCGCATGCCCTTGATCTAGTTCTCTGGTCACCCAAAGAACTTAGTCAAATTCGTTTGGCATGATCGCTCTTATGTAAAACTTTGTTGCCTCGGATCATGCAACCCACTGGTCTCTAAAAGTCCACTATTCTTTCTTTCAGGATCACCTGCATTACTTTCAATGCCACTGATGAAAGGCTTACCAGTCTATAGTTTGTCACCTCTTCCCTATTACCACTTTTGTGAAGCGATACAACATCAGCCCTTCTCCAGTCCTGTGGAACCTTTCCCATCTCCAAGGATCTATTAAAAACATCTTTTAAAGGCCATGCCAGAATCTCTCTAAGCTCTTTCAGTATCCTGGGATGTATTCCATCTGGTCTCACAGCCTTGTCCCACTTTGTTTCTCAAGCTGTTCAAAATCATCATCTAATGTGAAAAGTGTGGTATCTACTACATTCCCATTTCTATATTTGCCAATCATATGTGGTCGTTCTCCAGGATTTTCTTTCATGAATATAGAAAAGTAGTATTTAGCACTTTTGCTTTTTCAATGTCACTTTCCACAAATCCATCCTCGGCACTTTAGTCTTAGCATTCCACCTCCTATCATCCCCGTCTCTCAAATATACCTGAAAAAAAGTTGTCTCCATGCTTCACATCTTTTCTTCCGCCTTTGCTTTTGCTATCCTTATTTCTCACTTAGTCTCTCTTAGCTTTATCCTGTATTATTTCTGTGTTTCTCTGTATATGATATGAATTTTGTGAAAGCTGTGTTTTTTTTGCCTTTATTTGTGCAGCCAGTTCTTTGGAGAACCATATAGGTTTCCTTTACCTCTTGTTTTTATTTACTTTCCATATATATATATAGGGTGGCCCAAAAAAGTGAGAACATCTCGTAACATATAAGTTATTTAAAAAATAGAAATTACACTTACCTGGTAATTGTAGTTCCTGGAGGGTCCAGTTTAGTCCTCCACATCCGGGTAGTGCACCTCCTCCTGCAGCCTGGAGACTGGACCAATCAAAATCTTCCTCTGTATGATCTATGCTGTCGGAGCTCCCATCAGCCCCCAGTGAACTAGTAACAAAGCAGACTAAAGAAGAAGCAACACCAGAGTTTACTGAGAAGATATATTTACAACAAGAAATTGAAGTTAAACCCTCTTATGAATTTGCTGACCCCCTCCCCAAATGAGGAAGCCAGAGTTCTGCCTATGGGTTCCACCGTCTTATGGAAGAAGCGATAGCCCAAACCCAAGCTCCTGACAACAGGAGCAAGACAGAAAAAAATGGAAAATCCGACAGAGAACCGCGTCCCGAAAAATGAAATACAGAAGGGCGAACAAACGTCGCCGCAATCAGAGACACGCGCCGGAACAGATCCAGTGACAGATAGGGCGGGACGGAGGACTAAACTGAACCCTCCAGGAACTACAATTACCAGGTAAGTGTAATTTCTATTTCCTGAGTGGTCCTCCAGTTTAGTCCTCCACATCCGGGATGTAACAGAGCAGTTATCACCGGGCGGGACCTTGCCATCCGGCACGCAACACTGCCGAACCAAAACAAGAATCCTGAGCGGCGAGTACATCCAACCGGTAGTGTTTACTGAAGGCATGCAAGGACGACCAAGTCGCCGCTTTACAAATTTCCGCCGGCGGAACCAAGCTGAGCTCAGCCCAAGAAGCCGCATGAGCTCTGGTAGAGTGGGCCCGCAGACCCACTGGAACCGGCTGAGAGTGTAGAATATATGCCGACGCTATAGCCTCCTTGATCCACCTAGCAATGGATGCTTTAGCCGCCGCCTCTCCTTTTCGCGCTCCGCCAAAAAGTACGAACAAACGATCTGTCTTCCGGAAAGACTCGGAGACTTTCAAGTAACGCCGTAGGACCCAACGCACATCTAGGAAATGCAAACCCTCGTCCCCAGCGCCAGCCGAACCGCCATGGAGGACGGGAAGGAAAACCACCTGATTTAAATGAAAAGGCGACACCACCTTAGGCAAAAAGGAGGGAACGGGCCGAAGCACCACGCGGTCCTTAGGATAGATAGGAACGGTTCCCGGCAGGAGAGCGCCTGCAACTCGGAGATTCGGCGCACCGAGCAAATGGCCACCAGAAAAACTGTCTTGAGCGTGAGATCCTTGAGAGACGCCTGTCCAAGGGGTTCAAAAGGCTTGCCAACCAGAGCCCTCAACACACGGTTCAAATCCCACGAGGGCACCGCCACCCTACGCGAGGGCCGCAAACGGAACACCGCCTTAATAAAACGCTGTACGTCTGGATGAGAACCAAGAGTGAGACCCAGAACTTTGCCCCTGTAACAAGCAAGAGCCGCAAGTTGAACTTTTAGAGAACTGGCTGCGAGACCCTTGTCAAAGCCGTCCTGCAAAAAACTGAGAACTACGGGCACTGAAGCTGTCGCCGCCCGTATACCCTGACAGGAGCACCAGTCTTCGAAGATCCGCCATACCCGCACATAGGCCAAGGAAGTGGAGGACTTCCGAGCTCGAAGAAGAGTGGCAATAACCGCCGGAGTGTAACCCTTCTTACTCAACCGAGCCCTTTCAATGGCCAAGCCGTAAGCGAGAATCGAGCTACCTGAGGCATTCGAAGCGGCCCCTGCAGCAGAAGATCCGGCAGAGGAGGGAGTGTCCACGGAACTCCGTCTCGCAACCTCACCAGGTCGGCATACCACGGTCTTCTGGGCCAATCTGGCGCCACCAGCAGCACCCGCCCCGGGTGCGCCTCGATGCGCTGAACGACCCGTCCGATTAACGCCCAGGGGGGAAAGACATAAAGGAGACCGTAAACCGGCCACGGCTGAATGAGGGCATCGATTCCTTCGGACATGCGCTCTCTCCGCCTGCTGTAGAAACGCTCTGTCTTTGCCGATTGAAACGTGGCCATGAGGTCCATGAGAGGAGGCCCCCACCGGCGAACGAGTTGCGCGAAAACCTGCGGGTTCAACTCCCATTCTCCGGGATCGACCTAAACTCTGCTCAGATAATCCGCTGTCACATTGTCCTTTCCCACTATATGCGCCGCCGATATCGCCGGAAGGCGGGACTGAACCCAATTGAATAAAAGCGCCGCTTCGTTCTCCATGGCAACACTGCCGGTGCCGCCCTGGCGGTTGATGTAGGCCACCGTTGCGGAGTTGTCCGAGAGCACCCGCACCGGCCTCCCCCGCACTAACGGCTCGAGGGCGATCAGGGCCAGCCTCACCGCCCGAAGTTCGAGACGGTTGAACGACCACGCCGCCTCCTGAAGAGACCACGTTCCCTGCGCAAATTGACCCTCGCAGTGAGCGCCCCAGCCGGAAAGGCTGGCATCCGTGAGGAGCGGAATCCACAGGGGCGGCTCCAAGGGAAGCCCCTTCCACAGGTTGGTCGCGCACAGCCACCAATGGAGCGACCGACGAACCATCAGTGGGCAAGGCAACCGCATGTTCAACGAGTTGAATTGATTCGACCACCGATGTAACAGTGCGCTCTGTAGGGGCCGCATATGGAACCGCGCCCAAGGAACTGCTTCCAGGGTCGCAGCCATAGTGCCGAGAAGCCGAAGGTACCACCACGCGGATGGGGCGGACATCCGTAGAAAAGAGCGCACCAGGCCCTGCAATGCTTGGACACGGCGCTCCGGCAGACACACCAATCCTTCCGCCGTGTCGAACCGCACACCCAGGTATTCCAGGGATTGAGTCGGCGTCAAATGACTCTTCGTGTCGTTTATCACCCAGCCGAGGGACTGAAGCATGGACACCACTCTGCCCGTGACCTGCAAACTCTCGTTGTAGGACTTTGCTCGAATTAACCAATCGTTGAGATAAGGGTGAACGAGGATGCCTTCCTTGCGCAAGGCCGCCGCAACCACTACCATTACCTTTGTGAAGGTGCGCGGAGCTGTAGGTAGGCCAAACGGCATGGCTTGAAATTGAAAGTGACCCCACGGAAACGCAAACCGCAGATACTTTTGATGGACCTTCCGAATGGGGATGTGTAAGTAAGCCTCCGAGAGATCGAGAGACGTGAGAAACTCCCCCTGATGGACCGCCACAATGACGGATCGTAAAGTTTCCATCCGGAAATGAGGGACCCTGAGACAGCGATTTACGCCCTTGAGATCTAGGATCGGCCGAAGCGACCCGTCCTTTTTGGGCACCACAAAATAAATGGAGTAGCGACCGAGGCCGCGCTCGGAAGGAGGCACCGGGATAACCGCTCCTAAGGCCAAGAGGCGGAGCAAAGTCAACCGAATCGCCCGCGCCTTTTGAAAGCCTGTGCTGGGCGATAGAACAAAGGAATCTGGGAGCGGGCAGGCAAACTCTAGAGCATAGCCGTCTCTGATGATCGAGAACCCATTGATCTGACGTGATTCGGACCCAGGAAGAAAGAAAGTCGCGTAAACGACCTCCGATGACTAAAGTTCCCTCCTGAGTCCTCCTCGCTTCATTGTAGCTTTCGACTAAAGGAAGCAGACGTGGAAGAAGCAGCTCCCGAGAAACCTCTGCCTGCTCCTCGAAACCCTCGGAAACCCTGGGATCGAGAGCCAAAACGACCCCGTTGGGAATTCCAAAGTCGGGAAGAGCGAAATCTGCGGAAGTCTCGAAACTGACCTCGCGCAGACGGCAAAGTCCTA
Source organism: Ichthyophis bannanicus (assembly GCA_033557465.1). Taxonomy (NCBI): domain Eukaryota; kingdom Metazoa; phylum Chordata; class Amphibia; order Gymnophiona; family Ichthyophiidae; genus Ichthyophis; species Ichthyophis bannanicus. The sequence continues at coordinate 302,749,797 of CM066032.1, read as the reverse complement.
CTCAGCTTGGGCTTATCCTCAGGCAGTCTACCGCCTTTTGATTCCCAGAGGTCCTTAACCAACTGATCCAGAGCGTCTCCAAACAACAACTTCCCTTTGAAAGGGAGTCTACTGAGACGAGACTTGGACGACGCGTCGGCCGACCAATTGCGCAACCAGATAGAGCGTCGAGCTGCTACCAAGGAAGCCATACTATTAGCCAGCGTACGGATTAAGTCATAATGCACATCTGCCAGATAAGCCGAGCCAGACTCCAGTCGGGTTACCTCTAACAAACCCTGCTGATCCAAACCAGAAGCGGCGCGCAGGTGTTGAGCCCAACGCAAACAGGCCCTAGCCACCCAAGCGCCACAGATAGAGGCTTGCAGAGACAAGGCATTGGTGTCAAAGGCTTGCTTCAGCAAACTGTCTACCTTCTTGTCCTGCGCATCCTTTAAAGCCGCACTGCCTTCAACCGGAATGGTTGTCTTCTTGGTAACCGCCGAAACCGCAGCATCCACTCGCGGTGACTTAAACCTTTCCTTATCTTTGTCCGCCAAAGGGTACAGACGATTCATCGTCCGAATCCCTTTTAGACCGGAATCGGGCTGATCCCATTCCATCTGAATCATCTGTTCTACTACACGGTGTACTGGAAAGACCACTTGAGACTCCCGCACGGCCTGGATAAGAGGATCTTCTAAACCGTCCTCCTCGAGAGGACGAGACACGGCCAGATTGAGCGTCTGAAGAGATTCAGTGATCAGAGGCACCAGCTCTTCCCTATGAAACACCCGAATAATACGGGCCTGATCTTCCGGCTCCGGTATCTCGCCATCCTCCAATTCCTCAGCACCAGGCTCAGGATCTACGTCCACCTCCAAATCCTGCCAATTCAGCTCGTCCTGTTCCACGTCCAAGGACTTCAAGACTCAGGCAACTTACCAGAGTGACTTAAGCGAAAAGCCTGGTGCATGAGCAAAACAAAATCTGGAGAAAAATCAGCGGAACAGGATGCAACCTCATCCATTGGTAATGTGCCAGTTTGTCCTAAGATAGTGACAGCAGGGCCCGAGGGGGGGGGGGCCCAGACGAGGGACCGCTCTCCATGGGCACCGAGGGACTGTCAGAGTCCATCAGCTCCTTAGAAGGCTCGGAGACTGAGGAACCTGAGGCACAGGTTTTGCATAGGCCAGAGTCCGCCAGCAGCGCTCTGCGCGATCCGCAGATCACGCACTGCGGCTTAGTAGTCATGCTAGACCCGGAGGTGGCTGGAGAGTAGCTAGTGAAAAGATAATCCAATCAAAAAGAAAAATAGTTGAAGCCCTTCTCCGAATAATGGGAAAAGTTCTTTTTTTATTTTTTTTTTAAATTTAAACTATCAGACCAGCATGCTGTGAAGTCCGCAGGCAAAATCGCCAGGAAAAACACTTGAAAAAATGCAGGGGAAAGGCATGCCCATCTATTGAAGTGGGCTAGAAAGAAACAGAAATGGGAGCTAAAATGGCCACCGGCAGACTGTCAGCGCCGAAATTAAAAAGGGCGCGAAAATTAAAGTAACCCAATGCAGAAGCAAAAGAAATAAATTAAATAAGAAATTACCCCTCAATCGCGATTTTTAGCAAAGGGGAAGGCAGGAACCGATGATTGGACGTCAGGAGCAGTCTCATCGCCCGAATCGAGGGCGGGAGCACAGTACCGCGCTGGACTTACCAGACAGCCAACAGCCCTGCAAAGGTAATCAGAAGGAAGGCAAAAAGATCCCTGTAGCAATCAGAGGCACGGCAAAGGCAGATCTCATCCCCGTACAGTCAAGGGGAGAGATCAAACCAACGGGACTGCCAGCACTCCTCCCAAGAGCAGGCAGAAGACCCAAGCATATCTGGCTTCTCCACACCGGCGTGCCTTTCTCTTTTTTTTTTTTTTTTAAAGAAACAGTTACCTACAAATAATTAAATAAAGTAAAAGGTCCCCAAACAAAGTAAAACTCTATAGTGTTGCTCTCAAACTGTCCCTAAGTGCACCTAACACAGGTACACACGTCCTCCAGCTGCAAGGAGACTGGATACACTGGGGGCTGATGGGAGCTCCGACAGCATAGATCATACAGAGGAAGATTTTGATTGGTCCAGTCTCCAGGCTGCAGGAGGAGGTGCACTACCCGGATGTGGAGGACTAAACTGGAGGACCGCTCAGGAATTCAAAGAGACAGATGTAAACGATTGACAAATAAAAATAAAAAAAAGATGGCGACCGGAAATTGTCGAAATAAAGATGTTATATAGCTAAAAAAGGTAAATAAGTAAACTATTTAAACTTTTAATTTACGAGATGTTCTCACTTTTTTTGGGCCACCATATACACACACATTACATATATATATACGTATACATATATACACATATATACACATATACATATATACACATATACACATACACATATATATATGTGTATACACACACACACACACACACACACATATGTTGCCCCTTTTATTGCTTTTTAGTTTAGTCTACTGCAATTCTGCTTCCCTTATCTACTCCCATCCTGCCAACTCCTCCTTCAGGTACTTTCCCATTTTACTGAAGCCAGCGTTTTTGACTCTAGGACTTTTGAGTTTGCCGTGATTGGACTCTGCCTTGGTTTTTACCTCAAACCACAGCGTGTGAAGATAGATGCTGCTTACATGGGCACCCGACTATACATTTGACATGCTATCTCCATTGGTGAGTACTATACCCAGCACTGAACTTTCCCTGATTAGTTCCATCACTATTTGTTTGAGCAATGTTTCTTGAAAGGCATCCACAATTTCTTTACTTCTTTCCAGATCATCAGAGGCTGATTAAATCCAGTCCTTTCAATTTTCTGGCTGCTCAACAAGCCCTTAACAGGATAAGAGTGCAGAGCTGAGCCAGTTTTCCCTCCTCCAATGGCTGCCAAAAAGACCACAGTCTAGTGGAGCCTCCCACATCACACAAGTGAAATCAATCTTTTTTGCTCTCAATCAGATCTTTATTTGTTGAGATTCTATCAGAGCTGAAAAAAATACATCCACCATCTGCTGGAGAGAGAAAAATTCTAATTTGTCTCTAGTGGCTCAGGCTGATAGAGGCATGGAGTGACATAATTGAAACTTGAATATTTCATTGGCATGTATCCACAGATCTGTTGATAGGGGAACACAACCCATTTGTCAGGACTGGTCTAGCAGGACAATATGGAAGAATACTTTAAAACGAGGCCTGTACAGGAGAGTGGCAAGAAGGAAGCAACTGCTGGAGACAAGCCATATCACATGCCACGCAGTGTTTTACAAACTAATACTCAAACGCCAGATCCATATGCAACAAGACCCACACAATAGCAGACCACATAGATGACCAACAACCCGACATACTTTGCATCACAGAAACATGGCTCAGTCCCACCGACAATGTTCTACTCAATCAATTGGTGCCTGACACATACACCCCATACAACTGCCCACGCACCCACAGGCGAGGAGTCGTCGTCTTGATAATTGCAAAGAGGAGCCTGAAGTTCAAAGCACAGAGTACCACAGATACCCAACAATGTAACACCATCAGCATCAAGAACAAACGCATGGCTCTCTGCCTCACCTACAGAGCACCCCGGGCTCCACCCGACGAACTAGCCTCAACTAGTGGAGTGGCCTAGTGGTTGGGGCAAGGTACTTCAGGCCGGAAGGTCGGGGGTTCAAATCCCACTAGAGGACAGCAACCTTGGGCCGGAAGGACTGGGGTTTCTAGTCCCACAGGTGCTCCTTGTGGTCTTGGGCAAGCCACTTAACCCTCCATAGCCCATGTTCCCTGTAAAATAGTTATCTCCAAGTTATAATGCCCTGTTCAATGTAATTTCAGTTTGTTCAATGTAAACCGCACTGATGCAGAATAGCGCGGTATATAAGAGAATGTAAATAAACTCTCGAAGCAGTCTGCGCAATCAGCTCAAACCACAAACCCACACTACTGCTAGGAGACTTCAACCTCAAGTCCACCAACACCAAAGATGCAGAAGCTTTCCTTCAAGCAATGACTTCACTTCAGTTCACCCAAATAATCAATGCCCCGACGCACAGACACAGATCATCCCCAGACCTCATCTTCGCACCCAACTACCTAACCACAAGAGGACTAATATCAGCACCCACCATCAAACCAGTACCATGGTCCGAACATTACATAATTGAGGTAAATATGGTACCACAAGAAGATAATCTAATCAAACGCCCAGACAACACACCCACACAAAGAAGATTCAAGAGCTTTGACAGGGACCTGTTCCTTCAAGACACACTACAACAACTGACCACAGAAACAGACAACCTGGAGGCACAAATCACCAACAGGAACAGCACCATATATAACGCCGCCAAAGCAACAGATGTTAGACCCATGAAACACCGCTGCAACAAGTTACAACACAAGCCATGGTATTCAAAAACCATACGAAGAGAAAAGAGGGAACTCAAAAAAGTAGAACGGAGATGGAGAAAGACTAAGGCATCCGAGACCCAGCAACTATACTTAAAGCAAATACAATACAATGAACACATCAACCAAACAAAGAGAGAATACCATACAAACATAACTCCAACAAACCCAGAGAGCTATTCGAAATCGTGAAAACCCTCAAAGAGCAAAGGTCTGAAGATGAAGTATAAATTGACCCGCAAAAATTTGCTGACCACATCCAAGAAAAATTCCACTCTGCAGAACAAACAAGACCTAGCTCAGTCACAAAGCCTAACTCCCACCCCAAGGACACATTCAGCACACCATCAGCAGAGCAACTCTCCCACATCATCACCGCAATCAATACAAGCACCACACCTACAGACCCCTGCCCAGTGTCATGGATCAAAGCCATCAAATCAAGCTTCATCCAAACCATACACATGGTGCACAACTCCCTAACACAAGGATTCATACCAAATCAACTAAAGCTCGCAACAATAAGACCTATCCCAAAGAAAACCACACTCGACAACCACCCAGCAACGTACAGACCAATCTCCAGCATACCCTTTCTGGCAACAATCATCGAAAGTACAGCACCAACAAGAGCACATTGACAACTACGCTCCACTGGACGACAACCAACACTGCTTTCGCCCCAACCATGGAGTCGAAACATTACTGATATACCTCTTCGACAGCATTCTCCAACTCATAGACAACACCAAGAATGGAATTATAATGATCTTCATTGACATCTCGTCAGCATTCGACACAGTAAACCACAAAACTCTCCTGGAAAGACTACAAAACATCGGGTTACACGGTACCACCCTAAAATGGTTCCACTCATACCTAACCGACAGGCAGATACAGGTCAAGGTAGGACACAACACCTCCCGACCCATAAAGGTCATCCAAGGAGTACCACAAGGATCGGCCCTCTCAGCACTACTATTCAACATCTACATCCAGCCAACATGCGACATCCTGAAAGAGAACAACATTCAATATACAATCTATGCAGATGATATCATGATATACACACCTATCACAGTCGACAACCCGGACTACTCCAAAATAAAAAACTGCCTCACACAAACAACAAGATGGTGTCAAAACAACCACCTCTCAATAAACTACAGCAAGACCGAGGCACTAATCATCACTCGTAACCCAGACTTTATCCACCCACCCGACATCAAGATACAAAACACAACCATACCGATAAAATCGGAAGTAAAGTACCTCGGCATGACCCTGGACAAGGAGCTGAATCTCAAACCACACGTAAGCAAAACCATCAAAAATGCATACTACAGAATGAGAATCATTAGAAGACTTAAGCCCCTCCTCGCTCCTGAGCACTTCCGTACGATATGCCAGGCACTAATAACCCCCATATTAGACTTCTGCAACCCAATCTACCTTGGCATAGCAAAACAAACACTCAGACCACTACAACTAGCACAAAACACGGCGGCCCGCATAATATCTGGCTCAACAAGACAAGAACACATCACATCCATTCTGAAAGATTTACAATGGCTCCCAATCAGCTCACGCATCAAATACAAAACAATCATAAACATCTTTAAGATCAAACACTCTTCAGCCAACAGCCTACATACCCCTCATACAACCAGACACCAGCATACGCCCAAGGAGAAGAGGCACCTCCAACCGTGTGAACACCCCAAAAGACTTCATAAAAACCCGCAAGGACACCACAGAACGAGCACTCTCCCTGGCTGCCCCAGCAATCTGGAACACCCTCCCAGACGAACTGAGAATAACGACAGACCTCAAAGACTTTCGAAAACAGCTGAAGACAACGCTATTCACAGAGCACTATGGACATGACCCATGATCTACTAACAAGCAAGAAACAACCGACATACCCCCCCCCCTTGACCCTTGTATATAAGAATGTATAATAGCACACGATGTATCATAGCGCACAATGTATAGAAGCATGTATAATAGCCCATGATGTATTATAGCGCACAATGTACATAGCTCCACCTAATCAAACACACAACACATCAGACACACCAAACACGCAATGCGCTTCACTGCATGAAAACACATGTTCACTCCTTTGATTGTTTGCTGTGAAACCGCTTTGATTGTAGGAGAAGGCGGTATAGAAATACTATTAAATAAATACTCATAGTAATGACGGCAGATAAAGTAACATAGTAAATGACGGCAGATAAAGACCAGAATGGTGCATCTAGTCTGCCCAGCAAGATGGCAAGAGTAGGTGCACCTGTCGCTCTGTGCAGGCCACGCCTTCCCATGTCTTTGTTTAGGGGTGAACCCACCACTCCATGTAGGACACCCCTATTTGTTGAGACGTTAGATGGTTCTGAAGTTAGATGGTACAGTTTATTTTGTTTTTATCCTGTTGCTGTAAAGGGATCCACTGTTTGTCCCATGCCGTTTTGAATTCCATCACCGTGTTTGCCCCCACCACTTCCATCAGGAGGGCATTCCAAGCATCCACCACCCTTTCAGGGAAAAAATATTTCCTGACATTGCCTTTCAATTTACCACCTTGCAGCTTCATGTTATGCCCTCTAGTTTTACAGCTTCCCCGTCTTTGGAAAAGGTTTGTTTGCTCATCATTTCTCTAAGTATTCAAAGGTCTGAATCATCTCTCTCCTGTCTCTCCTCTCCTCCAAAGTGTACATATTTAGGACTTCAAGTCTCTTCTCATAAGGCTTCTGACGCAGGCTCCAAATCATTTTGGTCGCCTTCCTCTGAACAGTTTCCAGTCTTTTTACATCTTTTGCAAGATATGGTCTCCAAAACTGAACACAGTATTCCAAGTGAGGCCTCACCAGTGACTAGTACAGTGGCATAATTACCTATTCCTTTCTGCTAGTAATCCCTCTTTGTATGCAGCCCAACATCCTCCTGGCTTTTGCCGCCTTGTTGCACTGCTTTGCCACCTTGAGATCATCAGAGATAATCACACCAAGGTCATTCTCCTGAACCATGCACACCAACCTCTCGCCACCTATCACGTACATTTCCCTTGGATTTCTGCTACCCAAGTGCATGACACTGCACTTTTTTGCATTAAATCATAGCTGCCAAGCATTAGACCATTCTTCCAGCTTTCGTAGATCTTTCCTCATGTTAACCACTCCCTCAGGGGAGTCCACTCTGTTGCAAATTTTTGTGTCATCTGCAAAAAGACAGACTTTTCCATTCAGTCCTTCAGCAATATCACTCAAATACATTGAACAGTGCCGGGCCCAGGACCGAACCCTGGGGCACCCCGCTAATCATCCTTCCTTTCATCCGAGTGAGCTCCATGTACCATCACCTTCTGCTGTCAGTCAACCAATTTCTAATCCAGTTTACTATCTTGGGACCCATCCTCAAGTTACTGAGTTTGACAAGCCTCCTATGAGGAACAGTATCAAAGGCTTTGCTGAAATCCAGGTAGATGACATCCATCGCATGCCCCTGATCTAGTTCCTTGGTCACCCAGTCAAAGAACTCAGATTTGTTTGGCAAGACTGTCCTTAGGTAAAACCATGTTCCCTTGGATCTTGCAACCTGTTGGTTTTGAGAAAGTTCACTATTCGCTCTTTCAGGAGCACCTCCATTACGTTTCCCGCCACCGAGGTAAGGTTCGTGGGCCTGTAGTTTGACACTTCTTCCCTGTCACCACTTTTGTGTAGAGGTACGACAGCCATTCTCCAGTCCTGAGGAACCTCTCCTGTTTCCAAGGATCTGTTGAAGACATCCTTTAACGGTCCTGCAAGAACCTCTCTGAGCTCTTTCAGTATCCTGGGATGTATCCCATCTGGTCCCATGGCTTTGTCCACTTTCAGTTTAGCAAGTTGTTCTAACACCTCATCTTCTGTGAATGGTGTGGTATCTACTTCACTCCCATTTTTATATTTGGGAGTCACAGCTGGTCCATCTCCAGGATTTTCTTTAGTAAAAACAGAGCGGAATTATTTGTTTAGCAATTTCGCTTTTTCAATGTCACTTTCCACGAGTCCTCTCCCAGTACTTCTGAGTCCTGCAATTCCAACTCTTATTTTCTTCCTTTCCCGAATATACCTGAAGAAAGTTTTGTTGCCACCCTTAACATCTTTAGCCACCTTTTCCTCTGCCTTTGATTTTGCTATCCTTATTTCTCTTTTAGACTCTGAGTTTGATCCTGTATTCATTTCTGTGTTCTTCTGTTTGCAAGCTTTTGAATTTTGCGAAAGCTGTGTGTTTTGCCTTTATTTGAGCAGCCACTTCTTTGGAAAACCAAATAGGTTTCCTTCTCTTGTTTTTATTTACTTTTCTTACATATTTATCTGTTGCCCCTTTTATTGCCACCTTTAGTTTAGCCCATTGCAATTCCACTTCCTTTATCTCCTTCCACCCCGTCATCTCCTCCTTTAAGTACTTGGCCATTTTATTGAAGTCAGTGTTTTTGAAGTTTAGGACTTTGAGTTTGTTATGAATGGCCTGTACCATGGCTTTTATCTCAAACCACACCATGTAATGATCGCTGTTTCTCACAGGGGCACTCACGCAGACATTCGACACGCTATCACCGTTGGTGAGCACTAAATTCAGCATTGAGCTTTCCCTGGTTGGTTCCATCACCATTTGTTTAAGTAATGCATCTTGGAGGGAATCCACAATTTTTTTGCTTCTTTCCAGATGTGCAAAAGGAGTAATCCAATCCACATCAGGTAGATTAAAGTCACCCAATATGATCACTTCCCCCTTTTTTGCTATCTTGGCAATATCTATAATCAATTTAATCTCTCTCTCTTCAATTTGAGTCGGAGGTCTGTAGACTACAGCAATATGGATGACAGTGCCATCTCCTCTTTCCAAAGCAATCCAGAGCGCTGCTTCTTTTCCCCATGTCCTCTGCATTTCAGTAGCTTTAATATTGCTTTTGACATACAAGGCTACGCCTCCTGCTTTTCCATTTTCTCTGTCTCTTTTGAATAGATTATAGCCAGCTATGGCTACATCCCAATCATGTGATTCATTAAACCATGTTTCTGTAATGGCCACAATGTCCAAATCCATTTCCACCATTAGGGCTTCCAGGTCCGGAAATTTGTTGGCTAAGCTTCGAGCATTTGTGCTCATTGCTTTCCAGCATTTACCTGGCTTGTGTGTATTTTGCATTGATTTTGTTCTGCCCATTTCTTCCCACTTGTTTTTGATGTGTGGTTTAAAAGTATGGCTGTTTCTGATGTTATTCTGCTTCTGCAGAGGGTGGCATGCAGATCTTGACCTTCGACATCCGTCACCCCCCTTTTCCTAGTTTAAATGCATATCCACATACTGCCTGAATTTTTACACTTAGGATTCTTTTCCCTGTGACAGAGAGATGTAGTCCATCAGCACAGTATAGTCTCTTGTTGGTCCAGCTGTTGCCCCAGTCGCCAATAAATCTGAATCCTTCTTGTTTGCACCAGGTCTGGAGCCATGTATTAAAGCTGTTAATGCGATGCAGCCTTTTTGTCCCCTTACCAAGAACAGGTAGAACGTCTGAGAATGCAACAGTGTTAACAATGGGCTTGAGTTTCTCTCCCAGAGATTGAAAGTCCTTTTGGACTGTAGAGGCACTGTTTCTAGCCAGGTCATTTGTGCCCAAGTGGATAACATCATCAAGTTTGGAGTGTTCACTTTTTGCGCTAAGTATTTCTACAACTTGGTTTGTATTCCTGCTGGCTGAAGAGCCTGGTAGGCACATGACTATCTTCTCTCCTTTGAACTGTGTTCCCAAGCTGGTGCCTCTGATGGGGCACTGCACACATATAGGGGAAGGTTCTGATAAAGCATACTCACTCACCTGTAACAGGTGTTCCTCTGGGGACAGCAGGAATCAGTCCTCACATATGGGTGATGTCATCACCGACAGAGCCTTTGCGGAAGCATCCCCCCAGCTTTCAAAGCCTTTGGGAAATGCCACCATGCATACGTGGTCCCCTTCCCACCCAAGGGTGCCATCTTGCTCAGTCAGATGACATAGCTAAAAGACAGCAAAAATAAAAGATGGTAAAGGAGCGACTTCAAGGGGAGGAGGGAGGGTTGTGAGGACTGATTCCTGCTGTCCCCGGAGAACACCTGTTACAGTTGAGTAACTACACTTTCTCCAGGAACAAACAAAGTCAGTCCTCACATATGGGACTCCCCAGTTACAGGCTACCAAAAGCCCATAGGAAAAACAGGGGGAGCCGCAAGCAGCAGCAATTAAATCTTTGCCAACAGACCACAGTAAGACCCTGTGTCCGGTGAAACCAGCACTCCGGTAGCCTGAACACAGAAGGGTCAGAGGGTAGGAGTTGCCTAGACCCCAAAAAGGTTACAGAGCACAGCCTGGCCGAACGCACTGACCCGTCGGGACTCTCTTTCCAGGCAGTAATGGGCTGCAAAGGTGTGGACTGAAGACCAGGTGGCGGCCTGGCAGATGTACACCTTTGAGACAGAGCGCAAGTTTGCCACCGAGTCCGCCATGGCCCTGATACGGTGTGCCATGATGCGGCCTTCCAGCAGGAGCCCTGCTTGCTCGTAAGCGAGGGCGATACAGTCTGCCACCCATGTGGACAACGTATGCTTCGTCACCGCCTCACCCAGCCTACTGGGGTCATAGGAGATGAAAAGCTGAGCAGCTTTGTGGTGGCCTTGAGTGCGCTGGATGTAGAAGGACAAAGCCCTCTTACAGTCCAAGGAGTGAGGGACCATCTCCGCCAAATGGAATGAGGTCGTGGAAAAAAAGGTAGGGAGCACCACTTCCTGGTTGAGATGGAAGGGTGACACTACCTTCAGCAGGAATTTGGGGCGAGTGCGAAGCACCACTCATTTCTTGTAGAACCTGCTATAAGGCGCATCCGCCACAAGGGCCTGAAGCTCGCTAATTCTGCGAGAGGAAGGCCACCATCCAAGAAAGGTAGCGAAGGTGGCAGGTAGCCAGAGGCTCGAAGGGTGGGCAAATGAGCTGCCCAAACACTAAATTGAGGTCCCATTCGGTTGCCGGAGGGCGAACTGGGGGCTTTGATAAGAGCAGGCCCTAAAAGAAACGGGTCACCAACAGTTGGACCGAGAGGGGCTTACCATCCACTGAATGGTGGTGCGCCACCAGTGCACCTTAAGCCAGGGCACTAAGGTGCACTCGGACGGAGTTAGACTTGAGCCCGGACTGAGAGAATTGGAGAAGTATTGTAACACCAGAGCCACCGGGCAGGAAAAGGGATCAGCCCCGTGTTTGGCGCACCAGAGAACCTGTGCCATTTGAGGGCTTAATACTTCCTAGTAGAGGCCTTGCGAGAGGCCAGCAGGATCTCCTCCACCTCAACCTGAAGGTTGAAAGGGGCCAGAGTCACCTTCTCAGCAGTCATGCTGTGAGCGACAGAGACTCCAGATTGGGGTGCAGAACAGAGTCCCTCTCCTGAGATAGAAGTCCCGGGGCGGTCCCCAAAGGGATGAGGGTCTCCACCGTTAGCTGCAGAAGCAGCAGGAACCACGGTTGCCTGGGCCACCGAGGAGCTTTCAGGATGAGCAAGGCCCTGTCACGGAGGGTCCTGAACAAGGTCTTGGTGATTAGAGGCGTCGGAGGGGAGGCGTACATGAGGCCCTCCGACCATGAGAACAGGAACGCGGAGGGCCAGCCAGGAGCAGAAGCGGGGCAACTGAAAGTTATCTGGGCTGGTGAACAGGTCCATCACAGGTTTCCCCCAGAGCCAGAAAAGCGACTGGCTACTCTGGGGTCCAGCTGCCACTCGTGCGGCTGGAGGACTCTGCTGAGCCTGTCGGCCAGCAGGTTGTCCTGGCCTGGCAGGTACACCGCCCGTAGGATACCCTGTGTGATTACAAAAAGCAGAGGACCAGTGTCTCCTGACAAAGAGTACGAGACCCTGTACCCCCCTGTTTGTTCATGTAGAACATCGTCACCTGGTTGTCCGTCTGGACCAGCACCGGTTGGTGATGCAGGTGGTAACAGAAGACCTTCAGGGCTAGATGTATGGCTCGGAAAGTTGATCTGCTGGGTGCTCTCGTCCGGTGACCAGTTGCCCTGCATGTGGAGGTCTCCACAGTGGGCTCCCCAGCCAAGCAGGGAGGCGTCCGTGGTGAGGACCCTTCAAGGGGCTCGGGGCCTGAAAAGGCATGCTCGCCTCGAGATGCTGGGACAACTGCCACCAGGCCAGGGAGTTTGCCAATTAGTGGGTCACAGTAACTCTGTCCCGGAGACGGCCCATGACCTGAGACCACTGGTCCCGGAGACACCATTGCACTGCCCTCATGTGGAGGCGAGCGTACGGGGTGATGTGGACCATGTGCCCAAAGAGGCGCAGGAGGAACTGGGTGGGCACAGAGGGACCGTACTGCACATCCCGAGCTAGGGACCTGAGATGATTGGCTCAGTCCCTGGGCAAAAAAGCCTTCAACTGAAGAGTGTCGATCTTTGTCCCAATGAATTCCAGACACTGTATTGGGAGGAGGTGAGACTTGGGGTAATTTATGACAAAGCCCAGGTGTTGTAGAACCTGGATAGTGCGTGCGGTGGCCTGCTACACCTCTGAGGCCGTGCCTTCCTTTATGAGCCAATCATCCAGGTAGGGAAGACAAAGACCCCCTGGAGCCGGAGGAAGGCGACCTCTGCTACCAGGCATTTTGTGAAAACTCCTGGGGCAGAGGCTAGGCCAAAGGGGAGCACCCTGTATTGAAAGTGCCTGCCCTCCACTACAAACCGCGGGTACTACCTGTGGTTGGGATGGATGAGGATGTGAATATAAGCATCCTTGAGGTCTAAGGAGCATAGCCAGTCTCCCTGCTGAAGGTATGGCAGCAAGGATCCAAGGGAGAGCATCTTGAACTACTCCCACACAAGGAATTTGTTGAGATTGCGCAGGTCAAGGATGGGCCTTAGGCCCCCTGTCCTCTCTGGCATAAGAAACTACCTGGAGTAGAACCCCTTGCCCTTGGGGTGACCGTTTTGGTCCTCGAGAAGACCTGCCAACTTCAGGGGGTGTTTGTCATCCCTACCTGGATGATTGGCTGAGGGAGGAGTGGCCTAGTGGTTGGGGCAAGGTACCACAGGCCGGAAGGTCGGTGGTTCAAATCCCACTAGAGGACAGCAACCTTGGGCAGGAAGGACTGGGGTTTCTAGTCCCACAGGTGCGCTCCTTGTGGTCTTGGGTAAGCCACTTAGCCCTCCATTGCCCATGTTCCCTGTAAGTATTAATGTATGTGTCTCATATCCCCTCATGTTAAATGTATCCCACAACCGCTTTGACCCAGTGAAAAGTGGGATATAAATGCAGCTAAATAAAATAAATAAATAAAACTCCTTCAAATGAAGGTCCCGGTAGAGAGATCTGAGAGGTTCTCCCAGCAAATAAGGGGGAGTTGTCTGGGTCAGCTAGAGAAGGTAACCCTCCTTGACTACCCTTAGGGCCCAGGAATCAGTGGTGATGGTCACCCACCTCTGGGCATAGAGGGCCAGACAACCCCCTGTGGGCTGCTGATCTCCTTGTGGTAGAGAGGCTATGCTCAAGGAGTCAGAAGTTCCTCCCTGGCAGAGCCAGTGCCTGGGGGGTTTTGGAGCCTTCTGCTTATGTGGGCCCTTCTTATGCCCCTAGGCCTGCTGACCCTGTTGGGAAGCTGGGGAGGCCTGATAAGGTGGGTAGTTTCTGTAAGCAGCTCCCTTCCTCGGGCAGGTCTTTTTACCCAAGCCCTTCCAAAGGGGAGGGGCAGCGGTCTTTTTAGAGAGCCTGGTCCTTGTCATGAACTCAGACTCCAGATCGGCAGACTTGTCAGTCATGGGTTTGCCGAAGATGTTCTCTCCTTGGCAAGGGACATCGACCAATTTGTCCTGAACCCACTGCTCAAGATCAGACGACTGTAGCCAAGCTTGGAAGCGTGCACCGATGCCAGTCGCCGCTACTTGAGCCACCGACTCAAGCCAGTCGTAGGCAACCCGAGACATGAATTTGGAGCATTCACGGACTGCTTTGGCCAGGTTCTTGAACCACTGCAAAGGTTCCTCGGAGAGACCAGCCGAGAACCTGGTGAATTCCTTCGCCAGGTCTCTCAGATACATGCCCATGTACAGCTGGTAGGCCTGGATGTGGCAGATGAGTATTGAGCCCTGCTAGCATTTCCTGCTGAGGGCGTCAAAGGTGCAGGCCTCCCTGCCAGGGGGCACCAAGGAGTGTGTCTTCTGGCTTTTCAGCTGATGCATGGCCGACTCCACCACCATGGAGTTATGCGGCAGCTGAGACTTCTGGAAGCCCGGGCTCCGGCAGACTCGATAAATCGAGTCGAGCGGTTTGCTCAACACTGGCACCGAAGCCGGTGTCTCCCACATTCAGAGCATGAGCCATTCCAAGATGGGAGGAATGGGTACCGTGAGCGATTCCCGCATTGGGGCCTTGTACTGGAGGATTTCCATTTCATCTGCCTGATGGTCCTTCTCTGACTCGGTCGGGAATGCTACGGCCTTAGACGTCCTTGATAAAGTCCAGGAAGTCCATGTCCTCGGGCGGGGACCACCTTTGAGGCTCCAAGACAGGAGAGTTGTAAGGCATGTCGCGGTGGCGATGGGTATCGCGGGATTCCTCGTCCTCCATCTCCCACTCGGAGTAGTCCGTCGAGGACTCGTAGGAGGGCTGCTCCGTGGGCATCGAGACTCCCGATGCCCTGCGGCCGGTGCCCAGCAAACTCGCTGGGGATGGCCGCGGTCCCATCGAGTGGGACTCTGAGTGCGACCTCAGCAGACAGCAGCTCGGCCTCCGGGACGTCTTGGACGTTGAGGGCCCAGTGGTCGGGGCGGATGAAGCGGATGTTCCGGACAACAGCGCACCCTGATGGTCCATTAAGGCAAACTCGCTACAGGGCCACCATTCTGGACTTCAAACCAGAAGACTCTGCAGCCTTTGGCGAAGGCACAGAGGGACTCGGGCCCAATGCCGGCTCCTCTGAAGGGGAATCCTTGACGAGGATGGAGTCTGGGGACCGAGGCCGGTCTGTGGTCGGATCCTTCTGAGGGACTTTCGCAGGCCACTCCTCTGACGTCTCGGACGACCGCCTCGGACTGTGGGACCGGGCCCGGGGGACCACCAGCCAGTCAGAACCGTCCAGAGACACCGCCTTCGAAGATGATTTCTTCTTCTTGGGTTCCCTCAAGGGAGACCCCCTTTCTGAGGCCCTACAATGAGGCTTGGGCTCAGAGGGTTCTGCCGGAGATGTCGGGGCCTCAGACGAGGCCTTGGCCTTCGGAGACATCAGGGACTGGGGGGGGGGGGGGGGAATAAAAAACTTATGCTGCTGCTGGCGGCTCGAGGGCCTTGCTGGACATCGTCTTACAGAGACCACAGGCTGCCGGGTCGTGGTCTGGCCCAAGGCAGCGGAGACAGCAGTCATGTGTGTCGGTCAAAGACAATTTTAGAGCACTGATCACACTTCTTAAAGCCACTGGTAGCCATGGGGGAAAAAGTACCCCTACAAAGTCGAAGACTCTCTGGACTGCCAGTGGGAGAAAAAAATGCACGAAGATGCCAGAAGAGAAAAGAAAAGAATGAAAACTAAGGAAAAATAAACAGAGCCCGATGCCGAGGCACCGGGGTCGGTAGGCGGGAAGATTACCAGTGCGATACCGGAGGCAAATGTGAAACTCAGAGAAAAATCAACTTTTTCCAGGGTCAAGCCAGACGACGTCTGAAGGGCTCCACAGAAAAAAAGGAGACTGAGCAAGATGGCACCTTTGGGCGGGAAGGGGACCACACATGCATGGTGGCTTCTCCCAAAGGCTTTCTTTGAAAGCTGGGGGGATGCTTCCGCGAGTGCTCTGTTGGTGCCAACGTCACCCATATGTGACGGACTGACTTCCTGCTTGTTCCCGGAAAAAGCGTAGTTACTCACTTATAGCATGTGTTCTTCAGGGACAGCAGGAATCAGTCCTCACATAAGGGTGACATCGGCACAGACAGAACCCATGCAGAGCATTTCCCCAGTTTTCAAAGAAAGCCTTTGGGAATTCCATCATGCATGCATTGTCCCCTTCCCATCCAAAGGTGCCATCTTACTCAGTCAGGTGCCATAGCTATAAGCCCCTTAAAGAAGATGTCAAAAATATATACAGCAACTCCAAGGGGAAGAGGGAGGGTTGTAAGGACTGATTCTTGCTGTCCCTGGAGAAAACCTGTTACAGGTGAGTAACTATACTTTCTCCAGGAACAAGCAGGAAGTCTGTCCTCACATATGGGACTCCCTAGCTACAGACTACCGAGGACCTATAGAAAAAGCACAGCACTGCTTTCAGCATTTGCCAGTGAAAGCCAAAGGCAGCCCAAGGACCCTGGGTCCATGGATGGCCACGCTCCCAGTAGCCAGAACAAGAAGAGTCGGAGGGCAGGAGTTGCTTAAACAAAGGCGATGCAGTCTGCCATCCAGACGGACAAGGTATGCTTGGTGACCACCAGCCCCAAACAGCTGGGGTTGAAGAAAACGAAGGGCTGCCCAGATCTGCAGTGGTCCCTGCAGGTAACAGAGTCCTCTTACAATCCAGGATGTGAAAAACTGCCGATACTCAGTCGGAATGGGGCTTCGGGAAGAAAGTGGTCAGCACTATCTATTGATTGACATGAAAATCCGAGACAACCTTCAGAAGGAACTTGGGATGAGTCCACAGGACCACCCGGTTCCTATAGAACCTCGTGAACAGTGCCTCGGCCATCAACGCCTGGAGTTCAATGATTCTCCGGGCAGAGGTGAGAGCTATCAAGAAGGCCACCTTCCACGACAGGTGCCGCAGCAGGCAGGTAGCCATGGGCTCAAAGGGCAGCTTGGTCAGCTGTGTGAGGACCACATTAAGGTCCCATTCCACAGGAGGGCAGCGGGTAGGGGGCTTGGAAAGAAGCAGGCCTTGCATGGAATGAGACACAAGCAGTAGCCCTGAAAGAAGTTTGCCCTCGATGGGGTGGCGGTTTGCCGAGATGATACTCGGGTGAACCCTGACCAAGTTAGATCAGCCCAGACTGTGAGAGGTGGGGCAGGTACTGAAAGACCAAACTGATAGGGCATGAAAAATGGGTCCACTTGGAGCTCCGAGCACCACACCGAGAACAGATGCCATTTGAAAGTGTAAGCTTGTCTGGTCGAGTCCTTTCGTGAGGCCAAAAGAATGTCCTCAATCTCCACAGCCGCTAAGTTGTGAGGGACAGGGACCTGACTGGGGTGAAGCAGACCCTCCTCCTGCCTCAGCAGCTCTGGTGAGAACCCAAGCGGGACCGGGGGTTCCGTCAAGAGATGGAGCAGCAGGAGTAACGAAGGCTGCCTGGGCCACCTCGGGGCTATGAGAATCATCGAGTCCCGCTGGACCTTGAGAAGGGTCCAGGCAATGAGGGGGGAAGGCATACAGTAACCCCGTGTCTCACGAGATGAGGAAGGCATCTGGGGCCACCCTGCCCAGGTGCAGGAGGGGACCACAGAACCAAGGAAGCTGTGCGTTTGCTGGGCTGGCAAAGAGGCGCTGCGCCATTCGGGGACACAAGTGCCACTCGTGCGCCGGAGGACCCTGCTGAGCCGGTCTGCGAAAGCATTGTCCTGACCCGGAAGGTAAGTAGCCCGGATGGTCATGCCCTGGCTAACCACAAAGGAGAATAGGGCTGCAGCCTCTGAAAAGAGGCTGTAGGAGATGGTACCCCCCTGTTTATTCACACACATTGTGACCTGGTTGTCGGTCTGGACCAGCACCGCTCGGTGCTGCAAGTGGTCCCTGAAAACCCTGAGTGAGACGAATTAACCAGAATTCCAGCAGGTTGATCTTCTGCCAGGACTCCTTGAGGGACCAGGACCCCTGAGTGTGCTGCCCTCGCAATGGGCTCCCCAGCCCACCAGAGAGGTGTCAGTGGTCAATACCACCTGATGTGCTGGGGCTTGGAAGAGCATACCGCAATTCAGGTTCCGAAATTCCTTCCACCAAGCCAGAGACTCTGCCGTGCATGGAACGACAGAGATGGGGTCTCGGAGGAAGCCGGTTGACTGCGCCCATTGCGCTCTGAGGCATCACTGCGCTGCCCACATGTTGAGACAGGCATTGGGCACGACATAGACCGTGGAGGCCATGCATTGTCTGGGCCAGGACAGTGCCATGGCACCACACCTCGGACGCCAGGTGGTCTGCCCTATCCTGAGGAAGAAAGGCCAAGGCCCAGAGGGTATCCAAGCCGATGAACTCCAGGGACTGAACTGGAGTGAGGTGGGACTTTGGATAATTGATCACGAACCCCAGATGCTCCAGGAGGCAATTGGTACGGTCCATGGCCTGCCTGGCTTAGAAGGCCATGCCCCCTATTACGAGCCAGTCGTTCGGATATGGATAGACAAAGGTGCCCTGCAGCCGTAGATGGGCCGCAGCCACGGCCAGGCACTTTGTGAAGACCCACGGTGCGGATACAAGGCCAAAGGGAAGTACCCTGTACTGGTAATGGTTTCCTTGAACCATGAAGCGGAGGTACTTTGTGTTTGGGGTGGACGAGGATGTGAGCATAGGCATCCTTTAAGTCCAAGGATCAGAGCCAATTGCCCTGCTGGAGGTAGGGCAGCAACATTTCAAGGGAGAGCATCTTGAACTTCTCCAATACCAGGAACCTGTTGAGGTTCTGCAAGTCGAGGATGGGCCAAAGGCCCCCTTGTCCGCTTCGGGACGAGGAAGTATCGAGAGTAAAACTCCTGTCCACGGCAGCGTGGTGGGACTGGTTCTACCGCGCCATCCTTGAGGAGACCTGCAAGCTCCTGACTCAGGAGGGCCAGGTGCTGGAGAAGCTGACGTGGCTCCACAGAAAAATACAGAGGAGGGGCCTGGTCCAGCTGAAGATGATAGCCCTTATGAACGACCCGGAGAAATCAGGCATCAGTGGAGATGGACTCCCACCTGTGGGAGAAATGGACCAGGCCCCTCATCTGGCAGAGAAGAGGCTATGCTGATGGTGTCAAAACCTCAAGGCTGGTTGAGCCGGAGCCAGGGGTTGGGTCCTGGGGCCCTTCAGCTTACTAGGGCTGTGAACTTCCCCTGGCCACCCTTAACAGGGGGGGGGGGGGTGTTGACGCTGGCGGATAGGCCAGGTAGCCTCTCTACAGGAGTACCTTTCAATGGAAGAAAGGCTTCTTGCTCTGCTGCTGCTTCCTGGGGAGCGAGGAGGTTTCCCGGGAGAGGTGAGTACATGTCACGTACTCCGTCTCGATCTCCGTGGCCTTATCCTCCATGGGCTTGTCAAATAGCTGCTCCCCGAAGCAAGGGACGTCCAGCACCTTCTCCTGGACCCACTGTTCCAGGTCTGAGGACTGGAGCCAAGCCTGAGGCGGGCTCTGATGCCAGCTGCCGCAACCCGAGCAGAAGACTCGAAGCAGTTGTACGCTGCTTACGAGAGGTACTTTGAGGGGGCCTGAAAATGCTGGTGATGGTCTTCGAGCTCCCTAGGTATGCTTGGTAAACTTGGATGCGGCATGACAACATGGAGCCCTGATAAGCCTTGCGCCCGAGGGTGTCGAGGGTATGAGACTCTGTCCGGGGGGACTGACGAATGAGTCTTCAGGCTCTTTAGCTTCCGCATGGCCGATCTGACCACCATCGAGGTGTGGGGAAGCTGGGCTTTCCGAAACCCCGGACCTCTCTGGACCTTATACATACTCACTCACAATCGGGACAGAGGCTGGGGTCTCCCACATGCGGAGTAGGAGGCAGATCAGAACGGGAGGAACTGGCACCAAGAGAGCCTCCCTCAGAGGAACTTCATATTGCAGAATATCAAGCTCCTCAGCACGGGGCTCCTCCTCCGACTGAGTGGCGAGTGCTAGGGTACATGCCATGTCCCAGACGAACTCCAGGAAGGAGGGGTCCTCGGGAGGTGACCGCCGCCTCTGGGTTGGCATCGGAGGAGAGGTCTCTGTAGGACCGAGTCTCTAGGGAGGTCTCTCCGTCAAACTCCCAGTCTGAGTAGTCCGTGGAGGACTTGGTTGGGTAGCTCGAGACAGGTCGGTGACCCACACCGGATCTCCAAAGCCAAAACTTGCCCAGAGCCGGAGGCGCTCGCCTGTGAAGATCGCACCTGAGGAACGGGATAGAGATTGAGACCCATGCAGAGGATCTTCATGAGGCTTCTGGCTCTTGGGGGTCACAACGGTGGCCAGGGGAGTCCTCGAGGTCAAGGTCCCTGTGGGCTCGAGGCGCGTACCGGCAAAACCAGGCATCAGTGCCTGCTGGGCAGCGAGGAATGCAGAAATGCTGCTTTCCAAGGCCAGCATTCGGGCCTCCCACTTGGGAGTGGGGCCCTGCGACACCGACACCAGGGTGACCGGGTCGCGTGTCGAGGAGGAGAGGGAGTCCTCGCTGAGACAACCCTGGGGAGACCAGGCACCTTCTCCAGAGGCCTCCATATTGGTTCGAAATACCTTACTGTGCCGCTCCCTCTCCAACTCCAGAGACTGCCGAGGGGGGCTGACAGACTGGGCGTATGATCTCTCACACTTATCCGGCACCCCCAACAGAGTCTTAGAGTTCGCCGTCTTCTTCCGCTCGCGTTCAGGTGACCCCTGGTCAGAGTGCTGCCGGGACTGGGGAGGAGCCTTGGAAAACTCCGGAGGTTGCGGGGCCGAAGAGCGGGAGGCTACTGGGGTTGCCTTACAGAAGAGATCATCCAGCTTCTATTTACGACTCTGAATGGTCTTGGAGGACATCTTCTTACAGAGGGAGCATAGCTCCGGGTCATGGTCGGCACCTAGATACTTGAGAAAACAGTCATGGGTGTCCATGAGCAACATGTTTTTGGAGCATCTATCACATTTCTTAAAACCGGAGGCCATTGGGGCAAAAAGGACCCCTGTGAAGTCAAAGATCCTCGATGCGGCCAGTGGTTAGAAAGGGCGCGAAGCATGGTAAAAACAAAAAAAAAAGGCAAAAAAGAAAAACTGAGCGCAGGGCTGAAGGGCTCCACAGAAAAAGGGAGACCGAGTAAGATGGCACCTTTCGGCGGGAAGGGGACCATGTATGCGTGGTGGCATTCCCAAAGGCTTTCTTTGAAAGCTGAGGAAATGCTCCGCGCGGGCTCAGTCAGTGCCGACCTCACCCATATGTGAGAAATGACTTCCTGTAGAAATGTGTGTTATAGTAAAACACCCACAGCACATATTGGAAACAGCATACCTACAGAAAAGCATAGTGGTAGCATTATGTTATGAGAATGCTCTTTAGCAGTGCAGACAGAGGCCTGTGAAGATCGAGGGAAAGATGGAGCATGCAAAGTACAGAATTTAGAGGAAAACCTGTTCCAGTCTGCTGAAGACCTGGGACTGGGGAAAGCATAGTTACTCACTCGTAACAGGTGATCTCCGGGAACAGCAGGAATTTAGTCTTCACATATGGATATCGTCGGCACCAAAGGAGCCCGTGCGGGAACACTCCCCAGTGCCCAATAGGAAAGCTTTTGGGAGCATCCCACAGCGCCTGCGTGCTGCCTTCCTGCCTTTCCCAACTGTCCCTCTCCAGTTGAGTTTATAGCTGAGACAAGAGAGGGAAAGAAAGAAAGAGAGATACAACTCCTAGGGGAAGTGGGCGGGTTGTGAAGACTAAATTCCTGCTGTTCCCGGAGATCACCTGTTACAGGTGAGTAACTATGCTATCTCCAGGAACAAACAGGAATGTAGTCTTCACATATGGGGACTCCCTAGCTGCAGATTTATTTTATTTATTTATTAACATTTTTTTTATATACCGCACTATTCATTATCAGCGCGGTTTACATGGAACAAGAAAACTTCAGACAAATTACATTTATCTGGTTATTACATATAACAGGAAAATTAACTTGGATAACAAGATGCCAGGGAGATGGCCCCAGAAAGTTATGTGCCCTTGTGAAAGGGCTCCACTTCCCCCCATGGATCTCTGGCATCCTACCAGGGATGGTGGGTAGGAGTTGATTAAGTCTGGAACAGGTGTTGAACAGCCTGACCAAACAAGGCATACCGGCGGGAGTCCTTGTCTAAGCAGTAATGGGCTGTGAAGGTATGTACCGAAGCCCAAGTAGCAGCTTGACAGATGTCATCGATAGACAGAGTGAAGATGAGCCATTGAGGCTGCCATGGCTCTCACATTGTGAGCTGTGAGATGGCCTTCAAGAGGAAGGTTCTTACTCTCATAGGCAAAAGATATACACTGTGCAATCCAGCTGGACAGTGTCCTCTTGGAGACTGGAAGTCCCAAATGACTAGGATCAAAAGCAACAAAGAGTTGAGAAGATTTTCTATGTTGCTGTGTCCTTTGCAAGTAAA
Source organism: Ichthyophis bannanicus (assembly GCA_033557465.1). Classification (NCBI taxonomy): domain Eukaryota; kingdom Metazoa; phylum Chordata; class Amphibia; order Gymnophiona; family Ichthyophiidae; genus Ichthyophis; species Ichthyophis bannanicus. Next base: position 302,727,022 of record CM066032.1, on the reverse strand, counting down.
AGGCCAAAGCCCTTTTACAGTCCAAAGTATGAAGGTTCCTTTCTGCATTTGAGGTGTGAGGCCTTGGAAAGAATACAGGAAAGTAATCCGCTTGGTTTAAATGAAAGGGCGAAACCACCTTTGGCATAAAGTGTGGATGAGTCCTAAGGACTACCTTATCATGATGGAACCTTGAATAAGGAGGATCAGCCACCAACGCTTGCAATTCACTGATGCGACGTGCTGATGTGACTGCAATGAGAAAGATAACCTTCTAGGAAAGGAATTTCAAAGAGGAAGTGGCTAATGGTTCAAAGGGCGGTTTCATGAGCTGCCCAAGTACCAGATTCAAGTCCCATGCCACCGGTGGTGGCAATGGGAGGCTTCGTTAAAAGAAGGCCTCTCGGGGGGGGGGGGGGGGGGTGTGTGCCCGTGAGCCCGACCAAAGATGGCATGATTTTAGAGCTCCTCCATTGCTCTCCCCATTTACTGGGATTTTCTGCCCTTAACATGCGTTTTTTGATCAGGAAAAACGAAATTAGGTCTTACCTGCTAATTGTCTTTCCTTGAGCTTTCTCTGGGCCAGTCCAGGGAAAGGTAGGGTTGTCAATCCCCTATAGCAACTGAGGACTGAAGACTTCAATCTTTCTTGAGAGGTGAAGCCACTCCCCCTTAGGGTTATCCAGCAGTCTCCTTCTGACAAAGCAACTAAATAGAAAGAACTGACAAAGAGTAGATTAACCCTTGAAAAACTGATAACAATCTATAGTTCTTGAAAAACGAGGAAGCTAAGAAACGCACTTCCCCTGTCTTTTTTATTTTTTACACGATTTACAATATAGATATCATAGCTTGGCATTGAGTGTAAGCGCGAAGCCTCAAAGCTGTGCCCCTGCAGACTAACACACAGATAAGATGAAATGCTTATGGATATGCCAAAAATATACTGCTCGTAAAAACCTATAACAGGGGTGGGACCCTGGACTGGCCCGGAGAAAGCTCAAGGAAAGACAATTAGCAGGTAAGACCTAATTTCGTTTTCCTTATCACTTCTCCGGGCCAGTCCAGGGAAAGGTAGGGCAGTACCAAAGCAGTACCTAAACATGGGAGGGACCCGCCAAACCTGCGATAAGAGCCGAAGCCCCCACTTTCGCATCGTCTCTGGCCTGAACATCCAAGCGGTAATGTTTCGTAAAAGTATGCAACGAAGACCACGTCGCTGCCCTGCAAATATCCACCGGTGGAACAAAAGCAAACTCCGCCCAGGAAGTCGCTAGAGCCCGAGTGGAATGAGCCCTCAAACCAACCGGCAGCGAAAGGCCTTGGGTAGCGTATGCTTCCGTAATGGCTCTGCGAACCCACCGAGCAATGGTGGATTTAAACGCTGTGAGACCCTTTCGAGGACCCCTATATTGAACAAAGAGCCTGTCCGTTTTCCGAAAAGGTTGCGAAACCCGAAGGTACGTCTTTAGGACCCGAGCAAGATCCAAATGCTTGAGGGCACGGTCCATTGGAGAAGTGGGGGCATCAGAAAAAACGGGCAACGCGACAGATTGGTTAATATGAAAAGTGGAGAGCACTTTCGGTAAAAAGGAAGGAACCGTTCTTAGCAAAACCCGTTCGGGAAGAAATTGCAAATAAGGTTCCTGGCAAGACAAGGCCTGCAAATCTGAAATTCGGCGTGCCGAACATAAAGCAACCAGGAAGGCTGTCTTCCATGAACACTCTTGGAGCTGCCGCGAGCAGAGGGAAGTTAAAGGTGACCGGGATAAAGCCTCTAACACTACATTCAAGTCCCAAGGAGGCACGATAGAACGCACGGGAGGACGGATAATCTTTGCTGCACGCAAAAAACGATGTACATCCGGATGCGCGGAAAGACAGCGACGTTGCACTGTACCTCGAAAACAGGCAAGCGCGGCTATCTGAACCTTAAGAGTACTAAGAGCCAATCCTTTGTCTAATCCATGCTGCAGAAAGAGTAGTAGCTGAGGTAAGGTAGAAGACATAGGAAGAACATTGTGTTGACCACACCAAGTTTCGAAAAGACGCCAAACCCGCACATATGCCAGAGAAGTCACCGGCCTCTTAGACTGAAGCAAGGTAGTCACAACAGAGCTCGCATACCCTTTGCGTTTTAAGCGAGCCCTTTCAAGAGCCAAGCCATAAGTAAGAAGCGGTCCACTCGTGGCATGAGTATCGGACCCTGATGTAACAGATTGATGCGGACTGGAAGAGGCCACGGCTGATCTACTAAGAGTCGAACGAGATCGGCATACCAAGGCCGACGAGGCCAATCCGGGGCTATGAGAATCACCATCCCCCGGTGTCGCGCTATGCGCTGGATAACTCGACTCAGCATCGGCCAAGGAGGAAAAACGTACAAAAGAGAGCCCTGAGGCCAGGGCTGAACGAGAGCATCAAGCCCCTCGGACATGTGTTCTCTGCGCCTGCTGAAGAAACGGTTGGCTTTGGCGTTGCTGCACGTCGCCATCAGATCCATTATTGGCTGTCCCCAACGTAATGTCAGTTCGTGAAATACCGCCGCGTTCAACTCCCATTCCCCGGGATCGAGAAGATGGCGGCTGAGATAATCGGCCTGCACATTTTCCTTGCCAGCAACATGTGCCGCTGAGATCGCCAGAAGATTGGCTTCCGCCCAAATCATCATTTCTTGACATTGGAGAGAAGAGAAAGAATCTTGGTTCCCCCTTGACGATTGATATACGCGACTGTCACAGCATTGTCGGAAAAAATCTTGACCGCCGTCCCTTTGAGAAAAGACGCGAAGTGCAGGAGGGCGAGACGAGCTGCGCGAAGTTCCAGGCGGTTGATCGACTAGGTGCTCTCCTCTGAGGACCAAGAACCCTGAGCAATGTGTGTCTGACAATGAGCTCCCCAGCCCACGAGACTGGCATCCGTGGTGACTAACACCCAGGAGGGCTCCTGTAATGGAATGCCCACGGTTAGATGATCTCGAACTAACTACCACTCGAGACTGCGTCGCACGAGAATTGGACAGGGCAGACGCTGCGAGAGAGGGTGAATCTGTGGCGACCAGCGGGAAAGCAATGCCTGTTGCAAAGGCCGCATGTGAGCTTTGGACCACGGAACCAGATCCAGCGCCGCCGCCATGGACCCCAAGAGTTGTAAATACGTCCACGCCGACGGAGTTGTTAGTCGCAGAAACGCTTGTACCTGCTGCACAAGTTTTTCTATGCGCACTTCGGGCAAAAAGACTCTCCCCCGCTTGGTGTCGAAGAGAGCTCCGAGATAAACCATTTGTTGCGACGGTTCCAAGTGACTCTTGGCTTGATTGATCACCCAACCGAGTTGCTCGAGAAGCTGAACCACTCGAGCCGTCGCCGCTATGGAATCCAAACGCGAATCTGCTCTGATCAACCAATCGTCGAGATAAGGATGAACTCTGATACCCTCTTTTCGAAGCGCCGCTGCAACCACCACCATCAGCTTCGTGAAGGTGCGCGGAGCCGTAGCTAGACCGAACGGTAATGCTCGAAACTGGAAATGACCCACTGGAAGGGCAAATCGCAAAAAGCGTTGATGCGAGGGTCTGATGGGAATATGAAGATAGGCCTCCGTGAGATCTATTGAGGAGAGAAACTCTCCCGGCTGTACCGCCCGAATCACGGTACGAAGCGTTTCCATGCGAAAGTGCGGCACCCGCAAAGTACGGTTTACGCCTTTGAGATCTAGCACGGGACGAAAAGAACCCTCCTTTTTGGGGACCACAAAATAAATCGAGTATCGACCGCAACCATATTGGTCTAAAGGTACGGGAACTATCGCTTGCAGCTGCAAGAGACGAGAGAGCGTGTCCGCAATGGCCTCTTTCTTCAGACAGGGAACACAGGGAGACATTACAAATGCGGATGATAAAGGGCAGGCGAAATCGAGAGCATAGCCCTTCTGAATGATGTCCAACACCCATTTGTCGGACGTGATGTCGGTCCAGGCCGTCAGAAAATTCTGGAGTCGCCCGCCTACCGGAACTAACGGCTGGACCAGCAGACCTTCATTGTGACTTTTTAACAGAGGGCTGGGACGCACTAAAGTAGGATCTGCCAAAACCTCTGGCTCCACGAAAGGACTGGCCACGAAAGCTGGAACGGCCTCTGGAATAAGGAGCAAAGCGCGCTCCACGAAACCGACGGGAGTCCCGACCTGAGCCACAGAATGCAGCAACCATTCGCGCCGGCTTAGGTGTATCTTCAGGCAAACGGCCGCCTTTCGAGTCGCCTAAATCTTTAATAATCTTTTCTAAGGCTTCTCCGAAAAGTAACTTCCCTTTATAGGGCAATTTACTGAGCCGCAATTTCGAAGAAACATCTGCAGACCAGTTGCACAACCAGAGAAAACGCCTGGCCGCTACAAGGGAGGCAATAGATTTAGCCGCAATCCGCAGCAAATCATAGAAAGCATCCGCCATATAAGCAGCGGCCGATTCCAACTTCGCCGTGTCGGTAATTTCAGAAGAATGCTCCCCTGACACGTCCCCCTGTAGCCACCGAATGGACGCCCGAGAAACATAAGCTCCACAAATAGCAGACTGCAGCGCTAGCGCACTGGAATCAAACGCCTGCTTGAGAAGAATTTCCAATTTCCTATCCTGAAGGTCCTTGAGAGCTGCCGCCCCCCCCACGGGGATGGTAGTCTTTTTTGTCACTGCGGAAATAATGGCATCCACCTTTGGCATGCGTAATAAATACTTCTCCTCCTGGGGAAGGGGGTATAAACGCGCTAAAGCGCAGCTACCACGCAGGGAAGCCTCTGGACATTCCCATTCTGAGTCAATCATCTGCCTGATAACTCGGTGCATAGGGAAACAGCGTTGCTCAGCCTTAAACCCCTGCAACAACGGATCTTCCAAGGGCTCCTGAGAAGAAGAGGGAAGCAGCAGGTGTAGCGCTGCCAAAGATTGAGAAATGAGCGCCGAGAGCTCCTCTTTACGGAATACCCTGAAAATATTGGGATCCTCCCCGGGAGCAATCTCCCCTTCTTCCAAATCCTCTGCATCAAAATCTAAAGCTGGCTCTGCCAGAACCTCCGTATCCCCTTGACCTAGGGGAAGGGAAGGTTGAGAAGAAAAAAGATCAACAGGATCCTGAACAAAGTCCTTAGCCTGAGAAGATCCCTCTCCAGGATCCTCTGACATGTGAACCTGCATGGGCAGAGGCACCGGACCTGAAATGGTAGTGAGAGAATCAGGCTGAGAAGATTTTAATAAAAAAGCTTTGTGCATTGCCAGAATAAACTCCGGCGAAAAAAATGATGCGATGCTTTCCTGGGGAGCAGAAGTGGAATTTGAAGGCTTTCCCTGGTGCCCGGCATCTTTAGATGATTTTGCCTTCCTTTTATGCGGCCGGGGCGGCTCTGACAGAGAACTCACCGGCGCCGACAAAATGGCCGCCTTTCCCGCCGGCAAAAACGGCTCGTCCAACTTCGGCAGAGGCTTATCTGCCATGAAAAAAGAAACCCCGAAAAACCTGGGAAGTGAAAAAATAACAACGCCGACGGTCAACACTCTGCGGTGAAGAAAAATAAACCGGAGCCGGAGCCGAAGCGACACTACTGACAGGTAAGGAAAAAAACAAAAACTCACCAGAGAAAACTGAGCCGGTACAGCAGTCCCGCTGCTAGCGGGAAGTACAGTAATATCGGTAGCGCTCTGACAGAGGAACAACTGGGGCCCCCAGGATCACTCTGTTGCCGGAGACGGAGGCAGTGAATGAGGCAGGCTCTACCTCGCACTGCAAGTAAGCAACTTCTCAACGTCTCTAATGCTCTTAAAGCAATAGCGCACCCAATTTAAAATCTCACAAGAACTATAGAAAATCAGCTCTGCTAGAGCCAATATCACTCAGTGAAAACAAAGAAAGAAAAAAGCTTATCTATGAGGGAGAAATAAAGATACGATCCTCTTTAGCTGCTGAGGACTGAAAGACTGCTGGATAACCCTAAGGGGGAGTGGCTTCACCTCTCAAGAAAGATTGAAGTCTTCAGTCCTCAGTTGCTATAGGGGATTGACAACCCTACCTTTCCCTGGACTGGCCCGGAGAAGTGATAAGGAATGCTATTAATTAGTGCTAAGCTTGCTGACCATGACGCTATAGTCAGATTCCTTAGCCTCCCATCAGGTCACCCCACGATCTCGAGCGCTCCTTATGTGGCTCTGACAGAGGGAACCTGCAGCTTATGGCTGGCATATCCTGCAGCTTAAAATCTACCAAAATGAGTTCGTTGACTCTTCTCTCTGCGGATCGGGTAAGAGTGCTGCTTCAGCCGCTTTGCCTGTCTGAGTGCCCTGCTTGATGATTATAATACTGTTAATGCCGCAGCATCGAAGAATAAAGCCGGAAGATTGATTGGGCAGTGGGAGCCCTCCTGGAGTGTGCGCGTACCGAGATAGTGCTGCTTTTCACAGCCTGTTTAATGTCTGCCGTGACTAGCCCCTAGCGCCCCAGAACAGATTCAGAGAGTTTTGCTGCCGCCATGACAGACGTACCTGAGAGGAACGCAGATAGGGCTCTTTGTAGTGGCAGGAAACTGCTCTGTGCTGTCCTTGGAACGCAAGTTGGTGCTGACGGCATCGAAGATCCTGCTGACGTGTGCTGCCTGAAGTTGTCTCTCTTCTTAAAATGGCCGCCGTCTCATGGAACGCATGATTGGAACGCAAATATTTTATCAAGATGGCTGCCGCAATTTAAAGAGCCCTGCTGATTCTCCTGTGTCTGTTGAAGTAGCCGGAGCAATATAGATCGGCGTCTCAATATTCTAGCAGATCGGTCCCCGGGCCATCTATTATCCTCTCCGCTGCTGCGAGTCTTGCTGTGAGTGTCCTTCTATGGTTATAGAGCTGGTTCTGTATCCTGTGGCGCCCTCTTGTGTCTCCTCCCGGTACTGCAGGTTATATGCAGTATCCTTGCCCTGCTGCTCTTCTGAATTTCTGGTACTTCAATGCTGCTACTTTTCTGAATTTCTGATACGTTCAGTGTGCCCGAATAGTCACTGTGAAGCTTCGTCACTCCTACTTGAAGAAAAGAGGCTGTTTATCTGCTGTTGTCCCACAACTTCATTTGATGGATATGCACACCTTGGCTTACTGGAAGTGAGACAGGGAGCAGTTTTTTCTTCCTCTACTCCAACTTGGCGACAGCACAGTAGCCTTCATCATTTTTCCACCACCTCCTTCACTCACGGAGTTTGACCAAAGGCTTTTTCTTTGCACTTCTAGCTGAGGAGGGATACTTCGGTTCCAATGGGGTCTGTGTGATGAGGAGAACTTGCCGGAATTTACAGAAGGGTCACAAGCTGATTTTACTTCGCTGTGTAAACATAAAGCACGACTCCTTGCTGAACGATAAACCTAGCTCTGTGTTACAACTATGGCTGCGGGTAAATCTTATGCATCTTCCCTTTCCAAGTTTGCTAGAGCACCAGACTCCTGCTGAGAATTCCTCCATTTCCAAAGCCACTATCTCCGGCTCGCAGTCTCCAAATCTTAAAGGAGATCAAGCTCTTACGCCAGGACTTTTCCAAAGCTGTGAGTGATATCCGTTCAGATTTAAGAGCATTGGATGACAGGGTTACGCAGGCTGAGTTAAATATAGGGGAACAAATGGACTCTTCTGTGGCCCTCCAAACTAAAATTGTGAAATTAGATCAACTAACAAAAGATTTAAAGGAACGACAGGATGACCTTGAAAACAGGCAAAGACGTAACATCAGAATATTCGGCCTTCAAGAACAGCCGGGAGGGTCGGAGGACACTATGACTCTAGTCCAAGAGCTCTATGCCTTCTGTTTACCCAATACTCCTAAACCAGTCCGATTGGAAAGGGCGCACCATTCTCTTGGCTCCCGAAGATCCTCTAATACGCAGCCTCGAGCGATCATCATTTGCTTCTGCTTCTTTGCTAATAAAGTGGCTCTAATGAAAAGTTTAGGGGGCAGACGCTCAGTGGTCTTCAAAGGACAGGAACTTCAAATATATCAGGACCTTTCTCAATATACTCTGGAGCGTCGACGGAGCTTTAAGCCCTTAACTCAGGCATTGCAGAGACATGAGATTTCATATAGATGGGGGTTTCCCTTTGCCTTGATATTCGATTGGAACAATCGTGTTCAGAAGATTACTGATTTACCGGCAGTACTGGAGTTTCTGGACATGATGCAACATGGAGAGCGACCACCTTGGCAGTGAGGCGCGAATGGAGAGTGGGAGATGTCGTTACCAAAGAAGCGCAAGGTTCCTCAGCTCTCTGCAGCTGTGAAGGCGCAATTAGATCGGCCGTTTACGTTGTCAGAGGTGCAGCGAGTGGTGAAGAACCTCAAGACTGCTAAGGCGGCGGGTCCCGATTTCTTACCGGCGGAGATATACAAGGTTTTTTCAGATTTGTTTGCACCAACTCTTCTTACAGTCTTTAATGAAATTCTTTCCAAAAAACAGCTTCCAGCATATTTTTATCATGCGAATATTGTGGTGATTCCTAAAGGCGGCAAAGATGCTTTACAGTGTTCTAGTTACCGCCTGATATCTTTGCTCAACTTAGATTACAAAATTTTCACCACAATATTAGCTAATCGCTTAGCCTCGTTAATCCCGGATATTGTCCACCCGAACCAAACGGGTTTTATAAAACACAGATATGGGTTCGAAAATGTGCGTCGATTAATCAATGTCCTACAGGGCCTTAAATGTAAAATGGGTTCGTTTAGCATCCTATCGCTGGATGTGGAAAAAGCCTTTGACAAACTAGAATGGCCTTACATTCTACAGGTCCTTCAGGCATTCGGCTTTGGATCTACTTTTTGTACATGGATTGCTTCGTTATATGAGAGCCCCCAAGCAGTGGTATCTGTCAATGGGATAGGGTCACCACCCTTTTGCCTAGGTAGAGGCACTAGACAAGGCTGCCCCCTTTCTCTGCTACTGTTTGCCCTTGCAATGGAGCCCTTAGCAGCCCACATTCGGTTGCGGGCGGAGAACATAGATATCCGTCTGGGTTCTGAATGGCATACTATTTTTCTTTATATGCGGATGACACTGATATACTTGAGTGAGCCATCCAGATCTTTACCCATTGTCCTAAATATTTTAGATCGCTTCTCCCTAGTGTCTGGGTTTACTATTAACAAACAGAAATCCACTTTACTTAGTTGTTTGTCTCGTTCTTCCACTGAAGCTCTCCCTACTGTTGGGAATTTCCCGGTGATGGATCATTTCCGGTATCTGGGCATTGTGATACCTCGAGATTTATCGCGGTTGTATAGCTTAAACTATCTCCCTCTCTTGCAATCGGTTAAGGTTGATATGGAACAGTAGGGCTTATGCTCGGTCTCTTGGTTAGGTCGTATCAATACTTATAAGATGTTGATCTTACCAAAACTACTTTTTCTGTTCAAGCAACTGCCTATTTCTCTTCCGCGTACGTTTTTTAGGTCCCTTCGGCAGGCTATCTCGCGGTTTCTGTGGTTGGGGAAACGCTCCTTGCTTAGCTGGAAAATACTCACGACACCTAGAGGTTCTGGTGGGTTGGGCCTCTCAGATCCGGAGCTATATTATTCTTGTGTCTGTCTGCGATTGTTACTGCTGTGGAGAATACATTCGGGAGCTGAATGGGTTTTGTTGGAAGAGGATTGGCTGCGTCCGATCCCGTTGATGGCTGTACCCTTCCTCAATGATCCTCAAGAGGTTACTCAGGTGCGTGCACATGTATTTCTTGGACCATGTTGGGAGGCGTGGAACAGATTATGCAAGCAGATGGGATTATCTGCTTCCTCTTCGCCCTTTACTATTTTGGGAGCCTTAGGGTTTGTCCGAAGCATGCATAAGGAAATACGCTCGGAACTCTTACAGATCCCACTTTCCTCATATGTGTCTGGGGGTCCGCCTTATCCGGAAAGGCTTGTGGAGACTTTGGGTCTTCAAATCTCTCCTTTCCAAGCGTTGCAAATCTCCCAATGCTTATGGACCCAGTTCTCGGTACTTGAGGTTACTCAGAGACCTCGTTGTTGGGAGTAAGACCTTTTTACCTCCGGGAAATTTTCCGCTTTCATAGCACGGCTGTATAAGCACTTGGTGGCAGACTCACCTGTACTTCCTTCTTTAAAATTTCCTCAGCAAAGATGGGAGATGACTTTACCGGGGAAGGATCAGGAGATCTGGCTCGACGTTTATTCTTATTCCCATTCATGTTCCTTATCTTTGGGTCTGATCCACACGCAACTTCGGATACTTTATCGTCTCTCCATAACGCCGGTGGATCTTTTCCATTGGAACAGAGCTGATGATCCACTTTGTTGGCGACGGGGGTCTTTTGATCATATGTGGTGGCACTGCCCTCATATCCAACGTTACTGGAGGTTGGTGGAGGGACATGTTACTGAGAGGTTGCAGATTACCCTTCCCTTTGATATGGAGTCTTGTGTATTGGAGGCTTTCTCCGTTTCTACTTTTAGGAGTCCTCTTCAGCGTCTGGTACAAACCCTCTTGCTTGCAGCCAGGTCAGTGATAGCTCGTTTCTGGAAGCGCAGTAGGGTGCCATCTCTTACAGAATGGTGTTCTGAATGTTGGGAACTTTATCGGTTAGAAAAGATCACTGCTACGGTTCGAGGACGGTGCTTTGGAGAAGAGGCTCTATGGAGCTTAGTGTTCCAGGAAGGCCAGTGAGGTTGGACATCTTAGGGATGGTCAGTGGTAAGCTCTTTGTCCTTACGAGAATGTTTTACTATTCGATAATTTACTACTAGATGGTTCTTTGTCATCTGGGTCTGCTACTTCTAAACCACTTCCCAGTCACTTCTCTGATAACTTTCTCTTTTTCTTTGCTCTCTATTTTGGTGCGGATGGGTCAGAAGGACGGGGGGAGGGGGCGGGGGTGTTGAGGGTTTCAGGAGGGGATGGTTGGTGGGGGGGGGGGGGGAAGTGAGTAGAGCCCATTGCACACTTTTATGTTACAATGACTCTGTTTCTGTTACTTGTGTGTTACTTGTATTGCTGGAATATCTGTAGCTGATATCCTGTCCTATGCCCTATTATACCAGGGATAGTTGATGATTGTATTAGTATGGGGGGGATGTTGTGCTACATTGTTTGGGATTGTTATTTTGTAATGTATGTTGTCTGACTCTGCTCAATAAAATTTATTACACAAAAAAAAAAGCCTCTCATAAATCTCGCTATGAGAGGATGAGAGGAAATAGGTTGTCCATTTAGAGCAGCGGTTCTCAACCTGTGGGTCGCGACCCCAACGGGGGTCGCCACAGGATTTAGCGGGGGTCGCTTAGCCTCCACCAAGTTTAAAAAAAAAATTAAGATGTGCACAAGTTGCTGCCGCTGCCGAGTCCGCTTCTCGGCAGCAGCAAACTCCGGCAAACTCACCGCCTTCTTCTGCAGCCGCGGCTCCCTGCCTCTTAGGGAACCGCGGCTGTACTTGTAAAATCGTTGCGGAGCCCTTCCTGTCTCGACGGGTTCCGTGCAGCATTGTCCCGCCTCCAAAGGAAGTGGTAAACAACTTCCTTTGGAGCCGGGACAATGCTGCATGGCGCCCATCGAGACAGGAAGGGCTCCGCAATGATTTTACAGGTACAGCCGCGGTTCCCTAAGAGGCAGAGAGAGCCGCGGCTGCATTAGAAGGGAGGCAGACAACCTGCAACACGGCTGACATCGACAGAGGGGGCTGACATGGAGGGAGGGGGGCTGACATGGACAGATGGAAGGATGAGGCTGACATGGAGGGAGGGAGGGAGGGGGCTGACATGGACAGATGGAAGGATGGGGGCTGACATGGAGGGAGGGGCTGATATGGATGGATGGATGGAGGGAGGGGGCTGACATGGACAGATGGAATGATGGGGCTGACATGGAGGGAGGGAGGGAGGGGGGCTGATATGGATGGATGGATGGATGGAGGGAGGGGGGTGACATGGACAGTTGGAAGGATGGGGGCTGACAGGAGGGAGGGAGGGAGGGAGGGGGCTGACAGGGAGGGAGGGAGGATGGGGGCTGATATGGATGGAGGGAGGGATGAGGGAGGGAGGGGGCTGACAGGGAGGGAGGGGCTGACAGGGAGGGAGGGAGGGATGGGGGCTGATGATGGATGGAGGGAGGGAGGGAGGGGGGCTGACATGGACGGATGGAAGGATGGGGGCTGACATGGAGGGATGGATGGAGGGAGGGGGGCTGACATGGAGGGATGATGGAGGGAGGGGCTGACATGGAGGGATGGGGGCTGATATGGATGGATGGAGGGAGGGGGGCTGACATGGAGGGAGTAGGCTGGCATGGACAAAGGGGAGAGACATGGGGACATACTGGACAGACGGGATAAATGCTGGACAGAGGCGAGAGACAGTGCGGGTTAGGATTATAATGGGCTGATGGGGGTGCTAGCACTGGTAATGGGCAGATGGGGGGGCTACGAATGGTAATGGGTTGATTAGGGAAGGCTAGGACTGGGAATGGACTGATGGGGGTCTAGCATTGGAAATGAGCTGATCAGTGAGGTTAGGACTGGAAATGGGCTGATTAGGGGAGCCTAGCACTGGTAATGGGGTTGAGGGGGGGACTAGCACTGGAAATGAGCTGATGGGGGGTAGGACTGGTATTGGGCTGATTAGGGGGGGGGGTAGGACTGGTAATGGGGTTGAGGGGGATTAGCACTAGAAGTGAGCTGATTAGGGGGCTTTGACTGGGAATGGGCTGATTGTGGGGAGGGGAGGATAGAGCTGCTGACCCTGGAAGAAAACTGGGGGCTAAGGCTACAAGTGGGCTGATACAAGGGGATGGGAGCATGGAACTGAAAGGGAGTGGATCTGAGAGGGGCTGCCATGGTATTTGTACTAGAAGGGACTGATCAGTGGGGAAGGAGGGGGACTGGAAGGGAATGGACACCAGTGGCAGTCATGGGAATGCAAGTTGACATTGGAAGGTACTGGGAGTGAGGACTGGAAAGGGGCTGATACTGGGGAGGGTTACTGGGACTGGAAATAGGCTGATGGAAAGAAGTGAAGAAAACAAAAGAGATAAGAACTGGCAGATGGACCATAGACCACAGAAAGAGAGCTAAGAGAAGACAGGAAAGCAGAAGCCTCAGATCGGGACCAGCATGATCAGAGAATAAATTGGTCAAACAAAGGTAGAAAAAATAATTTTATTTCATATTAGTGATTTGACTACAAAATCATCATAATTTTGAAATCAAATATTGTTACTTGTTGTTTTGATTATTTAAATAAGTATTTTATAAATAAAAACATATTGCAAAGGCCTATAATATATTAATAATTCAACAAATGATTACAGCGACAATGCGTTAACGGTAAAGGAAGAGAGACGCATTTGATTTTATCATTGGGGGTCACCACAAGTTGACCAACGGTAAAAGGGGTCACGGTACAAAAAAGGTTGAGAACCACTGATTTAGAGTATTGAAAGAAGCTGCAATAGCACTCAAATGGACTCTCACTGAAATGGTCTTAAGCCCTGCATTTGATAAATGAAGGAGGTACTCTAGTAATGATTCCAGAGGTATCGCAAGAGGGTTAAGACCCTTCTGCGAGCACCATATGGTAAACCTTTTCCACTTAAATGCATAAGAGCGTCTTGTGGAAGGCTTCCTGGAAGCACGAAGGATATCCTTTACCTGCTGGGAAAGGTTAAGACCGTGAAGTTCTAGGCTTTCAGCAACCAGGCCCTGAGATGCAGAGACTGGGGGGATTGGGATGCCACAGCATCCCATCCTCTTGAGAAAGAAGATCTGGAGCAGATCCTAACTCTAGAGGCGGAGCTTGAGAGAGATGTAGGAGCAGAGGGTACCACGGTTGCCGTGGCCAACGTGGAGCTATGAGGATTATATGACCTGTCTCTCTGAAGCTTGAACAGAGTTTTGGGAATTAGGGGAATGGGTAGAAAGGCATACAGGAAGTCCTGGCCCCAATGGAGGAGGAAAGCATCCCTGGCCTGACAACCCCAAGCCGGAATTCTGGAACAGAACCGGGGAAGACTGGCATTCAGTGGACTTGCAAAGAGGTCTATGTCTGGGGTTCCCCAAATTTGAAAAATTTGGGCCATCTGGTCTGCATGGAGAGACCATTCGTGTGGAAGCAGAACTTGACTGAGTCTGTCTGCCCAAGAGTTTTGAATGCCTGGAAGATACATCGCAAGGAGATGAATCTGATGCTCTCTGGCAAGGGCCCATAGTCGCAAAGCTTCTTTGCACAGTGACAAAGAGCCTGTTCCGCCCTGCTAGTTCACATAAAACATGGCCACCTGACTGTCCATTTGAACTAGGACTGTCTTGTAGCAGAGCTGGGTGTGAAATACTCAAAGAGCAAGGAAGATTGCTCTGGGCTCCAGGAGGCTGATATGGAGATAGGCCTCTTGTGGAGTCCAGGTACCCTGGGTAGAGAGGCCGTGCAGGTGGGCTCCCCAACCCACTTGTGAAGCATCTGTTGTTAGAGTGGCTTGGGGTGGAGGTTGCTGAAAAGGAGACCCCACCAGAAGGTTTTTGGGTGACTGCCACCATTGGAGGGACAAAATAAGGCGATCTGAGTTTACTATTTTGTCGACAGGCAAACTGAGGCTTGAGTCCACTGAGTGGATAAGGTCCACTGGGCTGCCCTCATATGGAGGCGAGCATAAGGAACCACATGCACGGTGGATGCCATGTGGCCTAACAACTAACATTTCCCGAGCAGTGAGGTGAGGTTTTAGCACTGCTTCGGAAGCTAACTGCACAATGCGAAGGCAGCGGGGCTGTGGAAAGAAGACCCTTGTCTGTCTGGTATCCAGAAGAGCTCCTATAAACTCTAGGGATTGAGTGGGAGCAAGGTTGGACTTTGGGAAGTTTATGACAAGTCCCAAATACTGAAGGATGTGCATTGTACGAGACAGAGCCATCCTGGCCTCTGGCTCTGAAGGAGCTCGAATGAGCCAGTCGTCTAAGTAAGGGAAGACGAATATTCCCAGGGCGCGGAGAAATGCTGCTACCACAGCCATGCATTTTGTGAACACCGTTGGTGCAGAAGCCAAGCTAAAAGGAAGAACCCTGTATTGGTAGTGCTTCCCTTGAAACAGGAATCAAAGGAACTTTTAGTGAGTTGGATGGATGAGAACATGAGGGTACGCATCCTTGAGATCTAGAGAACAAAGCCAATCCTGACTCTGAAGGTATGGCAGCAGAGTTCCTAGAGAAATTATTTTGAACTTCTCTCTGAACAGGAATATGTTCAATTCTCTGAGGTCTAGAATGGGTCTGTGTCCTCCTGTTTTCTTTGGAATAAGAAAATAGGGGGAGTAAAACCCTGTACCCCGTTGGGGAATGGGCACCCCTTCTATTGTCCCTTGAGCCAGGAGCATAGTGACTTCTTGACCTAACCGGTCGTTGAGAGAGGTCTGAGAATTGAACTCTCTTACTATTGGAGGAGGGGGCATGCTGAGGAAATGAAACTTGTACCCCTCTTACAATAGACAGAGTCCAATTTTCTGCTGTTATCTGACTCCATCTGGGGGCAAAATGACAAACTTCCTGGGATGGCGGAGGGTTTCGGGCCGTTTAGGGCCAGGAAGGCAAAGTTCTCTAGACAGGAGTCAAAGCCCCTGTGGAGGCTGAGTCGGTTTTGCTTTTGTCTTCCTTTGTTGCCTAGGTTGTTGCTGCTGTCCCTTTTGGGCAGACTGACCTGAACGATGTCCCAGCTGGGTATAGGCGGGATAAAACATTTTCTTCTTGCTGAAGAATGGTTTCATAGAGGATCTTTTCCTCGCAGGATCAGCTGTAGATTTGGACAATCTATCCAAAGTGATATTGTCAGCATCAATCTCATTAGCTTTTTCCTGCCAATTCTTGCCAAAGAGATTCTCTCCTGTGCAAGGTATATTCCCCAGTTTGTCCTGCACCCAGATTTCCAAGTTAAATGCCTGGAGCCAGGCAATTCTACGTGCACCTATGGCAATAGCAGAGGTTCTGCTTATGCATTCAAAGCAGTCAAAGGCTGCACGATTCACAAACTTGGAAACATCCTGAGCATGTTTAACAAGAGCAAGATAATCTTGCCTTTTATCATCAGGAAGGAGAGGGCTCATAAGCTCTAAGTCTCCTGTGACCTCCTTAAGGAACATTCCTATATACAAGATATAGGAACTGATCCTAGCAGAAAGCATGGAAGCCTGGAAGGATCGACGTCCAAAGGCGTTAAGAGTCCTACACTCACGTCCTGGAGGATTAGATGCATGCCTTTTTGCACTCTTTATCCGTCTCATGGCTGATTCCACCACCATGGAATGGTGTGGTAATTGAGTCTTCTGAAACCCAGGACAAGGAGGAACTCTATACATGGTGTCGAGTCTTTGAGAATGAGGAGATGTGGTCATAGGTGTTTCCCACATCCTTAACATAAGATCATGCAAGATCTCATGAATACGTAAGGTAGCTGCCTTCTTGGGAGCTTTAGGGTATTGTAGGATTTCTAATTCCTTTGCCCCAGGGTCTTTTTCAGGAGCCACTGTGATGGAAAGACCCCGGGCCACATATTGGATAAAATTCTGAAAGGACATATCCTCTGGTGGAGACATCCTATGCTGAGGAGAAGAGGAATCCTCGGGAAGAAGTACTCTGGTATCGGCAGAGCTTTCAGAGTCTTCAGACTCATCCGGGGATTCGAAGTATCTCCAATCCGGGTGATCGTGCAAGGCACGGTACCAGTACCGATACCGATCAAAGTCGGCATCGGAGTGGTCCGGTACTGACTTGTCGATGCCAGATAGAGACGCATGACTCGGTCCCGGTAGAATACCTGCCAATGTCAATGCAGTCGGTGCTGGTACTGGAGTTGGTGCTAGTACCGGTTGAATTGTCTGAAGCGGTTTCAAGGGCATTGAGGCCGTGAGAAGAGCTGCCAGACTGCGTTCAATAGCCAAGAATCTCTGGTTTATCGACGCTGCCGATGCTTGGGTATCTGTGCCGGATGACGAGGCCGGAACCCCAGAGCATGGCACCAGTTCTGCCAAGGCTGAAACCTCAAGAACATCCTGGAGCCCCGTTAGTGGTTTGGAAGCCGAAGTCTCCCACCGGGGCAATTTTGCCAGTGAAAGTCCCTCAAGGGCAACGCCAGAGGCATCTCGATGTTTAGAAGGAGATCTACCCTTTGAGGACCGGCTAGGTTTGTGTTTAGTTACCTGAGAACCTGGAGGACGTCGATGCCAAGGAGGCTGCATCGGAGGGAAAAAGGGTGCTAAACTTAGTAGCTTGGTTTTGCCAGCCCCTTTTTGACATCATACCACAGGCAACACACTCTGAAATAGAGTGGTCAGGACCTAAACATTTGAGGCACCACTCATGGGTGTCAGTGACGGAGATGGTACCACCACACTTAGAACACTTTTTAAAACCCGAAGCGGGTTTTTCCATTCTGAGGGAAAAAGTTGGGCCTAGTGCCCAAAATGGTGCATGGCACCCGAGAAGAAAATTACTGGAGAAAGACTCCAGAAACAAAGTTTGTTTGTTTTTTTTAGAAAAAAGAAAAGAACCACCGGCGGTACCGGTATAGCGTCGAGGAAAGGCAGACGCGACCACAAAAAAATAAGTGTATGAAGGGAATTTTTCTGCGGTGACAGGATGAGTGACCTGTCGGCTCCGCGGAAAACAAAGAACTGGAGAGGGACAGTTGGGAAAGGCGGGAAGGCAGCACGCAGGCGCTGTGGGATGCTCCCAAAAGCTTTCCTATTGGACGCTGGGGAGCGTTCCTGCACGGGCTCCGTCGGCGCCGATGATACCCATATGTGAAGACTACATTCCTGCTTGTTCCTGGAGATAAGATTCATCTTTCAGAAGGACAATAATCAAGCACAAAGCAAACATAACAATAGAGTGCAGCAAAAAGAAAGTATATGCCCTCAAATCTGCCAGTCAAAGTCCAAGCCTGAATCCTATAAAAAATCTATTACAAGACATGAATCCTGCAGTCCACAGCCAATTTGTGAATACATCAGTTTTTAACTCAAATAAAAAGCCACCGGCATCTCAGTATTCATCTGAGATCCAGATTAAGCGTCAGTTGTGGTGCTGGACTGAATGTTGTTGACAGTGGCTCCCCACCATTGCTACTAGGGATGTTCACCTGCTGCATATTTAAGAGTACAGTATTTGTATCTTTCAAAGGAAGCGGAATTCTGTTACAAATAAATGAGCCGATGCAGAAAAAACAACGCAACTTATAAGCACAAGTTCCAACATCAAATGCAGAAAAGTGACTGACGCACATGTAAGCAGCAAAGGAAAAGCAAGCACAAACAGTAACGCCAAGCATATATAAATTATAGGTAAAGGAGCAGCATGTATTAAAATGGCATGCTAATATTGTCTGTGCCCAATGCAGAGAAACACGTAGAGGATTTCATAACCAGTCCAAGCTACCAATTCTCTACATCTCAGTCTGAGGTGGCTTAAACATGTTGGCAGTACCCTCAACAGTATTTTGATGGCATCGGGGGCTTTCCCAGATACCTGGATCATCTGAGGTAAAGTGTCAAGCTTCCCCTAAGATGATCCAGGATAGAGGAAAGCCCCCAATGCCATCAAAATACTGCTGGGGGGCCGATGCCCCGAACTGCAAGCAAACCCATGGTGGCCCAGCGGCCCTGATCCCCCCCCCCCCACTTGCCCAATTAAACTGCCCAATTAAAAAAAAAGCCCTGTTGGCCCAGCAGCCCCTGCTCCTCTAGCTTGAAAAAAATGACAATGCCTGGCCCCATGCAGTGCATCCTGGGATGCACCAGGCAGGGATCAGACTGCCATATACGGTAGAAAATGCCTTATATGGCAGTCTGACCCTGCCTGGTGCATCCCAGGATGCATTGTGCGGGGCCAGGTGCCGCCATTTTTCAAGATGGCGGCGCAGGAGCACATGGACAATGCTCCCGCAAGTTGGGCGGGTGATTGGGGGGTGGGGGAATTGGGGCCACTGGGCCACCAGGGATTTGCTTTGTCAGGGGCACTGGCCCCCGACAGTATTTTGATGGCATCGGGGACTTTCCCTGATGCCTAGATCTTCTGAGAAGTTTGACACTTCCCCTCAGAAGATCCATGCATTGAGGAAAGCCCCCAATGCCATCAAAATAGTGTCAGGGTGCATATGCAAATTAGTCACACAGTGCCCCTATTTCTCTGGGAGGGCATGCCAAGCTTGCACAGACTTCTATGAACATGTTTGGCTTTCTCTCCCAGTTTAACACTGCCATTTACGTCAGTTTAATGTGTGGCTAATTTGCATACATGTCCCTTTCTGCATTCCGGCGCTGAAGTCATGTGCTATCATCGCGCTGCATGGAGGCATACAGAGTTGATAGCACGCAACTTCAGAGTTGGCTTTCTGCATCAGTCCGAAATTGTTAACTGTAATCTCTAGACCTGTAGAACCTTCTGAAGTAGTTTCAGTTATGGTCAACATTATTGGCACGCTTGTATTTCAGAAATGTGTACAATATCTTGAAAATAATAGGAAATATTGCAACTGTATGTCATCATAATTCTTTAATAGTATCTTCAAAGGTATACAACAAAAAAAAATGTCTGTGCAACTTAGACATAGTAATTTCTGAGAAAAATACAAAATATGACCTGGATGTCATCCTTCATTAATATTTGATTCCACAGCCCTTGACAGTGTTGACAGCCTCCAAATGTTTCTTGTAGCTATCTATAAGCTTCGTACATCTACCTGCTGGTAGTTTCTCCCACTCTTCAACTACAATTTGTTCCAGCTCATGAATGTTTTAAGGGTTCCTTTTACCAATGGCAGATTTCAGCTCTTTCCAAAGGTTCTCGATTGGATTGAGATCAGGACTCATTGCTGGCCAGTTAAAACCAGTCCATTTTTTCTTTTAACCATTGTTTTGTACTTTCGGATTATATTTTGGGTCACTGTCATGCTGGATGACCCATGACCTTTGACCTAGACCTAGCTTTCTGACATTAGGTAGCTCAGTTCACTCCAAAATACTTTGATAATCCTCTGACTTCATGATTCCTTTAATATGTTCCAGAAATCCAGTTCCTGAGGCAGCAAAACAGTCCCACAACATTATAGAACCTCCACCATATTTAACTGCAGCAGGAAGGGTGTTTTTTTCCAAATAAGCTTCATTCCTTCACCTATAAATGTATCGCTGGTCTGCATTGCCAAAGAGCTCAAGTTTGGTTTCATCTGGCCACAGAACATTTTCCCAGAAGGACTGTGATTTCTCAAGGTAGATTTGGGCAAAGATCAGGCATTCCTTTTTACGTATTTCTTTGAGCAGTGGGGTCCTCCTTGGCCGTTGCTCATGAAGTCCTCCTTTTTTTAGTGCACAGTATATGGTGTGGGTTGAAACCAGCACTCCAGATTGCTCCAGGTGAGCCTTAAGCTCTGGATGTTGTACGTGGTGTTTTTTCCAACAGTCTGCACTATCCTAACCTTCAAAAGGCTTCTTAGATTAATATTCCTCTTCCCAAAATGTCCTGGGAGGTTTTTAACAATTCTATGAGCAGAAAAAGCACAGTTACTTAACTGTAACAGGTGATCTCCGGAACAGCAGGAATTAGTCTTCACACGTGGGAGACGTCGCCAACAGAGCCCGCACGGGAATGCTCCCCAGCATCCAATCAGAAGGCCTTTGGGAGCATACCCCGCGCCTGCGCGGTGGCTTCCCACCCTTCCTACTGCCTCTCCCCAGTTGAGTTTCATAGCTGAGCCAGAAGGAGAGGAGAGGAAGGAATAGATACAAAAAAGAGATACAACTCCTAGGGGAGGTGGGCGGGTTGTGAAGACTAATTCCTGCTGTTCCGGAGATCACCTGTTACAGGTAACTGAACTGTGCTATCTCCAGGAACAAGCAGGAATGAGTCTTCACACGTGGGGACTCCCAAGCTGAGGATGCCCGGGGAGGTCCCATAAGCGCAGCCCAGGACGGGATGGCATTTGCCCAGCCTAAATCCCCGGCATCCCCAGAGGGATGGAGGGCAGGAGTTGAATAGAGAAACAGCGAATCTACAGACTACAGAGGGAGTCTTTAGAGTGCAGAACAGGTAACATTAAGATACAGCAAAAAAAAACCCCAGGCTACGGGAAGAGTAGCCAGAGGGATGCACAAATAGTATCAGTAGGCATTTAATGAGTAAATGCCCTAGTACCATGTAGAGCTTACCGGCCACTAAGTTTTAATGAAGCAATGGTGTGGAACCCTGTAGGGCTTACCTACCAGGTTGCCAGAAGCAGACCTGTGGTGAAGGCACCGTAGACGCAGTAGCGAAGTCGTCAAGGAAACTTTGCCGCAGCGAGGAGGAAGCTTCAAATCCGGAAGGCTAGGAGATCCAGGCGTCAGCTGGGTCAGGAGAAAGACGGCAGGTCTTCCAGGAGGCTTAGTGCAAGCTGAGCACTTCCTGAGGAGTAGAGTCCAGAACTCAGAGGACTAACAGTAGAAGACTGGCCGAACCAGAGAGCCCATTCCGGAGAAGAGTAGGGGTGCACCCCGGAACAGAAGGAGTACACAGGCTACCCTAATGAGAGATAGGGAGACAAACGTCTGAACCCCCGGGAGGAGGACCTAACTGAAAAGGAGCTGTAGACTCCACAGCGGTAGAGTACCACCAGTCTGCGGCCCGATCGAAGAATAGGCAGGCGGACTGGCCGGACCCCGGGGGGGGGGGGGGGGCGTGAGTACCGGCCATAGGGAAAAAGGCGGTATAGCACAGGTACTGCGGGCATCCCCCCAATATGCGCCTATCGCGCAGGAGATATCTAGTATATCTAAGCCGGTGGGCATGAGGGCGCCCACTCCGGTACTAATGCAGGCATGTCGAGGGGCCTACCTCCCTGCGCATCACCCTGGTAAGGCGGATCTGCCATCGATCCACAGAGTGTCCACCTGGAAGGTGGCAGCAAGATCCGTCAGTAGAGGGATCTATTCCAGAGGACAAGGGCAGATCGGCGAACCAACAGCACGGTAGCGTGGGGGACAGGGGATAGCATCAGTCTGGTAGAACGCCACAGGGGCTGGAGGCCCTATGTGTGTTCCCAGGAACAATGGGAAACTATTTGTGTAGAAAGAACCTTAGTATGAATTCTTGAGTGATGTTCTTGCAAACGACACTTGATTGGTATTGTAGTCCTAACTACATATTTTAGCAGGCAGGGACAAATTAATAAATACACCACTTAAGCCATCAAACAGGTAGTATGCCAGCCTGATGTATGAGTCTTGTTAGTAGAAACATACATCCACTCACTGCCCTTTATCGCAGTCACACAAAAGTCACAGGCAAGAATATCGCATTAGGTAAGTTTTATCATTCCTTTGAATGTGATAAGCTGTTGTGGCATTTTCATACATTTTTGGGGTATTTATTTGCTTAGTAACTAGAATAAAATGGAAGGCTTGTTACGAGAGAGGTTCCCTCCTCTCGAGACAAACAGTCCAACAAAAAACTAAGAACACATTTTTGGGACATTTTGGGTCAAACTTTGTAATTTTGGATAGTTTATGTAGTTTAGACCAAAATTTTGTATTTGTTTAATAACACAGGTACACTAAAAAAATTTTTTTTTAAACTGCCTCTAATGTTTCGATTGATTTTTACGTTTTTTGGTGCGCTGAATCCAAATCTGGTAACCAATTTGCTCCATCACGTACCGATTTTTTGCTACATTGGGTTAGCAGTTTGAGGTGAACATTTCAGATTGAGTGCGATCAAGATAAAAGTTTCTTGGATGAATTCTTTATACTAATTGTTTAGTAGTTATTCAAATAAGAATAAAGAAAATTGTAACAAGGCAGCACATAAGAATAGAGTAATGTCAACAAAACACACTGTGATGGTAGCAAAATTGTCTGCACTTAAAACAGCCACATACATGTGCACAAACATTGAGCATATAAGAGTGAGGTTAGACACAAAGCAAAGCAAAGAAATGTGCAAAAAATGTTGTACAGGTATGTATGTAAGAATAGAAAACGCAAACCGCACCATTGCAATACATGAAGACAAACACCCGATGGTGTGAAAATAAAATTCTAATAAATTAGATCCGACACTGTGGTAATAACTAGCAAATTTTTATTTCAAAGTTTAGTAAAAACACGATATTTGTCAACACAGTTTAGATTTTAAAGTCATTCTTGGGTCAATCAATCTCCTGGTGGGCCCGTTTCTTCTTCCCCCTAATGCTTCTCTTGGTGCGCTGCTTGGCGTATTTTTCATCTGGGGTTTCCCGCAGCAGCAACCAGCAGAAATCAGCCATCATAGTGGTGTTCCATCTTCCTTGGTACCTTCTCTCTGCGTCCTTGATGTCCTGGTGAAACCTTTCACCTTGTTCTTCACTGTACGCCCCCAAGTTTTCGGGAAAGTAGTTCACATGGGAGTGCAAGAAATGGACTTTCAGGCTCATGTTACAGCCTTGTTCTTTGAAGGCATTGAGCATCCTGGCAACAATATCCTTATAGTTCTCATCCCGCCTGTTCCCCAAGAATTTGAGAACATCCTTGAAGGAATCCCAGGCTTCTTTTTCATTCTCAGACATCGTTTCAGCGAATGCTCCATCTGAAATGAGTTTCCTTATATCAGGGCCAACAAACACTCCTTCCTTTAGCTTTGCTTCAGAAAGTCGGGGGAACTTTGAGCAAAGGTACCGAAAGCACTCACCATCTTTTGAAAGGGACTTGATGAATTGCTTAATGAGACCCAACTTAATGTGGAGAGGTGGTAATAGAATTTTATCACGAGGTACCAAGCTCTCATGAAGAACATTTTTCTCACCGGGTCTCAAATACTCCCGAATTGGCCAGTCTTTTTTCCCCCAGTGTAGGTCGCGGGCCCGGCTATCCCACAAGCAAAGGAAGCAGGGATATTTGGTGAAACCGGATTGCTGCCCTAATAGAATGGATAGAATTTTAAAGTCTCCAAAAATCATCCACTTATGCTCATCATAACGAATCTTCTGAAGAATCAGGGCCAAATTCTCGTATTTTTCTTGGAGAATAACAGAGTGAGCAATAGGAACTGAAGCGAATGTGTTGCCATTATGAAGAACACCTTTTATGCTGTCTTTTGACGAATCAATGAACAGCCGCCATTCAGCAGGATCATACTTGAGTTTAAACTTTTCCATCACTCCGTATATATCGTTGCAAAATACCAAATCTTCCTCTTTGCTGAAATACTTCAAAAATTGTCTCTCGCGGTTGCGGTACCAATAAAAAGTTGTTCCTGGTGACAATAGATTTTTCTGTTTAAGCCGAGAACCTAGCAGTTGGGCAGCATCTTTTGGGAGTCCTAATTCCCGGACTAAATCATTCAATTCAGCTTGAGAGAAAAGTTCAGGTTTCGGATCTGGTTCAGTTTCAAACTCGGAAGTACTGGACTCATCGGGAAAAGCCATCTGATGAGTCTCATCATGATCAGAACCGTCCACACAAATATGATCCAAAGATTTTGGTGGTTCAGGCACAGGTACTTCGTTGCTATGAGGCATAGGCCTAATTGCTGAGGGAAGGTTGAGGTAACTTATTACGTTCTTATTTTTTAAGTTGTATCCCTTCACAATGCAAGAGCAAAAATAGCAGTCACTGCTGTGGTCTCTTTGTTCACGCCACATCATAGGTATTCCGAAACGAAATGCTTGTTTTTTACCTTTCATCCATAAGCGTAGATCTTCCTCACATGTCTTGCACACTTTGTGAGGAGCCCACGGTTTGTCTTGATCGCCTAACGTCAAACCGAAATAGGCGAAATATACTTTTTTAATAAATGCAGAAATGTTCCTCTGCCGCTTTTTCACGGTATATTCCCCACAAATAAAACAAAAACTGTCCGGAGAGTTGACGCAACCTCTGGCTCTGTGAGCCATCACAAATACACAGCACTGCAAACTACAACTGTAGTGAACCACTTCGGAATAAAGCTGGATTACGACTGAGCAAACAAAAGGTAATAATGAACTTGCAAGAAACTGAAATTTGACAGGAACGTTCATGTCGCAACCACCGTGTTTGAGCGAGCGAGCGAACGAGGCGAGGCGAACAGGAAAGAACATGCGCCAGCGCGAGTACTGGATTTAGCCCCCTGCCTCCCAATTGTCCTGTTAATGTATAAAATGAATACAAAACACTCTAAAATATCATGAGGGAGTGTTTCTAGTTAGTTAACCATTACAACCTCTATTTTGGGCCAAGAAAATAAACTGCAGTCGGCTAAAAAGAAATTATGTGAACATTCCTTATATGGGTAAGAAATCTAATTTTGCAAGAAAACGTGACGTGATGGAACATTTTGGCTATTTTTCCTGGATTCAGCACCCCAAAATCTATAGGAATCAGTTGCAAAGCTGGAGGCAGTTTTTTGGTAGTGTACCTGTGTAATCATGCCCTGGCAATGCCCCAGTTTTTATACTATTTCCTATTTGAATTGGTCTTGTTTTATTTGATTTGTGTGTGTCAAATGTGTGCATATATAGTCCAAAGCCATTTCACTGGGCACTTTTGTTTTTTTTGGGGGGGGGGGGGGGGAGATATTGGACATTAAGGGGTTGAACTACAAGTGTGCCATGTTGACCATGACTATAGAAAGCTGACTTAATGTGGAGTCCCCATTCAACTAATGATCTTAAGTATGTGCAGGATATAGCTGATTTTTCCCTACAAAAGTGTTGCAATCTGCCTAGCCCTTCTGCTTTTCCCATCATTTCTTGTGCCTCACATTGATCCATAGCTTTGTTTCAATCAGGTCTCGTTCTAGAAAACTGTGAAGATTAGATATATGAGACGAACAGTCTGTCCATAGGATACTGTATCAATTCCTACTACTAAATGTTACAGACATCATACAGCTAAGTTCATTCAGCACCCACTAAATGGTTCCCTTAGGGAGAGGGATGTGCCAGTCTAGTTTAAATCTGCTTCTGTCCGACCTATTCTTAACTGCCCCACGGATGACCTAGATAACCTGCGTCCTATTTCTAGCTTGCCATAATTGGTCAAAATATTTCAGTAAGTTGTACATCCTCAGCTGGACAATTCTGTTGAGAAGGATGGTACTCTGGATGTTTGGAACATGTCTTTCATAAAATCCATAGCCCCAAAATATTATTAGGTTCACTGTTGAATTCTCTTTTGCATATGTTAGAAGTTCGAGGCACTGGGATATTGTTGGTGTTTTTGTATGATAAAGTGGCATTTGACTCTGTACTGCCTTTTTTGTTATAGCAGCTGCAGAAATGGGATGGGAAGGCTTGTGGCCAAGGTGTTCACTTAGCATTTAGATGGACATCAACAACATGCTTAATCTCGCAGGGTTTCAGTTCATCATTGCTTGTTTCTCAGTTTTATGAGATAGCTGAATGGTTTACTGTTAATGTTTTGCTTAGTAACTGTCAAAACTAAGATTTTAATTGCATACATGGGCTCCGATTATGCAGCTCCTACACAATTAGTTTTCGATGGGCATACTATTATGGCTCATTCTGGGATAAACTATTTGGGTGTAGTGTAAATACTTTTTTTTTTTTTTTTTTTTTTTAAGACTGCAGTCAGTGTGCGGTCTTAAAGTATTTTTTCATACGAGAACTTTGTCCTCCAAGCATTAGTTATTGTATCCCTCCACTATTATAGTATGGTCTGTCTTGGGCTCTCTTTTTTATAACTTCAAACTCTACAATTAATACAAAATGCCATAGCCCAAGTTATTTTGGGTGTAAATATTACTCCTTTTTTACATGAACTTCACTGGCCAAGAAATAATTGTTTTTTAAAAAATGTTTATGCACTATTTTTAGATTATTAAATGGACTAATGATAAATGAGTTGTTGGGTTTGCACAATTATGTTTCAGCTCATTAGATGCACACATCATTTTCCAGATTACTACAATGTACTTATAGTGGCCATGCTAAGAACTTGTGCCATACAAGATCACATATTTTTTGTAAGAGGTCCTCAGCTCTGAACTCTTGCACAAGCACTGTGTTTGGAAGTCTCGAATCGTACTTTTAATAAAAAGCTCAAAGCTTATCTTTTCAGGAAGATTTTTTTTTATTACTGTAATGCTCTATTTTTTTCATTAATATTTTATTAACAAATCAGTCACATGTGATATAAAATGGAACATCCATATTACAAAGCTATCCTCCCTATTGTCCCTTCCCACAAAGCATGCTCTCTCTAGACACAAAAATAATGGAATCCATGTCTACTCACGTTTACTCATTAGCAATCTTTACCATCTGTATATTAATACCCCCCTGCCTACTACTGCCCAAACCACCATTAACTTCTTTATAGGTCAGACGACATCCATATCAGACTTTAGACCAAAGAATATAATTTACATTATCAACATTCACATATCCACACCCTCTTGGGCTTGTTTCATCTCTCCAAAGTGACTCCAAATATGCTCCAAACGCTCGCAGCACCCCATGCACATAACCATCAGGTCCGATGACACATACATATAATTCATAGATTACCACCACAAATCCCATGGTGGCAGAGTCTGACTTCCAGTGCCAGGCAATCAGTAATTTTGCTGCTACCATCCAAAGACGTACCATTCTGTCTTAGTTCTATGGGATAAGGTCACCCACTTGTGTGGATGATTCAATCCTACTTATGAAAAAAAAAGCAGACTTTTCAGATTTTATAAAGAGTGAATTTAAATGAATCGTGCATTTCAAATTAATCAGGTATATTAAATTAAATGGCATAAACTGAAAACGAGAGTTTTTTGGTAACTGGAAAAAAAATGTTATTTTTGTTTTCCTTTACAGTTCTGCAAAAATATTCACAACTGAAAATTGATGCACTTTTCTTGTTGTTTCTGTTGAAATCTGTCTAATGACACCCTACCTCCTAGGAGAAGGCGACCTGGAAGACTTTCTTCTAATAGCTTTGGATGTTTTTGGAGATCTTGATGGACTTCTACTCTTTCTCCGGTGCCTTTCCCTGCAAATCAAAAACATTCCAGTCAGTTACATAACAGAGCTAGAAGATTATGGAATACACATTTATATTAGCATGGATTAAATCCAACAAATTAATTTTTCAGTTTAGTACGATTTTATAATGAATAAGCAGGAGATATTCTGCTATTGCTGCATATTTGGCTGTGCTGTTAACTAAACATGAGGTTCAACTTCAAGTCAAACATCCATAAACCCACTTAACTTCCAACAATTTTATTTACAGAGTTATTGAACAAACAATAACTTACTCTAAAATGAGATGGAATTAAGGGTAGCTATACAGTAATAGAGCCCGAGACCATACAGCTACGTTGAGTCTCTCTGGAAGCTTAACTGATTGAAATTCAGTGGGGAAATAAGCTTTTCTCCTAGAATCCAGCCTTTGCCTGAAATGGAGTCAAGAGTTGTGAACAAACAGCTTCCCCGCTATACTCTGCTTCCAAGTGTAACCACATGGGAAAATTTGACATCTTGAGTCTAAGTGAATACAAGGCATCCCAAAAGGGGAAAGGTATGTTAACCACAAGTACAATACTCATCTTTTGAATCAAAACTTAGGGAACAAGGTTATCCATATCAGCATAGCTACTCAACTGTAACAGGTGATCTCTGGGAACAGCAGGAATTTAGTCTTCACATATGGGTGACGTCGGTACTGACCGAGCCTGCACAGGAACGCTCCCCAGCATCCAACTGGAAAGCTTTTTGGGAGAACGCCACTGCGCCCGCACGACTGCCTTCCCAACTCCCTCTCTTTGGTTGAGTTTGTAGCTGAGAAAAGAGAGAGTAAATGAAACCCTATAAATCCAAGGCGAGGAGGATGGGTTATGAAGACTAAATTCCAGCTGTTCCCGGAGATCATCTGTTACAGGTGAGTAACTACATTCCTGCTTGCTCCTGGAGATAGCGTAGTCTTCATATATGGGACTCCCTAGCTCCCAGAGAAAGTGACCTCAGAACAGGCAGAGGTTCACCTCAGAGTAGGCATAAAGAGGTCATGCATCCTACATGGATTTCTGGTATCGTCCAAGTCCGGAAAAGAGGGTGGGAGCTACACCTAAGTCTGAAAGAGGTGCTGGAGTACAGTCTGATTAAACACAGGATCCTGACAGGCCTGTTTTGCATATTTTGTCAATGGTTACTGAGCGTAGTTTTGCCATTAAGATGGCTATGGCGTGAACACTGAGCAGTGACATGCCCTTTCAGGGAGAGTCCTGCTTTGTCACAGGCAAATGAAATGCAGTCCACTATCCATCTGGAGAGAGTATGCTTAGAAACAGGTAATCCCAAGTGACTAAGGTCAAATGAGAAAAACAACTGCGAGGCTTTATGATTATCTTGCGGTCCCTTTAGAGACAGAAATCCAACGCACGTTTGCAGTCAAGTGTGCAGAATTGCTTCCGCTCGAGACGTATGCGGTTTAGGAAAGAAAACTGAAAGGTAAATTGACTGGTTTAAATGGAAAGGAGATACTACCTTTGGCATAAAGTTTGGGTGAGTCCGAAGGTGGAAGCAGGTATAGGGTGGATCAGTCACCAAAACCTGAAGCTCTGAAGCAAACAGTGGGGAGCTGCAGGGATCTGTCCTTAATACAAGAGATAAGGGTGTTGGGGCCACTTGACAATAGTGATAATAGCATGATTGCATTTGATTTAATTAATGGAGGGATGGTAAGGAAATCCACATTACTACCTTTTAACTTTCGAAAGGGAGACTATGATAAAATGAGGAAAATAGTTAAGAAAAAACTAAAAGGAGCAGTTGCAAAAGTTAAAGACCTACATCAAGCTTGGGTGTTTAAAAATACTATCTTGGAAGCCCAGATCAGCTGTATTCCACGCTTTAAGAAAAGTGGAAGAAGTAAAAAAAACTGTCAGCATAAGTTTAAAGGTGAGGTCAGAGAGGCTGTTGCCAAAAAAGCATCTTTGAGGAAATGGAAAATGACGAAAACTGGAAACAGCACAAGCACCGGCAAGTTAAAGGCAAGGCACCGATAAGGCAGGCAAAGAGAATTTGCGAAGAAACTTGCTGTGGAAGCAAAAACAAAGACTTTTTCAAGCACATTCATAGCAAAAAACCTGTGAAAGTCAATTGGACCATTAGATGATAGAGGGGTAAAAGGGTCAGTAAGAGGGGTCAAGGCTATAGCGGAGAGGCTGAATGAATTCTTTGCTTCGGTCTTTACTGAGGAAGATGTAGAGATGTTACCCATGACTGAAGTGGTATTTAAAGGTGATGCTACAGAATTTAAATATTGCTACACCGGAAAGATGTATTACAACTATTTGATAACCTGAAGAGTAGCAAATCACCTGGACCAGATGGTATACATCTAAGGGTGTTGAAAGAACTGAAATATGAGATTTCAGACCTGCTATTAGTAAACTGTGAACTATCATTAAAATCATCTGCAATACCTGAAGACTGGAGGATCGCCAATGTAACGCCAATTTTTAAAAAGTGTACCAGGGGTGATCCGGGAAACTACAGACCAGTGAGCCTGACGTCAGTACCGGGAAAAATGATAGAAACCATCATAAAGAACAAAATTACTCAGCATGTAGATAGTCATGGCTTAATGGGAGACAGCCAACATGGCTTTAGACAAGGAAGATCTTGTTCTACCAATATGTTATGCTTTTTTTTTAAAGGTGTGAACAAACAGGTAGACAAAGGTGAGTCGGTTGATATAGTGTATCTGGACTTTCAGAAAGCCTTTGACAAGGCCCCTCATCAGAGACTTTTGGCAAAACTAAAAGGTCATGGGATAGGAGGTGATGTACTATTGTGGATCAGGAACTGGTTAAAAGATAGAAAGCAGAGGGTAGGGCTAAATGGCCAATTTTCCCAATGGAAAAAGGTGAATAGTGGAGTATCTCAGGGATCTGTGCTGGGTCTGCTGCTTTTTAACATTCATAAAAGACCTGGAAAAGGGAACAAGTGAGGTTATCAAATTTGCAGATGATACAAAACAATTTAAAGTTGTTAAAACCCAAGAGGATTGTGGAAACTTGCAAGAGATCTTGATAAATTGGAAGACTGGGCATCCAAATGGCAGATGAAATTTAATGTGGACAAGTGCAAAGTTATGCACCTAGGAAAGAACAACCCAAACTATGGTTACACAATGCAAGGTTCTACATTGGGAACCACCACCCAGGAAAAAGATTTAGGCGTCATCGTGGATAACATGTTAAAACCCTCCATCCAGTGTGCAGCAGCGGCCAAGAGAGCAAATAAAATGCTAGGTATCGTAAGGAAAGGAATGGAAAATAAAACAAAGGATATTATAATGCTTCTGTATTGTTCCATGGTGCGACTGCACCTTGAATATTGTGTGCAATTCTGGTCACCGTATCTTAAGATAGATATAGCATTATTAGAAAAGGTACAGAGAAGAGCCACCAAAATGGTAAAGGGGATGGAAGGATACTCCTATGAAGAGAGAGGCTAAAAAGGTTAGAGCTCTTCAACCTGGAAAAAAGATAGCTGAGGGGAGATATGATAGAGGTCTATAAATTAATGAATGGAGTGGAATGGGTAAACGTAGATCGATTGTTTACGTCATCAGAATATAAAAAGACTAGGACATGCAATGAAGCTACAGGGTAACCCATTTAAGACTAATTTGAGAAAATGTTTTTTCACTGAGCATGTAATCAAACTCTGGAATTCGTTACCAGAGGATGTAGTAAAAGCTGTTAGTGTAGGTGGGTTTAAAAAGGTTTTTACAAGTTTCTGGAGGAAAGGTCCATAAACCATTATTAAAAGGGACACGGGATATCACTGCTTGACCCAATACAAGCATTGAGGAAGGAGTGGTCTAGTGGTTAGGACAAGGTACGTCAGGCCGGAGGGCCGGGGGTTCAAGTCCCACCTGGGGACAGCAATCTCAGGCCGGAGGGACCGGGATTTCTAGTCCTATAGGCACTCCTTGTGGTCTTGGGCAAGCCACTTAACCCTCCATTGTCCATGTTCCCTGTAAGTATTAGCGTATGTGTCTCATATCCCCTCGTGTTAAATGTATCCCCCAATTGACCGCTTTGACACAGTGAAAAGCAGGATATAAATACAGCTAAATAAATAAATAAAATAAATAAATAAATAAAATAAACCTGTCTCTTTTGGGGAAACTGCTAGGTACTTATGACCTAAATTGGCCACTGTTGGAAACAGGATACTGGGCTTGATGAACCTTGGTCTGACCCAGTATGGCATATCTTATGTTCTTATCTTTGTTAGTGATATTGCGGAAGAGCTGTCGGGTAAGGTTTTCCTCTCTGCAGATGATACCAAAATCTGCAAGAGTAGACACCCAGGAAGGAGTAGATAACATGAAGAGGGATCTAGCTAAGCTTGAAGAATGGTCTAAAATTTGGCAGCTGAGATTTAACGCTAAAAAATGCAGGGTCATGCATTTGGGCTGCAAAAATCCAAAGAAGTGATACAGTGTGGGGGAGGGGGAGTACTTCTGTCCACAAAAGAAGAGCAGGACCTGGGTGTGATTACTTCTGAGAATCTTAAAGCAGCTGAACGGGAAGAAAAGACGACAGCAAAAGCTAGGAGGATACTTGGGAGCACAGGGAAAGGAATGGCGCAAAAAAAAAAAAAAAAGGTGATAATGCTGTGCTGCACGTGTCTATTTGTCCTTAGTGGTGGGTTCCCTTACCTACTCCACTATGTGTGCCCACAGTTCAGGAACAGCCTACTGGCCAGAGACACTTAGGTTCCCGCCCACCCTACCCCTCGCCCCACCCACCCCAGGGGCTACACATTACCTATATAGTGGTCACATACGTGCCATCTATCGTTCCTAACCTGGATTAACAGCCACATCATCTTCATCTTTCTTCTTCTTCCTCTTCTGGGACTGCATAAATAACATGTCTTGTATTCAGTGCAATAACTGCAGTAATTTCAAAGACGAACATTTGGAGCCTAAGAGCTTGTCCTATATGCCTAAAGTCAGCTGCCATACATGAAGAACTGACTCTACTAAGGAAAGACCTAGCTGCCATGCATAAAGAGGTGTCTCTACTGAGGGAGGAACTGGCTGCAATGAAGCGCACCTCTTCTAGGATACAAACTGAACAAAGTCCACCACCGCTCCCACAAAGAATCAAATGCCCTAGGAATAAATGGATCACAGTTGGTTCTGGTAGATTGCGACCTGTAACACAGAGACATCCTGTACATCAAGTGATATCCCTGCATAATGCCTTCTCTGCCTTGGCTAATGAGGATGCCCAATCCAAAGAAACTGAAGAGCCCTTAAATAAGTCAGACAATGCCCAATCCCCTGCTAAAGCACCAAATATGAAGAAAGCCTCACCAAACAGAAAACTACTACTACTTGGAGATTCCATCATCAGAGGCAATAACTTGGGAACCCAGTTCAAAGGAGAGAAGATAGTCATGTGCCTACCAGGCTCTTCAGCCAGCAGGAATACAAACCAAGTTGTTGAATTACTTAGCGCAAAAAGTGAACACTCCAAACTTGATGTTATTATCCACTTAGGCACAAACGACCTGGCTAGGAACAGTGCCTCCACAGCCCAAAAGGACTTCCAATCTCTGGGAGAGAAACTCAAGCGCATTTTTAACACTGTTGCATTCTCAGAGGTTCTAACTGTTCTTGGTAAGGGGACAAAAAGGCTGCATCGCATTAACAGCTTCAATACATGGCTCCAGAGCTGGTGCAAACAAGGAGGATTCAGATTTATTGGCGACTGGGGCAACAGATGGACAAACAAGAGACTATACTGTGCTGATGGACTACATCTCTCTGTTGCAGGGAAAAGAATCCTAAGTGAAAAATTCAGGCAGTATGTGGATATGCATTTAAACTAGGAAAAGGGGGTGACAGATGTGGAAGGTCAACATCTGCATGCCACCCCCAGCAAAAGCAGACCACCATCAGAAACAGCCACACTTTTAAACCACACATCAAAAACATGTGGGAAGAAGTAGGCAGAACAAAATCAATGCAAAATACACACAAGCCAGGAAAATGCTGGAAAGCAATGAGCACAAATGCTCGAAGCTTAGCCAACAAAATTCTAGACCTGGAAGCCTTAATGGTGGAAACGAATTTGGACATTGCGGCCATTACAGAAACATGGTTTAATGAATCGCACGATTGGGATATAGCCATAGCTGGCTATAATCTATTCAGAAGAGACAGAGAAAATGGAAAAGGAGGTGGAGTAGCCTTCTATGTCAAAAGCAATATTAAAGCTACTGAAATGCAGGGAACATATGGAAAAGAAGAAGCGCTCTGGATTGCGTTGGAAAGAGGAGATGGCACTGTCATCCATATTGCTGAAGTCTACAGACCTCCGGACTCAAATTGAAGAGAGAGATAACGAATTGATTAAAGATATTGCCAAGATAGCAGCAAAGGGGGAAG
Organism: Ichthyophis bannanicus; assembly: GCA_033557465.1. Lineage (NCBI taxonomy): Eukaryota > Metazoa > Chordata > Amphibia > Gymnophiona > Ichthyophiidae > Ichthyophis > Ichthyophis bannanicus. Next base: position 302,692,623 of record CM066032.1, on the reverse strand, counting down.
CAATCATATTGGGTGACTTTAATCTACCTGATATGGATTGGATTACTCCTTCTGCACATCTGGAAAGAAGCAAAAAGATTGTGGATGCTCTCCAAGATGCATTATTTAGACAAATGGTGATGGAACCAACCAGGGAAAGCTCAACGCTGGATGTAGTGCTCACCAACAGTGATAGTGTGTCAAATGTCTGCGTGAGTGCCCCTGTGAGCAACAGCGACCATCACACGGTGTGGTTTGAGATAAAAGCCATGGTACAGGCCAATCATAGCAAGCTCAAAGTCCTAAACTTCAAATACACTGACTTCAATAAAATGGCAGAGTACTTAAAGGAGGAGATGACGGGGTGGAAGGAGATAAATGAAGTAGAATTGCAATGGGCTAAACTAAAAGCGTAGTTACTCACCTGTAACAGGTGTTCTCCAGGAGCAGCAGGAATCAGTCCTCACTTATGGGTGACGTCGGCGCCGACGGAGCCCTCGCGGAGCAATTTTCCCCAGCTTTCAAAGAAAGCCTTTGGGAATTGCAGCGCGCATGCGCGGTCGTCTTCCCGCCCGAGGGTGCCATCTTAGCCAGTCAGATGACATAGCTAAAAAAGACAGCATAAAAATTTGCAAAAAACATACGCAGACGATTGCAACTCCAAGGGGAGGAGGGAGGGTAGTGAGGACTGATTCCTGCTGCTCCTGGAGAACACCTGTTACAGGTGAGTAACTACGCTTTCTCCAGGACCAAGCAGGAAGTCAGTCCTCACTTATGGGACTCCCAAGCTCAAGGCTACCGGAGACCCTAAGCACAAAAATGAGCTCCCTCTAGCTCAGCAGCACAGAAGGATAGAATCTTCGCTGAATTATCACCCACCGGTAGCCCACATCCGGGATGGAGGGTAGGAGTTGCTCAGACCTCAAAGAGATTACGGAGGACTGCCTGTCCGAAAGCACTGTCCCTACGGGACTCCCTCTCGAGACAGTAATGGACCGCAAAAGTCTGGCTTGAAGACCAAGTAGCGGCCCGGCAGATGTCTGCCAGCGGAACAGAGCGGAGGTAAGCCACTGACGTGGCCTTTGCCCGAACGCAATGAGCCGTGACTCGACTTTCTAAGGAGAGTCCGGCTGCCCCATAAGCCCAAGAGATACAGTCCGCAACCCAGATGGACAGAGTACGCTTGGAGACCGGGAGCCCCAATCTATTGGGGTCAAAAGACACAAAAGCTGAGCAGCTTTACGGTGCTCCCGCGTACGGTCAAGGTAGAAGTTCAATGCCCTTCTACAGTCCAGGGTATGGAGGACCGTTTCAGCTCGGCTGGAGTGTGGTCTGGGAAAGAAGGTTGGAAGTACCACCTCCTGATTGATGTGAAAAGGGGAGACCACTTTAGGCAGAAATTTTGGGTGAGTCCGTAGGACTACCCTATTCTTGTAGAACCTAGTGTAAGGGGGATCAGACACGAGGGCCTGCAATTCACTTACGCGTCTAGCGGAAGTGAGGGCTATCAAGAACAGTGTTTTCCAAGACAGAAAACGGAGAGAACAGGTAGCCATAGGTTCAAAAGGCGGACAGGTGATCCGCTGCAAAACCACATTCAGGTCCCAGTCAGGCGCTGGCGGGCGCAGAGGTGGTTTAAGTAGAAGGAGACCTCGGAGAAACCTCGCTACGAGAGGGTCATTGGAGAGAGGTCTGCCGTCCACTGGCACATGATGTGCTGAAAGAGCACTGAGGTGAACTTTGACGGAGTTGGACTTAAGTCCCAGATTAGAGAGGTGCAGCAAGTACTGCAAGATCACCGACACCGGGCAGGAGAAGGGATCCTGAGACTGTTGGGTACACCAGACTGCAAAGCGACGCCATTTAAGGGCGTAGCATTTGCGGGTAGAAGGCCGTCGCGAAGCCAAGACGACCTCCTCCACCTCCGCCGGCAGGAGAAGGGGAGCAAGGACTACCCTCTCAGCAGCCAGGCCATGAGGTTGAGAGACCTGAGGTTGGGGTGCAGAAGGGACCCCTGATCCTGAGTGAGGAGAACCGGTTGTACCCCCAGAGGGATTGGATCCTCCACCGCCAGTTGCAGCAGGAGCGGAAACCACGGCTGCCTGGGCCAGCGAGGGGCCACCAGGATCATGAAGGCTTTGTCTCGGAGAACCTTGAAAAGAGTCCGAGAGACCAGCGGGATGGGAGGGAAAGCGTACAGAAGGCTCCCCGACCATGAGATCAGAAAGGCGTCCGCCGCAACCCGAAGGGGGTGTGGCTGACGAGAGCAGAAGCGAGGAAGCTGCCGGTTGTGAGGACTGGCAAAGAGATCCACCGTGGGGAGACCCCACTTGAGGAAGAGCTTCTGAACTACCAAGGGATCCAGACGCCACTCGTGCGGCTGGAGGACCCTGCTGAGTTTGTCTGCAAGGCAATTTTCTTGGCCCGGGAGATAAACTGCCTTGAGGAGAATGCCGTGACTGACGGCCCAAGAGCAGAGCTTCTGTGCCTCCCGGCAGAGGAGGAAGGAGCCCGTGCCCCCCTGCTTGTTCACGTAGAACATGGCAACTTGATTGTCCGTCTGGACAAGGACGGACTGTTGGGAAGTCAGGTGGGAGAAGGCCTTGAGAGCTAGGCGGATCGCCCTGAGCTCCAGGAAGTTGATCTGCTGAGCAGACTCCCACGTGGTCCAGAGGCCCTGAGTACGTGCCTCTTGGCAATGTGCTCCCCAGCCCAGGAGGGATGCATCGGTGGTCAGCACCCGGGTCGGCTGAGGGGACTGGAAAGGCATTCCGAATATCAGGTTCGGCTGCCGGAGCCACCACCGGAGAGACGAGAGCAGCGGCTCGGAGACGCGCACTAGGTCTGCCAGGCCGCCTGTGGCTTGTCGCCACTGCTGGCGGAGACACCATTGAGCAGACCGCATATTCAGGCGGGCATTGGGGGTCACATGGACGGTGGAAGCCATATGGCCGAGCAGTCTCAGGAAGCGCCTGGCGGAGACCAGGGGCTGGCTGCGAAAGCGGTCGGCTAGGTCCATGAGCCGTTGAGCCCTGTCGAGCGGTAGGTACGCTCGTGCCCGAGGAGTGTGCAGCCTTGCGCCGATGAACTCGAGATCCTGTGAGGGGAGCAAAGTGGACTTTGCGAAGTTTATAACAAAGCCCAAGTGCTGCAGCAGAGTCACCGTGCGGCACGTGGCGTTGGTGACCTCCTGAGCGGACGCTGCTCTGATGAGCCAGTCGTCGAGGTACGGAAAGACATAGAGGCCGTGAAGCCGGAGATGGGCCGCCACGACCGCGAGACATTTTGTGAAGACTCGCGGTGCGGAGGATAGGCCAAAGGGCAGTACTCTGTACTGGTAATGATTTCCTGCCACCACAAACCTTAGGTATTGGCGGTGGCTTGGGTGGATGAGGATGTGCGTGTAGGCATCCTTTAGATCCAAGGAGCATAGCCAATCTCCCTGCTGGAGGTAGGGCAGAAGGATTCCAAGGGTAAGCATTTTGAACTTCTCCCGCACAAGGAACTTGTTGAGGTTGCGCAAGTCCAGGATGGGTCTGAGGCCCCCTGTTCTCTTTGGTATCAGAAAATACCTTGAATAAAAGCCTTGACCTCTCAGGTGGTGGGGCACCGGTTTCCACCGCCTGTTCCTGCAGAAGACCTGCTAACTCCTGAAGGAGCAACTCCCTGTGCAGAGGGGGGCGCGAAGGTTCTCCCGGAAAATAGGAGGGAGGGACCTGATGGAAGTGGAGAAGGTAGCCTTCTCGCACGACCTGAAGTACCCAGGCATCTGCGGTGATGCTGGACCACCTGTGGGCGAAGTGAACCAGCCGGCCTCCGGTGCTGGGAGGAACCAGCGGGGGGGGAGAGGCTATGCTGAGCGAGTCAAAAACCCCCACCCTGCTGAGCAGGGGCTGGTGGTGCAGGCTTGGGGGCTTGCTGCCTACGGGACCCGTTACCCAGTCCCTTGGCCTGCTGGCCCTGTTGGGGAGCTGCAGGGGCCTGATAATGGGGGTACTGTTTGTAGGCAGCCGCCTTCCTCGGGTAAAAGGACTTTTTTCCCGAGCCCTTCTTTTTCTGGGAAGGGGCGGAGGTCTTCCTAGAAAGCCTGGTCCTGGTGAGAGTCTCAGTCTCAATTTGTGCAGCCTTTTCCGCCATGGGCTTGCCAAAGAGGTTTTCGCCTCGGCAGGGGACATCGACCAACTTGTCCTGTACCCAGGGCTCAAGGTCCGACGACTGAAGCCAAGCCTGTCGGCGGGCACCGATGCCGGCTGCGGCCACTCTAGCCGAGGCCTCAAAGCCATCATAGGCTGCTCGGGACATGAACTTTGAGCATTCCCGAATGCCCGTGGACAAGGCTAGGAACCTCCGCAAGGGCTCCTCGGAGAGACCAGCGGAGAATCCGGCTAGCTCTTTAGCCAGATCCCGGAGATACATGCCCATGTAGAGCTGGTAAGTCTGGACACGACATGCGAGCATAGAGCCCTGGAAGCACTTCTTGCCAAGGCCATCCAGGTTACGGGCCTCCCTTCCAGGAGGCACCGAGGAGTGCATCTTCTGGCTCTTAAGACGATGCATGGCCGATTCCACTACCATGGAATGGTGTGGCAGCTGTGCCTTCTGAAAGCCAGGGCTCTTGCGGACCCGATAGATAGAATCGACCCGCTTGCTCAGGACCGGCGAGGAGGCCGGACTCTCCCACATGCGGAAGAGTAGTCGTTCCAGCATAGGAGGAACCGGCACAGTAAAGTGCTCCCTCGCGGGAGAGTCATACTGGAGGGCGTCGAGCTCTTCGGCTCGAGGCTCCTCCTCGGGATCCGCAGGGAAGGCCAAAGCCTTGGCCATATCCCTAACGAAGTCCGAGAACCGGGCATCCTCCGGGGGGACTGCTTCCGAGGCTCGGACCCCGGTGAGTCCGATGGGACACACCGAGTCCGGAAAGAATCAGGTGACTCTTCCTCCTCAGACTCCCAGACCGACTCCGACGAGGACTCGGTGGGGTCGGCCCGGGCAGGGTGCGGCGCCAGCCGTCCCGACGTCGAGGGAGTCGGCGTCGGCGATCTCGGTCCCGAACGGGAGGCCGAGGGTGACCTCGACCGAGGATCGACTCGAGTTCTCATTGACTCGAGGATCGGCTCGGTCTCCGGGGTCGACTTGGACGTCGACGTCCCGGCGGTCGGGGCAGCGGCGCCAGCGAGGCCAGCGAGCAGTGCCCGCTGCTGGTCCATGAAGGCAGACAGTCTGCTCTCCAAGGCCGTCAACCTGAGTCCGAGCTCAGGTGACCCAGCAGCCCCCGACTCGGGCCCCGACGGCGTCGGGCCCGACGTCGGCTGTCGCGGAGGCGAGTCCAGAAGGACCACAGGACTTACCCGGGCAGGCATCTCCGACTCCAGGTGAGGTCGCTTCGGGATGTGTTCCTTCTCCAAGGACCCGGGGCGGCTGTCGGGGCTATGCGACCTGGCCCTCGCGGAACCAGGAGCGTCCACCGACGCCGCCCTCGCGGGTTTTTTTCCTTCCGACGATGGTCCCCGGAGGGAGAACCCCGGTCGGAGGAGCTCCGGCGACGGTCCGAGCTGGAGCCTTTCGACGCGGAGGCCTCCGACGAGGTCCGGGTACGGCTGGGGTCAGCGAAGATTCTCTCACGCTGATGCCGCCGACTCCTCAACGCCTTTGAGGACAGTTTGCTGCAGGGCCCACAGATCAGTTCCTCATGATCCGGGCCCAGGCAGCGGAGGCAAAAGTCGTGTGTGTCGGTTAGTGACATATTTCGGTCACACCGACCACACCGCTTAAACCCACTGGCAGCCATCGGGGGAAAAAGGGCCCCTGCGAGGTCAAAGGACCGGGCTGCCAGGGAAACCGAAAACGAAAGCTGACTAAGTCAGAAAAACCGAAAAAAGCAAGCGGACTCGAGACCGGCGTCGCGAGTCCGGGCGGGAAAACGATCGGCGTCGAACCGAAAGAAAAAAGGATAAAACAAAGAAGAAAATCAACTTTTTCGCGGGGACAAGACGGGGACGTCTGTAGGGCTCCGCGGAAAAAAGAAGACTGGCTAAGATGGCACCCTCGGGCGGGAAGACGACCGCGCATGCGCGCTGCAATTCCCAAAGGCTTTCTTTGAAAGCTGGGGAAAATTGCTCCGCGAGGGCTCCGTCGGCGCCGACGTCACCCATAAGTGAGGACTGACTTCCTGCTTGGTCCTGGAGAAGAAGGCAATAAATGGAGCAACAGATATATATGTAGGAAAAGTAAATAAAAACAAGAGGAGAAGGAAACCTATTTGGTTTTCCAAAGAGGTGGCTGCTCAAATCAAGGCAAAAAACACAACTTTCGCAAAATTCAAAAGCTTGCAAACAGAAGAACACAGAAATGAATACCGGATCCAACTCAGAGTCTAAAAGAGTAATAAGGATAGCAAAATCAAAGACAGAGGAAAGGATGGCTAAAGATGTTAAGGGTAGCAACAAAACTTTCTTCAGGTATATTCGGGAAAGGAAGAAGATCAGAGTTGGAATTGCAAGACTCAGAAGTGCTGGGAAAGGGACTCGTGGAAAGTGACACTGAAAAGGCGGAATTGCTAAACAAATACTTCTGCTCTGTTTTTACTAAAGAAGATCCTGGAGATGGACCAGCTGTGACTCCCAAATATAAAAATGGGAATGAAGTAGATACCGGAAGCGGAACCTAAGGACCAGGCCTACACATAGGTGCATAAATGCAGACAAAGTTTATTGGAGGACCCAACTAAAATGTTTCGGCCGGAGGCCTTCTTCAGGGGTCTAAAAATAAATAAAAATACATTAAAACATACATATTAAAATATAGATAAATATTGTATATACAATATAACATTTAAAAAAACAAACGAGTCTTAAAAATATAAAAGGATCATCTATGTGCGGGCATTACATAAAATTGCACAGCGGGTAAAAGTGTATATACTACAAAATTGCAGATACATTACCACAGGGTGTAGCAACAACATGTAAAGAAGCAGAATGCTCTCCTCAATCTGTTAAATTGAAGGGAAAAAAATAGTACCATAAAACCACATATTGTGCCAAAAACACTAAGCAGCATGAATTCAATACACTTAAAATTGATATATATAAAACAGTTTTAAAGACATACTTCTAATGCTCTAATCCAATTGACATTGAAAAAGGTACTAAAATAACACAGATGCTTAGTTACACAACACAAGTATGAAAAACAGAGAAGGGGAACAAACAATGAGCCAAAAGTGTAACCGTCTCGGATAGGCATATAACAGACATCGCTGAGGAAACGGAACAAAATACTGGATACACTTATAGCAAATTGACGGTTAAAACAAAATAGGGAGGATAAAAAAACCCCAAAGGAAAACCATTGTGTGAACCTTGATTGCAGAGCATAAAAACAAAAAAGAATGCAATAAAAATTGTGAAGAGGCAGCATATCAAAGAGCACTACGGCAAAACCATCAATTGAAAAAACACACGGGCATAATGAAAATGTCTAGCGTAAGCTCATAACATTAGAAGAGGGGGGAGGGAAGACTCAATGCAACGTGGGGCATAATAATATCTTACTTATAGTTAATGAGGGATACATATAAGAGGGATATGTATGTGCAAAGCTGCAAAAGAGTGCTTCCAAATCGACCACATGAAACTTTAAAGGTTGCAGTGCTACACGAAGTGTCCAACTGTTACAAAAAAACGACTGACGTTCAACAACTGCAACTAAGTTGACTAGCGAAATTAAGAACCGCATAGAGATTACAATAAGGATCTGTAAGAACAAAAACGTCTAATTATAACGATATATTTTCATATAAATACTGAAGGGGGGAGTGACTCAGATAGAAACACATTTGATTACCACCGAAGTGCAACATAACCGAAGGGATACATTTATCTATCTTACAGATCCTTATTGTAATCTCTATGCGGTTCTTAATTTCGCTAATCAACTTAGTTACAGTTGTTGAACGTCAGTCGTTTTTTTGTAACAGTTGGACACTTCGTGTAGCACTGCAACCTTTAAAGTTTCATGTGGTCGATTTGGAAGCACTCTTTTGCAGCTTTGCACATACAAATCCCTCTTATATGTATCCCTCATTAACTATAAGTAAGATATTATTATGCCCCACGTTGAATTGAGTCTTCCCCCCCCCCTCTTCTAATGTTATGAGCTTACGCTAGACATTTTCATTATGCCCGTGTGTTTTTTCAATTGATGGTTTTGCCGTAGTGCTCTTTGATACGCTGCCTCTTCACAATTTTTATTGCATTCTTTTTTGTTTTTTTGTTTTTACGCTCTGCAATCAAGGTTCACACAATGGTTTTCCCTTTGGGGTTTTTTATCCTCCCTATTTTGTTTTAACCGTCAATTTGCTATAAGTGTATCCAGTATTTTGTTCCGTTTCCTCAGCGATGTCTGTTATATGCCTGTCCGAGACGGTTACACTTTTGGCTCATTGTTTGTTCCCCTTCTCTGTTTTTCATACTTGTGTTGTGTAACTAAGCATCTGTGTTATTTTAGTATCTTTTTCAATGTCAATTGGATTAGAGCATTAGAAGTATGTCTTTAAAACTGTTTTATATATATCAATTTTAAGTGTATTGAATTCATGCTGCTTAGTGTTTTTGGCACAATATGTGGTTTTATGATACTATTTTTTTCCCTTCAATTTAACAGATTGAGGAGAGCATTCTGCTTCTTTACATGTTGTTGCTACACCCTGTGGAAATGTATCTGCAATTTTGTAGTATATACACTTTTACCCGCTGTGCAATTTTATGTAATGCCCGCACATAGATGATCCTTTTATATTTTTAAGACTCGTTTGTTTTTTTTAAATGTTATATTGTATGTACAATATTTATCTATATTTTAATATGTATGTTTTAATGTATTTTTATTTATTTTTAGACCCCTGAAGAAGGCCTCCGGCCGAAACCTTTTAGTTGGGTCCTCCAATAAACTTTGTCTGCATTTATACACCTATGTGTAGGCCTGGTCCTTAGGTTCCGCTTCTGGTTTGCCTCACCTTGGTCCTGCGGATACCTACTCTTCTCCTTTGGTTTTACTCAATGAAGTAGATACCCACACCATTCACAGAAGACGAGGTTAGAACAACTTGCTAAACTGAAAGTGGACAAAGCCATGGGACCGGATGGGATACATCCTAGGATACTGAAAGAGCTCAGAGAGGTTCTTGCAGGACCGTTAAAGGATGTCTTCAACAGATCCTTGGAAACAGGAGAGGTTCCTCAGGACTGGTGAATGGCTGATGTCGTACCTCTACACAAAAGTGGTGACAGGGAAGAAGTGTCAAACTACAGGCCCGTGAGCCTTACCTCGGTGGCGGGAAAGGTAATGGAGGCGCTCCTGAAAGAGCGAATAGTGAACTTTCTCAAAACCAACAGGATGCAAGATCCGAGGCAACATGGTTTTACCAAAGGACGGTCTTGCCAAACAAATCTGATTGAGTTCTTTGACTGGGTGACCAAGGAACTAGATCAGGGGCATGCGATGGATGTCATTTACCTGGATTTCAGCAAAGCCTTTGATACTGTTCCTCATAGGAGGCTTGTCGTCAAACTCAGTAGCTTGGGGATGGGTCCCAAGATGGTAAACTGGATTAGAAATTGGTTGACTGACAGACGACAGAAGGTGATTGTACATGGAGCTCACTCGGATGAGAGGAAGGTAATTAGTGGGGTGCCCCAGGGTTCGGTCCTGGGTCCGGCACTGTTCAATGTATTTGTGAGTGATATTGCTGAAGGACTGAATGGAAAAGTCTGTCTTTTTGCAGACGACACAAAAATTTGCAACAGAGTGGACTCCCCCGAGGGAGTGATTAACATGAGGAAAGATCTACAAAAGCTGGAAGACTGGTCTAATGCTTGGCAACTACGATTTAATGTGAAAAAGTGCAGTGTCATGCACTTGGGTAGCAGAAATCCAAGGGAAATGTACGCGATAGGGGGCGAGAGGTTGGTATGCACGGTTCAGGAAAAGACCTTGGTGTGATTATCTCTGATGGTCTCAAGGTGGCAAAACAGTGCGACAAGGCGGTGGCAAAAGCCAGGAGGATGTTGGGCTGCATACAGAGAGGGATTACCAGCAGAAAGGAAGAGGTACTTATGTCACTGTATAAGTCACTGGTGAGGCCTCACTTGGAATACTGTGTTCAGTTTTGGAGACCATATCTTGCAAAAGATGTAAAAAGACAGGAAATGGTTCAGAGGAAAGCGACCAAAATGATTTGGAGCCTGCGTCAGAAGCCTTATGAGAAGAGACTTGAAGACCTAAATATGTACACTTTGGAGGAGAGGAGGGACAGGGGAGATATGATTCAGACCTTTAAATACTTAAAGAGAAATGATGAACAAACAAACCTCTTCCAAAGACGGGGAAGCTGTAAAACTAGAGGGCATAACATGAAGCTGCAAGGTGGTAAATTGAAAGGCAATATCAGGAAATATTTTTTCACTGAAAGGGTGGTGGATGCTTGGAATGGCCTCCCGAAGGAAGTAGTGGGGGCAAACACGTTGACGGAATTCAAAACAGCATGGGACAAACAGTGGATCCCCTTTACAGCAATAGGATAAAAACAAAATAAACGGTACCATCTAACTTCTGAACCATATAACGTCTCAACAAATAGGGGTGTCCTACCTGGAGTGGTGGGTTTATCCCTAAACAAAAGCATGGGGAGGGGAGGCCTGCACAGAGTGATAGGTGCACCTACTCTTGCCATCTTGCTGGGCAGACTAGATGGAACATGCTGGTCTTTATCTGCCGTCATTTACTATGCTACTATGTAATGCCTCTGTATAGGTTTTGGTGCGACCTCATTTGAAGTATTGTGTGCAGTTCTGGAGACCACACCTTCAAAAGGATATAAACAGGTTGGCGTTTGTGCAGAGTGGCTATAAAAATGGTTAGTGGTCTTCGTTATAGAGCATATGAGGTCAGACTTAAGGAGCTTGATATGTATACTCTAGAGGAAAGGTGGGATAGAGGAGATACGATAAAGATGTTTAAATATCTCCATGGCATAAATGCACAGGAGGAGAGCCTCTTTCCACTGAAAGCAAGCTCTGCTACGAGGGGACATAGGATGAGTGTGAAAGGGGATAGACTCGGGAGTAATATGCAGATTTCTCTCTTTACGGAAAGAGTGGTAGATGCATGGAATAGTCTACCAGTAGAGGTGGTAGAGTTGAAAACAGTATCTGAATTCAAAAAAGCATGGGACAAACACAGATGATCTCTAAGGGAAAAGAGGAGACTACTGTAGTAGTCGATATGGAAGGGCAGACTAGATAGAAACATGACAGCAGAAAAAGACCACATGGCCTATGTTTCTACTAATGCATCTAGCTGAAGTGAGGGCAATTAGGAAGATTAGTTTCCAAGAAAGAAACATCAGTGAGGTTGTGATTAATGGTTTAAAGAGTGGCTTGAGAAGCTGCGCTAAAACATTGAGTTCCTAAGCTACCTGAGGTAGTTTAATGGGAGGTTTGGACAGGAGGAGACTTCTGATGAAACACGCTAGTAGCGGTTGCATGGAGATGGGCTGTCCATCCAGAAGGTGGTGAGGGACCGCAATGGCACCAAGGTGGACTCTCACAGAGTTAGTCTTTAGACTTGTCAAGGACGGGTGGAGGAGATACTGGAGGAGCGACGCCACTGGAGCAGAAAAGGGATTGAGATCCTTCTGGGAACATCAGACAGAGAATCTACGCCACTTAAAAGCATATGAACGTCTGGAGGAGGGCTTTCTAGAAGCCAAAAGGACCTCCTTAACCTCTTGAGTAAGGTCAAAGCCTTGTAAAGCTATGCTCTCAGCAGCCAAGCTGTGAGGCGGAGAGATTGTGAATTGGAATGGAATAGTGGGACGTTGTCCTGGGAGAGGTAATTGGGCACGCATCCTAATCGCAGAGGATGAGCAAGTCAGACGTACGGTAGTAGCAGTGGGAACCATGATTGCCACGGCCAGTGAGGGCTATGAGAATCACTGAGCCCTTGTCTGACTGAAACTTGAGAAGCATCTTGGGAATGAGGGGTATAGGAGGGAAAGCATAAAGCAGACCCTGATCCCAGTGTAGGTTGCTGGATGTTGGAGTTCTTGTGCATAAGCGAGGAAGCTTGGCATTTTGCAGAGTCGTGAATAGATCTACACCGCTGTGCAAATTAATTGAAAAACTGGATTCTTTAATCTTTTCAGCCTACGAATTGTATATGCATTTAATTTTGATCTTTTTTTTTAATCAACTGGGTTAAATCATCACATATGAAATGTTTCATCATTATTTGTGGATTTATGGTTAAATGACATAATAGATGATGTAGGAATTATGTATGCGACTATATCATCGGCCAACATTAACATAAGAACATAAGATATGCCATACTGGGTCAGACCAAGGTCCATCAAGACCAGTATCCTGTTTCCAACAGTGGCCAATCTAGGTCACAAGTACCTAGCAGTTTCCCCAAAAGACAAAGGTTCCACAATGCTTGTACTGTGGCAAGCCAGTGGATTTCTCGGGCCCCCTTTAATAATAGTTTATGGACCTTTCCTCCAGGAACTTGTCCAAACCTTTTTTAAACCCAGCTACACTAAAAGCTTTTACTACATCCTCCGGTAGCGAATTCCAGAGTTTGATTACATGTTCATTGAAAAAATATTTTCTCTCATTAGTCTTAAATAGGTTACATTACATTGTAGCTTCATTGCATGTCCCTTAGTCTTTCTATATTTTGATGGTGTAAACAATCGATCTAAGTTTACCCATTCCACTCCATTCATTAATTTATAGACCTCTATCACATCTCCCCCTCAGGCGTCTCTTTTCCAGGTTGACGAGCCCTAACCTTTTTAGCCTCTCCTTCCATCTCCTTTATCATTTTGGTGGCTCTTCTCTGTACCTTTCTAATAATGCTATATCCTTTTAAGATACGGAGACCAGAACTGCACACAGTATTCAAGGTGCGGTCACACATGGAACGATGCAGAGGCATTATAATATCCTTTGTTTTATTCTCCATTCCTTTCCTTATGATTCCTAGCATTCCATTTGCTTTCTTGGCTGCCGCTGCACATTGGGTGGAGGGTTTCAACATGTTATCCATGACGCCGCCTAAATCTTTTTTCTGGGTGGTGGTTCCTAATGTGGAACCTTGCATAGTGTAACCATAGTTTGGGTTGTTCTTTCCTAGGTGCATACCTTTACACTTGTCCACATTAAATTTCATCTGCCATTTGAACCTCCAGTCTTCCAATTTATCAAGGTCCTCTAGCAGTTTTTCACAATCCTCTTGGGTTTTAACAACTTTAAATAATTTTGTGCTCACTCGTTATTCCCATTTCCAGGTCATTTACGAATATGTTAAAAAGCAGCAGATCCAGCACAGATCCCTGGGGTACTCCACTATTCACCTTTCTTCATTGGGAAAATTGGCCTTTTAGCCCTACCCCCTGCTTTCTATCTTTTAACCAGTTACTGATCCACAATAGTACGCTGCTTCCTATCCCATGACTTTTTAATTTTGCCAAGAGTCTCTCATAGGGGACCTTGTCAAAATACCTCCTGTCTACTGGGTATCCGTGGACCTCTCCATCACACAGCCAATTTCATATGTAGCACAACCATACTGTCTGCCCCAACTTTGTTACATTGTTTTCCAAACCCTCCAGGGGCAAATTCAACAAACCTAAGGACCAAACCAATATTTACCCCCCCCCCCCAATCAACTCTGAAGAAGCATGCAGCCCACTACCATCTTTCCAACATCCTCACACAATCCCACCATAAATGGAACAAGTCTCCCCTCTGACCACACCCCTTCCAACACATTGGACTGTAACTTTTGACTGCCCAATGTATCAGAGACAGGGATAAGCACATACTTTACAACACTTTGTATCCAATTCTCCTGAAGCAGTGCCAATATGGACACTTTCTTTACTCCATCAAATATACTTTGCCATTGACCTGTATCCAGTTGCTTGCTAAGATTCCTTTTCCAGGCCTCCATAAATCCTATTTTCGCCTCCTCCCTGGAATTCGTCAATTTGCATGGCAGATCCTGAGACTTACATCAGGACCAATACATTACTTCTAACTCATACGACTTCTTAGCAATGTTCCCCCATACTTCCTTACTTTTCAGGTAGTGGCAGACCAGAACATACATATACAGTTGTGATCAACATTATTAGCACCCTTGCAGTTCAACCCCTTAACGTCCAATATCTCCTACTCTACTGGAAAGACTACAGAACATTGGGCTACATGGATCCACCCTGAAATGGTTCCACTCATACCTAACTGCCAGACAGATACAGGTCAAGGTAGGCCCCAACACTTCCCGACCCATAAAAGTCCTACAAGGAGTACCACAAGGATCAGCCTTATCAGCACTTTTGTTCAACCTCTACATCCAGCCAATGAGACATCATGAAGGAACACAACATACAATACACAATCTACGCCGATGACATGATATACACACCCATCACAGTCAACAACCCGGACTACTCCAAAATAAACTGCCTCATACACATGACCAGCTGGTTTTAAAACAACCACCTCACCATAAACTATAGTAAGACTGAGGTACTAATCATCACTCGAAACACTGACTTTGTCCCTCCACACAACATCAAGATAAAGGACACAACCATACCCATAAAACCGGAAGTACAGTACCTCGGAGTAACCCTGGACAAGGAACTGAATCTACAATCACACAAACAAAACCATCAAAAGCACATACCACAGGATGAGACTTATCCGACGCCTCAAGCCCCTCCTCGCCCCAGAGCACTTCCGTACAGTCTGCCAGGCACTAATAACCCCACTACTAGACTTCTGCAACCCAATATACATTGGTCTACCAAAACAAACCCTCAGACCGCTACAATTGGCACAAAACACAGCAGCTCGCATAATATCTGACAAAACAAGACAAACATCACACTCGTACTGAAAGACCTCCACTGGCTCCCAATCATCTCACGCATCAAATACAAAACAGTCATAAACATCTTCAGGATCAAACGGTCATCAGCTCTCAGCCTACAAACACTCATACAACCAGACAGAAGCACACGACCAAGGAGGAGAGGCACTTCCAATCGCGTTAACACCCCAAAAGACATCACCAAGGTCCGCAAGGACACAGCAGAACAAGCCCTTTCCCTGGCCGCACCAGCAATTTGGAACACCCTCCCAGATGAACTAAGACTAACAGACCTCAAAGACTTTCAGAAGCAGCTTAAGACAACACTGTTCATTGAACACTATGGACACATCACATGATCTACTCAAAAAGCAGGAACAAAAGACCAACCCCCCTCCCCTGTCCGTTGTACATAAGAATGTATATAGCTCATAATGTAAATAGCCCTGTACATAAAGAATATATATATAGCTCAAAAGAATCTAATATACACCAACACATACACACAATCTGCATCACTGCATGAACACACTAGAACCACCATTATGACTGTTTGCTGTGGAAACCGCCATGATTAAAGGATAAGGCAGTATAGAAAAACTTTTAAATAAATAAAAAAAGTGGCCAGTGAAATTGCTTTGGACTGCATATGCACATATTTGACAAAGAAAAGAATCAAATAAAACAAGACCAATTAAAAAAGGAAATAGTATAAAAACTGGGACACTGCCAGACCATAATTATACTGGCACCCTTATAAGCAATTCAAATAAGTTTGAATAGAAGAACCACATTCCCACTGCAGTAAAATTAGATGCATCGTGATCAATTGTAATTTCTCACATGACTTGAATCATGTAATGGACGGCTCTAATGTTTAAAATATTCTCATTCACCCTATGTTCCATTTTCACAATGGTGACGACAAGAGAGCTGCCTGAGATAGTCAGAAAAACCATCACCAAATATCAAACTTCAAAGGGTTAAAAGGCCATCTCCAAAGACCTTGGGATTCCTGAGTCTGCAATTTGCAATGCTATTAAGAGGTTTTCTGCTCATGAAACTGTCAAGAACCGCCCAGAACGTGGTGGGAAAAGGAAAATGTCTGAAGGTTAGTGTGAACTGTTGCAAAAATACCATGTACATAATCCAGAGAGCTTAAGGCTGACCTGGAGTGATCTGGAGAGAGTTTCAACCCAAACCATATGTTGCACGGTAAACAAAGGAGGACATCATGGGCAAAGGCGAAGGAGGACCCCACTGCTCAAAAACAAAGAGGCACGCCTAATCTTTTCCCAACCCACCTTGAGAAACCACAATCCTTCTGGCAAAATATTCTGTGGACAGATTAAATCAAACTTGAGTTCTTTGGCAATGTAAACCAGTGATACATTTAGAGGCGAAAAAATGAAGCTTATAAGAAACAACACCCTTTCTACAGTTAAATACGGTGGAGGTTCCATAATGTTGTGGGGCTGTTTTGCTGTCTCAGGATCTGGAGGCCTAGAACATATTAAAGGAATAATGAAGTCAGAGGACCACCAAGGTATTTTGGAGTGAAATGTGCAGAAAGCTAGGTCTGGGTCACAGGTCATGGGTCCTCCAGCAGGACAATGATTCAAAATGTACACCTAAAAGTACAAAAGAATGATTAAAAAGGAAAAAATGGACTGTTTTTAACTGACCAGCAATGAGTCCTGATCTCAATCCAATCGAGAACCTTTGGAAAGAGCTGAAATCTGCCACTGGTAAATGGAATCCTGGACACATTCATGAACTGGAACAAAACGCATTTGAACAGTGGGAGAAACTACCAGCAGACAGATAAACCTATAGATGGCTGTAAGTACCGTTTGGAGGCTGTCATCACTGCCAAGAGTTACAGAAAAGCACAGTTACTTACCTGTAACAGGTGATCTCTGGGAACAGCAGGAATAAGTCTTCACATATGGGTACGTCGGTACCGACAGAGTCTGCGCGGGAACGCTTCCCAGCTTCCAATCAGAAAGCTTTTGGAAGCATCCCACCACGCCTGCGTGCTGCCTTCCCGCCCTTCCCAACTGTCTCTCCTCAGTTAAGTTTTAAAGCTGAGACAAAGAGAGAGAGAGGAAAGGAAAGATAGAGAAAGAGATACAACTCCTAGGGGAGGTGGGTGGGTTGTGAAGACTTATTCCTGCTGTTCCCAGAGATCACCTGTTACAGGTAAGTAACTGTGCTATCTCCAGGAACAAGCAGGAATGAGTCTTCACATATGGGGACTCCCAAGCTAAGATGCCTGGAGCCCTAGCATGTTGGGAATTGAAAACATGATACACCTCATATGGCCAGGCATCCTGAGGATGGAGGGTAGGAGTTGAAATAGAAAGGAGCTGTAAAAAACAGCTAATCTAAGATAGGA
Source organism: Ichthyophis bannanicus (assembly GCA_033557465.1). Lineage (NCBI taxonomy): Eukaryota > Metazoa > Chordata > Amphibia > Gymnophiona > Ichthyophiidae > Ichthyophis > Ichthyophis bannanicus. Next base: position 302,675,300 of record CM066032.1, on the reverse strand, counting down.
CTACAGGCAAGGAGTCCTTGTATTTATGATAATTATCATGAATATATATTGAAATGAACAATTGCAATATTGACCTCACCTACTGGATTGCAGGAAGTAGAGAGGCTCATGGAATCTACTGGGGATCCAGTAGAAGAATCTCAAAGGTGATCTCACTGAGGGAAGGTGAAGGTCAAAATCTGGAAGAGAAAGGTGGCCCCAGGATTCAACTGGGGTAGTACAAAAAACGGTAGGCCTTCAGTGGGAAGCTTTATGGAAAAAGCTGCAAACTCTTTTGGCTGCAGAGTTATTCACACTTAGGAGCAAAAGAGGAAGACTGACCGATTTGGACAAACTGACCTAGTCCTTGAGGGAAGAAAGGGTATGGAAAAAACCCTGTATTCCCAAAGAAAGGATAGGTCTCTGAGGATTTGAAACCTCAGATCTACTGAAGATCTGCCATGTCTTTCCAAACTGGTGAGAGGTAGAAAAGATATTGGAGCATGGAGCTTCAGGGATACCTAACCCTTAGGGTTATGATAGGAGCTGTCAGTACCACAGGAGTGGTTGTGTGTGTAGCACCCCAAACATGCTGTGGAACAGCATGGACATGGGTAAAGCCCACTGTTTGGAATATATAGGAAGGTAAAACCTATATGAGCATAGACAGTTAGATAAGTATGTAATACATATCTACCTATAATAAAGTATCTCGGCAGATACACACACACATACATATACACATATATATATATAGATAGATAGATAGGATATATATATCTATAGTGAGATCTAGAAGGGCGTAACATGCACACACAGCTGACAGACATATCTATATCTATATCTATATCTATATATGAATGAATATATAGGTCGAAAGATAAATGTCTGCAATTAAGCAGACAGAGATATGCCTATAAGTACATTCACATGAGAGATGTAAAGAGGAAAGATTCATCTGATAACAAGAAGGAAGAACCTACTTGAGAAGATATACAGAGAATCTATTCCCCCTGGTTATGATGGGAATGCTATCCAGTGAAATAAGCAGGATGATTACGTGAAAAAACAGTCAGTAAGCAGCAAGTCCTGAGTCTTGTAGAACTCTAGCATGGTAAAGGGACAGAGAACGCATAAGAATGAGATACCAGGTTGACCCACTTGAGGGACAAAAAGGGTATCATGCGTTCTTTAGTTAAATATGTGCTGTCCCTGAAGGATTAGGATACCATGAGGACAAGCTGCAAGGAAAAAAAAAGAGCATATTTCTTGTAGGAATTGACCACTGTTTAGGCTTTCACGAAGAGAAGGCTTATGTCCTTTGTTTTAAAAGGAAATAGTAGGGTATGAAGAACCCTCACAATCATGGGGGGCATGACTGAGGAAGCCGTTTTTCAACCATGTAGGATAGTCATTAGAGAAAAAAACCCATGCTCTCTAGCAAGGGCCCATAGTGGAAAGCTTCTCTGTAAAATTGCAGAGAGCATTATGCAGGAGAATTGGGAGATAGAACTGGCTGTTGGAAAAGCCAGCAGCCACGTCAACTATGCTGCCAAACCCAAAGGAATTGGAGATAGCGAGAATAGAAGATAGTGTGATAAGCCTTGCCCAAGAAAGATGTATGCACTGTCTTGGAATCACTACTAAGGCCAGACAGAAAGTGGTGGAGGACAACTGTGTATACTTGTGGAAAAGTACCAGTGGTCCAATCACTAGAGCTCCTGCATGGGCAGCTGCTGATAAGACAGCAGAGAGAATCTTTCTGTGTAAAACAGAAAGAACAGACAGAACAAGAGTAAGAAATCTCTGTCCCTGTTTGATTTGCTGCCCAAGCAAACAGAAGGGAGTCTACTCGAGAGAAAAGACTCCACATTGGAATGGAAAGACTAGAAAGGCTGAAGAAGCAGCCCTCCAGTGCAAAGGTACCACTCTTACAGGGGAAAAAAACTGGATAAGAGGGTAGAGAAACAAGAGCTGAAAAGTGACTTACCATGTGGTAAGTCTGTAGAAGGAAAGAATTCATGTTGGTACAGAAAAACTATCATGTGATAGTTGTTAAACCCCTCTTCTTAGCAGGAAGAGGAGAAAGCTGTGACCCATAGACATGAATATCCTGACAGCTCAGTATATCTAGGAGAACTGGATGCCATGTGTAAAGTTTAGAATGAAAACAGTGAAAAACGTCTGCTGAGAAGAAGTCAACTGTAGGTTCTAAACTCCAAGTGGCAGAAAAAAAGATTAATCAGAACCCTATGGTTGCTGGGTTTGTTTAGCCTGGCGAGAGTTTGGATTCTTCAGACCAGGGCGATGCTTCCCCTGCTTGGGAACATCTGTATGATGGGCAGGAGAAGAGTAAAACCTTCTCCCCTCCTAGGGAAAGAAGGTTTGGCAGGGCATTTCCTACCTACTGGGGAAGGAGAAGGCTTAGGATAGCCTTCAGAAACAGGGAAGTCAGTGGACCACTGAGCAACCTGATGTAAAGACTCCTTATTGAAGAGATTTTCTCCAGTGCAAGGAGTATTACCCAGTCTTTGTTGTGCCCATTTGTCTAAGTCTGAAGCTTGGAGCCAGGCTCTACGTCATGCCCCTATGGCTATAGCAGAGGTTCTGCTAACAGACTCAAAAGAGTCTAGGGAAGCACGAGTAAGAAACCAAGAGATATTTTGAATATGACTAAGTAGTAAGGAATAGTCTGCAGTCTTGGGCTCTGAAAGAAAAGGAGTCAAAAGATATAATTTCTTTGTGACCTCCTGAAGAGATAGACTCATATAAAAAATATATGAGAGAATCCTTGCTGACAGCATGGATGTCTGGAAGGTTTGACGTCCAAAGGCATCTAGTGGCCTAGACTCACGACCTGGTGGGTAAGAAGAGTGCTTTTTCTTACTTTTCACCTTCCTCATTGCTGATTCCACCACAATGGAATGATGAGGAAGTTGAGTCTTTTGAAACCCTGGAGAGGGGGGCACCTGATACAAAAGATCAGTTGCTCTAGAAGGTGAGGGTACCCTTAAAGGTGCTTCCCACATTCTTAGAAGAAGATCCCGCAAGGAATGATGCAAAGGAAGCATTATGTTTTCCATTGTTTCAGTAGAAACAGAGCCTTGTGTAGGATCATGGCCAGGGATAGGAATGGCAAGAGATCTTGCCATATCCAGGAGGAAATTCTGAAAAGAAGGATCTCCAAAGAGAACCTTCCCTGGACAGGCTAGACCTGAAGAACTAGCCTGGGCACCGGAGGATCTACCTGAGTATATAGGTAAATAAGATCCTGTACGGTGCAAAAAAGGATTCTTAAGGGATGGATGCTGGTACTGGAGATCAGGACCTGTGACAGTCAGTACTACATCGTCCATGCCAGGTATCAACTCCAGACTTGCTATAGAAAGGAGCGACCCTGGTGAAAGAAGCATGGAAGGAGCTGGCCCCGATGCTACTGCGGATACCGGTACTGATACCGATACCGGTAGCGCTGTCGGAATCGAAGGCGACACCAACATCGGAGCAGTCATCGGTGGCAGCTCAATCAGTACCGAGGTAACCGAATGCCTTCGGTAATCACCCTCGGTACCGAGCGTCCGGAACCGGTAAGAGTCAGTACCGAGACATGTCGGTACCCAGTCTTCCAGACTAGAGATAGATTCCAGACTCGGTATCGAAGGAAGCGAGTCTATCGATGCATGTCTAGAGGGTACCGACGTCGGTGGTAGTATCGGCGTCGATGCCGATACTGGAAAGTCAATCTGGAGCGTATCCACCGGTCCCGAAGGTACCGAGAAAGCCAGATGACGATCCCTGGTGAGGAGTGCAACGTCCAACAACAGTGCCGATGCCGGGGTATCGGTACCGCTCGAAGCGGATGCCACCACCGAGCATGGCTCAGGTATGTTCTGTGAGGGGTGAGCCCCAAGAACAACCTGAAACCCCTCATAGGTTTTAGAGACCGAAGACTCCCGCCGGGGATTTGAAGCCAATGGACCCTCAAGGGCAAGGCCGGAGCCGATTTCATGCTGTGCATGAGACCTACCACTCGAGGGTTGGCTAGTCTTAACAGATTGTTTGTGGGTTACCTGATCCTGTGTAGAAGAAGAAACGGTCGGTGCCCTGACACTGGAAGGGAACCTGGTATCGAGGGAAACTCGATGTTGAAAATCTCTTCTCACAATACTGTAGCCCGAGGGCTCCGGAGGAAAATAGTCAGGACCCAACAGGTTAGACACCAGTTTTTGGAGTCTAAAAATAAAGCTGTACCGCCACATCTTAAACAATTTCTTAGAGAAAATGGCTGGCGGTTCCATGAGGGACATGGACAGGCCTAGAAGGCCTAAAAAATTTAAGACAAAAAACTGAGGGAAAAAATATACCCTGAAGGGAAAAATTATTGAAAAAGAAAAAAGAAACACCGGCGGTACCGGGGAGACAGCCGCGACCACAAGAAAACAAAAGAATTAAAGAAGAATTTTCTGCGGTGACAGGACGACGTCCTGCCAGCTCCACGGAAAAACAAAAACTGAGGAGAGACAGTTGGGAAGGGCGGGAAGGCAGCACGCAGGCGTGGTGGGCTGCTTCCAAAAGCTTTCTGATTGGAAGCTGGGAAGCGTTCCCGCACAGACTCCGTCGGTACCGACGTACCATATGTGAAGACTCATTCCTGCTTGTTCCTGGAGATCAGAAATATGATGACAGAAAAAGACCACATGGCCTATCTAGTCTGTCCTTCCATATCAACAACTACAACAGTCCCCTTTTTACCTTTAGAATTCCTCTGTGTTTGTCCCATGCTTTTTTGAATTCAGTTACTGTCCTCATCTCTACCACCTCCACTGGGAGACTATTCCACAGATCCACTACTCTTTCCGTAAAGAAATATTTCTGCATATCACTCCTGAATCTATCTCCCTTCACCCTCATCCCATGTCCCCTCGTAGCAGAACTTGCTTTCAATTGAAAGAGGCTCTTCTCCCTGAATATTTATGCCACAGAGGTATTTAAACATCTCAATCATATCACCTCTATCCCGCCTTTCCTCTAAGGTGTACATATTAAGATCCTTCAGTCTGTCCTCATATGCTTTATAATGAAGACCACTAATCATTTTAGTAGCCACCCTCTGCACCGACTCCATCCTATTAACATCCTTTTGAAGGTGCAGTCTCCAGAATTGCACACTATACTCCAAATGAGGTCGCACCAAAGACTTATAGAGAGGCATTATCACCTCCTTTTTTCTGCTAGCCATTCCTCTCCGTATGCACCCAAGCATCCTTTTAGCTTTTGCCGTCGCCTTTTCTACCTGTTTAGCTACTTTAAGATCATCAGACACAACCACGCCTAGGTCCTGCTCTTCTTTAGTGGACAAAAGTACTTCACCCCCTATACTATATTGCTCCCTTGGATTGCTGCAGCCCAAATGCATGACCTTACATTTTTTAACATTAAATCCCAGCTGCCAAATTCTAGACCATTCTTCAAGCTTAGCTAGATCCCTCCTCATGCAACCCAATATTGCCATTACTCCTGTTCAGGTCATGTTTTGTTTTTTTCTCAGAAAGTATTACGTCTAAATTGCACAGACATCTTTGTTGTTGTATAGCTTTGAACATATTATTAAAATATTATGACGACATACAGTTGGAATATTTCCATTTATTTCTCAAGATATTGTACACAACATACCTAAAATGCAAGGGTGCCAATAATGTTGTCCACAAATGTATGTATTGGTTTCTTTAAACAGATATTCTTCATTAGCCTGAGTAAAGCTCAGTACCCATCCATCTTCCATCACCAACTGCCCACCCTTCGCAGTCCTGCATCATCCCATTTTTTCAAAAAGCACTTCCCTGCCCTGAAGGACAATCCTTGTTGTTCTGAAGGGGGGACATTCTCCCAATTCCTTCTCTCCCCAACACTTGCCTCCCATAACCACCCCAGACCTTTAAAGTAAATACAGTGGAAGGGCTACCCCCCTCATCCCTTTCAACCACGATATACCTTGTGGCCTATGCGCCCCCCCCCCCAACAAACTTTGCTCAATCTGCACCCACATTCCCCCCCCCCCATTACCTTCCCGCCAATCAAAAATGGGCAAGTACTTGGGCTGCTTTATAATATACCCTCAAATTTGGAACCCCTAACCCCCCACTCTCCTCATCACAAACCAATACCCCTCTCACCACCCTGCATGGTCTCTTTTTCCATGTAAAGGAGAAGATTTTTTTAAACACCCCCCTCCTGTACGTCTACCAGCAATGAGATAAATAAAAATGCTCTCGGTTGGATGGTCGTCTTTATTATGGCTATGCTCTCAGTTCGATGGTCATCTATTATGGCTATTTTCTCCAGCCAGGAAGCCTGTCATTTTCCCCACCTCTCAATCTCTGTCCAAGGCCTATAGTTCCATTCAAATACGTGCCTTCAATCTGTACATAAAGGACTTTTACAACTCACCTGAAAGACAAAGCATTTTTCTCAATCACACCTCCAAGGATGGATCCAAGTGTATTCCTAAAATTTCCATCTTGTTAATATTAATCTTGAACCCCAAAACCCCACTGTATTCCTCAATCTCACTGACCACTTTGGTAGTCACCTTCTGCACCAACTCCATCTTGTTTAAATCCTTTTGAAAGTGTTGCCTCCGGAATGGCACACAATGGTTACACAATGCAAGGATCCACATTAGGAACCACCACTCAGGAAAAAGATTTAGGCGTCATTGTAGATAACATGTTAAAACCCTCGGCCCAGTGTGCAGCAGCAGCCAAGAGAGCAAATAGAATGCTAGGTATCACAAGGAAAGGAATGGAAAATAAAACAAAAGATATTATAATGCCTCTATACCGTTCCATGGTGAGACCGCACCTTGAATACTGTGTGCAATTCTGGTCGCCGTATCTTAAAAAGGATATAGCATTATTAGAAAAGGTTCAGAGAAGAGCCACCAAAATGGTAAAGGGGATGGAAGGATACTCCTATGAAGAAAGGTTAAAAAGGTTAGGGCTCTTTAACCTGGAAAAGAGACGGCTGAGGGGAGATATGATAGAAGTCTATAAATTAATGAACGGAGTGGAACGGGTAAACGTAGATCGATTGTTTACGTTATCAGAATATAGAAAGACTAGGGAACATGCAATGAAGCTACAAGGTAAACTATTTAAGACTAATAAAAGAAAATATTTTTTCACTCAACGTGTAATCAAACTCTGGAATTTGTTACCGGAGGATGTAGTAAAGGCTGTTAGTGTAGCTGGGTTTAAAAAAGGTTTGGACAAGTTCCTGGAGGAAAGGTCCATAAACCATTATTAAGAAGGGACCCAGGATATCAATGCTTGACCCAGTACAAGCATTGCGGAACCTGTGTCTTTTGGGGAAACTGCTAGGTACGTATGACCTAGATTGGCCAGTTTGAAACAGGATACTGGGCTTGATGGACCTTGGTCTGACCCAGTATGGCATATCTTATGTTCTTATGTAATACTCCAAATGAAGTTTCACCAAAGACTTATACAGAGGCACCATCACCACCTCTTTCCTGCTGGTGATTCCTCTCCCTATGCACACAAGCATCCTTCTAGCTTCTGCAGTTTCTCAGATCTCCCCTTTTCTACCTGTTTAGCCACCTTAAGATCATCAGAAACAATTACACCCAGGTCCCGCTCTTTTTTCGTGGACAGAAGTACTTCACCCCATATACTGTATTGCTCCTTTGGATTTTTACAGTCCAAATGCATGACACTGCATTTTTTAGCATTAAAACTCAGCTGCCAACTTCTCGACCATTCCTCAAGCTTAATTAGATCCTGCCTCATGTTGTCTACTCCTTCCTGGGTGTCTACTGTATTTCAGATTTTCGTATTATCTGTAAAGAGGCAAACCTTACCTGACAGCCCTTCCGCAACATCACTAGTTAAGGACCAAGGACAGATTCCTGCGGCACACCACTAGCAACATCCTTCTTCTCAGAGTAAGCTCCATTTACCTGTACCCTTTGTCGCTTCCCACTCAACCAATTACTAACCCAGTCACTTTAGGGTCCATACCTGGGGTGATCAATTTATTTAAGTCACCTGTGTGAAACTGTGTCAAAGGATTTACTGAAATCTCAGTACACTACCATCTAGGGATCTCCCTTGATCCAACTCTCTGGTCACCCAGTCAAAGAAAAGAATTAGATTTGTCTGATAAGATATGCCTTTAGTAAAACCATGCTGTCTCGGATCCTACAATCCATTGGACTCCAGAAACCTCACTATCCTCTGTTTTAGCTGCATTTCCATTAATTTACTAATCACAGAGATTAGACTAACCAGCCTGTAGTTTTCAACCTCATCTCTACTTCCACTTGTGTGTGAAGGGACCACATATGCCTTTCTCCGATCCTCTGTTAAATTCTAAACAATATGGGTAGCAGTATTTCTGCAAGACAGTTACAAAAATTAAATTAATAGATTATGCAGCAGAAAAGGTTAGCTACTAAAAATGAAAAAGCCCCCATTAAAAACTCTCAGGCAGAGAATTTGTATTCAAGAGTCACTGAATGACCTTGCTCGCAATATAGACTAGTTTGAAGAATGTGGTGCCATCTGCTAATTTTATGACCTTGCTCAGTGTTCATATTCAGATTATTTATTTTAATACGCACTGGTCTCACTACAGATCCCTGGGTACCCCACTATTCACCATCCTCCATCGAGAAAATTGGCTATTTAACTTACTCACTATTTTCTACCTTTTAACCTATTCTTATCCAAAATAGGACATTGCTTCCTAACCATGGCTTTTTAATTTCCTCAGGAGTCTGTCAAAGGCTTTCTAAAAATCCAGACATATCAAATGGCTCACCTTTATCCATGTTTATTCATGCTTTCAAAAAATGAAACATGTTGGTGAGGCAAGACTTCCCTTGGCTAAATCTATGTTGACTTTGTCCCACTGAACCATGTCTGGGTGTTTATTATTGCTTTATAATAGTTTGTACTACTTTGCGCAGCACAAACATCAGGTTCACCTGTCTACAGTTTCTCAGATCTCCCCAGATCTTTTTACAAAAGCATAGTTACTCATCTGTAGCAGGTGTTCTCCATGAACAGCAGGAATAAGTCCTCACATATGGGTGACATCACCGACGGACCCCACACAGAACGCTCTCCAGCTTCCATTGGAAACTTTTGGGAGCCGCATCATGCATGCGTGCCTGCCTTCCTGCCTGCCTCCCACAGTGCCATCTTCTCCACTCAAATTTCCAAGCAGTAGTCACAAAAACAACTCCTCAGGGAAGTGGGAGGGTTATGAGGGTATGCTTTCTCCATGAACAAAGAGGAAGTCCGTCCTCGCGTATGGAATTCCCAAGCTATAGGCTACCAAAACAGGGGAGACCCAAGCCCAACAGGGGCAACAAAACTGGAGAACAGTAAAGTAGTCCCTCTAGAGAATCAACTGATTCAGCATCCTCAGCTAACAGCACAGTGAGGTTAGTCAACTTTATAAGGTAGCCTGCATGAACAGAAGGGCTGGTGGGCAGGAGTTGGACCTAATACCCAAAAAGGTGCCGAAGCATGGCCTGGTTGAAGTTGTTATCCCATCGGGAATCCATGTCCAGACAGTAGTAGGCTGTGAACGTGTGGACAAAAGACCATGTGGCATCCTTGCAGATTTCCTCCATGCAGGCTAGTGACAGAAGTGGCCATGGCTCGAATGTTATGAGCCGTGACATGACCCTCAAGGCTCAGATCGGCCTGCGAGTATGCCAAGGCTATGCAATCCGTCAACCACAGGGACAGCGTGACCTTACAGACAACAGACCCAACTTACTAGGGTCAAGCAAGATGAACAGCTGCATGGACCGCCGGTGGGCCTTGGTACAGACTATGTAAAAGGCCAAGGCATACTTACAGTCCAGCATGTGCAATGCTACCTCCCCTCAGTTAGCATGCCGTGTTGGGAAGAAAGTAGGAAGGACAATCGACAGGTTGAGGAGGAACTCCGAGACCACCTTCGGCAGAAATTGCAGGTGCATTCGCAAGACCAACCAATTCTGGTGGAATTGGTATAAGGTGGATGGGCCACCAGCACCTGGAGCTCACTGACATGGTGGGCAGATGTAACCACATCAGGACCTTTCAGATCAAGTACTTAAAGGGGCAGAAGTCCCGTGGCTCAAAAGGAGCCTGCATAAGCTGCATGAGGACCACACCGAGATCTCAAGCCACTGTTGGGGGCTTGATGGGAAGCTATGAGAGAAGCAGACCATGCATGAATCAAGCCACTAGCGGGTGAGCCGAGATAGCCTCCCCGTGCCGTGATGGAAAGTGCTGATTGTGGTGAGGTGGCCCCAGGGAGAATTGGATTTCAAGATGGAGTCCGAGAGGTGCAGGAGGTACTCCAGCAAGCGATCAACCTCGCAGGAGAAGGGATCCAGCACCCTACCTTCACACCAAGCTGCAAACCTCCACCACTTGAACGCATAAAGCTCAATGCGTTGAGTCCTTGTGCAATGCGAAGAGGACATCCACGACCCCATTGGGTAGACTAAGCTCAGACAGGACTACCCACTCAGCATCCAGGCTGTGAGGGCCAGGGAGCGGATGTTGGGGTGCAACAGGGTGCCCCATCTTGGGAGATGAGGTCTAGAGTGGAGCCCAGAAGGAGAGGCTCCCTCTCAGTAAGCTGAAGCAGCAGGGGGAAACAACGGCTCCCAAGGCCAGTAAAGGGTGATGAGAATCATGGTGCCCTTGTCGGCCTGCAATTTCAGCAGCATTTTCCCCATGAGGGGGATTAGAGGGAAGGAGTAAAGCAGACCCATTCCTCAGTGCAGGAGGAAGGCATCAGAGGCCACCTGGTCGCTGGCCAACCTCCTGGAGCAGAAGCAATCGCGCGTTCTGTGACATGGAAAAGAGATCAATCATGGGAGTAACCTACTCCCAGAAGATGCACTATCACCCCTTTGTGGAGGGTCCACTTGTGCGACTGGAAGACTCTGCTCAGTTGATCTGCTAGGATGTTGAGCCTGCCAAGCAGTTAGGTCGCCCAGAGCTCCATTCCATGAAGCAACACAAAGTTCCACAACCAGACCGCTTTCCAGCAGAGGTACAAGTCCGTACCTCCCTGTTTGTTTACATAGAGTAGTGCCATCTGGTTGTCCGTCTGGATCAGAATGACCTGGTTCACTAGGTGTGCCTGGAAGGCCCAGAAGACATATGCTATGGCCGCAACTCGAGGAAGTTTATCTGATGCAAGTTCTCCTGCTTGGATCAGAGGCCCTGTGTCCACAGGCCATCCAGGTGGGCCTCCCACCAAAGCTTGGACATGTCGGTTGTCAGCGTTCAATGGGGGGGACTCCACCAGAACGGAAGGCCCGAAGTAGGTTTGGCAGGTCCAACCATCAGCTGAGAAATTGTACCAGCGATGTGGTGACCGCTACCCTGTCCCAAAGGTGGCCTGTTTCCATTGCAAGCAGAGGGTCCACTGCACCTGCAACATGAAGAGGCAGGCCATGTTGCCGAGCATGTCAGCGTTCCCCTGGCTGTGGTGTGGTGCTGTCGCCGCACAATGCCGACTACCTCTGCCAGCCGCTGCATGCATTCTAGTGGCAGAAACGCCCTGGCTTGGGTAGTATTGAGAAGGGCACTGATGAACTCCAGCTGTTGTGTGGGCTGGAGATGGGACCTGGGGGAGTTGATGAAGAACCCCAACCGCTCAAGGACCTGTATAATGAGATGAGGTGAGCGGACTGCTGGACAGTGTCCGGAGTGGGGCCTTTGATGAGCCAATCATCCAAGTAGGGGAAAGAGTAGTTACTCACCTGTAACAGGTGTTCTCCAGGAGCAGCAGGAATCAGTCCTCACATATGGGTGACATCGACGTCAATGGAGCCCTTGCGGAGCATTTCAACAGCTTTCCATGAAAGCCTTTGGGAATGCAGGCATGCATGCGCGGTTCCCTTCCCGCCTAAAGGTGCCATTTTGCTCAGTCAAACAACATAGCTTAAAAACAGCACACAAAAATGTAAAATAAACTATGTACAACTGCAACTCCCAGGGGAGGAGGGAGGGTCGTGAGGACTGATTCCTGCTGCTCCTGGAGAACACCTGTTACAGGTGAGTAACTACTCTTTCTCCAGGACCAAGCAGGAAGTCAGTCCTCACATATGGGTGACTCCCTAGCTCTGGGCTACCAAGGAATCCAGGCTGAACAAGAGAACTCCCTCTAGTCCCAGCATCAAAGAAAGGCTTTTCACTAACAGAACCTCCACCGGTAGCCCAACAAAGGGCAGGAGTTGCCTTAACCTCAAAGAGATTCCGGAGTACTGCCTGGCCAAAAGCACTGTCCCTACGGGACTCCCTTTCCAGACAGTAATGGGCCGCAAAAGTCTGGCTTGAAGACCAAGTAGCAGCCCTGCAGATGTCTACCAACGGTACAGAGCGGAGATGAGCTACTGAGGCAGCCACTGCCCTGACACAATGGGCCATGACCCGACACTGCAAAGGAAGGTCAGCCGCCCTGTAAGCCCAGGTGATACAGTCGGCCACCCAGATGGACAACGTACGCTTGGACACAGCTAACTCCAAATTATTAGGGTCAAAAGAGATGAAGAGCTGAGTAGCCCTTCTGTGCCCCTGCGTACGGTCAAGGTAGAAGGATAAGGCCCTCCTACAGTCCAGGGTATGCAGAACTGCTTCATCCTGGCTTGCATGAGACCTAGGGAAGAATGTTGGAAGAACCACCTCCTGGTTGAGGTGGAAAGAGGAGACAATCTTTGGGAGGAACTTTGGATGAGTCTTGAGGACTACCCTGTTCTTATAGAATCTGGTGTAAGGCCTGTCACAGACCAGAGCCTGAAGCTCACTCATTCGTCTAGCCGAGGTTAGGGCTACTAAGAAAAGTGTCTTCCAGGACAGGAAGCGTAGAGGACAAGTAGCCATCGGCTCAAAGGGTGGGCGAGTCAATTGCTGCAAGACCACATTCAACTCCCACTCAGGATCAGGATGACGGATTGGAGGCGTGAGCAAAAGCAAGCCTCTGAGAAACCGGGACACCAAGGGGTGGACCGATAGAGAATGGCCGTCCACCAGTGAGTGGTGAGCTGCTAGAGCTGAGAGGAGGACCCGAACAGAATTGGACTTAAGTCCCTGATTGGATAAGTGCAGTAAGTACTAAAGCACTACTGGAACCGTACAGGAGAAAGGATCCTGTGTACGAAGCTGACACTACACAGAAAACCTTTTCCATTTGAGAGCATAGGTTTTCCTAGTGGATTGTTTCCTAGAGGCTAGGACAACCTCCTCAACTTCCTGAGGGAGGAGTGGATCAGCTTTTACTGAAGGTGGTGTGTGGAGCTGCTCATCAGCCTGGTGCCTGGGGGCTGCCGCTGCCGCGGAGGTGTTGGAGATCGCTGTTTCCCCTCCCCATTCCATCGGGCAGGCACAGCCGGGGACAGCTTGGACTGGGAGGTCTTCCCCTCGGGGGATAAAACGCTGTGCCGGGAGTCTTTCCAGTGGATCAGCTGTTACTGAAGGAGGTGTGTGGAGCTGCTCATCAGCCTGGGGGCTGCCGCGGAGGTGTTGGAGATTGCTGTTTCCCCTCACCATTCCATCGGGCAGGCACAGCCGGGACAGCTTAAACCCTTAGGTCCTCCTTTCCTTCTTGGTTATAAATTTGTCTCGTCTTTTACGCGGCGCGTGTTCCGAAGGGGCGTGTCCAAAAGGGCTAGCTCCGCCCCTTTGGCGCCACTGCGGCGTCTCTGTGGTGCTTTCGGTGTGTCTTTGGGATTGTGCTCCTCACAACCTGCTCAAGGTGTGTTTTGTTTCTTGTTTGTTGTTTGTGTTTTGTTTAAGTAGTTTTACTTGGGTTGGTTGGTTATGGGGAAGCGGAAAGCCAAAGTTGGGGGCAAAACTCCGGAGGTCGCGGCTGGAGTCACGACAACAGTCGGGCCTTTGGACAAGCATTTTGCTCCCCTTCCGATCGCACAATCTTCTCCAGAGTTGGTGTCTTTGAGCTCCAGTGGAAGATCACCCCCCTTTGTGCCCTACTCCTGGAGTTTCTTTTGATGGTCCTGTTGAGTCTTCCACATTGGTGAGAAAATTGCAGCCGATTGATATTCCGAAGTCAATCCCGTCAATTGGTGGGAGTGGCTCTTCGGAGCTTCCTGCCCCTTCCTCAGATTCTGAAATTACCTTAAAAGATATTTGGGCCGTGTTAAAATGTATCAATTCTAAAATGTCTTCCTCTTAATTCCTTTTGTACATTTTCTCAGGAAACTGTTACTTCTTTGCAACAACTGGATGCAAAGGTTACTGTAATAGACACGGCTGTTAGCAGATTAGAGTCCCAGGTGCTTCCATTACACGCTTTTGGTGTGGCTGGAATAAAAGATTCCTTGATGCTTCACTCTAAGTTAGAGCACCTGGAAAATTCCATGCGTGCATCTAATTTACGGTTTTTGAATTCCTCAGTCCCCATTATCATCACATGGGATTCTACTGGATAAATTTCTCAAATAAGTGCTGGGTATTTCTGATACTATTGATTTTTTACAGATTATATTCCCTCAACGTTCAAGAAGCTTAATTCAGTTGATGGGGAATTAGATGAGATTGCATCTCTTATGACAAATTTAACCGCCTTCTTGGAGGACTCTCAGGACATTATAAATGTTAAGGTCACATTACTGGTTACTTTTTCCTCTGTGGAAATAAAGCAGCGTATACTTAGGGCCTTTTTTAAGGTCAAAATGGTTAAGTTCTGTGGCCAGTCGGTTAATATATTTCCCGAGGTTGCTTGTAGCACCCAGTTGCGCCGGAGACAGTTTTTAGATCTTAAGTCGCGGGTATTAGCACTAGGTGCTACGTTCTTTTTAAGGTTTCCTTGCAAATATATCCTTGGGTATGAAGGTGCTTCATATACGTTTGTTGATGTTTCTCATTTAGTAAATTGTCTTTCTGGGAAAGGGGCTTAAGTTAAAGGAGGGGACGTAACCTCCATTTGTGGATAGTATATATTCTTGTTTTCCTTTCTTTCAAATTTCTTTGCTGTTAGTGTGATTCCATGATGTGGACTTTATCATTGTGTATATTTCCTACTTCAATATAATATTTGCCTTCTTTATTCTTATGGGATTGACCTGTACCTATTTTGGTTGTTGTATATGACTAAAATCAATAAAAAAAAAAAAAAACTTCCTGAGGGAGGCCCCAGGGAGCCAAAACTACCCTTGCAGCCTCCATGCCATCAAATTGAGAGCTTTGAGATTGGGGTGCAGAAGGGAACCCTGATCCTGAGAGAGAAGGTCGGGTTGCAACCCCAGAGGCAGTGGGGGATCCACTGCCAGCTGAAGCAGAAGTGGAAACCAAGGCTGTCTGGGCCACATGGGAGCCACTAGCAAGACCGAGGCCTTGTCCTGAAGAATCTTGAACAGAGTTCGGGCCACCAAGGGCGTGGGAGGAAACGCATACAGGAGGCCCTGAGACCAGGGAATCAGAAAAGCATCTGCTGCTACTCGCAGAGGATGCGGTTGCCTGGAGCAGAACTTTGGCAGCTGTTTGTTCAGTGGACTGGCAAACAGATCTATGGATGAAGTCCCCTTTTCAGGAAAATCTTCTGAACCACCAAAGGATGGAGCTGCCATTCGTGGGGCTGCAGAATGCAGCTCAACCCGTCGGCCAGGTAGTTTTCCTGGCCAGGGAGGTACACAGCCTTGAGGAGCATGCTGTGCTTGAGGGCAAATAAGCAAAGGTCCTTTGCTTCCTGACAAAGGAGCCTGGACCCAGTTCCGCCCTGTTTGTTCACATAAAACATGGCTACCTGGTTGTCCGTTTGAACTAGGACAGACTGATGAGCCAGGGCTGGAAAGAAAGTCTTGAGGGCCAACCGAATAGCTCTGAGTTACAGGAGATTGATTTTCTGTGCGGCTTCCCAGGGAGACCACAGGCCCTGGGTGCAATTGCCTAGACAATGAGCTCCCCAGCCCTGCAAGGAGGCATCCGTGGTCAACACCACTGTGAATCCAGGAATCTGAAAAGGCATCCCTTGCAGCAGATGGGTCGGATGTAGCCACCAGCTGAGGGATTGCAGAAATTGTCTGGACACCCTTATCCTGTCTCTGAGGCTGCCTGTGGCCTGTGACCACTGAGTCCGAAGACACCACTGTGCAAGCCTCATATGGAGCCTGGTATTGGGGGTCACATGTACTGTCGAAGCCATGTGGCCTAGAAGCCTCAGGCAGAGTCTGGCGGAGACCAGTGATCTGCTGAGAAACTGACTTGCCAAGTTTATCAGTCTTTGGGCTCTGTCTTCGGGCAAGAATGCCTTTGCCAGCAGAGAGTCCAACCTTGCCACTATGAACTCCAAGTTTTGGGATGGGAGCAAAGTGGACTTTACAAAGTTTATGACAAACCCCAGGCTTTGAAGAAGAGCAATAGTTCTGAGGGTGGCTTATCTGGCCTCCTGGCACATCTGACCCCTGATGAGCCTGTCGTCCAGATAGGGGAAGACAAAGATACCCTGATTTCTCAGGTAGGCCGCCACCACTGCCAGGCATTTGGTAAAGACCCTGGGAGCGGAGGTTAGGCCAAAAGGTAGTACTCTGTACTGATAATGGTTTCCTCCCACAATGAACCTGAGGTACTTTCCGTGGTCTGGATGCGAGTGTACGCATCCTTTAGATCTAAGGAGCATAGCCAATCTCCCTGCTGGAGGTAGGGCAGAAGGGTTCCAAGAGTAAGCATCTTGAACTTTTCCTTCTCCAAGAACTTGTTGAGGTTTTGGAGATCTAGAATAGGCCGAAGGCCACCGGTTCTTTTGGGTACTAGAAAATACCTGGAGTAGAACCCTCAACCTTGTAAGTGAGGAGGCACAGGTTCCACTGCCCTGCCCACCAACAGACCTTGTAGCTCCTGAAGAAGAAGATCTGTATGTAGGGGAGGCCTTGGAGGCTCCCCTGGAAAGTATGGAGGAGGCAGCTGTTTGAAGTGTAGTGCATAGCCCTTGTGGACTATTCTTAACACCCAACTGTCTCCAGTGATGAGTGGCCACTGGTGTGCAAACAGAGCGAGGCGACCTCCTGTGCAGGGTTGGGAGAGCAGGGACGGAGAGGCTATGCCTAAGGAGTCAAAAGCCCCCACCCTGCTGAGGGGGAGCAGGGGCCGGAGGCTTGGGGGTCCTCTGCCTACGGGGCCCATTACCCTGCCCCTTGGCTTGCTGACCCTGTGGGGCAGCCTGATGTTGTGGGTACTGTTTGTAGGCAGTGCCCTTCCTCAGGTAAAAGGACTTTTTACCCGAGCCCTTCTTCTTGTGAGAAGGGGCAGAAGTCTTTCTAGACAGCCTTGTCCATGTGAGGTGTTCGGCCTCAAGCTGTGCGGCCTTCTCAGTCATGGGCTTGCCAAAAAGGTTCTCACCTCGGCAAGGGACATCGACCAACTTGTCCTGAACCCATGGCTCGAGGTCCGATGACTGCAGCCATGCCTGGCGTCGAGCCGCGATGCCGGCTGCCGCAACATGGGCCTAAGCCTCGAAGCCATCGTAGGCAGAGCGGGACATAAAACTTAGAGCATTCCCGGATCCCCGAGGACAAGGACTTGAACCTCTGCAAGGGTTCCCCGGAGAGACCAGCAGAGAACCTGGCCAGCTCCTTGGCCAGGTCTCGCAAGTACATGCCCATGTACAGCTGGTAAGACTGGACATGGTAAGCAAGCATCGAGCCCTGGAAGCACTTTCTACCAAAACCATCCAGGTTTCGGGCCTCCCTGCCAGGGGGCACCGCGGAGTGCATCTTCTGACTTTTCAGGCGATGCATGGCCAATTCCACCACTATGGAATGGTGTGGTAGCTGTGCCTTCTGAAAGCCAGGACTCTTCCGGAGTCGATAGATCGAATTGACCCGCTTGCTTAAAACCGGCGCCGAGGCCGGTGCCTCCCACATACGGAAGAGGAGTCGTTCCAGCATCGGAGGAACCGGGACAGTAAAGACCTCCTTCGGAGGAGAGTCGTACTGCAGGGCCTCGAGCTCCTCGGCTCGAGGCTCCTCCTCTGGGTCCGCAGGGATAGCCAACGCAGTGGCCATATCCTGAACGAACTCCGAGAACCGGGTATCCTCCGGGGAGGGATCTACTCCGGGGTTCAGACTGCGGTGAATCCGATGGGACGCACCGAGTCTTGAAGGTGTCGGGGGACTCCTCGTCCTCCGTCTCCCATGCGGACTCATCCGATGAGGAATCGGGGTCCGACCTCGCGGGGCCTGCGAGCATCCGCCCCGAAGGCACCGGCGTCGACACCCTCGGTCCCGAACGGGAGGTCGAGGGAGACCGCGGCCGAGGTCGACCTCGAGCCTTTATGGCCTCGAGTATCGGCTCGGTCTCCGGTGTCAACTTCGATGTCGATGTCTCGGTGGTCGGGGCAGATGCGCCAGACAGGCTGGGCATCAGTGCCCGCTGCTGTTCCATGAAGGCAGACAGACTGCTCTCCAAGGCTGTCAACCTGAGACCCAGCAGCTCCCGACTCGGGACCAGGCGGTGCCGGGCCCGACGTCAGCTCCCTGGGAGGAGAGTCCACGAGGACTACAGGGCTTACGTTTCCAGCAGACTCCGGCTCCAGTCGAGGAACTTTGGAAGGCTACTCCTGTTCCACAGGCCCGGGGCGACGGTTGGGGGTCTGAGACCGAGCTCTTGAGGAACCCGGGACCTCTTCCGACAATGCCCTCACGAGCCGCTTCTTCCTCTTGCGTTCCCGGTCGGGGGACCCCCTGTCCGAGGAGCCACGACGGTGCTCAGGATCCGACTCCCGAGATGTCGAGGCCTCAGACGAGGTCCGGGCCCAGCCGGAGGCCGAGTCAGAAAAAAGCCTTTCCTTTTGGTGCTGACGACTTCGCAGAGCCTTGGAAGACATTTTCCCACATGGTTCACACGTCTTAGGGTCGTGATCAGGACCGAGGCACCGAAGGCAGCAGTCGTGTGTGTCGGTGAGACACATCAGTTTCTTGCACCGATCACACTTCTTAAAACCGCTGGAAGCCATCGGGGAAAAAAAAGAGTCCCCGCGAGGTCAAAGGGCCGGCCTTCCAGGGAAAAAGAAAAAAGGGCGCGAACGCCAGCCACTAAGGGCAAAAAACGAAAAAAGAAGATCGGGCTCGATACCGGTGTACTGAACCCGGCGGGAGGGGAACCGGCATGATCCGGAGAAGAAAAATAGCGAAGAATCGCAAAAAGTCAACAATTTTCCGGGATGACTAGGACTCACGTCCGGTGGGCTTCACGGAAAACTAGAGACTGAGCAAAATGGCACCTTTAGGCGGGAAGGGAAATGCGCATGCGTGCCTGCATTCCCAAAGGCTTTCATGGAAAGCTGGGGAAATGCTCTGCAAGGGCTCCATCGACGTCAATGTCACCCATATGTGAGGACTGACTTCCTGCTTGGTCCTGGAGAAGATGAAGACTCCCATGATGCACAGATAGGCAGCTATGACCGCGAGGCACTTGTAGACCCAAAGTGCTGAGACGAGCCCAAAGGGAGCACCTGGTACTGATAAACGAATATTTGTTTGTTTATTTGAGGATTTTATATACCGCTTTATCACATAATCAAGGTGGTTTACAGAGAACACAAATCATACTGTGCTGGCAAATAAGCGAGTGAGGTGAGGGGGGTGTATGTGACAGTTCAAGACAGATTTATTGTTACTTACAGTTCTTGAAGAAGTAAGACTCTTAGGAAGATGGTTGATTTTCTTCGGGAGGTTATTGGTCTTAAGCCTAAGTTCCCCGCCAAAGGGCCCTCCAGCGAGGCTTTCAGGCACGGGCACTCCTTGCAGGAACTTTAAATTAAAAGGACTTCGGTGGGAAGGAGAGGCTGCAGATGACAGGTCCTTTCGGTGGGGAGCGGGGAGGAGTTTACCTGCCTGCTCCTTGCTGGAGAGTCCAATTGGCGGGGGTGAAGGAAAGGGATGTGAGGTATTTTCTGTGACTTGGGTGGATCAGGATGTATATACATGCATCCTTGAGTTCAAAAGAGCATAGCCAATCATCCTTTAGGAGGTACAGGAGCAGAGTCCCCAATGAGATCATCTTGAACCACTCGCACATGAGAAACCGGTTGAGGCTGAAGTCCAGAATGGGTTGAACCCCCCTTGCCTTTTTGGGGACCAGGAAATACCTGGAGTAAAACTTCTTCACAACCTGAATCGGCAGAACCAGCTTGATGGCAAGGCAGGTCAACAGGATGGTGACCTCTCACAACAGGTTTCGGTGCAGGGGGTTCATGGGATACTCTCTCTGGATGAAGGGAGGTGGCAGCTGGGTGAAGCGCAGCTGATAGCCCTGCTGGACGAGCTGCAGAACCCACACATCTGAGGTGATGAGAGGCCACCTGTGGGTGAAGTGGACAAGCCGCCTTCCTACCTGAGGGAGAACTCCAGCAGGAATGGGATGGCTGAGGAACCTGTCAAAAGCCCACCCCCAGTTTAGGCTGCAGGAATGGTTGGGCTTTTTGAGGCTTCTCCCTCTGCTGCTGATGGGAGGCGCCTGTGCCTCCCATCAGCAGCAGAGGGAGGCACAGGCGCCGGGTAGTACCAGCGTGGCAACAGGTATTAAACCTTCTTACCCTGGTACTTTTTACACAAGGAGTCTGCGATTTTCCTCAAGTGTCACATGCTCCTTCTTGAGTTCATCTGCTTTCTCCTCAACTGGCTTCTCGAACAGGCTCTCCCCAGTACAGGGGACATTGGCCAGCTTGTCCTGGACCCACTGCTCCAGGTTGGAGGACTGAAGCCAGGCCAACCACTTGGCACTGATGCCTACCTCTGCCACAATGCAGGCAGATTTAAAGGCAAATGTGGCTCGTATGGCATATTTAGAACAATTCTTGCCGTGGTCTATCAGGGACTCAAGGCAGTCTGGAGGGACATGGGCAGCAAAACTCTGTCAGGTCCAGCATGATGTCCTTTAGGAACATGTCCATATAAAGCTGGTAGAACAGGATCTGAGCCACCAGCATGGAGCCCTGGTAGCATCAACTCCCAAAGGAGTTCAGAGCCCTGACCTCCCAACTCCAGGTGCACAGAGGACATCTTTATATTCAGTTGCACCGTGGCGAAGAAGCACACTCAAGGACCAGGATATGCTCCTTGGGGCGATTCTAGCAACTCATTTGCTTCCTCTGCTGTTCAATAGCCTCATTTTCCCAGCTGCTCTTGTTCTATAAGCTTTTAGGGTTCTCCCTGCTACTCTCATTGCTTCTGGGCTACCTCTTGCTTATTATGTCAGCCATCCCGGTTCAATGCCCCCCCCCCCCAACCCTTTTACTTGCCAGCTAATCTCCCTACACGTGTCCCTGGTAACCTGCTCCTTTGCTCCCCTTCACTCTCTCCCACCCTAAGCATTCCCTCTCAGCTCCTACTTCGCTTGGCCCTCCAGTCCAAGTTTGTTCTGGTTCAGGACCTCATCATCCAACAATACCTCAATGCTCTTTTCATCACCAAGACCTGGCTGAAGTCTGACAAGGATCCACTCTTCAACCACTGTCTCCCTGCAGGTCACTCTGCGTTTTCAGCCCTGCGGTCAGGCCACACTGGAGGAGTGGCGGCTGCCCTCTTTTGTTCCCCCCTACCCATGTCTGAAGTTTCCTCTCCTGCACTCCACTATCTGGAATCGCTCCTTCTCTGACTGGATTATTTCCCTCCCTCTTCATCTGTTCTCCCCTGTCCCTTCGACCCCACCTCTGAGACTCTCTTCTGCTTACCCTTTTCAATGTCACACTCCTCTACTCTCTCCCAGCATGTTCACTGTCCCACACACGCCACTGGCCACATCCTTCATTTGTTCCTTATACCCTCCGAGTCGCCCTCCTTTCTTCTTCTGCTTTCCACCGTCCCTCTCCCTTGGATGGATCATTAGCATCCTTTTTTCCCTACAACTGATCTCTACTGTCCCCCCTCGGCTCCCAATCAATCATCTTCCTCTGTTCCTCCCCATTTGGCTCACTGTATCACCACCTCCACTCTTGAGCATTTCCTGTTCTCTGAGATGCTCCTTCCCACTGACATTCAAGTTCACACATGGAACCATGCTTTAACTACTGCCCTTGACCAACTCACGCTGCTTCATCCCGTGCGGAATTCCTCCAAATACCACCGACACCCATGATACCATCCTGGCCTTAGACTTTCATCGTTCTCATCTTTGCCAAGCCCCCTCCTGCTCGCCCCCCGTCTCTCACTCATACTTGGGTCCACCTTCCATACCATCTCCTTAGCACAACCACTCAAAGCTTCATCCTCCTCCCATAAGACAACCTGCTGCCCTTATCTCATTGGCTGACCGAACCCTCTTGCCTTCCTTTATTTTATTTTATTTATTTAACATTTCTTCTATACCGCGCTATTAAAATCAGCGCGGTGTACATCGAACAAGAATACTGCAATGTATACAAACATTGAGTTTACACAGAACAGGGAATTGAACATGGGAGCGAAACCGGGGAAACTAAATACAGATTAACTACAACTATGTACTGTACTCTGAAGTGGGAGGGTGTTGCATTGGTTTCTTGAAGGTTGGTATGGTTAGGGGGACTACATGTTGTCTGTGGAGTTGACATGCGGGGGTGACTGGTGTGTAGGGAAAGTTTGTGGGTTGCTGGTTGTGCTTCTATCGTTGGAGGTTCCAGAGTAACATTTTGTGAACAGGTGGAGTTTTAAGGCTTTTCTAAACAGGATGAGGCTCTTTATTCCACGGATTTCATGGGGGAGTGCATTCCAGCTTAAAGGGGCAAATAAGGAGAAGGCTCTGTTGGAGGTAGCCTTTGTGCACTTAGTCATGAGCTTGGGGACTGCTAATGTGTTCTGTGCAGTTGATCTTCTGCTTCTATTTTCTGGGGTGCCATGGATTAGCTTGCTTATTGGCGTAGGGGGGTGGTTATTTATGGCTTTGAACGTGAGGACCAGTGATTTGTATTGTAGTCTGGCATTTAGAGGAAGCCAATGCAAACCCTTCATGATGGGCGTTATGTGGTCGGATCTTGAGGATCCGGAGAGGACTCTTGCAGCTGCATTCAAGGCTAAGCGGAGCGGGTTTAAGGTCGATTGAGGGAGGCCATGAAGGATAATGTTCGCGAAATCGACATGTGGAAGGACTAGTGCCTGGAAGGTTGTTCGGTAATCTGAGAAGTCCAGTAGGTGTCGGAGGTGTCGTAGAGTTCTGATCTTATGGTATATTGCCTTTGTAATGTTTTTTATATGCATTGTCATGTTCAGGTGCTGATCCAAGGTGATGCCGAGGTAGCGGATTGTGGATTTGGACTTCAATTCTATGTTGTTGATATGTAGTGATGAGGGAGGTGTAAATTTGAGGTTCCTTGTAACAAATAGGACATCTGTCTTGCCGTGATTGATCCGTAAGTTCCTCCCCCAATTCTCACCATTTTCAACACTAGTCTGTCCTCTGGCATTATTCCCCTCCCTCTGGAAGAGGGCCTTGATCCGCCCTATTCTGAAGAAGCCCTCCCTAGACCCCTCTGTCTCCACCCACTATAGGTCCATTTCAAACCTCCCCTTCCTTTCTAAAATTCTCAAAAATCAGTGTTTACCCAACTCTCTGCACAACAGGACTCTATGCACACCCTTCACCCATGTCAACCCGGCTTCCACCCCGGTCACAGCACCAAGATTATTCTGATTTTCTTAATGAACTACACACTTCTCACGACCACGGTGATATCTCCCTGGCAGTATCCTTGGATCTCGCCTCAGTCTTTGACCTTGTCAAATACTCCACCCTCCTCTCTCGCCTCCACAACTTTAGTATCTGCAGGGCTGTCCTATGCTGGTTTCACTCTTATCTCCTCTAGGTCCTTCTTGATCCTTTCTGGGAACTCCTTGTCTCCGTTCACTCCTCTTCCTGTGGTGTCCCCCAAAGGATTGGTGCTGGCCCTGCTACTTAACATTTTTCTGGTCCCCCTGACACTCCTGATAAAACTGTAGAGCCTATCAACACATTATTTTGCCAATGACATTACTCTTGTACATTACACCAATCCCACTGTCTCACACAGATTGCTTCCTGGATGTCGGCAAATTTCTTACACCTCAACTTTGATAAAGCACAGTTACTTACCTGTAACAGGTGATCTCCGGGAACAGCAGGAATAAGTCTTCATGTATGGGTATCGTTGGTACCGACAGAGCCTGTGCGGGAATGCTCCCCAGCGCCCAGAAAGAAAGCTTTTGGGAGCATCCCACAGCGCCTGCGTGCTGCCTTCCCGCCTTTCCCAACCGCCTCTCTCCAGTTCGAGTTTTAAAGCTGAGACAAAGAGAGAGAGAGGAAAGGAAAGATAGATAGAGAGATACAACTCCTAGGGGAGGTGGGTGGGTTGTGAAGACTTATTCCTGCTGTTCCCAGAGATCACCTGTTACAGGTAAGTAACTGTGCTATCTCCAGGAACAAGCAGGAATGAGTCTTCACATATGGGGACTCCCTAGCTGTAGATGCCAAGGAGAAACCCCAGGTTGTGTGTCCTTGAAAAGGACTCTACCTCCTCCCATGGATCTCTGGCATCCGACCAGGGTAGGTGGGTAGGAGTTGATTAAGAATGGAACAGGTGTCTGAGAACAGCCTGACCAAACGAGGCATCCCGGCGGGAGTCCTTGTCCAAACAGTAATGGGCTGTGAAGGTATGAACCGAGGCCCAGATGGCTGCTCGACAGATTTGGTCGATGGACACAGAGTTTAGATGAGCCATTGAGGGTGCCATGGCTCTCACATTGTGAGCTGTGACATGGCCCTCCAGAGAAATGTTCCTACTCTGGTAGGCGAAAGAAATACACTGAGCAATCCAGTTGGACAGTGTTCTCTTAGAGACTGGAAGTCCTAAATGAGAAGGATCAAAAGCAACAAGGAGTTGAGAAGACTTTCTATGTTGCTGTGTTCTTTGTATGTAAAAAGCGAGAGCTCTCTTACAATCCAAGGTATGAAGATTCCTTTCTGCACTTGATGCATGAGGTCCTGGAAAAAAGACAGGTAAATAATACCTCTTGGTTCAGATGAAAAGGCGAGACCTCTTTAGGCATAAAGTGTGGATTGGTTCTGAGGACTATCTTATCATGATGGAACGTTGTATAAGGTGGATTAGCCACCAAAGCTTGCAACTCACTGATGCGGCATGCTGAGGTGACTGCAATGAGAAAAACAACTTTCCAAGAAAAAAATTTCAAGGAGGTGGTGGCTAAAGGTTCAAAGGGTGGCTTCATAAGCTGGCCAAGAACCAGGTTTAAGTCCCATGCCAATGGAGGTGGTCTAATGGGAGGTTTAGTTAAAAGAAGGCCTCTCATGAATCTTGCTATAAGAGGATGAGAGGAAATAGGTTGTCCAATGAGAGGCTTGAGGGACGCTGCAATAGCACTCAAATGGACTCTTACTGAATTCGTTTTCAGACCTGCATGGGATAGATGCAGGAGATACTCTAGTAGAGAATTCAGAGGTATTGCAAGAGGGTTTAGACCCTTCCCTGAACACCAAATGGTAAATCTTTTCCATTTGAAAGCATAGGAACGTCTAGTAGAAGGCTTTCTAGAGACATGAATAACATCTCTGACTTGCTGAGAGAGATGAAAATCTTGAAGGTCTAGGCCCCTCAGCAACCAAGCCCTGAGATGGAGCGACTGGGGGTTTGGGTGCCACAACGTTCCCTCTTCCTGGGACAGAAGGTCTGGTGCAGAGCCCAAGTCTAGGGAAGGAGCTTGAGAGAGATGCAGAAGTAGAGGGTACCACACTTGGCGTGGCCAATGTGGTGCTATGAGGATCATGGTCCCTCGATCTCTCTGAAGCTTGAATAGTGTTTTGGGAATTAGAGGAATTGGTGGAAAGGCATAAAGGAAGTCTTGACCCCAGTGAAGGAGGAAGGCATCTTTGGCCTGAACTCCCTGACACGGAATTCTGGAACAGAACCGAGGAAGTTTGGCATTCCACGGACTTGCAAAGAGGTCTATGTCCGGGGTTCCCCAAATTCGAAAAATCCTGGCTACCTGGTCCATGTGGAGGGACCACTCGTGTGGAAGCAGAACTCGACTGAGTCTGTCCGCCCAAGAGTTTTGAACGCCTGGAAGATATACTGCCAGAAGATGGATGTGATGCTCTCTGGCGAAGGCCCACAGTCGCAAAGCTTCGTTGCAAAGCGACAGAGAGCCAGTCCCGCCCTGCTTGTTTACATAGAACATGGCTACTTGGTTGTCCATATGGATGAGGACTGTCCTGTAGCTGAGCAAGGAATGGAACACTCAGAGCTAAGAATATTGCTCTGAGTTCCAAGAGATTGATATGCAAAGAAGTCTCCTGTGGAGACCAGATGCCCTGGGTGCAGAGATCCTGCAGATGAGCTCCCCAACCCATTGGAGAAGCATCTGTTGTCAGAGTTGCTTGGGGTAGCGACTGCTGAAAAGGGGACCCCAACAACAGATTTGGAGGGGACTTCCACCACTGGAGAGACCAAAATAGGCGACTGGAGTTTGCTATTTTGTCTGACATGCAACCTGATGCCTGAGTCCATTGGGTGGACAAAGTCCATTGAGCTGCCCTCATGTGAAGGCGAGCATATGGAACCACATGCACAGTGGATGCCATGTGGCCTAAGAGTTGTAACATTTCTCGAGCAGTTAAATGGGACTTTAACTGCATCTGGGAGGCTAACTGCACCAAGCGTAGGCAACGAGCCTGAGGAAGATAGGCCCTTGCAGTTGTGGTATCCAGCAAGGCCCCTATAAACTCCAGAGACTGAGTAGGGGTGAGATGGGATTTTGGGATATTTATTACCAGTCCCAAATACTGAAGGACATGCATTGTGCAGGTTAGACAAATCTGGGCCTCTGACTGGGATGGAGCTCGAATGAGCCAGTCGTCCAGATATGGGAAAACGAATATTCCTAGAGTGCGTAGAAATGCAGCTACTACTAACATGCATTTCGTGAACACCCTTGGTGCAGAGGCCAGACCAAAAGGAAGCACCCTGTATTGGTAGTGCTTTCCTTGAAAAAGGAACCGAAGGAACCTTCTGTGTGTTGGATGGATGAGGACATGGGTGTACGCATCCTTGAGATCTAGAGAACAAAGCCAGTCCTGACTCTGAAGGAAGGAATGGCAGCAGAGTACTGAGAGAAATCATCTTGAATCTCTCTTTGAATAGAAACTTGTTCAATTCTCTGAGATCTAATATGGGTCTGTAGCCCCCTGTTTTCTTTGGAATAAGAAAATAAGGGGAGTAGAACCCTGAGCCCTGTTGAAGAAGAGGTACTTCTTCTATTGCCCCTTGGGCAAGAAGGGTGGCAATCTCCTGACCCAGAAGGTTGAGGAGAGATGATGGAGAATTGAACTGTTTCACCATGGTGTGGGGAGGAAGGTTTAAGAAATGAAGCTTGTACCCTTCCCTTATAATGGAGAGGGTCCATTGCTCTGCTGTGATTTGCTCCCATCTGGGAGCAAAGTAAGCTAACCTTCCTGGAATGGTGAGGGGCTCTGGTTCTTCCAGAGCTAGAAAGGCTAAGTTCTCTAGTTGCAAGTCAAAGGCCCTTAGGAGGATGAGGCTGCTGGGCCGTGGGAGGCCTGGCAGCCTTTGACTTGGCCTGTTTAGGTGGTTTCTGACGCTTTGCAGCAAAACGACCTGCAGAAGATGCCTGCTGACCATAAGCAGGATAATATCTTCCCTTTTTAGAAAAAGGTGTCTTTTTGAACAATCTTTTCTTAACAGGAGCAGAGGTAGACTATAAAAGTCGATCCAAAGCAGAGTTCTCAGCATCCATCTGAGTGGCCTTTGCTTGCCAATCCCTGCCAAAAAGGTTTTCACCTGTACAAGGAAGATTTCCCAGTTCAACTTGGACCCAGAGTTCCAAATCAGAGGCTTGTAACCAAGCAATTCTGCATGCACCTATGGCAATAGCCGAGGCTCTGCTTACACACTCAAAAGAGTCAAAGGCTGCACGGTTGGAAAATTTGGAAACATCTTGGGCATGTTTAAGCCAAGTGAGAAATTCCTGCCTTTTATCTTCTGAAATAAAAGGGGCTAAAGTCTGCAGATGATTTGTGACTTCTTTTAGAAACATCCCCATATAGAGACTATAGGAGTTGATTCTGGCAGCAAGCATATTAGCTTGGAAAACCCTTCGGCCAAAAGCATCAAGGGTCCTGCATTCACGTCCTGGAGGATTAAATGAGTGTCTCTTTGCACTCTTTATTATCCTCATGACAGACTATCACAATAGAGTGGTGAGGAAGCTGAGACTTATGAAAGCCAGGACAAGGAGGGACACGGTACATGGTGTCTAACCTACAAGAAGGAGGAGAGGTGGTAAAAGGAGTCTCCTACATGCTCAACATGAGATCATAGAGAATCTCATGAATAGGTAAGGTAGCTGCTTCTTTAGGAGCCTTAGGATATTGCAAAATATCTAATTGCTTGGCTCTAGGCTCTGATTCAGGGGCCACTGTAATGGAGAGGCCCCTAGCCACTTCCCTAATGATGTCTTGGAAAGACAAGTCTTCTGGAGGAGACATTCTTCGTTTTGGAGAAGCAGACTCCTGAGGAAGAAGTACCGGTGCCTCGACAGAAGCCTCCGACTCAGAGTCTTCGGAGGAATCGAAGTATCGCCTGTCTGGATGCTCCTGTAAAGCCCGATACGCGTACCGAGTGGGATCGACATCGGGAATAAGCGGTACCGGTTCGGTACTGATGGGCATCATAGGACAGGGTACCGTTGCAGTCAACACCGAAGCCGATGTCGATGCAATCGGTACCACTATATATATATGGTCTTTATTTAGAGTGTGAAATAGCTAATTATATAAAGTACACTCCACCAATTAACCGCTCCACATTTAACCGCTCATATCAAACTTCCGTATGAACAATAGATAACTTTAATACAGCCTTGTCTTCCCCGAAGGTCTCAGACTTAACACTGAGCATAATGATTAAGCTCATGTGTTATAATAGCATCAATGACCTTCTTTAACTCACCAATAAAGGGGCTACTTTGGCTTCTACTTATTAAAAATGAAAGAAAGTTGCTTATCTGTATCTCGTAATTGTTGATATATTCTAGTCCCCTGTATATTAATCTTTAAAAAAAACTTCATTGATTTTGAAAGAAGCCCAACGCCGTCATGAAGCTTTGCTCTCGCGTTTCACAAAATTGCTTCATCAGGGGTTTGCGCTTGACAACTGGGACAGAACGTGATACAAGCTGGTAAGCTTCGTGTTGTTCACAAAATGAAAAAGTTATCTAGAATAAATATAAAAGAACCCATTTCAGTAATGTGAGATATGGCTCCCCACCAATGCTGCCTAATCTTGTTTGTTATCGCTATATCCCAGTTTACTAACCTTACAATTTTGATTAACAATCAAAAAGTGCTGCCCACGTTCCTGGATGAGAAGACAATTCCTCTGCTTCAGAATCTAACAGCTGAGAACGCCGCGCATGCGGACTTACACTAAGGTACAACCTTTAAAGGCAAAATGGGGCCCTCCTATCAGATGTTACCACGTCACAATGAACTTCTCCGAATTTGATCATCCAAGGAAACTACATTAGGACTCATCAATATGATCTAAAGCATATTACAGAAATCTTTTCATATCACTGCAGATCGATAATATGGTACATTCATTTCAAACAAGCTCTCCAATCGATGCAACCATTAAGACCCCCTGGGATCACTGATCCAAGAGTGTATATCCATCGTTGTTCACGGGCCAAGAGCCATTGATCTGTTGATTTACCCATTGGACAAGGGGTCAAAAGGAGATAGAGCAGCTTTTAAACTAGATATTAGGGGAAAGCCGACAGTCGCCCAAGAACAGATGGTTCGGAAGAATGTATCCTTGAAGGATACTACCAAAAGCAGAGAGGTTCCACAAAAGAGTAAAGTAGCCCAAATGCCCTCAAGTATGGAGCAGACAGAGCTTAAAAATCCCAATTTACCCATGTCTACCAATAGTCAAACTAACATGAATAAAATACATTCTCTAAAATACTTGTATGCAAATGCTAGAAGTCTAAAGAATAAGATGGGAGAGTTAGAATATATAGCACTAAATGAAAGGTTAGATATGGGGGGCGGAGCCTGATGTCCAGCGGGTAGGACGCTTTGCGTTGAAGCTCCCGAGAGGCCTACTTAGAATCCTGACTTAATACCTACACAAATTTACTATTTCGCTCCGAGCTGACCGGGGCACATCGGGGGGAATGGCAGCCCATAAACCAGCGCGCTTGGACTTCGGGTCTCCTTCTTCTTCTCACGGAAAACGCTCCAAAACAGAGGTGTCCTCCCCACAGAAGATGGTTCCATTTCGTGAAAACCCCGAGATGCACCTGGAGATTTTGGAAGAAATACGCGGCGTAAAGGAATTGGTGCAGTCCAATGGAGAAGCGCTTCGAGCCATGCGAGAAGACTTTGGAGTGCTCCAAGACCGACTTGAAAGTCTTTCATTACGGCAGGACAACATGGCGGGGGTCCTCGACTCGCACGAGGTGCGCTTGGGCAAACTGGACGAGGCTGAGCGTCAGATACAGAATCTTCAAAAGGAGTTAGAAGATAGCAATAATCGAGCCCGTCGCAACAATGTGAGGCTCCTCGGAGTGCCGGAGGGGGTGGAAGCAGGAGATATAAGAGAATTCTTGCTCAAAACTCTTCCCTCCTTGCTGAAGATCACCTTTCATAAAGAACTGGAAATCGATCGTGCACACCGTGTTCCTGCTCACATGGCGCTCAACCGCACGACCCCCCGGCCTATTGTCTTTAGCTTGCTACGATATCAACAAGTGGAACAAATTTTACATGCTGCCCGAGCGAATCATCATTTGGAATTTGAAGGTCGTAAGGTCTCCTTCTTTCCTGATTTGGCAAAGCCTACCGTTGACCGTCGGAAGAAACTCCTTGCTTTTCGCCCTCGACTTCAACAGCTACAGGCTCGCTTTGGCCTGTTGTATCCAGCGAAGCTCCGAGTGACTCTCCATAACCAAACCAGGACGTTCGAAGATCCTGATCTACTATCAACATTTTTAGACTCCAAAGAAGCAGAGCAGATGCGCTAATCCCAAAGTTTGGACTCTTATTTGCCGGCTCTATCCGCCATTTTGAAGGGCCCGATGTGGCGGTCATAGCCAAGCACAGAAATAGCCTGGACTTTCTTTCTTTCTCTATATGACTTTTGTTTTTTGGTCTCCTATCCCTTCATGTGTGCCTCGGTCGGATTCGGAGCACGCACAGTCCTACAGGTTATGTGTTTTTTCAATTTTGGCCTTCTCTGGGGTTTCTCCCCGCAGACACATGGTCGCCAGTAATTTTGGGGTTTTGCTTCTCCTCTACCGTACTGCGGTTTTCTTTGTTAATGTGGGGCGCTTCATTGTATTATATTAGTTTATTTTTCCTATGTCATGTGTACAGCCAGATACAGTCAGTTTGAGGGACACAGTGAAATTATGTGTGCTATCATGCTCAGAATTTTTAACTTTTCTGTATGGCCTTATGTAAAATCTTATCATTCACCGTCAACGGCATTAATGGTCCACTCAACGGACAGAAAATCCTTAGCTATCTTAGCCATGAGCATGTTGATTTAGTGTTTCTTCAGGAAACGCATTTAAACTCTGCTGAAACACTGAAACTTAATGCTAAGCCTCACATGGTAGCTGCCTATTCTCCCACCGTTTTCAAATGGTACGGGATAGCCACTTTGGTTAAGAAGTCTTAGCACGCTACTGTACCTGATATTAGCGCTGACAAGAAGGGTAGATGGGCCCGTGTACACCTTGAGGTTGGAGATAGTTAATTCACGTGTATTTGCATTATGCCCCGAATGTGGACAACCCTGCTTACTATGCAAGTATTGCGCAGTTGGCCTCGGCCTCTGCCAATGCTCCATTAATACTTGGTGGCGATTTACTCAAGTGTTCCCTCAATCTTTTCTTCTCAAACAAGGTGCTCGTTGGTTGGAAGAGCCAGTACCGAGCAGACCTGTGTGGCTAGATACAGAAGCGGGCCTTCGCGAACCGATTCCTCTTACCTTTCTCCCTGGTATGACTCTCCCATCAGACTCCCACTATCCACCAATGCTTTTAGACACTTTAGGTGCCTTTACTACTCTTATGCAATCTTTAGACTCCCGACTCTGGTCAGTGCAACTTCAGCATCGCCTTTGATCCACTAGAGTACTCCCGCCATCGGCATTCTCTATATAAGGTTGATTGGAGACTTTCCGACCTCTCGGTAATTCACCGGGTGTAGCATCCAATTTTACTAAACCTTCTGTAATGCTATACCTAGAGATACCCCTATAGCGCAGAAAGTATGGGAGAGAGAATTGCATGTGACTTTGATCTCGGAGCAATAGAGCCTTATCAGGAGTAGAGGGACACGGGTTCCCGATCCGCTTCACTCATTCAGACCCTCTCCTTTCTAGCCCACCGGTGTTTTTACACTTCTCACAGATTAGACAAATGGAACACTACTCAGGGCAATGGTTGCTGGACACGTCCTGCGGCCATTGGTTCATTGCCTCATGTTATGCATGAATATCCCGCACTACAGTATTACTGGCGTCGGGTCTGGGGTCGTATTTAGTCTATCTCGCACTCTCAGGAGCCCCTTTCTTGGAGGATAGTGGGACTTCGCCCAGTTGCGGGGATCCCCTCTCTCCCAAAAATGGCTTATCTCCTTACGAACTTTATGCTTAGCATTGCTATTTCCCTAATTAAGTATTTCCCTAATTAAGTAATACTGGAATCTTAGCTCCCATTTGAGCCCCAATGACTGGTGGACTCATGCCTGTCTTTACAGTAAATATGAACAAATACCTCGTCTGTTCGCTTTCTCCGTTCAGACTCCTTCTCATTGGTCTCAATGGAAGCTGCTCAATGACTATGTACATTTTGCTAAATGCTCTCATTTGACTGTCTGACTTTGTATATATCTTTGTCTCATGATCATGCTGTATTGTAGATACTCTTTTGATTGTTTGATGTATAATCACTGTTAATTGGAAGCGCTCACATGCTGATATAATCGGGTAGAGAAGAAGCATCGGGGTGGGGGGTAATGGGTTTACTTTTCCTTATTGTATGCTTGTTTTGTCTTTTTTGGTGTGTTGTTTCTTTTGTTTGTTGCAAAATGAAAATAAAAGTTTAAAAAAAAAAAGAAAGGTTAGATATGACTGGAATATCAGAGACATGGTGGAAGGAGGACAACCAGTGGGACACTGATACCTGGGTACAAACTATATCGTAATGATAGAGCTGAAAAAATTGGTGGAGGGATTGCGCTCTATGTTAGAGAGGGCATTGACTCAGAAAGGATTAAAGTTTTGCAGGAAACAAAATCTGCTGTAGAATCTATATGGATTGAAATTCCATATAAAAGGGGGAAGGCAATGGTAGTGGGGGTGTACTATCGAGCGCCTGGCCAGAATGACCAAATGGATGATGAAATGCTCAAAGAAATCAAGGCAGCTAACAAAAGTTACAGCGCAGTAATAATAATGGGTGATTTCAATTACCCCGGTATCGACTGGGTCAGTGTCACATCAGGACATGCTAGGGAGATAAAGTTCCTAGATGAAATAAATGACTGCTTCTTGGAGCAGCTGGTTCATGAAACGACCAAAGGGGAAGCCATATTAGACCTAGTCCTTAGTGGAACACCAGATCTAGTGCAAGAGATAAGGGTGTTGGGGCCACTTGGCAATAGTGATCATAGCATGATCGCCTTTGATTTAATTAGTGGAGGGGGGATAGTAAGGAAATCCACAGTACTACCTTTTAACTTTCGAAAGGGAGACTATGATAAAATGAGGAAAACAGTTAAGAAAAAACTAAAAGGAGCAGTTGCAAAGGTTAAAGACGTACATCAAGCTTGGGTGTTGAAAAATACTATCTTGGAAGCCCAGACCAGCTGTATTCCACGCTTTAAGAAAAGTGGAAGGAAGTCCAAAAAACTGCCAGCATCGTTTAAAGGTGAGGTCAGAGAGGCTGTTGCCAAAAAAGCATCTTTCAGGAAATGGAAAAAAGAGCCAAACGACGAAACCTGGAAACAGCACAAGCACTGGCAGGTCAAATGCAAGGCATTGATAAGGCAGGCAAAGAGAATTTGAGAAGAAGCTTGCTGCGGAAGCAAAAACGTGAAATAAAGACCTTTCATGTACCCATATGTGAGGACTAATTCCTGCTGTTCCCAGAGATCACCTGCTACAGGTAAGTAACTGTGCTTTCCTTCAATTCTTTCGCACCTTTAAATATCACTTCATTCATGGGTAACATCCCTACATCTTCCTCAGTAAAGACCGAAGCAAAGAATTCATTGTCTCTCCGCTATCGCCTTGTCGCCTCTTAGTGCTCCTTTAACCCCTTTATCATCTAATGGACCAACTGACTCTCTCAGGTTTTTTGCTACAAAAAGGAAAGCTTTTGGAAGCATCCCACAGCGCCTGCGCGCTGCCTTCCCGCCTTTCCTAACCAACTCTCCTCAGTTCTTCTTTTCCGCGGAGCCAGCAGGTCGTGTTCCTGTCACCGCTGAAGAAGTTCTTTATTTTAATTTAATTTATTTCTTTGGTCGCGTGTCTGCCTTCCCCGACGCCGGACCGGTACCGCCGGTCTTTTCTTTTCTTTCTTTCTAAAAAAAAATATATATATATATTTTTTCCCCTCACTTGGTGTATTTTTCTTCTTAGGCCTCCAGGCCCAAAAGAAATTTTTCCCTCATGGAAAAACCAGCCTCCGGGTTCAAAAAATGCACTAAGTGTAGCGGTACAATTTCTGTTACAGATACCCATGAATGGTGTCTTAAATGTTTGGGTCCTGAACACTCCATTCCGGATTGCCCAGCCTGTTCTTTAATGTCTAAACGAGGGTTACAGAACCGAGAAGCCAAGCTCCATGTGCTGTTTCCCACGGATGCACCGGTAATGGCATCGACATCTTCCAGGTCTTCCTCTCCCGATGGGTCTCAGGTAACCAAACATAATCCTAGCAGGTCCTTGAAGGGCAAATCTCCCTCCAAGCATCGAGATGCCTCCGGGCTTGCCCTCGAGGATCTTGCCCCAGCCAAACAACCCCGGCGGGAAGCTCCAGCTTCCAAAGCTCCTCCTATGGGGTTACAGGTTGACATCGATGGCACGGCCTCGACCGATCACCTGTTAAGACAGCTCTGGGGTACCGGCACAATCCCCCGGTACCGACATCCAGACAGTCGTGGCGTTCATGGATCACACTGTTCAATCCATGCAGCTGGCTATAATGGCTTTTATTAATGCTGCGACGCCGACGGTACCGCAACGGGTTCCTTTGTCGGTACCGGCACCGGTACCAGCACCGATACCGGTACCGACTGCATCGACATCGGCCAGGATACCGACTCAGGTTCCTTGTCCAGGGCTATTTCTCGGTACCGATCCGGTACCGGGGACGCCCGATGTCGCAGGCGAGGGAACGCTCCACAATTCCCAAAAAGGAAAGCTTTTGGAAGCATCCCACAGCGCCTGCGCGCTGCCTTCCCTAACCAACTCTCCTCAGTTCGAGTTTAAAGCTGAGACAGAGAGAGAGGAAAGGAAAGATAGAGAGAGATACAACTCCTAGGGGAGGTGGGAGGGTTGTGAGGACTAATTCCTGCTGTTCCCAGAGATCACCTGTTACAGGTAAGTAACTGTGCTATCTCCAGGAACAAGCAGGAATGAGTCCTCATATATGGGGACTCCCTAGCTAAGATGCCTGGGAGATCCCCAAGGGTATGAGACCCTGAAGGGTTCCTCATCTTCCTATGGATCTCAGGCATCCATTAAGGGAAGGAGGGCAGGAGTTGTTCAAGAATTGAACAGGTGTCTGAGGACAGCCTGACCAAACAAGGCATCCCGGCGGGAGTCCTTGTCCAAACAGTAATGGGTTGTGAAGGTATGAACGGAGGCCCAGGTGGCTGCTCGACAGATCTGGTCGATGGACACAGAATGAAGATGAGCCATAGAGGTGGCCATGGCCCTCACATTGTGAGCTGTGACATGGCCCTCCAGAGAAAGGTTCTTACTCTGGTAAGCAAAAGAAATACACTGAGCAATCCAATTGGACAGTGTTCTTTTACAGACTGGAAGTCCTAAATGAGAAGGATCAAAAGCAACAAAAAGCTGGGAAGACTTTCTATGTTGCTGTGTCCTGTGTAAGTAAAAAGCAAGAGCTCTTTTACAATCTAGAGTATGAAGGTTCCTCTCTGCACTGGATGCATGAGGAGCTGGAAAAAAGACAGGTAAATATACCTCTTGATTAAGATGAAAAGGTGAGACCACTTTAGGCATAAAGTGAGGATTTGTCCTAAGGACTACCTTATCATGATGGAACCTTGTATAAGGTGGATTAGCCACTAAGGCCTGCAGTTCACTGATGCGGCGAGCAGAAGTGACTGCAATAAGGAAAATAACCTTCCAGGAAGAAATTTCAAGGAGGTAGTGGCTAAGGGTTCAAAAGGTGGCTTCATAAGCTGACCAAGAACCAAGTTTAAGTCCCATGCCACCGGAGGAGGTCGAATGGGAGGTTTAGTTAAAGTTAGGCCTCTCATGAATCTTGCAATAAGAGGATGAGAGGAAATAGGTTGTCCATTGAGAGACTTAAGGGATGCTGCAAAAGCACTCAAATGGACCCTTACTGAATTCGTTTTAAGGCCTGCATTGGAGAGATGCAGGAGATATTCCAATAGAGAATTCACAGGAAGTGCCAGAGGGTCAAGACCCTTTTGAGCACACCAAATGGAAAATCTTTTCCACTTAAAAGCATAGGAACGCCTAGGTTTCCTGGAAGCATGGAGGATATCCTTCACTTGCTGAGAAAGATTGAAGTCTTGAAGGTCTAGGCCTTCAGTAACCAAGCTCTGAGGTGAAGGGACTTGGGATTTGGATGCCACAACGTCCCTTCCTCCTGGGACAGGTCTGGCGCAGCTCCCAAGTCCAGGGAGGGGGCTTGGGAGAGATGCAGAGGTAGAGGGTACCACACTTGGCGTGGCCAGCGTGGAGCTATGAGGATCATGGATCCTTGATCCCTCTGAAGCTTGAACAGTCTTCGGAATCAAAGGAATGGGTGGAAAGGCATACAGGAAGCACTGACCCCAATGAAGGAGGAAAGCATCCTTGGCCTGAGCTCCCTTGACACGGAATTCTGGAACAGAACCAGGGAAGTTTGGCATTCCACGGACTTGCAAAGAGGTCTATGTCTGGGGTTCCCCATTCCTGGAAGATTCTGAGTACCTGATCCATGTGCAGGGACCATTTGTGTGGAAGCAGAACTCGACTGAGTCTGTCTGCCCAAGTGTTTTGGATTCCTGGGAGGTATACTGCCAGGAGATGGATTTGATACTCTCTGGCGAAGGTCCATAATCTTAGAGCTTCGTTGCAAAGCGACAGAGAGCCAGTTCCTCCTTGCTTGTTTATGTAAAACATGGCTACTTGATTGTCTGTATGAATGAGGACTGTCTTGTAGCTGAGGAGGGTATGAAAGACCTTGAGAGCTAGGAACACTGCTCGAAGTTCCAAGTGGTTGATATGAAGAGAGGTCTCCTGTGGGGACCAAGTGCCTTGGGTGGAGAGGTCTTGTAGATGAGCTCCCCAACCTGTTTGGGAGGCATCTGTTGTGAGGGTTGCTTGGGGCAACAACTGTTGGAAGGGGGACCCCAGCAACAGATTTTGAGTGGACATCCACCATTGGAGAGACCAAAGGAGACGTTTGGAGGTTGCTATTTGGTCTGAGAGAGCTCCTGAAGCTTGAGTCCACTGGTTGGACAAAGTCCATTGAGCTGTTCTCATGTGTAGGCGAGCATAGGGTACCACATGTACTGTGGAAGCCATATGGCCTAGCAGCTGTAGCATCTCCCTGGCAGTTAAGTGGCTCTTTGACTGAATCTGGGAGGCTAACTGCACTTGACGTTGACAACGGGCCTGAGGGAGGTAGGCCCTTGCAGAAGTGGTGTCCAACCAGGCCCCTATGAATTCCAGGGACTGAGTAGGGGTGAGCTGGGACTTTGGGAGGTTTACCACAAGTCCCAGGTATTATAGAATGCGCCTGGTGCGGTTCAGGGAGATATGAGCCTCCGACTGGGTTGGAGCTCGGATAAGCCAGTCGTCCAGATATGGGAAGACAAAGATTCCCAGAGTGCGTAGAAATGCAGCAACTATTGCCATGCATTTGGTGAATACTCTTGGAGCAGAGGCCAGACCGAAAGGAAGGACTCTGTATTGGTAATGTTTTCCCTGGAACAGAAAACGTAGGAATTTTCTGTGAGATGGATGGATGAGGACATGAGTGTACGCATCCTTGAGATCTAGAGAACAAAGCCAATCCTGACTCTGCAGGTATGGAAGGAGAGTGCCTAGAGAAAGCATCTTGAACTTCTCCTTGCATAGGAATTTGTTCAATTCTCTGAGATCTAGAATGGGTCTATCCCCGTTTTCTTTGGAATGAGAAAATAGGGGGAGTAAAACCCTGACCCCTGTTGAAGAAGAGGAACCTCTTCTATGGCCCTCTGGGCCAGAAGGGTAGTCACCTCCTGATCCAGAAGGTCGAGGAGAGATGTGGGAGAATTGAAATGTCTCACCATGGTGTAGGGAGGAAGGTTTGAGAAATGAAGTTTGTAGCCCTCTCTTATGATGGAGAGGGTCCACAGCTCTGATGTGATTTGCTCCCATCTGGGAGCAAAATGAGCTAACCTTCCTGGAATGGTGAGAGGTTCTGGCTGTTGTAGAGCCAGAAAGGTTAAGTTCTCTAGTATCAAGTCAAAAACCCTGAGGAGGGTGGGACTGCTGAGTTGCAGCAGCCCCTGTAGACTTAGGCCTGGCCTGCTTAGGTTGCTGACGCTTAGCGGTAAAGCGACCTGTAGAAGATTGTTGGCCAGAAGTGGAAGGAAACCTGCCCTTTTTGAAAAAAGACTTCTTAAAAGTCTTTTTCTTGGCAGGAATGGAGGTAGACCTTGAAAGTCTATCCAGAGCAGAATTCTCTGCATCCATTTGAGTGGCTTTTATTTGCCACTCTTTGCCAAAGAGATTTTCACCTGTACAGGGCAGATTTCCTAAGCCATCTTGAACCCAGGGTTCTAGATCAGAAGCCTGGAGCCAAGCAATTCTGCGAGCAGCTATGGCAATGCCTAAGGCTCTGCTGGCACCTTCAAAGGAGTCAAAGGCTGCCCTGTTGGAAAACTTTGAAATGTCTTGAGTATGCTTAAGCCAAAGGAGGAACTCATCCCTTCTATCCTCTGGAATAAAAGGGAGATAGGTGTGCAGTTTTTGTGCAACTTCCTTTAGAAACATACCCATATAAAGGCTATATGAGTTGATTCTGGCAATAAGCATGCTGGCTTGGAAGATTTTCCTACCAAAAGCATCCAAGGTCCTGCATTCTCTTCCTGGAGGAGCAGAAGAGTGTCTTTTGGTACTCCTTATCCTTTTCATAGCTGACTGCACCACAATGGAGTGGTGAGGAAGCTGAGTTTTCTGAAATCCAGGACAAGGAGGGACACGGTACATAGTGTCCAATCTGCGAGAATGAGGAGAAAGGATGAGAGGAGTCTCCCATAAGTCAATCATATGTTCATGAAGAATTTCATGAATTGGCAAGGTGACTGCCTCTCTGGGAGCCTTAGAGTATCCTAAAATATCTAATTGTTTTGCTCTAGGCTCTGCTTCAGAGGTTACTGAAATAGAGAGTCCTTTAGCTACTTCTATTATGAAGTCTTGAAAGGACAAATCCTCTGGAGGAGACATTCTCCTTTTTGGAGAAGCAGGCTCCTCAGGAAGGGTAATGGATACTTCAGGAGACTCATCTGATGAATCAGAGGAATCGAAGTATTGTCTGTCCCCTTCCAACGATCGATACGCGTATCGATCGGTACCAACATCGGGCGTCCCCGGTACCGGATCGGTACCGAGAAATAGCCCTGGACAAGGAACCTGAGTCGGTATCCTGGCCGATGTCGATGCAGTCGGTACCGGTATCGTGCTGGTACCGGTGCCGGTACCGTCGGCGTCGCAGCATTAATAAAAGCCATTATAGCCAGCTGCATGGATTGAACAGTGTGATCCATGGACGCCACGTCTGCCTGGATGTCGGTACCGGGGGATTGTGCCGGTACCCCAGAGAAGTCTAACAGGTGATCGGTCGAGGCCATGCCATCGATGTCAACCTGTAACCCCATAGGAGGAGCTTTGGAAGCCGGAGCTTCCCGCCGGGGTTGTTTGGCTGGGGCAGGATCCTCGAGGGCAAGCCCGGAGGCATCTCGATGCTTGGAGGGAGATTTGCCCTTCAAGGACCTGCTAGGATTATGTTTGGCTACCTGAGACCCATCGGGAGAGGAAGACCTGGAAGATGTCGATGCCATTGCTGGTGCATCCCTGGGAAACAGCACATGGAGCTTGGCTGCTCGGTTCTGTAACCCTCGTTTAGACATTAAAGAACAGGCTGGGCAATCCGGAATGGAGTGTTCAGGACCCAAACATTTAAGACACCATTCATGGGTATCTGTAACAAATTGTACCGCTACACTTAGGGCATTTTTTGAACCCGGAGGCTGGTTTTTCCATGAGGGAAAAGTTTCTTTTGGGCCTGGAGGCCTAAGAAGAAAAATACACCAAGTGAGGGGAAAAAATATATATATATATATATTTTTTTTTTTTAGAAAGAAAGAAAAGAAAAGACCGGCGGTACCGGTCCGGCATCGGGGAAGGCAGACACGAGACCAAAGAAATAAATTAAAATAAAGAACTTCTTCAGCAGTGACAGGAACACGACCTGCTGGTTCCGCGGAAAAGAAGAACTGAGGAGAGTTGGTTAGGAAAGGCGGGAAGGCAGCGCGCAGGCGCTGTGGGATGCTCCCAAAAGCTTTCCTTTTTGGGAAGCTGGGGAGCGTTCCCGCGCAGGCTCCGTTGGTACCGACGTACCCATATGTGAGGACTCATTCCTGCTTGTTCCTGGAGATAGCGTAGTTA
The DNA here is from genome assembly GCA_033557465.1 of Ichthyophis bannanicus. Lineage (NCBI taxonomy): Eukaryota > Metazoa > Chordata > Amphibia > Gymnophiona > Ichthyophiidae > Ichthyophis > Ichthyophis bannanicus. The sequence goes on along the minus strand of CM066032.1, from coordinate 302,634,347 downwards.
CTCACCTGTAACAGGTGTTCTCCAGGAGCAGCAGGAATCAGTCCTCACACCTCCCTGACGAAGTCCGAGAACCGGGCATCCTCCGGAGGGGACTGTTTCAGAGGTTCGGACTCAGGTGAGTCCGAGGGGACACACCGAGTCCGAAAGGAATCAGGTGACTCCTCCTCTTCAGACTCCCAGGCCGACTCCGAGGAGGAATCGGTGGGGTCGGCTCGGGCAGGCGGAGGCGTCGGCGGCGACGACCTCGGTCCCGAACGGGAGGCCGAGGGTGACCTCGACCGAGGATCGACTCGAGTTCGCATGGACTCGAGGATCGGCTCGGTCTCCGGGGTCGACTTAGACGTCGACGTCCTGGCGGTCGGGGCAGCGGCGCCAGCGAGGCTAGCGATCAGTGCCCGCTGCTGGTCCATGAAGGCAGATAGTCTGCTCTCCAAGGCCGTCAACCTGAGTCCGACCTCAGGTGACCCAGCAGCCCCCGACTCGGGCCCCGACGGCATCGGGCCCGACGTCGGACCTCTCGGAGGCGAGTCCAGAAGGACTACAGGACTTACCCGAGCAGGCAACTCCGACTCCAGGCGAGGTCGCTTCGGGAGGTGCTCCTTCTCCAAAGACCCGGGACAGCTGTCGGGGCTATGCGACTTGGCCCTCGCGGAGCCAGGAGCGTCCACCGACGCCGCCCTCGCGGGTTTTGTCTTCCGTCGATGGTCTCCGGAGGGAGAACCCTTGTCGGAGGAGCTTCGGCGATGGTCAGAGCTGGAGCCTCTGGATGCCGAGGCCTCCGACGAGGTCCGGGTACGGCTTGGGTCAGCGAAGATTCTATCCCGCTGATGCCGCCGACTCCTCAACGCTTTGGAGGACATTTTGCCACAGGCTCCACAGATCATTTCTTCATGATCCGGGCCTAGGCAGCGGAGGCAATTATCGTGTGTGTCAGTGAGTGACATATTTCTGTCACACTGACCACACCGCTTGAAACCACTGGCAGCCATCGGGGGAAAAAGGGCCCCTGCAAGGTCAAAGGACCGGGCTGCCAGCAAAAAACCGAAAACGAAACTGACCAAAAATCAGAAAAACCGAAAAATAAGAGAAGGACTCGCAACGGCGTCGCGAGTCCGGGCAGGAAAACGACCGGCGTCGAACCGAAGTGAAAAAAGAGAAAAACTCACGAAAATCAACTTTTTTAGCGGGGACACGACGGGTACGTCTGTAGGGCTCCGCGGAAAAAAGACGACTGGCTATGATGGCACCCTTGGGCGGGAAGGCGACCGCGCATGCGCGCTGCAATTCCCAAAGGCTTTCTTTGAAAGCTGTGGAAAATTGCTCCGCGAGGGCTCCGTCGGCGCCGACGTCACCCATATGTGAGGACTGACTTCCTGCTTGGTCCTGGAGAAATATCGATACATCGGGAAGATGTCCTACAACTATTAGATAAACTGAAGAGTAGCAAATCACCTGGGCCGGATGGTATACATCTAAGGGTGTTGAAAGAACTGAAATATGAGATTGCAGACCTGCTATCAGTAATCTGTGAACTATCATTAAAATCATCTCTAATACCTGAAGATTGGAGGATCGCCAATGTAACACCAATTTTTAAAAAGGGTTCCAGGGGTGATCAGGGAAACTACAGACCGGTGAGCCTGACGTCAGTACCAGGAAAAATGGTAGAAACCATCATAAAGAATAAAATTACTCAGCATGTAGATAGTCACAACCTAATGGGAGACAGCCAACATGGCTTTAGACAAGGAAGATCTTGTCTTACTAATTGGTTATGTTTTTTTGAAGGAGTGAATAAACAGGTGGACAAAGGTGAGTCGGTTGATATTGTGTATCTGGACTTTCAGAAAGCCTTTGACAAGGTCCCTCAGAGACTTTTGGCAAAACTAAAGAGTCATGGGATAGGAGGCAGTGTACTATTGTGGATCAGGAACTGGTTAAAAGATAGAAAGCAGAGGGTAGGGCTAAATGGCCAATTTTCCCAATGGAGAAAGGTGAATAGTGGTGTACCCCAGGGATCTGTGCTGGGTCCGCTGCTTTTTGACATTCATAAATGACCTGGAAAGTGGAATAACGAGAGGTGATCAAATTTGCAGATGACACAAAACTATTTAAAGTTGTTAAAACCCAAGAGGATTGTGAAAAATTGCAAGAGGATCTTGATAAATTGGAAGACTGGGCATCAAAATGGCAGATGAAATTTAATGTGGACAAGTGCAAGGTTACGTACCTAGGGAAGAACAACCCAAACTATGGTTACACGATGCAAGGTTCCACATTAGGAAGAAAGAAAAAGATTTAGTCGTCACTGTGGATACCATGTTAAAACCCTCGGCCCAGTGTGCAGCGGCATCCAAGAGAGCAAAGAGAATGCTAGGTATGATAAGGAAAGGAATGGAAAATAAAACAAAAGATATTATAATGCCTCTGTATCGTTCCATGGTGAGACCGCACCTTGAATATTGTGTGCAATTCTGGTCGCCGTATCTTAAAAAGGATATAGCGATTTTAGAAAAGGTTCAGAGAAGAGCCACCAAAATGGTAAAGGGGATGGAAGGATACTCCTATGAAGAAAGGCTAAAAAGGTTAGGGCTCTTTAACCTGGAAAAGAGACAGCTGAGGGGAGATATGATAGAAGTCTATAAATTAATGAACGGAGTGGAACGGGTAAACGTAGATCGATTGTTTACGTTATCAGAATATAGAAAGACTAGGTGACATGCAATGAAGCTACAGGGTAAACTATTTAAGACTAATAAAAGAAAATATTTTTTCACTCAACGTGTAATCAAACTCTGGAATTTGTTACCGGAGGATGTAGTAAAGGCTGTTAGTGTAGCTGGGTTTAAAAAAGGTTTGGACAAGTTCCTGGAGGAAAGGTCCATAAACCATTATTATGAAGTGACCGAAGATATCAATGCTTGACCCAGTACAAGCATTGTGGAACTTGTGTCTCTTGGGGAAACTGCTAGGTACATATGACCTAGATTGGCCACTGTTGGAAACAGAATACTGGGCTTGATGGACCTTGGTCTGACCCAGTATGGCCTTATGTTCGAGGACCGGCTAGATTTATGTTTGGTTACCTGAGATCCATGGGAGGAAGAAGCAGCCCTGGAAGACGTCGATGCCACCGAGGCTGCATCAGAGGGAAACAGGGTACTGAGTTTGGCTGCTCAGTTCTGCCGACCTCTTTTAGGCATCATGGTACAGGACACACAATCCGTGATGGAATGGTCAGGACCCAAACATTTTAGACACCAATCATGGGTGTCGGTGACAGAAATAGTACCGCCACATTTTGTGCACCTTGTCAACTGTTTCAACGCAATTACCAACTGGCTAAGTACCCAAAATCTCCACATCAATTTCAAGAAAACAGAGGTACTCTTCATATCAAGAAACAAAAGCTTCTCCCCTCCTCCCAGCCTAAGAGATGCGGAGCTTCCAAGCCGTAAAGCCATACGTTATCTCGGCATCACGCTGGACCAGCACCTCGACTTCAAGGAACATATAAAAAACACTACCAGATCCATTTACTACAAAATTAAAACACTAAGACATCTCAAACCTATGCTACCTGCTGACGACTTCCGAACCATCTTTCAGGCCCTCATACTACCTCATCTAGATTACGCAAACTTAATTTTGTATGGCTTACCAAAAAACACCCTCAATCCTCTACAACAAGCCATGAACGCCGCCGCCCATGTCCTCTGCGGTCTATCTAGATCCGACCATATCACACCAGTACTTAAGGATCTACACTGGTTACCGATATGCTCCAGGCTAACATATAAGATTCTGCTAATAACTTTCAAGATTATTAACATCGCTCCCAACTCTCTCAAGGATCTTATCACTCCTACCCCAAAAACCAGATCTAGAAGAACATAAGAACATAAGATATGCCATACTGGGTCAGACCAAGGTCCATCAAGCCCAGTATCCTGTTTCAAACAGTGGCCAATCTAAGTTATAGGGAGGAGTAGCCTAGTGGTTGGGGCAAGGTACTTCAGGCCGTAAGGTCGGGGGTTCAAATCCCACTAGAGGACAGTAACCTTGGGCCGGAAGGGCTGGGGTTTCTAGTCCCACAGATGCTCCTTGTGGTCTTGGGCAAGCCACTTAACCCTCCATTGCCCATGTTCCCTGTAAGTATTAGTGTATGTGTCTCATATCCCCGTGTGTTAAATGTATCTCCCAATTGTGTTGTGACCGCTTTGATTGAAGGATAAGGCGGTATACAAAACTGTCTAAATAAAGTCATACGTACCTAGCAGTTTCCCCAAAAGACACAGGTTCCACAATGCTTGTACTGGATCAAGCATTGATATCCTGGGTCCCTTCTTAATAATGGTTTATGGACCTTTCCTCCAGGAACTTGTCCAAATCTTTTTTAAACCCAGCTACACTAACAGCCTTTACTACATCCTCCGGTAACAAATTCCAGAGTTTGATTACACGTTGAGTGAAAAAATATTTTCTTTTATTAGTCTTAAATAGTTTACCCATCAGATAACACACTAGCGATCCCCAAAGACTCCATAAGGTGTTCACTATCAACCAGTAGAAGAACATTCGCCCACTACGCTCCAAAATGTTGGAACGACCTGCCTCCTGATATCAGAGCAATCCGAGACCTGCTACAATTCCGGAAAGCAATAAAGTACCATCTCTTTCTTCTCCACTTCTCTCAAGCTACCCCCCTACCACCAAGAAACCATCCCCTATCCCCCACTAAATCCCTCCACACAACATAACGCTCAAATCCCAAGCTTCTGCCCCATCCTGGAAGCATCTTACATTCTCTCATACCAACAATTCAATTCATCTTACATTCTCTCATACCAACAATTAGCGAATATGACACACCAGCATGTATATAGTTTATTATATTCCAATTCGTTTGGATTTATGTTATTCTGAAAATTCCCCAGGTTCCCCAAGTTCTATTCCCTGTTTGAATGTAAACCCAATCAGTCTTCGCTGATCTGAGTATTCTTTGTTATATGTAAACCGCGCTGATAAAAATAGTGCGGTATATAAGAGCTGTTAAATAAATAAATAAATAAAATAAATTTTGAACCCGGAAGCGGGCTTCTCCATGAGGAGAAAAATGTTCAGGCCTAAGGCCCAAACTGAAAATGCACAGTTGAAGAAAGTAAAGTTTTGGGTTTTTTTTAAAGAAAGAAAAGAAAAGACTGGCGGTACCGGACTGACGTCGAAGAAGGCAGACGCGACACAGAAAAATAAAGAAAAAAATAAAGAACATCTTCTGCGGTGACAGGAACACGACCTGCTGGCTCCGCGGAAAAGAAGAACTGGAGAGAGGCGGTTGGGAAAGGTGGGAAGGCAGCGCGCAGGCGCTGTGGGATGCTCCCAAAAGCTTTCTTTCTGGACGCTGGGGAGCGTTCCCGCGCAGGCTCTGTCGGTACCGACGATACCCATATGTGAAGACTCATTCCTGCTTGTTCCTGGAGATGCTATCTTATCTGGTTTATAGCTGGGAGCCCATGTCCATTGCTGGCCCCTACACTACTTGATTCCCATGTCCTACTCGATATACCCTGTTCGCCCATTCCTCTCTTCCTCAGCTTTGACCACTCTTCTCCTTTCTCTTTTCATGTCTCAGATCGACTATTGCAATGTGTTTTTTGCAGGCCTCCCCCAGTACCAACTTCACTGCCTTCAACACATACAGAACACAGCCGCATGGATTCTCGTCCAAGCTTCTCACATCAACCACATCACTCACCTTTTTATACTTCACTGGCTCCCTTGTAGGGCTAGTACCTGTTCAGAAACTAATGCCTGAACCAATAGCATGGCTTCCTGTTACAAGATGGGGTCTGCTCTGAACCAAAGCCTGAACCATGGGGCCTGCTCTGAACCAAAGACTGAATTTAACAAGATGGATTCCTTTTTTGTTATAACTCTGCATTAAAACTTGCAGATCAAGCAATTCTGCAAGTTTATGTACTTCACAGCAGAAATATTATTCCAGCTGACTACGTGCAGAAGAACACTGCTGAGACCTTCAATATGCTACTGGTACTAGCATTCACAACAATGTATGGACTTGCACACCAGCAACTTTCACTCCATGGACCTTTGTTTGCAGAAGGACCACCTATTAGATGTTGCCGGATTTGCTGAAGATGACATACAGGATTTGAGACCAGCCAATCAACGGGCCGTCAAGATAAAGAATTATACACTGGACACAGAGTGACAGAAGACGGACAGAGCCCAGAAAACACCTGCAGCATTCTGGAACATGCACAGAGGCTGGCAGAACACCTGGGAACTTTAACTTCTGACACAGGCTGTTTCGCCTGCCTGTCTCTCTGGCTGGAAAATCAGATAGTGTCCAAGGGCAAAAATCTTGGGATGGAGTGAATCTCTCCCACAGACCTGTAGCTCGGTGTGACCATGCAGTTCATCTCAGCTGACGTTGGACCTCTGCCATACTTTGACTTCGTGCTGTGCCTGAGAGAATTTCTTGGACCCAGCAACAAGTGTTCTGGCAAGAGCTAAGGTACTGGTCTTTAAATCCCCCTCCCTTCCCCAAGGTTGGGGCTAGCTTAGACAAATAATGTACTGTATGTCTGAGTGCAGAGCGAATCAGTGACGTTGGTTCCTAAAACAGAGATTAGGTCTCTTGGTAATTGTAACAAAGGGCTGCATAACATACTACCTCAGAAAACTAATTTATGCTAATATTTACACTATTTTTGCTATCAGAAATAAAGTCTAATTTATATACAGAGTTGGTTCTTGTTTTATCACATGGTTTGTTTGCCAGGTAGTCCTATGGACTCCTGGGAAAAAGGAGGGTAGCAGTTTTCCCTAGACATACTGAGTATTTATACATGTGTGTTTATCTGCTACTGACAGTATCTCCTACATCCCCCTTAAGTACTGAATAAATTCAAGCTCCTCACCTTGTCCACAAAGCATTGCACACTGGAACCCCTAACTTTCAGACATTCTTCACCTTCACTCTCCATACTATGTGCTCCGCTCTATATACGCCAACAGCCTTCACCTTCCCTCAGCTACTCGTCAGTCTGGAATCTACCTGCAATTCTGCCTTTTTCCTCGGCCCTACACTCTGGAATGCACTTCCCTCTGTCATCTGTTTGGAACTATCCTTCACCAAGTTTAAGTCAAAACTCACCTATTTCAGCTAACCTTTGATCTTCCATTGCCCTACTCTTAATGACTACCCTTCTCTTCTGCTCTGTCCCTTCCTAACCTCTTTAAACTTGTCCTTACCTCCTCCACCCTCTCTATATGGCTGATACTTTTCCTATCTGATTATGGCATTCTGTTTCTGTTTTCCTGCTCTACTTAATTTGTTTTATAATTGTACACCACACCCTGCTGCTTATATGAAGGTGAGGTATATCAGGTCCAATAAAGATAAAGAGGAGTAAGTCTTGGTGCTATTTACATGCATGAGGGCCGACTCAACCACTATGGAGTTATGTGGCAGCTGGGGCTTCTCGAAGCACGGTGCCATCTGGACACAATACATAAGAATCTAGCCGCTGGCCATGGGCAGGGACCATGAGGGGACTCTCCCACAGCCACAGCAGGAGTCTCTGCAGGACATGGTGCATGAACACTGTCACTGCTTCCTTGGACACCGAAGGGTACTGCAGGAGCTCAAGCTCCTCCACTATCAGTTCATCCTCAGTCTCAAGAGAGAAGAGAAGAGCATGGCCTTCACCACATCCCAAACAAAGTCCTGGAAGGATATATCCTCCAGGGGTGACTTGCGCCACTTGTACGGAGGGGATGTGTTCTGAAGGTAGGTCAGGGGACCACCCCCATCCGAGATGGTCAAGCCTTCTTTGGTTTCACAGTCCTCCGACTCGGACTTCAAGAGGAAATCAAAGTAATGCCAGGTTTCTGCCTGCCTTGGTCATGCACGGAGGTTAGGCGGTGGTGGGAGCCGTGGCGCCCCACGCACAAGGGGGTGTCCGGGAACATTGGACCCCGATTCAAGGAGATTGCCATGGGAACTGAAATCAATGCCAATCTCCTCTTCCTGATGCGCCAGCCTCTGCCGGCAGCACACGGGTCCCCAAAATGGGCTTGACGGAGTGTGGTGACGACGCCGAAGCCATCACAGGGCCTGCATTTTGCAAGGTCAGAACTCTCGCCATGTGAGCCTCAAGGGCCCTCAGGCAAACCTCCAGTACCACTGTCTGAGGGGACCAAAGCCAGAATAGGAATTTCGGCCACTGGTGTAAATACCTCTGGAGGAGACTCCATGACGACAGGAGACATCCAGAGACCCTCCAGGGCTATGGGAGTTTATTCCTCCCACTGGGGAAGTTTGGTGGGCTGCTCCCGGACCTCCGTGTCTGCATTGAGAAGGGCTGTGGTGCCAATGCACCTTAAGTTTGTCCCAGTGCTCAGAGGCCCCTTTCGATGCTTACGAGACTGATGTTAGGTACCTCCTCGCTGCTGACCGGATGTCAAGCTTCTGCTTGATGCCCCCCCAACCCCTCGGTTTAGACTGTGCTTGGGTGTCCCACCCAGATGAAGCCTCAGCTGGACTCCATGATGGAGTTGATGCTGGGGCAGAAGATGCTGAATCAGACATTCCAAAAACAAACAAATTAACCAAAATGAAAAAATATCGGCTGGGGCCAATTAACCAACAGGCTGTGAAAAACACTCAGAAAAGGCAGATATCACAAGGGTAAAGAGAAGAATATTTTTCCACTAGTGCAGGACACATTATGTAGGCTACACAGAAAAAAGGAGACTATGGGAAAACAGTGCCGCGGCAGGCGGGAAGGCAGGCGCGCAAGCACTGTGCAGCTCTCAAAAGCTTCCAATAGAAGCTGGGGAGTGTTTTGCATGGGCTCCATCGGTGACATCACTCATATGGCAAGGACTTTCTGCTTGTTTGTGGAGAAATGGCGTTACACTGGCTACTCTCCAGTCTTCAGGAGCTGTAGATGATTGAAGAAAAGGTCACAGATTACTAATACGAGGGTTGCTCAGAAAGTAATGCCTCACATGTTTTTTCTCAGTCCAGAATGAAGATAGAGGGTGAAATTGAAAGGGTAGTAACTTGGAACTTCAAAGGACATGTGTGTAATTTTACAGTCGTCGGACAAATAGCAAGGTGGTAGTGATCCTTCAAATGGCGTCTGAGTGACACACGGTACAAACAACGAGCTGTAATTGAATTCTTGGTGGAGGAGAAAAAGTGTGAGAAACATTCAAAAACGGTTGTGTGCTGTGTATGGAATGGACTGCCTTTTAGTCTCTGGTTCATAGTGGTGAGCCCAGGTTTCGTCACCTGTGACAATCCGGGACAAAAAGGCCTCCCCCCTCATCTTCAAAATGCTCCAACAAATCAGAGCAGATGTCTTTCCTTTGGTGTTTGTGTTCGGTTGTGAGACTTTGCGGGACCCATCTTGCACACACCTCTGAATATCCCAAAGAGTCAATAATTGCCCTTGTACTACCTCTACTGACGGAAAGCTGTACGGATAATTCCCGACTCGTGATGCGCCAATCCACACGAATGTCATCAGTGCGCTGCAACTTGTCTGGACTGGTGGCTGAGGCAGGACGCCCAGACCGTAGCCGATCTTCCAGTTCCATTTTACCACTTCCTGAAGCCTTTACTCTCTTCACCCATCGTCCAACAGTGCTCCTATCTACCGCAGAACTTCCATACACAGCACACAACCATTTGAGAATGTTTCTCACACTGAGAAAAAACATGTGGGGCATTACTTTCTGAGCAACCCTCGTAGTATATCTGCCTATGTCAAACTCTCTTTACTCCAAGGATCTCATGGGAGAACCCAGGGGGGGGGGAGCTCTTTAACAAGAACAATCCTGTCCTGATCAGAGTGGCTTGGGAGGCCAAATGCACCCAAAAAGAATCAGGAAGAGCTCTGGTCCAAGAGCAACATCTCTCACTCCCCCCTCCAGGCATTTGCAACTCATAGAAGGCCTAGTGCTTTAACTCTTTTACATAAGAATGGCTGCCTGGTGAAAGAGTTCTCTTTCAGAGAAGACAATAGAACCCTCCTGATCCAGCCCTACTCTTTGCACAACCACTGCTGCCGTAGGCAGAAGTAAGCCCCACAAGAAAAACAACTAAAGGCTGTGCAAAGATGAGTTTACCTTCTACATGACAAGAGTATGCACTTATTACACTGCTGTTAAGTGCCTTCGAGTAGATGTCGACTCCTGGCAACCCTCTGGATAGCTGACCTAAACTTTGTTCAGTCTTCAGCCAAGCAGCTCATTGTTGATAGAGTGGTATCCATAGCTGCTGTTATTCTCATTACCGGCCTTCCTCTTTTACGGTGACCTTCTACCTTCCAAAACTTTATGTCTTTCTCCAATGACCTCTTTCTTCACATGATGTGTTCAAAGTATGAAAGTCAAAGTCTTGTCCTCTGACTTTTTAAGGAAAGCTTAGGTTTGATTTCCTCTAGTACTGACTGGTTTGTTTTTCAGGCAGTCCATGATATACCCAGTATTCATCACCAGCACCATAATTCAAAGGCATCAATTTTTTCACTGTGCAAATTTTGCATCCATATGATGTTATTAAAAATACCATGGCCTGGACAAGTCGAATCTTTGTATGGAGAGAGACATATCTGCTCTTGAGAATCTTGTCTAGGTCCTTCATAGCCATTCTACCAAGAGCAATGTCATCGGATTTTTTGACTGCTAGTCCTTTCTTTATTGATTGTTGATCTAAGTTAAAGTTCTCAACTATTTCAATTTCTTCTCCATCAGTGATGAACTTATTGATTTTGCCAGTTGTCCGGATCTTTTTCTTGTTATACAGTAACCAGTGGTCTTCTTCCTGAGTTAATATGTCTATCTCATTTGTTGTGTATACTCAGTTATAAAAAGTAGAACCTCCTTACTCAGGGTCTGATAACTATCTTATCTTATCTGAGGTCTCAGACATCAAAGCACAATATTTCTGGATTTAATGTCCTTCCGGTTTTTGTGCTTATTTTGCATCAATGACCTATGAATTATCTACTGAGACTAAATTTCTTATATCTAAGCCTATTCTACAAGTTTATCCAACTTCTCGATTATCAATCTCTAAAAAGAGATCACAAACTCGTAAAACAATCTCTTCAGGGGCTTGTTAGTAACCCTCTAGTCCCACCTTCATGCGAGTCACTGTTCAAACTTCTTAAAATTAAGGATAAACTTTAATATAATGGCTCACGGATCCCAACGCCTATCGTAGGCGCCACTGTCGCGTTTCACTTCTTCTGTTTCTTCAGGGGGTTTATTCTCTTGTCTCATTTTATGCTGCACACGTCTGATATCTTCTCTGTGTGAATAATACCATTTAAAAGTTTTTCTACAAACACTTCAGAGAAACGCCGCGCAAAAACTGGAAGGACATTAAATCCAGAAAAATCGTGCTTTGATGTCTGAGACCTCAGATAAGATAGAATTATCAAACCCTGAGTAAGGAGGTTCTACTTTTTATAACTGAGGATCTTTGTCTTAACATTAAGGTACAGACCTATTTTAGGACTATGTTCCTTGACTCTTAAGATAAAAAAAGGCTGGAAGCGGTTCAGAGGAAGGAGACCAAAATGATTTAGAGCCTGCATCAGAAGACTTATGAGAAGAGACTTGAAGACCTAAATATGTACACATTGGAGGAGAGGAGGGATAGGGGAGATATGATTCAGACCTTTAAATACTTAAAAATATTAATGAACAAACCAACCTCTTCCAAAGGCGGGGAAGCTGTAAAACTAGAGGGCATAACATGAAGCTGCAAGGGGGTAAACTGAAAGGCAATATCAGGAAATACGTTTTCACTGAAAGGGTGGTGGATGCTTGGAATGGCCTCCCGATGGAAGCGGTGGGGGCAAACACAGTGACAGAATTCAAAATGGCATGAGACAGACATAGTGGATCCCTTTAAAACAGGATAAAATCAAAGTATGTATAGCTATCTCTTATATCTGAACAAATAGGAGTGACCTACACGGAGTGGTAGGTACACCCCTAAAAAACAGCATGGGGAGAGGTGAACTGCACGAAGCGGCAAGTGCACTTATTCTTGTCGCCTTGCTGGGCTGACTAGATGGACCACACTGGTCTTTATCTGCCGTCATATACTATGTTACTATGTCTTCACTTTCAGTCAGTAATGTGGTATCAGCATAGTGAAGGTTGTTGATGAGAATTTCATCAATCTTCACACCTCGGTTGTCTTCATACAGTCCTGCTTCTCTGATGATTTGTTCTGCATATAAATTAAAGAGGTAGGGGAAGTATGCAGCCTTGTACATCTTTGCTGATTTAAGCCATTCTGTTTCTCCTAGTTCCATTCAAACTGCTGCTTCTTGAACAAAGTAAAGGATATGCAAGAGAACTATCAGGTGTTTTGCTATACCTATGCTTTTTTAATGTGGTCAGGAGTTTCTCATGGTTTACACAGTCAAAAGCCTTGCTGTAGTCAAAACACATATGGATATCCTTTTGGTATTTTGTCTTTTCAAGGATCCATCTCATATCCACAATGAGATCTCTCATTCCTCGCCCTTTCCTGAACCCTACTTGCACTTCAGCCAGTTCTCGTTCCAGATATGGTTGTCTCTGCTGAATGATCTTGAGTAGAATCTTGCTGGCATGTGGGATCAGAGCAATTGTGAGATAATTTCAACAGTCATTCGGGTCACCTTTCTTCAGTATTGGTATAAACAGATCTTTTCCAGTCAGTTGGCCATGAATTTATCTTACAAACTTCCTGACAAAGCCTTGTAAGTATGGTAACAGCTACATCCAATTGTTGTAATGCTTCAATGGGAATGCTATCAATGCCTGGTGCTGTGTTCTTTGATAATGCTACTTTGGCTTTCATCACCAATGGTTCCCGATCATAAGGTACAGCTGAACACGGCTATTGTCCACTTGATCTTTATGATATGACTCTGTATATTATTTCCACCTTTTCTTGATCTTCTCAGCATCATTCAACATGGATCCTTGAGCATCTGTAGCATTCCAATTCGAGGCTGGACTTTTTTCTTTAACTCTCGTAGCTTTAGGGAAGTCGAACTTGTTCTTCCTCTGATAGTTTCTGATTCTATTTCCTTGCATGCGTCATTGTAGTACTTCTTGTTTTGTCTTGCTGCACATTGGAAATCTCGAGTTCTGCAGTTGCCTCTCTACTTTAGCTTCTCAGCGTTTCTGGACAATTTTCAGAGTTTCTTCAGTCACCCATTTTGGCCATTTCTGCTTTTTCACCTTATGTAGACACAACTTGCTTTCTTCCAACACAACCTTCTTGATGTCATCCCATAACTGTTCTGGAGTTCTATCATTTGTATCTAAAGCAGCACATTGATTTTTCAGGCAGTCTTTAAATTCCAGTAGTATATTCTCAAAGTCATGTTTTGCTACATTCAAGAGTGGCTTACTCTTTCAATTTTAGCTTGAGCTTGCATACTAGTAGTTGGTTTTCTGTACCAGAGTCCACTCCAGGTTTTGTTTTTGTTGATGTTACCGAGATTTTCCAACATTGTCTTCCACAGATGTAGTCAATTTTATTTCTGTACAATTCATTGGGTGAAGTCCACGTGTACAGTCGGCGCTTGTGTTGCTGAAAGAAGGTATTTGAGATGAATAGATCATTGGTCTTGCAGTATTCTATCAGTCTATCAGTCTTTCTCCAGCTTCGTTTGTTGCCAAGTCCATATTTTCCAACCACTTTGCCTTCTTTGCTGCCAACTTTTGTGTTCAAGTCACCCAAGACTACTGGGATATCCTGTTTGCATGTTCTGTCAATTTCAGCTTGTACTTGTTCAAAGAACTCAATGTCTTCCTCTTCTGCAGCTGCTGTTGGGGCATATACCCGAATTATAGTTGTATTGATGGGCTTTCTTAGACGAATAGCAATTAAGCGTTCACTGACTGCATTGTATTTCATTACAGTTCTCGCAAGTTTCTTCTTAATTATAAATGCAACATTTCTTCGTCTTTCATTTCCAGCATAATAGACCATATGATCATCAGATGCACAGTGCCCAAAGCCAGTCCATTTCAGTTCAATGACACCCAACAGATCGAGTTGTACACATTCCATATCATTGTTGACCACCTCCAACTTCCCTTGGTTCACGCTTTGTATGTTCCATGTTCCAATTACGCTGAGATGTACCTTAAGAGCTGGTCTTCAAATCCAACTTGGATAGATGTAGAAGGTAATCCGTTTTTGTGTGGTACAGGAAAGGATCAAAGGCCTTTACATCACACCAAACCCCTTCCATTTTAAACCTTCTAGTGGAATCTCTCCTGGAAGCAAAAAAACACCAACTGGAAAGTACAAGGAAGTCAAGATTATCCCCTCAACATCCAAGCTGTAAGGGTGAAAGGACTCCGTTAGGGTACAACAGGGTTCCTCGAGCCTGCATGATCAGTGTTGGTGCATTGCCTCATCTCATGGGAGACTGTGCAGAGTTCTCGGCCCAATAAGATGTTATTCTACCAGGTGACTCACCCAAAGCTCGTTGCCCTGGAAGCTTGATAGATATCCTGCTCCGCCAATAGAAGCTGGCCCAAAGAGCACTGCCTTGGAGCCCAGCAATCTCGTTGCACCAGTCCACATCTGCACAATCAGCTGAAAACAGTGAATGGTGGAAGCCAACAGCAACTTCCTTTAAAGGCATATTAGCAGCTCTGAGCTTTTTTTCTTTTGGTCTCCACCTGCTGGCAGGGAGACATAACACATTTGACTGGATTGGTCTGGCAAGAGTAATAAGTTGATATTTACTTGCATAATATTTATTGTGCTGCCACACAACCTGAAAGCATAATAGATCCACCCCTGGGCTTAACAGTTGGCAGGATACTCTCATTTTCAAACTCTTCATCCTTTTTTCTTCAAATCTATCTTATGGCTTGACCATTCAATTTTAATTTCTTCAGTCCAAAACATTTTGTACAAAGAAAGCTGCAGATTTCTCAAGGGTTTTTATTTTTTTTATTTATTTATTTTTAACAGCCTTCCTCTGTTTTGACTTCATTCTAAAATGTTTTGAGAGCTCTTTAGAGGCGCCTAAAGTTGCAGGAAGTGAACAGAACAACTGCAAGCTGAGAAGTTAGAAGGGTCAGAGTATTGCTCAATCATGTAATCGTCTATTTACTAACAAAAGGATTAATAAATATGCAATAACGGACAACATTTGGACACCATCAAAGTACACACTGCAGCTCCAATTATAATCACTAGTGTTCCCAAGCTCCACTCATTCTGCAGGCTCACCAAGAGACCGCTAGCCACTAACCCAAATAATCTCCTCCACGCAAGGAAAAGCATGCACAACTTTGACCATCAACCAAAGTAAATATCACCACTATCCTGCCACCAAACTGTAACACTGAACGAACACGTTACCAGGCAATACAACCACTCATAACAGCAAAAGATCACAAGCCACCAATAATATAGCAAACTCACATAGCAACATCCTCAGTAAGGCTAGGCACTTCACCAGCAACTACACATCATACATACCCCGCAATTCAATATACAAAACACATACTACTCATGCAAATACATCCACACTTGCAATTATACTCTGCCTCCTCTACCTTCCTGCCATCCTAACACACAAGGCATCAGAGGCCACGTCATCCATACACACACCAATCATACACTCCTCCACACACCACCTAATCACCTCCCACTGCACCAAAACAAGATGCAGGACTTACCAATATTTTATTCGCATTAAACCACAACAGCTATCACTCCACACACCCCAACACGACCTTGCTAACAATACTAACCGCATAAAAGGTGTCCTAATCAACACATAATCACACAATAAGAGACAGATCCTCACAGACTACCTTATGCACAATGGGCTAGACATGTGCATCACAGAATCATAGTTCACGGATTCAGCTGTGCTAATCAGCTACTGCCACCCAACTACAACATTTTCATCTAGTCAAGAGCAGAGCGTAAAGGTGGAGGAGTCTTCATTATATCAAAAAAAAACCTTCCACACTTGCAGCACCACCACCATTACAAGTCTAGATAGATTATCTATAACAACCTTCTAGCCATATGCTTAGCATATAGACCCCCAAGAGCCACCCCTGGACTTGCAACACTACTTCAAATGGCATGCAGACACAGACCACATGCAAACCAACTGTAACTACGGTGTGACCTCAACCTCACCCCTTCCAACTCCAAAGTGGAAGGAGTAGCTTAGTGGTTGGGGCAAGGTACTTCAGGCCAGAAGGTCGGTGGTTCAAATCCCACTAGAGGACAGCAACCTTGGGCCGGAAGGACTGGGTTTTCTAGTCCCACAGGTGCTCCTTGTGGTCTTGGGCAAGCCACTTAACCGTCCATAGCCCATGTTCCCTGTAAAATAGTTATCTCCAAGTTATAATGCCCTGTTCAATGTAATTTCAGTTTGTTCAGTGTAAACCGCATTGATGCAGAATAGCGCGGTATATAAGAGAATGTAAATAAATAAAATAAATAAAAGCCGCAAAGGACTTCTTAGATTCAATGGATGCCTTTGAATACACACAACTCACCAATGAACACAACAAAGGAAACATACTCTGCAGCAGATCCTCAAAGACCAACATCCCCCACCCACAACATACAAGGTCCCATGGTCTGACCACAGAATCATGCACTTCTTGCTCCTATACAAACCAGCTTCCCAAACAGACCTACATCCGCAAGCCTTAACATGCAAATTCCACAATCTGCAAAAGAAAGAATTCCTGGGAAAAAAATCATACCCCAAATCAATCACAACTCAGAAAACCTCAAAACTCTTGTCCAAAACTGGAACTGGATAACAAATATAGCAATTAAACATCATGCTCCAACAATCTCATGCAGGCAAAATACAGCTACATGTTACACCATACAACTAAAGATCATGAAATGCAAGCTTAGACTACTAGAAAGAAGATGGCGACAAAGTAAATCAACAACCTTGATGCATATATGGCCAAACTCCACGAATATCAAGCAGCAACATACAATGCAAAAAAGCATAGCTACTCATCTGTAACAGGTGTTCTCCAGGGACAGTAGGAATCAGTCCTCACTTATGGGTGACGTCGGCACTGACGGAGCCCGCGTGGAGCAAATCCCCAGCTTTCAATGAAAACCTTTGGGACTGCTACCATGTATGTGTGGTCCTCTACCCGCCCAAGGGTGCCATCTTGCTCAGTCAGGTCCCATAGCTAGAGCCCTGCTAAGCAGATGGCAAGGGAAGAATACAAATAGCAACTCTTAAGGGGAGGTGGGAGGGTAGTGAGGACCTATTCCTACTATCCCTGGAGAACACCTGTTACAGGGTAAGTAGCTACGCTTTCTCCAGGAACAAGCAGAAAGTCAGTCCTCACTTATGGGACTTCCCAGTTACAGGCTACTGAAACCCATAAGCAAAAACGCCTCCGTGAAGCTGTGAGCAGGAGCAGAAGCAGAGAATCCGAAGGGAGCCCGAATCCTCGGGGACCAGCTCTCAGTAGCCACAGAAGGATTGGAGGGCAGGAGTTGCTTATACCCTGAACAGATTACGGAGTACAGCCTGGCCGAATGCGCTGTTCCGGTGGGACTCCCTCTCCAGGCAGTAATGTGAAGCAAAGGTATTCGCTGAAGACCAAGTTGCAGCCTGGCAAATGTCTGTCAGAGGCACTGATCACAGGAAAGCTACAGACGGCACCTTGGCAGACGCTGTGCGTTGTGACTCGCCGATCCAGCAGAGCCCCAGCCTTCACCTGCGTGAAGGTGAGGCAGTCCACCACCCAGCTCGAGAGAGTGCGCTTGGTGACTGCAAGTCCCAGCCGGTTAAGATCATAGGCGATGAAGAGCCAGTTGGACTTGCAATGACCCTGGATGCACTGCAGGTAGAAGGCGAGAGCCCTCTTGCAGTAGACTGTATGCAAAACTGCCGATGCCCGGTCGGCATGAGGTCTTGGGAAGAAAGTCGGTAAGACTATCTCTTGGTTGAGATGGAAATCATAGACAACTTTCAGTAGGAACTTAGGGCGAGTCCGGAGGACCACACTGTTCCCATAGAACCTGGTGTAAGGAGCCGCGGCCATGAAGGCTTGCCGCTCGCTGACTCGTCGAGCCAAGGTCAGCACCACAAGGAAGACTACCTTCCAGGAGAGGTGCCAAAGCGAGCACATCGCCATCGGCTCGAAGGGCGGCTGTGTCAGCTGCATGAGCACGATGTTCAGGTCCCACTCCGCTGGCGGAGGCTGGATGGGGGGTTTGGAAAGCAAGAGGTTCTGCAAGAAGCAGGAGACCAGAGGTTGGTCCGAGAGAGGTTGGTCCTCGGCGGGGAAGTGGTTGGCTGAAATGGCGCTCAGGTGAACCCTGACCAAATTGGATTTCAGCCCAAACCTGCGAGAAGTGGAGAAGGTGCTTGAGAACCCACCGGGTGGAGCAGGAGAACGGATTGATCTGAAGCTCGGAGCACCAGACTGAGAAGCGCCGCCACTTGAAGCGCCGCCATCTTGTTGAGTCCTTCCTCGAAGCAAGCAGGACTTCTTCGATCTCCTCTGGGAGATGCAGCAAGGCTAAAGGAAACCCACTCAGCCACCAAGCTGTTAGGAATAATGAGCCCAGGTTCGGGTGAAGCACCCGTCCCTCCTCCTGTGTCAGCAGACTCGAGGCACTACCCAGGGGGACTGCAGGCTCTGAGGAGAGTCGGAGTAACAGTGGGAACCAAGGCTGATGAGGCCACGAGGGCGCCATGAGGCTCGGTCCCACTGAGTTTTGTGGAGGGTCCTCGCAATGAGAGGAAGGGGGGGAATGCATGCAGAAGCCTGGAGGGTCCAGCTCAGAAGGAACACCTCCGGAGCTACCCTGCTCGGGTGCGGTATTAGCCCACAAAAATGGGGGAACTGTGCGTTCGCTGGACTGGCGAACAGGTCTATGGACAGAGTCCCCCAGCAGCAAAACAGATGGAGAACCACCTATGAACTCAGGTGCCACTTGTGCGGGCGGAGAAGCCTGTCTGAGAAGATACTGTCTTGGCCAGGGAGGTAGACAGCACTTAACGACACACGGCAAAAGAGCAGAGGACTGCTTCCGAACAGAGGAGGCGGAAGCCCGCACCCCCTTCATGTTTATGTAGAACATCGCGACCTTGTTGTCGGTCTACATGAGCACCGACTTGCCTTGCAAGTAGTGCTTGAAGACCTTCAGGGCCAACCAGACCACTCAAAGCTCGAGCAGGATGATCTGCTGCAGGGATTCCTCGGGTGACCACCAACCCTGGGTATGGAGGTTGTCGCAGTGGGCTCCCCAGCCCGACAGCGAAGCATCTGTTGTCAAGATGAGCTCGTGTTGCGAGGTCTGGAAGGGCATGCTCCAAAGAAGGCTTCAGGGATTCTGCCACCACTCCAGGGAGCTGGATAGACTGCGTGAGACCGAGATGGGATCCTGGAGCCAGCCCAAGGACTGGGACCATTGCGTTCTGAGGCACCATTGAGCTGCTCGCATATGCAAGCGAATGTGTGGGAACGACATGCACAGTCGAGGCCATGTGCCCCAGAAGGTGCAGCATGGCCCATGCTGAGAGTCTGGACCGGCTTTGGACCTCTGCAGCCAGAGCACAGAGGTGGTCCACGCGTGCTCGGGGAAGGAAGGCAGTCGCCTGTTCCATGTTGAGCAGAGCGCCGATAAAATCTAGTGCTTGCACCGGCTCGAGGTGGGACTTGGAGCAGCTGATTAGAAAACCCAAGCGCTCGGGGAGGACTGTGCACAATGCCAAAAAGCAAGCCTCCTCTGCCGATGCACCCGTGACGAGCCAGTCTAGGTAAGGGTAGATGGATATGCCCTGCAGTCGGAGGTGGGCTGCGGCTGCTGACAGGCATTTTGTGAAGACCCACGGGGCAGACGCAAACCCGAAGAGGAGCACTCTGTACTGGAAGTGATCCCCCTGCACCTGTATGCGGCATGCCAGCATGGATCCCTGGTAGGATCCCGAGGGCGTCGAGGGCACAGTAATCTCTACCAGGTGGGACCGAAGAGTGCGACTTCAGACTCTTCTGCTTCCGCATCACGGATTCCACTATTATGGAGATATGGGGAAGTTGAGTCTTTCGAAACCCAGGGCTGTGCTGACTCTGTACATGGCAGAGTCTTTTACTGACAATAGGGACAGAGGCGGGTGCTTCCCACATGCAGAGGAGTAGCCGGGTCAAGATGGACGGCACAGGGACTGTGAGACTCCCTAGGGGGAGACTCGTATTGCAAAATGTCGAGTTCCTCTCCCCTTGGCTCTTCCTCAGTCTGCATGGGCAGATTGAGGGCCCGAGCCATATCCTGCACAAATACCAAGAAGGAGGTATCTTCGGGAGGTGACCGCCTTTGCGAGGCGGGTAAGGACGGGTCAGAAGGAAGGTCCCTTTTGGCGCAGTTTTCAGGGGACGTGTCCCTGTCCGATTCCCAGCCCAAGAGGTCCGAGAAGGACTCAGAGTCAAGCTGATCCGAGGAATGTGACGGCGAGCAAGACTTGTGACGAGGGCCCTCACAAGGCCCATGGCTCTCGGGGTTTCCAAGGCAGTTTTCAGGACCACAGACGAGGGCCCCTTGGTCTCGAGGCGTGGGCCAGCCATGCTGGGCATGAGCGCCTGCTGGGCAGCTAGGAAGGCAGAAATGCTGTGCTCTAGTGCCAGCATATAGGACTACCACTCAGTAGTGGGTCCGAGAGACTCCGACGCCGGGGTTACCGGGTCTGGCGTAGAGGAGGAGAGGGGGTCCTCACCAGGACAACCCTCAGGAGACCGGGCACCATTGCTGGAGGCCTCCGTATCTGTATGAGGAACATTTCGAGGACGCTCCTTGTCCGACTCTCAGGAACGCCAGGGAGGGCTAAGGGAACGAGCGCGAGACCGCTCACGCTTATCTGGAACCCCCAACGACTTCAAGGTATTCTTCTTTTTTCGATGTTACATCTCGGGCTTAACCTGGGAAGCGGAGCCACTGCGGGGGAACCCACAAGTGGTGGATTGGGCCGCCACCGGGGACCCCAGGGCTGCCTTACAAAAAATGTCATCCGACTTCCACTTACGGCTTAGCAAGACTTTAATGGACATTTTCTTACAGAGCGAGCAGAGTTCCGGGTTGTGGTCGGCCCCAAGGCACCCCACACAACAGTCATGGGTGTCCATGAGCGACACATTTTTGGAGCATCTGGCACATTTTTTGAAGCCAGTGCCCATGGGGGCAAAAAGAGCCCCTGCAAGGTCAAATGACCGAGGCCAGCGGTTAGAAGGTGGTGCAAAAAGGGCCCGAAACAGGAAAAAAATGGGATCTCCTGGCCCACAGCCGAAGCGGGGGCGTCAGGGAGGACGGGCGAGGACCGGTGCAACCGGATAAAAGGCTGAAGGGTTGGAAGAGAAAACTTTTTCCGAGGGACGAGGACATGCATCCAAAGGGCTCAGTGGAAAAAGGGAGACTGAGCAAGATGGCACCCTTGGGCGGGAAGAGGACCACACATGCGTGGCATCAATCCCAAAGGCTTTCTTTGAAAGCTGGGGAATTGCTCTGCGTGGGCTCCATCGGTGCAAACATCGCCCATAAGTGAGGACTGACTTCCTGCTTGTTCCTGGAGAAAAGTACTTCTCCAAACTCCTACAATGCTCCCTTAACAGACCCAGAGAGATACTTTACTTAAGACAATGATAAAAAACCCACACAGCAAGAATTAACGGACCCGACAACATAACTTATGGCACACTACTTTCAAATCCAAGCCTGATCACAGAATACTGATGCCAGCATAAACATGTGGAACTTGCGTGTTTTGGGGAAACTGCTAGGTACTTATGACCTAGATTGACCACTGTTGGAAACAGAATACTGGGCAACTATCGCTCCTCCAAGGATATATACCAGAAGAACTGAAGGTAGCTTTTACCCGCCCACTAATAAAAGGGACAAGTTTTGACAAAAGCCAACCAAGCTCCTATAGGCCCATCACCAGCTTCCCATTCCTGGCCAAAACAGAAAAGGTCGTACAAAATCAAGTCCAAGATCATATTGACGCCCATTCCCCACTTGACACACAGCAATATGGATTTCAACCCCATCACGCGGTCAACTCTATTAACTGCTCTCACCGACAACCTAATAAAAGGCACAAGCAAACCTCAAAAAGGATTTATACTCATCTTTCTCAATATCAAAAGAGTTTTTGACTCCATCCCACATCACAAAAATCTGCAACGACTACAAGACATAGGATTGACTGGAACTACCCTAAAGTGGTTCAAATCAGACCTTACTGGACATCACTACCAAGTCAGAATGGGCACTGAGAAATCATCACCATTCACACTAGAACAAGGAGTCCCTCAAGGATCCACCCTGTCATCCTTGCTCTTCAACATCTTCCTCCAACCATTATGCACAACCATACAGACACATAACACACTATACCACATTTATACTGATGTGATGATATACACACCATTCCCAAACCACCACCCCATAACCTCACCCATTGAGAAATGCTTCAGAGACATCACAAACGGACTCTCCAAATAGAACATAACAAATCACAAGACAGATGTGCTATGCATCAAACAACTTTACACTACCTACCATCTTAATTGCCGGAATACAGATGCAAGTCAAACAAGACGTTCACTACCTAGGAGTAGCACTGTACCAAGGCCTCACATCGAGGGCACTATGAAATCCATCTATCATACTCAAAACAGTACAACCCCTTAAGCCTCTGCTCAACCCCCATGACTTCCTCTCAGTGTTTCAATCATTCATCTTCCCCTTCTAGACTACTGTAGCCTCTTCTTCAAAGGCCTGCCAAGGTGCACACTACACCTGACATAGCTAGCCCAAAATACAGCTGCAAGGATCCTATGCAATGCCTCCAGAGCTGAACATATCACCCCATACACAAACGCCTACATTGGCTACCCACAGAGGTGTGTGTAAACCGGGGGCTTCAATAAGAACAGGTGCCGAAGGAAATGGGTCACCAACGGTTGGACAGAGAGGGGCTTACCAACCAACAGATGGTGGTGTGCTGCCAGGGCACTAAGGTGCACTTGGACGGAGTTAGATTTGAGCCCAGACAGAGAGGTGGAGAAGGTACTGTAACACCCGAGCCTCTGGACAGGAGAAAGAATCAGCCCCATGTCCAGCACATCTAACAGAATCTGCGCCATTTGAGGGTGCAAGCCTTCCTAGTAGAGGCCTTACGAGAGGCCAGCCGAATGTCCTCCACCTCAACCGGAAGGTTGAAAGGAGCCAGAGTCATCCTCTCAGCAGCCACGCTGTCAACAACAGGGACAGCAGGTTGGGGTGCAGGAGAGAGCCCCCTCCTGAGATAGGAGTCCCAGAGCAGTACCCAAGGGGATGGGGGCCTCCACCCTCAACTGTAGAAGCAGTGGGAGCCACGGTTGCCTGGGCCAATGAAGGACTATCAGGATGAGCGAGGCCCTGTCACGGAGGGTCCTGAACAAGGTCTTGGCGATAAGAGCCAGCGGAGGGAAGGCATGCATGAGGCCTTCCGACCATGAGACCAGGAACGTGTCCACTGCCACCATGGAGGGATGGCCCTGCCGGGAGCAGAAGCAGGGCAACTGAAAGTCGTCTGGGCTGGCGAACAGGTCCATCATGGGTTCTCCCCAGAGCCAGAAAATCCGACTGGCTACCCTGGGGTCCAGCTGAGACTCATGCTGCTGGTGAACTCTGCTGAGTCTGTCGGTCAGCAAGTTGTCCTGAACTGGCAGGTACACTGCCCGGAGGATATCCTGTTGGATTGCATATGAACAGAGGACCAGTGCCTCCTAAAAGGGTACGAGACCCTGTGCCCCCTGTTTGTTCACGTAGAACATCGCCACCTGGTTGTCTGTCTGGACCAGCACCGGCTGTGACACAGGCGATGACAGAAGACCCTCAGGGCTAGATGTATGGCTCGGCGCTCCAGGAGCTTGATCTGCTGGGTGCTCTCATCTGGTGACCAGTTGCCCTGAGTGTGGAGACCTCCGCAGTGGGTTCCCCAGCCGAGCAGGGAGACGTCTGTGGTAAGGACCCTCGAGGGGCTTGAGGCCTGAAAGGGCATGCTTGCCTCGAGATGCTGGGGCGACTACCATCAATCCAGGGAGTCTACCAATTGGCGGGTCACAGAAACTCTGCTTGGAGGTGGCGTGTGGCCTCAGATTACTGGTCCTGGAGACACCACTGTGCCACCCTCGTATGGAGGCGAGCATCTGGGGTGACATGGACCGTGGAGTCCATTTGCCCGAGAAGGCGCAGGAGAAGCCGGGCAGGCACCGAGGGACGGTACCGTATGTCCCGAGCTAGAGACCTGAGACGATCGGCTAGGTACTTGGGCAAGAACGTCTTCGACTGGAGTGTCGATCTTTGCCCCAATGAACTCCAGACACTGTGTCGGGAGGAGATGAGACTTGGGGTAGTTTATGACAAAGCCCAAGTGTTGCAGAACCTGGATGGTGCATGTGGTGGCCTGCGGCACCCGAGGCTGTGCCTCCCTTTATGAGCCAGTCATCCAGGCAGGGAGAGACGAAGACCCCTGGAGCTGGAGGAAGGTGGCCATGACTGCCAGGCATTATGTGAAGACTCTTGGGGCAGAGGCCAGGCCGAAGGGGAGCACCCTGTATTGAAAGTGCCTGCCCCCCATTATGAACCGCAGGTACTGCCTATAGTTGGAGTGGATGAGAATGTGGGTATAAGCATCCTTGAGGTCTAAGCAACATAGCCAACCTCCCTGCTGGAGGTATGTCAGCAATATTCCAAGGGAAAACCTCTTGAAAGTCTCTCTCACCAGGAATTTGTTGAGGTTGTGCAGGTAGAGGATGGGCCTTACTTCCTCGTGCCAAAGATGACAGGGGGCCTATTCTGGAGTAGAACCCCTTGCCCTTGAGGTGGTGGGGCACCGGATCCACTTCTTTGTCCTTGAGAAGACCTGCCAATTCCTTCAGAAGGTGATCCTGGTTAAGGGGGGAGATGTTAGTCATATGGAGGTAACCCTCCCTGACTACCCTTAGTGACAAGGTATCGGTGGTGATGGTCACCCACCTCTGAGCATAGAGGGCCAGATGTCCACCTGTGGGCTTGCTGATCTCTTTGGGATAGAGAGGCTATGCTCAACAAGTTAAAAACTCCCCCCTGGCTGGGCCGGGGCCGGAGCCAGTGCCTGGGGTTTTGGAGCCTTCTGCTTACGTGGGCCATGCCCATGTCCCTTGGCCTGCTGGCCCTGTTGGGGAGTCCTGATAAGGTGGGTAGTTTCTGTAAGCAGCTCCTCTCCTCGGGTAGAAGGGCTTTTTACCAGAGCCCTTCCGTCAGGAAGGGGCAGCGATCTTTTTAGAGAACTTGATTCTCGTCATGAACTCGGTCTCTAGCTCGGCAGCCTTGTCTGTCATGGGTTTGCCAAAGATATTCTCTTCTTGGCAGGGACATCGACCAATTTGTCCTGGACCCACTGCTCAAGGTCGGACGACTGTAGCCAAGCTTGGCATCATGCACAGATGCCAGCCGCCACTACTCGAGCCACCGACTTAAACCAGTCATAGGCCGCCTGAGACATGAATTTGGAGCATTCACAGACTACTTTGGCCAGGTTCTTGAACCGCTGCAAAGTTTCCTCGGAGAGAGCAGCCAAGAACCCGGTGAGCTCCTTCGCCAGGTCTCTCAGGTACATGCCAAAGTACAGCTGGTAGGCCTGGATGTGGCTGATGAGCATTGAGCCCTGGTAGCACTTTCTGCCGAGGGCGTACAGGGTGCAGGCCTCCCTGCTGGGGAGCACCGAGGAATGCGTCTTCTGGCTTTATGATGCATGGCCAACTCCACCATCATGGACTTATGCGCAGCTGTGACTTTTGGAAGCCCGGGCTCCGGCGGACTCGATACATCGAGTCAAGCCACTTGCTCACCGCCAGCACCGAAGCCGGTGTCTCCCACATTCAGAGCATCAGCCGTTCTAGGATGGGAGGGATGGGCACCAAGAGCGATTCCCACAGAGGGGCCTCGTATTGGAGGATTTCCAACTCATCCACGCAAGGGTCCTCCTCCGACTTGGTCAGGAATGCCAGGGCCTTATACATGTCCTTGACAAAATCAAGGAAACCCGTATCCTCGGGCGGGGACCACCATCGAGGCTCTGAGACGGGAGAGTCAGATGGGACATCGTGGTGGTGATGGGTATCGGGGGACTCCTCGTTCTCCGTCTGCCACTTGGAACAGTCCATTGAGGACTCGTAGGAGGGCTGCTCTGTGGGCCTCAGGGACCTCAATGCCCTGCGGCCAGTGCCCAGTAAACTTGCTGGGGATGACTGCAGTCCCGTCGAGAGGTAATCTTCCTCACTGCTCTCACCTCAGCTTGCCGCATCAGCAAACTGCTGGCGTTAGTATCGGATCCTCCATATACCCGGTTCCACCACAACAAGGTGGTTCTATGTACCCATCCACACTTCTTTCCGAAGGTGATCTTGACTTTCCATCACAACCAATCCATCATCCTACCAATCTTCTTTCCCAGACCACATGCTGCTAGAGCAGAGGCAGTGCTGCACACTTTAGATTTCAAGCATGCACTGGTTTTCTACTTGAACAGAACGAAGACATTCAGGAAATCCTCCTAATTGTTCATTTCCTTTGATCCAAGTCACCAGTGTCAAAACGCACCCTTTCCAACTTGATTGTGGACTGCATTTCCTTTGCCTATGCTCAAGCGGAATTCTTCCTTGGTCATGTCACAGCTCATAACATGCGGGCCATGACAACCTCAGTTGCCAATCTTCGTTCTGTCTCTATTGATGAGATCTGTCGAGCAGCTACAAGGTCCTCCATTCATGCTTTTGCTGCTCACTATTGCCTAGACAGGGACTCCTGTCGGGATGCTGCCTTTGAACAAACCAGTACAGAACATGTTAAGTGCAAAAGAGGTTCTTTATTCAGTAATATATTCAGTGCCTGGGGTACAGGAAGTCTAAACTCTCTGGCTCCATCCTTTAGCCTTGAGGATACCGCTCCTAACCCAGTCTGGTACCTGGGAGCTAATGAATCCCATATGTGAAGACTACATTCCTGTTTGTTCCTGGAGATAGCATAGTTACTCACCTGTGACAGATGATCTCCGGGAACAGCAGGAATCAGTCTTCACAACCCGCTGTCCTCCCCTAGGAGTTATAGGCTATTCTTTTCCTCTATTGCTCAGCTAAAAACTCAACTGAGGAGAGGACTTTGGAAGGCAGATGCGCAGGCGCAGTGGAGCGCTCCAAAAGCTTTCCTATTGGACGCTGGGGAGCGTTCCCACGTGGGTACGGACAATACCTATATGTGAAGACCGATTCTTGTTGATCCCAAAGATCACCTGTTACAAGTGAGTAACTACGATTTGTTGATGAGTCTTCCACCAATCTTCACATCTCGGTTGTCTTCATACAGTCCTGCTTCTGTAATGATTTGTTCTGCATATAAATTAAACAGGGAGAGGGAAAGTATGTAGTCTTGTACGCTTTTGCTAATTTTAAACAATTGTGTTTCTCCTTGTTCTATTCAAACAGGTGCTTCTTGATCAATGTAAAGGTGGGTGACCAGGGAGTTCGACCAAGAGAGCCCTAGATGTGATGTATTTAGATTTCAGTACAGCCACTGTTCTGCACAGGCAACTTATAAACTAAGCACCCTAGCGATGGACCCTAAAGTTACTGATTAGGTTAGAAATTGGTTGGAGGCAATAAAGGGTACAGGTAAATGGAGCTCACTCTGAGGAGAAGGAAGTTACCAGTGGTGTGCTGCAGGGTTCTGTCCTTAGTCCGATTCTGTTTAACATTTTTATTAGTGATATTGCAGAAGGGCTGTTGGGTGAGATCTGCTGGTTTGCAGATACCAAAATCTGCAATAGAGTAGACACCCAGGAAGGAGTAGATAACATGAGGGGGGATCTAGCTAAGCTTGAAGAACGGTCTAGAATTTGGTAGCTGAAATTTAATGCTAAAAAATGCAGGGTCATGCATTTGCTCTGCAAAAATCCAAAGGAGCAGTGGTGTAGGAGGTGAAGTACTTCTGTCAACAAAAGAAGAGTGGGACCTGGGCGCAATTGTTTCTGACGATCTTTAAGTAGCTAAACGGGTAGAAAAGGAGACTGTGAAAGCCAGAAGGATGCTTGGGCATATAAGGAGAGGAATGGCCAGCAGAAAAAAGGAGGTGATAATGCCTCCGTATAAGTCTCTGGTGCGACATCATTTGGAATATTGTGTACAATTCTAGAGACCGCATCTTCAAAAGGATATAAGCAAGTTTGAGTCAGTGCAGAGGATGGCTACTAAAATGGTTAGTGGTCATTATGTAGCATATGAGGACAGACTTAAATATCTTAATATGTATACTTTAGGGCAGCGATGGCGAACCTATGGCACGCGTGCCAGCTGTGGCACGCGAAGGCCTTGCAGCTGGCACACGGGAAGGTCCGCAAAAAAAGAAAAAGCTGGCTCTGACTGCTGCCGCGGACGCGGCAAGGGCAGAATGCAGCGTCCCGCGGGGCCCCCTCCGCCCGCTAAGCCCCTCTGCAAGAGCTTTCAGATTCGCGAGGAAGAGCGTCTCCCTCGCGTCTCTGTTAAGCCCGCAGGGGCTAATGGGAAATTTCCCATCAGCCCCTTTAGACGCGAGGGACTGATGGGAAATTTCCCATTAGCCCCTGCGGGCTTAACAGAGACGCGAGGGAGATGCTCTCCCTCGCGAATCTGAAAGCCTTTGCAGAGGGGCTTAGCGGGCAGAGGGGCCCCGCGGGACATTGCATCTGCCGCGGCAGCAGCCAGAGCCTGCTTTTTTTAAAAAAGAATTTGCCAGGGGGGGTTAGGACTGCTAATGGGCAGGGAGGAGGAGGAGGAGGGGGGGGGTTAGGACTGCTAAGGGCAGGGAGGGGGGGGGTTAGGACTGCTAATGGGCAGGGAGGAGGGGGGTTAGGACTGCTAATGGGCAGGGAGGGAGGGGGGTTAGGACTGCTAATGGGCAGGGAGGGAGGGAGGGGGTTAGGACTGCTAATGGGCAGGGGGGGGGTTAGGACTGCTAATGGGCAGGGAGGGAGGGAGGGGGGTTAGGACTGCTAATGGGCAGGGAGGGAGGAGGAGGGAGGGGGGGTTAGGACTGCTAATGGGCAGGGGGGGGTTAGGACTGCTAATGGGCAGGAGGAGGGGGGGTTAGGACTGCTAATGGGCAGGGAGGAGGAGGGGAGGAGGGGGGGTTAGGACTGCTAATGGGCAGGGAGGGGGGGGGGGGTTAGGACTGCTAATGGGCAAGGGGGGGTTAGGACTGCTAATGGGCAGGGAGGGAGGGGGGGTTAGGACTGCTAATGGGCAGGGAGGGAGGGAGGGAGGGGGTTAGGACTGCTAATGGGCAGGGAGGGAGGGAGGGAGGGGGGGTTAGGACTGCTAATGGGCAGGGAGGGAGGGAGGAGGGGGGGTTAGGACTGCTAATGGGCAGGGAGGGAGGGGGAGGGAGGAGGGGGGGGGGTTAGGACTGCTAATGGGCAGGGAGGGAGGGAGGGAGGGAGGGGGGTTAGGACTGCTAATGGGCAGGGAGGGAGGGCAGGGGGGGAGGGGGGGGGGTTAGGACTGCTACTGGGCAGGGAGGGAGGGAGGGGGGGTTAGGACTGCTAATAGGCAGGGAGGGAGGGAGGGGGGGTTAGGACCTTCTAATGGGCAGGGAGTGGGGGTTAGGACTTCTAATGGGCAGGGAGGGAGGGAGGGAGGGGGGGTTAGGACTGCTAATGGTCAGGGAGGGGGGGTTAGGACTGCTAATGGGCAGGGAGGGAGGGAGGGAATGGGGGGAGGGGGGGAGGGGGGGTTAGGACTGCTATTGGGGGGGGAGGGCGGGAGGGAGGGAGGGGGGTTAGGACTGCTAATGGGCAGGGAGGGAGGGAGGGAGGGGGGGGGTTAGTACTGCTAATGGGCCGGGAGGGAGGGCGGGAGGGAGTTAGGACTGCTAATGGGCAGTGAGGGAGGGAGGGGGGGGTTAGGCCTTCTAATGGGCAGGGAGTGAGGGAGGGGGGGTTAGGACTGCTAATGGGCAGGGAGGGAGGGAGGGGGTTTAGGACTGCTACTGGGCAGGGAGGGAGGGGGGGGGGTTAGGACTGCTAATGGGCAGGGAGGGAGGGAGGGAGGGGGGGGGGTTAGGACTGCTAATGGGGGGGGAGGGAGGGAGGGAGGGGGGGTTAGGACTGCTAATGGGGAGGGAGGAGGGATGGGAGGTTAGGACTGCTAATGGGGAGGGAGGGAGGGAGGGGGGTTAGGACTGCTAATGGGCAGGGAGGAGGGAGGGGGGTTAGGGAATGCTATGGGCGGGAGGTGGGGGGTTTAGGACTGCTAATGGGCAGGGAGGGAGGGGGGGGTTAGGACTGCTACATGGGCAGGGAGGGAGGGAGGGAGGGAGGGGGTTAGGACTGCTAATGGGGGGAGGGAGGGAGGGAGGGAGGGGGGGGTTAGGACTGCTAATGGGGAGGGAGGGAGGGAGGGAGGGGGGTTAGGACTGCTAATGGGCAGGGAGGGAGGGGGGAGGGGGGGGGGTTAGGACTGCTAATGGGCAGGGAGGGAGGGGGGGGGTTAGGACTGCTAATGGCAGGGAGGGAGGGGGGGGGTTAGGACTGCTAATGGGCAGGGAGGGAGGGAGGGGGGGTTAGGACTGCTAATGGGCAGGGAGGGAGGGAGGAGGGGGGGGTTAGGACTGCTAATGGGCAGGGAGGGAGGGAGGGGGGGGTTAGGACTGCTAATGGGCAGGGAGGGAGGGGGGGGTTAGGACTGCTAATGGGCAGGGGGAGGGAGGGAGGGGGGGTGAGGACTGCTAATGGGCAGGGAGCGAGGGGGGTTAGGACTGCTAATGGGCAGGGAGGAGGGGGGGGGTTAGGACTGCTAATGGGCAGGAGGGGGGTTAGGACTGCTAATGGGCAGGGAGGGAGGGAGGGGGGGTTAGGACTGCTAATGGGCAGGGGGGGGTTAGGACTGCTAATGGGCAGGGAGGGAGGGGGGTTAGGACTGCTAATGGGGCAGGGAGGGAGGGAGGGAGGGAGGGGGGGGTTAGGACTGCTAATGGGCAGGGAGGGAGGGAGGGGGGGTTAGGATTGCTAATGGGCAGGGAGGGAGGGAGGGAGGGGGTTAGGACTGATAAGGGGCAGGGAGGGAGGGAGGGAGGGAGGGGGGTTTAGGACTGCTAATGGGCAGGGAGGGAGGGGGGGGGGGGGTTAGGACTGCTAATGGGCAGGGAGGGAGGGAGGGGGGTTAGGACTGCTAATGGGCAGGGAGGGAGGGAGGGGGGGTTAGGACTGCTAATGGGCCGGGAGGGCGGGAGGGGGGTTAGGACTGCTAATGGGCAGGGAGGGGGGGTTAGGACTGCTAATGGGCAGGGCGGGAGGGAGGGAGGGGGGGGTTAGGACTGCTAATGGGCAGGGAGGGAGGGAGGGAGGGGGGTTAGGACTGCTAATGGGCAGGGAGGGAGGGAGGGAGGAGGGGGGTTAGGACTGCTAATGGAGGGGGGAGGAGGGAGGGAGGGGGGGTTTTAGGACTGCTAATGGGCAGGGAGGGAGGGAGGGAGGTTAGGGACGCTAATGGGGAGGGAGGGAGGGGGGGTTAGGACTGCTAATGGGCAGGGAGGGGGGGGTTAGGATGCTAATGGGCAGGGAGGGAGGGAGGGAGGGGGGGGGGTTAGGACTGCTAATGGGCAGGGAGGGAGGGAGGGAGGGGGGGGTTAGGACTGCTAATGGGGAGGGAGGGAGGGGAGGGAGGGAGGGAGGGAGGGGGGTTAGGACTGCTAATGGGGAGGGAGGGAGGGGGGGTTAGGACTGCTAATGGGCAGGGAGGGAGGGAGGGAGGGGGGTTAGGACTGCTAATGGGCAGGGAGGGAGGGAGGGAGGGGGGGGGGTTAGGACTGCTAATGGGCAGGGAGGGAGGGAGGGAGGGAGGGGGGGTTAGGACTGCTAATGGGCAGGGAGGGAGGAGGGAGGTGGGGGGGGGTTAGGACTGCTAATGGGCAGGGAGGGAGGGAGGGAGGGAGGGGGGGTTAGGACTGCTAATGGGCAGGGAGGGAGGGCGGGGGGGAGAGGACTGCAATGGGGCAGGCTCGGGGGGGTGAGGACTGCTAATGGGCAGGGGGGGAGGGGGGGTTAGGACTGCTAATGGGCAGGGGGGGGGTTAGGACTGCTAATGGGCAGGGAGGGAGGGGGGGTTAGGACTGCTACTGGGCAGGGGGGGGTTAGGACTGCTAATGGGCAGGGAGGAGGGGGGGGTTAGGACTGCTAATGGCAGGGAGGGAGGAGGGAGGGAGGGGGGGTTAGGGACTGCTAATGGGCAGGGAGGGGGGAGGGAGGTGGGGGTTAGGACTGCTAAATGGGCAGGGAGGGAGGGAGGGAGGGGGGGTTAGGACTGCTAATGGGCAGGGAGGGAGGGAGGGAGGGGGGGTTAGGACTGCTAATGGGCAGGGAGGGAGGGAGGGAGGGGGGGGGGGGGGGTTAGGACTGCTAATGGGCAGGGAGGAGGGAGGGAGGGGGGGTTAGGACTTCTAATGGGCAGGGAGGGAGGGAGGGGGGGGGGTTAGGACTTCTAATGGGCAGGGAGGGAGGGAGGGGGGGTTAGGACTGCTAATGGGCAGGGAGGGGGGGTTAGGACTGCTAATGGGGCAGGGAAGGGAGGGAGGGAGGGGGGGGGGTTTAGGACTGCTAATGGGCAGGCGAGGGAGGGAGGGGAGGGAGGAGGGGGGGGTAGGACTGCTAATGGGCAGGGTGGGAGGGAGGGGGGGGTTAGGACTGCTAATGGGCAGGAGGGAGGGAGGGGGGTTAGGGACTGCTAATGGGCAGGGAGGGGGGGGGTTAGGACTGCTAATGGGCAGGGAGGGAGGGGAGGGTTAGGACTGCTAATGGGCCAGGGGGCGGGCGGGCGGGGGGGGTTAGGACTGCTAATGGGCGGGCGGGGCGGGCGGGGGGTTAGGACTGCTAATGGGCTGGGGGGTAGGACTTCAATGGGCTGTGGGCTGATGGGGGCTGTCTGGAAATGGGGGTGATGGGGGTTAGGACTGGTAATGGGTTATAGGGGGGGCTTAAACGGAAAATGGGGTGATGGGGGTTTAGGACTGGAAGTGGGTTGATGGGGGGGGGCTAGGACTGGTATTGGGTTGGGGGGTTGCTAGGACTGGAAATGGGCTGATGGGGGGCTAGGACTGGAAATGGGCTGATGCAGGGACTAGAAGGGAATGGATGCTGGGTGAGGCTGGAACTAGACGGGAGCTGATGTTGGGGGAGGATTAGAATGGGATGGGGCTGGGAGAGTAAAATGGAGAGGGGAAAAATATTTTGTGTGGGAGGGATAAAAAATCTACTATTGGCCGGGTATTGGGAGAGTAAGTGGGGATTGAGGATGGAGGGGTAAAATTTGAGTGGATGAAATAGGAATGAGGAAAGAGCAAAAGGAGAAAGATTAGTATGTTAAAGCGGATGTAGAGAGAGAGAATGGAAAAAAAAAAAACTAGAAGAGAGAAGAAAGGACAAATGGACAGCAGATGATGGAGAGTTAGCAGAAAACATGAAGAACCCAGAAGAAAGAGGCTGGAGCAATTGCAACTGTGTAACTGAGCTGAGGTATTCTGTTTATGTACTTCCTTTTTGACATTGCCACTTGTTCTCTTTCCCCAGTAGGTCATGTATTGTTATTGTCTGAAATGTATTGGTTTAATATTTGCAGTGTTGCCTTTTGATAGGTATGGTGTGGTGCTTTGTGAGTCCTGGTAGTGCTGTTAGGATACGGCGGGTTTGCTATTGGTTCTAAATGGGCAGTGTTTGTAGTAGTTCCTAATGTGCCTGGCGGTTGGCACTGGATTATAGTAATGTAGAAATCTTTTAGTCTGTCTTTATCCATACACTCATTAAGAGACATGTTTACTAAAAGTTAGTGTATGTTAGCATTATGCAAATATTTATGCAAATTGACGTGCTGGCACTTTGAGGAAATTCTTTGGTTTTGTGCGGCAGTTTGGGCACTCGGGCTCAAAAAGGTTAGCCATCACTGCTTTAGGGGAAAGGCGGGATAGGGGCGATATGATAGAGACATTTAAATACTTCCATGGCATGAATGCACAGGAGGGTATCTTTCAATTGAAGGCAAGCTCTGCCATGAAGGGACATAGCATGAGAGTTTTAAGGGGACAGACTCAGGAGTTATATGTGGAAATATTTCTTTATGGAAAGAGTGGTAGATGTGTGGAATAGTCTCCCAGTGGAGGTGGTGGACACGAGGGAAGTATCTGAATTCAAAAACGCATGGAATACACACAGAGGATCTCTAAAGGTAAAAAAAATAGGACTATTGTAGTTGATATGGAAGGGTAGACTAGATAGGGGCAACATAGAAACATGGCCTGTCGGCCTGCAGTTTGAACAGTGTTTTGGGTATTAAGGGTTGGGAGAGAATGCATAAAGCAGACCCTCCCTCCAATAAAGAATCAGGGCATCTGTAGCCCGATTGTTGAGGGAGGCAAGCCTTGAGCAAAACAGCGGCAGTCATGCATTCTCCTAGGTGGCGAACATATCTATTGAGGGGGTCCACCACAAGTGGAAGATCCAAGATGTAGTTTCCTGATACAGAGTCCATTCGTGTGGATGCAGGATGCAGCTCAGTCTGTCCGCTAGGAGACTGAGTTCGCTTGGGAGATGCACTGCCCCGAGATGGATGCAGTGTGCAATGAAGAACCAGAGATGAAAGGCTTTCTGGCAAAGGGGATAGGAACCCATTCCCCCCCTGCTTGTTCACATAGAATAGTGTCACCTTGTTTTCCGTATGGACTAAGACCTGCTTAACCGAAGGTTGGGGTTGAAAAACCCGAAGGGCATTTGTGAGAGCACGCAGCTCCAGGAGGTTAATCTGCAACTGAGACTCCTGTTGGGTCCACTGCCCTTGTGCAGTGAGACTGTTCAGACGTGCCCTCCCACCCTAGTTTGGAAGCATCCATTGTCAGGGTGCATTGAGGTGGCGACATGGACTGTGGAGGCCATGTGTCCCAGAAAATGTAGCATTTCTCGAGCTGTCATGACACTGATTCCCTATAGTGTGGGCGAGTTCGATGAGACAGGCAGAGCGATCCTGTGGAAGGAAAGCTTGGGCCTGACAAGTGTCTAGAAGCACTCCGATGAATTCAAATACGACTTGGGAATGTTGAAGATGAACCCCAGGTTTTATAGCACCATAATGGTCCAATGAAGAGAGTGTTTTATCTCTTTTGGGGATTCTCCACCAATTAGCCAATCGTTTAAGTAAGGGAAGACGAAAATCCCCAATGTAAGAAGGTAGGCATCCACGACTGCCATGCATTTTTTGAACACTCTGAATGCAGAAGCTAACCCAAAGGGGAGCACCCGATATTGGTAATGGTTTTGCTGGCACCGAAAGCGCAGATACTACCTGTGTTGAGCGTGGATCAGCAAGAGAGTGTGTATGCCTCCTTGAGGTCTATAGAACATAGCCAGTGGTACCTCTGAAGGTATGGCAGAAGTGTACCAAGGGAAATCATTTTAATTTTTCTTGAACGAGGAATTTGTTGAGATTCTTTATATCAAGAATGGGTCTGAACCCTCCTGTCTTCTTGGGGATAAGAAAGTAAGGAGAGTAGAAGCCCCTGCCCTCTTGGGTGGGAGGAACTCTTTCTATGGCCACCTGAGCTAACAGGGTGGCCACCTCGACTGACAGGAGATTGAACTGCAAGGGATTTGCAGGATAATCTCTTGTGGAGTTGATGGGAGGTAAGCTTTGGAAGTGAAGCAGATAGCCCCTTTGGACCATGTTGAGAGTCCAATGCTCTGAAGTGATGAGGTGCCACCTGTGGGCATAGGAAAAAAAGTCTGCCTGCTAGGTGGAGGGACGGTGGACCCTGCAGAGGCAGAGTAACTATGCTCTCTAGGAAGGAGTCAAAAAGCAGGTGCCAACTGTAGCTGTGCCACTAGTTGTGGCTTAAGGGTCCTTAGGCTTCTTAGCCTGATGAGGACCCTGTTGTGTCTGCTATTGCTGCTGAGGTTGATAGACCAATCCAAAGAAGGTTTTCTATCCTAAGAAGAAATATTAGCCGCCTTATTCACCACAGTGGCTTTTCTCCTAGAGGGATCCGACGTCTTCCTGGAAAGACATTTGAGGATGATATCATCTGTCTCAATCTCTCTGGCCTTCTCCCTCCAACCTTTATCAAAAATGGTTCTCTCCAGAGCAGGTCCGAAGTCTTGAGCCAGGCCATTCTGTGAGCATCGATGCAGACTGCTGAAGCTCTGCTGGATGATTCAAAAGCATCAAAAGGTACTCTGTTAAGGAACTTTGTCTAATTAAGACCAGGAATGCATCACGTTTGTCATCATAAAAGATGGGGGCAAGGTTCTCTAGAACTCTGTTCCTATTGTAAACCGCGCTGATTTAAATAGCACAGTATATAAGACCAAATAAATAAATATCCACGAGATACATGCCCATGTAGAGTATTTAAGAGGTAATCCTTGAAGTGAGCATACATGCCTGAAAGCAACGAAGTCCAACGGCATCGATAATTCTGGAGTCCTTGCCTGGAGGTACGGACAAATTTATTTTATTTAACAAGTTTTATATACCGCTTTATCATTTCAATTAAAACAGTCTACATTGAAACTTAAACTT
Source organism: Ichthyophis bannanicus (assembly GCA_033557465.1). Classification (NCBI taxonomy): domain Eukaryota; kingdom Metazoa; phylum Chordata; class Amphibia; order Gymnophiona; family Ichthyophiidae; genus Ichthyophis; species Ichthyophis bannanicus. The sequence continues at coordinate 302,597,651 of CM066032.1, read as the reverse complement.
GGTAATGTACATTAAACAGGGACATTGATAACTTGGATTTTTCTGAGGCAATGGAAGGTTAAGTAACTCGCCCAAGGCCACAAGGAGTGCTAGTGGGAATCAAACCCTGGTCTCTGGGTTTCCAAGCCAGTGTTCTTAACCATTAGTTAAGCTGGTCTTGAAGTAGATGGTCTTATAACTCTAAGAATCATTTGCCCATACCTTTGGGCATGCAATGGTGTGGTAATTGAGGCTTTTGAAAGCCAGGGCATGGAGGGACTCAGTAAATAGTATAGAGTCGTTTGCTGATAGGCAGATCCGTTAGCAGGATCTCCCACATAAGTTGCATTAGATCCTGCAGGATGCGATGCACCGATAACATGGCAGCCTCTTTGGGCACTGAGGGATATTGGAGGATTTCTAATTCCTCTGCCCTCTGTTCCATCTCCGGTGTCATGACGAGGGGAATTATCAGAAGGGAGGATCTTGGGTTCTCCTGGAGTCCTCCGATATCTCATTGGAATCGGTGGAGGAAGAGTTTGATTCGGATAGGAAATCAAAGTATCAACAGTCTCGTGTCGATGTTGAGGCGGCATGGCATTGGGAGCCTGTTGGGTACAGACTATGCCTGTTCCAAAGCAGGCATTGGAGGAAGAGGAGCCATTGATACGGGCTTGAGGGCTGGCATCAGCCCAGGAGCTATCTGCTTCAAGCCGGAGGTTGATGTCTACACTCCTGGGGCTGTCGATAACATCGGTACCGAGGCTGTCAGAAGTGATGCCAAGCTCCTCTCAATAGTCAGGATGCGCTGATCGAGGGAGGAAGCCAGTGCCTGGGAGGATTCCCATATGGGGCTTTAAGCAACCATCCTAGAGCATGGAACCAGTAGCTCTCTAGAGGTTGAGATCTCAGGAGCATCCTGGAGCCCCTGTGGTACTTTGGAGGACTGGTCCTCCTGCAAGGGCTGTTTGGCAAGCTGATCTGCATCAGATGTACCTTTCCGTGAATCTCAATGATGAAGGGACTTACCTCAAGAATCTGCATCGGTCTTCGATGCCAATGACTTAGGCTTAATTTTATGCTTGGATTTTGAGGAGACCTGAAAACCAAGAGAGGCGGCCAATGTCCTAGACAATGCTGAAGCCACTGAAATCGAGTCTGGGGCAAAACAGAGACCAATACTGTCTGGCTCTGTTCTTTATACCTCTTTTTGTCATTTGTTGGCACAAAGGACAATCAATTGGTAAATGGTCTGGGCACAAACATTTTAAACACTAGTCATATTTGTCAGTAGCTGAAATTGCACCAGAACACTTGGTACATTTCTTAAAGCCGCTGACATGTTTTTCCATCGTGAGGGAAAAAAAGATAGGCAGAGGCCTAATTTGGCAGCACAACCACCAAAAGTAGAAAAAACGAAAGAAAGATTTTCTTTTCTTTTAGTATATCAGGGCGGGTATCAGGGAGGTACCGGCGTTGATGGAAAGGCAGAGCACAGATTTTAAACAAAAAAAAATTACGTTTCTCAGCGGTGGCAAGAAAACAACCTGCTGGCTCTGTGGAAAACAAAGAACTGAGGAGAGGACTTGGGAAGGCAGATACACAGGCACAGTGGAGTGCTCCCAAAAGCTTTCCTATTGGACACTTGGGAGCGTTCCCACACAGGCTCAGTCGGCACCGATGATACCCATATGTGAAAACTGCATTCCTGCTAGTTCCTGGAGATCCTTCACTATGCTGATACCCACCACAATACTGGCTGGAAGTGAAGACAAAAACATCTACTTCAAGACCAAGGAACAGTCTTAAAATGGGCCTGCACCTTAAAGACGACAAAGATCCTGACAACTAGCAAAATCAATAAGTTCATCATTCATGGAGAAGAAATTGAAATAGTGGACAACTTTAACCTGCTTGGATCAATAAAGAAACGACAAGCAATCAAGAAATTTGATCATGCATCGCTCTCGGCAGAATGGCTATGAAGGACCTAGACAAGATTCTCAAGAGCAGAGATGCTCTCTACATAAAAGATTCGACTTCTCCAAGACATGGTATTTTCAGCAACATCTTATGTATACGAAAGTTGGACAGTGAAAGAGACAGACAGGAAGAAAATTGATGCCTTTGAATTATGGGGGTGGCGAAGAATACTGACCTAAGAATAAATCAGTCCGTGCCAGAGAAGATCAAAACAAAAAACTTTCTTTAAAAGCTCAGACGACAAGACTGACTTTCATACTTTGGACACATCATGCAAAGAGAGAGATCATTAGAGAAAGACATCATGCTTAGCAAGGTTGAAGTTCAACGCAAAAGAGGAAGACCAGCAATGAGATGCATCGATACAATAACAGCAGCTATGGAAGGCACTCTATCAACAATGAGCCGCCTGACTGAAGACCAAATGTAGTTTACGACAGCTATCCAGAGGGCCGCCATGAGTCAGAGGCACTTAACAACAATATATATTTTATATTTGATGTGTCCTTTTCATTGTTTTTTCTTCCCTAATGGCAGCTTAGAAATAAAAATAAATGAACTTGGGGGGGGGGAGTTGGAGTCTATTTTCCCCTAAAATATTCTGAAGGATGCTGGCCAGAACTTCTCTCATGGTGGGGAGTCTCTTTCCAAACAATAATGTGATGTGAATGTATGGACAGATGTCCATGTTGCACCCTTAAAAATCTCCCCCATGGAGGCCGATTTGGAGTAGGCTACCGATGCAGCCACAGCTCCGGAATGATTAGCTGTGAAATGATGCTCCAGAGTCAAGCCTGGCTGGGCATAAGAGTGAAGGGAGAGATAAGTCAATTGGATAATGTGTGCTTGTTGAGAAGGAGAGGCAAGTCAATGGGATAAAGAGAAATTGGACTTACCTGCTAATGTTGTTCCTTGAGGAACTCCAGTCCATTTGTCCAGCAGCTTGGAGACTGAGCATATCATCTTTTGATGACACCAGAGTACATATAGAGCTGGCACCTCCCACCTCCCACCAGCCCCAGTACCTATTGACAAAGCAGACTCACAGGAGCAACAAATAAGTAGTTAAACATATCTAAACTTAAGTGCGCCCCTTCCACAACCTTTGGGGAGGATATCCCGACCCGCCCCCCCCCCCCCCGGGGTGAGGAGACCCACCTGCTGATCGGCCCAGCCATTCCAACCAGCAAGGAACTGACAGAACCACCTGTGACGCGCCCCCCCCCCCCCCGAGGCCAAAGACACCACACCCTAGCCCCAACTCTACTGAGCCACACCCTTACCAAGGAAACCACCTTCAGGGCAGGGGTGCATGTCTATTAAACCATAAATCCTACCAGGCGGATTCCAGGAATGGACTGGAGTTCCTCAAGGAACAATTAACAGGTAAGTAATTTCTCTTTCCTTATCGTCCCTCCAGTCCAGTCCGCACCTCTGGGATGTATCTTAGCAGTCAATCTAACGGGCGGGACCCGCACAACCGGCCTGAAGCACTGCCGATCTGAAACACGTGCACACCGCCGCCTGGACATCCAGGCGATAATGTTTTGCAAATGTATGCAGTGACGACCACATTGCTGCCTTACAAATTTCCACTGGCAGAAACCAAAGTGTACTTCACCCATGAGGCCGCCTGTACTCTCGTCGAATGTACCCTCAGCTCCGCCAGCACTGGCTTACTTTTCAAAATCTATGTCGTGTTCACCTCTAAACCACCTGGCAATGGAAGCCTTAGCTACCACCTTCTCTTTGCGCAGCCATCCAAACAGACGCAAGAGACTGTCCGATTTCCGGAAGGGCAATGTCCTCTTGACATATCTTTGCCAAACACTAACATTGAGACAGTGTAGCTACAACATGACAGGGACCCCATCCACCCCCCCGTCAACACCAGCAAGGAAACGGTCCGATTCAGATAAAATGCTTAAACCACCTTGGGCACAAAAGAAAGGCACAGGATGCAAAACCTCTTTTTCTTTGGAGAGGGTGGAAAGGAGCTTGGGCCTGGAGCTCCAAAATCCTGCGTATCGAAAAGACTGCGACCAGGAATACCAGCCTCCACGTCAAATCCTTCAGCGAGGCCTGACTCAAAGGTTCAAAAAGTTCTCCAGCCAGCGCGGTCAGCATTAAGTTGAGATCCCAAGGCGGTACCACTGCCCTCCTTGGCGGGAGAAGGCTAGCCACCACCCTTAGAAATCTCATCCCGTCCGGGTGAGTCCCCAATGGTACCCCCCCTGAGTTTCTCCCGATAACAGGACATCGCTGCCAGCTGTACCCTCAAAAAACTAAGGCAGGCCCCTATCAAAACTGGATTGCAAGAAACCAAGATGCTTGGGACAGAGGTAGCCAAAGGGCACAGCTGCCTCTATGCTGCACCAAAAAACTCACACGCGAATGCATGCCCGGACTTGTAGACCACCAGCGGGCCTGTAGAAGGGTCACTCTCACCAAAGTCAAATAACCCTTCTTCAACCTAGCCCTTTCAAGATCCCAGCCGTAAGCAAGAATCGATCCACCTGGGCATGCATAAGGAGATCTTGCCGGACCGGGAGCTGCCACAGCTGATCCACTAGGAGGCGAATCAGGCCGGCTGAACACAGGCACCTGGAGTGCCTCTATCCACTGCACTATGCGGTCTATGAGCACCCACTGAGGGAATACGTAGCGAAGAACCTCTGTGGGCCACCGCTGTATTAAGACATCTAGACACCTTGACATCCTCTCCTTGCCTGCTGAAAAAGCGGCCGGCTTTGGCAAACTGTAATGTTGCCATGAGATCCATGACTGACGGACCCCCTGTTCGAACACTGCCTGGAAGCACTGCCACTCTGAGGGCCACGCGTATCTGTCTGAAATAATCTGCCACCACACGGGTCTAGCCCCGCAACATGTGGCACCGATTACGCTAGGAGATGAGCTTCTGCCCACCGGAACAGACCCTCAGCCTCCTCCTCCAGGGCAGCACTTATGGTGCTCCCTTGCCTATTGATATAAGCCACCATGGTCACGTTGTCTGAGGAAACCCAGGCTGCCTTCCCTTGCAACCATGACTAAAGAGCTTTGAGTGCCAGGGACACCACTCGCTTTGAGCATGTTGCGCTATAGGCTCCACCTTCCTTGAATAAAATGCCCTTCGCAGTGGGGCTCCCCAACCTGACAGACTGATATCGGTCATCAAGGGAATCCCCACCGGGAACTCGAGAGGCATGCTCCCTTTCATGTTCTCTGGACACAGCCACCCTCGGAGAGCCCTTTGGGCCCTCCGTGGGCAGGGAAGTACCTGTGATAGCGGTTGACCCTGAAGGCACCACCGACAGAGCAGTGCACTTTGAAGTGGACACCTATGCGCCCTTGCCCAGGGAACCATCTCTAGAGTGGCGGCCATGGATCTCAAAAATCTGTAGATAATGCCACGCCAACAGTTTTGACATCTTCAGAAACTGCCGGACTAACGTTTGCAGCTCCTGCACCTGTCGTTATGGCAGAAACACTCCTCTCATATGGCTGTGGAAGTGTGCCCCCAAATATTCCAACTCCTGGGTTGGCAACTGACCCTTGGCCATGTCTACCACCCAACCGAGAGCTCAGAGGAACGCCAACACCCGCACTGTAGCTCTTTCGCTGTCGGCCCTGGACCTCATCCAGAACTATCAATCGACTAGGTATGGGGAGAGCAGCCCTTCCTTGTGGAGTGCTGCCGCTACTACCATCCTGACCATGATGAAGGTCCGAGGTGCGGTCACCAGACCGAAGAGTAACCCTCGAAACTAGAAATGATCCTTTGGTACCTTCAATCAGAGAAACTGCTGATGCCCTGAATGGATGGGAATGTGCAGATGCGCTTCCATAAAAATGAGAGACGTTAAGAACTCTCCGCACCCTACAGCCACTAATACCAATCTCAGTGTTCTCTTATGGAAGAGCGATTTCCGCCCTTGAGATTGAGAATCAGACGAATGGAACCTTCCCTTATGGGCACCACGAAATAAATGGCGCATCGACCGCAGCCGTACTGGTCTGGAGGAACTGGCAGCACTGCTTTGACCAGCAGGAGATGAAACAAGGTCTCCTCCACTGCCTCCATTGGCCTGTGCTTTTGCCAGGCGACCACACCAAGGACCAGCTGAGCACACCTGAGGGCATAGCCTTCCCACATGACCTCCAGAACCCACTGGTCAGACGTTAATCGGGACCAAGGCAGGGTAAAGTCCTGTAGCCGTCCTCTCACGGGTTGCGCCCCCACCTGGGTCCCTTGCTTCATTGTGCTTTCTTATTTCCCAGGGAGGCAGCAGCTCCACCCCCCCCCCCCCCCACCCTCTGGTGGGAAATCTGCCTCTCTGGGCTAGGCTAAAGCGCGAGGTCCACCAACACTTGAAATACCTCGCCTGTCCTCGTGGCAGCGGATGGTTGCGGGCCTGTTTCTGCTTGACCTCGGGCAGTCGGCCTCCAATGGATTCCCCCAATACTTAACCAACTTATCCCAGCCTTCTCCAAAGAGAAGCTTGCTAAGATGAGCCGTGGAGGAGCCATCCGCAGCTCCATACCGGAGCCAAAGGTAGTGACAAGTCGCTACCACAGAGGCCATATTCAGAGGATCCTAATGAGTGTCAGCCAGATAGGTTGCTCCCGACTCCAATTTGGCAGCCTCACCAGCTAAGTCCAACTCCAGGTCTCCAGAATGCTGCACTCTTTGCAACCAGCGCAGACCGGCTCTCGCTCCCTAGGCCCCACAGAGACTGAAGCCTGAAGTGACCAAGCATTAATATCAAATGCCTGCTTCAATAAGGTAACCAACTTTCTATTTTGGACATTCTTGAGGACTGTGCTGCCTACTAACGGAATAGTCGTCTTCTCAGTAACCACCACCATCACTGCCTCCACTCTGGGAAACCAAAGGAGCTTGTGTTCAGCCTCTGGTAGTAGGTGCAGGGGTGACATGGTATGCACCCCTTTGAGATCCGCCTCCGGCCGATCCCACTTCTCCTGGATCATCTACCGAACCACCTATTTACCGGAAAGACCTCCTGTGCCCTCCATGTCCGTGTCCCAGATTCAAGTCCATGTCCCAACCATCCGCCTCTGGCTCAACGAATAGTGGCGATTGTTGTCACTTCTCCGAGCCCCTGGGTCTCTTGGACCCCAACCACTCGCTCTCCTTAGCGTCCACCATCCACTTGGCTCCCCATTCCGGTACAAAGGAGCCGCTCACCAGCCCCTGCAGGCGCAAGCAAAACACCTTGTGCAAGAGAAGGACAAATTCAAGAGAAAAGTCCCCTGGAAGCCTCCCTGCTCCTGGGACCTGGGAGGTAGAAGGCCCAGGCATCGTAGAGTAGCCAGGGATTGCCTCCTGTGATGGCAATGCTGACCCCCCTTCTTAAGAAGTCTCCTGCGACCTGGGAGCACCCTCCAGCTGCATTCCCTGCCATGCCTTGTCCTGCAAACCTGGCCCCAATGAAGCAGCCTCTAGTGTGCAGCCGAGACAGACCCCTGCCTCCGAAACTGCTCCTCACCGGGTCCCACCCATGAGACACGCGGCCAGGTCGACATGGTGTAAGGCTGGCCAGAATAAAAAGAACCCCCCCTTTTTTTTTCGTTTTCTCATTTCCCAATCACTCGGAGGGGCAAAAGAATCAAACCCTAGGCACCCCCTCCCCCCCCCGCAGGGATCCATCTGCAGACAGACAGCCCCTAAACTGATGACATACCAGAAAGAAAATAAAGAAAGTACCTAACAGGCAAACAAAGAAAAAAAACAGCTCTCCCAGGCCAGAAACTGTGAAAACCAAGGCATCTGCTGAAATCCCCCCAGCCAAAAACTCCAGCGGGAGTGAAGGGAGTAAAGCAAATGGGCCTGCTCACAAAAAAGGCGTGCTGAGCTTCCCGCACTGATAACAGGCCTCTGCCCGCGACTGAACTCCTCGGCCTCGCACACGACATTCCTCCCGGTGGGCCTGAGCCCCGTCGACCTGTCCGCACATCCTTACCTGGTGGTAACAGTGTCATGGGCGGTTAGCTATCCCCTTGTGCTCATCCTTCCATCAACGGCTTTGGCACTGAGGAGAGAGAGGAGGGGGGAGCACTCTGGTGCTGGGCTGCAGTGGCTGTCAGCGTGGCGGCAGCTCATCACCCGATGATGGGTTTGGGAGCCACCAGAGGATCTGGCCGTGGGAAGGCCTCCAAAACCGCAACCTGCCTCTGGAACCGACAGGGGGGGGGGGGGGGGGGGGGAGTGTCCTCCTCTTTGCAGACTGTCTCTTCTTGATTCGCCCAGCAGGAAAAACAGATCCTGTTGATTCTTCTTTTTTTTTTAACTAACACTAACTAGGAAGAAAATAAAGAACCTGTAGCTGACAGGACAAAAGCAAAACTAAACCACTCTCTAATCTTGGCCTATGCTCCTAATTCGTCACTTCAGTGAGCCCAGCACCCTGGCTCACCACCTCCAGCTGCTTGGAGATTGAGCATACTGGGGCTGGTGGGAGGTGCCAGCTTTATATGTACTCTGTCATCAAAAGATGACATGCTCAGTCTCCAAGCTGCTGGAGGAGGTGCACTACCCAGAGGTGCGGGACTGGACAGGACAGACGATAAGGAATGTGTGTTTGTTGAGAGCAGCCCATGTCTTGTTAAAACACGCACAAACACAGAAAATGACAGCAGATAAATACAATATGGCCTATACAGCCTGCACATTCATACATACCAAGCTTTACCAGCCTTTCCTCTTTCTTTGTTTCTAGGATTTCTAAGAGAATGACAGCAAGAGGCGGGAATCAAAGCAAACTACAAAGGCACAGAGGGGGATAACCTGCACAAAGTGGCAGGTAGGACCCTCATCATCTCACTCGGACTAGATGAAACATGCAGATCTTTATCTGTCAATATTTACTATGGGAGGCATTTTCAAAGGCATTTACACAGTTTGCAAATCTGCAAACCCTGTAAATACTGCTCTGCGGAAAATTCAGCGGCACTAACCGAGTTAGTGTCGCTGAATTTCCTTGAGTGCTGCTGCTACACGACCTAATCCTAAGCGGTTAACATCTGGGTGTTCTGGGGCAGAGGGGAGGTGGCATCCATCGCTAACTGGGCAGTGGGGATATTGAGCTGCTGCCCGGTTAGCTATATGCGGCGAAAGTAAAGCACAGGAAACCCTGGCCTAATTTTCGCTGAATCAGCTAACCAGGCAGCAGCTCAATATTGCTGTTGCTCCGTTTGCCTCGCGGCAAAGTGGCAAACCCAAGATATTCAATGCCAGGCCAGATGTGACCCCAGCACTGAATATCTAGGTTAAACTTTTAGTGTCAGCAGTTAGCTGCTTTAACAGTGCTAACCGCCAGCGCTGAATATCCCCACCTATATTACTAAGGGCTTTAATCCATTCCAAATAGAAGGCCAAGGCTTTCCTGCAGTCAAAAGTGTGCAATGCAATCCACTTTAACTTTTGTGGATATGAGGTCTGAGGAAAAATATTAGCAGGACAATTGATTGGTTAAAGTGGATCAGTTACTAGAGCTTGGAACTCACTAACCAGTTCCATGGTCAGATCACAAATTAATTAACTTCATTATTCCCGTGAACCCCAACAACTCATATAACAGAACCACTAATAATCCCACTAAAACGACATCTCGAAGCTTCAATGCCTTCAACAAAGAACTCATACTTGCACAAACTAACCCTCTCTACAATGATACTACCCTCAATCTGGAAAACCTGATCACATCATGGAACGAAAGCCTCAGCTCCATTGCACAAAAACCACTCAATAGCAAAACCTCAAGCAACAGAAAACATGCACCATGGTTTTCTCCTGATCTGCGGACCTCCCTCGTATACCTTCGAAAACTTGAGAAACGATGGCGTCGATCTCGCTCCACAGACGACCAGACAGCATACAACGCTCAACTCTCGACTCACAGAACAGCACTCCTGACGAAAATGAAACAATTTCACACGGATACACTCAAAAGATCCCTAAATAAACCACGGGATCTCTTCAACATAGTCAAATCCATATCTAAGGAACCATCCCCATGCCCTCCTGAGGAGATCCACCCGCAAGCCTTCGCGGACCATCTACAATCTAAACTATTGCGAACAGACAAAATCACTGACTTCAACCATCAAGACACCACCTACCTAAACCACCTCTCAATATTCTCCACTCCACCCAAGAAACATATTGAAGATACCATTGCGGCCATCAACACCACCACTGCTCATACTGACCCTTGTCCAGCCTATTGGATAAAGAATATACGCAGTGATATCAGTCCATTAATCACAAGAATGATAAACCTATCGTTTACAACAGGATCCTTCCCCTCAACACTCAAACAAACTTCAATTAAACCTCTTCTAAAAAAAACCCAAACTTGACCCTAGCAAAGTGGAATCATACAGACCCATAGCTAGCATACCATTCCTAGCTAAGATATTTGAAAAGGAAGCACAACAACAAATACAAGACCACATCGATACTGCAGCCCCACTAGATCCCCATCAACATGGCTTCAGAGAATACCATGGCGTGGAAACCCTTCTCATCTCCCTTCTCAACGATATTATCACCTTGATTGACAACATCCACCAAGGCTGTGTACTTATCTTCATCGACATAGCTGCAGCATTCGACTCTGTTCACCACGGCCTGCTCATTGAACGCCTAAAAAAAAAGGGCATTATCGGCCTCGCCCTTGATTGGTGCAGATCATACCTTGAGGGAAGAGGTCAGCAAGTAAGATCAAGAACAACAAAATCAAAGCCCTTCCACCAAAACCAGGGCGTCCCACAAGGATCATCATTATCATCTCTCATGTTTAACATTTACGTACAGCCCGTCTGTAACATCATAAGATCCTTCAATGTGCAATATCAGATATACGCTGATGACATCCTTCTCTACATGCCATTCTCCACAAAGCAAATGGACCTCTCACCTCTTATTGATTGTTTTGACGCAGTATCCGAATGGTTCCTATCTCAAAACCTCCGTATTCAACATAAGAAAACGGAGGTACTCTTCATCACAAAAAATCCAAATTTTACCCCGCCACCACATATAAAAGTAAGAGAAGCCGAACTCCAAACAAAACCAACAATTCATTACTTAGGAATCACATTGGATCAACGTTTGGACATGAAAGTACACATCTCCCACATTGTCAAAGCCGTATATTTCAAGATCCGGTCACTCAAACACCTCCGAACCTTACTGGACCCAAGTGATTTCCGAACTGTATATCAAGCCCTTATCCTACCCCATTTTGATTTCGCCAATGCCATTCTCCAAGGGCTACCACAGTCTTCATTGACACCCTTACAACTTGCCATGAACGCCGCTGCTAGAGTTCTATTTGGAGCAGCGAGGTATGACCACATCACACCCATCTTATTGCAGCTCCACTGGCTCCCAACACACGGAAGAATACTATTCAAGACCCTAGTACTTACCTTTAAAGCCATCCACGGCATAACTGCTGCAACATTAGGCAATCTACTTCAGCCCACTCCGCTCAACAGATCCAGAAGATCCACAGCAGCAAACACCCTAATTATACCAAGTGCATCAACAAAATGCACATTAACAACATCCAACAGAGCTTTCAGTTTTTATGCCCCCAAGTGTTGGAATACACTGCCTCCAGAAATCCGAGCCATTACCGATCTCATGCAATTCAGGAAGGCACTCAAGCACCACTTATTTATACAATACTACAAGATAAATCATAATCCACCATAGCCGCACTTAGTGCCTACTCTTAATACCTATCCGTAGATTGTTCATAAGCCATTCCTCAAAGCTTACTGTTACACATGTAAATAGTTGTTTTGCATGGCTCCCTATGGTTATCCAAGTTGTACTTCCCTGTTCTATGTAAAAACTGAAATTTGTTATTTATGGTTCCTTGTTCCATGTAAACCGCGCTGATGCTAAAAAGTGCGGTATATAAGAAAGTTAAATAAATAAATTAAATAAACTCTGCATGCTGAAATTACCGCCACCAAAAACAGGAACTTCAAGGGGAAGTACTTCAGTTCGCAGGTTTTTAGTTCTTGAAAGGAGCCTTTATCACTTTGGTTAAGACAACGTTGAGGCTGCATGGCAGCGTGGGATGCCTGATGGAAGGCTTCAATAGAAATAAGCCTTGCATGAAACACTAAAAGCTGACCTGAGATGGGTTTATCGTCTGCATAATGATGGCATGTACCAATTGCACAGAGATGTATCCTAACAGATTTGGTCTTCAAACTAGACCCGGATGTAGAAGGCATTCAAGTAGCTTGTGGGGGGGGGGGGGGCGGGGGGAGACAGAAAAAGGATTTAGGGCCTTTCCATCACACCATATAGCAAACCTCTTCCATTTAAACTGTATGACCTTCTACTGGAATCTCTCCTGAAAGGTTAAGGAAGTCAAGGTTATCCCCTCAACATTCAAGCTGTGAGGGCTAGGGACTATGATGGGGTGCAACAGGGTCCCCTGATGCTGCATGATCAATGTTGACACACTGCTTGGTCTCATGGGAGACTGCATCATGGCTGCCTTAGCCAATAAGGTGTTATGAGGATCATGGAACCCTGGTTTCAAGTGAGTTTCAGGAGAGTTTTCCCTATGAGAGTAATCCGAGTATATACATACAGAAGGTCTATTCTCCAATTCAGGAAGGTGGCATCCGATATTAATTTTCTATGAGCCCCGATATTAATTTGCTTTTCTGTTCTTGGGTGTGGCATATAAATCTATCGAAATACTGTCCCACTCTCAAAATGATTTTCAGTGCTATTCCCTCTGCCAGGGACTATTCATGTGGTTGCAATACAAGGCTCAGCCTGTCTCCCAGGACATTACTCTCTCCTGCCAGGTATGTGGATCATAGTATCATCCCATGAGAAATGGCTAAGTTCTACATCCTGAGTTTCTCAACACTGGTGGTACAATCCTGTTCTTCTCTGCTTGTTGATAGCTAACACAGGTACCTGATCGCTCGTCTGAATCTAAATAATCTGATTGGCCAAATTATCTTTGACAGCTTCAGAGCATTCAATATAGCTCTCAATTCCAGGAAATTCATTTGGTGAAGTTTCTCCTGGGCAGTCAGTAATCCCCCAGTGTGAAGCTCTTGTATTTGAGTTCCCCAGCCCAGCTTGGACATATCTATTAGTACTTTTAGGTAGAATAGAATTTGAAGATGGGGGGTTTTTGCCAGATTGAAATGGATCATTCGTTCAGAGTCCTGGAGTGGCATAGTTACAGATTCAACACCTTGGAGCCCATGAGTGGCCAGAGTCAACTGTGTGCTCAAGGTCCATCGAGCCTGTCTCTTTTTGAGGCGTGCCAAGGGCATTAAATGCACCATGAAGTCATATGACCCAACATTCTCAATGTGTTCTAAGTTGACATTTGCTGACATGAATTTCTTTAACGGACACAAGTTTGGTGATCCTTTCTTATGGGAAAAAAAGCTCTCACTTGAGTCATGTCCAGCAGAGCTCCTATAAATTTCAATTGAGTTGAGGGGCTTAAATTGGATTTGTGATAATTTGGGATGAACCTTAGCAATTTCAGCACTCAAAACAGTCATACGCAGAAATGTGCTCCTGGCCAACCAATCAATCAAAACATGCACACCTAGTCTGCACTGATATGCTGAACAATGCCAAGGCATTTTATGAAGACCAGTGGAACTGATGTGAGGCTAAATGGCAGTCCACTGTTCTGGTAGTGGTGTTTCTCCATGACAAAGTGTAGTTACTCACCTGAAACAGGTGACCTCCGGGAAAAGCGAGAATTTAGTCTTCATATATGTGACATCTGCACCGACGGAGCCCATGTGGAAACGCTTCCCAGCATCTAATAGGAAAGCTTTTGGGAGAATCGCACTGCGCTTGCATTGCTGCCTTCGTGACTCTCCCTCCTCAGTTGAGTTTGTAGCTGAGAGAGAGAGAGAGAGAAAGAAAAACTCTACAACTCCTAGGGGAGGAGGGTGGGTTGTGAAGACTAAATACCTGCTGTTCCCGGAGATCACCTGTTACAGGTGAGTAACTATGCTATCTCCAGGAACAAGCAGGAATGTAGTCCTCACATATGGGACTCCCTAGATCCCAGATGCTAGAGAAAGGTCCCCAGAATCAGTAGATTTGCCTCAGAGCAGGCCTCAAGTGGGCATGGATCTTTAATGGACATCTGGCATCGAAAATTCCAGGATGGAGAGTAGGAGTTGACCTAAGTCTGAAAGAGGTAGTGTACAGCCTGACCAAATATGGCATCCCGGCGGGCGTTCTTGTCCAATGTGCAGCAAAGGTATGCACAAAAGACCAGGTGGCCGCTTTGCAGATTTTGTCAACGGCTACAGAATGTAGGTTTGCCATCGAGGCAGCCATGGCACAAACATTATGGGCAATGACATGACCTTCAAGGGATAGTCCTGCTTTAGCATAAGCAAATGAGATGCAATCTACTATCCCATTTAGATAGAGTAAGTTTGGATACTGGCAACACCAAGTGACTGGGATCAAAGGAGATGAATAACAGCTCTTACGGTGCTCAGCTGTCCCTTGAAGATAGAATGCCAAGGCAAGCTTGCAGTCAAGAGTATGGAGGGTTGCCGCTGCCCTAGAGGAACGAGGTCTAGGGAAGAAGACAGGCAGGTTGACTGATTCAAATAGAAAGGAGACACCACCTTGGGCATGAAAACGAGGATAAGTCCTAAGAACCACCTTATCATGGTGGAAGCAGGTATAAGGCAGGTCAGCCACCAACGCTTGGAGCTCAATGATGCGTCTAGCTGACGTGAGTGCAACAAGATGACCTTCCAAGAGAAACTTTAGCGAGGTTGGCTAAAGGTTCAAAGGGCGGCTTAAAGAGCTGACCTAACAACATTAAGATCCCATGCCACCGGTGGTGGCCTGAGGGGGGGGGGGGCTTGGCTAATAAGAGCCCTCATAAAATGTGTCACAAGCAGTTGTAAAGAAATAAGCTGCCAATTCAAGGGATGGTGAGTAGCAATTGCACTGAGGTGAACCCTCACCAAGTTTGTCTTGAGACCAGAGGATGAAAGATGGAAGAGATACTGAAGGAAAGCCTCAACCGCAACTGAGAAGGGGTTAAGATTCCTTTGGGTACACCAAGTGGAGTACCTACGTCACTTAAAGTCATGGGAACGTCTGGTAGACTGTTTCCTGGAGGCTAGTAGGATGTCCTTTACTTCTTCCTGAGGAAGGTTGAGACCTTGCAAGACTACGCTTTCAGCAGCCAAACCATGAGATGGAGACACCGCGGGTTGGGATAGAGTAACAGCCCCTCCTCCTGTGAGAGGTGGTCAGGAGCTGATCCAAGACTGAGAGGGCAAGTCTGACAGATGTAGCAGGAGAGGAAACCACAGTTGACGTGACCAGCGTAGGGCTATGAGGATCATGTGGCCCTTGTCCTCTTGAAGCTTGAAAAGCATTTTGGGAATCGGGGGTATGGGAGGGAAGGCATACAGGAAATCCTGACCCCAGTGAAGGTGGAAAGCCTCGATGTGCTGATGACTGGGCATTGGGTTCTGGTGCAAAAACGAGGTAGTTTGGCATTCTGCAGAGTTGCAAAAGGATCTATCTCCGGAGTTCCCCAGGTCTGAAAGATGTAGGAGATTCTTTCCAGATGGAGAGACCACTTGTGCGGAATGAGGATCTGACTCAATCTGTCTGCTGACATTTTGGTGTCCTGGCAGATATACTGCTTGGAGAAGCATCTAATGAGCAATGGCAAAAGACCAAAGATGGAAAGCCTCCTTGCAGAGGGCCCAAGAGCCCGTTACCCCCTGCTTCTTCACGTATAACATAGCTACCTGATTGTCTGTCTGGAGCAGAACTCTGTGGCCCTGCAGCTGTTGAAACACTGAGGGAATTGAAGATCGTACGAAGTTTCAGCAAATGTATTTGGAGTTGTGACTCTTGCTCTGTCCAGAAGCCCTGAGTGGAGAGAAAGTCCAAGTGGACTCCTCAACCCAGTTTGGAGGCATCTGCTGTCAGTTTGGAGGCATCTGAAAAGGTGACCCTATGAGGAGTTTTCTGGGGTAGACCACCAGAGCAGGGAGTTCATGAGAATGTCTGTGACTGATCTTGTCTGAGGGTTCCAGAGGCCTGTTTCAACTGGGAGGCAAGAGTCCATTTATTTATTTATTTATTTACATTCTCTTATATACCGCACTATTCAGCATCAGCGCGGTTTACATGGAACAGAAACGCTCAGTACAGTCAACATGCATGAGTTTACAGACAACAGGGCAAGTAACTTAGATAACAGGGGTAAACTATTTACAAAAACTTGCTACATAAGCTTGTAAACTATTTACAAATATTGAGTTGTCCGCATGTGCAGACGAGCATATAGCACTACATGAACTGTAGATACCATATGGCTTAACAGCTGTAGCAGCTCTCTGGCCAAGAGACTGTTTTTGAACCTTACCTGAGATGCTATCTGTACTAGGCGGGTACAATGATCCTTGGGTAGAAATGCCCCTGACTGTTGAGTGTCTAGAACAGCCCCTATGAATTCTAGTGTTTGAGTAGGAACTAGATGGGATTTTGGAAGATTTATCACAAATCCTAGATCCTGTAGTACTTGAATTGTACGAAGGAGGGATAGGTGAACTTCCTGAGAAGTGGCTGCCCTTATTAGTCAATTGTCTCAGTAAGGGAAGACAAATATTCAGAGAGTCCTTAGATATGCGGCTACAACCGCCATACACTTTGTGAAGACTCTTGGGGCAGAGGCAAGTCCGAAAGGAAGGACTCTGTATGGATAGTGATTTCCTTGGAAGATGAAGCGTAGATATCTCCTGTGTTCTGGATGAATGAGGATATGGGTATATGTTCTAGAGAACAGAGGCAAGGGTTCCTAGTGAAATCATCCTGAATTTCTCTTGAACTAGAAACTTGAGGTTTCTGAGATCTAAGATGGGTCTGTACACTCTGTTCCTTTTTGGAATGAGAAAGTACGGAGAATAGAACCCCATCCCCTTCTGCGATGTTAGAACCTCTTCTATGCCACACTGACAGAAGAGAGGTGATCTCTTGCTGAAGGAGAGCAGTGAGTGGGGGTTGGGAATGATATTCCCCCACTAGAGTGGTGGGGGGTATGCTTTGTAGATGAAGCTTGTACCCCTCTCGCACTATGGTTAGTGTCCACTGCTCTGAGGTTATGAGATGCCACCCATAGGCATAATGGCAAAGCCTTTCTGCTATGTGGAGAGGATGGGGGTTCTCCAGAGGCAGGGTAGCAATGTTCTCTAGGAAGAAGTCAAAAACTAGGTGTAGATTGAGTCTGCGCTGCTGGTTTCGGTTTAGGAGCCTGTGGCTTCTTCTGCTGCTTGGGAGGCTGTTGCTTCCTATGGGTACCCTGGGGCTGGTATTGAGAAATGGAGGTGTAAGAAGAGTAGAATTTCTTCTTACCATAGAAGGGCTTCTTAACAGCTGCTTTTTTCTTGGTAGGGTAGACAGTAGTTTTTGAAAGCCTATTGAGGGTGGCATTCTCAAACTGAGAAGCCTTAACTTGCCAATCCTTTCCAAACAGGTTCTCTCCTGTACAGGGAGTATTTCCCTGCTTATCTTGAACCCACTGTTCAAGATCTGGTGCCTGAAGCCTGGCAATCCTATGGGCAACTATGCAGATAGACGTTGTTCTGCTAATGCATTCAAAACAGTCAAAGGTTGTCCTATTGACAAACTTGGAAACATTTTGGACATGTTTGACTAATGTAAGGTAGTCTGCCCTCCTGTCATCCAGGAGAAGAGGAGACATCGATTCCAGATCCCTAGTCACCTCCCTAAGGAACATGCCCATGTAGAGTATGTATGAACTTATGCGGGCTGAAAGCATGGAGGTTTGAAAGCACCGGCAGCCAAAAGCATTGAGGATTCTCGACTCCCTGACCGGGGGATTGGAGGAGTGCATTTTAGAACTCTTAATCTGATGCACAGCCGATTCCACTACCACTGAATGGTGTGGAAACTGCATCTTCTGGAACCCAGGGCTTTCCAGTACTCAATACATGGTATAGAGTCGCCGGGTATGGGGAGAAATGGTGAGGAGCTTCTCCCACATCCAGAACATAAGATCCTGGAGTATGCGGTGTATAGGGAGAGTGGTTACCTCTTTAGGAGCTGCAGGATATCGGAGGATTTCCAACCCTTGTGCTCTGCGTTCTCTCTCCAATGCAGGAGTAATGAATAGGCCTCTCGCCATATCCTTGATAAACTCCTGGAAAGACATGTCTTCGGGAGGGGGGACATGCGCCGCTGTGGAGACGGAGACGGATCCTCTGAGAGACTGGTACCAATCGATTCATCGTCCGAAGAATCGGAATCGATAGATTCAAAAGTATTGACAAGAGCGATGCTCTGGTTCTTGTAAAGACCGGTACTGATCGAGATCAGTGCAAAAGACCTGCTGTGTCAGTACCTCGGAAACAGGGACGAACTCGAGGCCCAGCATGTGCCGAGGGGCACAAAGCCCGATGCCGATTGTATCGGCATAGTCAGTTGTATTTGTACTGACAATACCAGTGGTAATGTCTTGACCAGTACCAACACCGCTAATAGAGCAGCAGGACTCCGCTTGATGGCTAGTATGCGCAGGTCCATCGAACTTGCCCATGCCTGGGTATCTGTACCGGACGTTTGGGCTACTATTCCAGAGCATGGCACCAAGAACTCTGCAGAGGTGGAGGCCACAGGAGCATCCTGGAATCCTTTTAAGGCTTTGGAGGGGAGGTCCTCCTGCTGTGGTAGTTTGGCCGGTCGAACCACCTCTAGGGCAATGCTCGAGGCATCTCTATTTTTAGACAGATTTACCCTTAGGAGAACGGCCTGTCTTGGAAGACTTGTGTTTCGATACCTGAGATCCATGTGAAGATGACATTGAAGCAAGCGAGACTGCATCTGAGGCAAACAGGAAGTTGACTTTTGTGGCCCGATTCTGTAGGCCCCTGTGTCATCTTTTGCATAGGGCACACTCAGGCGGCTGGTGATCTGGGCCACATTTTTTAAAACCACTAGTTGGTTTTTCCATCATGTCAGTAGATTGGATGGAAGGCCTAAGGCTTGAAACTGCATCAAGTGCCTGAAGAATTAAAAAAATTTTTGTTCTTTTTTACAGAAAGTAGTAATAATGATGAAAGTTCGGTTCCGGCGTCGACGGGAAGGCAGACGCGACCACAAAAAATAAGAAAGACGACATTTTCTGCGGTGACAGGATTTGCTTCCTGCTGTCTCCGCGGAAAACAAAGAACTAAGGAGGGAGATTCACAAAGGCAGGAAGGCAGCAATGCAGGCGCAGTGGGATGCTCCCAAAAGCTTTCCTATTGGACACTGGTGAGCGCTCCCGTGCGGGCTCCGTCGGTACCGACATCACCCATATGTGAAGACTACATTCCTTCTTGTTCCTGGAGATATTTAAGATACTTCCTGTGACTGGGATTTTATCTGAATGTAGGAGCAAGCAACTTTTAAATCCAGGGAACATAACCAGTCTCCGTTTTGGACATGAGGGATGAGTATCCCCAGGGTAACCACTCTGAACTTCTCTTACAAGGTGCTTGTTCAGGGCCCTTATACCTGGAATGGGATGAATCTGTGATCAGGAAATACTTGGAATAGAATCCCTTCCCTTCCTCCTTTGCTGGATACAATCTCCTTTGACAATTATCTTATGATAAATGACAGTTTGTCCAGTTTGCTCTTGGTAGGCACTTTGGTAGATTGTCCTGAAAGGTTTAGATGGTATCCTAGCTGGATTATATGTAGTACCTAATGGTCCAAGGTTATAAGGGGCAAGTGATTTGTTAAAAATCCTAGCCTTCCTTCTACCAGAAGGTTGCCTGTTATGGACATTGGACAACTAGTTATGTTCTCCAAGAGGCAGTCAAGACTTGGCCTCAGTTTTGGCTGAGAAGTTTAGGACAAGCTCTCTGAAGAGGTTTTATTTAAATGAGTTTTTAAAAATATATATATCATTGATTTCAGGATTCTCAGAGGTTTACAATAACAGCCACCATAGTGGATCAAATCAAAGGCCCATCCAGCCCAGTGTCTTGTTCCCAACAGTGGTCAATCCAGATCACAAGTATCTAGCATATCCCAAAAGTAGCCAGCTCCATACTACTTACTCCCCAGGAATAAGCAGTGGTTTTCTTTCAGTCAACCTTAATGGTTTATGGACTTCTCCAGGAAGTTGCCCAAATCTTTTTTTAAACCCAGCTACACTACCTGATTTTACCACCTCCTCCAGTACTGAGTTTCAAAGCTTAATTATACATTGAGAGAAAAACATTTTTTCCTGTTTTAAATATACTACTATGGAGCTTCATGTCAGGTCGCCTATTCCTTGTACTTTCTGAAAGAGTAAACAAAAAATCTCTTCACCTTTACCTGTTCTACTCCACTCAGGATTTTATAGACTATTGTATCTCCCCCCTCAGCCGTCTTCAAACTGAAGAGCCCTAACCTTTCCTCATGGGAGAGAGAGTAGTTCCATTCCCTATATCATTTTGATTGCCCTTCTCTGTATTATTTTTTTTAATGCCCCTATATTTTTTTGAGAGGCAGAGGCCAGACTTGCACACAATACTCAAGGTGTGGTCATCACAGAAGCATTACGATATTCTTTGTTTTATTCTCTATTCCTCTCCTAATGATTTCTAGGATTGCTTGCCTTTTTGGCCATCACCACCACTACCCACTGAACAGAAGATTTCAATGTATTGTCTATGATGCATCTAGATCTATTTCCTGGGCAGCGACTCCAAATGAGGAACCTACCAGTAGCATTGTGTGTGTATCTACAGTTTGGATTATTCTTCCTTACATGCACCACTTTGCACGTGTCCACTCTAAATTTCATTTATCAATTGGACGCCATATCTCCCAAGTGCCTCCTGCAATTTCTCACAACCCACATGCGATTAACAACTTTGAGTAATTTTGTCTCATCTGAAAATTAAATCACCTTGCTTGCTGTTCCCAATTCCAGATCATTTATAAATATACTAAAAAGAACCAGTCCCAGAACAGATCCCTGGGGTACTCCATTGAGAAAATCGACCATTTATCTCTAATCAGTTTTCTTTCTCTCAACTAATTTCCAAATTTTCCAATAAATTGTCTAATGCCATGACTTTCATTTCCTGAGTCGTCTCATGTGGGACACTATCAAATGCTTTCTGAAAGTCTAAATACACTATATCAATTGGCTCACCTTTATCCACACCTTCAAAGAAATGGAGCAGATTGGTGAGGCAAGATTTCCCTTGGCGAAATCCATGTTGACTTTGTACCATTAAACCATGTCTGTCCATGTGTTCCGTAATTTTGTTCTTTATAATGATCTCAACCATTTTGCCCAGCACTGATGTTAGGCTCAACTGGTCTACTGTTTCCTGGATTACCCCTGTAGCAATTAAAACTTGGTGTAACATTGGCCATCCTCCAATCTTCTGGTACTGTAGACAATTTTAATGATAGGTTAAAATGATTAATAGCAGCTCTGTAATTTCATCAGAGTTCTTTCAGGTGTTTCTTAGGCTCATGAGGAGGGTCAGTGAAACCCTCTTCAGAGGATACCTCTAGCTCATAGTCAGATTCCCAAGAGCACTCTGAATCTGACTGGAAAAATATGACTTCCAGTGAAGATTTCTGGGTTCCTACCTGGCTCAACTTCTCTGTGTGGATCTCGAATGAGCACTAATCTCTGCCAAGAATCTTTGATGCCTCAGTAAAATGTCACCCCTGGTGCACTGGATATCAACACTGCCTGGGCAAGATTTTGGCCCCTAAATGCCTTAATGTCAATATCTCTTTCTCCAGGCAGAGCACATGTCTCAAGGACTGGTTGAATATCTTGTTTCATCACCCTCAATGCAGTAAAAATTGCAGCATTATGCCAAGTAATTCATTCCTTCATGAGCTACTCTATCTAATGAGATACTCCTTGAAGGTTGCCAGCAAGAAAGACATTGGGACCTAAGTAGGAGTGGCCACATCCTCCTGAGCCATTCAGGGATATCAAAAGGCTAGTCTGAGCCTCTTGGAGTCTGTCACATACCTCAATGTTCATGACATTATGCTCCAATGAACCTAGACTCTGATGCATTCCCCAGCCTCAATCTGTTGCTCAGTGTGACCAGTCCTTGATGTCTATGAAGAGGAGCTTGAATCCTCTCTCCTTCTCGCAGGAACCAGATGATGTCCATTCACAACAGGCTCTACAGATGCTTGATGCTGAGGGCAACCAATGTCCTCTAGATACTGATGCATCCCCAGCATCCATGCAGCTCCTGAGGCCATTGAGACCAATGCCACTAATGCCGCCGATGCCAAAGTCAAAGAACTAGACCTATCAGTGCCAAAAACTTTCTGTGCTACTCTTCATAATCCTTCAGCCCTCTCCTTGACATCTGTGAACACAAATTACAATGAGAGGATTCATCATCAGGGCCCAGATATTGGATGGGTATCCATGGATGGATGGTCCTGTTTCTTCTCACGTACCTTTTAATCCCACTGGGGGAGCTTACCCTTGGATACTGTCAGGAAAAATAATCACAGCAAAATGAAACGACTCAAGAAAAACTCTGGCCAAAGTATCTGAGGCCTCTATTCAGGCCTAGATACACAAAAAAAAGAAAACTTTAAAAAGACCAATAAATCTAAGACATTAACAGGTTACAGATACATATGCATGACAACAGTGAGAAAAATGAGGAAAATTGGGAGGGGCAGGAAAAATCACACAGAAAAACTGGTATAAATAACCACAATGCGGGATGAGGAGAACAAACATGTGCGGTATATAAAAACTTGTTAATTAAAATTAAATTAAATATCTGCTTGGCTCCACAGTAGATGAGAATGAGATGGTCCCATGTGACCACTGCAGATGGGAATGGGCACACATGCACAGCAGTGTGCTTCCAAAAGCTTCAGGAAAGTATAAAGCTGGGAAGTTACTCTCAACACCAGGCTCTGTCAATGATGTTATCCATGTATGTGGGCTCATTATCCTCCTTGTCCATGGAAAGAGGTACGTTTTTCTCAACCTACTTCATGAATGAGATTTTTAGTAAAAGGATAAAAAGAAAAAAAAATCTGACCTGCTAGTGCTGCGAGACCTCTTTGGAGCAGAGTAGCTTTTAGAGGGTGTTCTTGACCTCTTTTCTTTACTCCTTTTATCATCTCTCTCTTTGGATCGCTCTCTCTCTTTAACCTTTACTTTATTTTCTTTGTCTTTTTTCTTGTCACTATGGAAAAAAAGTCAAAATTTCCCATTAGAACACAGGCAGAATAAAATCCTACTTCTACTTTTGAATACACACACATGTACATCCACAACACTAGATAGGCAAACGTTTTAATTCCATAACAAATAGAGCAAAATTTCCCACAGTTTGTATGTTGTTAGGAAGGAAGCACCCATACTTTAGATCTGTGCATTAGAATCCATAAGATGGAATTTTACACAGAACCAGAGTCAAACTTCAGAGCTGAGCAGAGTGTTCTTGGCCAAAGAAAGGAAGCACATCAATGCCAGTAATACAGAATAGCACAGTAAACAACAGGTAAGGACCAACTAGCTCACATAGCTGTCGTAGTGTCTGGTTTTTGACCACTTAGGGAAGATGAGCAAATACAGTGCCTTGAAAAAAGCATTGGATAAAAGTAGTTTAGTTGCCCTGTTAGCCCACTTGAATGTATAAACACAAATAAATGAAAGAAAACATTGGACGACGATTCATTTTTGGCTAAATTTTGGAAGCTAAAATCCGCTACGGTTGGGACAAGACAGAATGCAAAAGTCTTCACACCTAAATATATTTTCCACATTGTCTAAAAATACAAGAAGAAATTAGACCTTACCTGCTAATTGTCTTTCCTTGAGTTCTCTCCGGGCCAGTCCAGAACATTAGGGTAGTCAAGTCAACCTCCTCTAGCAGCTGGGGAATGAACACTGAACAAACTTGCTGACAGCCTAACCAGCTCCCCTTGGCGTCAGAGAGTCAGTCTTACAGTAACAAAGCAGTAGAACTAAGCACCCCACTGGGAACCAAAGAACAAAAAAAAAACACCTACCCAAACACTAAGATTAATACTGTTTCCCATTTCGCTTTTGTTCAGCTCACCGTCCACCTCCAGAGAGGCGAGGGCTTTTTTTTTTTTTTTAAACTTGTAATAGAGCATCCCTTAGAAGAGGAAACCCCACAGCCTCCTTCGACTGTGCCATGGATCAGAAACAGTTAGCCTCGGCTACCAGCTCGGCGAGCCGCAACATAGATGACCTACTGACCGAGGAATAATACCAGAACAATAAGACCCTACCATACCGGCTGGGTTCTGGACTGGCCCGGAGAGAACTCAAGGAAAGACAATTAGCAGGTAAGGTCTAATTTCTTCTTCCTATTCGTCTCTCCGGGCCAGTCCAGAACATTAGGGCAGTACCAAAGCAGTACCTAAAGACGGGAGGGACCGGCGAGCCCCGCTACAAGAACTGAGGCGCCCACTCTAGCATCCTCCCTAGCCCGAACATCGAGACGGTAGTGTCTTGCAAAGGTATGTAGGGACGACCACGTCGCCGCCCGACAGATATCAACCGGCGGCACTAAAGCATATTCCGCCCAGGATGTCGCCTGAGCTCTCGTGGAATGCGCTCGGAGACCAACTGGAGGGATCACGCCCTTGGCCTCATATGCTGCTCGTATGGCATGCTTGACCCAGCGCTCAATAGTAGCCTTGGTAGCTGCATTTCCCCGAGACGCGCCTCCAAAAAGAACGAACAGCCTATCAGACTTACGGAACGGCTCGGTTATTTTGAGGTAACGTTTCAGAACACGTACCAAATCCAATCTTTTAAGCGAGCTATCTGCCCTACCGCTTCCGGATACGGAAAAAGTGGGAAGCGAAACCGCTTGATTGACATGAAAAGCTGAGACCACCTTAGGAAGAAAAGAGGGTACCGGCCGTAACACCACTTTCTCAGCGGAAAATTGAAGGTAGGGCGCCCTGCACGAGAGCGCTTGTAGATCGGAAATCCTACGCGCGGAACACAAAGCCACTAAAAAGGCAGTCTTCCAGGAAAACTCCCTGAGATTACCAGGCGAACCAGAAACGAAGGGCGGCTCTGTCAAGGCTTGCAAAACCAAATTCAAATCCCAAGGCGGAACTACCGGCCGAATGGGAGGCTGAAGTATCTTGGCCGCTCTCAGAAAACGTTGGACATCGTGATGCAAGGAGAGCGAACGGCCGTGCACCTTACCTCGATAACAAGACAGCGCCACTAACTGTACTTTCAAGGTGTTAAGAGCCAGACCCTTCTCTAAACCGTCCTGTAGAAAAGACAAGATGTCCGGTAGGAGCGCTGTCGCCGGGCTCACCCGGCGTTCCGCACACCAAGCCTCAAAAATGCGCCACACACGAACATACACCAAAGACGTAGATGGCCTCCTGGAGCTTAACAGAGTGGCAATGATGGAGCTTGAATAACCCCTGCGACGCAATCGTGCCCTTTCAAGAGCCAAGCCGTAAGCAAGAACCGATCCACTTGCGGCATTAGTACGGGACCTTGGCATAACAGGTTCTCCCGAGCTGGAAGTCGCCAAGGCGGAGCTACTAGAAGGCGCATCAGATCCGCATACCACGGTTGGCGGGGCCAATCTGGAGCAATGAGAATCACCAGGCCATCGAACCTGGCAATCCTGCGAAAGACGCGCCCCAGCAAGGGCCACGGCGGAAACACATAAAAAAGCTGGCCGGACGGCCAGGGCTGCACCAGGCCGTCCAGCCCCTCCGACATGTGCTCTCTGCACCTGCTGTAGAACCGAGGCGCTTTGGCATTGGCTAGCGTGGCCATGAGATCCATTACCGGAAGACCCCAGCGACGAGTTATGCGGTGAAAGACCTCCGCGTTCAGCTCCCATTCCCCGGGATCTAGAACATGCCGACTTAGATAGTCCGCCTGGATGTTCTCTTCCTGCCACATGCGCTGCCGAGATTGCCAGTAGATGAGACTCCGCCCACTGAAACAACTGGAGACTTTCCTCCAACAGATCTGCACTGCCGGTGCCCCCCTGACGGTTGAGATAAGAAACCGTCACCAGGTTGTCCGAAAACACCCGAACTGCTCTGCCCTCGAGCAGCTCGACAAACTGCAATAGGGCCAAGCGAACCGCTCTCAACTCCAAACGATTGATCGACCAAAGAGACTCCTCTGCTAACCAGGTGCCTTGCGCTAACCGCGTCAAACAATGAGCTCCCCAGCCCGACAGACTTGCATCTGTCGTGAGCAACACCCAATCGGGGAGGTCCAACGGGGGGCCTGAAGGTGCGCTGGGACCAACCACCACTGCAGACTGTCCCGCACTGTTGTTGGACACGGTAGTCGACGAGCGAGAGGATGTATTTGCGGAGACCAACGCAACAGCAACGCCCGTTGGAGCGGACGCATATGCGCTTTGGCCCATGGCACCAAGTCTAAGGCAGCTGCCATCGACCCCAACAACAGCAAATACTTCCAAGCCGTCGGAGCCACCATGCCCAAGAAAGCCTGCACCTGAGACAGGATCTTCTGAACCCTTTCCGGAGGAAGAGTCACCACTCCTTGGGCCGTGTCGAAGGTCGCACCTAGATAAGTCAACTGCTGCCCTGGTTGAAGATGACTCTTGGCGCGGTTGATAACCCAACCAAGATGCTCGAGAAATTCTACTACTCGCGAGGTTGCCGTGCAGGCCTCCTGCAGAGATGGCGCTCGGATCAACCAGTCGTCCAGATATGGATGAACCTGAATTCCTTCCTTCCGAAGTGCTGCCGCGGCCACCACCATCACCTTGGTGAAGGTGCGAGGCGCGGTAGCTAGACCGAAGGGCAAAGCTAGAAATTGAAAATGACCCATGGGAACCGCAAAACGTAGAAACTTCTGATGCTCTTTCCGAATCGGAATGTGCAAATAGGCCTCTGTTAAATCTATGGACGAGAGGAATTCTCCCGGCTTTACCGAACGGATCACGGACTGCAAAGTTTCCATCCGAAAATGAGGCACTCGCAAGCAACGGTTTACGTGCTTTAGATCCAGAATGGGCCGAAAAGAACCCTCCTTATTGGGAACCACAAAATAAATCGAGTATCGACCTGAGCCGCACTGGTCTGCCGGAACAGGCTCTACTGCACGGAGGTCCAGCAAACGTAACAACGTGTCCTGGACCGCCGTCCTCTTTGCCTCCGGACCACAGGGGGACTCCACAAACGCTTCCGACAGCGGATGAGCGAAATCCAGAGCATACCCCTCTCGGATAATTTCGAGCACCCACTGGTCCGACGTGATGCTGGCCCAGCCAGAGAGAAATTGCTGCAACCGCCCTCCTATATGAATCTCCGACTGAGCCCGCGTCCCTTCTTAACGGCGCTTTGTTGGGCGTGAAAATAGCCTGTACTGAAGCCCCGCGCTCCTCGAAAGGACTGGCCCCGAGACATAAAGCGCGCCCGCTGATAAGGCGTAAAGCGAGACCCGCGAAACCTACGGCAGTCTCTACCCAGACCTCGCGAAACGGAACCTGTCCATGCTCCTCTCGGGCGGTCCTCGGGAAGGCGACCGCCTTTGGCATCCCCCAAATCCTTAACTATCTTCTCCAACGCTTCCCCAAAGAGCAGCTTGCCCTTATACGGAAGCTTACTAAGACAGGCCTTGGAAGATGCATCGGCCGCCCAGTTCCGCAACCAAAGAAACCTCCGCGCCGCAATGACCAAAGCCATTGACTTCGCAGAAATCCGGACCAAATCATAGAAGGCATCCGCCAGATAAGCTGCCGCAGACTCCAGCTTCGCCCCTTCCGCCTGAGAACCATCCTCCTTGACTGGGATCTGTTCTCCCTGAAGCCAGCGAATCGAAGTCCTGGACACATAAGCCCCGCACACGGAAGCCTGTAGCGCCAGCGCACTAGAATCAAAAGCCTGCTTCAGGAGGGCCTCTAACCTACGATCCTGAAAATCCTTAAGAGCTGCCCCGCCTTCCACGGGAATCGTGGTCTTCTTGGTGACAGCTGACACCAGGGCATCCACTTTAGGCATACGCAACAATTCTTTCTCTTACTGGGGAACTGGGTACAGCCGAGCAAGCGCTCGGCCCCTCCTCAAGGATGCCTCGGGACATTCCCACTCAGATTCTATCATCTGCTTAATCACCCTGTGTAAGGGAAAGCAACGCTGTTCGGTTTTAAATCCCTGTAGCAAGGGATCCTCCAGCTGTTCCTGCTGCACAGTAGGGAGCAATATATTCAATGCAGCCAGCGAATGAGAGATCAGCGGTCCCAGCTCTTCCTTCCTAAACACTCTGAACAGATTGGGAT
Organism: Ichthyophis bannanicus; assembly: GCA_033557465.1. Classification (NCBI taxonomy): domain Eukaryota; kingdom Metazoa; phylum Chordata; class Amphibia; order Gymnophiona; family Ichthyophiidae; genus Ichthyophis; species Ichthyophis bannanicus. The sequence continues at coordinate 302,569,313 of CM066032.1, read as the reverse complement.
CGTCGCCCGGCCCTAATTCTCCTTCCTCCAACTCATCTGGCCAGGCCTCTAACCCAGCCTCTGAGAAAAGTTCCCCTTCCTCAGGAAGCCGAGCAATCTCTCGGGAATCCACTCCCTCAAAGGTGGAACCCATCGCAGCCCCCGAGGACATTCCCTCACCGGGGTCTGCCCCTGTAAAGTCCACTTTCTGAGAAGAGACTGGACTGTCTCCATCTGCAGACAGAGAAGCCTTAGACCGTTTTAACAAATAAGCCTTATGTAAGGCTAAAATAAACTCCGCGGAGAAAGAAGAATCACTGGACTCCGGAGTTGAGCATAATGGTGGCTGCGGAGGGTCGTCAGCCGACGGCATCTTTTGCGACTTTGATTTCCTTTTTGAGGGCTTCATATGCAGAGCTGAAGGAACGGCGGGCTCAGACAAAATGGCCGCCGTTCCCGCTCTTTCTCCAGGTACCAGAACCTTATCTAACAGGTCTGCTCCCGCAACCTTAGGAGGCTCCATGGCTATATTGACATCAAGTTTGCCCCAAAACCAGAAAAATAAGCAAAAGGAGCGAAACCGCCGCCGCCGCGATCTTTCCCACCAAAACCGGAAGCACCCGATCTAAACCAACGGAGCCGGCAGAGCTCTCGGCAATATCGACCGGTTAAAGAAACTGAAAAAAAACGGCGGAGTGCCTGACCCTCGACGGCGGCGGGAGCGCTAAGTAAATGAAGTTGAGACTCGAAAGCGCACTTTCCTACCTGAAATCCCACTAGGTAAAGCAGCCGCCGACCTCTCACCCGCTGCTAGCGGGGAGGCAGGTCAGCAGCGATCCGAGGCAGGAAGGAGATTGTGGGGCTCCCAGATCCGAAATCCACACCTCTAATCAGTAGAGACACTCCGGAGAGACAGGCTCTGCCTCTAGGTGTTTGCTCCACAGTCGACTCTACGGAGTCATCTTTTTTTTTTTTTTTTTTTTTACAAGAAAAAAAGCTTTAGAGAAACAGTACCAGCTTTGTGTGGCAATCTACCCTGCTAGGGCAAACCAAACTGTTCTCCACTCTAATCCTTTAAATCGCAGAACAACTTTGAGAAAGCCACTGTCAAATTCCTATGTGCCTCTCAGGGGAGCCTGTCAGCCACACGTCCAGTACAGCTGCTGAGGACTGAAAGACTGACTCTGACGCCAAGGGGAGCAGGTTAGGCTGTCAGCAAGTTTGTTCAGTGTTCAGTCCCCAGCTGCTAGAGGAGGTTGACTTGACTACCCTAATGTTCTGGACTGGCCCGGAGAGACGAATAGGAATTCAAAATTCATTAAAGATGGAGTTTGTTTCTAAACATTCTTCATGTTTAATGTGAAACAATTGTAGAAATATTTAAAAATTAAAAACATCCAAAAACGTCTTGCTGTATAAAGTCTCACACCCCTTAACTTAATTCTTGGTGGAAGCCCTTTTTGCTGATAACATTCATGAATTGTCTGGGCTAAGAGCCTACCACCTTTGCCTAGTGGGGTGGTGTAGTTTGTTCATTTTTACCAGAATAGTTCAAATTCTTTTAAGTTGGCAGGGTATCATCTGTGGACAAGACTTCAAACGTCTTGCCAAAGAGTTTCTATTGGATTCAGGTATGGACTGTGACTGGGCCACCCAGACATTCATTCATTTTCTTCTTGCTGAACCACTCCCCATTGTTACTTTTGCTTTGTGCTTGAAATCACTGTCCTGATGAAAAGTGAATCTTCTCCCAGATTCAGGTCTATGGCACACCGGAACAGGTTTTTCCTCCAGGATTTCTCTGTACTTTGTATCATTTATCTTTCCCTTCATCTTTACAAGCCTCCCTGTCCCTGGATACTGCAAAACGTCTCCATAAAGCGTAGTTACTCACCTGTAACAGGTGATCTCTGGGAACAGCAGGAATTTAGTCTTTATTTATGGGTGACATCAGGTACCGACTGAGCTCCCCAGCAACCAATAGGAAAGCTTTTGGGAACAGTCCACTGCGCCTGCACTGGTACCTTCCCACTCTTCCAACGTACTCTCCTCAGTTGAGTATACAGCTGAAGAAAGAGTAGAAAAGACAGAACAGAGAGAATAGAGAGAACCCTACAACTCCAAGGGGAGGTGGGTGGGTTGTGAAGACTAAGTTCTTGCTGTTCCTGGAGATCACCTGTTACAGGTGAGTAACTACGCTATCTCCAGGAACAAGAAGGAATATAGTCTTCACATATGGGACTCCCTAGCTCCCAGATCTCAGAGGACACAGTTAATGTCAGACAAGATCATTGACCTCAACTTCCCCGTCATGGAGATCTGTTCAGAGTGGGCGGGGGGTAAGAGTTGTAACTACATCCCAAAGAGATGCTGAAGGACCACCTGGCCAAAGGCCGCATCCCGGTGGGAGTCCTTGTCCAAGCTGTAGTGGGCCACAAAGGTATGGATGGAGGACCATGTAGCTGCTCAGCAAAAATAAGCAATGTCTGGGTTATGTCAGAAGTTGACACAGCCCGGACATTGTGAGCCGTGACATGTCCCTGGAGGGAAAGTCCTGCTTTGTCATAAGAGAAAGAAATGCAGTCCGCTATCAATTGGGATAAGGTGAATTTGGTCACTGGGAGACCCAGGTATGCTGGGTCAAAGGACACAAACAGCTGAGAGGTTTTCCTGAGGTTTTGTGTTCTCTGCAGGTAGAAGGCCAGAGCCCTCTTGCAGTCGAGGGTATGCAGAGTTACTTCTGCACACAAGATTGCTTAATATTAAAAGGGGAGATCACTTTCGGGAGGAAGTGGGGGTGTGTCTGTAAGACTATCTTGTCATGGTGAAAACGCGTATAAGGGGCGTGAGCCACCAAGGCTTGTAACTCGCTGACATGCCTAGCTGAGGTCAGGATGATGAGGAAGAGCACCTTCCACGATAAACAACAGAGATGTGGGGTTGCTAAGGGCTTAAAGGGTGGTTTGAGAAGTTGAGCTAACACCATGTTGAGATCCCATGCCACTGGTGGCAGGTGAGTAAGTGGCTTGGTGAGGAGTAGACCCCTCATGAATCATGCCACTAGAGGAGTTGTGGAGATGGGTTTGCCATCGACAGGGTTATAAAAAGCTGAAATAGCACTAAGGTGTACTTGGACAGAGTTTGATTTAAGACCAAGTGAGGATAAATGATAAGAGGTAGTGCAGCAGTGTTGGAACTGATGCTTTGAATGTATTGTGAGCATTTTGAGAGCACCATGTAGGATATCTTCACCACGTAGGAATAAGCCCTTCAGGCGGAGGGTTTTCTGGAGGAAAGGAGGATGTTCTTGACCTCTGTAGACAGAGGGAGATCCTGAAGAACTATGCTCTCAGGAGCCAGGCTGTTAGGCAAAGGGCCCTGGAGATTGGGGTGGAGGAGTGCTCTGTTGTCTTCTGAGAGGAGACCCGGCCTGGATCCCAGTGGGATTGGTGAGGTCTGTGCCATGGGTAGTAGGCGGGAAAACCATGGTTGGCGAGGCCAGTGTGGGGCTATAAGTAACATGGAGCCCCTGTCTGCTCTCACTTTGAAGAGAGTCTTGGAGATTAGGGGTATGGAGGGGGGGGAGGGGGGGGAAGGCATACAGAAGTCCTCAACCCCAACGGATCATGAATGCATCCGATGCCAGACTGAGTTTGGATGGTATTTTAGAACAGAACCAGAGAAGTTAGAGTTCTGCAGAGTGGCAAAGAGATCTATCCATGGAGTTCCCCAGAGGTGGAACAACTCTGTTGCCTTTGTCGGATCAAGAGACCATTCGTGGGGTTGCAGGATGCGACTCAGGCAGTCTGCCAGGAGGATTGCTCTCTCCTGGAATGTAAACTGCCTGTAGGGTCATATGGCGTTGGATGGCAAAGACCCAATGTTTGCAGGCTTCCTGACACAGAGGGAGAGAGCCTGTTCCCGTTTGTTGACATAAAACATTGCCACCTGATTGTCTGTCCGTATGAGGACTGGACTGTTGGAGAGTTGATGATGAAAAACCTGGAGAGCTTTCGTGATTGCTCGAAGCTCAAAGGTTTATCTGTTGTTGGGACACTTGTGCTGTCCAGAGACCCTGTGTGCAGAGAGACTCCGTGTGTGCTCCCCAACCTTGTTTGGAAGCATTGGTCGTCAGCGTATGCTGTGGCTGGAGCGTCTGAAAAGGTGACCCTGCTTGTAGATTTAGATGCACCACCACTGTAGGGAGTCAGCCATGGGAGATGTTATTTGGATCAGATCCCATAGGCTCCCTGTGGCCTGAGTCCACTGTGTTGAGAGAGTCCATTGCGTCTGACGCATGGGGAACCTGGCGCCTATGGGACTACATTGGAGGCCATGTGGCCTAGTAGTATTAGAAAACAGTGTGCTGAAGCCTCCTGGCTGTGTCACATGCTTGTGGCCAGTTGTATCAAGTGGTTCATGCGGTCCACCGGGAGAAAAGCTTTGCATTGCTTGGTGTCTAGCACGGCGCCTATGAATTCCAACCTTTGCGTTGGAATGAGGTGTGACTTTGGAAAGTTTATGACGAACCTGAGAGATTGCAGGAGGGTTAGGGTCTTTTGCTGAGACTAGCAGAGTTCTCCAGGAGAGTCTGCCTTTATCACCCAGTCGCCCAAGAAGGGGAAAACATATCTTGTGTTTTTGAAGATCAGCTGTCACTACAGCCATTTTGTGAAAACTCTTGGTGGAGAAGCCTGTATTGATAATGGGCTCTTTGACATGTGAACCTGAGATACCGCCTGTGACTTGGGTGTATCAGGATATGTGTATAGGCCTCTTTGAGGTCTAGGAAACAAAGCCAGTCGTTTTCTTGGAGGTAGGGAAGGAGGATTCCCAGGGAGATCATTTTGAATTTTTCTTTTATCAGGAATTTGTTTAGATTTCTGAGGTCCAGAATGGGCCTGTGGCTTCCTGACTTCTTTGGAATGAGGAAGTAGGGGGAGAAGACGCCTTTGAACTGTTCCTATAGAGGAACTGGTTCTACGGCTCCTTGTGTAAGGAAAATGTTTATTTCTTGCTGGAGGAGGTTGGGAGTTTGGAAGGATAGTCCCCCCTCTGAAATAGTGAGAGTGAAGCTCTCGAAAGTTGAGTTGATACCCTTTCTGTATAATAGTGAGAGTCCAGTTTTCTGTAGTGATCATATGCCATCTCTGGCTGAACAGCGAGAGCCCTCCTGGAATGGGTATCTGATCCTGCAGAGTCTGTTGGGGACTGGCTATGTTCCCTATCTGGGAGTTAAAAACTCAAAGTAGCAGGAGCTGGTTGAGTTTGAGGTTGTGGCTTAGTGAGTCTGGGCTTCTTGGCCTGCTTGGGGCCCTGCTGTTTTTGTTGCGGGTGGTAGGTTGGCTTGGAATAAGGACAAAACCTTCTCTTCTTGGGGTAGGTGGCTTTTTTAGGTGGTGCCTTCTTCTTGGAAAGGTCAGATGTCTTTCTAGAGAGCTGCTTGAGGGGTGGTATCATCGGTCTCTAGTTCCCCTGCCTACCCCCGCCAGTTTTTACCAAATAAGCTTAGCAACATGCCCTGCATGGGTGAAAACCTATCTTGGATCCATTGTTCCAAATCCGAGGCCTGAAGCCAAGCCAGACATCTTGCCCCTATAGCTATAGAAGATGCTCTGCTGGATGATTCGAACTCAAAGGCGGCTCTGTTGACAAATTTTGATACATTCTGACTATGGGAGAGGACAGCCTGAATGCTGGCTGTTTTTCCTCCGGGAGAAAAGGGATGAATCCCTCCCAGTCCTTGTTTAGTTCTTTAAGAAACATCCCCATATAGAGGATGTAGGAATTAATTCTCCTAGCGTCAATGCCTGAAAGAGCACCGGGCAAAGGAATCTAGGTTCCTCGATTCACGGCCCGGAGGGAATGGAGCATGGTTCTTCCTGCTCTTTATCCGGCACATCGCCGATTCCACCACCATAGAATGGTGAGGACGTTCCAGTTTTTGAAAGCCGGGGCAGTCGAGTACCCGATACATAGTATCCACTCGACAACTTATAGGGGAGATGGTAAGGGGAATCTCTCACATTTGCAACATCAAACTGTGTAGCATTCGATGCACTGGTAGGATGGGGGCTTCTTTCTATCCACGGGGTACTGGAGGATCTCCAGCTCCTCTGCCCTCTGTTCTGGTTTCGATGCCACCTGGATTGAAAGGCCCGCCCGCCATGTCCCTGATAAATTCCTGAAAGAACATATCCTCAGGGCAGGATTTTCTGCATTTATTAACCGATAGTGGCAAGGGTTCAGAGGCAAAGTCTCCTAGGTCATTGGAGTCCAGTGACCGGTGATCGGAATCGGATGCATCGGTATCTGACTTGGGTGATTATCGACTGTGCCAATGCCGAGTGTCACAGCGATGCCCCTCAATGTTTGCAGGGTTGAAGCCATGCACCACCCAGAAGGGATCTGAGGATGGTGGAGGTATCAGTACCAGAACCGATGTCTCGGTGTTTCGAGGCCCCTGCATCGATGTCGATGGTACCATCGGGGATGGCTATTGAGGCATTGGGGACAGTGCAACTAGCCAGTTCTCCGGGGCTATCGGTGTCAGGGACACCAATGCCGCCATGAAAGCTGCTATGGTCCTTTCCAAGGACAGCATCCACTGGTCCAAGGAAGGAGCCGGTGCCTGGTCCATAGACAGAATGGGACTGGGTGTCACCGTACCAGTGCATGACATCAGGGGTTCCGCAGAGGCAGAGGACCTGGGTACCTCCCGAATCCCCACCGCGGCACTGGAGGACAAGTCCTCCTGCCGGGGATGCTTGGACCTTTGGCTTGAGTCTGACGACGTCCTGGACGATTCGCGGTGTGAACGGGAATGTTCACTCGATTCCCGAGGCTCATCCGATGGGTCACTGGACTTATGTCTCAGTTCCTTCAAAGTCTCCCGAGGGTTCCTGAGGTCTGGACTTATCTTTTTGAGGGCAAGACGGAGAAGACAGCTTCTTTGATATCTTCTCCTCGTGTCTGGACTCCTTGGAGTATTTAGAAGCGTGGGAGCCCGACACCCTTGAAGACGTCAAGGCCAACGATACTGTGTCCAAAGGAAAAAGCTCTCTGAACTTCTTGGGCCAATTACCCAGGCCCCCTTTGATCATTTGCTTGCATAGGGAGCACTCTCAAGGGATGTGGTCGGGACCAAGGCATTTAAAGTCACCAATCATGTTTATCAGTGATCAATATGGTGCTGGAACATTTTGTACATTTTTTTAAGCCACTAGCGGGTTTTTCCATAGTTGGAAAGGGGTGGACAAGGCCCACGGGGCACGAGGCCCTAAAGGAAAAAGATAGGGTTTTTTTAAAGTGGAAAATAAAAAAGAAAAAGGGAAACGTAGTATCATTCGATTCTGAGATAAAATGGAAAGGAAAGTATGTGATTCTTCAGCAATAAACAGAAATTAGACCTTACCTGCTAATTGTCTTTGCTGGAGATCTCTCCGGGCCAGTCCAGGAACAAGAGGGTTGTCAATCTTCTCCAGCAACTGAGGACTGAAATTTGAAGTTTTGTAGACCTGATATCTGGCTCCCCCTGCTGGTCAAACCTCAGTCTATTCCTATCTAAGCAGTTGAAGAACAGAACCAACCAATAAAGAAAGTACATATGAAGGCTCAACAGCAGTGAATCATCGTATTGCAGCTTTTTATTCCTTTGATTGATTTAATCTTTTTTTTTTTTTTTTTGGAGATGTAGAAAAACCCAATTGGTTCTAAAAGAAACTGTACCGCGAGGAGCCCCGAACACCCCGAGAAACACGAATGGCCACGCAACGCCAACTAACAGAAATCCGATTGAGCTCTAACCCTCAAAAAACACCCGCGCCACCATAAACTAGTCTGACACGGGAGGGTCCTGGACAGGCCCAGAGAGATCTCCAGGAAAGACAATTAGCAGGTAAGGTCTAATTTCTGTTTCCTGATCGTCTCTCCGGGTCAGTCCAGGAACAAGAGGAAAGTAACAGAGCAGTATCTATCCCTGGGAGGGACCAGCCAGGCCCGCTATGATGGCCAAAGCCCCAACATTCTCGTCTCGCCTGGCCCCAACATCCAATCTGTAATGTCTGGCGATGGTGTGAAGGGACGACCAAGTAGCCGCCCGACAAATATCTGCAGGCGGAACAAAGGCAAACGCGGCCCAAGAGGCCGCTTAACCCCTAGTAGAATGAGCTCAAAGCCCTTGTGGAGGCACTTTCCCCGCTGCATGATACGTTGCCAGTATCACTTGACGCACCGAACGCGCAATCGATGCCTTGGACGCAGCAGCCCCCTTCCGAGGCCCGCCAAACAGCACGAACAACCTGTCAGTGCTACGAAAGGATTTGGTTCTCTTGAGGTAACCCTTGAGCAACCTACCCAAATCCAATCTTCTTAAAACAGCGTCAATGGGAAGGCCCTGGCCATCTCTAAAAGTGGAAAGCGAAAAGCACAGTTACTTACCTGTAACAGGTGATCTCTGGGAACAGCAGGAATTAGTCCTCACATATGGGTACGTCGGAACCGACGGAGCCTGCGCGGGAAAGCTCCCCAGCTTCCCAGAAAGGAAGCTTTTGGGGCCTCCCACAGCGCATGAGCGCTGCCTTCCCGCCTTCCTGACCAACTCTCCTCAGTTCGAGTTTAAAGCTGAGACAATAGAGAGAGGAAAGGAAAGAGAGAGAGAGAGATACAACTCCTAGGGGAGGTGGGAGGGTTGTGAGGACTAATTCCTGCTGTTCCCAGAGATCACCTGTTACAGGTAAGTAACTGTGCTATCTCCAGGAACAAGCAGGAATGAGTCCTCACATATGGGGACTCCCTAGCTAGGATGTCGGGGAGATCCCCCTGCAAGAATTCTTCATCTTCCTATGGATCTCAGGCATCCATTCAGGGAAGGTGGGCAGGAGTTGTTTAAGAATGGAACAGGTGTCTGAGGACAGCCTGACCAAACAAGGCATCCCGGCGGGAGTCCTTGTCCAAGCAGTAATGGGCTGTGAAGGTATGAACCGAGGCCCAAGTGGCTGCTCGACAGATCTGATCGATGGATACAGAATGAAGATGAGCCATAGATGTGGCCATGGCTCTCACATTGTGAGCTGTGACATGGCCTTCCAGAGAAAGGTTTTTACTCTGGTAAGCAAAAGAAATACACTGAGCAATCCAATTGGACAGTGTTCGTTTTGAGACTGGAAGACCTAAATGAGAAGGATCAAAAGCAACAAAAAGTTGAGAAGACTTTCTATGTTGCTGTGTCCTGTGGATGTAAAAGGCAAGAGCTCTTTTACAATCTAACATATGTAGGTTCCTCTCTGCACTAGATGCATGAGGAGCTGGAAAAAAGACAGGTAGATATACCTCTCGATTAAGATGAAAAGGTGAGACCACTTTAGGCATAAAGTGGGGATTTGTCCTAAGGACTACCTTATCATGATGGAACCTTGTATAAGGTGGATTAGCCACTAAAGCCTGCAGTTCACTGATGCGGCGAGCAGAAGTGATTGCAATAAGGAAAATGACTTTCCAGGAAAGAAATTTCAAGGAGGTAGTGGCTAAAGGTTCAAAGGGCGGCTTCATGAGCTGACCAAGAACTACGTTTAAGTCCCATGCCACTGGAGGAGGCCAAATGGGAGGTTTAGTTAAAGTTAGACCTCTCATGAATCTTGCAATAAGAGGATGAGAGGAAACAGGTTGTCCATTGATAGGCTGAAGAGATGCTGCAATAGCACTCAAATGGACTCTTACAGAATTGGTTTTAAGTCCTGCATTGGAAAGATGCAGGAGATATTCAAGTAAAGAAGTTAAAGGTAGTGCTAGAGGGTTAAGACCTTTGTTAGCACACCAAATTGAAAATCTTTTCCATTTAAAAGCATAAGAACGCCTGGTGGAAGGTTTCCTCGATGCATGGAGGATATCCTTCACCTGTTGAGAAAGATTCAAGTCTTGAAGGTCTAGGCCTTCAGTAACCAAGCTCTGAGGTGAAGGGACTTGGGGTTTGGGTGCCACAAAGTCCCCTCCTCTTGAGACAGGAGGTCTGGAGCAGCTCCCAGATCCAGGGAGGGTGTCTGGGAGAGATGCAGAAGTAGAGGGTACCACACTTGGCGTGGCCAGCGTGGAGCTATGAGGATCATGGATCCCTCTGAAGTCTGAATAGAGTCTTGGGAATCAAGGGAATGGGTGGAAAGGCATATAGGAAGGCCTGACCCCAATGAAGGAGGAAGGCATCCTTGGCCTGAGCTCCCTGACACGGAATCCTGGAACAGAACCGGGGAAGTTTGGCATTGTACGGACTTGCAAAGAGGTCTATGTCCGGGGTCCCCCATTCTTGAAAGATTCTGAGTACCTGATTCATGTGCAGGGACCATTCGTGTGGCAGCAGGACTCGACTGAGTCTGTCTGCCCAAGAGTTTTGGATTCCTGGGAGGAACACTGCCAGGAGATGGATCCCATGCTCTCTGGCGAAGGCCCAGAGTTTTAGAGCTTCGTTGCAAAGCGACAGAGAGCCAGTCCCTCCTTGCTTGTTTACGTAGAACATGGCTACTTGATTGTCGGTATGAACAAGAACTGTCATGTTGATGAGGAGGGTATGAAAGACCTTGAGAGCAAGGAGAATTGCTCGCAGCTCCAAAAGGTTGATATGAAGGGTGGTTTCCTGTGGAGACCAAATGCCCTGAGTGGAGAGGTCTTGGAGATGAGCTCCCCAGCCTGTTTGGGAGGCATCTGTAGTGAGAGTTGCTTGGGGTAACACAGGTTGGAAGGGGGCCCCCAACAACAGATTTTGAGTGGATATCCACCATTGGAGAGACCAAAAAAGATGTTTTGAGGTTGCTATTTGGTCCGAGAGAGCTCCTGATGCTTGGGTCCACTGTGTGGACAAGGTCCATTGAGCTGCTCTCATATGTAGGTGAGCATAAGGCACTACATGAACTGTGGATGCCATGTGACCTAGCAGTTGTAGCATCTCTCTGGCAGTCAAGTGGCTTCTGGACTGAATTTGAGAGGCCAAGTGCACTAGACGGTTGCAACGGGCCTGAGGAAGATAGGCCCTTGCAGTGGTACCATCTAGCCAAGCCCCGATGAACTCTAGGGATTGAGTAGGGGTGAGTTGAGACTTTGGCAGATTGATGACAAGTCCCAGATACTGCAGTATGCGTCTGGTGTGGTCCAGGGAAGTCTGAGTCTCGGACTGAGATGGAGCTCGGATGAGCCAGTCGTCCAGGTACGGGAAGACAAAGATCCCCAGAGTGCGTAGAAATGCAGCTACTATTGCCATGCATTTGGTAAATACCCTTGGAGCAGAGGCTAGACCGAAGGGGAGTACTCTGTATTGGAAATGTTTTCCCTGGAACATGAACCGTGGGATGGATGGATGAGTATATGTGTGTACGCATCCTTGAGATCTAGAGAACAAAGCCAGTCCTGACTCTGTAGGTATGGAAGGAGAGTACCTAGAGAAAGCATTTTGAATTTCTCCTTGTAGAGGAATTTGTTCAATTCTCTGAGATCCAGAATGGGTCTGTATCCCCCTGTTTTCTTGGGAATGAGAAAATAGGGGGGAGTAGAAACCTGACCCTTGTTGAGGAAGAGGAACCTCTTCTATTGCCCTTTGGGCGAGAAGAGTGGTCACCTCTTGGCCCAACAGGTGCAGGAGAGATGGGGAGAATTGAATTGTCTCACCATGGTATGGGGAGGAAGGCTGGAGAAATGTAGTTTGTAGCCCTCTCTGATGATAGAGAGGGTCCACGGTTCTGATGTGATTTGTTCCCATCTGGGAGCAAAATGAGCCAACCTTCCTGGAATGGTGAGAGGTTCTGGCTGTTGCAGAGCCAGAAAGGGTAAGTTCTCTAGAATCAAGTCAAAAACCTTGAGGAGGTTGGGACTGCTGGATTGTAGCAGCCCCTGTGGCCTTTGTTCTGGCCTGCTTAGTTTGCTGACGCTTAGGAGCAAAGCGAACTTGGGAAGATTGCTGGCCAGTATTTGTGGAAAATCTGGTCTTTTTATAGAAAGTTTTCTTAAAAGGTTTTTTCTTGGCAGGGGTAGAGGTAGACTTAGAAAGTCTATCTAAAGCAGCATTCTCTGCATCCATTTGAGTGGCTTTGATTTGCCACTCTTTGCCAAAGAGATTTTCACCTGTACAGGGCAGATTGCCCAAGCCTTCTTGTACCCAGGGTTCCAAATCAGAGGCCTGGAGCCAAGCCAGTCTGCGAGCAGCTATGGCTATGCCAGAGGCTCTGCTTGCCCCCTCAAAAGAGTCAAAGGCTGCTCTGTTGGAGAACTTGGAAACATCTTGAGTGTGCTTTAGCAAAAGAAGGAATTCCTCCTGTTTATCCTCTGGGATAAAGGGGAGAAATTGACGTATCTTTAATGCAATCTCTTTCAAAAACATGCCCATATAAAGGCTGTATGAATTGATTCTGGCAATAAGCATGCTAGCTTGGAAGATTTTTCTCCCAAAAGCATCCAGAGTCCTACATTCTCTTCCTGGAGGGGTAGAAGAGTGTCTTTTGGTACTCTATCTTTTTCATAGCAGACTTCACCACAATAGAGTGGTGAGGAAGCTGAGTTTTTTGAAAACCAGGAGAAGGAGGAACCCGATACATGGTGTCCAAACGTCGAGAATGTGGAGATAGGGTAAGAGGAGCCTCCCACAAATCCATCATGTGTTCTTGAAGAATTTCATGTATGGGTAAGGTGGCTGCCTCTTTAGGAACCTTAGAGTATCCTAAAATATCTATTTTTTTTGCTCTAGGTTCCTTTTCTGAGGATACAGATATGGAGAGTCCTTTAGCTACTTCAATAATGAAGTCTTGAAAGGACAAATCCTCTGGAAGAGTGAAAGAGACATCAGCAGAATCATCTGAGGTATCAGACTCTTCAGAGGATTCAAAGTATCGACTATTTGCTTCCAGAGATCGATACGCGTACCGATCAGTACCGACATCGGGCGTACCGGGTATTGGAGCGGTATCGAAGAAAGCTCCGGAACCGGAGACCGGAACCGGCATGCTACTGGAAGTAGATGCTCTGGGTACCGGTATCGGAACCGATTGTCGCGGTACCGATGGCGGTGCATTAATGAAAGTCAGTAAGGCCTGCTGCATGGATTGTACCGTAGTACCCATAGCCGCCACAACTGCCTGGAAGTCGGTACCAGTGTTAGCCGGTACCCCAGAGCAGTCTAACAGGAGATCGGTCGAGGCCGTGCCATCGATGTCTACCTGTAACCCCATAGGAGGAGCTTTGGAAGCCGGAGCTTCCCGCCGGGGTTGTTTGGCTGGGGCAGGGTCCTCAGGGTCAATTGCAAGGGCCTCTCGCTGCTTAGAAGGAGATTTGCCTTTTGAGGACTTGCCCGAAGAATGTTTGGTTACCTGAGATCCATCAGGAGAAGACGACCTGGAGGATGTTGATGCTGGAGTATCGGTAGAAAACAGCATATGAAATTTAGCTGCTCTGTTCTATAAGCCCCTTTTGGACATCAGAGAGCAGGATGGACAATCCGGAATGGAATGGTCAGGCCCCAAACATTTAAGACACCACTCAAGGGTGTCTGTAACTGAAATAGTACCGGTACACTTAGTGCATTTTTTAAAACCAGAAGCTGGTTTTTCCATGAGGGAGACCTGGGAAGGCCTAGAGGCCTCACAGAAAAAATACACCAAGTGTAGGAAAAAGTAATATTTTTTTTTTTTTTAAACGAAAAAAGGACCGGCGGTACCGGTCTGGAATCGGGGAAGGCAGACACGCGGTCAAAGAAACAAATTAAAATAACAATTTCTTCAGCAGTGACAGGAACACGACCTGCTGGCTCCGCGGAAAAAGAAGAACTGAGGAGAGTTGGTCAGGAAGGCGGGAAGGCAGCGCGCATGCGCTGTGGGAGGCCCCAAAAGCTTCCATTCTGGGAAGCTGGGGAGCTTTCCCGCGCAGGCTCCGTCGGTTCCGACGTACCCATATGTGAGGACTCATTACTGCTTGTTCCTGGAGATTAGCTTGATTCAGATGGAACGGAGATACTACCTTCGGCAGAAACGAAGGAACAGTCCGCAAAAGCACTTTCCTCCGAAAACAAGAGATACGGAGCTCTACAAGAAAGAGCTTGGAGATCCGAAATCCTTCTCGCTGAACACAAAGCTACTAAGAATGCAACCTTCCAAGAAAGCTCCCGTAACGAAATATTTTTAAGCGGGTGAAATGGAGGCCGCGCCAAAGCTTCCAGAACCAGATTCAAATCCCAAGGAGGAACGACGCTACGAAGAGGAGGACGAATGTGCTTAGAGGAACGACGCTACGAAGAGGAGGACGAATGTGCTTAATCACTTTTAGAAATCGAAGAACATCCGGATGACCAGATAACCGAACTCCTTTGAGAGCACCGCGAAAGCAAGCAATGGCCGCCAAATGAACCCAAATGGTACTGAGGGCTAAACCTTTATCCAGGCCGTCCTGCAGAAAAGAAAGCACATGTGGAACCAATGCGACATGGGGACGGAGACTACGCTCCTTACACCAGTCCTCAAAAACTCTCCACACCCGAACGTAAACCAGAGACGTAGACCTTCAACGAGCCTGCAGCATAGTGGACACGACAGAAGTCGAATACCCCTTCCGTATTAACCTGTCCCTTTCAAGAGCCAAGCCGTAAGCGAGGTGATCCACATTTGGCATGAACAGAGGTCCCTGAACCAGCAGATCTGCGCCTGCTGAAAAACCGATTCGCTTTGGCATTGTCGAAGGTGGCCATCAGGTCCATGACCGGCGGACCCCAATGCAGAGTCAAATTGTGAAAGACCTCTGCGTTCAACTGCCACTCGCCGGGATCCACGACATGCCAGCTGAGGAAATCCGCCTGTACATTGTCACGCCCGGCCACATGCGCTGCTGAAAGGGCAACGAGATACGCCTCCGCCCAGGTCATCAGCTGCTGACTCTCCGCCAACACCACTGCACTGCCTGTTCCGCCTTGCCGGTTGATATAAGACACCGTCACCGCATTGTCTGAGAACACTCGTACCGCCTTGTTCGCTAGCAAGGGAAGAAACTCTCGGAGGGCCAAGGAGACTGCTCTGAGCTCTAACAGGTTTATGGAAGAAACCTGTAGTTCCGTCGACCAGACCCCTTGCACAAAACGGCCCTGGCAATGAGCCCCCCAGCCTACGAGACTGGCATCGGTGGTGACTAGCACCCAGTGCGGCTGATCCAACGGCACCCCTGCACGCAGGTGAGCTGGATCCAACCACCACTGAAGGCTTGCTGAAACAGCGGGTAAGCTGGGTAACCTGCACTGAAGAGGATGCTCCTGAGGGGACCATGTGGAAAGCAAAGCCTGCTGCAACGGCCGCATGTGGGCTCTCGCCCACGGTACCAGATCTAAGGCAGCCGCCATGGAACCCAGGAGCTGCAGATAACGCCACGCTGTCGGCGCCTTTAGGCGCAAGAAGCTCTTCACATGCGACAAGATCTTTTGCACCCTGCACTCCGGCAGAAAGACCGCCCCTAACTGGGTGTCTATGACTGCCCCCAAGTACAGAAGCCACGTGACCGGCTGTAAATGGCTCTTGGCTTGGTTTATTACCCAACCGAGCCGTTCCAGAAGCTGCACCACCCGTGCCGTAGCCGACAGACTCCGACACGGACGGCGCCCGAATCAGCCAGTCGTCGAGATAAGGATGCACCAGCACCCCCTCTTTCCGCAACGCCGCCGCCGCCACCATGACCTTCGTGAAGGTGCGCTGCGCCGTCGCCAGACCAAACGGTAAGGCTCAAAACTGGAAATGACCCAAGTGTATTGCAAAACGAAGAAACCTTTGATGTTCCGGGCGTATAGGAATGTGAAGATAGGCCTCCGTAAGATCTATGGACGTCAACACCTCCGTCGGCTGCACAGATCGAATGACCGAGCGAAGGGTCTCCATGCGGAAATGTGGAACCCGCAGACAGCGATTTACATGTTTGAGATCCAGAATAGGCCGAAACGTCCCCTCCTTTTTGGGAACGACAAAATAAATGGAGTAGCGACCTAACCCTAATTGGTCTGGCGGAACTGGAACCACCGCCTGAAGCCGCACTAACCGTAGAATAGTCTGGGTTATCGCTGCCTGCTTTTCCACCGAACCACATGGAGACACCACGAAAGCCTCTGATAACGGATGAGCGAATTCGAGAGCATAGCCCTCGCGAATAATTTCCAAGACCCACTGGTCGGAAGTTATGGTGGCCCAGGCCGACAGGAAGGCTTGTAGCCGCCCCCCCACCGGGAAGTCCGCTTGGGCCAGCCGCACTTCATTATGGTTTCTTGGAGGCATTCTGTTGGACTCCGAAATAACCTCTTCCGAAGCCTCTGGTCCACCGAAAGGACTGCCCTCTGGCCGCAAAGTGCCCATGCTGATACGGAGCAAACCGGGAACCTCGGAACCTGCGAAATTCCCGAGAGGCGCCTCTGTGCGAAGGGACAGGCTTTGGAGTCTTGGGCCGGTCCTCAGGAAGATGACCGCCCTTAGAGTCCCCGAGATCCTTTACAATCTTTTCTAGGGCTGCCCCAAAAAGCAGCGAACCCTTGTACGGAAGCTTACTGAGCTGAGCCTTAGAAGAGGCATCCGCCGCCCAATTCCGTAACCAAAGAAACCTACGAGCTGCCACTAGCGAAGCTATAGATTTAGCCGAAACCCTCACAAGATCATAGAAGGCATCCGCTAGGTAAGCCCGAGAAACATAGGCTCCACATATAGCTGCTCGCAGAGACAGGGCACAAGATTCGAAGGTTTGTTTTAGCAAGGCCTCCAGCTTCCTATCCTGCAAATCCTTGAGGGCCGCACCGCCCTCCACCGGAATAGTGGTTTTCTTAGTAACAGCGGAGACTAAGGCATCTATCTTAGGCATTTTCAACAACTCTTGTTCCTCCTGCGGCAAAGGATACAACCGACTAATAGACCGAGCTCCGCGTAAGGAAGCCTCTGGGCATTCCCACTCGGACTCCACCATCTGTTTCATTACCCTGTAAACAGGGAAACATTTTTGCTCTGTCTTAAACCCCTGCAGCAGGGGATCCTCCAACGGCTCCTCCTGTGCCGCTGGCAAAGCAATGTTCAGGGCTGATAAGGTCAGAGATAAGAGCCCCCAATTCTTCCTTCCTAAAGACTCTAAACATATTGGGATCCTCACTGGACCCGAGCTCCGAATCCTCGAACTCGTTAGTCCACTCCATCCCTGAATCAGAAAGGAGATCTCCTCCTTCCACACCTGGAAGCTCCAAGTGGTGCTGATTGGCTTTGCCTGTAGGATTTTCCGCCCCAAGAGAAACTTTTGAGAGACCCTCACCTGGATCCGACCCAGAAAGCCTAGTCTCTAAAATCTGCGTGGCCCCTTGGCTAGTAGCCTTCTCTTGGGCCTGTTACCACTTCATACAGTATGCCTGATGGAGAGCTAAAATGAAATCAGCAGAGAAAACAGAGTCTAACCCCTTTTTTACCTCAGACAGGGAAGATGGAGGAGCTTCCCCCACTTGACCCTGTCTCTTAGACTTAGCCTTCTTTTTTGCAGGCTTTTCCTGAGAGAACGAGGGAGCTGTAGCTGAGCCTGAGATGGCCGCCGTTCCCGCCAAAACTAAACCGCCCTGAGGGCCTCCTTCTGAGGAACTCTCCATAGAGAAAAAACTAATCGGAACGCGCTATCCCCAGAAGCCAAAAAAACAAACAAACAAAAAAAACAGCGAACCGGAGGAAGAACCCCTCCCCGGACAGAAACCGGAGCCGCAAGGAACCCGGCAAACTAAAACAAACCGCGGTGAAAAGAAAAACTGGCGAACACCCTGCAAGCCTCGGAGGGTTTAAAAAACAGTTCACATACCTGCATGAAGGCACTAAATCCGTTGAGCAACGAGCCCCCACTGCTAGTGGGAGAGTAAACTCAACGTCGAGGGTAGCAGGATCGACTCTGGGGCTCCCAGCACTATTCTGCTCCCTCCTGTGAGAAACGAAGCTATTAAGAAGGCAGGCTCTGCCTCACTCGCTTCGTGTGCCGCATGCTGTCAGCCATGATTAAAACCAAATTGAATTACTGAAAGTGGAGGAGAACCCTGCCAGAGTCCTTTCCACATAAGCACTGCTTTTAAGCCAAATAAATGAGAGAGAGAGAGAAAAAAATCTCTAAACTTGAAGGGTTTATCTCAGAGCTGCTGAGGACTGAAAGACTGAGGTTTGACCAGCAGGGGGAGCCAGATATCAGGTCTACAAAACTTCAGATTTCAGTCCTCAGTTGCTGGAGAAGATTGACAACCCTCTTGTTCCTGGACTGGCCCGGAGAGACGATCAGGAACAGGGAGAAGCCTTGTCGGCTCCACGGAAAAAGAAGAACTGAGGAGAGTATGTTGGAAGGGCAGGAAGGCACCAGCGCAGGCACAGTAGACTGCTCCCAAAAGCTTTCCTATTGGTAGCTGGGGAGTTTCTTGCGCAGGCTCAGTCTGTACCTGATGTCACCTGTATGTGAAGACTACATTCTGGCTTGTTTCTGGAGATTATGACACTGCCACTATCATGCCTTACTGTAGGGATTTTGTTAGCAGAATGTTATGCAGTGATCATTTTACATCACACTTAGCACTGAAACTAAAAAGCTCCCTTTTGGTCTCATCCGGCCACAAAGTCTCTTCCCATTTTGTGCAGTGTCCCTTAAGTGTTTCTTTGCAAACACTATGTGACATGACAGATTTTTTTCAGCTGTAGCCTCCTTGCCACTTTACTCCACAGTCATGGCCCGTGTGAGAATCTTGAAACTATTAAACAGTCAATATTTTCTCCATTCTTAGCTAGTGTCCTCTATAGTTCTTTTAAAGTAGTATTAGGCCTCAGAATAACCTTCCTGAGAAGCTTCCTTAATACCCCGCTACAGACTATGGATGGCTGGCTTGAATAATGCCAAACTGTTTCCATTTTACAATGGTGGAGCCAGGAGTGCCTAGAAGATATTCAAACACAAATTTTCTTAGAGTCTTTCCTCAATCTGTCCCATTAAGTTCATCTGGAGTTCTTCTGGCAGTCCCATGGTTCAGCAGGTTTAGACCTTTGCTTCAAATTTACTTCATAAATGGAAAGCACAGTTACTTACCTGTAACAGGTGATCTCTGGGAACAGCAGGAATTAGTCCTCACATATGGGTACGTCGGTACCGACGGAGCCCGTGCGGGAAAGCTCCCCAGCTTCTTAGAATAGAAGCTTTTGGGACCTCCCACTGCACATGCGCACTGCCTTCCCGCCTTCCTGAACAGCTCTCCTCAGTTTCGAGTTTATAGCTGAGTCAACAGAGAGAGGACAGGAAGATAGATAGATAAAAGATACAACTCCTAGGGGAGGTGGGTGGGTTGTGAGGACTAATTCCTGCTGTTCCCAGAGATCACCTGTTACAGGTAAGTAACTGTGCTATCTCCAGGAACAAGCAGGAATAAGTCCTCACATATGGGGACTCCCTAGCTTAGATGCATGGGATCCCCTGTAAAGGTTCGCCATCTTCGTATGGATCTCAGGCATCCATTCTGGGAAGGTGGGCAGGAGTTGTTTAGGAATGGAACAGGTGCTTGAGGACAGCCTGGCCAAACAAGGCATCCCGGCGGGAGTCCTTGTCCAAACAGTAATGGGCTGTGAAGGTATGAACCGAGGCCCAGGTAGCGGCTCGACAGATCTGATCTATGGAAACAGAGTGCAGATGAGCCATAGAAGTTGCCATGGCCCTCACATTGTGAGCAGTGACATGGCCTTCCAGAGAAATGTTTTTGCTCTGGTAAGCAAAAGAAATACACTGAGCAATCCAATTGGAAAGTGTACGCTTGGAGACTGGAAGTCCCAAATGGGAAGGATCAAAGGCCACAAAAAGTTGAGAAGACTTTCGATGTGGCTGAGTCCTATTAAGGTAAAAAGCGAGAGCTCTTTTACAATCCAGAGTATGAAGGTTCCTCTCTGCATTGGATGCATGAGGAGCTGGAAAAAAGACAGGTAGATATACCTCTTGATTAAGATGAAAAGGCGAGACCACTTTAGGCATAAAGTGGGGATTCGTCCTAAGGACCACCTTATCATGATGAAATCTTGTGTAAGGTGGATTAGCCACTAAAGCCTGCAGCTCACTGATGCGGCGAGCCGAAGTGACTGCAATGAGGAAGATGACCTTCCAGGAAAGAAATTTCAAGGAGGTGGAAAACATTGGCTCAAAAGGTGGCTTCATAAGTTGACCGAGCACTAGATTCAAATCCCATGCGACCGGGGGTGGTCTGATGGGAGGTTTAGTGAGAGTCAGGCCTCTCATGAATCTTGCAACAAGAGGATGAGAGGAGATAGGTTGTCCATTTATATGTTTCAAGGATGCTGCAATAGCACTTAAATGGACTCTTACCGAATTCGTCTTGAGGCCTGCATTGGATAGATGCAGGAGATAATCAAGAAGAGAATTCAAAGGAAGTGCCAGAGGGTCAAGACCCTGCTGAGCACACCAAATGGAAAAACGTTTCCATTTGAAAGCATAGGAACGCCTGGTAGAGGGTTTCCTAGAGGCAGAAAGGATATCTTTCACTGGTTGGGAAAGATGAAAGTCTTGAAGGCTTAAGCCTTCAGTAACCAAGCACTGAGGTGAAGGGATTTGGGGTTTGGGTGCCACAAAGTCCCCTCCTCCTGAGACAGGAGGTCTGGCGCAGCTCCCAGATCCAAGTAGGATCCCTGGGAGAGCTGTAGAAGTAGAGGGAACCACACTTGGCGTGGCCAGCGTGGAGCTATGAGGATCATAGTTCCATGATCCCTCTGGAGTTTGAACAGAGTCTTGGGAATCAAAGGAATGGGTGGAAAGGCATATAGGAATGCCTGATTCCAATTCAGGAGAAAGGCGTCCGTAGCCTGAGCTCCCTGACACGGAGTTCTGGAACAGAACCGGGGAAGTTTGGCATTCCACGGACTTGCAAAGAGGTCTATGTCCGGGGTCCCCCATTCCTGAAAGATTCGGTTTATTTGGTCCAAATGTAGGGACCATTCGTGTGGCAGCAGAACTCGACTGAGCCTGTCTGCCCGAGAGTTTTGAACTCCTGGGAGATACACTGCTAGCAGGTGAATCTGATGCTCTCTGGCGAAGGCCCATAGTCTTAGAGCTTCGTTGCAAAGCGACAGAGAGCCCGTCCCTCCTTGTTTGTTTATGTAAAACATGGCCACCTGATTGTCCGTCTGAACTAGGACAGTGAGGTTGGCTAGGAGGGAGTGGAAGACCTTGAGGGCAAGGTAAATTGCTCGCAGTTCCAGAAGATTGATATGAAGGGTGGTCTCCTGTAGAGACCAAGTGCCCTGAGTGGAGAGAGTTTGCAGATGAGCTCCCCACCCTGTTTGGGAGGCATCTGTTGTGAGGGTTGCTTGGGGTAGCAATGGTTGAAATGGAGCCCCCAACAACAGATTCTTGGTGGAAGTCCACCAGTGGAGGGACCAAAACAGACGATCGGAGGTTTGTATTTGGTCTGAGAGCGCTCCTGACGCCTGAGTCCACTGAGTGGCCAGGGTCCATTGAGCTGCTCTCATATGAAGACGAGCATAGGGCACCACATGCACTGTGGAGGCCATATGACCCAGTAGGCGTAGCATTTCCCTGGCTGTCAAGTGAGTGCTGGACTGAGCTTGGGAGGCCAAACTCAGGAGGCGCTGGCCTCGAACATGTGGAAGGTAGGCCCTTGCAGTGATGGTGTCCAACTGGGCCCCTATGAATTCTAGAGATTGAGTAGGGATGAGTTGGGACTTGGGAAGGTTTACTACCAGTCCCAGATACTGCAAAAGGCTCCTTGTGTGGTCCAGGGAAATCTGGGCCTGTGACTGAGTTGGAGCTCGGATGAGCCAGTCGTCCAGATATGGGAAGACAAAGATTCCCATGCCTCTTAGAAATGCGGCTACGACTGCCATGCATTTTGTGAATACTCTTGGAGCAGAGGCTAGACCGAAGGGGAGTACTCTGTATTGGAAATGTTTTCCCTGAAACAGAAAGCGAAGATACTTTCTGTGGGATGGATGGATGAGTATATGTGTATACGCATCCTGTAGGTCTAGAGAACAAAGCCAGTCCTGACCCTGGAGGTAAGGAAGGAGAATGCCGAGAGACAGCATTTTGAATTTCTCCTTGAAGAGAAATTTGTTCAATTCTCTCAGATCTAGGATTGGTCTGAATCCCCCTGTCTTCTTTGGAATGAGAAAATAAGGGGAGTAGAAACCGGACCCTTGTTGAGGAAGAGGAACCTCTTCTATGGCCCCTTGGGCAAGAAGAGAGGAAACCTCTTGACCCAACAGGGTTAGGAGAGATGGGGGAGAATTGAATGGTCTCACCATATGATGGGGAGGAAGGCTGGAGAAATGAAGTTTGTAACCCTCTCGAATGATAGAGAGGGTCCATTGTTCTGTTGTGATTTGTTCCCATCTGGGAGCAAAGTGAACCAACCTTCCGGGTATGGTGAGAGGTTCTGGTTGTGTTAGAACCAGAAGTGGCAAGTTCCCTAGGAGCAAGTCAAAACCCCTGAGGGGTTGGAGCCTGCTGAGCTACAGTAGCTGCTGCAGGCTTAGCTCGTGCTTGTTTGGATTGCTGACGCTTAGCAGTATAGCGAGGTTGAGAAGACTGCTGGCCAGTATTTGAAGCAACTCTGGCCTTCTTATAGTAAGGCCTTTTAAAAGACTTTTTCTTAGTAGGAATTGAAGTGGACTTTGAAAGTCTTTCCAAGGTGGCATTTTCAGCATCCATCTGGGTGGCTTTGATTTGCCACTCTTCCCCAAATAAGTTCTCACCTGTACAGGGCAGATTCCGTAAGCCATCTAGAACCCAAGGTTCCAGATCAGAGGCCTGGAGCCAAGCAAGACGTCGGGCTGCAATAGCAATGCCCGAAGCCCTACTGGCTCCCTCAAAGGAATCATATGCTGCCCTATTAGAGAACTTAGAAACCTCTAAGAGTTGTTTCACTAGGGAAAGGAATCCCTGCTTTTTATCCTCAGGGATAAAGGGGGCAAAATGCCGCACCTTTTTGGCAAGTTCCTCCAGGAACATGCCCATATAGAGACTGTAGGAATTAATCCTGGCTATAAGCATACTAGCCTGGAAAATTTTCCTACCAAAAGAGTCCAAAGTCTTACATTCCCGTCCTGGAGGGGTGGAAGAGTGCCTTTTGGTACTCCTAATCTTCTTCATTGCAGACTTCACCACAATAGAGTGGTGGGGCAATTGAGTCTTTTGGAAACCAGGAGAAGGAGGGACCCTATACATGGTGTCCAACCTACGGGAATAAGGAGACAAAGTCAAAGGATTTTCCCAGAAATCCATCAGTTGTTCTTGAAGGATTTCATGGATAGGCAGGGTAACTGCCTCCTTAGGGGCCTTTGAGTATCCCAAAATATCCAGTTTTTTGGATCTGGGTTCCTTTTCAGAGGATGTGGTAATAGAAAGGGCTGTAGCCATATCTAAAACAAAGTCCTGGAAGGACAAATCCTCTGGAGGGGACATTCTCCTTTTAGGAGAAGAGGGCTCCTCAGGTAAGTTGAGTGAAAACTCAGCAGAATCATCAGAGGAGTGAAAATCCTCAGAGGAATCGGTGCTTTCCTCTAACGCACGATACGCGTACCGATCGGTATCGATATCGGGCGTATCGGGTATGGAACCGGTATGGAGCGAAAGCCCATACGGTACCGACTTGCGTTTAGAGGTGGACGGCCTCGATACCGGCATGGCGGACGATACCGGTATCGGGCCCGGAACCGCTGAAAGCGGAACCGATGGCGTTGCAGCTTTAATGAAAGCCATGACGGCTTGCTGCATGGACTGTACAGTATCGCCCATGGACGCCATAGCTGCCTGGATGTCGGTACCGGAGTGACCCGGTACCCCAGAGCAGGCTAACAGGTGATCTGTCGAGGCCGTAGCATCGATATCAACCTGAGACCCCTGAATTGGCGTTTTTGGAAGTTGGACTTCCCGCCGGGGTTGTTTGGCTGGGGCAGGGTCCTCAAGTTCTAAGCTAAGAGCCTCTCGATGCTTTGAAGGAGATTTGCTCTTTGAGGACTTACCCACAGAAGGTTTGGTTACCTGAGATCCATCCGGAGAAGAAGACCTGGATGACTGTGATGCTGTATTCTCTGAAGCAAACAGCACATGGAATTTGTTGGCCCGGTTCTGCAGCCCACGTTTAGACATGTGGGAGCAAGATGGGCAGTCCGGTATGGAATGGTCAGGCCCCAAACATTTCAGACACCAGTCATGGGTGTCTGTGACTGAAATAACAGCATTACATTTGGTACACTTCTTAAATCCAGGGGCTGGCTTCTCCATGAGGAGAAATTGAGTAGGCCGAGAGGCCTCTCTGAAGTGACCAAAAAGCTAAAAAATAAGAAAAAAGAATTATAATTTTTTAAAGAAAGAAAGAAAAGACCGGCGATACCGGTATCGGTATGGGGAAGGCAGGTACGCGGTCTAAAGAAACAAATAAAATAACAATTTCTTCAGCGGTGACAGGAACACGACCTGCTGGCTCCGCGGAAAAAGAGAAACTGAGGAGAGCTGTTCAGGAAGGCGGGAAGGCAGTGCGCATGTGCAGTGGGAGGTCCCAAAAGCTTCTATTCTAAGAAGCTGGGGAGCTTTCCCGCACGGGCTCCGTCGGTACCGACGTACCCATATGTGAGGACTTATTCCTGCTTGTTCCTGGAGATACAGTTTGATTCTTCATCCAGTCATTGAATCGGCTCAACTCCCATGAATGAACACAGGCACACTATTAAACTACTTATGTTTATTAAAATTTGATATACCACCCTACAATAAAATAGTAGAGCGGTTTATAATAAAAATACATGAGCCTTGTTAAGGCAGGTTTTTGGAAACGAGCTTAACTGGTTTTGTTATGGAAAAAGGTACCAAGACTTATACAAACAAGGTTTTGGGGCTTTTTACTCTTAATTACTTTTTGAATATTTGTATAGTTTTTCAGACTGAAAGCATAGATTACGTTGTGCAGACTAATGAAACCAACTTCTATTTTTAAGGCATCTTAAATTGTAGCTTTTGAAACAGAATATGAAAGATATGTAAACATCTGAAATCACTAGCAAGGCACTCTAAATTCCCATATGGACACCAACATCAGGTACCATGTATGCTTTTACCCAAACCTCTGAATCCTGTTACTATTCCCACCCTCTGTATTTACCCTAAGCATGTTTTATGGTCCAGTCCAGCATTAGCCTACTAGCTAAATTGGTGGAGGCCATTTCAAAGATTGCCACTGTCCTCTTTGGTGCTTACTAATCCCATACTTAATCCAACACCCAAGGCTCAAGTTCCATTGATGATCTCTACAGCCCAACCGAGGACAATGCAAAGGAAAATCTACCTTAAAAACAAGAAATCCCCATTTCTTGAGATTGAGAAACTGCTATGGAAAGCAGTCTTTTGCTATAGAATCTAGCAATTGTCATGACAAAAAGAGAACCAAATCAAATTACTCACTATCTGATGCTGCCTCCTGCTCTGAATGCCACTCACCCAGCTGTCTCCATTTTCACTGTCCTATCTTTACCCCACTGTTATCTAATTGTATTTCCATATTCTCTTTCTCCTATGTCTGCCCAAGGTCAGTTTGCCGAGCATCACATGGTGCTGCTTTTGCCGAGAGCTGTGCAGCAAAGCCAATACCTCAAAATTCTTAAATATTGTAGTGTGGTGCCAGCACAATCAAGGGGAATGATAGAATGTTGGTAACAGCTGGCAGAAAAGAAACAAGATATTCAAAAATGGAAGAATAAAGAGTGGATGGGAAGGAAGTAGCGTAGTAACTCACCCGTAACAGTTGTTCTCCAGGTACAGAAGGAATCGGTCCTCACGTATGGGTGACATCGGCGCCAGAGCCCTCTGCGGAAGCATCTCCCCAGCTTTCAAAGAAAGTCTTTAGAAGATGCCACCATGCATGCATGGTCCCCTTCCCACCCAAGGTTGCCATCTTAGTCAGATAACATAGCTAGAGCCGACAAAAGAAGATGGCAAAAATTGTACAGCAAGTACACAAGGGGAGGAGGGAGGGTTGTGAGAACTGATTCCCGCTGTCCCTGAAGATTACCTGTTACAGGTGAGCAACTATGCTTTCTCCAGGAACAAGCAGGAAGTCAGTCCTCACATATGGGACTCCCTAGCTACAGGCTACCAAGAACGTGTAGAAAAACACGGCCCAGCTGTAAGCAGCTGCAAGAGAATCTCAGGAAAGGTTCTAAGGACCCCAGTGTAGCCCTAATAGCCTGAAAAGAAGGGTTGGAATTGCCTAAACCCCGAACAGATTATGGAGTATGGCCTGACTGAAGGCGCTGTCCCGTCAGGACTCCCTTTCCAGGCAGTAGTGAGCTGCAAATGTGTGAACTGAGGACCAGGTGGCAGCCCAGCAGATGTCTGCCATAGGTACAGGCTTATAACAGAGGTCGCCATAGCCCTGACATTGTATGCCATGACCCATAAGAACATAAGATATGCCATACTGGGTCAGACCAAGGTCCATCAAGCCCAGTATCCTGTTTCCAACAGTGGCCAATCTAGGTCATACGTACCTAGCAGTTTCCCCAAAAGACAGGTTCTGCAATGCTTGTACTAAGTCAAGCATTGATATCCTGGGTCCCTTCTTAATAATGGTTTATGGACCTTTCCTCCAGGAACTTGTCCAAACCTTTTTTAAACCCAGCTACACCAACAGCCTTTACTACATCCTCCGGTAACAAATTCCAAAGTTTGATTACACGTTACGTGAAAAAATATTTTCTTTTATTAGTCTTAAATAGTTTACCCTATAGCTTCATTGCATGTCCCCTAGTCTTCCTATATTCTGATAATGTAAACAGTCGATCTATGTTTACCCGTTCCACTCCGTTCATTAATTTATAGATTTCTATCATATCTCCCCTCAGCCGTCTCTTTTCCAGGTTAAAGAGCCCTAACCTTTTTAGCCTTTCTTCACAGGAGAAAGGCTCTGATGAGAGCCCAGCCTTATTGTGGGCAAAGGTAATGCAGTCCGCCATCCAGGTGGACAGGGTCCGCTTGGTAATATTCTCCCCCAGTCTACTGGGGTCATAGGAAATGAAAAGCTGCAAGGCTTTGCAGTGGTCCTGGGTTCGTTGCAGGTAGGACAGGACCCTTTTACAAGGGATCCAATGGAGAGAAACACACCCACACAGAAGCAAGGCACAAAAAAACAGCAGGTGCAGACAGGTGTGAAAGGCATTTTTATTATGACAACTCCAACGCGTTTCAGCTGACTGTTCAGATGTACCCCCTGAAGGCAGCCCTATTCTTCTAGAACTTGGTGTAAGGTGGCTCAGCCACCAAGGACTCAAGCTTGCTGACTCTGCGGGCAGAGATGAGCGCCACCAAAAAGATGACCTTCCAAGAGAGATAATGCAAATGACAGGTAGCCAGAGGTTCAAAAGGTGGCTTGTTGAGCTGCATCAGAACCACGTTGAGGTCCCATTCCACCGGGGGGTGGGTAGATGGGAGGCTTAGAGAGCAGAAGGCTCCGCATAAATCGGATGAGGGGCTGTGCAGAAAGAGGTTTGCCCTCTATGGAATGATGGTGCGCCGAGCGCGCACTCAGGTGCACGCTGACAGAGTTGGAATCCGGTTTGCGAAAGGTGAAGCAAGTACTGTAGCACCATGTGCACCTGGCAAGAGAACGGGTCAACCCATTGCTCTACACACCATACTGAGAATCTGTGCCACTTAAAGGCACAGGCCAGTCTTGTGGAGTTCTTACGAGAGGCCAGGAGGACTTCCTCCACCTCCCTTGGGAGTTTGAAAGGTGTTAAGGCTACCTGTTCAGCATCAGGGATCCCAGGTAGGGGTAAGAACAAGGAGTCTTCCACCTGGGTTAGTAGCCCAGGGGCATTACCCAGAGGGATTGAAAGCTCTGTGGAGAGGCGGAGCAACAGGGGAAACCAAGGCTGTCTAGGTCACCGCGGGGCCACCAGGATCATGAAGGCCTTGTCCCGCATGACCTTGAAGAGGGTTCAGGCAATTAGTGGTGGGGGAGGGAAGGCATACAGAAGGCCCTCGGATCACGAGATGTGGAAAGCGTCCACCGCTACCCAGGACAGATGAGGTTGGGGATTGCAGAAATGGGGCAGCTGAGCAATGGTTGGGCTGGCGAAGAGGCCCAGACTTGGGGTTCCCCCAGAGTCAGAAGAGCCGCTGTGCCACCCTGCGGTCTAGTCTCTATTCGCACGGCTGGAGGACCCTGCTCAGCCTGTCTGCTAGGGCACTGTCTTGGCCCGGAAGGTAGACTGCCCTGAGGAACATTCCCTGCCCAATCGCATATGAGCAGAGGGCTACTGCCTCCTGGCAAAGGCACTGAGAGCCTGTGCCACCCTGCTTGTTCAGGTAGAACATCGCGACCTGGTTGTCCATTTGGACTAGCACAGACTGGTTCTGCAGGCGGTGGTGGAAAGGCCTTGAACACCAGGAAAATGGCACTGAGCTCCAGCAGATTGATCTGTTGCTGGCTCTCTGTTAGGGACCAGTTGTCCTGCGTGTGCAGTTCCTCGCAGTGGGCACGGCAGTCCAGTAGGGACGCATCCGTGGTGAGGACCCTTTGGGGATTTGGGGGCTGGAAGGGCATGCCATCCTGCAGGTGCTGTGTGCCCTGCCACCAGTTGAGCGACTCCACTAGCTGACGGGACACTAAGTCCTGTCCTGGAGCCTGCCTGTGGCTTGTGTCCACTGTGAGCGGAAACATCGCTGAGCTACCCGCATGTGGAGGTAGAAGTTGGGAACCACATGGACTGTGGATGCCATATGGACCAGTAGGCAGAGCATGGACTGCGCAGATACTGCGGGATGGCGTTGCACCTCAGTGGCCAGGGCCCTGAGGTGATCCGCCCTGTCCAGGGGAAGAAAAGCCCTGGCCTTGAGAGTGTCCATACTAGCTCCTATGAACTCCAAGTCCTGCATTGGAGAGAGGTGAGATTTGGGATGGTTTATCATGAACCCCAAATGCTGCAGAATCTTGATGGTGCGGGCCATGGCCTGTTGCACCTCTGTGGTGGTGTCCCCCTTTGTGAGCCAGTCGTCCAAGTATGGGAAGACTAATGCCCCTTGGAGATGGAGGTAGGTGGCTACCACTGCCAGGCATTTGATGAAGACTCTTGGTGCGGAGGCTAGGCCGAAGGATAACATCCTGTACTGGTTGGTAGAGGTCACCCTCAACCATGAACCTTAAGTACTGTGACTGGGATGAATAAGGATGTGGATTTAAGCAACCTTTAGGTCCAAGGAACATAGCCAATCTCCCTGCTGGAGGTAGGGCAGCAATCTTCCAAGGAAGAGCATCTTGAGCTTCTACCATACCAGGAACTTGTTCAGGTTTTGCAAGTCCAAAATGAGCCTTAGGCACCCTGTTCTTTTTGGAACCAGAAAGTAATGGGAGTAGAACCCCCTACCCCTGAGGAGAAGGGGTACAGATTCCATAGTTCTGTCCCTGATGAGGCCCGAGAATTCCTGCAGTAGCAGGGCCTAATGTAGGGGAGTCAGAGGGGTCTCTCCAGGAAAGAAAGTGGGAGAATTCTGGTCCAAGTGAAGGAGGTGGCCTTCTCTGACCACCTGGATGGCCCAGGTGTCAGTGATTATGGCCTGCCACCTATGGGCAAAGTGGATCAGACCACCCCCCTGTTGGCAGCTGTTCTCTCCCCATGGAGGAGAAGCTATGTTCAGGAAGTCAAAACGCCAACCCAGCCTGGACAGGAGCTGGTGTTTGGGGCTTAGAGCCCTCAGGCTTGTGTTGGCCTTGGTCCACTCCTTTGCCTTGGTGACCCTGCTGCAGGGTCTGGGGGGGCCTAGTAGTGGGGATAGTCCTGGTAAGGCTGGCCTTTTCTGTGAAAAAGGGGCCTCTTCCCCGATGCTTTCTTCTTGGGAAGGGTGGAGGTCTTCCTGGAGAGCAGAGTCCTTGTGATGAACTCTCGATCTTCACCGCTTTATCCTCCATTGGTTTGCCAAAGAGGTTTTTACCAAGACAGGGGATGTTAAGGAGTTTCTCCTGGACTCACTGCTCAAAGTCCAATATGTGGAGCCAGGCCTGGTGTCGGACATATATGCTGCGGCGGCCATACTCACATTGGGCTCGAAGCCATCATAGGCGGCTCAAGACATGTATTTTGAGCACTCCCAGATGCACTTCGTGAGGGTTTGGAAACGCTGAAGGTGATCTCCACTTAAACCAGCCGAGAAACTTGTGAGTTCTTTTGCAAGGTCTTGGAGATACGTGCCGATACACAGCTGGTAGGCTTGGATTTGGCAACCCAGCATCGAGCCCTGGTAGCATTTGCATCCAATGGTGTCAATGGCATGGGACTCCCTGCCCTGGGGGGGGGGGGGCACGAAGGAGTGATGCTTCGGGCTTTTCTGCCGGCACATGGTTGACTTTACCACCATAGAGGTGCGAGGGAGTTGCACTTTCCGAAAGCCAGGGTCCTGCTGGACCCGGAACATGGTGTCCAAGCATCGGCTAACTATTGGCACTGACACCAGTGTCTCCCACATCGAAGGAATCGCTGCCAAAGGATGGGGCCAGTCAGTGCCATCTTAGGTGGAGCTCATACTGGAGGATTTCAGGCTCCTCCATGCAAGGGTCCTCCTCCGACTCCATGGTGAGAGACAAGGCTTTCGCCATGTCCCGGACAAACTCAAGGAACGATGTGTCCTCGGGTCAGGACCGGTGCCACGACACCGTGGGAGAAGGGTCCTTGGGGAGATCGCGGTGTTTACACGGTGTCTGAGAAAACCTCGTCTTTGGACTCCCAGTCTGAGTAGTTGGTCAAGGACTCAGTGGCACTTGAGACATTGGGCTCGGGTCTTCGGTGACCCATGGTGGATCCTTGGCAGGAGCCACAAGCGCTTGCTGGGGAGAATCTCTCTCCTGAGAACTGGGAGTGGGATAGAGACCCTTGAAGAGGATCGGCTTGAGGCTCTCAAGGATTAACAGCCGCCCGAGGAATCCTCAATATCGAGGTCCCTGCAATCTCGGCACAAGCACTGGTGGGACCAGGCATCGACGCTTGCTGCAAGGCAAGGAAGGCAGTGACACTGCGTTCCAATGCAGTCATTCTGGCTTCCCACTCAGGAGTTGCAGCCTTCTACATAGACACTGGGGTGACTGGGTCCGGCATCAGTGAGGAGAGTGAGTTTGATGAGACGGGACTCAGGGGTCCATGACCCGTCATTGGAAGCCTTGGCGTCTGTTCTGGGCACCTTCGCCGGCTGTTCCTGCTCAGACTCCTCAGATACCCTCTGGGGGCTGTGGGACCTGGCATGGGACTTGGCGTGTGTCCCGATTCCCAGGATGAGGTTCTCAAGGATTATTTCTTCTTCTTGCACTCACACTCTGGGGAATCCTTACTGGAGTGTCCATGGGCCTGATCAGGTGCCGCGGGAGCTTTATGCGACTCCGAGGATCCATGCAGGGCATTAGACATGAGGCTACCGGGGCAGAATATGACCTATGGAAGATTTCTTGCTTCTGCCAACATCTTTGGGAAGCC
This sequence comes from Ichthyophis bannanicus, assembly GCA_033557465.1. Classification (NCBI taxonomy): domain Eukaryota; kingdom Metazoa; phylum Chordata; class Amphibia; order Gymnophiona; family Ichthyophiidae; genus Ichthyophis; species Ichthyophis bannanicus. The sequence continues at coordinate 302,537,823 of CM066032.1, read as the reverse complement.
TTCATGGACATCTTTTTGCACAGGGCACAAACCTCTGGGTCATGGTCGGCACCTAGACACCGGAGGCAGCCGTGTGCATCGGTTAGGGACATGTTCTTTGCACACCAAACACATTTTTGAACCCACTGGGGCAAAAAGGACCCCTGTGAGGTTGATGACTCTCGACACAGCGAGCAGTTAGAAAAGGATGCAAAACCACGCTGGAAGAAAAACTAAAACTGTTCTGAGACTTGATGCCGGGGCAATGGGGCTCAAAGGCTTGAAAGAGACCAGTGCTAACCGGAGAAAGAAGATATTTTTATGCATAAAACTGCCCAACATTTTTCTGGGAAAAGATGACAGATGTCTGTTAGGCTCCGCAGAAAAAGCGAGACCGAGTAAGATGGCACCCTTGGGCAGGAAGGGGGCCCATGCATGCGTGGTGCATCTCCCCAAGGCTTTTTTTTGAAAGCTGGGGAGATGCTTCCATGGGGGCTCCATCGGCATTGATGTCACCCATGTATGAGGTCCGACTTCCTGCTTGTTCCTGGAGAATAAATGGAAAAAAATAGAAGACTAGAATGCCTGTTTACTACTGTCAACACTTCTTTCAAAATACTGACTTCATGGCTGCCCTCGGTTGCTGGGCTTTCCCCAGAAACTGCTTACACAGCATGTATATTCTGACTAACCAACTAGATGACTGGAATGCTGCACAAAAGGATAAACAGTTCCTAAAATGCATTAACTTCCTAAACAGAAAAGGATACATTAAATTGTTTTCTCTCCTATGGGAATAAGACAGCATGTATAACTATGCAACAACATTATATACTTCACCGCAACAGTTCAGCAAAGGAAATGGACCTGCAGAGCTTACCGTGAGTGACTGCGTGACCTCCTTCGCTCCTTAGACCTGGAGTGTTTCCTGTGAGGACTCCTAGATCTGCGACGCTCTTTGTGCCTGGAGTGGGATCTGTTACGAGACCTGCTCCTACAGGAAATATCAAAGGTGATAATTGACACTAAATGGAAATTACACTAACCTGGTAATTGTAGTTCCTGGAGGGTCCAGTTTAGTCCTCCAACATCGGGTAGTGCCCCTCCTCCTGCAGCCTGGAGACTGGACCAATCAAGTCTTTTGTAGTATATATGCAGACGGAGCTCCCAGAAGCCCCCAGTGTACTAGTAACAAAGCATACTTAACGAAGCAACACATTAGATTAATATACAAAATGACATAATGAAAATGACATAATTAAAGAACAATTTGTTTCCCCCCAACAAAAATATCCAACTTTCTCCCCAAACGAGGAAGTCAGAACACTGTATTGCGCTGAAACCAACGCCCCAGAAATCAAAATACAGCTCCGTATCAGAAATCTCAGGAGCTGACTGAACACCTGAGAAAGAAAGAGCCATAGCCAAAAACGCGGCTGCAAAAAAGGTTCGAACGGCAAGAGGAACCGTCTTATGATCCACCGTTCGGAAAGCGCGCCGCATTTTTATAACAGATAGTCGGGAGGGAAGGAGGACTAAACTGGACCCTCCAGGAACTACAATTACCAGGTTAGTGTAATTTCCATTTCCTGTTCGGTAATCCAGTTTAGTCCTCCAACATCGGGATGTAACAGAGCAGTTAAGACCGGGCGGGACCTTGCCATCCGGCGCGCAGAACCGCCGAACAAAAGAGGAATCCCGAGCCGCTGACACATCTAAACGATAGTGTGTACTGAAAGGATGCAGAGACGACCAGGTGGCCGCCTTACAGATATCTGCTGGCGGAACTAGGCTATACTCCGCCCAAGCGGTCGCCTGAGCCCTAGTGGAATGATCCAGTAGCCCCTCCGGAACAGACCGCTGCTGCAACAGATACGCAGACGCGAACGCTTCCTTGAGCCATCGTGCAACGGAGGCCTTAGCCGCCGCTTCCCCTTTACGTGCACCACCGAAGAGCACGAATAGCCGGTCAGTCTTCCGAAAAGATTCGGTAGCCTTCAAATAACGACGAAGTGCACGACCCACATCGAGACGGTGAAGACTTCTGTCCGCCGACCCGACAGAGTGGGAAGAAAGAACTGGAAGAAACACTGCCTGATTCACATGAATAGGGGAAACCACCTTCGGCAAAAAGGAAGGGACCGGGGAAAAAGACAAAAAAGACAAAAAAGGTTCTCGGCAGGACAACGCATGTAGATCTGAAGTACGCCGTGCCGAACAGATGGCTACAAGAAAAACCGTCTTCAGCGTAAAATCTTTCAGAAACGCCCTACTCAGGGGTTCAAAAGGTTCACGAACCAGGGCCCGCATCACTAGATTCAAGTCCCCCGGAGGAACGAAAATCCTGCGGGAGGGCTGCAAATGAAAAACAGTCGTAAGAAAACGACGTACGTCCGGATAAGAACCGCGGATACGGCCTAAAACTTTGCCTCGATAACGAGATAGCCGCCAACTGGACTTTCAGGGAACTAGCCGCAAGGCCCTTATCAAAAGCAACCTGAAGAAACTTAAAACGACGGAAACGGAAACCGTCGCCGCCCGGACTCCACGCCGGGAGCACCAGTCTTCAAAGATCTCCCAAATCCGAACGTAAGTAAGAGAAGTGGACGTTTTCCCCGCCCGCAGTAGGGTAGAAATCACCGCGGGGGGAGTAACCCTTCTTTTTCAGCCGAGCCCTCTCCATGGCCAAACCGTAAGCGAGAATCGACCCACTTGGGGCATCCGCAAGGGTCCCTGAAAAAGAAGATTCGGCAGCGTGGATAGGAGCCAAGGAATGCCGTCGCTCAGCCGGACCAGATCGGCATACCAGGGCCACCCAGGCCAGTCCGGGGCCACCAGTAACACTCGACCCCAATGGCCCTCGATGCGCTGAACGACCCGGCCAATCAGAACCCACGGAGGAAAGACATAAAGAAGGCCGGACGTTGGCCACGGCTGAATGAGAGCATCGAGCCCCTCGGACATGCGCTCCCTTTGCCTGCTGAAGAAGCGTCCTGTCTCGGCCGATTGAAATGTCGCCATGAGATTCATGAAGGGCGCCCCCCCCCCCGACGAACTATTTGCGCGTAAACTTGCGGGTTTAGCTCCCACTCTCCAGGGTCCACCCGCACTCTGCAGAGAAAATCGGCCTGAACATTGTCTGCGCCTGCAATAGGCGCTGCCGAGATGGCCGGAAGACGAGACTGCACCCAGTTGACCAAGGCCATCGCTTCTGATTCCAGGGCCATGCTGCCGGTGCCCCCTTGGCGATTGATGTAAGCTACGGTGGTCGCAATGTCCGAGAGGACTCGCACCGGCCGGTCGAGAACTAGGGCTTTGAGGCCAAGAGGGCTAGCCGCACCGCCCGCAATTCGAGGCGGTTGATCAACCAAGTCTCCAGGGGAGACCATTCCCCTTGAGCGAAGCGGGTCTCGCAGTGAGCCCCCCCCAGCCGGTTAAGCTGGCATCCGTTGTGAACGGAACCCAAAGTGGAGGCTCCAGGGAATCCCCCGCGCCAGGTTCTCGGAGGAGAGCCCCCACCGGAGTGATCGGCGAACCGCCCTTGGGCAAGTCAATCTCCTGTTCAACGAGTCGAATTGGTTGGACCAACGGCGCAGCAGAGCACTCTGCCGCGGGCGCATGTGGAAGCGCGCCCAGGGCACCACCTCCAAGGTTGCTGCCATCGTACCGAGGAGCTGTAGCTATCACCATGCAGACGGAGCGGGCATCCCCCTGAAGAGTCGGACAAGAGACCGAATGCGGCGCTCCGGTAGGCACACCAAGCCCCGTGCTGTGTCGAGGCTCACTCCCAGATACTCGAGATCCTGAGTCGGGCACAGACAACTCTTGCATTCTTTCACCACCCAGCCGAGGGACCGCAGCAGAGCCACCACCCTGCTCGTGACGTGCACACACTCCCGACTGAACTTTGCCCGAATCCACCAGTTGTCGAGATACGGAAGGACCAGGATGCCCTCTTTGCACAAGGCCACCGCGACCACTACCATCACGTTTGTGAAGGTGCGGGGGGCCGTGGCGAGACCAAACGGCATGGCCGGAAATTGGAAGTGGCCCCACGGAAGAGCGAAGTGGAGAAACCGTTGATGAGAAGGCCGGATGGGAATGTGTAATGTGGTCTGCAGCGGCTGTGGAAGATCCTGCAGCAGGGGCTCTGAGGAGGGGGGAGATAAGGTGCTGAGGGACCCAGCTAGCAACGCAGTGGGTATGGGGAAAGCCTCCGGGATGCAGCGTGCAGGTGTAACACAAGCAAGCTATTAATGTACCCTTCAGCTGATTACATTTCACATATAATACAGCCAGAGAAAAAAGCATTGTAGAGACTTAAACCACCTTTCCTCTTCTTGTGTGGGGTTTCATTTATTTATTTATTTAATTTATTTATTTATACATTTAAAACAAAAAGCAAGGAAGGCTCAGGGAAACCCAAGACTGTTTAAGAAAAGGATTTTGAAACTCCACGTGCCTCCACAGCATGATTAAGTGTGTGGAAACTGCTGTTTAGAGCTGTTTCCTCTAAAAAGAAACACTGAAGAGAAAAACAAAACAGCCGCTGGCACCGAAAAAACTGTCAGGTATTCGCAGAACTGAGAAGGGAACTGTCAGTCATTCACTGTGCTGGCATAGAGAAACTTTCAAGGTCAGGGTAAGGCAATTACAGTGACTGAAAGTAGGGAAATTAGAGTGGGATCCCTCCGCAGCCATTCAGACCTCCATGGTAGGGGCTGAAAGGTGTTTCTGGGGAGGGATGTAGAAGCTCAATCCAGCCATAGGAAAATTACAGTGAGCATGCTTAATTAGGCCGAGCCCAAAACAGTCAGGATCCAAAACCCTGACTTAAAACCTCAACCAAATGGTATATTGAATAAGACAGGTACAATAATCAGTAGGACGTACAAAGTAACCCGGCTGCAGTTTGTGGACTAAAAAGTCAAAGTAGGCACTTCCAAACTCAGGGGCAGCCGGTCCGGATACAGCTGAAAGCATCCCAGAGCAGCTGAGGCAAGGAAGAAAAAACAAAAACAGAGTACTCACAGTTTTCTTACAGAAAATGATACCTGAACTTCCTGGAGGTATCCAAACTCTCGTGGTAAAGACTCAGTGCAGCGTAAAGCCAATGGAGAGCTCCCCCGAAGCCAAGCTCCGGAGTTCCCAAGTTCCTCAGGGGAAGCAAGATGCTGGGGGAAGAGCAGAGCTGATGCCTGAGGTCCCTGTGTTTCTTCTGACAGCCTATGCAGCGTAAACCTGAATAAGGCACAGGGAGAACTAAAAAGAAATAACTGCGTCCCGCAGGAACAGGCATTTAACAATATTCCCCATAATAGGTAATGCCTCAGCCAGCCTTCTTTGTTGGGCACAGTGGGGAATGGAACCCATGAGCCCTGCACCCTTCGTCAGTGACTCAGCATTGTACTGTGGCTCTGAATTGCATACTGTTCTCTATCCATGCCTTCTGTACTTTTTATCCATTATGTTCATACATAGGCAGAGAAAAAAAAGTAACCTCTGCACAACTGACATCTAGCAAGTGTTGTGGAAAAAAACTGAAACAAAAATATAGCTTTTAGAAGCCAGCAGAGAAGTAATCTGGCTTCCCGCCAAAAACCGAGGCTCATTAGCTATTCAAAATGGCCACCAGCAAAAATAAACCACCAAAAGAGTGAATTAAAACCCCCAAAAGCTAAGGAATTAACTTAAAAAGTCACAGAAGAAGGTGGGAGGGTTGCAGGCATGAGAGAAATGCCTAAAATCGCTGAAAAATCAAGAAAAATCAATCGAGTTACCACAGAGCTGCAAACAGCAGTTGGAGAAGACATGCCAGGTCTAAAGAAACTGCAGCACAGCTCTTGCAGATGCCAGAGTCAGTCATTGTACCTCTGCGGGACCCACAAATCACACATTGAGGTTTGGCAGCCATGCTAAGGCAACCTGCTTCCAGGGGGAAAGAAGGAAACAGGAACAGGGAAGCCCACAGCAAAGGGACTAACCGTATTCAAATCAGTACAGCTTTAAATTTAAAACTTTTTTTTTTTTTTTTTTTTTTTTTTTTTTACAGAAAACAAAATACTCCCCAGAATCCTAGGGTTGCCCTGAGCAAAATCGCCAGCAAAAGAAACCCCAAAAATGCCAGGGGAACCCGTGCACAAGTGTTAAAAAGTGTTAAAAAGTGCCCTTAAAAGGCACACTTTAGAAATCCAAAATGGCCGCCGCACTTTTTCACCCACAATAAAAAAAGGCACGAAAATACAAAGGTAACCAAATAATATGGAAAAGAAAGAAAACGACCCTCTAATACAGGGCAAGCGAAAAAAATCAGGAAAAAGTGCAATTCGGAAGCCAGGGGAGCCGACAGAGCCTCTGACAATGCAAAAAACAACAGAGCTGAAAAGATAAAGCAAGGAAAATTCCTACCAGCTCAGGGAACAGCAAGGAACTCAGCCAACTCCAAGTGACAGGCAATGCTGTAGCAGGTATGGCTCTTCCCCGAACAGTCTTGGGGAGAGCTCAACCCAGGTTTCAGATATTCCCAGGCAGGAAGGCAGGAGCCCAATGCAGGTCTGGCTTCCCCCAGGATGTCCCCCTCCTTTTTTTTTTTTTTTTTTTAAAGATACAGCTACCTAGCAAAGAAATGGTAAATAAAGGACCCAAAATAAAACCCCAAAAGAACTAACTAGTGTTGCTCCTTCAAGTGTCACTTAGTGTGCCCAGAAAGGGCACAGAAGTCTGCAAGCTGCAAGGAGACTGGACACACTGGGGGCTTCTGGGAGCTCCGTCTGCATATATACTACAAAAGACTTGATTGGTCCAGTCTCCAGGCTGCAGGAGGAGGGGCACTACCCGATGTTGGAGGACTAAACTGGATTACCGAACAGGAACTGGGCATCCATTAATAATCAAAATAAACCAAATGCCCTGCACAGATTAAATTAGAAAACAAAATACCTTTCCTCTTTTCTCAGAGTGATTCTTAGAAATGCATGGAAACTCAGATCATCATGTTTTATGACCACAGATGCATGCATATGCTGCAGCCATCTCTCTTTGGGGGTAATGTTCCCAAACATGTTAAGTATGTGCACATCTTGCCTATATCTTTATGTTAGTGTCTCTCTCGCTGCTGGCTCCAGAAAGAGGTGGAGAAGAGGGAACAAGGTGTGAAGAAGTAAGGAAAAGGGTAGATGTGTGAGGAAACAAGAGTGAGGATGGAGGTAAAAATGGAAGGCGTGCTATTTCCATGACAGACAACTCATCTTCAGCTGACAGCACCAGTTCCAATGATTTTTACCCCACCATCATTCTCATTTGGTCGGTCGGTCTGCCTGCCTGCCACTATTCCTTGCCTGTGGCATCTGTCACATATGGACAAACCCAACACATGTGCACTTTATTTCATAAAATGCATTCAAAAAAAAAAATCACAAAAAAATAATTCAACACATGGAGAAAGACATAGAACAGTGAACAATGGGTGACTCGCTAAAGCAGTCGAATACTGCATTTAGAGGGACTCTATATAGTAAATGCATGTAAGCTCTAACATGTGAACTGCGGGTTATCATGTATATGGTTTCACAGTTGAGATTGTTAAATTTTGGAATTTGACTTTCACTCTCAAAGGTATTTTGCAAAAAAAAAAAAAAAGAAAAACAGTGAACAAAACTTTACAAGGAATACATTTTTGCCCTGACTCCTAAAAAAAACAACAATCGACAACTAAATTTTAAGTAGTCTGCAACCCTTTATTACAGTGTTAAGCGTAATAGGGATTTGCATTTATTAGTGAGAATTCAGTTTGTTAGTGTGTCTTAAAAATGTAGTGCATGCTTAATTGATTTAACATGCACTAACCCATAAAGCGTTGTTCCTCACCTGCAGGAATAAGTCTTCACATATGGGTATCGTCGGTACTGACTGAGCCCGCACAGGAATGCTCCCCAGTGTCCAATTGGAAAGCTTTTGGAAGCAATCCACTGACCTGCACATATGCCTTCCTGCCTTCCCAACTCCTCTCCCTCAGTTGAGTTTGTAGCTGAGTGATGGAGAAAAAATAAAATACCCTACAACTCCTAGGGGAAGAAGGTGAGTTGTGAAGACTGATTCCTGCTGTTCCCGGAGATCACCTGTTACAGGTGAGGAACAACGCTATTTCCAGGAACAAGCAGGAATGCAGTCTTCACATATGGGACTCACTACCTCCCAGGCACCAAAGTAAAATAGACAACCACGAGGCTTGAGAATGGAGCCAGAGGATATAGATACAGAGTGGCCACATCGAACTCAATTACAGCTTGCGAGAGCATGGCTAGAGGAGTCTTGTCAGGAGAGTCCAGGACAGAAGGTAGGAGTTGAGATTAAGACCCAAACAGATGCTGAAGGACAGTCTGGCCAAAAACAGCATCCCAACGAGAGTCCATGTCTAGGCAGTAATAGGCAGCAAAGGTGCGAATGGAGACACTAGGTAGTTGTTCGACAGATCTATTCGATAGAGACAGACCAAAGGTTGGCAAAGAGGTTGCCATGGCCCGCACATTGTGTGCAGTGACGTGATGGTCAATTGAGAGGTCTGCTTGAGCACAGGCAAAAGAAATGCAGTCCACAATCCATTTGGATAAGGTGCATTTCAATACTGGACGTCCAAGGTGACTTAGATCAAAGGAGACAAATAATTGAGAGGATTTCCTGAAATTCTTAGCTCTGTCTAAGTAGAAAGTCTGAGCGTGTTTGCAATCTAGCATGTGTAGTGCTGCTTCAGCTCTGAAGGCATGAGGTATGGGAAAGACGACCGGAAGCATCATAGACTGATTAATATGAAAAACTGAGATCACCTCCAGGAGGAAGTGTGGATGGGTCCGGAGAACCACTGTCATGGTAGAAGTGGGTGTATGGAGAATCTGACACTAAGGCCTGCAACTCGCTTATATGGCGAGCAGAGGTGAGGGCAATGAGGAAGAAGAATTCCAGGAGAGGAATTTCAAAGTGGTAACTAAAGAATCAAAGAGAGGCTTTAGAAGTTGCGCTAGGACCACATTAAGGTCCCACGCCACTGGTGGAGATCTGATTGGTGGACTGGACATCAGAAGACCCTGCATGACTTGCTGCACCAAGGGGTGCGAGGAAATGGGCTGCTGTCCACTGGCCTATGGTAGGCTGCAAAGGCACTAAGACTAACTCGGTCCGAGTGCATCTTAAGTCCTGCGGTGGATAAGTGGAGGAGATACTGTAAAAGAAATTCCACTAGGCAGGCATAAGGGTCACTATGTTTCAGGGTACCCCAGATGGTGAAGAGATGCCATTTGAAGGCATAAGAACGCCTGGTAGAGATGGCTTGCGTGATGCAAGTAAAATATCCTTAACCTGTTGGGAAATGTCAAGGTCAAACATTATGCTCTCAGCAGCCACACAATGAAATGGAGGGCCTGTGGATTGGGATGGAGGAGCATCCCACATTCCTGAGAGAAGAGGTTGGGTGCGTGTCCCAAACTGAGGGGTGAAGAGCTAGACGAAGCAGCAGAGGAAACTATGATTGGCGGAGCCAGTAAGATACTATTATAATTCTAGAGCCCCTGTTTGCCTGAAGCTTGAACAAGGTCTTGGGGATTGGGGGGGGGGGGGGTGGATGGGTGGGAATGCATAAAGCACATCTCTGCCCCAGAACAGAAGGAAGGCATTAGTCGCTTGAATGCGAGGGGAGGGCAGCCTTAGGTAGAACGGCAGTCGTGCATTCTCCTGTGTGGCAAACAGATCTATTCTGGAGGTCCCCCATAGGTGGAAGATCCAGGAGGCTGTCTCCTGATTTAGAGTGCACTCATGTGCATGTAGGATGCAACTGAGCCTATCCCACCAGGAGGTTCAACTCACATGGGAGATACACTGCCCTGATATGGATGCGGTGTGCGATGGAGAAGAACCAGAGACGAAGGGCTTCTTGGCAGAGGGGATAAGAGCCTGTTCCCCCTACTTGTTCACATAGAACATAGCCACCTGGTCGTCCGTCTGGACTAAAACCTGTTTGCCCTAAAGTTGCGGTTGAAAAACCTGAAGGGCATTCGTGAGAGCACTAAGCTCGAGGAGATTGATCTGTATCTGAGATTCCTGTTGTGTTCACAGCCCTTGTGTAGTGAGACTGTTCAGATGTGCAACCCACCAGAGTTTGGAAGCATCCATCGTTAGGGTACATTGAGGTGGAGGCATCTGAAAAGGTGATCCTTGGAGTAGGTTTTGAGGGGTGCATCACTACTGAAGGGAGTTGACCAGAGAAGGTGTGATGCAAATCTTGTCGGAGACACGCCCAGTTGCTTGGGTCCATTGAGACAATAGCATCCATTGAGTCTGTCGCATATGTAGCCGGGCATATGTGACAACATGGACCATGCAGGCCATGTGACCCAGAAGGCACAGCATCTCTCAAGCAGTGACCAATGTGCGGCTTCTTATAGCCTGGGCCAGCTCGATGAGACGGACAGAGTGATCCTGTAGGAGAAAGAGTAGTTACTCACCTGTAAGAGGTGTTCTCCATGAGCAGCAGGAATGAGTCCTCACATATGGGTGTCATCGGCGCCGATGAAGCCCCAGCGGAGCATTTCCCCAGCTTTCTATGAAAGCCTTTGGGAATGCAGGCACGCATGCGCGGTTCCCTTCCCGCCTAAAGGTGCCATCTTAACCCAGTCAAATGACATAGCTAAGAACAGCACACAAAAATGAAAAAATAAACTATGTACAACTGCAACTCCAAGGGGAGGAGGGAGGGTTGTGAGGACTGATTCCTGCTGCTCCTGGAGAACACCTGTTACAGGTGAGTAACTACTCTTTCTCCAGGACCAAGCAGGAAGTCAGTCCTCACATATGGCTGACTCCCTAGCTCTGGGCTACCGAGGAACCCAGGCTGAACAAGAGAACTCCCTCTAGTCTCAGCAGCAAAGAAAGGCTTTTCAAGGACACAACCTCCACTGGTAGCCCAACAGAGGGCAGGAGTTGCCTAAACCTCAAAGAGATTCCGGAGTACTGCCTGGCCAAAAGCACTGTCCCTACGGGACTCCCTCTCCAGGCAGTAATGGGCTGCAAAAGTCTGGCTTGAAGACCAAGTTGCAGCCCTGCAGATGTCTACCAAGGGCACAGAGCGGAGATGAGCCACTGAGGAAGCCATTGCCCTGACACGATGGGCCATGACCCTACCCTGCAAAGGAAGGTCAGCCGCCTTGTAAGCCCAGGTGATACAGTCAGCTACCCAGATGGACAAGGTACGCTTGGACACAGCTAACCCCAACTTATTGGGGTCAAAAGATATGAAGAGCAGAGTAGCCCTTCTATGCCCCTGCGTACGGTCAAGGTAGAAGGATAAGGCCCTCCTACAGTCCAGGGTATGCAGGACTGCTTCAGCCTGGCTAGCATGAGGTCTAGGGAAGAATGTTGGAAGAACCACCTCCTGATTGAGGTGGAAAGAGGAGACAACCTTAGGGAGGAACTTTGGATGAGTCCTGAGGACTACCCTGTTCCTGTAGATCCTGGTGTAAGGCCTGTCACAGACCAGGGCTTGAAGCTCACTTACTCGCCTAGCCGAGGGAAGGGCTATTAGGAAGAGTGTCTTCCAGGAGAGGAAACAGTGGACAAGTAGCCATCGGCTCAAAAGGTGGGCGAGTCAGCTGCTGCAAGACCACATTCAGCTCCCACTCAGGGGCAGGACGACGGATGGGAGGCTTGAGCAAAAGCAAGCCCCTGAGAAAGCGGGACACCAAGGGGTGACCAGAGAGAGACTGCCCCTCTACCAATGAGTGGTGAGCTGCTAGAGCTGAGAGGTGGACCCGAACAGAACTGGATTTAAGACCTTGATTTGACAAGTGCAGTAAGTACTGAAGGACTACTGACACAGTACAGGAGAAAGGATCTTCTGTACGTAGCTGACACCACACAGAAAACCTCTTCCATTTGAGAGCATAGGTTTTCCGAGTGGACTGTTTCCTAGAGGCTAGGACAACCTCCTCAACCTCCTGAGGCAGGCCCCAGGGAGCCAAGACTACCCTTGCAGCCTCCAGGCCATCAAATTGAGAGACTTGAGATTGGGGTGCAGAAGGGAACCCTGGTCTTGTGTGAGAAGGTCGGGTTGCAACCCCAGAGGTAGTGGAGGATCCACCGCCAGTTGAAGCAGAAGAGGAAACCAAGGCTGTCTCGGCCATCTGGGAGCTACCAGCAGGACCGAGGCTTTGTCCTGAAGAATCTTGAACAGGGTTCGGGCCAAGGGCATGGGAGGAAACACATAGAGGAGGCCCTGAGACCAAGATATCAGAAAAGCAGCCGATGCTATCCGCAGAGGATGTGGTTGCCTGGAGCAGAACTTTGGCAGTTGCTTGTTCAGTGGACTGGCAAAGAGATCCATCAAAGGAAGACCCCATTTGAGAAAGATCTTCTGAACTACCGAAGGATGCAGCTGCCACTCCTGGGGCTGCAGAATCCTGCTTAACCTGTCTGCCAGGTTGTTGTCCTGGAAGGTACACAGCCTTGAGGAGCATGTTGTGCTTGAGGGCAAAAGACCAAAGGTCCTGAGCCTCTCAACAAAGGATCCTGGACCCAGTTCCGCCCTGTTTGTTCACATAAAACATGGCAACTTGGTTGTCTGTCTGAATCAGGACAGACTGGTGAGCCAGGGTAGGAGTGAAAGCTTTGAGTGCTAATCGAATAGCTCTGAGTTCGAGGAGATTGATCTGCTGTGCAGCTTCCCAGGGAGACCAGAGGCCCTGGGTGCACTTGCCCAGACAATGAGCTCCCCAGCCTTGCAGGGGGGCATCTGTTGTCATCACTACTGTGTACCCTGGAATCTGAAAAGGCACCCCCTTTCAGTAGATTGGGTGGGTGCAGCCACCAGTTGAGGGAGTGCAGAAATGGTCTGGACACCCTTATCCTGTCTGAGGCTGCCTGTGGCCTGTGATCACCGAGTCCGAAGGCACCACTGTGCAGGCCTCATATGGAGCCTGGCATTGGGGGTCACATGTACTATCGAAGCCATGTGGCCTAGAAGCCTCAGGCAGAGTCTGGCGGAGACCAGGGACCTGCTGAGAAACTGACTTGCCAAAGCCATCAACCTTTGGGCTCTGTTTTCTGGCAAGAATGCCTTTGCCAGGAGAGAGTCCAACCTTGCCCCTATGAACTCCAAGTTCTGGGAAGGAAGCAAAGTGGACTTTGCGAAGTTTATGACAAACCCCAGGCGTTGTAGAAGAGCAATGGTCCTGAGGGTGGCTTGATTGGCCTCCTAACCTGTCTGACCCCTGATGAGCCAGTCATCCAGATAGGGGAAGACAAAGATGCACTGATTTCTCAGGTAGGCCGCCACCACTGCTAGGCACTTTGTGAAGACTCTGGGGGCGGAGGTGAGGCCGAAAGGCAGCACTCTGTACTGATAATGGTTTCCTCCCACGATGAACCTCAGGTACTTTCTGTGGTCTGGATGAATGAGGATGTGAGTGTACGCATCCTTTAGATCTAAGGAGCATAGCCAATCTCCCTGCTGTAGGTAGGGCAGAAGGATTCCAAGAGTAAGCATCTTGAACTTTTCTTTCACTAGGAACTTGTTGAGGTTCCTGAGGTCCAGAATGGGACGAAGGCCACCGGTCCTTTTGGGCACCACGAAATACCTGGAGTAGAATCCATGACCTTGAAAGTGGGGAGGCACAGGCTCCACCGCCCTGTCCACCAACAGACCCTGAAGCTCCTGACGGAGAAGGTCTGTGTGCAGAGGAGGCCTTGGAGGCTCCCCTGGAAAGTATGGGGGTGGCAGTTGGTGGAAATGGAGGGCATAGCCCTTGTGGACTATCTCCAGCACCCAACTGTCCCCGGTGATAAGGGGCCACTGGTGGGCAAAGAGGGCGAGATGGCCTGCTGTGCAGGGTTGGGAGAGCAGTGGAGGAGAGGCTATGCTCAAGGAGTCAAAACCCCCCACCCTGCTGAGGCTTGGGGGTCCTCTGCCTACGGGGCCCATTACCCTGGCTCTTGGCTTGCTGACCCTGGGGAGCAGCTTGGGCAGCCTGATATTGTGGGTATTGTTTGTAGGCAGTGCCCTTTCTCGTGTAAAAGGGCTTTTTACCCGAGCCCTTCTTTTTATGAGAAGGGGCAGAGGTCTTCCTCGACAGCCTTGTCCGAGTGAGGTGCTCGGTCTCGAGCTGAGCGGCCTTCTCGGTCATGGGCTTGCCAAAAAGGTTTTCACCTCGGCAAGGGACATCGACCAACTTGTCCTGAACCCATGGCTCGAGGTCCGATGACTGCAGCCATGCCTGGCGTCGAGCCGCGATGCCGGCTGCCGCAACTCGGGCCGAAGCCTCGAAGCCATTGTAGGCTGCGCGGGACATGAACTTTGAGCAGTCCCGAATCCCCGAGGACAAGGACTTAAATCTCTGCAAGGGTTCCCCGGAGAGGCCAGCAGAGAACCCGGCCAACTCCTTGGCCAGATCCCGCAAGTACATGCCCATGTACAGCTGGTAAGACTGGACACGGCAAGCAAGCATCGAGCCCTGAAAGCACTTTCTACCGACGCCATCGAGGTTTCGGGCCTCCCTGCCAGGAGGCACCGCATGGCCGATTCCACAACCATGGAATGGTGTGGTAGCTGTGCCTTCTGAAAACCAGGGCTCTTCTGGAGCCGATAGATCGAATCGACTCGCTTGCTAAGAACCGGCGCCGAGGCCGGTGCCTCCCACATATGGAAGAGGAGCCGTTCTAGCATCGGAGGAACCGGGACAGTAAAGGCCTCCTTCGGAGGAGAGTCATACTGCAGCGCCTTGAGCTCTTCAGCTCGAGGCTCTTCCTCGGGATCCGCCGGAATAGCCAAGGCAGTGGCCATATCCCGGACGAACTCCAAGAACCGGGTGTCCTCCGGGGGGGGACCTACTCCGGGGCTCAGACTGCGGTGAGTCCGAAGGGACGCACCGAGTCTTAAAGGTATCAGGAGACTCCTCGTCCTCCGCCTCCCAAGCCGACTCGTCCGATGGAGTCGGGGTCCGACCCCGCGGGGCCCTGGAGCACCCGCCCCGACGCCGGAAGCACCAGCGTCGATGCCCTCGGTCCCAAACGGGAGGTCGAGGGAGACTGCGACCGAGGTCGACTCCGAGCCACGATGGACTCTAGTATCGGCTCGGTCTCCGGGGTCGACTTCGACGATGTCCCGGTGGTCGGGGCAGATGCGCCACACAGGCTGGCCATCAGTGCCCGCTGCTGCTTCATGAAGGCAGACATTCTGCTCTCCAAGGCTGTCATCCTGAGACTCAGCTCGGGAGACGCAGCAGCCACCGACTCGGGCCCCGGCGGCGCCGGGCCCAACGTCGGCTCCCGTGGAGGAGAGTCCACGAGGACTACGGGGCTTATGTGTCCAGCAGACTCCGGCTCCACACGAGGAACTTTGGCAGGCTTCTCCGGTTCCACAGGCCCGGGGCGACGGTCGGGGGTCTTAGACCTGGCCCTCAAGGAGCCAGGGACCTCTTCAGACGACGCCCTCGCGAGCTGTTTCTTCCTCTTGCATTCCTGTTCGGGGGACCCCCTGTCCGAGGAGCTTCGACGGTGCTCGGGATCGGAATCCCGAGATGTCTAGGCCTCAGACGAGGTCCGGGCCCGGCCGGAGGCTGAGTCCGAGAAAAGCCTTTCCTTTTGCTGCTGGCGACTCCGTAGTGCCTTGGCAGACATTTTTCCACAGGTCCCGCATGACTTAGGATCGTGGTCGGGGCCGAGGCACCGAAAGCAGCAGTCGTGTGTGTCGGTGAGAGACATTAGTTTTACACTGATCACACTTCTTAAAACCACTGGAAGCCATCGGGGAAAAAAAGAGTCCCCGCGAGGTCAAAGGACCGGCCTTCCAGGGAAAAAGAGAAAAAAGGGCGCGAACACCAGCCACGAAGGGCAAAAACCGAAAAAGAAGAATCGGGCTCGATACTAGTGTACCGAACCCGGCGGGAGGGGAACCGGCGAACAGGTAGAAAAAGAGCAAAACAAATCGCTGAAAAATCTAATTTTAACCGGGAAAACTGGACACACGTCCGGTGGGCTTCACGGAAAAAAAGAGACTGGGGTAAGATGGCACCTTTAGGCAGGAAGGTAACCGCGCATGCGTGCCTGCATTCCCAAAGGCTTTCATAGAAAGCTGGGGAAATGCTCCGCTGGGGCTTCATCGGCGCCGATGACACCCATATGTGAGGACTGACTTCCTGCTTGGTCCTGGAGAAAAGCTCATACCCAACGAGTGTCTAGAAGCGCTCCGATGAATTCGAGCTGCTGGGATGGCACTAGGTTGGATTTGGGGAAGTTTAGAACAAGTCCCAGACTTTGGATCACCGTGATGGTGCAATGAAGAGCTGGTTTTACGAATCGTCTAAGTAGGGGAAAACAAAGATCCCCAAAGTACAAAGGTAGCCTGCGACCACCGCCATGCACTTTGTGAATACTCGGGGTGTGGATGCTAGTCCGAAGGGAAGCACCCGATACTGGTAGTGGGTTTGCTGAACCCTGAATTACAGATGTCTGTGTAGAGGGTAGATCAGCAAATGACTATGCCTCCTTGAGGTCTGGAGAACATTGCCAATCATTTCTCTAAAGGTATGACAGAAGAGTTCTTAGGGAAATTTTCTTGAACAAGGAACCTGTTGAGATATCGAAGATCTAGAATGGGCCTGAACCCTCCTGTCTTCTGGGAATGAGGAAGTAAGGAGGGTAGAAGCCCTTGCCTTCTTGGACAGGAGTAACTATTTCAACAGCACCCTGAGTTAACAGGGCGGCAACTTCCATTGGAAGGAAGGTGGCCTGTAAGGGGTTGGGCAGATAATCCTTCTTGAAGATGGTAGGGGGAAAGCTTTGGAAATGCAGCAGATAACCACTTTGGATGATGTTGAGAGTACATTGTTCTGATGTGATGAGATGCCACCTGTTACTTAACAAAGTCTGCCTGCTATGTAAAGGAGCTAGGGACCCAGCAAAGGCAGAGAGGCAATGCTCTCTAGAAAGGAGTCAAAAACCAGGTGCTGACTGTGGTGGAGCAGCTGGTTGTATCTTAGGTGACCTAAGCTTCTTAGGCTGACGAGGCTGCCTCTATTGTTGCTGCTGGGATTGGTAAGCAGCCCAAGGTGGAAAAGAAGGGTAATATATCACTTCTTTTTAGAAGAGACAGACTTCTTGGAATTGGCCCTCTTTCTGGAGGGGTCAGAAATCTTTCGGGAGAGCCTTTTGAGGGTGAGGTCATCTGCCTCAAGCTCACCAGCCTTCTCGCTCTAATCCTTTCTAAAGAAGTTTTCTCCAGAGCAGGGAATATTGGCTAATTTATCATGAACCCAATGCCTGGAGCCAGGCCAGACAGAGAACCAATGCAGATGGCTGAGGATCTGCTAGAAGACTCAAAGGCATCAAAAGATGCTCTTGTAAGGAACTTGGATGTATTCTGATTTTACTTGACTAAGGCCAGGAATACATCTCATTTATCATCAGGAAGGAGAGGAGCAAGAGTCTCTAAATCTCTGAGATATCCGAGATACATGCTCATGCAGAGCATATATGAAGTGATCCCAGACATGAGCATGCATGCCTGAAAACATTGACGCCCAAAGGCATCGAAAGCTCTAGCATCTTTGCCTGGAGGTATGAGTCTGACCACTTGATGCATTGCATGACCGATTCCACTACCATGGAATGGTGTGGTAACTTCGACTTCTGAAAGCCAGAAGACGGAACTTGGTACATGGTATCGAGCCATTTGCCAATAGGCGGAACCGTTAACGGGGCCTCCCACATACTTAGCATTAAATCCTGTAAGATTCGATGCACCAGTAATGTGGCCACCTCCTTGGGTGCCGAGGGGTATTGGAGAATTTCTAATTCCACTGCCATCGGTTCCGTCTCCTATGTCAGTAATCCGGAGACCATATCCCTAATGAAGTCCTAAAAGGACATACCCGGCAGGGATCAACACCGCTCATGAGGAGGGTTATGGTCAGAAGGAATGTCCCAGGTGGCCCTGGAATCCTCCAATGTGTCTTCAGAATTGGAGGAAGAGTCCAATTCTGAAAGTAAGTCAAAGTATCGACAATCCCGTGCCAATGCTCATGCAGAGCTGTATCTATGCCAAGAACTGAACAGATAATGCTGGTCGGTTCCAATGCTAGCATCAGAGGGAGAGGATCTCCCAAAATAGGCTTGAGGTCTGGCATGGGACCAGGAGGTACTGGTCTAGTTGAAAATCGATGCTTGTCTTGCTAGATCTGTCAATACTACTAGTACAGAGGCTGCCAGGAGTGCTGCCAAACTCCTCTCGATAGCAAGGATATGCTGACAGAGAGGAGACTGATGCTTGGGTGGAATCATGTACAGGGCTTCGAGCAATCGTCCCCATGCATGGTACCAGTCACTGTCCAGAGGTTGAAGCCTCGGGATTGTCCTGGAGCCCCTGTGGTACTTTGGGGGGTTGGTCCTCCCAAAAAGGCTGTTTGGCCAGGTCAGCACTGGATGCACCTTGTGGTGAATCCCAATGATGATGTAAGGACTTACATCAATGATAGATATCGGACTTTGATGTCGATGCTTTAGTTTTAGACTTATGTTTGGACTTTGAAGAGACTTCAGAACCAAGCGACGTCCTAGATGATGCAGAGACAATGGAAAGAGTCCGGGGTGAACACAGAATCATACTTATTGGCTCTGTACTTTAGACCTCTTTTCGTCATTTGCTGGCACAAAAG
This sequence comes from Ichthyophis bannanicus, assembly GCA_033557465.1. Taxonomy (NCBI): domain Eukaryota; kingdom Metazoa; phylum Chordata; class Amphibia; order Gymnophiona; family Ichthyophiidae; genus Ichthyophis; species Ichthyophis bannanicus. The sequence goes on along the minus strand of CM066032.1, from coordinate 302,519,152 downwards.
ACATTCTTTTGGAAGATGATCTGGGCCCAAACATTTTAAACCACCAGTCATGTTTATCATTGACTGAGATAGTACCAGATCATTTGGTAAATTATTTAACAGTTTTTCAATATTGCTTTATCCTACAGTCAAAGTGGTTTACATTATAACAGAACATTATACATTAAACAGGGAAATCAACTTGGATTTAACAGTTAAAATACTTCTTAGGATATCATGTGGTGGACAAGGGGGGAGGGGAACTTAGGGGCAAAGAATAGGGAGGGACTAAGAAGATGGGTAGTGGAGGGTTAGTTTATGCTTTCCAGATAACAGTCTTTGAAGATGTGAGTCTTAAGGGCTTTCTTGAAGGTTATGTCCATAGTGGTCCTTAGTTTGTCAAGAATAGAATTCCACAGGTGTGGAGCATAGAGAGAGAAGGCTCTCTTAAATGTGGTAGAGCTGGTTTTCGTAAACATCTTTGGTATGTGTAGCATGTTCCTTGTGCTAGTTTTTTAAAACCACTGGAGTGTTTTTCCATTGTGGTAAGAAAAATAGGCAGAGGCCTAAATTGGCGGTGAAACTAGCAACTAGAAAAGTGAAAGAAAAGATTAGAAAAATATAAGAAAATGACAGGGCCGGTATCAGGGGATGTAGTGGCACTGACAAAAAGGCAGAGCACGGATAAAACACCAAAAAATAATGTTTTCAGCAATTACAGGAACAGAACAACCTGCTGGCTCCACGGAAAACGAAGAACTGAGGAGAGGAGTTAGGAAGACGTGAAGGTAGATGCACAGGCGCAGTGCATTGCTCCCACAAGCTTTCCAATTGGATGCTGGGGAGCGTCCCGTGTGAGCTCAGCTGGTATCGATGATACCCATATGTGAAGACTGCGTTTTTGCTTGTTCCTGGAGATATTAAGACACTACATTGATTAGGGCATGTAAAGCGTAGTTACTCACCCGTAACAGGTGATCTCCGGGAACAGCAGAATTTAGTCTTCACAGATGGGTGACATCGGTACCAACGGAGCCCGCACGGGAACGCTCCCCAACGTCCAATAGGAAAGCTTTTGGGAGCATCCCACTGTGCCTGCGTACTGCCTTCCTGCCTTCACTACTCTGTTTCCTCAGTTGAGTTTGTAGCTGAGAGAAAAGGAGAGTAAAGAAAACCTACAACTCCTAGGAGAGAGTGGGTTGTGAAGACTAAATTCCTGCTATTCCTGAAGATCACCTATTACAGGTGAATAACTATGCTTTCTCCAGGAACAAGCAGGAATGTAGTCTTCACTTATGGGACTCCCTAGCTCGAAGATGCCAGAGAAAATGACCTCATAACTATGAAGGTTTGCCTCAGGGTAGGCTTCAAGAGGTCATGAGTCCTCTAAGTTCCGGGATGGAGGGTAGGAGTTGCCCTTAAGTCTGAAAGAGGTGCTGGAGAACAGCCTGACCAAACACAGCATCCTGGCAGGAGCCCTTGTCCAGACAGCAATGAGCAACCAAGGTATGGACTGAAGACCAAGTTGCTGCTCTACAGATTTCATCAATGGCTACAGAGTGTAGATTCTTCATCAAGGTAGCTATGGCCTGGACATTATGAGCAGTGACGTGCCCTGCATGGGATAGTCCTGCTTCATCATAAGCAAATGAGATACAATCTGCTATTCATTTAGAGAGGGTACATTTAGATACTGGTAACCCCAGGTGACTAGGGTCAAAGGAAATGAACTACGAAGTTCATGGTGCTCTCGAGTTCTTTGAAGATAAAAAGCTAGGGCATGTTTGCAGTCTGGAGTATGGAGGGTTGCCTCTGCTCTAGACGAATGCAGTCTAGGAAAAAACACAGAAAGGTAAACTGACTGATTCAAGTAAAAAGGAGACACCACATTAGGCATGAAATAAGGGCGAGTCCTAAGGATGACCTTGTCATGGTGTAAGGTGGGGGTCTGCCACCAAGGCCTGAAGCTCACTGATGCATCTAGCTGAAGTGAGGGCAATGAGGAAAATGACCTTCCACGAAAGAAACTTCAGTGAGGTTGTAGCCAAGGGTTAAAAGGGCAGTTTGAGAAGCTGCATTAGAACGGACACTGAGATCCCATGCCACTGGAGAAGGCTTAATGGGTGGCTTGGTAAGCAAGAGCCCTCTCATGAAGCATGCAACTAGCAGTTGTGATAAGATGGGCTGTCCATCCAATAGATGAGTGGCTGCAATAGCACTAAGGTGAACTCTGAGTTGGTCTTGAGACCTGTAGAAGACAGGTGGAGGAGATACTGGAGGAGTGCTTCCACTGGAGCTGAGAAAGGATTGATATCCTTCTGAGAGCACCAGGTAGAGAATCTACGCCACTTAAAAGTGTATGAACTTTGGGTGGACGGCTTCCTGGAAGCTAAGATAACGTCCTTTACCGCCTGGGTGAGCTTAAGGCCTTGAAATGATATGTTTTCAGCAGCCAAGCTGTAAGATGCAGAGACTATAGAGGTTGAGAAGAAGTAGCCTAGTCCCTCCTTCCTGAGAGAGGAGATCAGGTGAAGAAAGACCTGAGACACAAAGGTTGAGTGTGAGTTTGAGAAAGACATAGCAGAAGAAACCATGGTCGACATGGCCAGCGTGGGGCTATGAGGATCATGAAGTCCCTGTCTGGATGAAGCTTCAAAAGTATCTTGGAAATGGGAGGGCAGGTAAACAGGAGATCCCAACCCGATGGAGGTGGAAAGCATCCATCTGCAGGTTGCTGGACATAGGAATCCAGGTGTAGAAGTGTGGGAGTTTGGCATTCTGCAGAGTGGCAAACAGATCTATTTCTGAAAGATGAAAGTTGTCATCCCCAGATGGAGAGACCATTCATAGGGAAGAAGGATTCAACTCAATTTGTCTGCCAAGACATTTTGTTCTCTTGGAGGTGTATCTGATGAGCAATGGCAAAGAACCAGGGCTTCCTTGCAGAGGGGGTCAAGAACCTCTTCCCATCTGCTTGTTCACATAGAACATGGCCAACTGGTTGTCCGTGTGGACCAGGACTGTGTGAGATCGCATATCTTGAAAAACCTTGAAATCTTTGGAGATTTTCCAGTAGATTTATCTGGAGCTGGGAATCCTGCTTTGTCCATAAGAACATAAGATAACATAAGATATGCCATACTGGGTCAGACCAAGGTCCATCAAGCCCAGTATTCTGTTTCCAACAGTGGCCAATCTACATCATATGTACCTAGCAGTTTCCCCAAGAGACACAAGTTCCACAATGCTTGTACTGGGTCAAGCATTGATATCTTCGGTCACTTCTTAATAATGGTTTATGGACCTTTCCTCCAGGAACTTGTCCAAACCTTTTTTAAACCCAGCTACACTAACAGCCGTTACTACATCCTCCGGTAACAAATTCCAGAGTTTGATTACACGTTGAGTGAAAAAATATTTTCTTTTATTAGTCTTAAATAGTTTACCCTGTAGCTTCATTGCATGTCCCTAGTCTTTCTATATTCTGATAACGTAAACAATCGATCTACGTTTACCCGTTCCACTCCGTTCATTAATTTATAGACTTCTATCATATCTCCCCTCAGCCGTCTCTTTTCCAGGTTAAAGAGCCCTAACCTTTTTAGCCTTTCTTCATAGGAGTATCCTTCCATCCCCTTTACCATTTTGGTGGCTCTTCTCTGAACCTTTTCTAAAATCGCTGAGTGGAGAGAGTGGAGAGGCTCTGAGTGGAGAGAGTGCCTAAATGTGTCCCCAACCAAGCTTTGAGGCATCAGTCGTTAGTGTGCATTGATATGGAGGCATCTAAAGGTGATCCGACAAGAAGATTGTCTGGGGACCACCAACACTGGAGGGATGTGACCAGAGGGTTGTGACTCTGATCTTGTCGCTGAGATGATTGTAGGCTTCCTTCCACTGGGAGGTAAGTGTCCATTGGGTTGTGCGCATATGTAGATGGGCGTATGGTACCACATGTACTGTTGAGGCCATATGATCTAGAAGTTTCAGGCAGTCAGATAGTCTGTGTTGCACCTGGGATGCTAACTCCATGAGGCGTGCACAATGGGGCTGGGGCAAGAATGCCCTTGACTGCTGGGTGTCTAGTAGAGCTCTTACGAACTCTAGTGTTTTGAGTCAGAGCGAGATGGGATTTTGGAAAATTTATGACAAAGCTCAAGTGTTGCAATACCTGCATTGTACGAAAGACAGGTGGACCTCCCTGGGAGGTGCCTGTCTTTATGAGCCAGTTGTCTAAGTAAGGGAAGACAAATATCCTGAGAGATCTTAGATATGCAGCTACGACCACCATGCACTCTGAAGACTGTTGGGGCAGTGGCAAGTCTGAAGGGAAGGACTCTGTATTGATAGTGTCTTCCTTGAAATACGAAGCGTAGATATTTCCTGTATTCTGGATGAATGAGGATAAGCGTGAATGCTTCTTTTAGATCAAGAGAACAGAGCCTGTCCTGACTCTGGAGGTAGGAAAGGAGGATCCCTAGGGAGACCATCTTGAACTTCTCATGGACCAGAAACTTGTTTATGTTTCTGATGTCCAGGATGGACCTGTACCCTCCACTCTTTTTTGGTATGAGAAAGTACGGAAAATAGAAGCCCGTTCCCTGCTGAGGTGTTGGAACCTAGTCTATGGCACCCTGTGATAGAAGAGAAGTCACCTCTTGCAGCAGGAGAGCAGTGAGAGGGGGCTGAGAATGATATTCCCCTATCAGGGTGGAGGGGACAGGGTGTGAAGATGAAGTCTGTACCCCTTCTTCACTATGGTTACAGTCCACTGCTCTGAGGTGATGAGATGCCACCTGTGGGCATAATGACAGTCTGCCTGCTATGTGGCGGGGGTGGGGAACCTCCAGAGGCAGGGTGGCTATGTTCTCTAGGAAAAAGTAAAAAAACAGGTGCAGATTGAGTCTGTGGCACTGGTTGAGCCTTAGGAATCTGAGGCTTCTTCTATTGTTTGGGAGGTTGCTGCCTCTTGAGGACCCTGAGGTTGGTACTGAGAAGCAGGAGTATAAGAAGTGCAAAACTTTTTAGCATAGAAAGTTTTCTTTGCAATTGCTTTTTTCCTAGCAGGGTTAGCTGTAGTCCTAGAAAGCCCGTTTAGAGCGGTATTCTCAGATTCCAGCTGAGAAGCCTTATCTTACCAGTCCTTGCCAAAAAGGTTTTCACCTGTGCAGGGAATATTGCCTAGTTTATCCTGAACCCGCTGTTCAAGTTCTGATGCTTGCAGCCATGCGATTCTACGTGCATCAATACAGATGGATGTAGCTCTGCTGGCGCATTCAAAGGAATCAAAGGTTGCTCTATTAAACTTTGAGACATTCTGGGCGTATCTAACCAATGTGAGATAGTCACCTCTTATTTATCTGGAAAAAGAGGGGCCATGGCCTCAAGATCCCTGGTTACTTCCATGAGGAACATACCCATATAAAGAATGTATGAGTTTATCCTAGCTGAAAGCATGAAAGCCTGAAAACACAGATGCCCAAAAGCATCGATGGTTCTCGATTTTCTATCCGGTGGATTAGAGGAATGGGTCTTAGAACTCTTAATGGGGTGCATCGCCAATTCCACTAACATTGAATGGTTTGGGAAGCTGTCTCTTTTGGAAGCCGGGACACTCGGATACTCGATACATTGTATCGAGATGTTGAATATGAGGGGAAATAGTGAGAGGAGTCTCCCACATCTGGAGCATGAGATCATGGAGAATGCGGTGAATCGGAAGTGTAGCCACCTCCTTAGGAGTTGTCGGGTACTGGAGGATCTCCAAATTCCTCTGCTCTGGGCTCTTTCTCAGATATAACTGTTATGGAGAGACCCCTAGCCAGGTCATGAATAAACTTCTGAAAAGACACGTCCTCAGGAGGGGACATGCACCATTCTGGCAAGGGAGAAGGGTCCTTTGGTAGACTTTGAAGTCTTCGGGTATCGAGTGATTCGTCATCGGAAGAATCAGAATTGGAAGACTCAAAGTATCGGCAGGAACAAATGTTCCTGTTCTCAAAAGGCCCGATATCTATTAAAGTCAGTATCAGTATGAGGGACCTGCTTGGACGATACCTCGGTACCGTGAATGGACTCGAGGGCCAGCATGGGCGGTAGCGGATCTAGCGGCATGTACCCCAAAGCAGTCTGCATCGGTACTGGATCCATCGGTAGTGATTTGACTGGGACCGAAGCTGCCAGTAAAGCCGACAGGCTCCGCTTGATGGCCAGGATATGCTGATCCATGGAGCCTGTCAATGCTTGGGTATCAGTACCGGAGACTTGCACTACTGTCCCACAGCATGACACCAGGTGGTCTCCTGAGGTGGATGCTTCAGGAGCATCTTGTGACCCCTCAATGGCTTTGCAGGAGAAGTACTCCCACTGGGGTTGTTTAGCTGGCTGATCCACCTCCAAGGCAACGCGCGAGGCATCTCTATGCTTGGAAAAATCTATCCTTGGGGGGTTGGCCTCCCTTAGAAGACTTGTGCTTCGATACCCAAAATCCTTAAGAGGAAAACGATGCCCTCAATGCCACAGACACGTGCTGCATTAAAACAAAATTTTATAAAAACCCCTCTCCAATTGCTCAATAATTACACCCAATAACATAATAAAAACCATAACAAAACTTTTCCCTTACCGCCGATGCTGCCTGCGTGCAATCTTTGTAAACCCAAAAACGTCCACCCATCATATATCAAACTTTTCGTTTGGGTAACAAACGCCGCACATGCGGGGTACTGGACAAGACTCCATATTTAAACGTCTCACAGACTACAATATAATTAACGAAACCCTCCTTCTACTCCTCCCACCACACGGACGTTAACCTATGAAGGGACTCTCCCTCCCACTATCAAATCTACCACCTAGCCATTACTAACCTAAATAAATTCGCCAGTGTTTATCAGTTCTAATAATGAAAAAAGTCTATTAACTACATCATCCGGTGTTTCTACTCAACCTGATGCTAGAGAATAATTTTTATGCAAAATGCTATTCCATATTGTTACCCGCTAGTGAAATCTATTATTGTATGGTCTCATATGGATATCAGAAACCCGCAAAATAGTTAAACTATAAACATGCCACCCAATCCATATTCGCATTTAAACCATACGGTACTAAAGTATTCAGCTTATATATCCATCGCTGTTCTTTTATTATCAACACACGATCCAGCGGTTTCCCTGCTCTACCCCTCTCAACCTTATCAATACATAGGTAACGAAGTTGTTCAAACTCGTGCCCCTTAAGTATACAATGTTGTATAGGAGCCTCCTTTACTTTACATTTTAATCGGCTCCTATGTTCTCTCATACGTATTCTAAAAGGGCGCGTTTTTCCCACGTATGCCAAACCACACGGGCATAAAATAACGTAAACCACATTATTCAATTCACATGTGGTATGAAATTTCAGAGAGATAGTCAATCCTGAATAAGAAAACTCAGAGGTAGCTACCGTGATATCACATATCACATGCGCCATAACTCTGGTGGCCTTTCAATTGTACTGTCGTGTCGATTCCTCCATAGAGCTTAGCACTGCTGGGCTTAACCATTCTTTAAGATTATGGTCTCTCTGCCACACACAGCGTACTAACACAAATTCTAACTTCATCTCTGAAATGTCGCCGCGCTGTCTCAATACACGTACCACCTCAATTGCTGCTTCTTGTGGAATATTAGTGTACAAGGATACGACGTCTAAAGTAACTAAAATCACATCCGTATGCCTCGACCATTCCCCTACCCCTTTAGAGTAGTTACTCACCTGTAACAGGTGTTCTCCAGGAGCAGCAGGAATCAGTCCTCACATATGGGTGACGTCGGCGCCGACGGAGCCCTCGCGGAGCAATTTCCCCAGCTTTCAAAGAAAGCCTTTGGGAATTGCAGCGCACATGCGCGGTCCCCTTCCCGCCCAAGGGTGCCATCTTGCTCAGTCTGATGACATAGCTAAAAGACAGCAGAAAATTAGCAAAAACGAAATGATAGGACTGCAACTCCAAGGGGAGGAGGGAGGGTTGTGAGGACTGATTCCTGCTGCTCCTGGAGAACACCTGTTACAGGTGAGTAACTACTCTTTCTCCAGGACCAAGCAGGAAGTCAGTCCTCACATATGGGACTCCCAAGCTTAAGGCTACCGGAGGCCTCAAGCGGAAAAATGAGCTCCCTCTAGCTCAGCAAAGAAGGAAGGAATCTTCTCTGAAAACGCCCCCGACCGGTAACCCAACACCAGGGCCGGAGGGTAGGAGTTGCCTAAACCTCAAGGAGATTATGGAGGACTGCCTGCCCGAAAGCACTGTCCCTACGGGACTCCCTCTCTAGGCAGTAATGGGCCGCAAAAGTCTGGCTTGAAGACCAAGTAGCGGCCCGGCAGATGTCTGCCAATGGAACAGAGCGGAGATGAGCCACTGACGCAGCCTTCGCCCTTACACGATGATCCGTGACTCTACCCTCCAACGAGAGGCCGGCCGCCCCATAAGCCCAAGCGATACAGTCAGCAACCCATATGAACAATGTACGCTTGGAAACAGGTAGCCCCAACTTATTGGGGTCAAAAGAAATGAAGAGCTGAACAGCCCTTCTATGCTCTCGCGTACGGTCAAGGTAGAAGGATAAGGCCCTCCTACAGTCCAGGGTATGCAGGACCATTTCAGCCCGGCAGGTGTGCGGCCTGGGAAAGAAGGTCGGAAGAATGACCTCCTGGTTGAGATGAAAAGTAGAAACCACTTTTGGAAGAAACTTAGGGTGAGTCCTTAAGACGACCCTATTCCTGTAGAACCTAGTGTAAGGAGGATCAGACACTAGGGCTTGCAGTTCACTAACGCGCCTAGCAGAGGTCAGGGCTACCAAGAACAAGGTTTTCCAAGAAAGAAAACGAAGAGAGCAGGTAGCCATAGGTTCAAAGGGCGGACAGGTAATCCGCTGCAAGACCACATTCAGATCCCATTCAGGGGCTGGTGGGCGTAAAGGAGGCTTAAGGAGAAGGAGGCCTCGGAGAAAACGAGCCACCAAAGGGTGGTTGGAAAGAGGCCTGCCATCCACCGGTGCGTGATGTGCAGAGAGAGCACTGAGGTGGACTCTGACAGAGTTGGACTTAAGGCCCAGATTGGAGAGGTAAAGCAAGTATTGCAAGACCACTGCTACCAAGCAGGAGAAGGGATTCTCAGACTGCTGAGCACACCAAACGGAGAACCGACGCCACTTAAGAGCGTAGGACTTTCGCGTGGAAGGCCTCCTCGAGGCCAAGACAACCTCTTCCACCTCTCGAGGCAGCCGGAGGGGAGCAAGGACTACCCTTTCAGCAGCCAGGCCATCAGATGAAGGGACCGGAAGTTGGGGTGTAGGAGAGACCCTTGATCCTGTGTCAGGAGATCGGACTGAAACCCCAGAGGAAGAGGAGTGTCCACTGCCAGCTGCATTAGAAGCGAGAACCAAGGTTGTCTCGGCCACCGGGGAGCCACCAGGATCAGCGAGGCTTTGTCTCTGAGAACTTTGAAGTGTGTTCGAGACACCAGCGGCATGGGAGGAAAGGCATACAAGAGGCCTGTGGACCATGGAATCAGAAAAGCATCCGCCGCTACTCTGAGAGGATGCGGTTGTCGAGAGCAGAATCTGGGAAGTTGCCGGTTCAGAGGACTGGCAAACAGATCCATGGTGGGGAGTCCCCACTTGAGAAAGATCCGCTGAACCACCAATGGATCCAATCTCCACTCGTGTGGTTGGAGGATCCTGCTTAGCTTGTCTGTCAGGTAATTTTCCTGACCTGGGAGATAGACCGCTTTGAGGAAGATGCCGTGGTGGACAGCCCAATAGCACAGTCTTCGTGCCTCCTGACAGAGAGGGAAGGAGCCTGTGCCTCCTTGTTTGTTCACGTAGAACATTGCAACTTGTTTGTCCGTCTGGACCAGCACAGACTGGTAAGAAGTGAGGTGGAAGGCGGCTCTCAGAGCTAGGCGGATGGCTCTGAGCTCCAGGAGGTTTATCTGCTGCGCAGACTCCCAAGGAGTCCAGAGGCCTTGAGTACATGTCCCTTGGCAATGTGCTCCCCAACCCAGGAGAGAAGCATCGGTTGTTAGTACCTAAGAAGGCGGAAGAGATTGAAAATCCACTCCCAGTAGCAGGTTCGGCAGATGAAGCCACCACCGCAGAGAAGAGACCTGTACTGAGTCCGTCAGGCTCCCCGTGGCCTGATGCCATTGAGTGCAAAGGCACCACTGAGCAGGTCGCATGTTCAGGCGGGCATTGGGGGTCACATGGACCGTGGAAGCAATATGGCCTAGCAGTCTCAGAAATTGCCTGGCAGAGACCAGGGAATTGCTGTGAAAGTGGCTGGCGAGATCCATGAGCCTGTGTGCTCTGTCTAGAGGCAGGAAGGCCCGCGCCTGAAGTGTGCTTAACCTTGCGCCGATGAATTCGAGATCTTGAGAGGGGAGCAAAGTGGACTTTGCGAAGTTTATGACAAAGCCCAAGTGCTGGAGCAGAGCGATGAGTGGCCTGAGTGGCCTCTTGGGAAGACTGGGTCCTGATGAGCCAGTCATCCAGGTATGGAAACACAAAAAGGCCTTGAAATCTTAGATAGGCCGCCACCACTGCTAGGCATTTGGTGAACACCCTGGGGGCGGAGGATAGGCCAAAGGGCAGTACTCTGAACTGGTAATGATTTCCTCCCACAACAAACCTGAGATATTGTCTGTGGTCTGGATGAATAAGGATGTGAGTATAGGCATCCTTTAGATCTAAAGAGCATAGCCAATCTCCCTGCTGGAGGTAGGGCAGCAGGATTCCAAGGGTAAGCATCTTGAACTTTTCCCTTGCCAGGAACTTGTTGAGGTTTCGCAAGTCCAGGATGGGTCTGAGGCCTCCTGTTCTTTTTGGTATCAGAAAGTACCTGGAATAAAAGCCGTGACCTCTCAGGTGGTGGGGCACCGGTTCCACAGCATGTTCCTGAAGAAGACCTGCTAACTCCTGAAGGAGTAAGTCCCTGTGCAGAGGGAGTCTTGCAGGCTCCCCTGGAAAGTAGGAGGGAGGTACCTGGTGAAAGTGTAGAAGATAGCCTTTCTGAATTATATGAAGCACCCAGGTATCTGAGGTGATGGCTGACCACCTGTGGGCAAAGTGGACCAGCCGGCCTCCTGTGCTGAGAGAAACCAGCTGAGGGGAAGAGGCTATGCTGATGGAGTCAAAAAACCCCCACCCTGCTGAGCAGGGGCCGGTGTTGTGGGCTTGGGGGCCTGCTGCCTACGGGACCCATTACCCCGTCCCTTGGCCTGCTGACCCTTTTGGGGAGCTGCTGAGGCCTGATACTGAGGGTAGTGTTTATAAGCAGCCGCCTTCCTCGGGTAAAAGGGCTTTTTCCCCGAGCCCTTCTTCTTCTGAGAAGGGGCAGAGGTTTTTCTGGACAGCCTAGTTCTGGTCAGAGTCTCGGTCTCTATCTGTGCAGCCTTTTCAGCCATGGGTTTGCCAAAGAGGTTTTCACCTCTGCAGGGGACATCGACCAACTTGTCCTGTACCCATGGCTCGAGGTCGGATGACTGAAGCCAAGCCTGTCGGCGGGCACCGATGCCGGCCCCGGCTACTCGAGCCGATGCTTCAAAGCCATCATAGGCTGCTCGAGAGATAAACTTCGAGCACTCTCGAATACCAGTGGACAAGGCTTGGAACCTCTGCAAAGGTTCCTCGGAGAGACCAGCAGAGAACCCGGCAAGTTCTTTTGCCAGATCTCGTAGATACATGCCCATATAGAGCTGGTAGGTCTGGACCCGACAAGCAAGCATAGAGCCCTGGAAGCACTTTCTACCGAGGGCATCCAGGTTCCGGGCCTCCCAGCCGGGAGGCACCGAGGAGTGCATCTTCTGACTCTTGAGTCGATGCATGGCCGATTCCACAACCATGGAATGGTGCGGTAGTTGTGCCTTTTGTAACCCGGGCCTCTTGCAGACTCGATAAATGGAATCGACCCACTTGCTTAACACCGGCGCCGACCTCTCCCACATGCAGAAGAGAAGTCGTTCCAGCATCGGAGGAACCGGTACAGTAAAGGCCTCCTTCGGGGGAGAGTCATACTGGAGGGCATCGAGCTCTTCGGCTCGAGGCTCCTCCTTGGGATCCGCGGGGAATGCCAAGGCCTTGGCCATATCCCGCACGAAGTCCGAGAACCGGGTGTCCTCCGGGGGGGACCGTCTCCAAGGTTCGGACTCGGGTGAGTCCGATGGGACACACCGAGTCCGAAAAGTACCAGGTGACTCTTCGTCCTCCGTTTCCCAGTCTGACTCCTCGAAGGAGGAATCAAGCAGCTCCGGTCGGGCGGGCACCGATGCCCTCCGCCCCGACGCTGAGGGTGTCGGCGTCGACGACCTCGGTCCCGAACGGGAGGCCGCGACCGAGGATCGACTCGAGCTCGCATGGACTCGAGGATCGGCTCGGTCTCCGGGGTCGACTTGGACGTCGATGTCCCGGTGGCCGGGGCAGATGCATTGGCGAGGCCAGCGATCAATGCCCGCTGCTGGTCCATGAAGGCAGCCAAACTGCTCTCTAAGGCCGTCAACCTGAGTCCAAGCTCAGGAGACCCAGCAGCCCCCGACTCGGGGCCCGACGTCGGCTCCTTCGGAGGCGAGTCCACGAGGACTACAGTACTCACGTGTCCAGGCGACTCCATTTCGAGACGAGGATGTTTTGAAGGCCTCTCCGACTCCGAGGACCCGGGACGGCTATCGGGGCTATGCGACCTGGCCCTCGAGGAGCCAGGAGCGTCCACCGACGCCGCCCTCGCGGGTTTTTTCTTCCTATGATGTTCCTGGGTAGGAGAACCCCGCTCAGAGGAACTCCGACGATGCTCAGGACCGGAGTCCCGGGACGTCGAAGCCTCTGACGAGATCCGGGCCCGGACGGAGGCGGAGTCAGAGAAGATACGTTCCCTTTGATGCCGCCGACTCCTTAACGCTTTTGAAGACATTTTGCTACACGGACCACAGATCATCGGGTCATGATCGGGTCCGAGGCAGCGGAGGCAGCAGTCGTGTGTGTCGGTAAGAGACATACGTTTCTTACACCGATCACACTTTTTAAACCCGCTGGCAGCCATCGAGGGAAAAAGGGCCCCTGCGAGGTCAAAATACAGGGCTGCCAGTGAAAAATTAAAAAATGGCGCGAACGCTTGTCACGAAGGACAAAAAAACGAAAAATAAAGAACAGACCCGATACCGGCGTAGCGGGTCCGGGCGGGAAAAGGATCTGGTGTCGAACCGAGAAAAAATAAGAAATAAGAAAGAAAATCAACTTTTTCTGCGGCGATCACAAAACAGCGTCTGTAGGGCTCCGCGGAAAAAAGAAGACTGAGCAAGATGGCAATCTTGGGCAGGAAGGGGACCGCGCATGAGCGCTGCAATTCCCAAAGGCTTTCTTTGAAAGCTGGGGAAATTGCTCCGCGAGGGCTCCGTCGGCGCCGACGTCACCCATATGTGAGGACTGACTTCCTGCTTGGTCCTGGAGAATAGTATATTCAAAAAATGGTTAGTATCTTTCAAGTAGGACGGGATGTTTAAAAGCAAAGGACGCAAAAAAGAATCCACATAAGTAGACAGCGGTTCTAAAATACTCCCTCTGGTGGATACAATAGGTCTACCTGGGGGTTGCCTCAAATTTTTATGAGTCAGGATATTCAACGGCTGATTAAAAAACATAGCAATGTTTTAACAACGATCCCAGGGTTAGCTGATAAAAAAAGTACGCTGTGTGTGGCAAAGAGACCATAATCTTAAAGAATGGTTAAGCCCAGCAGTCGTCTAGCATCAGGTTGAGTAGAAACACCGGATGATGTAGTTAATAGAATTTTCATTATTAGAACTGATAAATACTGGCAAATTTATTTAGGTTAGTAATGGCTAGGTGGTAGATTTGATAGTGGGAGGGAGAGTCCCTTCATAGGTTAATGTCTGTGTGGTGGGAGGAGTAGAAGGAGAAATTAGACCTTACCTGCTAATTGTCTTTCCTTGAGTTCTCTCCGGGCCAGTCCAGGATCTTAGGGTAGTCACCAATCCCGTCTAGCAGCTGAGGACTGAACACTGTAAAACTCTTGCTGACAGCCTATCTTGCTCCCCCTGGTGTCAGAGAGACAGTCTTAAAGTATCAAAGCCGTGGAACCTTAATGTACAAGAAAAACTAGAAGCTACAAAAAGAAGAAAACTCGCAGAAACACAGGAAGCTCTAGGAACTCCCCCTCGCTGCGCCTTTCCTCTCGGTTAAAAATGTCAACTGTTTTTTTTATTTTTTATTTTTTTTTATTTTATGGCTTCCGTTCACCGGTGCATGCAAGCAAAATCTCCCCAACCGAAGAGAAAGTCGCCGCAAAATCTTCAGTGAAGATTAGCTCCAAAAATCCCCAGCTCCGGCCACCAGCTTGGCAACCTGAAGAAGTTTGAATACAGTAGCCGAGGACCAAAAACACTGCAAAGCTCGCAGACTACATTGGGTGGGCCCTGGACTGGCCCGGAGAGAACTCAAGGAAAGACAATTAGCAGGTAAGGTCTAATTTCTCCTTCCTATTCGTCTCTCCGGGCCAGTCCAGGATCTTAGGGCAGTACCCAAGCAGTACCTATGCCCGGGAGGGACCTGCGAGCCCCCCCACTATAGCCGAGGCCCCCACGATAGCATCGTCCCTAGCCTGAACATCTAATCTATAGTGCTTGACAAAGGAATGACCACGTCGCTGCCCTACAGATATCCACCGGCGGCACCAACGCATACTCAGCCCAGGAGGCCGCCTGACCTCTAGTCGAATGAGCCCGAAGACCCACCGGAGTCTTTACCCCTTTCGCTTCATACGCAGCCCTAATGGCATGCTTCACCCAACCAGCAATCGAAGCCTTGGTCGCCGCCTTACCCTTAGCGGGACCACTAAAAAGCACGAATAATCTGTCGGACCTCCGAAAGGGCTCTGTTTGCTGCAGGTATCTACGCAGCACCCGCCCCAGATCAAGTCTTCTCAGGACCCTATCCTTGTGCTTCCCCTCTCGAGCAACAAAAGTGGGCAGGGAAACGACCTGATTCACATGAACACTGGAAACCACCTTCGGAAGAAAATACGGCACGGGCCGAAGAACGACCTTCTCTACCGAAAAATGCAGATATGGCTCTCTACACGAGAACGCCTGCAAGTTGGACACCCTACATGCCGAACACAAGGCCACCAAAAAAGCTGTTTTCCAGGTGAGCTCCCTGAGATTCCCAGATGCCGTCCCCTCAAACAGCGGCCCCATCAGAGCCTCCAAAACCAAATTCAAGTCCCATGGAGGCACCACGGGCCGCACCGGAGGACGCAAGATGTTGGCGGCCCTCAGGAAACACCACACATCCGGATGCACGGAGAGAGATCCTCCCTGTACCTTACCTCTATAACAAGCGAGAGCCGCCAAGTGCACCTTTAGCGTACTAAAAGCCAGCCCTTTGTCGAGCCCCGCTTGAAGAAACGCCAAAATCTCCGGCAGCTGAGCCCCCAGGGGTCTGATCTGCCGATCTGCACACCAAGCTTCAAAAATCTGCCAAATCCGAACGTACGCCAGAGAAGTCGACTTCCTGCGAGAACGCAGCATAGTGGCTATCACCGAACTCGAGTATCCTTTACGGCGCAACCTTGCCCTCTCAAGAGCCAAGCCGTAAGCGAGAATCGATCCACCTGTGGCATCAACACGGGCCCCTGGCCCAACAGGTCTATTCGAACGGGAAGCCGCCAAGGCGGTTCTACCAACAACCGAATCAGATCCGCATACCACGGAAGTCTGGGCCAATCTGGCGCAATCAAGATCACCGTCCCATTGTACGCTGCTATCCTCTGAATGACACGAGCTAACAGAGGCCACGGAGGGAACACGTACAGAAGCTGAAGACCCGGCCAGGGCTGAGCCAGAGCGTCTAGCCCCTCAGACATGTGCTCCCTGCGTCTGCTGAAGAAACGAGACGCCTTGGCATTCGCGCAAGTGGCCATGAGATCCAAGACCGGCTGACCCCAACGTTCCGTGAGCGCGTGAAAGACCTCCCAATTGAGCTCCCACTCTCCGGGGTCCAGAACATGACGACTGAGATAGTCCGCCTGAATGTTGTCCTTGCCGGCCACATGCGCTGCCGATATCGCTAAGAGATGGAGCTCTGCCCAGTGAAACAAGAGCTGACTCTCCTCCAGAAGCCCCGCAGAGCCCATACCGCCCTGCCTGTTGATGTAAGAAACGGTCACCAAGTTGTCCGAGAACACCCGAACCGCCTTCTGTTCGAGCAGAGCTACAAAATGCAGCAAGGCCAGGCGCACCGCTCGTAATTCCAAGCGGTTGATGGACCAAGCGCTCTCCTCTAGCGTCCAGCAGCCTTGCGCTACCTGATGCGAACAATGGGCTCCCCAAACCGGAGAGACTGGCATCGGTCGTCAGCAAAATCCAGTCGGGAAGTGCCAGCGGAACTCCCGCTTGAAGATGCTCCGGAAGTAACCACCACTGCAGACTGTTGCGCACCTCCTCCGGACACCGCAACCGGCGATAGAGAGGATGATTTTGCGGAGACCATCTGGACAGCAACGCCTGCTGAAGCGGCCGCATATGTGCCCTGGCCCATGGAACCAGGTCCAGGGCTGCCGCCATGGAGCCCAACAACTGTAAATATTTCCAAGCTGTCGGGGCCTTCTCCCGCAAAAACCCCACTATCTGCCAGAAGATCTTTCGCACTCTGTCCGCGGGAAGGAACACTGCACCCTTCTCTGTGTCGAAGAACGCGCCCAGATAAGTGAGCTGCTGTGTCGGTTGCAACTGACTCTCTGCGCGGTTGAGCACCCAACCGAGCTCCTCTAAAAATTGCACCACCCGTGCTGTAGCCGAGATGGCCTCTGACAGAGACGGCGTGCGAAACAACCAGTCGTCCAAATAGGGATGCACTTGCACCCCCTCCTTCCGGAGCGCCGCTGCAGCCACCACCATCACCTTGGTGAATGTCCGGGGCGCCGTCGCCAGACCGAAGGGCAGCGCGCGAAACTGAAAATGCCCCATGGGCACCGCAAAACGCAGAAACCGCTGATGTTCTGCCCTGATCGGAATGTGCAGATACGCCTCCGTTAAATCTATAGAAGAAAGAAACTCCCCTGGACGGACCGCGCGAACCACGGACCGCAGGGTCTCCATCCGGAAATGAGGCACCCGTAGACACCGATTGACGTGCTTGAGGTCCAGGATTGGCCGAAAAGACCCTTCCTTTTTGGGCACTATGAAATAAATCGAGTATCGACCGAAGCCGTACTGGTCTGACGGAACCGGTACTACCGCTTGAAGACGCAACAGGTGGGCCAACGTGTCGTCGATCGCTTGCCGCTTCTGTTGAGACCCACACGGGGAGAAGACAAACGCGTCGACCAGTGGTTGGGCAAATTCCAGAGCATAGCCTTCCCGGATGATTTCGAGAACCCACTGGTCCGTATTTATCCTGGCCCAGGTGGAGAGGAAACTGTGCAACCTCCCTCCAACCGGAATCTCCGCCTGGACCGGCGTCCCTTCATTGCGGCTTCTTTGCGGAGCTCTGTGGGGTATCGAAGTTACCCCTACCGAAACCTCTGGCTCCTCGAAAGGACGGGCTGCGGGCCACAAACCTACCCCGCTGATAGGGAGCAAACCGCGACCCGTGGAACCTGCGCAAGTCTCGCCCCTGCCCCCTCTGCGAGGGCCCAAACTTTGCCGTTCTCGGACGGTCCTCTGGAAGGCGACCCCCTTTGGAATCGCCGAGATCTTTAACAATCTTATCTAAGGCCTCCCCAAAGAGCAGCTTGCCCTTATATGGAAGTTTACTGAGACGAGCTTTCGACGCTGAATCTGCCGCCCAACTCCGCAGCCAGAGAAAACGCCGAGCCGCAATTACTGAAGCCATGGATTTCGCAGAAATCCGCACCAAATCATAAAACGCATCCGCAAGATAGGTCGCTGCCGACTCCAGCTTCGCACCTTCCGTGGACGCCTCCTCCGCTCTAACCGAGAGCAGGTTGCCCTGCAGCCACCGGATCAAAGCTCTGGAAACATAAGCCCCACAAACCGCAGCCTGCAGAGCCAAAGCACTGGAATCGAAAGTCTGCTTCAAAAGTGCCTCCAATCTGCGATCCTGAAAATCTTTCAGGGCTGCACCACCTTCCACCGGAATCGTGGTCTTCTTGGTAACTGCTAACACCAGAGCATCCACCTTAGGCATCCGCAACAAGTCCCGTTCCTCCTGGGGCACGGGGTAGAGACGCGCCATAGCACGGCCCCCCCGCAGCGACGCCTCAGGACATTCCCACTCCGACTCAATCATTTGCTTAATGACTCGGTGGATGGGGAAACAGCGCTGCTCCGACTTAAAGCCCTGTAACAAAGGGTCTTCTAAAGGCTCTTGGTGAACCTCAGGCACCACCATATTCAATGCCGCCAGAGACTGAGAAATTAAGGAGCCAAGCTCCTCCTTCCTAAAAACCCTAAACAGCTTGGGATCCTCTCCGGGCCCTAATTCCCCTTCTTCCAACTCACCCAGCCATGCCTCCAGACCGGACTCAGAAGGGCATTCACCGTCCTCTGGCAAACGTTCCTTTGTGCTCAGAGCGCTAGCTCCATCCAACTCAAAGCCCTGCGCTGTAGATCTAGGAGAGACCCCCTCACCAGGATCAGCTGCAGGAACGTCGAGCTGAGCAGAAGGTGCAATGTTGCCCTTTACTGTAGAGAGGGGAGCCTGAGAGCCTTTTAACAAGTAAGCACTATGCATCGCTAAAATAAACTCCGGAGAGAAAAAGGAATGCCAAGAAGTCTGATCCGCTGAAAGAGTTTGCAACCCCGGACCCTCAGCAGAGGGAGCCTTGAGAGTTTTAGACTTCCTTTTTCCCTCCCTTTTGTGCAGCACGGGAGAGATGGCCGGCTCAGATAAAATGGCCGCCGTTCCCGCTCTTTCGGAAAGAGACTGAGGCTTGCTAAGCCCCTCTTTCTCCGGGCCTTTGTCACTCTCCATGACAGCAAAATCGCTAAAACAGCCCCCCTTACCTCAAACACTGCTACCGCCCGAAACAACGCTGCCGGACCAAACAAACACACGTTACCCCGGCGGTAATAAAAAGTGCGGCCGTTAAACACCACCGCTGCTCTGATCTAAGCTCCACTAACCGAAAGACCCCCCGGTCCTACCTGCCGAAGCGCCGCAGAGGCTGAGACCTTCGCCGCTCGCTATCCCGCTGCCAGCGGGAAGTCGGAGCAAAGCGAGCTCCGGCGAGGAGAGGACACTGGGGCTCCCAGGCCTCTTCCCTTCGCCGTGAAAGCACCCGCGTCTGAAATAAATAGGCAGGCTCTGCCCGAATCAGAGGATTGCCAAGCCGGCACCAGCGGAGCTTAATTGTGTGAAGTTCAATAAGCCTCTCCCCCGGAGGAAAGAAACGAGAGAGGAGAGACCGCAACGCTCTGCTCTGCTTGCTCTGCTAGAACAAAACCAGACAGGCTGCTCTCTAATCCTGTTAGCCTCTTAAATAAAGCCTATACTGGAAAACAGTAGAAAACAACAAAAGAACATAAAAAGAAAAGAAAATCCGAAATCTATTAGAATCCCTGGGGAGCCTGTCAGCACACGTCCAGTTCAGCTGCTGAGGACTGAAAGACTGTCTCTGACACCAGGGGGAGCAAGATAGGCTGTCAGCAAGAGTTTTACAGTGTTCAGTCCTCAGCTGCTAGACGGGATTGGTGACTACCCTAAGATCCTGGACTGGCCCGGAGAGACGAATAGGAAGGAGGGGTTCGTTGATTATATTGTAGTCTGTGAGACATTTAAATATGGAGTCTTGTCCAGTACCCCGCATGAGTGGCGTTTGTTACCCAAACAAAAAGTTTGATATATGATGGGTGGACGTTTTTGGGTTTACAAAGATTGCACGCAGGCAGCATCGGCGGTAAGGGAAAAGTTTTGTTATGGTTTTTATTATGTTATTGGGTGTAATTATTGAGCAATTGGAGAGGGTTTTTTATAAAATTTTGTTTTAATGCAGCACTTGTCTTAAAGATTAAGAAGGATCCCCTGAGGAAACTGATAGTGTGAAACGCACGAACGGTACCTGGAACAGGCGTCGGGATCAATTGAATCACCATAAAACAGAGGAGTCTAGATTTTAGATGCTAAGTACACAGCTTAATTATATCATAAGGCTGATACTTTGCTGTTTGGATAATTTGACATTTAAACTGGCTCCCCTACTGAGAAGATTATGAAGGTCGTTGATGCAATAAGGCACACTACTTAATCAAGACAGCAGTCTAAAGTAGTGCCGTTGAACGTCTGAGACCTGTTTCTTCACAGCTGGTGTTTTGTAACGTGTTTGGTTATATTTTAGTAAAAGCAAAGCAAAAATATTTGGAGATACTCCAGTTCTCATATAGTTAATAGTGAACGACTTTTACTCATAGTATTGATTGTCGATCGTTCAAAAGAAGACCAAGATTTGGTTTCTCTACAGTGTCAGTAGATATGATGGTAGGCTTAAGGTCTAAAATGGCGTCAAGATGCCTGAAGAAACTTTTTTTTTTTTTTTTTTTAAGATAAGAAGGAAGAAAAGAGAACTGACAACGGGAGTCTGTTCCAACATAGACAGGAAGGCAGATGCTAACCACAAAAACACCACAAAAAAAAAAAACGAGAATTAAAGAATTTTCTGCGGTAATAGGATTTGCTTCCTGCTGGCTCCACGGAAAACGAAGGACTGAGGAAACTGAGTTGGGAAGGCAGCATGCAGGTGCAGTGGGGATGCTCCCAAAAGCTTTCCTATTGGATGCGGGGGAGCTTTCCTGCGCGGACTCCATCGGTACAGACATCACCCATAAAGTCAACCCTCCCTCTCTATTTTGAGCTCTCAGGGAGAGATGGCATTACAAGTAGTACAGAAAGCAGCAAAACCTTAGGATGTTCTCTGATCTAATTGGAAGGAAATGCTGAATCACCCAAAACAGGCAGATTCTAACACTCAACTATGGACAAAGGATAAGGAGCTTGTATAGCTGATAGATGAGGGATATCTAACTTGACTGGCATAGGCAGCAGCAACTAGGTAGACTAAAGGAATCAAACTGCTCTCAGCTTCTAGCATGTTCTATGTACAATTTCTTAGCAGAAAGTTATACTTGCCTACTTTCCAACCACCACAGGCATGAGTAATCATCTACCTTATTCTTTTTAAAGATAACTGAAAGTAAGGATGTCATTAAGCTTCTCAAAAAAAAAAAATCTTCAAATGGACCATAAATGCTCAGTTGAAAAGAGAAAAGGATATAAAATTTACCTGTGCTTTGAACGTGATCGTTTCCTTCTAGATCGGGATTTGGAACGGGATCTAGATCGGGAATGAGTTCGTGAATGTGATCGGATACTTTTTTTCTCACTGCTCTTTCCAGACTCTGAATAAAAATAAATAAATTGGTGAATATAAGCTGAAAACACAGTCTATAGCCTCCATGCATGGAAAGCAACATATATGGTATAAAAGATCTTTCTACCCTGTATACTACTAATCTTATGCAATATTTAAGTACCACTCTACAACTCCACAAAATATCCAAGAACTGCAGAAGCAGTAAGATTTGTTGTTGCTGTAATGCAAATGATTTTTTTTTTTTTTTTTTGGGCACATTCTATTTGCACTGAAATGCATCCACAAACTGCTGATGTGCTCAACAGAACAGCCATTATACACTGGCTCATTTTATTAGACATACCTGCTAAAAACTACTTAACTTCAATAAACGTAAGATTAAACAACTAGTTTTTGATTTTCAAAATATCTGTAAATGCGTCTTAGATATAATGGAGGGAATTTTAGAAGCGTGTACATATACGAAACCAAACTTTCTCCAGGAACAAGCAGGAAGTCAGTCCTCACATATGGGTGACATCGGGGCCAACTGAGCCCGCGAGGAGCATTTCCCCAGCCTTCAAAGTAAGCCTTTGGGAATGCTACCATGCATGCGTGGTCCCCTTCCTGCCCAAGGGTGCCATCTTGATCAGTTTCCTTTTTTCCACAGCGCCCAATGGATGTAGTCCACTACTCCCCTGGAAAAAGTTCTAAAAATCCATTCTCTCTCTCCAGTATGCATAGCGGTTCCCTTTCCATCTCAAGCCGGCACCATCAGTGCTGTCTGCTCTCCTTTCCATTTTTCCCCCCTCGAGGTTCCTCCTCAACCAGCCTTTGTGCCAATTTTCACCCGGGGGTCATTGACCACAGCCGGGTGTTCTCTAACCATGATTACCGGTGAGTTCAAGAAATGCGACCGCTACAGTCAGACTAGTTCAGTTACTGATACCCATGACTGCTGTCTCCGCTGCCTGGGCCCGGATCACGACAGCTCCACCTGTGACCGGTGCTGGGCCATGGACCCCCCAAAATGAATAAAAAGCAGTCAGAATTGCAAGGGAAGCTGTTCCTGAGATCTGACTCTGCTCCAGCCTCCCCATTGCCGAGCTCCAAAGTCATCACTTCCTGTGAGGTCTGGGCGTCCTCGGAGTCCCACAGCGGCAGCTTCTCCGGCGTGGCCCCAGTCCTTCCCAAGTAAAAGAAAAAGGCATCGAGGCCTGCTGAGGTGTTCCTGATGAAACATGGCAAAGTCCCGTGACGGGACTTGAGAGACTGAGCAGCGCCCTTAGAAAGTCTCGAAACAGGAGTCCTCGAACGGTGAGACCCATTCTCAAGAGGCTACTCCTCAGGATGTGGGAGAACCCCGCCTCAGTGCCAGTGGTCAGTCGATGCCTGGACACTATCTACCGCGTCCGGAAGGGCCCTGGGTTCCATAAACAGCAACTCCCCCACAACGCCGTGGTGGTTGAGACCACCATGCAGAAACTGAAGAGCCAAAAAAACTTACTCTTAGGTTCCCCTTGGCAGGGAGGACCGGGCCCTCGACCTAAACACCCTGGGCCGCTGGTGTTATCAGGGCGCCATGCTCAGCTGCCGTATCCAGGCATATGACCAGTACATGGGAATGTACCTAAAGGCTTGATCCATGAGCTCTCAGGGTTCTTGGCAGGCCTCGTGGGGGAACCCCTGCAGAGGTTCCAGTCCCAGTCAGCAGGCATCCGGGACTGTTCCAAATTCCTCTCTAGGGCCGCCTAAGATGGGTTCAAGTCTGCAGCCAGGGTGTCAGCCGCTAGCATTGGCGCCTGGCATGGTTACAAACCTCTGACATTGAGCAGTGAGTGCAAGAAAAGCTTCTGGATGTCCCCTGCAATGGTGAGAACTTGTTCGGGAAACTGATATCCGACAAGGCAGCTGAAATAGAGGCTGAGGTAGTGACTTGACAAAGGCTGTCCAGGAAGACCTCGACCCTCCCCAAGAAAAAATCCTCGGGGAAAAAGCCCTTCCCCCCCCCCCCCCCGAAAAAAGGGCCATCAGGCCGGGCCCTACCAGCTTACTCATGACAGCAGCACCAGGCCTCACAGCCTAAAAGCTAGGAACACAGCCCCGGAAGCCCAAGGCCCCCAAGCCCCAAACACCAGCCCCTACTCAAGCAGGGGCAAGCTTTTGACTCCCTGGACAGGGCCTCTCCTCCCCCAGGAGTTCCACCTCAGCCCACAAGGGGTCGGCTGGCCTTATTTGCCCACAACTGGTCCAGCATCACCACGGACAAGTAGGTCCTGCAGGTGGTGAAGGAGGGTTACCACCTCCATTCTACAGCAGAACCCTCCAAACCTCTTCCCAGGAGAACCCTCACGGCCTCTCCTCCACCAGGCCTTGCTTGTCACAAAAAGCATAGCCTAGTAGAAATGTCTGTCTTTCAGGAAGTCTCTGAAGACTTATCATGGTTAGGCTTGATTTATGATATTAGAATGTATTTTTAAATGACATAAGTTTTAGCTTTGGTTCACATTAGATATTAGATTGTAATGAATGCATATGATGCATTTGTTTCCCCTTCCTTCCTCACTCATAAAACTTGTAAACAGTTGAATGTAGCCCATAAAAATTAAGTGTGAATATAGGTCTTGGAAGGGAGGGGGGGCAGGGAGATATCAGATCCTAGAGTTTTCACAGCTCTTTAGTGCTCTGGAGATACATTTAACAATTCTGTAAAAATCCACATGGGGTTTAACTTCAGGATAACAAGAATGTTGTATTATCTGCTCGTTAGATGGACGATTGTACTTATTTAGATAGCAGCTAATAGGATATTTTATATTTCTTGTTTTTACTAATTTAATAGTTTTGCAATATTGAGAATTTTATAATGAACATAAGAACATAAGATATGCCATACTGGGTCAGACCAAGGTCCATCAAGCCCAGTATTCTATTTCCAACAGTGGCCAATCTAGGTCATATGTACCTAGCAGTTTCCCCAAGGGACACAGGTTCCACAATGCTTGTATTGGTTCCAGCAATGATATCCTGGGTCCCTTCTTAATAATGGTTTATGGACCTTTCCTCCAGGAACTTGTCCAAACCTTTTTTAAACCCAGCTACACTAACAGCCTTTGCTACATCCTCCGGTAACAAATTCCAGAGTTTGATTACACGTTGAGTGAAAAAATATTTTCTTTTATTAGTCTTAAATAGTTTACCCTGTAGCTTCATTGCATGTCCCCTAGTCTTTCTATATTTTGATAAGGTAAACAATCGATCTACGTTTACCCGTTCCACTCCATTCATTAATTTATAGACTTCTATCATATCTCCCCTCAGCCGTCTCTTTTCCAGGTTAAAGAGCCCTAACCTTTTTAGCCTTTCTTCATAGGAGTATCCTTCCATCCCTTTTACCATTTTGGTGGCTCTTCTCTGAACCTTTTCTAAAATCGCTATATCCTTTTTAAGATACGGCGACCAGAATTGCACACAATATTCAAGGTGCGGTCTCACCATGGAATGATATAGAGGCATTATAATATCTTTTGTTTTATTTTCCATTCCTTTCCTTATCATACCTAGCATTCTAATGCTTAAATTAAAATAAGCATTTATGTGATGTGTTTGTATTTTAAAATACTCTTGTATTTATGCTTTTACATGTAACCACGGCTTAATTTGTAGACAAAAGGAACTGTGGAGCCAAGGGAAGGGACAAAGGGGAGGGGCTGAAGAAGAGTGCAGCTGCTGCTCTTGAGTCCCCAATTCCTTCATAAATTAAACCCTGCTTGTAAAATTCTGATTTGGATATTTAATGAACAAGCAAGAAAGTGTTGTAAATATATACAGTAGTCAATATTATTGGCACCCTTGCAATTCAACCCTTAATGTCCAATATCTCCTTAAAAATGGTCAGTGAAATAGCTTTGGACTATATATGCACACACATTTGACACAAAAAGTCAAATTAAACAAGACCAATTAAAAAAGAAAACAATAGGAAATAGCATAAAAACTGGGACATTGCCAGGACATGATTATTCTCAAAAACCAAAGGGATATGTGACCTAACACTATAAAGTTTTGTCGGAACTAATGCCTTGAAGGTGTACAGCCTTCTCGTAGCATGAACGTTCCTTTTTTTCTTTTTATAAAATGGGGACACAACCCCTAACCATACCCATAACATATCCAAATCCTAGGGTAGCTTCAACTTAGTATAGGAAATTAATCCAAACTAAAGGTGGCGCATTATCTAAAGTGGGACATTAAGTCTACTAGTGTAAGAACTAAATCCAACCCGGCAATTGGGTATTTAAACATGTTAAGTCAAGCTTATTCAAATACAGCCAACATTTTTTCACAGTTTTTGTATCACAATGGAAGTATACTCAACTTTCCAAAGGACTCCCTTCTCGATGTCCCAATGTGGTATTTCAATTCCTCAAAAAGGAATGAACCAGTCAGCTTGAAATCAGATCGCATAATGTCTCCAACTCGCAACGTTACATATTGTTATATTGTTGACCCAATGTTGTGTTTCGGGCTCCTGATACTCTCAGCCCTTCTTCAAAACTCCATTGCAGATGTAAAACTAACGATGACGCCTCCCCCTCTTATTTGTCTCAATCCGATGACGCAACTAATCGGCAACCAATACGCCCTGGTCCGTCCCCTTGTAATCAACCCCCGTACTTAATGTTCATATAATACCCCACCAATCTATGGAGGAATTTAAGCCCTCAGGTACTAGTGAATCTAACTGATGAATCCAGAATTGTTCGCGATACAGAAGACAAGACCCAGATCTCCACCTCTTGTCTTGTCCAGAACATGGTGAAGAAATCGCCACCGCAAGACCTGAAATGAATGTTGAAAATCATGACAATGTTGAACAGGAGCAGATAACACTTTGGTAGTAATGCGAGACCGATGTTCCTGTAATCTTTTTCATACTACATTTATTAAAGTTTCTTACAGGGACAGATTAATACATACGGGACATATCTTGAATAACAGTTGCAACCCCTTTGTTTGCCCGATGGATATAAATATCTTTACAATGACAAAGATTTTAAAGCAGAAAATGTTGGCTTTTGATATTAGAAAAACTTCTTCTAGGATTTGTATTTTCCATCATAAGCACATCCCATTAACACCAACGTTTGATAGGTCTCAATGAAAGGATCCATCTGACCCGGTGGGACCCACCTAGGTGGTTTCCTACAAACAGAACTATGACCTTCTTGATTGATGTCTACTGTCTGAAAAAAAATGAGATACTTGCAATTTCCTGAAGAAGCGATACAAGGCTACTCTCATACGAAACGGATCATATCGGGGAACTGGAACAAAAGATAACCCTAATTCCAACACCTGTAATTGATCAATTGATAAGGAAGCAGTAGATAAGTTGATCACAGCTGTTTTGAATGGGATCTGGTGGTTGGTCCCCTCCGACCTTCCTCCATGTAATATGGCCGGTGTGATATAGCACTAAATGAAAGGTTAGATATGATTGGAATATCAGAGACATGGTGGAAGGAGGACAACCAGTGGGACACTGATACCTGGGTACAAACGACCAGAATTGCACACAATATTCAAGGTGCGGTCTCACCATGGAACGATATAGAGGCATTATAATATCTTTTGTTTTATTTTCCATTCCTTTCCTTATCATACCTAGCATTCTATTTGCTCTCTTGGCCGCCGCTGCACACTGGGCCGAGGGTTTTAACATGATATCCACAATGACACCTAAATCTTTTTCCTGGGTGGTGGTTCCTAATGTGGAACCTTGCATCGTGTAACCATAGTTTGGGTTGTTCTTCCCTAGGTGCATAACCTTGCACTTGTCCACATTAAATTTCATCTGCCATTTTGATGCCCACCTTTGTCCACCTGTTTATTCACTCCTTCAAAAAAACATAACAGATTAGTAAGACAAGATCTTCCTTGTCTAAAGCCATGTTGGCTGTCTCCCATTAGGTCGTGACTATCTACATGCTGAGTAATTTTATTCTTTATGATGGTTTCTACCATTTTTCCCGGTACTGATGTCAGGCTCACCGGTCTGTAGTTTCCCGGATCACCCCTCAAACCCTTTTTAAAAATTGGTGTTACATTGGCGATCCTCCAATCCTCAGGTATTAGAGATGATTTTAATGATAGTTCACAGATTACTGATAGCAGGTCTGCAATCTCAAATTTCAGTTCTTTCAACACCCTTGGATGTATACCATCCGGCCCAGGTGATTTGCTACTCTTCAGTTTATCTAATAGTTGTAAGACATCTTCCCGATGTATCGATATTTCCTTCAATTCTTCCCCACCTTTAAATACCACTTCAGTATTAGATGATAAAGAGGTTAAAGGAGCACTAAGAGGCGACAAGGCGATAGCGGAGAGACTGAATGAATTCTTTGCTTCAGTCTTTACTGAGGAAGATGTAGGGATGTTACCCATGACTGAAGTGGTATTTAAAGGTGCGGAAGAATTGAAGGAAATATCGATACATCGGGAAGATGTATTACAACTATTAGATAAACTGAAGAGTAGCAAATCACCTGGGCCGGATGGTATACATCCAAGGGTGTTGAAAGAACTGAAATATGAGATAGCAGACCTGCTATTAGTAATCTGTGAACTATCATTAAAATCATCTCTAATACCTGAAGATTGGAGGATCTCCAATGTAACACCAATTTTTAAAAAGGGTTCCAGGGGTGATCCGGGAAACTAGAGACCGGTGAGCCTGACATCAGTAGCGGGAAAAATGGTAGAAACCATCATAAAGAATAAAATTACTCAGCATGTAGATAGTCACGACCTAATGGGAGACAGCCAACATGGCTTTAGACAAGGAAGATCTTGTCTTACTAATCTGTTATGTTTTTTTGAAGGTGTGAATAAACAGGTGGACAAAGGTGAGTCGGTTGATATAGTATATCTGGACTTTCAGAAAGCCTTTGACAAAGTCCCTCATGAGAGACTTTTGGCAAAACTAAAGAGTCATGGGATAGGAGGCAGTGTACTATTGTGGATCAGGAACTGGTTAAAAGATAGAAAGCAGAGGGTAGGGCTAAATGGCCAATTTTCCCAATGGAGAAAGGTGAATAGTGGTGTACCCCAGGGATCTGTGCTGGGTCCGCTGCTTTTTGACATATTCATAAATGACCTGGGAAGTGGAATAACGAGTGAGGTTATCAAATTTGCAGATGAGACAAAACTATTTAAAGTTGTTAAAACCCAAGAGGATTGTGGAAGATTGCAAGAGGATCTTGATAAATTGGAAAACTGGGCATCAAAATGGCAGATGAAATTTAATGTGGACAAGTGCAAGGTTATGCACCTAGGGAAGAACCCAAACTATGGTTACACGATGCAAGGTTCCACATTAGGAACCACCACCCAAGAAAAAGATTTAGGCGTCATTGTGGATACCATGTTAAAACCCTCGGCCCAGTGTGCAGCGGTGGCCAAGAGAGTAAATAGAATGCTAGGTATGATAAGGAAAGGAATGGAAAATAACACAAAAGATATTATAATGCCTCTATATCGTTCCATGGTGAGACCGCACCTTGAATATTGTGTGCAATTCTGGTCGCCGTATCTTAAAAAGGATATAGCGATTTTAGAAAAGGTTCAGAGAAGAGCCACCAAAATGGTAAAAGGGATGGAAGGATACTCCTATGAAGAAAGGCTAAAAAGGTTGGGCTCTTTAACCTGGAAAAGAGACGGCTAAGGGGAGATATGATAGAAGTCTATAAATTAATGAACGGAGTGGAACGGGTAAGTATAGATCGATTGTTTACCTTATCAGAATATAGAAAGACTAGGTGACATGCAATGAAGCTACAGGGTAAACTATTTAAGACTACTAAAAGAAAATATTTTTTTCACTCAACATGTAATCAAACTCTGGAATTTGTTACCGGAGGATGTAGTAAAGGCTGTTAGTGTAGCTGGGTTTAAAAAAGGTTTGGACAAGTTCCTGGAGGAAAGGTCCATAAACCATTATTAAGAAGGGACCCAGGATATCAATGCTCGAACCAATACAAGCATTGTGGAACCTGTGTCCCTTGGGGAAACTGCTAGGTACATATGACCTAGATTGGCCACTGTTGGAAACAGCATACTGGGCTTGATGAACCTTGGTCTGACCCAGTATGGCATATCTTATGTTCTTATATAGGGCAGCCTCTGAGAAAAGGACGCTGATATGAGTTATTACGTTTTTGTACTTGACCACTAGAAGTTGAATCAGAAGATTCACTGCTAACGTCAGTAGTATCTTCAGATGTCACCTGTTTTTTTGTTTATTGGCTAAACGATGTTGTTTCCAAGTATACACCTGATCCTTTTCATAATCACTTGTGTCATGTTGAAATTTTCTAATTTTCACTTGTCTTACTGAGTCCTTGAATTGCTGTAACTGGCTCTCAAAACCTTTCCAATCCGTGTGGAACTTCTCCTCCGTCATAGACTTTCAATTGTTTCTCCAACTCCTCCACCTGTGCTTTAATTATCACTTCCTCGGAGGTTAAACGTTCTATCAACAATGCTATGAGATCTAGCCCACATTTATTAAGAATGTTGTTCCACGACATGTAAAATTGCTTATCGTTCACAAACGTGTGGAGGTTTTAAAGTCCTTAACCCTCTTGGGATCATCCATTATTTTAAATATTGTGCCATTGTAGCAGTATGCAGTTGTATTCGCACCTGTTTCCTATGGAAATTCTTTAAGTCAGTCCAGAAGGCCGAGGCATTATCCTCTAGCCTTTCTGTTTTTGATTCAAATAATAAAGCTCTCTTTACTGATAGATTAATTTGCTCCTCCGTGTATGCAAATGTGGATGTGTTTAAAGGGGGATCAGATACATCGGCGGCCTTGACCTAAACGGGTGTCTATTTAACTATTAACCCCAGTAAACCCAACACAGCATACTCCACATATATAATATTCTCAAAAACCAAAGGGATATGTGACCTAAAACTAAATTTTTGTCGTAACTAATGCCTTGAAGGTGTACAGCCATTGCAGATGCTTTAAAATCTTTAAGTCATTGTAAAGATATTTATATCCATCAGGCGGACAAAGGGGGTGCAACAGTTATTCAAGATATGTCCTGTTATAAAACCACAGGAGACTCATGTATTAGATAATAAATTTTATAAAGTTCTAGATGGGGATCCCACATTGGATATCCAACAACAAATGAATGCGTGTACATTACATGCGATGCAATCTGGTTGGATTACGAGACAGGCATTCAAGTTTTTGAATAAAAGTCATCCCACTCTGCCAATTTTATATATGGTTCCAAAGATCCATAAAAGTCTGGAAAATCCCCCAGAGTGCCCGATAGTTTCATGTCGGGATTCCATCTTAGAACCTTTGTCAGTTTTGTGACATGTTTTTTCGCCCTCTATTACCTACCATCACTTCCTATATTAGAGATTAATTTCACTTTTTATCAAATGCTACAACAACAAAATACTGACATGTCTAAATGGTATTTAGTGACCATGGATGTACAGGCATTATATACCAATATTAAACGGAATGTGGCTTTACAGATGGTGGTGTCAGTGCCTTTAGTTTTGCCAGAGCGTTTACTTAAAGAGTTTGTTCTGGAGTTACTTGCTCTAGTGCTTAAAAAGAATTTTTTTAAATTCGGGGATATCTATTATCATCAGATTCATGGGATAGCGATGGGGGCCACAGTAGCCCCATCGATTGCTACATTTTATATGCACCAGTTTGAGGTCCAATATATATATCCATCAGAATGGTTTTCAGACATTCGTATGTGAACGCAATATCTGGATGACATTCTTTTCTTTTGGACCCACATAGAGATACAGCTGAATATTTTTTTGATTGGATTAACGCACTGTCCGAAGACTTAAAATTTACCCCAAAATATCATGAGTCGATTGACTTTTTTGGACTTACAATTAAAGATCATACTAATATAAAAACCACGTTATACCGTAAGTCAGTACAACATAACACGTTACTACATTTTCAAAGTTACCAACCAGGGCCTTTGAGACGAGGATTACCAGTGGATCAATTCATTAGATTGCGTCGTTTATGTTCCACCATAGAAGAATACCGTAAACAAGCACTGAATTTGAAACTACAACTTAAAGAGGTTATCCATATTCTATTATTGATAAAGCATATCGTCGAGCTTGCTATATTCATGCAGATTGGTGGCAGAGGAATGATAATAGAAAGGATAGTTCGGTTGAACTTTCCCCGTTTGTTGGGGTGCTGCCTTTCATGCCGCAATCTATGGAAGTGGTATCCATTCTTAAAAAACATTGGGCAATTTTGTCTTTACATCCATGTTTTGATAAACCATTGATGATGGCGTTTAAAAGAGGCCGGAATATTTCCGAAGATGTCTATACCACAAGTTAAGGGTCACTTTCAATGTCAACAGTGTGATTTTTGTGCCTTTACATTAGAGGGTTCGACTTGGGAACATCCTGCGAGTCATGAGATATTTCACAGTAAGTTCCATACTACTTGTCTGGTGTATGTATTAATCTGTCTCTGTAAGAAACTTTACATAGGCAAGACTACATGTAGTATGAAAAAGAGATTACAGGAACATTGGTCTCGCATTACTACCAAAGTGTTATCTGCTCCTGTTCAACATTGTCATGATTTTCAACATTCATTTCAGGACTTGCGGTGGCGAGTTCTGGACCATGTTCCGGACAAGACAAGAGGTGGAGATCGGGGGTCCCGTCTTCTGTATCGCGACCAAGTCTGGATTTATCAATTAGATTCACTAGTACCTGAGGGCTTAAATTCCTCCATAGATTGGTGGGGTAATATATGAACATTAAGTATGGGGGTTGATGATTACAAGGGGATGGGCCAGGGCGTATTGGTTGCCGATTACTTACGTCATCGGATTGAGACAAATAAGAGGGGGAGGCGTCATCATTAGTTTTACATCTGCAACTGAGTTTTGAAGAAGGGCTGAGAGTATCAGGAGCCTGAAACACAACGTTGGGTCAACAATACAACAATATGTAACGTTGCGAGTTGAAGGAGACATTATGCGATATGATTTCAAGCCAACTGTTTGGTTCATTCCTTTTTGAGGAATTGAAATACCACATTGGGACATCGAGAGGGGAGTCCTTTGGAAAGTTGAGTATACTTCCATTGTGATATAAAAACTGTGAAAAATGTTGGCTGTATTTGAATAAGCTCGCCTTAACACGTTTAAATACCTAATTGCCGGGTTGGATTTAGTTCTTACACTAGTGGACTTATGTCACACATTAGATAATGCGCCACTTTTAGTTTGGATTAATTTCCTATACTAAGTTGAAGCTACCCTAGGATTTGGATATGTTATGGGTATGGTTAGGGGTTGCGTCCACTGTTCCCTCTAAGCTGTGCGCGTGTGCACGCGCACACACCTCGCCGAGTGAGCGCACATACTTTACAACAGAGCGCACAAAAATTACGGTTCTGATTCTGATAGAAAACAACACAGACATCTTAAAATTTAAAAGTTGTGTATTTACGGTTTTCACAAGTTCTTCAATATTTTCTAGTGCAATCAATGTGGTGTACATACTGTATTCTGACGTGTAGTCAAATTTTAATGTATATAACTCTGAGTGTCGTTATGTGGCGCACAAAAATTTAACCTTCCTTCAAAAGCTGCACAGCTGATATTTTATGCGCACACAGCCTACAGAAAATTAGAGGGAACATTGGTTGCGTCCCCATTTTATAAAAAGAAAAAAAGGAACGTTCATGCTACGAGAAGGCTGTACACCTTCAAGGCATTAGTTCCGATAAAAATTTATAGTTTTAGGTCACATATCCCTTTGGTTTTTGAGATTATATATGTGGGGTATGCTGTTTTGGGTTTACTGGGATTAATAGGACATGGTTATTGGCACACTTATAAAAAATTCAAATCTATTTTGAAAAAAGTACCACATTCCAATTACAATAAAATCAGAGGTACTCATGATCAACTGTCAGTACACACTGTGATAAGGAAGCTTATCATAGCTCAGGAAGGAGCTATAGAAAAGGTGAAGTGACTCTGAACAAGCAACCTGTCAGTTCTGGTAGAAATAAGAAAACAGAATTTTCCCATAAAAGACTACCAGTCCCAGAATGCACCAGGTTTCCAACAGCCATTAGAGGAGCTGAAGTGGGGAAACGTGTGTTCAATCAGGAGGGCTATGAGGTAATCCCTAAGCACTCATCTCAAAGGGCAGGGCCTGATTCAGCACAGCTGCGCTGTGTTAGGGAGGAGCACTCATCAAGGCAGAATAAGAGTAGAGTTTATTCTACAGATGACCATCTTCATGATCACCTTGGATATCCAGAGAATTGTCCTCAGTATCCTGAGAATCAGCTTGAGTTTGATCATCAGTTTCATCTGAAGGATCATCAGAAGCAGAAGCCAAACTGGACGGACAGAGAGGGAATGAGACCCTTTGGAAGAAGGAAGAGAAAAGCCTTTGAGAGGTCTAGAAGAGTCCAAAGCAGTACATATACTGGGAGGTATTCCAAGGGCCAGCATACACCATTGGACTGGGGAAAGCCAGAGGAATGGTGCTGCAGAGCTAGGAATCACCAGAGGCTACCTGTGAGGGAGACGGCTGCACGTGGAAGGGACCCTAAGACCTGTGCCAGAAGGTATGTGAAGAGAGATCCAGTGTCCAGGGATCTGGATTGGAAGGCTGGACATAAAAACTGGACTACATACTGGCCAGGCTATATAGAGAGGAACTCTAGCAGCAATGGAAGCTCAGGTATGAACACTGATCTATGCCCTAGCTATAACCTTGAAAGACAGCAGGGAAACAAGTATTCTCCTGAAAATGCTCCATTGAGAGATTCATCTGTGCTAATCCATGATATTGAACCCATGCTTGTTGAACAAGGGGGAATAATAGCAGATGAGGATCCTGTTTATATGGACTGCTCTCTATCTAAACTCCGTTGGTAACTTTGTTATAAAGTACAGCAACCATCACAAAGAAATACAAATTTGTTCTTTAATCTACTCAGAAAAGCTCCTGAAGCAGGATTTGACTCACACAGTAGAAAGCAAGCCAGCTAAAGGGGTTTCAGCTGGATAACTGCTAGCAATTAAGCCTTACCTAATTGCTTGTGAGCTAGGAGAGAATCACTTCTGTATCTATATGGGAAGTAATCAGAAGTTAACCTGAAAAGAACAGTTTGTTTCTTGTTTTGTGGCTTTTCGTTTGTTTTCCTGATTTTGACTTTGTTTTTCCAAGTTAACACTGAAAGCAAGTAACCTAATTTATGTGCTACCAAGCATATCTGTGTTGGGAGAAATAACCCCATAAATAAATATCTTATTGGCTTTACCCAAGAGCACAACTAAATTATTGTCAGCAGCTGTGTCTGGTGTGAATGAACTACATTGCCCACAATACCTTGCAAATCATATAGAAATATGCACTTGCCAAGAGTGTGAAGATTCTCACCCAGGCAGCCGTCTGACAACACATGACTTGAATCAACCAATGAATGAGGTCTTTAATGTTTAAAATGATCATATTCACTCCCTGTTCCATTTTCACAATGGTGAAGAGAGCTGCCTCATACCATCAGAAAAGCAGTTATCACCAAACTTCAAAAGGGTACAAGGCCATCTCCAAAAACATTGGGATTCCTATGTCTACAGTTCAAAAATTTATCAAGATGTTTTCTGCTCATGGACCTGTCAAGAACCTCCCAGGACGTGGTGGAAAGAGGAAAATTAATCCAAGAAGTCCTCAAAGGTTAGTGCGAACTGCTGGAAAAACACCACATACAACATCCAAAAAGCTTACGGTTGACTTGAAGCAATCTAGAGTAGTGGTTTCAACCCGCACCATACGCCGTGCACTAAAAAAAGGAGGACTTCAGAGGCGAAGGCCAAGGAGGACCCCACTGCTCAAGGACAGACTTATTAAATGCATGCCTGATCTTTGCCCAAACCCACCTTGAGAAACCACAATCCTTCTGGGAAAATGTTCTGTGGACAGATGAAACCAAACTTGAGCTCTTTGGAAATGCAGACCAGCGATACATTTACAGGCAAAGAAATGAAGCTTATAAGGAAAAACACAACCTTCCTACAGTTAAATGTATGTGGAGGTTCCATAATGTTGTGGGGCTCTTTTGCTGCCTCAGAAACTGGAGGCTTAGAACGTATTAAAGGAATCATGAAGCCAGAGCACTACCAAGGTATTGTGGAGCAAAATGGAAATTACACTAACCTGGTAATTGTAGTTCCTGTAGGATCCAGTTTAGTCCTCCACAATCGGGTAATGCCCCTCCTACTGCAGCCTGGAGACTGGACCAATCAAATCTTCTGTAGTACATATCCAGCAGGAGCTCCCAGAAGCCCCCCCAGTGTACTAGTAACAAAGCAAACTTAACAAAGCAACACATCAGATTATTATTAGGCTATCATTAAACTATGTACTTCCCCCCCTGGAATAACCAACTCCCTCCCCAAACGAGGAAGTCAGGACACTGCACGGCGCCGACATCGACGCCTTTAAATTTACACCGAGCTTCCCCCCGAAACTAAGGAGCTGACTGAACTCCAAAATAAAGGGAAGAGCCATAGCGATAAGCACGACTGTCGACAGAGTCCGAACGGGACGAAAACCATCCTACAGGCACCCGCTCGGGACAGCGCGCCGCAAAATCATACAGATAGTCAGGAGGGAAGGAGGACTAAACTGGATCCTACAGGAACTACAATTACCAGGTTAGTGTAATTTCCATTTCCTGTGCGGATATCCAGTTTAGTCCTCCACAATCGGGATGTAACAGAGCAGTTAAGACCGGGCGGGACCTTGCAGGCCGGCGCGCAAAACCGCCGAACCAAAACAAGAATCCCGAGCCGCTGACACATCCAAGCGATAGTGCCTGCTGAAAGCATGCAGAGACGACCAGGCGGCCGCCCTACAAATCTCTGCTGGTGGAACCAGGCTATGCTCCGCCCAAGAGGCCGCCTGAGCCCGAGTAGAATGAGCCCGGAGCCCCTCCGGGACCGGCCGCCGCTGCAACAGATACGCGGACGCGATCGCTTCCTTGAGCCATCGAGCAATGGAGGCCTTAGCCGCCGCCTCCCCTTTTATTGTACCCCCAAAGAGCACAAAAAGCCGATCAGTCTTTCGAAGGACTCGGTAGACTGCAAATACCGCCGCAGCGCGCGGCCCACATCAAGCCGGAGAAGACTCTTGTCCACCGACTCGACCGAGCTCGCCGAAAGCACTGGCAGAAATACCGCCTGATTTAAGTGAAAGGGAGACACCACCTTTGGCAGAAAGGAAGGAACCGGACGGAGCACAATCCGCTCCATAGAGAAAGACAAGAAAGGCTCTCGGCAGGACAGGGCCTGCAGATCCGAAATACGCCGTGCCGAGCAGATGGCAACCAGGAACACCGTCTTCAATGTGAGATCCTTCAAGGACGCCCTCCGCAAGGGCTCAAATGGTTCCCGAACCATAGCCCGCAGAACTAAATTCAAATCCCACGAAGGAATCACCGCCCTGCGGGAAGGCCGTAAATGGAAAACGGCGGTCAAGAAACGCCGCACATTCGCATGAGCACCAAGAAGGCGGCCCAAGACCTTGCCTCTATAACACGAAATCGCCGCCAGCTTGACCTTCAGGGAACTGGCTGCGAGACCTTTCTCGAACCCATCCTGGAGGAAGCTTAACACGACGGGCACAGAGACCGTCGCCGCCCGGACTCCCCGCCGGGAGCACCAGTCCTCAAAAATCCTCCAAATCCGAACATAAGTGAGAGAAGTGGAGGACTTTCTCGCCCGCAGTAAGGAGGAAATCACCGCGGGCGAATAACCCTTCTTTTTCAGCCGAGCCCTCTCAATGGCCAAACCGTAAGCGAGAATCGAGCCACCTGGGGCATCCGCAAGGGGCCCTGAAGGAGAAGGTCCGGCAACGCCGGGAGGCGCCACGGCACGCCGTCTTGAAGCCGGACGAGGTCGGCATACCAGGGCCTCCGGGGCCAATCCGGAGCCACCAGCAGCACTCGGCCCTGAAGGCACTCGATGCGCTGGACGACCCGGCCGATCAGCGCCCAAGGAGGGAAGACATACAGTAGCCCGGACGTCGGCCACGGCTGAATGAGAGCGTCGAGTCCTTCGGACATTCGCTCCCGCCGTCTGCTGAAGAAGCGACTCGTCTTGGCCGATTGGTAGGTCGCCATGAGATCCATGATGGGCGGACCCCACCGCCGAACTATTTGCGCATACACCTGTGGATTTAACTCCCACTCTCCGGGGTCCACCCGCACTCTGCTGAGGAAGTCGGCCTGGACATTGTCTGCGCCCGCTATGTGCGCCGCCGAGATCGCCGGCAGGCGAGTCTGCACCCAGCTGAATAAGGCCGTCGCCTCTGTCTCCAGGGCCACACTCCCTGTGCCCCCTTGGCGAATGATGTACGCCACCGTGGTCGCATTGTCCGACCAGACGCGGACCGCCCGACCCAGGACCAGAGGCCCCAGGGCCAACAGGGCTAGCCTGACCGCCCGAAGCTCGAGACGGTTGCTCGACCACGCAGCTTCCCGAGAGGACCACACCCCCTGCGTGAAGCAGGCCTCGCAGTGAGCTCCCCAGCCGGCTAGGCTCGCATCCGTAGTGAGGGGAACCCACAGAGGAGGCTCCAAGGGAATCCCCCGCGTCAAATCGCACTGGTTGGACCAGCGGCGAAGGAGCGCCCTCTGGAGCGGGCGCATGTGGAACCGTGCCCATGGCACCACCTCCAAGGTCGCCGCCATCGTTCCGAGAAGCCGTAGGTACCACCACGCCGACGGAGCGGGCATCCCCCGAAAGAGTCGGACAAGAGCCCGCAACGCCCGGACGCGGCGCTCGGGGAGACACACCAGTCCCCGAGCGGTGTCGAAGCGCACTCCCAGATACTCCAGGTCCTGCGAGGAACGCAGACAACTCTTTCTTTCGTTCACC
The DNA here is from genome assembly GCA_033557465.1 of Ichthyophis bannanicus. Lineage (NCBI taxonomy): Eukaryota > Metazoa > Chordata > Amphibia > Gymnophiona > Ichthyophiidae > Ichthyophis > Ichthyophis bannanicus. Next base: position 302,480,816 of record CM066032.1, on the reverse strand, counting down.
ACCCAGCCGAGAGATCGCAGCAGAGCCACTACCCTGCTCGTGACTCGCAGGCACTCCCGACTGGATTTTGCCCGTATCAACCAGTCGTCGAGATATGGATGGACCAAAATGCCCTCCTTGCGCAAGGCCGCCGCAACGACCACCATCAGCTTTGTGAACGTGCGCGGAGCCGTAGCCAAGCCGAACGGCATGGCCCTGAACTGGAAGTGGCCCCACGGAAACGCAAAGCGGAGAAACCGCTGATGAGATGGATGTATCGGGATGTGCAAATAGGCCTCGGTGAGATCGAGGGACGTCAAAAACTCCCCCTGTCGCACCGCTACAATGACTGACCGCAAGGTTTCCATACGGAAATGCGGCACCCGGAGCGCGCGATTCACGCCTTTGAGGTCCCAAAATCGGACGCAGGGAATCGCCCTTTTTGGGAACCACAAAATAGATGGAGTATCGCCCGGCGCCTCTTTCCAAAGCAGGAACCGGGATCACCGCTCCCAGCGCTAACAACCGATCCAGGGTCACGCGGAAGTCCCGCGTTTTTTGCGCTCCCCTGCTGGGAGACAGAACAAATGAATCTGGAAGTGGGAACGCAAATTCCAGAGCGTAACCCTCTCCTATAATTTGTAGCACCCAGCGATCCGACGTGATTTGGGCCCAAGAGGAAAGAAAGTCGCGCAAGCGACCCCCGATAATCGGGCCTCCCTCCAGAGCCTGCCTCGTGTCATTGTGGCTTGCGCCCAAAAGAAGAGCCCGAGGAAGAGGCGGCTCCGGAGAAGCCTCTGCCGGCTCCCCGAAGGTACGAAACCCTTGATTACGGGCTCCAAACCTGCCCCGCTGCGAAGTCCACAGGCGGGAGGAACGAAACCTGCGCTGATCCCGAAAGGACCCCCTCGCCGAGGGGGAGGACTTGTTGGACCTTGGCCTATCCTCCGGGAGCCGGCCCCCCTTGGACTCACCGAGAACCTTTACCAACTTCTCGAGAGCCTCCCCAAATAACAATCTGCCCTTGAAGGGCAGCTTACTGAGGCGGGACTTGGAAGAACCGTCCGCCGCCCAGTTGCGCAACCAGAGGGACCGTCGCGCCGCAACCGCGGATGCCATACTGTTAGCCAACGCGCGGATTAAATCATAAAACAGATCCGCCAGATAGGCCGAGCCGGACTCCAGCCGGGAAACCTCCAACAGGCCCTGCTGGTCTAGCCCGGGGCTCGAGCGCAAATGCTGCGACCATCGCAGACACGACCGAGCCACCCAAGCCCCACAGATAGAGGCCTGCAATGACACGGCATCAGTATCGAAGGTTTGCTTGAGCAAATTATCAATCTTCTTGTCCTGACCGTCCTTGAGGGCAGCCGCCCCCTCAACCGGGATGGTGGTTTACTTGGTCACTGCGGAAACCGCAGCGTCCACCCGGGGGGACTTGAACAAGTCCCTGTCCTTGTCGGCAAGGGGATAAAGCCGAGTCATGGTCCGAATCCCCTTCAAGCCGGATTCCGGGTGCTCCCACTCCGCCTGGATCATATGATCCACCACGCGGTGAACGGGAAAAACCACCTGGGAATCCCTGACTGTCTGAATTAGAGGATCCTCAAGACCCTCCTCCTCCATGGGCCGCACCGCCGAAAGGTTAAGCGCCTGCAGGGACTCCGTGACCAGAGGAACCAGCTCGTCCCTACGGAACACGCGAATGATCCGAGCCTGGTCCTCCGGCTCAAGGATCTCCCCATCCTCCAACTCCTCCGCTTCAGTCTCAGGATCGCCCTCTGCCTCGGAATCCAGGAGACCTAGGGCGTCCTGCTCCTGTTCCCCCAACCGAAGTCGCTTGCCCCCGGGTTGCGAGGTGCATTGAGCCGCCCCCGAGGACCCCGGGGGGATAGAGGGGGGCCAAACTGCCGGCAACTGACCGGACCTGCTCAAGCGAAACGCCTGATGCATGAGGAGCACAAAATCCGGGGAGAAATCCATAGACGGTGCAGCTATAGCCGCCTGCTGGAGCGCAGCCACCGACCCGCTGGCCGGTGGAACCGACCCAGACTGAGGGAGGCTCGGGGAAAGAACACTGTCCCCTGAATTAGAAGCATCCCCAGGGGTAGGCTGATCCGGGAGACTCACAGATTGCTCTAACTCTGCAGGCACTGCAGCACAGCACCTGCAGATGCCAGAGTCAGTCCCTGCTGCTCTGCGGGACCCACAAATCACGCACTGGGGCTGGGAAGCCATCCCAAGGCCACCTCTGCCCAGCGGGATAGAATACAACAGTCACAGGGAAGCCCACACCACAGGGGCAATCCTATGCAAATCAGCCCCGATTTGAAATTAAAACGTTTTTTTTTTTTTTTTTTTTTTTACAAGTAACAAAATATGCCCCAGACTCCCTGGGGTGCCCTGAGCAAAATCGCCCGCAAGAGGAACCCAAAACACGCCAGGGGAACCTGTGCACAAGTGCTCAAAAGTGCCTCTAAAAGCACACTTTTAAAATCCAAAATGGCCGCCGGACTTTTTCACCCGCGGTAAAAAACGGCGCGAAAATACAAAAGCCACCAAATAATATGGAAAAGAACTAAAACGACCCTCTAATACAGGTCAAACGACCAAATTTAAGAAAAATTGCCAAATGGGCTCAGGAGAGCCTACAGAAATGCTGGCAGCTCTAACAGAGCACTGCACACAAGAAGAAATGAAATGAAAATCTCCTACCAGCTCAGGAACCACCAGGATTCAGCCAACATCTCCCAGTGCCAGCCACTACTGTATCAGGTATGGCTTTACCCCGTACTGTCCAGGGGAGCTCACCCAGGGCTGTGAAAATTGGCTAGGCAGGAACACAGGAGCCAACAGGTCTGACTTCCCCCTAGTCTCCTGTGGCAGTGCTCCAGAGAGACAGGCTTCTTCTTTTGTTCTCCTTTTAACGATACAGCTAGCTATCAAAGAAATAGCAAGGAAATGCCCCAAAACAAACCCTAAAACAACTAACTAACAAGTGTTGCTCCTGCAATAGTCACTCAGTGTGCCCAGGAGGACACACTTTTACGTCTTCAAGCTGCTAGAGACTGGACACACTGGGGGGCTTCTGGGAGCTCCTGCTGGATATGTACTACAGAAGATTTGATTGGTCCAGTCTCCAGGCTGCAGTAGGAGGGGCATTACCCGATTGTGGAGGACTAAACTGGATATCCGCACAGGAAATGTTATTTTATTTAACAGGTTTTATATACCGCTTTCTCGTCAATTCAAAGCGGTTTACATATAACAGTTATAGCAACAAGCTTTATATAGAACAGGGAGTTACAACTAGGAGGGTTACATGGGTTATAATGAATAATTTAAATTATCAACTACATACAACTATGTACAGAGATATGGGAGAATGATATTATGTTTATGAGGAGTGATATGATTTAATGAGAGATCTTGGTCACTGAGTTACTTCCAGTGAGGTCATATGATTTGTTTCTTCATAGGTGGGACCATAATGTTCCATGAAGAGGTGGATCTTTATGGATTTTCTGAAGTCTAGTAAGTATTTGATTGTACGTAATGTGCTGGGTAGCTCATTCCACAGATGGGGAGCATAAAGGGAGAAAGTTCTATTGCTGGTGGAGTGTTTTGATGTTCTGAAGCTTGCTGGTGTATCTAAGGTGTTGTCATCAGTTCGTCTTCTTGTTATAGTTGGACGGGTTCTTCTGATCAGTTCTTCAAGGGTAGGTGGGGACAGGTTGTTTAAGATTTTGAAAATCATCATTATATTTTTATATTTAGTGCGTATAGTGAATGGAAGCCAGTGGAGTTGGTAGAGTGTAGGTGTTATGTGGCTGTACCTTCCGGTTCCTGTTATGATTCTTGCAGCTATGTTTTGCACCATTTGCATGGGGAATGTTGTTTTCTTGGGCAGACCGTAGTATATTACATTGCAATAATCTAGTATGGGGGTTATTAGGCTTGACATACTGTTCGAAAGTGAAAGTCATCAAGTAGTGGTTCGAGCTTTTGTAGGGATCTAAGTTTGTGATATGCAGATTTGGTTGTTATTTTTATGTGGGATTGGAAGTTAAGTTGCTGATTGAAGGTTATTCCAAGGTATCTGACTTCTTGTTAGTTTATTTATTATATTTATTTATTTATTAACATTTTTTATATACCGCACTATTCATTATCAGCGCGGTTTACATGGAACAAGAAAACTTCAGACAAGTTACATTTATCTGGTTATTACATAAAACAGGAAAATTAACTTGGATAACAGGAGCAACTATTTACATACAAGTGTCATATTGTCTGAAAAGTGTACTATTAATCTGGTAAAGTAGTGTAATGTGTTGTTGAGTCAGGGAAGATTATGTGGTCGGAAGGTAATTATTGCTATTTGGGTGTAACTATTTCTTTGTTCTCTGGGAAGTATTTGAGGAAAAGGTGATGTTTCAGGGCCTTCTTGAACTGGATGAGATCAGAGATGGCCCTAATGTGTGCTGGAAGGGTGTTCCAAAGTTTTGAGCACATAAACTGAAGGCTCGGCTTGCTGTTGTAGAGTTGTATCTTAAAATTTCCTTTGGTACAATTAGCATATTTAGTTTCGCGGTTCTTCTTAGTCTGTTGGGTGTGATTGGTTGGATCATCTCCGATAATGAGGTGGGGGCGAGACCTTTGTATGCTTTAAAGGCCAGGAGCAGAGTCTTGAAAGTGATTCTCGCTTGAATAGGAAGCCAATGTAGTTGCTTTAGAAGGGGTGTTACATGTTCTCCTTTGGGTACTCCAAAAAGTACTCTTGCTGCACTGTTCAAGGCGAGTTGAAGAGGGTTTAAGGTAGATTGAGGAAGCCCTTGTAGTATGGAGTTTGAGTAGTCAAAATGAGGAATGATTAGAGCCTGATAAACAGTACGGAAATCATCCGGATCAATCAGTTGCCGGAGATGTCTGAGGGAGCGGATCTTGAAATAAACTGCCCTTACTGTGTTGAATATGTGAGTCTTCATGTCCAGATTTTGATCCAGAGTCACTCCTAGGTATCGGATATGGGATTTTACTTGAAGCTTGGCATCTTGAACATCCAGGAATGTAGGTGGTATGAAATTTGTGTTCCTTGAGATAGAGAACTTCCGTTTTTTTATGTTGGATTCTGAGATTTTGAGTCAGTAGCCAATTTGATATGGAATTAAAACAGTTGGTAAAGGGGGTGAGGTCCATCTTATCTATGCAGAACGGCATGTATAATAACACGTCATCAGCATATATCATACAGTTGACATTAAAAGATCTAATGATGTTACATATAGGTTGCATGTATATGTTAAATAGTAATGATGATAGAGAGGATCCTTGCGGGACTCCTTGTCCTTGATGAAACGGATCTGATGTTTCCCCATTTGATCGCACATGCTGCCATCTACCTGACAGGTATGAGTTACACCATTCGAGTGCGTTTCCACAGAGGCCCTTCTCTTTTAAGCGGATAATAAGAAGCTCGTGACAAACCGAATCAAAAGCAGCCGCAATATCCAAAAAAAGATGAGAACAAAACCCTGTCGGATGTTGTCAATACCAGAGTTTAGGCTATTGAGGAGGGTAGTAAGGAGCGTCTCGACCCCATGAGATTCTCTGAATCCATGTTGACAAGTATCCAACGGTGCTTCAGCGTCAATGTGGTCTTGCAGCTGCCTGTAGACTATTTTTTCAATTATTTTTGCAAGCGTAGGTATGCTGGATATGGGTCTGTATGAGTCTGTTTTTTGTGGATCTAACTTGAGGTTTTTCAGTAATGTTGAAAACTTGAGGTTTTTCAGTAGTTAGGTTGTGATCGAGAATTTTTATAGTATCAGGCGGAGATAATGTGTTGTTCCTGGTTATATGCATTAAGTCAGATTTTTTGAAGTTTATGAATAGATTCTGTTCTTTGAGCCACTGTCATGGATTCGAGACATAGTCAGGGTGGTTGATGTTTATTTGAGTGAATACCATGATATCTGTGTATATTCTATATTAGATGTTGTGATGTTTTAACTTTAACTTTCGAAAGGGAGACTGATAAAATGAGGAAAACAGTTAAGAAAAAACTAAAAGGAGCAGTTGCAAAGGTTAAAGACGTACATCAAGCTTGGATGTTGTTGAAAAATACTATCTTGGAAGCCCAGACCAGCTGTATTCCACGCTTTAAGAAAAGTGGAAGGAAGTCCAAAGAACTGCCAGCATGGTTTAAAGGTGAGGTCAGAGAGGCTGTTGCCAAAAAAGCATCTTTCAGGAAATGGAAAAAAGAGCCAAATGACGAAACCTGGAAACAGCACAAGCACTGGCAAGTCAAATGCAAGGCATTGATAAGGCAGGCAAAGAGAATTTGAGAAGAAGCTTGCTGCGGAAGCAAAAACACGAAATAAAGACCTTTTCAAGTACATTCGTAGCAAAAAACCTGTGAGAGAGTCAGTTGGTCCATTAGATGATAAAGGGGTTAAAGGAGCACTAAGAGGCGACAAGGCGATAGCGGAGAGACTGAATGAATTTTTTGCTTCGGTCTTTACTGAGGAAGATGCAGGGATGTTACCCATGACTGAAGTGGTATTTAAAGGTGGGGAAGAATTGAAGGAAATATCGATACATCGGGAAGATGTCTTACAACTATTAGATAAACTGAAGAGTAGCAAATCACCTGGGCCGGATGGTATACATCCAAGGGTGTTGAAAGAACTGAAATATGAGATTGCAGACCAGCTATTAGTAATCTGTGACCTATCATTAAAATCATCTCTAATACCTGAAGATTGGAGGATCGCCAATGTAACACCAATTTTTAAAAAGGGTTCCAGGGGTGATCCGGGAAACTACAGACCGGTGAGCCTGACGTCAGTACCGGGAAAAATGGTAGAAACCATCATAAAGAATAAAATTACTCAGCATGTAGATAGTCACGACCTAATGGGAGACAGCCAACATGGCTTTAGACAAGGAAGATCTTGTCTTACTAATCTGTTATGTTTTTTTGAAGGAGTGAATAAACAGGTGGACAAAGGTGAGTCGGTTGATATTGTGTATCTGGACTTTCAGAAAGCCTTTGACAAGGTCCCTCATCAGAGTCTTTTGGCAAAACTAAAGAGTCATGGGATAGGAGGCAGTGTACTATTGTGGATCAGGAACTGGTTAAAAGATAGAAAGCAGAGGGTAGGGCTAAATGGCCAATTTTCCCAATGGAGAAAGGTGAATAGTGGTGTACCCCAGGGATCTGTGCTGGGTCCGCTGCTTTTTGACATATTCATAAATTACCTGGAAAGTGGAATAACGAGTGAGGTTATCAAATTTGCAGATGACACAAAACTATTTAAAGTTGTTAAAACCCAAGAGGATTGTGAAAAATTGCAAGAGGATCTTGTTCAATTGGAAGACTGGGCATCAAAATGGCAGATGAAATTTAATGTGGACAAGTGCAAGGTTATGCACCTAGGGCAGAACAACCCAAACTATGGTTACATGATGCAAGGTTCCACATTAGGAACCACCACCCAGGAAAAAGATTTAGGCGTCATTGTGGATACCATGTTAAAACCCTCGGCCCAGTGTGCAGCGGCAGCCAAGAGAGCAAATAGAATGCTAGGTATGATAAGGAAAGGAATGGAAAATAAAACAAAAGATATAATGCCTCTATATCGTTCCATGGTGAGACCGCACCTTGAATATTGTGTGCAATTCTGGTCGCCGTATCTTAAAAAGGATATAGCGATTTTAGAAAAGGTTCAGAGAAGAGCCACCAAAATGGTAAAGGGGATGGAAGGATACTCCTATGAGGAAAGGCTAAAAAGGTTAGGGCTCTTTAACCTGGAAAAGAGACGGCTGAGGGGAGATATGATAGAAGTCTATAAATTAATGAACGGAGTGGAACGGGTAAACGTAGATCGATTGTTTACGTTATCAGAATATAGAAAGACTAGGGGACATGCAATGAAGCTACAGGGTAAACTATTTAAGACTAATAAAAGAAAATATTTTTTCACTCAACGTGTAATCAAACTCTGGAATTTGTTACCGGAGGATGTAGTAAAGGCTGTTAGTGTAGCTGGGTTTAAAAAAGGTTTGGATAAGTTCCTGGAGGAAAGGTCCATAAACCATTATTAAGAAGTGACCGAAGATAACAATGCTTGACCCAGTACAAGCATTGTGGAACTTGTGTCTCTTGGGGAAACTGCTAGGTACATATGACCTAGATTGGCCACTGTTGGAAACAGAATACTGGGCTTGATGGACCTTGGTCTGACCCAGTATGGCATATCTTATGTTCTTATGTTTATATTGCATAATGGTTGAATATATATATATATTGAAGAGTAAAGCCGACAAGGCAGACCCTTGGGGAACACCCTGGTGTTGGATGAAGGGTTTAGCTTGCTGGTTTTTGATTCTAACTTGTTGGTTACGGTGAGAAAGATATGATAGAAACCAGTCGAGCAGAGTTCGTTATTCCTATATCTCGAAGCCTTTGTAGTAGGGTATTGTGGTTCACCGAGTCGAACGCAACTGCAATATCAATGAAGCATAGAACAAAGCCTTGGCGGATATTGTCGATTCCTGTAATGAGGGTGTCCATCAGTAATGTGATGAGTGTTTCAACTCAGTGGTTCTGTCTAAATTCATACTGGTGAGAGTCTAAAGGGGCATAGGTATCAATGTGGTCTTGCAGCTGTTGTGCTATTTTTTCTATTACTTTGGCTATGAACAACAGGCTTGATATTGGTCGGTAGGAACTTGGGTCCTTTTTATCAAGGTTGTTGTTTTTAAGGATTGGTCTAATTGATGCCTGTTTTAGTTGTGATGGTAGATAACCTTGCATGAGGGATGATCCTACAATCTTGTGTAGGTGTGGTAATAGGTCTTCTTTTGTTTGTTTAATCCAGTTAACTGGACATGGGTCAATAGGTGCTGCTGTGATATTTATGCTATCTATGATAAGGCCAAGTTGTTTTCTTGTTGGGGTGTGGAATTTGTCCCATATTTCCTCTTTGCTATGTTGTGGGTTGGGTTCCTTTGGTCCAGCAAGTGGTGATTGTATATATTTCAGTTGTATAAAGTCTGCTATCTCTTGCGGAGATATGAGGTTCAAATCTTCTGGTTCATTTGGTTCTTTTGCTAGGCTGTTTACTATTGTGAAGAGTTCCCTTGGTTTGCTGATGGATTTCATTATTAGATTTGTGTGATATTCTTTCTTGTGGTTATCATATTGTGGTAGGAGGTTTGCATCTCACTGTATTTTGTTAGGTGGTATTGGCTTTTGGTTTGATGCCATAGTATTTCCATTTTCCTTAGTCGTTTCTTTTGTTTGTTTATTTCGTTCAAGAACCATGAAGCATTGTGTTTCCTCTTGTTAAGTTATTGGATTGTTTGGTGCAATTGCTGCTTTCTGTATGGTTTTATTCCAATTTGTAACGCTAGTGTCAAGGTCTGTTGTATCTTCTTCAAACTCTGGTATTACTTCTAAGAATTTATCTTTGATGAAGGTTCGAAACCTCCTTTTTTCTTTGGAGGTTGGTACTAATGTTTCCTTCATTCTGGGTGAGTCTATGGAGAAGTTAATTATGTGGTGATCAGACCAAGGGATCGGGGTTATTGTTAGATGTGAGACAAGTTCTTTGTCGTGGAGGTTGTTTGGTGCAAAGATAAGATTAAGGATTCCACCTTTCTAATGTGTTGGGGTATTTATTAATTGTTTGTACTGAAGGTCATTCATTGCTTCCAGAAATGCACCACTATTTTGTGGAGAGAGTGATGGGAGGTTAGGATCTCCTAGAATGATAAGTGGTTTATTCTGGGAGGTATATGCACAGGCATGTTTATGTTTATTTAAAACTTTATATACCGCCCATCACAGAGTGTCAGAGCGGTTTACAATCATAAAAATCATAAAATGCTGCAGAAAAAGAAAGAGAACGCCAATTTAAAAGTTGCAAAGGAGGAGAAAAGGACAGAGATCAGAAAAGAGGAAAACAGAACAGCCGAGAAACACAAAAAAAATTAATTATGTTGTTCTTTAAGGAAGGAGAGAAGCAGGGGGAGAGGAGGGGAGAGGGAGATTGAATGCTATACAGAAAAGGTGTGCTTTTAATTGGGTTTTGAAGGATTTGAAAGAGGGATCTAATAGGAGGGCAAGGGGGAGCAAGTTCCAGAGGCGAGGCCCAAGGAAATAAAAAGCAGAGGATCGTGTGGATTCTAGATGGGCCTGGGACGGGGAAGGGAGGAACATGCGGTTGGAGTGTATAGAGCAGAGAGAACGGTGAGGAGTGTGAAGATGTATCTGATCTGCAAGGTATAGTGGAACACCAGTGTGGATAGTTCTGTGCACAAAGATAAGAATTTTAAATTGTATGCGATATGAGACAGGAAGCCAATGGTGGTGGATGAGAAGGGGGGTGTAACATGATCAAAGCGGGATGCATGGGAGAGGATGCGAACAACTGTATTCTGGATGCGGGAAAGTTGAGACTGAGGAAGACCAGCTAAGCAGACATTGCAGTAATCCAGGCGCGAGAGAACTAGTGAGCAGAGTAGAGTAGCCATAGAGGAAGAAGAAAGAAAAGGACGGACAGCACGGAGTTTTAATGCAAAAAAAAAGAACGTTGAACAACGGATGAAATATGACCTTTGAAAGTAAGGTCAGAATCAAGAGAAACACCTAAATACCTAAGGGAAGAGACTAAGGGGATAGGTGATGAAGAAAGTACCGGTACAAGAGGGGGAGGGGAATGCCCAACGGTGAACCAGATCGCTGCAGTTTTTTTGAGGTTAAGGTGAAGGAAGTTGGAGGAAATCCAAGAGGCAACGGCGGAGAGACAATCATTCAGAGGGGTAATGTCTGGCGCAGAGGAATCGATATGGTATAGGAGAGAGATGTCATCAGCATAATAGTGAGCGGAAACACCATATTGTTGAACCAGGAGAGTGAGGGGGCCAAAAAGACGTTAAAGAGAACAGAATCTTGGGGAACCCCACACGAGAGAGGGGTGTAGGGGGAGTAAGCAGTACCAGATGAAACAGAGAAAGAGCGGCAAGACAGGAAAGAACGGAACCACTGAAAAACCAGACCGACCAGAAAGGCCGGCATCCTGAAGTCGAAATAGAAGGGTGTGATGATCAACAAGGTCAAAAGCAGCAGGAAAGATTTAGTGAGACAGCAAGAGAGAGAGTCATGGTTGTGGGCAGCATGCACCTCATTGAGGAGTGAAAGAAGGACAGATTCAGTGCTATGACCAGGACGAAAACCAGATTGCCGGGGGTGAAGAGTAAGGGAGGCCTCAAGATGTGCTGAGAACTGGAGGAAAACCAATTTCTCTAAGAGTTTAGAGAGAAAGGGAAGGTTTGAGATGGGGCGCCAATTACAGGGAGAGGAGGAATCTAGGGAATTGTTCTTCAGGATAGGGCGAACGAAAACATGTTTCCAAAGAGAGGGAAAAACACCAGAAGCTAAACTAGAATTGAAAATAGAGAGAATGATGGAGGATAATGCAAGAGATGGTTCCAAAAGCAAGCGGGAAGGGATAGGATCTGAAGGGCAGGTAGTTTTTCATGAGGAAGCGAAGACCTTAGAAAGCAGTGGAGCTGTGATTGGGTCAAAAGTGGACCAGCAATGGGAGAGGCGAGAAGGGGTGGAGAATAGGGGAGGTGATGGTAGGGACGAAAGGGATGGTGAGGTCAGAGACGAGAGGGTTGGGGAAAGAGGCGAAGAGAAAGAACTTTAGAGGAGAAACAGGAAGCTAGAATGGCAGGGTCAGGGGAGGGATGGGAAAGAGGAGGAGTGGGGGAGGACTGCGGGGCTGAGTGGGAGCGGAGAACAGAATAAAGAGTACGAGAAGAGTTAGCTGACGAAGAAATAAGCTTGGAATAGTAGTCTTATTTAGCGGAATGAAGGAGGGAACGATAACGGATAGTTACTCGTAACAGGTGATCTCCGGGAACAGCAGGAATTTAGTCCTCACATATGGGTATCGTCGGTACCGACGGAGCCTGCGTGGGAACGCTCCCCAGCGTCCAATCAGAAAGCTTTTGGGAGCATCCCACAGCGCCTGCGTGCTGCCTTCCTGCCTTTCCCAACTGCCTCTCCAGTTGAGTTTTAAAGCTGAGACAAAGAAAGAGAGAGGGAAAGGAAAGAGATAGAGAGATACAACTCCTAGGGGAGGTGGGTGGGTTCGTGAGGACTAAATTCCTGCTGTTCCCGGAGATCACCTGTTACAGGTGAGTAACTATGCTATCTCCAGGAACAAGCAGGAATGTAGTCATCACATATGGGGACTCCCTAGCTTTAGGTGCCAGGGAGAGACCCCAGAGGTTGTGTGTCCCTGAACAGGGCTCCACTTACTCCCATGGATCTCTGGCATCATGCCACGGATGTGGGTAGGAGTTGATTAGGAGTGGAACAGGTGTTGGAGAACAGCCTGACCAAACAAGGCATCCCGGCGGGAGTCCTTGTCCAAGCAGTAATGGGCTGTAAAGGTATGAACCGAGGCCCAAGTGGCTGCTCGACAGATGTCATCGATAGACACAGAGTGCAGAAGAGCCATTGAGGCTGCCATGGCTCTCACATTGTGAGCTGTGACATGGCCCTCCAGAGAAAGGTTCTTACTCTGATAGGCAAAGGAAATAAACTGAGCAATCCAGTTAGACAGTGTTCTCTTGGAGACTGGAAGTCCCAAATGAGAAGGATGAAAAGCAACAAAGAGTTGAGAGGACTTTTTGTTGCTGTGTTCTTTTTAAGTAAAAAGCTAAAGCTCTTTTACAGTCCAAGGTATGAAGATTTCTCTCTGCATTTGATGCATGAGGCCTTGAAAAAAACACCGGTAGGTAGACCGCTTGGTTCAGATGAAAAGGCGAGACCACCTTTGGCATAAAGTGTGGGTGAATCCTAAGGACTACCTTGTCATGATGGAACCTTGTATAAGGTGGATCAGCTACTAGCACTTGCAACTCACTAATGCAGTGTGCTGATGTGATTGCAATGAGAAAGATAACCTTCCAAGAAAGGAATTTCAAGGAGGTAGTAGCTAAAGGTTCGAAAGGTGGCTTCATGAGCTGCCCAAGAACCAGGTTTAAGTCCCATGCCACCGGTGGTGGCGTAATGGGAGGCTTAGTTAGAAGAAGGCCTCTCAAATCTTGCTATAAGAGGATGAGAGAAAATAGGTTGTCCATTTAGAGGCTTAAGGGAAGCTGCAATAGCACTCAAATGGACTCTTACTGAATTAGTCTTAAGACCTGCATTGGATAAATGAAGGAGGTTAAGATCCTTTTGTGAACACCATATGGTGAGCCTTTTCCACTTGAAAGCATAAGAGCATCTTGTGGAAGGTTTCCTGGAAGCAAGAAGAATATCTTTCACTGGCTGAGGGATATTAAGATCATAGAGATCTAGGCCTTCAGCAACCAAGCCCTGAGATGCAGAGAATGGGGATTGGGATGCCATAACAGTCCATCCTCCTGGGATAGGAGATTTGGAGCAGACCCTAACTCCAGGGAGGGAGCTTGAGAGAGAGATGTAGAAACAGAGGGTACCACACTTGCCGTGGCCAATGTGGAGCTATGAGAATCATATGGCCTCTGTCTCTCTGAAGCTTGAATAGGGTTTGGGGAATTAGGGGAATGGGTGGAAAGGCATACAGGAAGTCTTGACCCCAGTAAAGGAGGAAAGCATCCCTAGCCTGAGCCTTCTGAGCCGGAATTATGGAACAGAACCGGGGAAGTTTGGCATTCCACGGACTTGCAAAGAGGTCTGTCTGGGGTTCCCCAAAGTTGAAATATCCTGGTCACCTGGTCTGCATGCAGAGACCACTTGTGTGGAAGCAGAACTCGACTGAGTCTGTCTGCCCAAGAGTTTTGAATGCCTGGAAGATACACTGCCAGAAATGAATCTGATGCTCTCTGGCGAGGGCCCATAGTCGCAAAGCTTTGTTGCAAAGCGACAGAGCCTGTTCCCCCCTGCTTGTTCACATAGAACATGGCTACTTGATTGTTCATATGAATGAGGACTGTCTTGTAGCTGAGCAGGGTGTGGAAAACTCGCAGAGCAAGAAAGATTGTTCTGAGCTCCAAGATATTGATATGTAGATAACTCTCCTGTGGAGACCAGGTGCCCTGGTTGGAGAGGTCTTGCAGATGAGCTCCCCAACCCATTGGAGAAGCATCTGGAGAAGCAAATAATGAGTTTTTTACATCTGTCATTATTTGTAAAAAGTTAGAAAGTTTCTCTTCTCAATGTAATGTATACAGAAGTATACATAATTTGTTAATTTATTCCATGTAAAAAGTTAGAAAGTTTTCTGTTCAATGTAATGTATACAGAAATATACATAATTTGTTAATTTGTTCCATGTAAACCGCCCTTGATCACTGGAAGGGGCGGTATAGAAGAAATAACTAAATAAATAAATAAAATAAATAAATAAATAAATCTGTTGTGAGAGTTGCTAGGGGTAGGGGTTGCTGAAAAGGGGACCCCAGCAACAGGTTTTGAGTGGACTTCCACTACTGGAGGGACAAAATGAGGCGACTTGTGTTTGCTATTTTGTCTGACAGGCATCCTGATGCCTGGGTCCATTGGGTGGATAAAGTCCACTGAGCTGCCCTCATGTGGAGGCGAGCATAGGGAACCACATGTACAGTAGATGCCATGTGGCCTAGTAGTTGTAACATTTCTCGAGCAGTGAGATGAGGCTTTAGCACTGCTTGAGAAGCTAACTGCACCAAGCAAAGGCAACGGGCCTGAGGAAGATAGGCCCTTGCCTTTGTGGTATCCAGGGAAGCTCCTATGAACTCTAAAGACTGAGTGGGAGTCAGACTGGATTTTGGGATGTTTATTACCAGCCCTAAATACTGAAGGATACGCATTGTGAAGGATAGAGAAGCCCTGGCCTCTGACTCTGTTGGGGCTCGAATGAGCCAATCGTCTAAATAAGGGAAGACGAATATCCCTAGAGTGCGGAGAAATGCTGCTACAACAGCCATGCATTTCGTGAACACCCTTGGTGCTGAGGCCAGGCTAAATGGAAGCACCCTGTATTGGTAGTGCTTTCCTTGAAAAAGGAACCTTCTGTGAGTTGGATGGATGAGAACATGGGTGTACGCATCCTTGAGGTCTAGAGAACAAAGCCAATCCTGACTCTGAAGGTATGGCAGCAGAGATCCGAGAGAAATCATTTTGAGTTTCTCCTTGACAAGGAATTTGTTCAATTCTCTGAGGTCTAAGATAGGTCTGTAACCCCGTTTTCTTTGGAATAAGAAAATAAGGGGAATAGAACCCTGTACCCTGTTGAGGGGGGTACTTCTTCTATTGCCCCTTGGGCTAGAAGGATAGCGACCTCCTGACCTAACAGGTTGATGAGAGAGGTCGGAGAATTGAACTGCCTTACTATTGTGTGAGGAGGCATGCTTGAAAAATGAAGCTTGTACCCCTCCCTTTATGATGGAGTGTGTCCAATGCTCTGCTGTTATTTGCCCCCATCTGGGGGCAAAATGACATAACCTTCCTGGAATGGTGGAAGGTTCTGGTCGCTCCAGAACCAGGAAGGCTAAGTTCTCTAGATGAGAGTCAAAGGCCCTGTGGAGGCTGAGCCTGCTGGGCCGGTTGAGGCCTAGCAGCCTTTACTTTCTTCTGTTTGGGTGGTTGCTGACCTTTCCTGGCAAGCTGACCTGCAGAACGTCCCTGCTGAACATAAGCAGGATAGAATTTTTTCTTTTTAGAAAAGAATGGTTTCTTAAACAATTTCCTTCTAGCAGGATCAGCAGTGGACTTGGATAATCTATCCAAGGTGGAATTTTCAGCATCCATTTCATTGGCTTTTTCCTGCCAATCTTTACCAAACAGGTTCCCACCAGTACAAGGGATATCTCCCAATTTGTCTTGTACCCAGAGCTCTAAATCAGATGCCTGGAGCCAAGCAATTCTACGTGCACCTATGGCCATAGCCAAGGTTCTGCTTATGCACTCAAAGCAGTCAAAGGCTGCACGGTTTGAAAATTTTGAAACATCTTGGACATGTTTGACCAAAGTGAGAAAAGCCTGTCTTTTATCCTCAGGAAGAAAAGGACTTAAAGCCCCTAAATCATCTGTGACCTCCCTTCAGGAACATTCCCATATAGAGACTATAGGAACTGATCCTGGCAGAAAGCATGGAAGCTTGGAAGACCCGACATCCAAAAGCATCCAGAGTTCTACACTCACGTCCTGGAGGATTAGAGGCATGTCTTTTTGCACTCTTGATCCTTCTCATAGCTGACTCCACTGCAATAGAGTGGTGAGGAAGCTGAGTCTTATGGAATCCAGGACAAGGAGGGACTCGATACATAGTATCGAGTCTACGAGAATGAGGAGAGGTGGTGAGAGGTGTTTCCCACATCCTTAACATGAGATCATATAGAATCTCATGAATGGACAAGGTAGCTGCCTCCTTAGGAGTTTTAGGATACTGTAGAATTTCCAACTCCTTGGCCATTGGCTCTGTTTCAGGGGCCACAGTAATGGACAGGCCCCGAGCCACCTCCCTGATAAAATCTTGGAAGGAAATATCCTCTGGAGGAGACATCCTGCGTTTAGGGGAGGAGGGCTCCTTTGAGAGAAGCATCACTGCATCGACAGAACTGTCAGAATCCTCAGATTCTTCTGAGGACTCGAAGTATCATCTGTCCGAATGCTCTTGAAGAGCCCGATACCCGTACCGACCAAAGTCGGTACCGGGAGTAACCGGTACCGGGGTATCGGTACCGGAGATCATCGGATGACTGGGTACCGGCAAAGCAGACACCGATGCTGATGTCGATGCTATTGGTACTGGTACCGAGGCCGGTGTCGGTACCGGTGTAATTGTCTGTCGCGGTTCCGAGGGCTTCGATGCCGCAAGGAAATACGCCAGACTGCGTTCCATAGCCAGAACTCTCTGGTCTATCGACGCTGCCAATGCCTGGATGTCGGTACCGGAGGAGACCGCTGGTACCCCAGAGCATGGCACCAGTAGTTCTGCAGAGGTCGAAGCCTCGAGAACATCCTGGAACCCCGATAATGCTTTGGAAGCCGAAGCCTCCCGCCGGGGTAATTTTGCCGGTGCAGAATCCTCGAGGGCAACGCCAGAGGCATCTCGATGCTTAGAAGATCTACCCTTCGAGGACTGGCTGGATTTATGTTTAGTTACCTGAGATCCACGGGAGGAAGAAGCAGCCCTGGAAGACGTCGATGCCACCGAAGCTGCATCAGAGGGAACCAGGGTACTGAGCTTAGCAGCTCGGTTCTGCCGACCTCTTTTAGACATCATGGCACAGGACATACAATCCGTGATGGAGTGGTCAGGACCTAAACATTTTAGACACCATTCATGGGTGTCAGTGACGGAGATGGTACCGCCACACTTGGTGCACTTTTTGAAACCTGAGGCAGGTTTCTATATGGTAAGGAAATGTTTTTGGGCCTAAGGCCCAAAAAGGCGGGTGCACCTGAAGAAAAAGAAAAAAGAATACAGGTAGTCGTCGACTTACGACCTATGCCACTTACGACCGGTTTTCCGGCAGCGGCGTTTCCACTCCGCCTTCTAATGCTCCCTCTTCTAAACCTTCTAATTCATAATGCAGAGGTCACTCAAAGATCCAACCCCCAAGATGTCTACCAAGAGGAAATTGCCTTCTCCTCATCAGCCAGCCAAGAAGAAGGAAAGAAAGGACATAGATCTCAACACAAAAATGATGGTGATTAAACAGCACGAAGGAGGAAAAAAGTTAATGTTATTGCACGTGATATGAAGTTATCCCATTCTACCGTGTCAACAATTTTAAAAGACAAGGAAAGAATTTGTGAAGCTGTGAAAGGTTCTGCACCAATGCGATCAACAGTAATTACAAAGCAACGGACTGGGCCCATCCATGAAATGGAGAAATTGTTGTCCATTTGGATAGAAGATAACATTCAAAAACGGACACCGTTAAGCCTTTATATCGTCCAGACAAAGGCTAGAAGTCTGTTTAAGACTTTGAAGGAACGCGCCAGAGAAGACTACAGTCAAGAATTTTCGGCAAGTACTGGCTGGTTCAAGAGGTTCAAGGCAAGATTCCAACTGCATAATGTTCGAGTGACTGGAGAAGCAGCGAGTGCAGATAAGGAAGGAGCTCGTAAGCTTGTCGACAATTTGGATGAAATAATTACGGATGAGGGTTATTTTGCAGAGCAGATTTTTAATGTTGATGAAACTGGATTGTTCTGGAAACGAATGCCAGCACACACGTAACACTCACAAAGAAGCAAAAAACATGCCGGGATTTAAAGCATTTAAGGATAGACTAACTCTACTGCTTGGCGGGAACATCGCAGGATTCAAGCTCAAGCCTTTCTTAATTTATCACTCGGAAAACCCGCGGGCGTTCAAGAATATCAACAAGCACACTTTGCCAGTCTACTTTCGCTCAAACCATAAGGCATGGATGACACAGGCACTGTTTCAAGACTGGTTTATGAATTGTTTTATTCCACAAGCACGTGAATATTGTTTGGGGAAAGGAATTCATTTCAAGATTTTACTGCTGCTAGATAATGTGCCTGGCCATCCACCTCACTTAACCGATCTCCATCCCAATGTGAAAGTGTTTTTTTTGCCCCCCAACACAACTTTACTGATCCATCCAACCTATGGACCAAGGTTCGATTGCTGCATTCAAGGCAAACTATCTCCGAACCACATTCGCTCAAGCCATAGCTACTTTAGATTCCAACCCAGAACTATCACTGCATGAGTTTTGGAAACAATACAATGTTCTTATGTGTATCAAGAATCTTGCTACCGCCTGGGAGGCTGTGACGGAGAAGTGTATGAATGGCATATGGAAAAAGTGTGTTAAGCGGTACGTGAATACTGTTGCTGGATTTGACAGTGAACAAGATCTAGATGTGATTCGGGATAAAATAGTGAAATTAGCAAAATAACTTTCCTTGGAGTGTGAAGAGGAAGATGTTGAGGAGTTGCTAGATTATGAAGCCGAAGAACTTACAAATGAAGAGCTGATGGAATTGGAAGAAAGAGTGGCGGAAGAAGAAAGAAGAGACGTGGAGAGAGAAGAGGAGGAGCGACCACAAAGAATGTTCACGACAAAGGGATCATCAGAAGGTTTCTTTCTACTTAATAAAGTTCTTGCACATTTTGAAGCAATGGACCCAAACATTGAACGATTTGCAAGGATTGAACGGATGGCAAATGAAACGTTTCATCCATATCGTGAAATTTATGAGAAGAAACACAATTCAGTCAAAGCTCATGATGTTCATGAGAAGACAAACTCCTCCCCCCACCCCGAGCGCTCCCCCGGCTGATGATCTTGACAACCCACTGCTGAGCACGAGTGATGGCCCGTGCAGACACCCAGCTGATGACATTGACGACCCACAAGCAAACAGTGATGCCAGCAGTGATTAAGAAATGGCACGATATGAGATGTTACAAATGGTATAAGAATGTAAAGAAATCTATACAGTCCCTTAATAAAGCAAAATGCCTTTATTTTATTGTATTAGTGTTTTCCTTTATTTTCTTTAATGTCTAAATAAAGAAAATTAATATACAGTAACATTACAATACTACATTACACTACTAAGACAGTGATGATACAATGGTTATAACAGTAATGAACAGAGAAAATGGTGATAAAATATGACTAAGATAATTACAATACCATTACATGGCATAATATACTTACGGTAATTTAACATAGGCCGACTTACGACCAAATCGACTTACGGCCGGTCTGTCGGAACCAAACGCGGTCGTAAGTTGACGACTACCCGTATATATATATCTTTTTTTACAGAAGTAAGAAAAAAACGGCGATACCAGTAGAGCGTCGAGGAAGGCAGATGCGACCACAAAAAAGAAATAAAAAAGAATTCTGCGGTGACAGGAACACGACCTGCTGGCTCCGCAGAAAAAGAAGAACTGGAGAGAGGCAGTTGGGAAAGGCAGGAAGGCAGCACGCAGGCGCTGTGGGATGCTCCCAAAAGCTTTCTGATTGGACGCTGGGGAGCGTTCCCGTGCAGGCTCCGTCGGTACCGATGATACCCATATGTGATGACTACATTCCTGCTTGTTCCTGGAGATAGCTGGTGACAACAACAGAAGTGGGAGAGAGTAGAAGAACAGGGGTGTTTGCGCCATGAGCGTTCAGCCCGACGGAGATATCTACGGTGAAGATAGAGACCGGGGTGGTACCAAGGATGACGAGTGGGAATAGGAGAGGTGTGAGAAGGGCGAAGCGGGGCAAGTGTATCAAGAGCAGAGGCGAGAGTTGTGTGCCAGGTATGCACCTGAGAATCTACTGAGAGAGAGTAAAAGTCAGGGCAGAAGAGGGTATCAGAGGAGGGGAACTGAATTAGAATATTAACATTAATACGACGAGACTGGGAGGATGAGACAGGACCAGGAACAGGGGAACGAGATGGGGGAGGGGTGGGGTAGCTAAGGAGAAGAGGTTACAGGAATGGTCAGACCAAGGGAGGGGTAGGGCTGAAAGGGAAGAAGATAGAAAGGGAGAAGGATCATTGGAAATAAGAAGGTCTAGAGAATGTCCAGCGGAATGGTGGGGAAAGAGACTAGTTGACGAAGGGAAAGGTCAGACAGATGTGTAAGAAAGGCAAAACCACGGGGGGTGGAAGGAGAGTCGAAATGAACATTAAAGTCTCCTAAAATTAGGAGATGAGGATAAAGGAGGGAAATTTCTGTAATGGTAGCCAGTAAGGAATCCCAAAATTGGACGGACAGGGAGGTAGGGGCATAGATAAGAAGGAAATAGAGAGAAGGGGAAGGGGAAGAGGAAGAGGAAACTGGGTCTAAGCGAAGGAATAATGATTCAGGATAATGCAAGACTGGCGATGAGAGTTCCTGGATAGAAAGGGAAGAGCGATAGAGGACAGCAACACCCCCGCTGCTCCTGCCCCGACGAGTGGTGGATAATGTTTGAGAGTTCATCATCATTTGCACTCGGGGCTCTATATGTAAGGCAGAGCATAATATTAATATGTTTGAGATAGTTATTGTGTTACTTGCTCTAGATTGGAGCGATGAGATGGTGTTGAACTTCAGTTGTGATTTTGCGATAATTAATACACCTCCACCTCCTTCTTGATGGTCTTGGGGAGTTGTGTAGTGAGTATTGTTGTGATGAGAGTTGGTTTAAGATGATATCTGTATCGGAGAACCATGTTTCTGTGATGCACATAATGTCTAAGTTCTTGTTTTGTATGTAATCCATGATGGTGTTGAATTTGTTCCGGATTGAACGGGCATTGGCTAATGCACATTTGAGGGGGTGCCTGAAGTGGTTGCATAGTAGATGTAGTACTTGTGGGGTATGGGTGTTTATCCGGATTAATCTTTGTGGTCTATTGTGAAGATTGGTTTCCATCTTATGTATTGAGGGTCTGTTTGTATGTAAATTGGTATCAGGTTGGTAGGGAAATGTGCATTGGTTCCTGCAGCAGTAGAGTACTTGATTTTGAGGAGCAGGAGTAAAACCATTATATTTCTTTTATCCATTTTGAGGTTTGTCTTGTATATTTGGAGGGGGTTGGTGTAATGGTTATGGCTGATTGAGTGGTGGTGGCGGCAAGTTCGGATGTCGAGGGTAGAGGGTAGAGGTGGTGGCTACTTACAGGTTAGTTGTTCTCAGGAATATGTCATTGGTTTCACTTTGCATGGTTGTTTTTAGTGTTGGTGTGAAACTATGTCTAGGTCAAAGGTCATGGGTCTTCCAGCAGGACAATGACCCAAAACATACATCCAAAAGTACGGTTAAAAAGGAAGAAATGGACCGTTTTAAACTGGCCAGCAATGAGTCCTGAACTCAATCCAATCGAGAATCTTTGGAAAGAGCTGAAATATGCCACTGGTAGAAGGGAATCCTGGAAACATTCATGAGCCGGAACAAATCGCAGTTGAAGAGTGGGAGACACTACCAGCAGGCAGATGTACGAAACTTATAGATGGCTACAAGAAACGTTTGGAGGCTGTCATCACTGCCAACCAAATATTAGTCAAGAGTGCATTAATCCTGTCCAGGTCACATATTTTTTTCTAAGAAATTACTACATCTAAGTTGCAGACTTTTTTTGTTGTATACCTTTGAACATACTATTAAAATATGATGGAATACAGTTGAAGTATTTCCAATTATTTCTCAAGATACTGTACACAACATACCTAAAATGCAAGGGTGCCAATATTGATCACAACTGTACTGTCTGACCTTTATTTTAGGAAAAGCAACCAGATGGGAAATTGAAAATAATTAAAAAGAAAGACTAGATTAAATATGACGATTTAGCAACACAGACATTTTCTCTGTTCTCAAATATATACTGATAATAGGCAAAGATATCTTGAAAAGAAATTCTAGAATGGCTCATCCCAACAGAACAGAACATTTTTAACCACTGTGCTGTGTTTAAGTGAAATCACTGCAACATTTTCTGTACTGGATGAACACTGCCCCTACAAAAGAGGCTAAGGCCTAATATATCTGAAATAGAGCAGGATGTGTCAATGGCACTGGGTATTAACAGAAAATATTTTTGATAAAATAGGCTCTTAATTTACACAACAGATCAAAAGTTATAAAACTTCATATTGAAGGCATGCAATTCAGGACACTAACCAGGCTCAATAGCTGCAGATATGAATGACTGAGCTTCTCGAACTCTCTTCATCACTTCTTCCAGTTCTTTGGCAGCTGCCTGTGGTGTCAGCTCTGGAGGTTTCACTATTGCATTGTTGGAGTGATTTATTCTATGTTTCAAAAAATTTTAAAAACCCCAAATCAACAAAACTTAGAGAAGTTAAAGCATTATATTCCAAGATTGAAAAGAAAATAGTGTGTGAAGTTTCTCAAATCCATGACTACAAAACATGAAGAGTTACATCAAATTATGTTAAGCTGCTCTTCTGCAATTTCTATAAAATAGTATATAGAAAAAAGTGCATATACCCTCTGTGCTCAGGGTGAATGAACTGAAAAATGGCACAGTATATTTACATGTATTAAATTTATAAAGTGCTTATCGTTACACGTCTAAGTTGTGAACAATAAATCAAACATAAAAGCTACAAACAATATTAACAAAACATATGCAAGACAACCCTCACAAAGACTAATTATACATTTTTTCAATTTTTTACAAAAACATGGCCATATTTATTGTGAAATATATAGTGGAAAAGACCAACATGAAGCTAGTTTTTAAAATACCTATTTTCCACTGGAAGAGAGGAGATTCAGCATCAATTCTGCTGTTAGACTGCAAATGCTACAAAAGTATCTAGACAGACTATTTTGTTCAAAATATCTAGAACCAGTAGCATAACAGCACTGAAAATTACTTGTAACGGGGACTATCCATAGACAGCAGGAAAACCAGACACCCAAATGGATGACATTGTTCAACAGCATCAAGGATGAGTAGCACTTGAAGAGCTCATATTTAGCTTAAAAGCTTCTGAGCATGCATGGGTATTTCTATGCACTGCCTCCCTTGAACTAGCACCTGTTAGCACTGCCTCCTCCCAACTCTCCCCCCCCCCCAAATAAATAAAACTTGGGACAAACTGTATAAAGCAGAACGACTTGGAGAAGCCGCCCTAAGGACTTTTTCAAAACAGAACTTGACGTAAAAATAACATTTAGGAATCTCCATCAAGACCAACATTCCATCTCCGGTAAGTTAGTCAGCTCAAAGACTATTTGTGAGCAAGGACAGTCTCTTGCGCGTGTCTGTGCTCCGCTATTTAAGCCTTACTGCGCTGAATGATTGATCATTTTTAGCACTTTTACTATTAATACTGTTGAGACAACTCTTCTAACACCTGATTTCCTCTCCATTTCTTTTCTTATGGCTCCACATCACTTTTTCTTCCTATTGACACTCCCTAACCTTCTCCCCTCATACCAACATCCTCAAACCCTCCTTCCCACCCCCCCCCTCTCTATTGCCCATTTCTTCTCCCATCCTGTTTTCCTCCCTTTCCTCATCTCTTGAACTTCACCCTTTTTCTTCCTCTCATTCATCCCTTTCCCTTCTCTCTTAAAAACCCTCTTCCTCGTTTCCGCCATTCCGTCTCCTCTCTGCTTCACACTCTTCTCCTCCATCTTTCATCTGGTGACATTAATCCTAACCCTGGCCCCCTCTAGACTATTCTCTCACTCCCACTCCTCCCTCAACCACTCTAATCTCATCCATATTCCTCTTCTTTCTCCTTCTCTCTCTCTCTCTCTCTCTCAATTGTGCCTTATGGAATGCTCATTCCATATCTAATAAACTCTCCTTTACTCATGATCTCTTCATTTCTAACTCATTTCATCTTCTCTTACTGAAACCTGGCTCCTTCCTGACAACACTGCTTCAGTTGCTGTCTTCTGTCACGGCAGCTACCCATTTTCCACGCCTTGTGTCACTGGCTGTGGTGGTGGTGTTGGGTTTCTGCTTTCTCCTTCTTGTCAATTCCAACTCCTCCTATCTGACTCCTTTTCCTTCTTTGAATTCTATTCCATCTGCCTTTTTAATCCCTTACTTCTCTGCTGCGAAGTTCCAAAGGCACACCGTCTCCAAGCAGAGGTGGTACAAGCCCGTGTCTCCTTACTTGTTGATGTAGTACACTGCCACATGGTTGTCCGTCTGGACCTGAACCACCTGCCCTTCCAAAAGATCCTGGAAGATCTGCAGAGCGTGATAGACTGCTCTGAGTTCCAGCAGGTTGATATGTGAGGCACTCTCCTCTGGCGACCATGGGCCTTGCGACTGCAGGTGATCGCAGTGGGTCCACATCCCAACTTGGATATGTGAGTTGTAAGTATGCGCTGCATTGGGGAAGCCTGGAAGGGCAGGCCGGCTCTGAGGTTGAGAGGGTCCTGTCACCAGGCAAGAGATGTTGCTAGGGCCAGTGTGACTGATGTGGGCCTCCAGATGACCTGAAGCTTGCGTCCAACTGGGTGCTGAGCATCCACTGAGCCTGCTGCATGCGGAGACGGGCAAAAGGAGTGATGTGGATGGTGAAGGCCATGTGCCCCAAGAGGTGGAGTATCTGCCTGTCTGTCACCACTGAGCCACCCTGCACAGCCTGCGCCAGGGCGGATAGGCGCTGCACCCAATCCAGAGGTAGAAAGTTTTTCACTTGAGTGGAATCCAGTAGGACACTGATGAACTGCAAGCACTGGGTGGGCAAGTGGTAAGACTTCAGGAAGTTTACCACAAACCCCAGGTGCTGAAGCAGCCCTATGGTGTGCTGCGCTGCATTGAGCACCTCCTCTGGTGAGCCAGCTTGTATGAGCCAGTCATCCCAAATAGGGAAAGAAACACACCTAGGAGCCCAAGGCGAGCAGCTGCGACTGCCAGGCATTTTGTAAATACCCGAGGAGCAGAGGCCAAAGGGGGGTACCCTGTACTGATAATGTCATCTGCAGCCAAATTGGAGATACTGACTATGCCTTGGATGGATCAGGATGTGGGTGTAGGCATCTTTGAGATCCAAGGAGCCTAGCCAAATTACCTGCAGGAGGTAAGGCAGCAAGATTCCAAGGGATTTCATTTTGAACTTTTCATTGACCAGGAAGCAGC
Source organism: Ichthyophis bannanicus (assembly GCA_033557465.1). Taxonomy (NCBI): domain Eukaryota; kingdom Metazoa; phylum Chordata; class Amphibia; order Gymnophiona; family Ichthyophiidae; genus Ichthyophis; species Ichthyophis bannanicus. The sequence continues at coordinate 302,455,240 of CM066032.1, read as the reverse complement.
TGAGGTCCTGCAGATCCAGGAAGGGGCAGGAGCCTCTTGTCTTCTTAGGGACACAGAAGTAGCGGGAGTTGAATCCCCGATCCTGAAGAGGTCAGGGGATGGGCTCCATTGGTTGGTCCTCGAGCAAGAACTCGAGCTCCCTTTGCAGATGTTCCCTGTGCATGGGGTCCATGGGTAATTCCCCTGGGAAGAAGGGAGGAGGCAACTTAGCAAGGTGGAGGAGATGGCCCTCCCTGATCTGCAACACGCAGGCATCTGTGGTAATGCTTGGCCACTGGTTTGCGAAGTGAACCAGCCGTCCTCCCATGAACCTTGGGCCTTGTAACTCCGGGGGGAAGGACGTTATGTCCAAGGAGTCAAAAGCTCCCTCCAGGCTGCGGTTGTGGGCTGTTTGGCATTTGGGGGGCCTTTTGCTTATGGAGGCGCTGTCCCTGGGGGGGGGGGGGGGAGAGAGAGACTGTGATAGGCCTGAAACTTGGGGTAGTTCTCGTAAGCATTTTTGGTCTTAGGATGGAAGGACATTTTCCCCAAAGTCTTCCTGTGGGAAGATTCAGATACTTTCTTGAACAGCTTGGTTCTGGTCAAGAATTCCTTCTCTAGCTTGTCTACCTTCTCCGTCATGAGCTTGCCAATGAGTTTCTCCCCCTGGCAAGGGACATCAGCCAACTTGTCCTGAACCAACTGCTCCAAGTCGGAGGACTGTAGCCAGGCAAGGCGGCAGACAGTAATGCCTACCACAGCTACCCAAGCCATAGATGTGAAGCCGTCAAAGGCCACCTACGTTTGAAACTTGGAGCACTCCTTGACCAATGACACCAGGGTCCTGAAGTGCTCAAGGGTTTGCCTGATAAACCAGCTGAGAACTCGGTGAGTTCCTTTGCCAGGTCCCGCAGGTACATGCCCATGTACAGCTGGTATGTCTGGATCCAGGCTGTGAGCATGGAACCCTGGAAACACTTCCTGCCAAAAGCATCCATGGCATGTGCCTCCCTGCTGGGGGGCACAGAGGAGTGCATCTTCTAGCTCTTAATGCGACGCCTAGCTGACTCCACCACCATGGAGTTATTGTGGCAGTTCTGTTTTCTGGAAACCGGGGCTTCGGCCGACTCGATACTGCAAATCGAGTCGACAGTTCACAATCGGCACTGTCATCGGTGTCTCACACATCCTGAACAGCAGGCGTTCAAGGATGGGGGCATGGGCACAGTCAGTGCCTCCCAAAGAGGAAACTCGTACCAGAGGATGGCTAGATCCTCGGTACGCAGCTCGCATTCTGGCACCGCCACAAAGGCAAGGGCCTGAGACAATGTTCCCTCTAATTTTCTGTAGGCTGTGTGCGCATAAAATATCAGCTGTGTGCAGCTTTTGAAGGAAGGTTAAATTTTTGTGCGCCACATAACGACACTCGGAGTTATATAGTTTAAAATTTGACTACACATCAGAATACAGTATGTACACCACTTTGATTGCACTAGAAAATATTGTAGAACTTGTGAAAACCGTAAATACACAACTTTTAAATTTTAAGACGTCTGTTTTCTATCTGAATCAGAACCATAATTTTTGTGCGCTCTGTTATAAAGTATGTGCGCTCGCTCGGCAAGGTGTGTGCGCGCACACGCGCACAGCTTAGAGGGAACAGTGGCCTGAGACAACTCTCACACAAACTCCAGGAAGGTAGAGCCTCCAGAGGTGACTGCCGCCGATGGTGCAGCAGGGACGGGTCGGAGGGGATGTCCCAAAGGAGGATGGTGTTGGGAGACCCCCTCATCCATCTCCCATGCAGACTCTGAGCCAGAGGAATTGGTGAGCCCCCCCCCCCCTGCCATATGACCGGCTTGGCATAGACGACTCCTGGCATCGGGGCTCTGGCACTGAAATGCCTGATACCACATCAGGCCTCAAGTTAGTTGCAAATAGAGTAGACACCAATCGAGCCAACTTCGAGGATGGGTGGTCTTCATCAAGGATGGCTCCATGGCGGGCACCGACAACCCCCAGAGTGACAGGACGTTGGGCCCTACTGTGCTTCAAAGAACACATCAAAGCTGATTTTCAGGGCCACCATCCTGGCCTTGATGCCAGGACAGCTCCTCAGCAGCGCGTGCTGGTCTCGAGGATGTCAAAGCCAGCATCGAGTCCATGGCAGGGAAATCCTTGATGGTGATCATGTTGGGGGACCCGACTCGATCCCACGACTCCGTGGACAACTACTCCCGCCATGGGGGGCTGCTTAGGAAGATGCACCTGGCCATCGTCACTGGCATCAGGTCGAGGACTCCATGCCTGGGTCCCAGAGGTCTTACCCCCCAGGCCGGGGTTTGACCTAGACTTCAACGAAGCCCTCGACGCACAGGGAAGGTCCTCCGAGGAAGACGCAGACACCCGATGACCTCGGGGCTCTGATCGAGCCCGAGTGTGTGATGCCGTCACCCAATGCTAGCAGGGAGGGGGGTAGGGAAGTGAGGTAGTGGACTTCGAATAAAAGGAGGATGCGGGGAATGGAGGACAGGAGATGAGAGTGCTGGAGGACAGGAGATGGTAAGAGTCTGGAAGGGGAACAGAGTGGGGGGAAGCCCAGCAGGAGAAGGGTTGAAAGGAGGGGGGGAAAGAGTGCAAGGTGTTGAAGGTTAAAGGGATGAATGCATGGGGACAAAATAAGGGCACAAAATGCATTTGCCATAAATTCTCCCCACTCCCAAACACACCAACACCACATGCTCTCACATACAGGCAGCCTACCTCTGCACCACACAAATGAGGCTCCTCAGCTTTTCAGCACACACACACATGCGCACCACAGCTCCACATGCCATCCATACAAAGGCACCCACCACTACATCCCTATGCACAAACAGATGCATCACCTTTGCACCACACACATACAGACACCTGCTATCTGAAGCTACAACTTATCTATATATTTCTGTCTAAAGATGCCTCATATAGCCCCTGTTACCGTAACAAGACATTTTATCATCTCTCTTTAAACTCCTACACTGCCCCCCTCCCCCCAGACATGTGTGAGTTTGCAAATGGAGGGAGGGGAAACATACCATTTTGGGACACTATACATGTGCACTTTTCAACTTGTTTTTGTTTCCTGTGCTGCATTACCGCTGATGGAGCAAGAGGCTCTCTATGCACCATCTGGTTCAGTGCGAGTCTGAGTCATGCAATGTAGGAACTCTGGCACTGGTCTCATGAGACCAGCACAAGAGGAAATGGAGGGGGAGCGTTGAGAAGGTGACAGCCATTGGCTCCTATGATTTTGGCCTGGTTCCTAAATTCACACAAAATCTTTCAAGAACTATGTTAAAAGGATATATAAGGTAAAAAGAAAACCATTTTCCAAGGAGGCAGCTGACAAAGTAACAGCAAAAAAACAAGCGTTCACAAATTACAAAGCATCATAAAGGAAGAACACAGAAAAGACTATCAGGTAAAACGGAAAGAGAAAAAAAATCAGGAAGGCAAAAGCAGATGTAAAAATGTAAAAAGATTTCAAACAAGGTGACAAGGCTTTCTTTGGGGATAACCAAGAGAGGAGGAAAGACCAGGGGTGGTTTTCTAAAACTGAAGTATGCTGAATATTGATTTGTAGAAAATAAGGCAAAAGCAGAAATGCTAAACAATTACTTCTGTTCAGTATATGTGATAGAAAGCCCTAGGGAGGGACCATGGATAACTAGGAAAAGTACATACCAAAATGGAGTAGATGCGGCACAGTTTATGGAAGAGATTGTTTGTGAAAACCTACAGGGACAAAATAGTCAGAGCAAAGGGAATACATTCCAGGATACTGAAAGAGCTCAGAGAGGTTTTGGTGGGTCCACTGAAGGATATTGTTTTAAACAGATCCCTGGAGATGGAACAGACTCTGCAAGACTGGACAAAAGCAGATGTGATTCCTCTTCATAAAAAATTGCAACAAATAAGAAGTGGAAAAATGAAGGCCAGTGAACCTTATCTAGGTGGTGGGAAAAGTAATGGAGACACTGGTGAAGGACAGGACATTGAGTTTTTCCTTGTCCAGTGGGATGCAAAATACAAAGGTAGTGACATCTTACTTACCAGATAATGCCATTTCTTTGAATCCTCCAAGACCAGTCCAGACAAGAGGGTTGTGTTCCCCTACCAGCAGATTGGTGGAGACAAAGAACCAATGAAACGCACATGTTTCAATGACATCACTCCCATGCTTCTATAAGCTTCAGCCACCAGGGGTCTCATCAGTATCCGTCTCAAAACATTTACCTCAATGTGGTCAACAATAAGCAACCAGAGAACCATGTACAGCAAAGCATAAAGAGAAGGCTCTTCATAGAAGATGAACCTGCAGAGCCCAACATAGAAATCATAGCCTCAGAAGAACAGAGCAAATACTTTTCCAAGGGCAGGCCCTGGACTGGTCCTAGCAGGACTCAAGGAAAAGACATTATCTGGTAAGTAAAATGTCACCTTCATATTGTCCTGCTAGACCAGTAGAACATACCAAAGCTATACTTCCACTGGGTGGGAAGAAAACAAACTCGTAAAACATTAGAGCTGAAGGCTGTGTCCGCCCGAGCGTGGACATCCCAGTGGAAATGATGCCCATGCTGCTCCCTGACAAATATATGCAGGGGCTACTGAGCTCCGTTCCACTCACAAGGAGGCTTGCAACTGGGCAGAATGGGTACGCAAAACCTCCGGAACCAGCTGGATCCGCCATCGACCTGCCAAAGAAATGGCCTCCTTAACCCAGCACCCCAACGCAGACTAAACCGCCACATCACCTTGTGCGGGCCAGCAAACAGCACAAAAAGATGGTCTGACTTACAAAAGGGATTTGTGATCTCCTAGAACGAGAGAAACACCCTCCAGACATCCACAAGGCAAAAATACTTACCATTCTCCCAACACTGCTCCTTAGAGGACAGGCAAACCACTTGGTTCACGTGAAAGGGAGACAGCATTTTAGGCAAGAAGAAAGGACAGGATAAATGGAAATGGCCTCAGTTGAAAAGGACAGAAAGATCCCAGCAAGACAGAGCCTGTAGCTCTGAGATCCACCTTGCGGACCAAACTGCAACCAAGACTAATCTTGAGCATCAAATCCTTCAAGGTAGCACGCTTCAACAGCTCAAAGAGGGTCGCCATCAGGGCCCTGAACACCAGACACTGATCCCAGGAAGGAATAACAGACCAAGAGAGGACACAGATGTCAAACCCCTTGGAGAAAATGTGAGATGTCCAGGTGCAAGGCCAAAGACTTGCCCGCCACCGGACCATGGTAACAGGCCAAAGCTGCCACCTGAACCTTCAGGGAGTTAAGTGAGAGGCCCTTCTCTAGTCCATCCTACAGAAAAGCCACAGGGAGGATATATTGGCTACCTCAGTAGCCAAGTGCTGCATGCAGTACCAGTGCTCAAAGAGGCACCATATCTGTATGTATGCTAGCTTGGTAGACCTCCTCTGGGCACCAAGTATTCTAGAGATTACTGCTGGAGAGTAGCCCTTATGCGCTAGCAGTCTCCTTTCAAGAACCATGCTGTAAGCGAGAGGGGAGCTGGGTCCTCCAGGATGATCAGTTTCTGCCCCAAAACAGAGGCAGTCGAAAGGAAGCACTTGAAGGAGCCACATCAGGTCTCCGAACCATGCTCTCCATGGGTAATCTGGCACTACCAGAACAATCCTGCCCAGGTGGCACTCTATATGACAAATCAAATGTCCCACCAGGGGTCACGGAGAAAACACGTACAGCAGCCACTGACTGGGCCAAGGCTGCGTCAGGGCATCAATGCCCACGGACCCCCATCTCTGTGTGGCAACTGAAGAAGCAGCACATTTTGGCATTGGAGTGGGTTGCCATCAGATACATTTCGAGGTAACCCCAGCAGTGCAGAATCAACTGGAACGCCTCTTGATTAACTCCCACTCACAGATTCAGAGCGTGCCGGCTGAGGAAGTCAGCTTCCGTACTGTCCACTCCAGCAAGGTGCCGAGCCAATACGGCTAGGAGGTTCTTCTCCGCCCAAGCAAACAGCAAATCCATCTCCAGGGCTACTCTGGTGCTTCTCGTGCCACCCTACCAACTGACATAAGCCACCACCATGACATTATCTGAAAACACTTGAATTTCCTGGCCCTCAACCAGGGGTCAGAAACACAGAAGAGCCAACCTGATGGCCCTCAACTCAAGGCGGTTGATGGACCACACCGCTTGCTTCCCTGCAGTTCCAATGGCCCGAGGTGTACAGTCTCAGCAATGGGCTCCCCAGCCTGAGAGACTGGCATCAGTTGTCAGCAAGATCCAAGAGAAATCATTCAGCAGTACGCCCTTCCTCAGATGACAGGGCTGCCGCCAACACTGCAGGCTGGAACTCAATGTGAGCGGAAGGCTATGCTTGAACTCCTGAAAACCTGGGGACCATGGAGTCAACATGGACCGCTGGAGCGGCCACATGTCAGCATGTGCCCACGGGACCATCTGTATGGTTGCCACCATAAATCCAAGGAGCTGAAGATAATCCCATACTCTGGGGGCCCACTGCACAGAGAACATCACCTGGCAATTCAACAGTTATGACTTTCTGGGAGCATGTTTTGACACTCAGGCAGAGTTTTCCTGCCAGAGGAGAAACCCCAAGAACTGGGAAGGTAAAAGCTGGCTCTTTTCCTGATTGATCACCCAGTTGAGGCTTTCCGAAAAAAAGGATGCCACTTGGGATGTCACCCAAGACACACATTAGGGATCTGGCTCAGATGAACCAGTCATCTAGATAAGGATGGACACAGATCCCTTTGTGCCGCAGCAGCTACCACCACCATGACCTTGGAGAATGCCCTTGGGGCAGTGAACTGATAGCGAAAACCAAGCATGGCAAAATGCAGATAACTTCTGATTTGTCCAGATATGAAAAATAAACTATGGCCAGATCCAAAGAAGCCAAGAATTCCCCTTGATGCACTAGCTGAATCAGAGTATAAGGCTTCCATCTGAAAGCACAGGACACGTGCGCGCTGACCCCTCTGAGGTCCAGAATGGACCAGAAGGAACAGTCGTCCCTTGGTACCACGAAGTAGACAGAGTATCTGCCCTTGCCCAGCTCGTCTGGGGGGTGGGTACCACCGCCTTTGGGCAAAGCAACTTGTCCAAGATGGTCCATACTGCAGCACCTCTGATTGCAGACCCACAAGAGGAACCGATGAAGGCACTGGGAATCAGTTCCTTGCATTCCAGGACATAGCAGAACTCAATGATGTCTAGCACCCAGTGATCCTCGGTAACCCGGGTCTATTCCTGAAAGAAGCGACAAAGCCTGCCGCCCACTAGGGGCACCAGGGATTGGGCCCCCCAAACCTTCATTGCATGACCTGCGAGGGTCTTCCTCTGAATGGGGCTGAGTCCCTGGGTCAATATGCTCCACGAAAGGACTGGGAAACAAGCCCAAGGCCCTGAAGCAGAGGGGAAGAAAGGTCTTCCAGGGCAGCAATGACAGTAATCCTGAGACTCCCAGGGAAGCAGGCCAATGCACCCTTGGTGGTCGGGCGGAGGTTGACAAAAAAGGGGCACTGGACTGCTTCACTGGCCCCGCCTTCTGGGAGGTGGTAAGATTTTGTCTCGTCAAGGTCCTTAATCAGCTTCTCCAAATCTGTTTCAAACAAGAGCTTCCCCTTAAAGGCCAGTTGAACCAAATGGGCTCTGGAGGATGTGCCTGCTGCCCAGTGACTGAGTCAACCCCGCAACATAGGCTTCAGGGTACCATCTCTGGCCGCCTAACATACGAGGTCACACACGGCATCAGAAAGGAAGACCGTAGACAACTCAGAGAGAAGTATCATCAAGCGGAAGAGATCAAATCCACTGAAGCATAACTCGAGATGTCAAGTTGGTACATACCCCCAGAATAGCCGCCGCCATGGCAAACTGGCTCTTCAGCAAAGAATTGATCTTGCGGTCCAGAACATCCTTTAAGACTGATCCACCTTCCACAGGAATGATCTATCTGGTAACCGCCACGATTTATGCATCCACCTTGGGAATGTCAAACGACTTGCCACACTCCTCCAGGAGAATGATGATCTTCTTACAGACCCTTAACCCTTTAGGCAGGAGTCGGGCAAGTCCCACTCGAACCAGATCATATCTTTGATCACCTCCAGGAACGGGAAGACAGTAGAAGATTTCCGCACCCCTTGGAGAAACAAGTGAACTTTGGGCTCCTCCTCCATGCCAGAAGCATCTGTCAAGCTAAAGGCAGATGAGACCCTGGAAATCAATGTCGCCAGGTCGTCCTCCTGAAACAGGTGGATCACGCCAGCCTCTTCATAGTCTTCTGAAGGTGAGAATAGGTCCTCTTCCACATCAGAGCCTAATCCAGATTCCTCCAGATCTGAGGTATAGTCAACATCTCAAAAAGCTCCCAAATGTTTCTCATCTTCAGGGAGTGCTCTATGCTGGGAATGCTTAGCCAAAAGGTAATTGAACTGGGCTTCTACTTTCAGCCTGCCTGGTATGAGACTGTGTCCAGAGGCAGCTAGAGGTCGCAGAGTCTGAATTTCCATGCCAGAAATACCAGGCCTGTTGCAAGAAGGAAAAGAATTCCATGGAAGACAATCCGGACTCCAGAAGCTCTCCTCTCAAAAGGAGACACTAGGGGGGCATAGCTGCCACAGACACCTCAAGGATGAAGAGCAGCTCACAACATGGTGGCCAAAGCCACCGACCAGTTGAGCATCCCTTATCCTACACCATCCTGCACCTCCTGCCTTGAAGCAGGTAAGGACGGACTAACTGTACCCGCCGGCTGAGAGGGGGAAAGCATGCTCTCCATGGGTGACTCAGAAGTTTACTCCCCTGAAACTGCTTCACTGGCTGGGTTTATTTTAACAGCACACTGTGAAAGGAGGCTGGTAGGCAGATCCCTCTGAGAGCCTTCTGCAATCTTCGGGAGAGAGCAGGGGGGAAAGGAGGAGGAAGAGGGCCCTGAGGTTGCGTGAGGCTGCTGTACTCTTCCAGATTCTTCTAATTTGTGGCTGCTTAACAGGCCCTTATCATGACAAGGGCGTGAAGCTGAATCAATTTTCCCTCCTCCTATCACTACCAAGAAGACTGCAATCTAATGGAGCATCCCATGTTGCGCTCAAGTGAGATAATCACCTTTTTAGGACTTAAGGTGATCATTCACAAGCAGTTAAATCTCTTTTCCTCTCAATCTTCAGATTTTCTAAAGAAGATAAAATTCATTCACCATCTGCTGGAGACAAAGAAATACTGAAGGGACCTCTGATGGCTGAAGCAGATAGAGGCACAGGAGTGAGATCATTGAAACCTGGGCTTTTCATTGGTTATTTATTGCCACCAATCTGCTAGTAGGGGGAACATAACCCACTTGTCTGAACTGGTTTAGTAGGACAATATGGAATGTCTAATTATGGATTTTTATAGTATCATTCAGGGAAAGGTGGTGGTGGATTGACCTTCATTGTCAAGTTTAATTAACAAAATCTCAGTGGGGGGTGGGCTTGAGGTCTGAAAATTAACTGGGTGCATAAGGCTGAAGATTCACCTAGCGTGGCTAATATCCTTGGCATCGGCTTCTTTGTATATTTGTTAACATTCTGCCACAATTTCTAGATCAAGGGAAGGGGACCAGGCAGGGGACACATTTTAGATCCAGACAGACCCATTTTCCATCAAAGGATAGGCGCTAGCAAAAACATAGGTGTTTTTTTTTTTTCTTATATTGTAAAAAGAGTGCCAAACTGAACTAATATTTCATTTTTGAAGAAAAAAGGTGTTCTAATGAAATTCTTAAGGAAGCAACAAATTGGGGGATTTCCAAGATGGCTGCGGCTGCAGTCTGTGCTGTCGGGTGCGTTTTTTGAATGGGGAGGAAGCGTAAGGGGAAAACGGGGCCGTTGCCCTCCCAGCCCGTCGGTACCTCTACGCCGAATTTGCCTTTAATTTCGGGTCCTTTGGATCCTTTCCTTGTTTGCACCCCTCGGGACTTGGAGCGAGCGGGAGGAGCTGTGCGGCTTGCAGGTTTGTCGGAGTGCCCGGCGTCTGCGTCGCTTTCATCTGTCTCCCCCGGTATTGAGCCCTGCGCCTCTGTCAAATCGCACTCAGCCCTTGCCTTCTGGCTTCCTGGAGCTCTCCTCTTCTCCCTTGGCAGGGGGGTCGGGGAAGTGCTCGCGAGGGTCAGGTTGGGCTGTATCTGCGTCGGAAACGGAGCCCTCAGGTGATCCGGGCTCACGAAGATCTTCAGAGGCGCTTGGAGAGACGCGGTTGGAGCAGCAACCTCTCTCCTTGAGGGGTGACCGACCTGCGGCGTTGATGGAGCCGTTTGTACCCCTTCCTGGCTTCGGGGAGGTCTTTGTGTTGCAGAAGCCACAAAATTTTACACTGGAATCCATATGGAACGCGATAGTTTCCCTCGGTGAGGCACTACTTCCACAAGTTTCTTCTTTAGCTAATAAGGTAGCTACATCTGCAGTTTGTTTGACTGAACTAGAAGAAAAAGTTTCTACGCTTCAAACGGAACATACAGCTGTCTCCAGTAAGGTTGAAAGTTTGGAGGAACTCTCGGATGGACAGGAAAAGTATTATATCTTTACAGTTAAAAACTGAGCATTTGGATAACTTGTCTCGAGCGAATAACCTGAGAATTATTAATTTTCCTAGAGTTTCTTCTATTTCCCCTAGAGACATGTTTGTGAAATATCTTGTCGAGACTTTGGGGATTTCCCCTGAGTTGGTTCCCCCCTTGGTAAAAATTTATTACTTGCCTATTGCTAAGCGGGCTTCGGCTCGGAGAGAGTTGGGGGAGAGCCAGAATCAGGGGGATGTATTGAATATTACAGATATTTTAGAAAATTCTGGTTTAGAGTCACAGGTTTCATCTACTCTGCTTATCACTTTTGCCTTGCTGTCTGATGAGGAATGGTTACTTAAATTGTTTTTTCAAAAACGGAATCTTGTGTTCCGTGGATTCTCAATTCGTATATATCCTGATTTATCTAGAGAAACGCAGAAGCGACGTAGAGAGTTTTTGTTGCTCTGGTCAGGGGTATTGCAACTGGGGGGGCTGTTTTTTCTTAAACACCCATGCAAGTGTTTGGTGAAATTCCAAACTTTTTCTTATGTTTTTTTTGAGCCCTCCCAGTTGTTGGCTTTCATCAATGCTAAAGGTCAGGAGAGGTCCTCAGGCTCATAGATTTAGGCTTCAAGTTTAGATTGTATGTCAATTTTCTTCTTGTATTAGGTTAATTTACTAATGTAACCCCCTTATTGAGGGCTAGAGAATAGGCGATTTTCTTTTTATGTTAATGATGATTTCTTATACAGTATCCCGGTTTATTGGGATGATTTCTGTTTGCCTTTCTATTTCTTCAAGAAGTGGTGTTGTACCTTTCTTGTTATGTTTTGAAAATTGCATAAATAAAAAATTAAAAAAAAAAAAAAAGGAAGCAACAAATTGAAAAGAAAAAAAAAGCAAATGTTGCTGCAAATTGAACATGTAAAGATGAGTGCTACTTTCAAGACCAGTATGCTAAAAAAGATACTAGTGCAGGGGGAGACAACTTGCGGTAATACTCTCATGCTCAGACACTTAAGTTACTGTAAATCTAAGCGTAGAGAAAGCAGTTGGAAGATACTCGTAACACCCATTTGTGCCGCTGATTAATCCTGCTTTTGGAGAGAAACATACAGGGCTACATTTACTAACTGCTACTGCATTAGTGCAGGTCAATGCACCTTGTTTTATTACAGATCCCATTCAACGCAATAGGAACTAGTCAATAAATGTGTGCTAATATGAAAGTACATGTTAACTCTAGCCCAAAATCTCTTGAAAACCGATTAGCCACATTAGCAAAAAGAAAAGAAAATCAATAATTAAAGAATTATGGCTACTGCAACTGTAATTCAGCATCTTTCTGAGCTGCAGTGGTATATCAATTGAAAACTGCAAAATAGCGGTTAGAAAAATCACAGCATGAGACACAAAGGGAGTTTAGAGCCACAAGAGAAACAGAACAGGGTAGAAAAGATGAAAAGCAAAAGGAAACTAGGCATAGACAGTAAAGATTTACAGGAGAGGAAAGGAATAAGGGAAGGAATTCTTGAACATCTGGCATTTTTCCCCATTTTGAAGTAATACTGTACAATTTTATATTTTGCATGACAATCCTTCATAATGCCAAAAGGATGCAAAATGTTCAAGTTAATGGCTGCTGATACGTTTTAAAAGATTACTATATTTCTTAATAGGCATACAAATGTTCTGTTGATTTTGTAAATTATAAGACACTACGGGACAATTTTCAACCTTTCTGCAGGTATGTTTTGTCCACAGACTTACACCAATGGACTACGAAAAATATATGCACACAATTTGCACTTCCTATTTATGCATAAACATTTTCCACATTAACTTATATTTTTGAAAATCCAAATTATCTGCATAAGTGCTTTCCCATTCTAAATCCACCCTTGGAACACTACTTCTTCCTGTATGCAAAAGTATGTAAGCACTGGTATTACATATGATTTCATGTACAGAGAAGATAGTTTTCAAAAAGCTAATTTCTACACAAACTGATTTTATGCATAGAATGTTCTTGAAAATTGCCCCTGCCCCCGAGTATATACTACATTGTACAAGAGGGTCTACCAAAGAACTTGCAATCTAAGAGCTAGATTTACTAAAAAGCACTAACATGCATGCTATTCACCCCAAGTCCCATTTTATGCAATGGGACCAATTTGTTAATGAATGTTAACTGTTAGCGCATTTTAATAAGCTCAGCTCTATGTTTACACACACAAACAAAAAATGATTACAAAGATCATACAGCCTACCCAATATAACCATCCATACCAACTACTGAACTCTACAATCCTTTCCTCTGTGCTTGTCCCATACATGGTTAACAAGACGAAGAGGTTAACTGCCAATGAAGCCACAAGTCTATCAACAATTTTATACAAAGCAGACCATACAAATCCCCTTGCCTCCACACACACTCAGTAAGGTCAGACAAAAATCAATAAGATAAGGGAACCTCTAGTTCATTAGTCGTGCCTATTTCTTAGCCTTATTTCTAAGTCTCATATGGCAGTCTGGTCCTACCCGGTGCATCCCAGGATGCACCACATGGGGTCAGGCACTGCCATGTTTCAAGATGGCGACACAGGAATGGCAGTGCATGGGCATGGCTTCCACTCCACTGTAAAGGTACTGGGAGGGCGGTAGGACCGGGGGGGGGGGGGAGGGGTCAGGGATGCTGGGCCACCAGCGTTATCTGTGGGTGGGAGGGAAATTGGGACCGCTGGGCCACCGGGGGGGGGGGGGGTGGTGGTGGTTGGGAAAGCATAGTTACTCACCTGTAACAGGTGTTCTCCAGGGACAGCAGAAACAAGTTCTTGTATATGGGTGACGTTGGCGCTGACGGAGCCCAAGCGGAAGAATCTCCCCAGCTTTCAAGAAAGCCTTTGGGAAATGCCACCACGCATGCGTGGTCCCTTTCCCGCCCAAGGATGCCATCTTGCTCAGTAATATGACACAGCTAAGACCCTGATATAGTTAAGGCAGCTCTACAGGGAGGAGAGAGTTCTGAGGACTGACTCCTGCTATCCCTGGAGAACACCTGTTACAAGTGAGTAACTACACTTTCTCCAGGAGCTCCCCAGCTACAGACTACCGAGAACCTGTAGAAGAAAAAAAAAAACATGGTGAAGCTCTGAAAAGACCCCAGTGTCCAGGGAGAACCATCAGTCTGCTAGCCTGAACACAGAAGGGTCGAAGCTGCCTAAACCCTGAAAAGATTACATAGTGTGGGCCTGGCCGAAGGTGCAGTCCCGTCGAGACTCCCTCTCCAAGCAGTAGTGAGCTGTAAAAGTTTGGACTGAAGACCAGGAGGTGGCCTGGCAGATGTCTGTCATTGGGACAGAAAGCAAGTTTGCAACAGAGGTCGCTATAGCCCTGATGTGAGCCTTGACTTGACGCTCCAGCAGGAGCTCATCCTGTTCGTAGGCAACGGCAATGCAATCCATGACCCAGGTAGACAGGGTCCACTTGGTCACTGCCTCCCACAGCCAGCTGGGGTCATAAGAGACAAAAGGCCTTGCGGTGGCCCTGGCTACGCTGCAGGTAGAAGGACAGGGCCCTCTTACAGTCCAGAGTATGAAGTATAGCCTCCACACTGCTGGTGTGAGCCATGGGAAGAAAGTAGGGAGCACCACCTCCTGAATGAGGTGAAAGGAGACGACCATCTTCGGCAGAAATTGGGGTGCGTGCAAAGCACAACCAAAACAGGCATCATTTGCCGCTGCCACATCCAGACGGTAGTGCTTGCTGAAAGTATGCAGAGACGATCACGCCGCTGCCCTGCAAATCTCTCCTGGCAGGACTAAACTGTGCTCCGCCCCATGAAGCCGACTGCGCTCTAGTGGAATGTGCCCGCAACCCTGCCGGTACCGATCGCCCTTAAAGAAGCTAGGCGGAAGCAATAGCCTCCCGAATCCACCTGGCAATAGAGGCCTTGGCTGTCGCTTCTCCCTTATGAACTCCACCGAATAGAACCACCAACCGGTCCGACTTCCGGAAAGACCGGGAAACCTTCAAATACTGCCGCAAAGTCCTCTTTACATCCAAACGCCGCAAACTACGCTCTTGATGGTTGCCCTCAAGCGAACCAAGCACTGGCAAAGAAACTGTCTGATTTAAATGAAAGGGGGAAACCACTTTCGGCAAAAACAATGGCACTGGACGCACCACCACCTTCTCCTTAGAAAAGGACAAAAAGGGTTCTCTACAAGACAATGCCTGCAACTCCAAGATACGCCTCGCCGAACAGATCGCCACCAGAAACACCGTTTTCAAAGTCAAGTCCTTTACTGAAACCCGATGCAACGGCTCAAAGTGCGGGTTGGATAACGCTGCTAATACCAAATTGAGATCCCAAGGCGGAATGGATACTCTACGCGACGGCCGTAACCTCGCAATCGCTTTTAGAAAATGTAATACGTCTGCTTGTGCGCCGATCGTCACGCCCTGGACCTTCCCCCGGTAACAAAAGAGAGCCACCACTTGCACTCGCAGAGAACTGGCTGCCAGACCTTTATCAAAACCATCCTGCAGAAAACTTAATATGGAGGCAATGGAGGCCGTAGCCGCCCGAATCTGCCGCTGAGAACACCAATCCTCAAATATACGCCAAACACGAACATACGCCAGCGACGTCGACTGTTTACGAGCTCTAAGCATCGTTGCAATGACAGGTGCCGAATAACCTTTTTTCTTCAACCTGGCCCTTTCAAAGGCCATACCATAAGCGAGAACCGATCCACTTGAGGCATAAAAAGAGGTCCTTGTCTCAACAGATCCGCCCTCAGGGGTAAGCACCAAGGATCGCCGTCGAGAAGACTTACCAGGTCCGCGTACCACGGCCACCTCGGCCAATCTGGCGCCACCAACAGCACCCTTCCCGGATGCGCTCCAATCTGCTGAACTACCCGGCCAATCAGTGCCCACGGCGGGAAGACATACAGCAGACCTGAGGCCGGCCACGGATGTAACAATGCGTCTATGCCTTCCGACATTCGTTCCCTCCTACTGAAGAAACGATTGACCTTTGCCGACTGAAATGTCGCCATGAGATCCATTACTGGCGACCCCCAGCAATCTATGATTTGCGCGAAAATGTTCGGGTGCAGCTCCCACTCTCCGGCATCCACCCGGACCCTGCTGAGAAAGTCGGCCTGCACATTGTAGGCCGCATGTGAAATCTGGCCCAGGGTACGGCCTCGATAGTCGCCGCCATTGTTCCCAGCAGACGAAGATAAGTCCAAGCCGATGGAGCCGGAGAGGCCCGGAACTTGTGAACCAAACGCCTGAGTCCCTGGGCTCTCCTGACCGGCAAAAATACTTGCCCTTTATTCATGTCGAACCTCACTCCCAGATACTCAAGGTTCTGAGACGGGTCCAATCTGCTCATGGTTGGATTGACCACCCAACCGAGACTTTGCAGGAACTGCACCAATGTTACCTGAACGCTCTCCTTCGCTGACTTGGCCCGAATTAAACAATCGTCGAGGTACGGGTGTACCTGGACTCCCTCTTTGCGGAGCGCCGCCGCTACCATCACCATGATTCTGGTGAATGTATGGGGCGCCGTCGTCAGGCCGAAGGGCAACGCCTGGAACTGATAGTGTCCCCAAGGAAAGGCAAACCTCAGAAACCTTTGATGGGCCGCTCGAATGGGAATATGCAAATACGCCTCCGTAAGGTCGAGGGACGTCAAGTACTCTCCCTTTCGCACTGCCACAATGACTCATCGCAAGGTTTCCATCCTGAAATGCGGCACCCGAAGGCACCGATTCACCGCCTTTAGATCCAAGATGGGACGCAACACTCCACCTTTCTTTGGCACCATGAAATAAATGGAGTACCAACCCCTGCCGTACTCGGCCTCCGGGACCTCCACGACTGCCCCTAAATGGAGCAGCGGCTGAAGAGTACTGCGAATCGCCAAGGTTTTTTCTCGTCCCCTGCAAGGAGACATGATGAAGGAATCCCACACGGGATGCGCTAACTCCAGCGCATAACCTAGATGGATTATCTCCAACACCCACTGATCGGATGTGATATGGGTCCAAGCGAGAAGGAACTCCCGAAGCCTCCCGCCTATCGGAGGCCCTCCCGCCTGGACCCGCCGCCCTTCATTGTGTCTTGCAAGCTGTCGCCGAGGAGCTTGTGGAGAACCCTCTATTTGCTCCTCTGAACCCCCGGAATCCTTGGGCTCGCGACGCAAGTCGCCCTCTCTGGGAACTTCTGAACCGCGAAGAACGAAATCTCCAAAAATCCCGAAACTGACCCCGAAACCCCATCCCGGGTTTCCCTTGTTTCGGCTTATCCTCTGGAAGCCTGCCAGCCTTAGACTCCCCGAGATCCTTCACCAATTTATCCAAATCTTCACCAAACGGCCCTTAAAAGGCAACTTTCCGAGACGGGCCTTGAACGGACCATCCGCCGCCCAGTTTTGCAACCATACCTCGGAGGCGGTACTATTTGCGAGAGCTCTAATCAAGTCGTAATGGACGTCCGCTAAATATGCTGTTACGGACTCCAGGCGGCCCAGCTCCTTGATCTCCTCCTGATCCAAGTGACCCGACAGGCGTAGCCGCTGCACCCAGCGTAAACGCCCACACCACCCAGGCCCCACAAATGGAACGTCTGCCTCAAAAACCTGTTTGAACAAACTGTCGACCTTTCGGTCCTGAACATTCCTCAAGGCCGTACCGCCTTCTACCGGGATAGTGGTCTTTTTCGTAACAGCCGCCACCGCCGCATCCACAGAGAACGGAACCTTTCCTTATCCTTGGCAGCTAGAGGATAAAGTCTATTCATTGTCCGGATTCCTCTGAGCCCCGCATCTGGTTGATCCCATTCCTCTTGTATCATTCTGTCGACCACCCAATGAATAGGAAAAACCACTGGAGCATGCCTCACCGCCTGAATAACCGGATCCTCAACCTCCTCCTCACCTAAGGGTTGCGGAGTCAGATTCAACATCTGCATGGACTCCGTGATCAAAGCTGTCAGCTCCTCCCTACGGAAGACACTTATAATCTTAGCTTGATCCTCGGGTTCAGGGATCTCCCCCCTTCCAGATCCTCTAAACCCTTCTCCTGCTCCCAGTCTGGATCCTCAACATCCGGCCATTTGCCCTCGATGGACAAAAGAGCTAGAGTCCTCGCCCTCTTAGGTGCAGGAGGACCTGCGCTCCCGCCTTCCGCTATGTTCACCTGCTGAGAAGGGGCAGAGACCAACAACGCTGCCAGCAACTTGCCCTGCCTCCGCAAACAAAACGCTTGGTGCAACAGCAAAATGAAATCAGGAGAAAAATCCGCGAGATCGGACGATCCCGGGCTCAGCAGAGGCCCAGAAGACCCCGCCACCTCCTACAACGCGGCTCCTTGTCCGGCAGGTAGCATCGATTCCACCCCCGCACCAGCAAGCTCCACCTGCCCCTCCAGGGGCTCCTTGGCATCCATCTGATGCTCCACAGAGGAAGACAGCGCTGCACACCCCCGGCATATGCCTGACTTGGCCACTGTACCCCTCCTGGTGCCACAAACCAGACACTATGAGCGCGCCGCCATCAGGCTGGCGATCTGTCAATATACCTGCCTTGGTATCCTCTTTTTTTTTTTTTTTAAACACGGAAAGGCAGAATCCTGAAAAAAAAAATGTTCCCTGAATTACTTAAAGAAATGAAATAAACCAAAGAAATAAAAGAAATAAACTAAAACTGCCCACAAACAAGGGACCAGAGCTCATGCCGTGCTTGACAAAATCATCTGTGCCTCACAAGCTGTGTTGAAATGGGGAGGCACGCGAGTCCTCGCGCTGCCTAAAATGGCTGCCGCCAGCCCCGGGCAAGCCAAGAAAAGGCGCCAAATCTACTTTTAAGCTGGGGTCTCACTTTTAAGCTGCTACCTCCAAAAGAGACTGATGCCGTTTCTCTGCAAACCGGCCAGCTCTCCCCTTGCGCCGCGGTGTTCTCCGCTTCGCCACGTGGCACCCCGAACGGCCAAGGAGTGCCACAGGCAAATACTCACTGTTCTCTCCGCTCATGAACCGCCCAGCGCGGCTGTGCCCGAACGCTCCTCTGGACCAGAGAACCGAATTTGTCAGGCAAGGAGTTCTCCCCCGAAGTGTCCGGGGGGGAGAGATCTCCCAGAAAAAGAATTAGGCAAAATCACTGACAGTGAAGGCACATAGCAGGGAGCAGCCAAGAAAGAGTTTCTGCTCTATCCCTTTTGAACTTTTTTTTTAAAGATATAGCTCCCAAATATCCAATTTACTCAAAGGTAACCTACTCTACCCTACAGCTTCCTTATCTGTTCCTCTAGTGAGCCCTAGCCTAGGCTCACAACGTCCAACTGCTGCATGGAGACTGGCTACACTGGGATTGATGGGAGTGTCCGTCAGGCTATATCCAGTGATGTTATGATTCTGACATGCCAGTCTCCAAGCTGCAGGAGGAGTTTGACAACCCAGAGGTAGAGGACTGAACTGGAGGAACGATAAGGAAATGGTTATTCCTCTTTAGACTTATATAAACAGTGAACAGCAAGCACAAATGGGTACACACCCTTTGAAGAGGCATGGCAGCAACTGACGTTGGAAGGCTTCTCAGATTTGTCTCAGCAAAGAGTGGGAGATGCTAGACTGGAAAAAGGAAAGGCAGCTCCAGAGTCTTAGCAAAAGGGAAATGCATCCAAAGGAAGTCTGTTGAAGTGGCGAATGGTGGAGTGGACAAGGAAAATAAACGCTGAATATGGCTGGTCTGGCCAGAGGAACTCAAGAGAAAAGTGAAGAGAAGAAAAGATTGGACTCAGAAAAAAAAAGAAGTGGACTTCTGTGAACACTGGACTGCATGATTTGTAAAGTCACTTGTTAAATATAGTGAGAGCGAGTGGAAGAGGTAGTGAGATAATGTAGAAAAGGATGAATGAATGGCTTGGGTAAGGTGAGATATAGGAGGGAGAGAAAGTGGAGTGTTTGAAGGATTTAGGGTGTGACTGGAGGGAATAAAGGAGATATGAGTAAAGCACCGTTACTTACCTGTAACAGGTGATCTCTGGGAACAGCAGGAATAAGTCTTCACATATGGGTACGTCGGTACCGACGGAGTCTGCGCAGGAACGCTTCCCAGCGTCCAATCAGAAAGCTTTTGGAAGCATCCCAACACGCATGCGTGCTGCCTTCCCGCCTTCCTAACTGCCTCTCCTCAGTTAAGTTTGAAAGCTGAGACAAAGAGAGAGAGCAAGGAAGGGAAAGATAGAGATAGAGAAAATACAACTTCTAGGGGAGGTGGGTGGGTTGTGAAGACTTATTCCTGCTGTTCCCAGAGATCACCTGTTACAGGTAAGTAACTGTGCTATCTCCAGGAACAAGCAGGAATGAGTCTTCACATATGGGGACTCCCAAGCTCAGATGCCCAGAGGGAGTCCTAGCATGTTGCAAGTCTAGAATGAGCCATGCTATTCCTTAGGACCTCAGGCATCCTGGGTATGGAGGGTAGGAGTTGAATACAGAAAAGGAGCTGTGGAACAGCTGGCTAGAACAAGGTTTCTAAAGGGGAAGACCCTGTATATAGGGCATTTTGTAGTGAAATATTGTAATCTGGGCCTCCCTTGTTGGCATTGCACAAGTCCACTGAGGTACATATGGATCTGTTAGAAGAGCCAGTGAATGTGCTCGAGGGGTACCTCACTGAGAAGTAGAGGTAATAAAAGTAGAAAAAAAACAAGTGGAGGTCAGAACCCTTCAGGGTGAGAAATAGCCCCAGGGGGAAAAACTGGGGTAGTATAAGAGGTAGAGCTGCAGCGGAGACGCAGAAGGTAGTATTAAAGAAAACTTAAGCTGTTTTGGTCCAAAAACAGTACAAACTTAGGACCAAAAGAAAAAAAAGAGTCTGACCTAACTGGACCTGGAATGGAATCAGTCCATGTAGGGGAAAAAGGGTATGGAGACCCTTGTATCTGATAAGAAAGTAAGGACAGACTCAGGAGCGCTAAGCTTTAGATTAACTGAAGCTCTGCAATGTCTTTCCTAAATGGGGTCAATTAGGAAAGAAAAAAGGTACATGGAGAGCTTCAGGAGTACCTAACCTATATGGTAAGGAAAAATTTGTTAATTACCACAGGAAGTGGTTATAAGTGTAGCCCCCTAAGTATGCTGGCATAGCATTGATAGGGGTAGTGCCCATCTGTCAGGATCATATAGGAATATATGGATATCTGAACCTAAACAGACAGATAGATGAGTATGTGGATACATATCTACCTAAAAAAATCTCTCACTATATATCTATCTATCAAGATCTAAATATATACACATATAGGGTATATATGCATATATATAGGGAGATATGTATGGGCAGAAGATATATATATATATATATATATATATATATAGAGACATGTCTCCAGGTATGTGGATGGAGAGATGTTTATAGAACCAGATCCCCCCCTAGCAATATGGGGAGAGGGAAAGATTCTGCTAAGAGCAAGAAGGTTGATACCTGCTTGAATAGATGCATAGAGAATCGTCTTTCCCTGGTTATGACTGGCAGAGTCAGAGGAATGGTCTCCCTGGCAAGAAGGAGTCTAGATTCCTTTCAGAATTTGAGCTCTTGAATAACCAGGATGGCCTACGTGAAAAATGCAGAGGATAACTTCAGTCTGCAGGCAGCAAGTCCAGATCTCTCCAGAACTGCAGTATGGAGAATGGATAGACGACGCCAGTGGAGGAAGATACCATAGTGACCCGCCTATGAGGGCAAGATGGGCATCAGGCGTCCTTTAGCTGCCACTGAAAGAAAATTATCTCTGACGAGAAGACCAAAGGAGATATGGGCCAAGCTAAGGAATTGGCCATTCCTTAGGTTTTCATGTGATGAAAAGCCTGAGTCTTATGTCTCAAAAGAGATTTAAGATGAGATGGTAAGGGTAGGGAATACCTACCAGTCATGGAAACTTGACTGGGGGAATCCCTCCTAACCATCTGGTGTTATCTGCTAGTCAATACTAATGCTCTCTAGCAAGGGCCCACAGTGCAAAGCTACTTTGTAGAGTTGCAGAGAGCATGCTGCAGGTTGGTTAGAAGAAAAAACTGGCTGTGAAAAGCCAGAGGGTAAAACTATTCTGCCAAAGACAAGGGGGCGAAGAATAGAAGTTAACCAACCAGTCTGTGATAATAGGGTTTTCCAAATGAGGTTGATAACCTGTTTGGGATTTAGCCCTGAGGCTAGAAGAATTGCTAGTGGAGGGGAACCCCTGGTTGTGTGGTAAACAGAAGATGAAATTAGGTCTTACCTGCTAATTGTCTTTCCTTGAGCTTTCTCCGGGCCAGTCCAGGGAAAGGTAGGGTTGTCAATCCCCTATAGCAGCTGAGGACTGAAGACTTCAAGTTTTCTTGAGAGGTGAAGCCACTCCCCCTGAGGGTAATCCAGCAGTCTCCTGACAAAGCAACTAAAACGAAAGAACTGACAAACAGTAGATTAACCCTGGAAAAACTGATAACATTCCATAGTCCCTGAAAACGCGGAAGCCATGAAATTTGCTCCCTGTTTTTTTTTTGTTTTTGTTTTTTTTTATTTTAAAATATATATCATAGATTGGCACTGAGTGAAACCTAGAAGCCCCAAATCTGTCCCCTCTGAGACGAACACGCAGATATGGTGAAATTCTTATGGGCACGGCAAAAACGTCTCGTAAAACCAAAAAGGGGGGGACCCTGGACTGGCCCGGAGAAAGCTCAAGGAAAGACAATTAGCAGGTAAGACCTAATTTCATCTTCCTTATCGCTTCTCCGGGCCAGTCCAGGGAAAGGTAGGGCAGTACCAAAGCAGTACCTAAACACGGGAGGGACCCGCCAGACCTGCGATAAGAGCCGAGGCCCCCACTTTTGCATCATCTCTGGCCTGTACATCCAACCGGTAATGCTTCGTAAAGGTATGCAACGAAGACCACGTCGCTGCTCTGCAGATATCTACCGGCGGAACGAAAGCATACTCTGCCCAGGAAGTCGCCAGAGCCCGAGTGGAATGAGCCCTCAAACCAACCGGCAGTGATATGCCTTGGGCACCGTAAGCTGCCGCAATAGCGCAGCAAACTCAACGAGCAATGGTGGACTTAGACGCTGCTTGACCCCTCCGAGGACCTGTATACTGGACAAAGAGCCTGTCCGTTTTCCGAAAGGGTTGCGAAACCCGAAGGTACGTCTTTAAGACCCGACCAAGATCCAAATGTTTGAGCGCCCGGTCCATAGGAGAAGCGGACTTATCCAAAAATACGGGCAAAGCCACAGATTGGTTAACATGAAAAACAGAGAGTACTTTCGGTAAAAAGGAAGGAACCGTCCATAGCAAAACCCGTTCGGGAAGAAATTGAAGATAAGGCTCCTGGCAAGATAAGGCCTGCAAATCCGAAATTCGGCCTGCCGAACATAAAGCTACCAGGAAAGCAGTTTTCCATGAACACTCTCGGAGATCCCGAGAGCAGAGGGAAGTTAAGGGTGACTGGGGAAAAGCTTCCAAAACTATATTCAAATCCCAAGGAGGCACGACGGGACGCACTGGAGGACGGAGAATCTTTGCACATAAAAATCGATGTATATCCGTATGCGCCGAAAAACGGCGACGTTGCACTGATCCCCGAAAACAAGCAAGCGCGGCTATCTGAACCTTAAGGGTACTAAGAGCCAAGCCTTTGTCCAAGCCATGCTGGAGAAAGAGGAGCAACTGAGGTAAGGTAGACGACATTGGAGGAACATTGCGCTGTCCACACCAAGTTTTGAAAAGACGCCAGACTCGAACATACGCCAAAGAAGTCCCAGGCCTCCTAGACTGAAGTAAGGTGGCCACAACGGAACTCGCATACCCTTTGCGTTTCAAGCGAGCCCTTTCAAGAGCCAAGCCGTAAGTAAGAAGCGATCCACTCGTGGCATGAGAATCGGACCCTGATGCAACAGATTGATGCGGACTGGAAGAGGCCAAGGTTGAGCTACTAGGAGTCGAACTAGATCGGCATACCAAGGACGACGAGGCCAATCCGGAGCTATGAGAATCACCATGCCCCGGTGTTGTGCTATGCGCTGGATAACTCGACTCAACATCGGCCAAGGCGGGAAAACGTACAAGAGAGAGTCCCGTGGCCAAGGCTGAACGAGAGCATCGAGACCTTCTGACATGTGTTCCCTGCGCCTGCTGAAGAAACGGCTGGCCTTGGCATTGTTGCACGTCGCCATAAGATCCATTATCGGCTGTCCCCAACGCAACGTCAGGTCGTGATAAACTGCCGCGTTCAACTCCCATTCCCCGGGATCGAGAACATTGCAGCTGAGATAATCGGCTTGCACATTCTCCTTGCCAGCTACATGTGCCGCTGAAATCGCCAGAAGATTGGCTTCTGCCCAAACCATCATTTCCTGACATTCGGAGAGGAGAGAAAGAACCTTGGTTCCCCCTTGACGATTGATATACGCGACTGTCACGGCATTGTCGGAGAAAATCTTGACCGCCGTTCCTTTGAGGAAAGCCGCGAAGTGCAGTAGGGCAAGACGAGCCGCGCGAAGCTCCAGCCGGTTGATCGACCACGAGCTCTCCTCTGGGGACCAAGCCCCCTGAGCAATGTGTGTCTGATAATGAGCTCCCCAGCCGGAGAGACTGGCATCCGTGGTGACCAACACCCACGAGGGCTCCTGTAAGGGAACACCCGCCGTTAGATGATCCCGAACTAACCACCACTCCAGACTGTGTCGCACGAGGGCGGGACAGGGCAGGCGCTGCGAGAGGGGGTGAAGCTGCGGTGACCATCGGGAAAGCAACGCTTGTTGTAAGGGCCGCATGTGCGCCTTGGCCCACGGGACTAGATCCAGCGCCGCCGCCATGGACCCCAAGAGCTGTAAATAGGTCCATGCCGACGGAGTTGTGAGCCGTAGAAAAGCTTGCACTTGTTGCACAAGTTTCTCTACGCGCACCTCGGGCAAACAGACCTTCCCTCGCTCGGTGTCGAAGAATGTTCCGAGATGAGTCAGCTGCTGCAACGGTTCTAGGTGACTTTTGGCCCGATTGATCACCCAACCGAGCTGTTCGAGAAGCTGTACCACGCGAGTGGTCGCCTCCACCGAAGCCGAACGAGAATCAGCTCTGATCAACCAATCGTCGAGATAAGGATGAACTCGGATACCTTCCTTTCGAAGCGCCGCTGCAACAACCACCATCAACTTCGTGAACGTCCGCGGAGCCATAGCGAGACCGAACGGTAACGCTCGAAACTGGAAATGCCCCCATCGGAAGGGCAAAACGCAAAAAACGCTGATGAGACGGTCTGATGGGAATATGAAGATAGGCCTCCGTGAGATCTATGGACGAGAGAAATTCTCCCGGCCGTACCGCCCGAATCACTGTACGTAGCGTTTCCATGCGAAAGTGAGGTACCCGCAACGTACGGTTTACTCCTTTGAGATCGAGCACGGGACGAAAGGAACCTTCCTTTTTGGGGACCACAAAGTAGATCGAGTATCGACCACAACCGTATTGGTCTCGAGGCACGGGAAAGCGTAGTTACTCACCTGTAACAGGTGTTCTCCAGGAGCAGCAGGAATCAGTCCTCACTTATGGGTGACGTCGGCGCCGACGGAGCCCTCGCGGAGCAATTTTCCCCAGCTTTCAAAGAAAGCCTTTGGGAATTGCAGCGCGCATGCGCGGTAGTCTTCCCGCCCGAAGGTGCCATCTTAGCCAGTCAGATGACATAGCTAAAAAAGACAGCATAAAAATTTGCAAAAAGAACATAAGCAGACGATTGCAACTCCAAGGGGAGGAGGGAGGGTAGTGAGGACTGATTCCTGCTGCTCCTGGAGAACACCTGTTACAGGTGAGTAACTACGCTTTCTCCAGGACCAAGCAGGAAGTCAGTCCTCACTTATGGGACTCCCAAGCCCAAGGCTACCGGAGACCTAAGCACAAAAATGAGCTCCCTCTAGCTCAGCAGCACAGAAGGAAAGAATCTTCGCTGAATTATTACCCACCTCAAAGAGATTACTGTCCGGCACTGTCCCTACGGGACTCCCTCTCGAGACAGTAATGGACCGCAAAAGTCTGGCTCGAAGACCAAGTAGCGGGCAGATGTCTGCCAGCGGAACAGAGGAGGTAAGCCACTGACGTGGCCTTTGCCGAACGCAATGAGCCGTGACTCGACTTTCTAAGGCGAGTCCGGCTGCCCCATAAGCCCAAGAGATACAGTCCGCAACCCAGATGGACAGAGTACGCTTGGAGACCGGGAGCCCCAATTTATTGGGGTCAAAGGACACAAAAAGCTGCGCAGCTTTACGGTGCTCCCGCGTACGGTCAAGGTAGAAGTTCAACGCCCTTCTACAGTCCAGGGTATGGAGGACCGTCTCAGCTCGGCTGGAGTGTGGTCTGGGAAAGAAGGTTGGAAGTACCACCTCCTGATTCAAGTGAAAAGGGGAGACCACTTTAGGCAGAAACTTTGGGTGAGTCCGTAGGACTACCCTATTCTTGTAGAACCGAGTGTAGGGGGGATCAGACACGAGGGCCTGTAATTCACTTACGCGCCTAGCGGAAGTGAGGGCTATCAAGAACAGCGTTTTCCAAGACAGAAAACGGAGAGAGCAGGTAGCCATAGGTTCAAAAGGCGGACAGGTGATCCGCTGTAAAACCACATTCAGGTCCCAGTCAGGCGCTGGCGGGCGCAGAGGTGGTTTAAGTAGTAGGAGACCTCGGAGAAACCTCGCTACGAGAGGGTCGTTGGAGAGAGGTCTGCCGTCCACCGGCACATGATGTGCGGAAAGAGCTTAGAGAGGTGTAGCAGTACTGTAAGATCACCGACACCGGGCAGGAGAAGGATCCTGAGACTGTTGGGTACACCAGACTGCAAGCGACGCCATTTAAGGGCGTAGCATTTGCGGGTAGAAGGCCGTCGCGAAGCCAAGACGACCTCCTCCACCTCTGCCGGCAAGAGGAGAGGAGCAAGGACTACCCTCTCAGCAGCCAGGCCATGAGGTTGAGAGACCTGAGGTTGGGGTGCAGTAGGGACCCCTGATCCTGGGTGAGGAGATCCGGTTGCACCCCCAGAGGGATTGGATCCTCCACCGCCAGTTGCAGCAAGAGCGGAAACCACGGCTGCCTGGGCCAGCGAGGACCATGAGATCAGAAAGGCGTCCGCCGCCACCCGAAGGGGGTGAGGCTGACGAGAGCAGAAGCGAGGAAGCTGCCGGTTGTGAGGACTGGCAAAGAGATCCACTGTGGGGAGGCCCCACCTGAGGAAGAGCTTCTGAACAATCAAGGGGTCCAGACGCCACTCGTGCGGCTGGAGGACCCTGCTGAGTTTGTCCGCCAGGCAATTTTCTTGGCCCGGGAGATAAACTGCCTTGAGGAGAATGCCGTGACTGACGGCCCAACGAAAACGAAAACTGACTAAGTCAGAAAAACCGAAAAACCGTTAGAGGACTCGAGACCGGCGTCGCGAGTCCGGGCGGGAGAACGACCGGCGTCGAACCGAAAGAAAAAAGGATAAATACAGAGGAAAATCAACTTTTTCGCGGGGACAAGACGGGGACGTCTGTAGGGCTCCGCGGAAAAAAGAAGACTGGCTAAGATGGCACCTTCGGGCGGATGCGCGCTGCAATTCCCAAAGGCTTTCTTTGAAAGCTGGGGAAAATTGCTCCGCGAGGGCTCCGTCGGCGCCGACGTCACCCATAAGTGAGGACTGACTTCCTGCTTGGTCCTGGAGAACTACCGCTCGCAGCTGTAGGAGGCGTAAGAGCGTGTCTGTAATGGCCTGGGTCTTCAGCCCGGGCACAGAGGGAGACATCACAAAGGCGGGTGACAAAGGGCAGGCGAAGTCCAGAGCATACCCTTTCTGAATTATCTCCAAAACCCATTTATCGGAAGTGACATCGGTCCAGGCTGCCAGAAAATTCTGTAGGCGCCCGCCTACAGGGACTAAAGCCTGGACCAGCAGACCTTCATTGCGGCTTTTTAACGGAGGGTTGGGACGCACTAAAGTAGGACCTGGCAAAACCTCTGGCTCCACGAAAGGACTGCCCACGAAAACCGGAACGGCCCCTGGAATAGGGAGCAAAGCACGCCCCGCGAAATCTACGGGAGTCCCGACCGGAGCCTCGGAAACACGCAGTACTTCGCCGGCTTAGGTTTATCTTCAGGCAAATGACCCCCTTTAGAGTCGCCTAAATCTTTTACAATTTTTTCTAACGCCTCCCCGAAGAGTAATTTCCCCTTATAGGGCAATTTACTAAGCCGCAATTTCGAGGATACATCTGCAGACCAGTTACGCAACCAGAGAAAACGCCTGGCCGCTACCAGGGAGGCCATGGTTTTAGCCGCCATCCGCAGTAAATCATAAAAAGCATCCGCCATATAAGCAGCGGCAGATTCCAATTTCGCAGAATCTGCAACTTCCGAAGACGATCCCTCGGAAGCATCCCCCTGCAACCATCTAATGGACGCCCGAGACACATAAGCTCCACAAACTGCAGTTTGCAGCGCCAAAGCACTAGAATCAAATGCCTGCTTGAGAAGAATTTCTAATTTTCTATCCTGAAGGTCCTTAAGAGCTTCCACCCACTCCACAGGGATGGTAGTCTTTTTAGTCACTGCAGATATAATGGCATCCACCTTTGGCATGCGTAATAACTCCTTTTCCTCCTGTGGAAGGGGGTACAAGCGAGCTAATGCGCGGCTGCCACGCAGGGTAGCCTCTGGACACTCCCATTCAGATTCAATCATCTGCTTGATAACCCGGTGCATCGGGAAACACCGTTGTTCAGCCTTAAAGCCTTGCAACAACGGATCCTCCAAAGGTTCCTGAGAGGCAGAAGGAAGAAGCAAGTGCAGCGCCTCTAAAGACTGAGAAATGAGCGCTGACAGCTCTTCTTTACGGAAGACCCTGAAAATATTTGGATCCTCCCCAGGAGCAATCTCCCCTTCCTCCAAGTCATCTGTATCCAGATCTAAACCTGTCTCTGCCAAAACCTCTGCGTCTCCCTGACCCAGGAGAACAGAAGGCATAGAAGCAAAAGGGATCCAAAGGGTCCTTAACCTCCTTAGCCTGAGAAGACCCCTCACCAGGATCCTCTGGCAGCTGAAAATTAAGGGAAACAGGCACGGGATTTGAAACCGCTGGAAAGTGATCAGGCTGAGAAGACCGGAGCAAAAATGCCTTGTGCATTGCTAAAATAAATTCGGGCGAAAAAAAGGATTCCATGCCTTCCTGCATTGCAGAAACGGAGTGTGAAGGCTTTTCTATAGGAACAGCGTCCTTAGAAGATTTCGCCTTTCTCTTATGCGGCCGGGGCTGTTCTGCCGGCGAACTGACTGGAGCCGTCAGAATGGCCGCCTTTCCCGCCGGCAAAGACGGTTCGTCTAAGTACCGGTTTGTCCGCCATGAAAAAGAGAAGCCCCTGAACTAGAACAGAAGCGGGCAATAAAGAACTGCGGCGTTAAAAGCACTGCGGAGAGGAAAAACAACTCAGTGCCGGTGCAGCGCGGGCCGACTCGATTGTGACAGGAGAAAAAGTAAAACACAAGCAGAGACTCACCAGAACGAAGAGAGGAAAAAAATGCTGAGTACCCAAAGCAGTCCCGCTGCTAGCGGGAAGTACTCCAAACACCAGCAGAGCAGAGGAAACACCTGGGGCTCCCAGGCTCACTCTGTTGTGAGAGACGGAGACGGTGAAAGAGGCAGGCTCTACCTCACACCGCAAAGGAAGGAGTTCTCCACGTCTCAAATATCCTTAAAGCAATAGTGCACCCCAGCAAAACACCACCAGGACTATAGAATCAATCAGCTCTGCTAGAGCCAATATAATTATTTTTTCAAAACAAAAAGAAAAAAGAACCAAACGGTTTGCCTATGAGGGAGAAATAGAGATTCGATCCTCTTTAGCTGCTGAGGACTGAAAGACTGCTGGATTACCCTCAGGGGGAGTGGCTTCACCTCTCAAGAAAACTTGAAGTCTTCAGTCCTCAGCTGCTATAGGGGATTGACAACCCTACCTTTCCCTGGACTGGCCCGGAGAAGCGATAAGGAAACAGTGGCTTAACCACTAGGAATTGCTGTATGTGCAGCAAGTACCAGGGCAGTGGAAGGAAATTTCTTTTTCCCTCCTTTTTTAGATTGGGAAAAAGAAACAGACATAATAGAACTCCCTAATGTCCGATGAGCTGCCCTAAGGTAATAAAGGGGGAGATAACTCTGGAAGGGAGAATCCCCCTGTGGCACAGGTAGAGGACCATAGGGGCTTACCAGTGTAAGAGAGCCACTCTTACAAATCAAATGTTGTAGTAAGAGGGAGGTAAGACAGAGTTGAAGGAGACTGACTATGCAGGGAGTCTCTGAAAGGTAAGATGATACCTGCCAGTACAGGGAAACAACTGTCTTATTGATAGTTGTCATTTGTCTTTTCCCTAAGAGGAAAAGAAACCCTGTTAAGTATGGGCATGATCATCATAAAGACTCTTTAGAGTAAAGAAAAAGATGTCTCATGAAGAGATATCTAGAAAAGGATAGGATAAAATTAGGGCAGATACTTCAATTGAAAAGAAGCAGACTGCCACTCTAACCACCAACCAAGAGGGGTAATGATGATCTACTTGAAACCCTGCGACTGCTGGGTTTGCTGACCCTGTTGAGGTTGTGGTTTCTTCAGACCAGGGCGATGTTTCCCCTGTTTGGGAACATCTGTATGATGGGCAGAAGATGGATAAAACATTTTCCCCTTAGGGGAAGAAAGTTTGGTAGGACATTTCCTACCAACTGGGAAAGAGCAAGGCGTAGAACAGCCTCTGGAAACAGGAAAGTCAGTGGTTAACTGAGCAACCTGGAGTAAAGACTTCTTGTTAAAGAGATTTTCTCCAGTGCAAGGAGTATTTCCCAGTGTTTCTTGTGCCCATTTGTCCAAGTCTGAAGCTTAGAGCCAGGCTTTACGTCGTGCTCCTATAGCTATAGCAGAAGTCCTGCTAACAGACTCAAAGGAGTCTAGGGAAGCACGAGTAAGAAACCGAGATATTTTGAGCATGACTAACCAGTGAGGAATAGTCTGCACTCTTGGGCTCTTGAAGAAAAGGAGTCAAAAGATAAGAACATAAGATATGCCATACTGGGTCAGACCAAGGTCCATCAAGCCCAGTATTCTGTTTCCAACAGTGGCCAATCTAGGTCATATGTACCTAGCAGTTTCCCCAAGGGACACAGCCCATTACCAGTCCTAATCCCCCATCACCCCATTTCCAGACAGCCCCCATCCCATTACCAGTCTTAACCCCCCCCCCATAGCCCATTACCAGTCCTAAACCCCCCCAACAGCCCACAGTCCACCTCAAGTCCTAACCCCCTGCACAGCCCATTACCAGTCCTAACCCCCCATCACCCCATTTCCAGACAGCCCCCATCAGCCCACAGCCCATTACCAGTCTTAACCCCCCCCCCCCAACAGCCCACAGCCCACCTCAGGTCAAGTCCTAACCCCCTCCATAGCCCATTACCAGTCCTAACCCCCCATCACCCCATGTAATTTCTTTGTGACCTCCTTAAGAGATAAGCCCATATAACAAATATATGAGAGAATTCTTGCTGAAAGCATGGATGCCTGGAAAGTTTGGCATCCAAAGGCATCTAAAGTCTTAGACTCACGACCTGGCGGATAAGAAGAGTGCTTTTTAGTACTCTTCACCCGCCTCATTGCTGATTCTACAACAATGGAATGATAAGGAAGTTGAGTCTTTTGAAATCCTGGAGAAGGGGGCACCTGATATAGAAGATCAGTTGCTCTGGAAAGTGGGGGTACCTTTAAAGGAGCTTCCCACATTCGTAGAAGGAGATCCTGCAAGGAATGATGCAAAGGTAGCATGATGTTTTCCTTTGCTCTCTCAGGAATAGAGGGATCCTGTATTGCCTTGTGTAGGACCTTGTCCAGGAATAGAAATGGCAAGGGATTTTGCCATATTTAGGAGGAAAACCTTAAAAGAAGGATCCCCAGAGGGAACTTCCTTTGGATAGGCTAGATCTGATGAAGAACTAGCGTTGGCACCGAGGGATCTATCCAAGCTTATAGGAATAGAAGATCCTGGATGTTGCAGTATGGAATCCTTCTAGGATGGTCGCTGGTACTGCGGGAGGTCGGGACCAGTGCCAGTCGGTAGCACATCGTCCATGCTAGGGATCAATTCCAAACTCGGTATCGAGGGAAGCGAGCCTGACGAGAGAAGCATGGAAGGCACCGAGAGCAATGGTAATGTGGATAACGGTACCGACTTCGGTACCGTATCCGATACTGGTGGATGAAGGCCAGCCAGTGGCAACTCTAACGGTATCGAGGAAACCGAGAGTTGCGGATCCGAATTATCGGAACCGAGCCTTCGGTACCATCTGGTGTCAGTACCAAGGTGAGTCGGTACCCAGGCCTCCAGACTAGAGATCGATTCCAGACTCGGCATCGAAGGAAGCGAGTCTATCGATGCATGTCTGGAGGGTACCAACGTCGGTACTAGTATCGGTACCGGTACCAATACTGGAAGGTCGGTCTGGAGCGTATCCAATGGCCCCGTAGGTACCGAGGACGCCAGACGACGATCCTTGGTGAGGAATGTTTGATCCAACACCATTCCCGATGCCAGGGTATCGGTACCGCTCGAAGCGAATGCCACCACCGGGCATGGCTCAAGTATGTTCTGTGAGGGGTGAACCTCAGGAACAACCTGAAACCCCACACAGGCTTTGGAGGCCGAAGACTCCCACCGGGGTTTTGAAGCCAGTGGTTTCTCGAGGGCAAGGCCGTAAGCATCTCTATGCTGTGCATGAGAACTGCCACTCGAGGACTGGCTAGTCTTAACAGACTGTTTTTGGGTTACCTGATCCTGTGTAGAAGATATGGTCGGTGCCCTGAAGTTGGATGGGGACCGTGTGTCGAGGGGAACTCGATGTTGAAAACGTCTTCCCACAATACTATTGCCAGAGGGCTCCGGAGGAAAATGGTCAGGACCCAAGCAGGTTAGACACCAATTGTGAGTGTCTAAAAATAAGTTTGTACCGCCACAGTTTGTACAAGAAATGCAGCAGGAATGTGCCAATCAACATCTGGCATATTGAAATCTCCTATCAGTAGCACTTCCCCTTTCCTAGCAATGCTGCGCATGTCTTCAATTAACTCTGTCCACCTCTTCCTCTTGTGAGGGAGCTCTGTATATCACACCAATGTAAATAGATTTCTCTTTCCCTCTTTCTAGTTTAACCCACAATGCCTCCCCTCTCCCTTTTAATCTCTATAATTCCAAAGCTTTAATAGTAGTTTTTACATATAGTGCCACTCCTCCTCCCCTACTTCCTACCCTGTCCTTTCTGAGTAAAGTATAGCCAGGTATAGTTACATCCCAATCATGGTTTTCTGTGAACCATGTTTCTGTAACTGCCACTAAATCCAAGTCAGTCACTCCCACCAAAGCTTCAACATCAGGGATCTTATTTCCCATGCTACGGGCATTTATACACACTGCTTTCCATATGTTACCCTTGTTACCCATTTTCATAAAGGTATTTAATGTATCACCTACCTGGGGGCTTTCACTTACCTGGGAGCTTTCTTCACCCATCCTCAACGAATCTAGTTTAAAGCCCTCTTCAGTAGATTAGCCAGTCTACTACTGAAGATGCGTTGACCTTTCTTGGACAGATGGATGCCATCTCTGCTTTGCAACCCTTGGAACAGCATCCCATGGTCTAGGAAACCAATACGCTCTCAATGACACCATCCACGCAGCCATACATTCATCTCCAGGATGCGAGCCTCTCTGCCTTGGCCTTTACCCTCAACAGGGAGGATTGAAGAGAACACCACCTGTGCACCTAACTGCTTCACCCTCTGTCCCAGAGCCATGAAGTCACTTTTAATACGTTCCGAGGTATACCTGGCAGTATCATTTGTTCCAACATGGATTAGCAACATTGGGTAATAGTCAGTGGGCTTGATGAGTCTCGGCAAACTCTCAGTAACATCTTGGATTTTGGCACCAGGCAGACAGCATACCTCTCTGGACATCAAGTCTGGTTAGCAGATGGACGCCTCAGTACCCCTCAGAAGAGAGTCTCCAACCACCACTACCCTTCGTTTCCTTGTGGTCACTGATTCTGCAACTTTGGGGTACTTGAGCTCTGGTTCTTCCCTTTCCAGGGATGCTTTCACCTCCTCCACTTCCAGGGCTGCATAATGGTTCTTCAATTCAAGGACTGGAGAAGTTGGATGGGTGATTTTGCAGGCCTTGGTGACTTGTGTCCAACCATCGACATTCTGTTGGCACCCATCTTCTCCTCTGCTGGAGAGCTTGGTTGCTGCAAGAAGCATCTCATCAATGTACTTCTGTCTTGAATGCTCCTCAGCCTCGCCACCTCCTCTCTGAGTTACTCCACTTGTTTCCTCCGAGCTTCAGCATGCAGGCACCCTGGCACATGGAACCGGTCCTTCAAATGGCATTAGGACCTCGAGGCAGAAGCTGTAATAGGGCAACAGCTTTAGCGATACGATTTTTCCCAGCCATTGTTCTATTCGTGGAGCTTAGGTATTGTTGGTTGATCTGGAGAGCTCCTGTAGGAAAGCCTCGGAGGGTAGGAGTTGCCTAAACCTCGAACAGATTACAGAGTACAGCTTATCCGAAAGCACTGTCCCTTTGGGACTCCCTATCCAGGCAGTAATGGGCAGCAAAAGTCTGGCTTGAAGACCAGGTTGCGGCCCAGCAGATGTCTGCCAGCAGAAAAAGAGCAGAAGTGAGCCACTGAAGCGGCCTTAGCTCTGACCCGGTGGGCTCTGACTCGACCCTGCAACGGGAGGATCGACCGCCCTGTATGCCCAGGTGATGCAGTCTGCCACCCAGGTGGACAATGTATGCTTGGAGATAGGCATCCCCAGCTTACTCGGGTCATAAGAGACGAAGAGCTGAGGAGCTCTATGATGTTCCCGCGTACGCTCCAAGTAGAAGGCCAGCGCCCTCTTACAGTCCAGGGTATGTCGAACTGCTTCTACCCGACTGGCATGGGGCCTGGGAAAGAAAGTCAGAAGCACCACCTCATGGTTGAGGTGGAAAGAGGAGACCACTTTCGGCAAGCACTTAGTGTGAACGGTCTATCGGACACCAGAGCTTGCAGCTCTCACTCGTCTAGTTGATGTAAGTGCCACCAAGAAAAGCGTCTTCCAAGAAAGGAAGCGCAGATGGCAAATAGCCATCAGCTCAAAAGGTGGGCGAATAAGCTGCTGCAAGACCACATTTAGATCCCATTTGGTCGCCAGGGGGCGAACGGGGGTTTCAGCAGAAGCAGACCTCTCAGGAACCTGGACACCAAGGGGGGTGTACAGAGAGAGGTTGCCTTTCCACTGGAGAGTGGTGTGCTGATAAAGCACTACGGTGAACTCAGACCAAGTTTGACTTGAGTCCTAAATCGGAAAGGTGGAGCAGGTACTGCAGCACTAGCTTCACCTGGCAGGAGAATGAGTTCTCGCTCTGCTGAGCACACCATACCACAAACCTACACCACTTAAATGCATAGGTTTTCCTAGTCGATTTCCTTCTAGAGGGTAGCAGCACATCCTCTATCTTTTTTGGGAAGAGAAGTGGTGCAAGGACTACCCTTTTCAGTAGCCATGCCATCAGGTTGAGGGACCTGAAGTTGGGATGCAGAAGTGAGCCCCCCGTCCTGCGACAGGAGATTGGGTGAAAATCCCAGAGGAATTGAAGTCTCCTCCGCCAGATGCAGGAGGAATGGAAACCAAGGCTGTCTCGGCCATCTGGGAGCTACCAGGATGACCGAGGCCTTGTCCTGAAGGATCTTGAATAAGGTCTGAGCTACCAGTGGCGTGGGAGGAAACGCATATAGGAGGCCCACAGACCACGATATTAGGAAAGCATCTGCAGCCACCCTGTGTGGGTGCGGCTGTCTGGAACAGAAATGGGGCAACTGGTGATTGAGGGCTCGCAAACAAATCTATGGATGGTCGCCCCCAACACTGGAAGAGTTGTTGGGCTACGCTGTGATCCACTTGCCACTCGTGCGGCTGGAGAATTCTGCTTAGCTTGTCAGCTAGGAAGTTCTCCTGACTTGGTAAGTAGACTGCCTTGAGGAACATACCCTGACCGACTGCGAAGGAGCATAGGTCCAGGGTATCCTGATACAGGATGTGAGAGCCTGTGCCCCTTTTGTTCACATAGAATATCACTACTGAGTTGTCTATCTGAATCAAGACAGATTGATAAGCCAGGGTTTGGCAGAAGGTCCGAAGAGCTAGGCGGATTGCTCGAAGCTCTACGAGATTGATCTGTTGTGTACTCCCAAGGAGACCACACACCTAGTGTGCAGACCTGCTGGCAATGAGCACCCCATCCCAGCAGGGATGCATCCGTAGTCATAACCCTTGAGTGCGTGGGAGGCTGAAAGGGCACTCCCCTTCAGAAGGTTGTGAGGTTGAAGCCACCATTTCAAAGACTGTATTAGGCGATGGGACACCTTGATGTTGTCTGAGTCTGCCTGTGGCTTGTGTCCACTGGTCCCTGAGGCACCTCTGAGCTGTTCTCATGTGGAGTTGAGCATTTGGTGTCACATGCAGTGGAGGCCATGTGACCAAAAAGGCGCAGAAAGTGTCTTGCTGATATGCGGGATCTGCGGCTCACTTGCTAAACTAGGGCTACCAGTCTGAGCCCTTTCCTCTGGTAGATAAGCCCTTGCCTGAAGGGTGTCTAACCTTGCCCCTATGAACTCCAGTCCCTGGGAGGGGACCAGAGTGGACTTTGTGTAGTTGATCACAAAGTCCAGGTGCTGAAGCAACTGGATAGTGCGGGATGTGGCCTATTGGGCTTCTAGAGCTGATTGAGCTCTGATGAGCTAGTCATCCAAGTAGGGAAATACAAAGACCCCTTGAGTCCTTAGAAAGGCCGCCACCACCGCAAGGCACTTTGTGAATACCCTGGGTGCCGAGGCTAGGCCAAAGAGCAGCACACTTTGTACTGAAAATGGTTTCCTCCCACTGAAAATCTTAGATATTGTCTGTGGTCTGGATGAATCAAGATGTGCGTGTACGCACCTTTGAGATCTAAGGAGCATAGCCAGTCTCCCTAGCGGAGGTAAGGCAGCAATATTCCGAGGGAAAGCATCTTGAACTGTTCCCCTCACCAGGAACTTGTTCAGGTTTCGCAGGTTGAGGATAGGTCTTAGGCCTCCAGTTCTCTTTGGTATCAGAAAGTACCTGGAGTAGAAGCCTGTGCACTGTAGGTGGTGAGGCACCAGTTCTACCGCCTGATCCTCGAGAAGACCTGTTAACTTCTGCAAGAGGAAGTCCCTGTGAAGAGGGGGTCTGAGAGGCTCCCCTGTTAAGTAAGAGGGAGGCACCTGGGTGAGATGTAACCGATAGCCCATTTGGACTATCTGGAGAACCCAGGTGTCTGTAGTAATAGCTGGCCACCTGTGGGCATACAAGGTCAGCCTTCCTCCTGTGCAGGGCCTTGCATCATTCGGGAGAGAGACTATGCACTGGGAGTCAAAAGCCCCCTCAAGCCTGGGCCGGAGCCGGTGCCTGGGGGCCTTTAGCTTATGCGGGCCCTGGCCCCATCCCTTGGCTTGCTGCCCCTGCTGGGGAGGCCTGATACGTGGGGTAGTTTTGGTAAGCTGATCCTTTCCTTGGGAAAAAGGGCTTCTTACCCGAGCCCTTCTTAGAAAGGGCAGAAGTAGTCTTCGAGTCTTGTCCAGGTCAGGTACTCGGGCTCGATCTCGACAGCCTTCTCCATCATAGGCTTGCCAAGGAGGTTTTCACCTCGGCAAAGGACATCGACCAACTTGTCCTGGACCCATAGAGCTAGGTCTGACGACTGTAGCCATGCCTGGCATCTTGCACCAATGCTGGCTCCTGATACCCGGGCCGAAGCCTCAAAGCAGTCATAGGCTGCTCGAATCATGAACTTTGAGCACTCTCGGATCCCCGTGGATAAAATCTGGAAGCGCTGCAAAGGTCCCTCGGAGAGCCCAGCAGAGAACCCGGCAATCTCCTTTGCCAGGTCTTGTAGGTACATGCCCATGTACAGCTGGTAGTCTGGATTCGGCATGCCAGCATCGACCCCTGGTAGCACTTTCTGCCAAGAGCATCCATGTTGCGGGCCTCCCAGCCAGGAGGCACCGAGGAGTGCGTCTTCTGGCTCTTGACCCGGTGCATGGCCGATTCCACAACCATGGAGTTGTGCGGCAGCTGTGCTTTTTAGAACCCAGGGGTCTTGCGAACTCGATAGATGGAATCGATTCGCCTGCTGAGCACAGGCATCGAGGACAGTGTCCCCCAAAAGCGGAGCATCAGCTGTTCCAGAATGGGGTGCACCGGTACAGTAAGGGCTTCCTTTGGAGGAAAGTCATACTGGAGGACCTCGAGCGCCTCAGCTCGAGGTTCCTCCTTGGGATCCGCTAGGAATGACAAAGCCTTTGCCATGTCCCGGACGAAGTCCAAGAACCAGGTGTCCTCCGGGGGTGAGTCTCCGAGGTTCAGATCCCAGGAAGTCTGACGGGACGTACTTAGTATGGTGGGTGCCTGGGGACTCCTCATCTTCTGTCTCCCAACCGGACTCTGAGGAGTCTCCGATCGGCTCCGGCCTTGAGGGTTTCAGTCTCGACCGCCCCGATGCCGAGGGACTCGGCGTCGACGACCTTGCTCCCGAACGGGAGGTCGAGGGGGACCTCAGCTGAGGATCAACTCGAGACCTTATCGACTCAAGGATCGTCTCAGATTCTGGGGTCGACTTGGACGTCGAAGTCCCGGTGGTCAGGGCGGACGGACGTGTAAGACCGGCCATCAGCGCCCGCTGCTGGTCCATGAAGGCAGACACGCTACACTCCAAGGCCGCCAACCTGAGACCGAGCTCAGGAGGCTCATCAGCCCCCGGATCGGGTCCCAATGCCATAGGGCCCGATGCCGGCTCTCCCAGGGGCAAGTCAACAACCAGGACTGTGCTTACCTGCTTTGGTGTCTCCTCTCTCTGAATCCAAGGATCTGGGATGGTGAGCCGGGCTCCGCGACCGAGCCCATGAGGGACCATGCCGTTCGGAGCTCTCAGGTTACACCACCCTCACGGATTTCTTCTTCCTCCGGTGTTCCCACAAGGGAGACCCTCTTTCAGAGGACACCCGACGCTGCTCGGGATCAGACAGCTCTTGAGAGGTCGAGGCCTCTGACGAGGTCCGGGCCTGGGCGGTTGCGGACTTGGGGAAAATCCTACCATGTTGCTGCTGCCTGCTCCTCAAGGACTTTGAAGACATCCTTTTGCATGGGCCACAGACCACGGAGTCATGGTCGGGCCTAAGGCATTTGAGGCAGCAGTTGTGTGTGTCAGTGAGAGACATCAGCTTCGTGTACCGATCACACTTTTTAAACCCGCTGGCAGCCATCAGGGGAAAAAGGGCCCCTGCAAGGTCAAAGGACCGGGCTGCCAGCTATAAGAAAAAAAGCGCTCGAATGCTAGTCACTAAGGACAAAAAAAAAATGAAAAATAGGCTGGGCTCGATACCGAGCCGAAGGCAGGAAGGGGAACCGGCGTCAAACCAGCTAGCAGGAAAAGAATTTTCCAACTTTTTATCAACTTTTCCTGGGGAAACTAGGACGATGTCCGTTGAGCTCCGTGGAAAAAAGGAGACTGAGCAAGATGGCACCCTTGGGCGGGAAGGGGACTGCGCATGCGTGATGCATTCCTAAAGGCTTTCTTCGAAAGCTAGGGGATTTGCTCCGCATGGGGGCTCCGTCGACATCGATGTCACCCATATGAGGGGACTGAATTCCTGCTTGTTCCTGGAGAATCATTGATACGTGTAATTGGGAGTAACTATGTACATTTGAAAATGTATGGAGGTTTGAGGTAGGGGGAGTTTGGGGGAAACTGGGAGAGGTGAGGCTGGGGGGTGTTGATGGGAAACAGCGAGGGGGTGAGATGGGGGAGAGTGGGTTACGTTTGTGGATAGCATTCTTTGAAGATATGGGTTTTAAGGGCTTTCTTGAAGGAAGCTCTATCTGTTGTAGTCCTTAGTTTTTCTGGGAGAGTTCCATAGGTGTGGTGCATAAAGAGAGAAGGCTCTCTTAGGTGTTGTAGCATTGGATTTTGTGAATTTCAGCAGTATATGTAGCATTTTCCTCAAGTTGCATCGTCGTCCTCTGTTGTAAGGTATGATTTGGACCAAGGTTTCTAAGTGTGAAGATGAGGAGTCATTGAGGACTTTGAAGGTTGTGAGTATGGATTTGAACTTTATACGTTCTATAATGGGGAGCCAGTGCAGTTTGAGGAGAAGTGTAATGTGCTCTGTTCTTTTTGCGTTGAAGAGGGTTCGTGCAGCCATGGAGGTTGGATGGTAGAATTTGGCAAGCCTTGAAATATGATATTGCAGTAGTCTCTCTGGATAATTTGTGAGACCCAAGAGTAGGAGATTACAAGGGGCCACCTTTGAACAAAGATCGAACCTCCCTCCAAATGGCGAGTCCTCCATCAAGGCATCAAGAGTAACTATGCTTTGGTTGGACGTAGCAGGAAGTCATCCCATAAAAAACCTTTTGCTTCTCCAGATCCAGAAGACAAACATGACACACAAACTGGATCTTCATTCAAACCTACACTTATTTTGCTAATTCAATCACAAATAGAACAAAACAATCACCACTGGAGGAAAAAACCTCAGAGAACAATGCCAAACAAAGGCTCTACACAGACTCTAACACTAACCCTGTGAGGAGGAGTAGGAGGAGTACATCTTCCGGAGTTTTCTAAAACCTTGAGTTGATCTAGAGAACATAGCCAATCCTGACTCCTGAGGTATGATAAAAGAGTTCCTAGAGAAATCATTTGGCAGGCCGGTCTGCATCAGAAGCACCCCTAGGGGAGTCGCAATGCTTATGCAGAGACTTCTCTCTGGCCTGAGCATTGGTCTTCGATGCCAATGACTTAGGAGTAGCCTGAGACTTTGACTAACTTTTATGTTTGGAATATGAAAAAAAAACCAGACTGGTGAGAGGAAGACTATGTTCACGAAGTGGAAGCCACTGAAATAGAGTCTGGGGAGAACGATGATCTGGCTTGGTTCTTTAGGCCTCTGTCATTTGTTGGCACAAAGTTTAAGAATTGGGTAGATGGGTCAGGACCCAAACATCTTAGACACTAGTCATGTTTATCAGTGACAAAGATGGTACAGGCACACTTGGTACATTTTTTAAAACCACTAGCTAGCTTTTCCATACCTCAAAAAAAGATGTTTTGTTTTAACACTTCCAATACATAGTATTCCCTATCGAGCACTACTACTGCTCCTCCCTTATCCGCACGTCTAATCACTATGTCGGTCCGACACTAATTCCTGCAGAGCAGCACGTTCCACTTGTGCTAATTTATTGTTCTTTTTCTTACTCGATTGTTTCAAATTTTTTATATCTTTCAAAACTAATTCTTTAAAGACCAGTAACGCTGGATGAAATGGTCCAGGAGGGGACCATGTAGATTTCAAGGGCAATTTAACCCGAGGTTGTTCTGGGCCCACCAGAGCCTGTATGTTCTGCACCTCTTCATCTTGCACCAAAACATGCTCCAAAACTTGTGATGCAAGTTGGGGTATCATCGGCACCGACTGAGCCCGCACGGGAACGCTCCCCAGCGTCCAATAGGAACGCTTTTGGGAGCATCCCTCAGCACATGCGTACTGCCTTCCCGCCTTTCCAACTGTCCCTCTTCAGTTAAGTTTGTAGCTGAGTGAAAGGATAGAGGGAGAGAGGAAAGAGACCGAGGGGGACAACTCCTAGGGGAGTTGGGTGGATTGTGAAGACTAAATTCCTGCTGTTCCCGGAGATCACCTGTTACAGGTGAGTAACTACACTATCTCCAGGAACAAGCAGGAATGTAGGGGACTCCCTAGCTGAAGATGTCAGGGAGATAGCCCCAGGAAGCTGCCACCTCTAGGAAGGTGGGCCATGCTTCCTCCCGTGGATCTCTGGCATCCCACCAGAGTTGGTGGGTAGGAGTTGAATTAGATCTGAAAGATTTTGAAGAACAGCTTGGCCAAAGAAGGCATCCCGACGGGAGGCTTTATCTAGGCAGCAGTGGGCTGTAAAGGTGTGTACCGAAGCCCAGGTGGCTGCTCGACAGATGTCATTGATAAACAGAGAGTGAAGGTTAGCCATAGAGGCTGCCATGGCTCTCACATTATGTGCTGTGACATGGCCTTGGAGAGGAAGACCCTTATTCTCATAAGTAAAGGATATGCATTGTGCAATCCATTTAGATAGAGTTCTTTTGGAGATTGGAAGTCCCAAATGACTAGAATCAAAAGCAACAAAAAGTTAAGACGACTTTGTGTTGCTGTGTTCTTTGCAGGTAAAAAGCCAAGGCTCTTCTACAGTCCAAAGTATGAAGGTTCTTTTCTGCATTAGAGGCATGAGGCCTCGGAAAGAATACAGGAAGTAAATCAAATGATTTAAATGAAAAGGTGAAACCACCTTTGAATAAAATGTGGATGAGTTCTGAGAACCACCTTATGGTGAAACCTAGTATATGGAGGATCAGCCACTAAAGCTTGCAATTCACTAATGCAACGTGCAGAGATGATTG
Organism: Ichthyophis bannanicus; assembly: GCA_033557465.1. Classification (NCBI taxonomy): domain Eukaryota; kingdom Metazoa; phylum Chordata; class Amphibia; order Gymnophiona; family Ichthyophiidae; genus Ichthyophis; species Ichthyophis bannanicus. The sequence goes on along the minus strand of CM066032.1, from coordinate 302,413,042 downwards.
CAATCAGGAAGATGACCTTCCAGGACAAAAGCTTTAGGGTTGTAGTGGCTAAAGGTTCAAAAGGTGGTTTCATGAGTTGCCCGAGAACTAGGTTTAAATCCCATGCCACCGATGGTGGCCTAATGGGAGGCTTTGTTAATAGAAGACCTCTCATAAATCTTGATATGAGCGGATGAGAGAAAATTGGTTGTCCATTTAGAGCAGGGGTTCTCAACCCTGTCCTCGGGAACCACCTAGCCAGTCGGGTTTTCAGGATAACCACAATGAATATGTATGAGAGAGATCTGCATACACTGCCTCCATTATATGCAAATGTCTTCCATGCATATTCATTGTGGTTATCCTGAAAACCCGACTGGCTAGATGGGTCCCGAGGACAGGGTTGAGAACCCCTGATTTAGAGGCTTATAGGAAGCTGCAATTGCACTAAGATGTACTCTTACTGAATTGGCCTTAAGACCAGAATTTGATAAATGAAGTAGATACTCTAGTATTAATTCCAAAGGTATCATAAGGGGGTTTAACCCTTTCTGTGAACACTATATAGTAAAATGTTTCCACTTGAAGGCGTAAGAGCGTCTTGTGGAAGGTTTTCTAGAAGTTTGAAGGATATCCTTTACCTGTTGGGAAAGGTTGAGGTCCTGAAGGTCTAAGCATTCAGCAACCAGGCCCTGAGATACAGGGACTGGGGATTCAGGTGCCATAGCGTCCCGTTCTCTTGGTAGAGGCGATCTGGAGCATAGCCTAACTCCAGAGGTGCAGCTTGAGAGAGATGTAGAAGCAGGGGATACCACGTTTGGCGTGGCCACCGTGGCGCTATGAGGATCATACGACCTCTGTCTCTCTGAAGCTTGAAGAATGTTTTGATGAGGGGAATGGGTGGGAAGGCATAGAGGAAGTCGTGACCCCAGTGAAGGAGGAAAGTGTCCCTTGCCTGGCAATTTTGAGCCAGAATCCTGGAACAGAACTGGGGAAGTTTGGCATTCAGTGGACTTGCAAATAGGTCTATGTCTGGGGTTCCCCAGATCTGAAATATCTTGGCCACCTGCTCTAGGTGGAGAGACCATTCGTGAGGCAGCAGTACTCTGCTGAGTTTGTCTGCCCAAAGGTTTTGAATGCCTGGAAGATATACCACGAGAAGGTGAATTTGATGCTCTCTGGCGAGGGCCCATAGTCAAAGCTTCATTGCATAACGACAGAGAGCCTGTTCCTCCCTGCTTGTTCACGTAGAACATAGCTACTTGATTGTCCGTTTGGACTAGGACTGTCTTGCAGCTGAGCTGGGCATGGAATACTCGAAGAGCTAGATAGATTGCTCCGAGTTCCAGGAGGTTTATGTGAAGACAAGCCTCCTGAGGAGTCCAGGTACCTTGCGTAGAGAGATGATGCAGGTGTGCTCCCCATCCCACCTGTGATGCATCTGTTGTTAGGGTGGCCTGGAATAGGGGTTGCTGGAAAGGAGATCCCACTAGAAGATTTTCCAGTGATTGCCACCATTGTAGGGACAAGATCAGTCGTGAGTTTGATATCTTGTCCGACAGATGTCCTGTGGCCTGTGTCCACTATGTCGATAGGGTCCACTGGGCTGTTCGCATATGAAGGCGAGTATAGGGAACCACATGAACCGTGGATGCCATATGTCCCAATAGTTGTAGTAGTTCTTGAGCAGTTAGGTAGGACTTCACCGCTGCTTGAGAAGCTAGTTGCATTATACGAAGACAGCGGGGTTGTGGGAGAAAAGCCCTTGACTGTTTGGTATCTAGACGAGCTCCTATGAACTCTAGGGACTGAGACAGAGCAAGCTGGGATTTTGGGAGGTTTATGACCAATCCCAAGTATTGAAGGATTCGCATTGTGCGAGACAGTGCAGAGCTGGCTTCTGGAACCGTGGGGGCTCGAATGAGTCAATCGTCCAAGTAAGGGAAGACGAATATCCCCAGGATTCGCAGAAATGCATTTCGTGAACACTCTTGGTGCTGAAGCCAGACCAAAGGGAAGAACCCTGTATTGGAAATGTTTTCCCCTGAAAAGGAATCGTAAGAATTTCCTGTGATCTGGATGGATCAGAATGTGGGTATATGCATCCTTTAGATCTAGAGAACAAAGCCAATCCTGACTTTGAAGGTATGGCAGAAGAGTTCCCAGAGAAATCATTTTGAACTTTTCTCGGAAAAATATTTGTTCAATTCTCCGAGGTCTAGAATGGGTCTGTGTCCTCCTGTTTTCTTTGGAATAAGAAAATAGGGGCAGTAGAACCCTGCACCCTGTTGAAGAATGGGCACCTCCTCTATTGCTCCTTGAGCAAGGAGTGTTGAGACCTCTTCATCCAGTAGATTGCCTGTAGAGGTTTGGGAATTGAACTGTCTTATGATTGTAGGAGGGGGCATACTGTGAAAATGAAGCTTGTACCCCTCTCCCACAATGGACAGAGTCCAGTTTTCTGCTGTTGTTTGGTGCCATCTGTTGGCAAAATGACACAAACTGCCTGGAATGTTTAGGGGTTCTGGACCTTTCAGAGGCAGGAAGGCTAAGTTCTCTATGAAGGAGTCAAAACCCTTGAGGGGGCTGGGCCTGTGGAGCTGGTTGCGCTCTAAGGCCTTTTGGCTTCTTTTGTCTGGATTGTTGTTGTTGACCCCTCTGGGCAACTTGACCCGGAGCATGCCCTTGCTGGGTATAGGACGGATAAAACTTCCTCTTTTTGCTGAAAAAGGGTTTTTTTATAGGGTTTCTTTTTGGCTGGAGTGGCTGTAGATTTTGACAATCTATCTAAAGTGATATTGTCAGCATCTATCTCATTAGCCTTCTCCTGCCAATTCTTGCCAAAGAGGTTTTCTCCTGTGCAAGGGATGTTTCCCAGTTTATCCTGTACCCAAATCTCAAAGTCTGATTCCTCAAGCCAGGCAATCTAACATGCACCAATGACAATAGCAGAGGTTCTCCTGATGCATTCAAAGCAGTCAAAAGCTGCACGGTTTACAAACCTGGAGACATCTTGAGCATGCTTAGCAAGAGTAAGAAAGTCCTGTCGTTTGTCTTGAGGGAGAAGGGGCTCATAAGCTCCAAATCTCCTGTGACCTCTTTGAGGAACATTCCCATATATAAAATATATGAGCTGATCCTAGCTGAAAGCATGGAAGCCTGAAAGGTTCGATGCCCAAAAGAATCAAGAGTCCTGCATTCATGACCTGGAGGATTGGATGCATGTCTCTCTGCACTTCTCATCCTACGCATGGCTGATTCCACTACCATTGAATGGTGTGGCAGCCGAGTCTTTTGAAAACCAGGACATGGTGGAACTCGATACATGGTATCGAGTCTCCTAGAACAAGGAGATGTGGTCAAAGGTGTCTCCCACATTCTGAGCATCAAATCATGAAGAATTTCTGGAATGTAATCTGTATTGTGATTAGTTATTTATTTATTTATTTGTTTTATTTAACATCTTTTATATACCGCGCTATTTGTTTTCAGTGCGGTTTACAATTAACAGAAGCTGCACAATCAGAAAACACTGGTGTGCTTACATTATAACAGGAAAATTAAACTTGGAACAGAGGGTAATAAAACTATAACTATGTACACACAGTGAAACTATGTACAAACAGCAGTGTAAAAACTGAACTATGTATAAACATATTGGGTTCTTTAGTATTCACGGCAGACTATAGTCGAAATAAGGTAGGACATAAGAGACTTGAGGCAGAATTACTTATGTGGGAGTTGGGGTGAAGAGTGGGAGTTTGTCGGTTTAGGAGTGCTGATGGTCAGATGAGGATTGGGTGCTTGTGCAAAATGGAGAAGGAAGATGTGGTGCTTGATTGCCTTGCGAAATTGAGAGAGGTCTTTAATTGCTCTTATTTCAGGTGTGAGGTCATTCCAGCATTTAGGTGCATAGAAGACGAAGGTCCTATTCTTGGTTGATTGGGTACATTTGATGGACTCCCTGGGGATAATCAGGGTGTTGTCTGTTGTTGTCCTTCTCGCTCTGTTTTTTGGGGTGAGGGAGATGAGATCATTAAGAGACGTGGGGGCAAGGTTGTTGATGATCTTGAAAATGATGATGAGGATTTTATAGGTTATCCTGCAATGAATTGGTAGCCAGTGTAGTTCCATGAGAGTCGGGGTGATATGGTCTGATCTTGATAGACCACATAGCACTCTAGCAGCCGCGTTCATCGCCAGTTGTAGTGGATTAATGGTGTTTTTGGGGAGACCGTATAAGACGACATTAGCATAATCAAAATGAGGTAGTGTGAGGGCCTGGAAGATGGTCCTAAAGTTGTTCTGAGGTAGCATGGGTCTGAGTTGCCTTAGCGTTCTTATTTTATTGTAGACAGCCTTTGTGACATTCCGAATGTGTTCCTTAAATTCGAAATGTTGATCCAGAGTAATCCCTAGGTAGCGAATAGAAGGTTTACAGGGGAGATCCGCATCTCTTACTTTTAGAGAGGATGGAGGTGAGAATGCTTTGTTTCTTGATATGAACAGAACTTCGGTCTTCTTGAAGTTTATACGGAGGTGTTGAGCTGCTATCCAGTCTGTGATGGCATTGAAGCATTGAATGAGGTTGGTGAAGTCTGGTTGACTGACATTAAATTGAGTAAACAGTAGAACATCGTCGGCGTAGATTAATGAGGAGATGTTGAAGGTGCGTATGATGTCACAAATCGGCTGTAAGTATACATTAAACAGAAGTGCAGATAAGGACGATCCTTGCGGAACACCTTGATGTTGGTGGAAAGGTGTGGATGTCGTGGGACCAACTCTGACATGTTGCCATCGCTCAGACAGGTATGACCTACAACATTCCCAGGCGAGACCACCGATTCCCTTCTCGAGGAGTCGGGCAAGGAGAAGATTATGATTAACTGAATCGAAGGCAGCGGAGATATCTAGGAATATTAGGGCAAAGTCGTTTTCTGCTTTATCAAGACCTCTGTTCAGTGTATTAGTTAGGGTGGTAAGGAGAGTTTCTACACCGTGTGATTCCCTGAAGCCGTGTTGACAGGGATCAAGTGGTGAGGTTGTATCAATATGATGTTGTATCTGTCTCTGAACAACCTTCTCTATTATTTTGGCTAATAGAGGTATGCTCGAGATTGGACGGTAGGAGTCTGGCTTTAGTGGGTCAAGCCTAGAGTTCTTCAGTAGAGGTCTTATAGAGGTTTGTTTAAGGAGAGATGGGAACGCGCCTGATGCAAAGGATAGACCAATGATGTTGACTAGGATTGGGCTCAGTTCGGCACGTAGCGATCTGACCCAGTATGCTGGGCATGGGTCACTTGGAGCTGTAGAGGTGTTGATGGAGGTGATGAGATCTTGAATGTTTTTCTCAGAGGGTGTTGTGAACGTTGTGATTGTAGAAAATGGGGAGTGAGAGTGAGATAATGTTGTGACTGAGATTGTGTCGGTTATGGAGGTCTTGGATTGGAGATAGTCGGCGTAGGACTGGGGGGGGATAGGAATTCGTTGGGTAGATGATGGTTCTTTAATTAGGGATTTTGCTATGTTGAAAAGGTCTCTGGGTTTATTTAGTGAGCGGAGGAGAAGATTAGCATGGTATTCACTCATTTTGAGATATATAGTTTCACGGTGGAGTTTGAGGTGGTTCATGTATATTACTTTATTGGCTTCGGAGCGAGATCTTCTCCATTTCCTTTCAAGTTTTCTGAGGGAGAGGAGGGATGAACGGAGATCTGCTGTGAACCATGGTGATGGCTGTCTCTTGTTTTGTTTGGTCTTGTTGCTTTTGGTTGAGGCTGGAAGTTGTGCAATAGACTTTAATATGTTGTTCCAGTTGGTGATTGCTTCTCCAAGGTCAGAATGTATTGGATTGAGTAGTGGTAAGGCGTGCCTAATGAATTCCTCTTTGTCCAATGGTTTGAATTGGGAGATAGGTTTAGATTCTGTACTAGGATTGTTAGGTGGATGCTTAGAGTGAAGGGTGGGCATCTGAAACATAACTAGTTTATGATCCGACCAGGGAATGGAGGTGATGGTAGTGTTAATGATGGGGTTTTGGCTGAACGCAGCGTGGGGAGCGAAGATTAGGTCCAGTAGGTTTCCTTTATTATGTGTGGAAGTGTTTACAAGTTGGTCAAAACAGAGTACTTGCATGGCTTCTAGGAAAGCATCTGCTTGGTTGGGTTGCAGGGAAGGTAAGTTAAAGTCTCCAAGCAGCCAATTGGAGCTGTGTGGGTCGGCTGGGTTGCAGGCTAAGTCTATAAATGTAGAGATAACTTCAGGAGGAGAAGAAGGAGATCTGTAAATAAGGTTTATGGTGATGTCTTTATTGGCGATGGTGATAAAGTCCGCATGGGAGGAGCTCTTGGATGTGAGAAGTCGAAATTCTAGGTCTGTTTTTGAAAGAATGAATACTCCACCTCCTTTTCGGTTGGTCCTATGGCAAGTATGGATGGAGAAGTTGGAAGGTATTAATTGGTTTATGATAGCTTTGTCAGTATCCTTGAGCCAGGATTCAGTCACCATGAGGAAATCCAGGTTATGTACTGCTATCAGGTCCGGTATCACTGGCCATTTATTACGCACAGAGCGTGAGTTTATAAGGGCACAATTGAGGAAGAGTTGAGTTTTAGGTAGTGCTTTTTTGAGTTTGTGTGAATGATTGAGGTCCACATACAGCAGGTGAGAGCGTCGCAAGTGTTGTGTGAAGCTGGTTGCAGAATGGTAATGGTTAGATTGGTTCTTCTTGCCCAGGTAGGGTAAGGTGGTGATATAGTGTTGCCCGGAAGAGAGGGCTATGGAGCATTGCAAAGTGTTTAATGCTAGGAATAAGGTAGTGAAGGTAAGTAGTGGGATGGCCATAGTGGTTTGGTGGCTGTTGCGTTGGCTTTGCTGTTTGTGTGGAAGGTACTAATTTGTTGTGTGGCCGTACAAGTAGAAATAAGGCTCAATATAGAGGTACAGTATTGACGGCGAGAATATAAGTAAGCTGGCAAAGTAAAGAGGTCTGCTGTAGAATGAGTCTCCGTGCTGCTTTTGAGTGGTTGTACAGTAACTTTGGTAAGCTATTGCAGCATGTAAACATCAGTATAGGGTATAAGGAACAGCAAGCTAAATCAATGAACAACATCTGTATAGGTGCTTCAGTGAAATATATCGTAATGGCTATGTATATGTTTGGTAGCTTTCAGGACACAGCTAAGCTTGGATTGTTACACTGTATCTACTTTGTAACAATGGTTGGTTACTTAATGGAGAATACTTTGTAAAGACACTTAGTAGCAAGCAGTCCGGGGATCAAGAATATTGTATACATAGTCAAGTACCAAGGGATTGATAGCTAATATACGTTATAAATTGGACTTAATAGGCATAGGAATTAGAATACATTATAGATCATATCTAGAAGTTAAGTATTATCATTTATATTAATCAGGTGAATCGAGTCAATACTTAGTCTTTGGTTCTGTGGCTTATTCTGGTTCACAGGCATTCGGCTGTTGCTGCTAGAAGTGTCTTCCGGGCTTGTAGGTGTCCTTCGACTGCTCCACGCCTATGGGCCACGCCAAAGGGCCCTCTGGCGAGGCCCTCAGGCGCGGGCCCGACAGGCGCGGGCCTGCTTGAGAGCGGGTTGCTTTTGCCGCTGCTGCTCCTTCTCCCATAGCCCCGATTGGGCCGGAGTAACCGGGCAGGTCAGCAGGCAGGAGATGGGCTGTTGCTCAACCCCGTTGCAGGGGGAGTGAAGATGGCGGTTTTATTGTTACCTGTACAAAGTTTAAACTTGTTTTATGTAAAATGACTAGGTTTGTACTTTACCATACCTTGTAAACCATTGTTCTTTGTAAACCGCACTTGATCCATGGGAAAGAGTGGTATAGAAATGCATGTTAAATAAATAAATAAATTTCATGAATGGGCAGAGTGGCTGCCTCCTTAGGGTATTGAGGAATTTCCAATTCCTTTGCTCTAGGTTCTTTTTCAGGACCTACCATGATTGAAAGGCCTTGGGCCACATCACGAATAAAATCCTGAAAAGACATGCCTTCCAGAGGAGACATTGGGGAGAAGAGGAGTCTTCCGGGAGTAACACTCTGATACCGGCAGAAGTATCAGAGTCATCGGAATTGGAGGATTCGAAATATCTCTGATCCCAATGTTCATGCAAAGCATGGTCTCGGTATCGATCGAAGTCGGTACTGAATTGGTCCGGTACCGATCTGTTGATGCCAGAAAAAGTCAGCATGGGAAGGATTCCCACTGGGGCTGGTACCGTCGGTGCTGGTACTGGTATCTGAACCGGTGCTGGTACCAACATCAGTACTGGTGCCCGTTGAACCACCGATGTCAACGGTACCGCAGCTGTAGGGAGAGCTGCAAGACTGCGCTCGATAGCGAGGAATCTCTGGTCTATCGACGCTGCCGATGCCTGGGTATTGGTACCGGTAAAAGCAGCCAAAACCCCTAAGCATGGCACCAGTAGTTCTGCCGAGGTCGAAGCCTCGAGAACATCCTGGAACCCCGTTGATGCTTTGGAGGCCGAAGCCTCCTGCAAGGGGCTGTTTTGCTGGTGTAGTTTCCTCAAGGGCAATGCCAATGCCTCTCGATGCTTTGAAGGAGAGCTACCCTTGGAGGACCGGCTCTTATGTTTAGTTACCTGAGATCCATGGGATGAAGACGAGGCTCTTAAAGACGTCGATGCAATGGACCTGGTATCTGAAGAAAAGAGGGTACCAAGCTTTGCAGCTCGGTTCTGTCTTCCTCTTTTAGTCATCCCCATACAGGAGGAACACTCAGATGGAGAATGGTCAGAGCCTAAACATTTTAGACACCAGTCAAGGGTGTCGGTGACGGAGATGGTACCACCACATTTAGTACATTTTTTAAAACCACTAGCTGGTTTTTCCATTTTTGGGGAAAATGGAGCCTAATGCCCAAAATGGCACCTAGCACCAAAAGAAAAAGTTTCTGAAGAGAAACAGTTCAAAAATAGATTATTTTTTTTTTAGAACAGAAAGAAAGAAAGAACCAGTGGTACCGTTAGGTGTCGTGTGGAGGCAGGCACGACCACAAGAAAACAAGTTTAAAGAAGAAATTTTCTGCGGTGACAGGGTATGTGTCCTGTTGGCTCCACGGAAAACGAAGAACTGAAGAGGGACAGTTGGAAAGGCGGGAAGGCAGCGCGCATGTGCTGAAGGATGCTCCCAAAAGCATTCCTATTGGACGCTGGGGAGCGTTCCCGCGCAGGCTCCAGTGCCGACGATACCCCATATGTGAAGACTACATTCCTGCTTGTTCCTGGAGATTATATGACAAATGCACCGCCCCGGATATCCTTTGTCGAACCAGGGGAATCATTCACCTTGTGCTAATTACAAATATTGCTCACAGACTATCGGGATCAACATGGTCTTATCCTGCCATAGGACGTCTTTATTCACAACGCTGGTCTACAAATTGCCATTCAGCAATTGTCATATATATTCTACAGTGCCCGAGCCCGCTTTTATATGTTGGCAAGATATCTCGACCTATCAAATTGCGGCAAAGTGAGCACGCATCTCGATTGTGACAACAGGTACAGACAACTCCTATTGTTGAGCACTGTTTGGCTTATCAACATAATTTTGAAGATATCCTGTGGACAATAATTGACCATGTGCCTTTAGATCCGCTTGGAGGTGATCGGGCTTTTAAACTCCAATGGACAGGACAACGTTGGATTTTCCTGTTAAACTCAGTTCATCCGTTTGGATTAAATAAGGAAATTGAATGGACTAGTTTAAGAATTTCCTTTTTCTGCTGTTCCATCGATAGCACCCCTTGATGGCCCGTTTTTCATTTTCATTTTCAATTACATTACATCATATTATAGACAAAATTGCCATCGGTGCACACCGATTGGTTTAGAACATTATCTTGTTCCAGCCAATGGTAAGCAAGGTTTCCTCTGACGATGGGGATTTCCCTCCTGCCATTGGAGGTTCTCGAATGATGAAACAACTTACATCAGCCAACTGAATGCATTTGATCCCTTGAATATTGCCGGTTTGGCGAGCCGGCGTTTGTTAACAGTTGGAGGTAGTTTGGAAGTAGTGTGGATGGAACAAACACTTGATACAGGGACCACATCCCGAAACATGCACGTCGTGTGATTCTACTGAACTACATTCATTAAGTTAAGTTTTCCTAACTTTGTGTGATAAGCTGGTTTTGGTGAACCTATATATGAGTAAAATGAAGCATATCGTCTGGTGTGGATGAATTTCTGTTTCCTCCTCCTCCGGTATCCTCCGACAAAAAAGATTTTTATGAATTCATTCGAGTGTCTCTGGGTGACTCTGATATTGAATTGAAGATAAGGCAATGAAGGCCTAAAGACCTAGTTTGGCATGAAAACACATGAAAAATAAAAAAATTGAGGCCAGTGTTGGACTCAATGGAACTGGCAATAACGGGAAGGCAGAAACATGAAGTTCAACCAAAATAGAAAAGTTTTTCAGTTGGTGACAGGAATGAACACCCTGTGGCTCCACGGAAAATGAAGAACAGAGGTGTTGGGAAAGCGGGAAGGCAGGCACGCAGGCGCAGTAGAGTGCTCCCAAAGACTTTCCTGTTGGACATTAAGCGCTCTTAGAAATCTGAGCACATCTGGGTGGAGAGATAAGAAACCACCTTGTATCTTTCCCCAAAAAGAAGTAGCGCCACCACCTGAACTTTCAGGGTACTGAGGGCGAGACCCTTATCCAGACTGCCCTGCAAGAACGACAGGATGTCCGGCACCATTGCTGAGAAAGGCTGAATATTACACCTGTTGCACCCACCCTCAAAGATGCGCCAAATCCGAACATACGCCAACGAAGTAGACGTCCTTCTGTATTTTAACATCGTGGACACCACTGCAGCGGAATAATCTCTATGCCTCAGCCGCTCCCTCTCAAGAGCCAAGCTGTAAGAGAGAAGCGATCTACTTGTGGCATTAGAACTGGGCCCTGGTACAATAGGTTGCTTCGGCTGGGCAACGTCCAGGGAGTGTCCATGAGAAGCTGCAACAGATCCGCATACCATGGTCTCCTTGGCCAATCCGGAGCAATGAGAATCACCTTGCCGTCGTGTCGCGCTATCCTCCGGATGACTTGTCCGATCATCGGCCACGGAGGAAACACGTAGAGCAGCCTGCTTGACGGCCAAGACTGAACTAACCCGTCAAGCCCTTCCAACCTGGGTTCTCTGCACCTGCTGAAGAACCAATGCGCTTTGGAATTGACGAGAGTGGCCATTAGATCCATGATCGGCTGCCTCCACCGTAACGTAATGTCATGAAAGACTACCGCGTTCAACTCCCACTCTCCTGGATTTACTACATTCCAACTGAGGTAATTGGCCTGCAGATTGTCCCGTCCTGCTACATGAGCTGCTGACAGCGCTATCAAATGACTCTCCGCCCACTGCATTAGCAGCTGACTCTCCTCCAACAAGGCTGCACTGCCTGTACCTCCTTGTCGATTAAAATAAGATACTGTTACTGCACTGTCGGAGAACACACGCACTGCCTTTCCCGTTACCAATGCGTCAAACTCCTGGAGAGCCATGCAAACCACTCATCTCCAAGTGATTGATGGACCAGCTGCTCACTTGCGGTGGCCAGCAGCCCTGCGCTATTCGTGACACACAATGCGCTCCCCAGCCGGATAGACTGGAATCTGATCACCAGGACCCACTGGCTGTTCCAGTGGCACCCCTGCTCGAAAACATTTGGCGTCCAACCACCACTGCAAGCTGGCCCGAACCGTCTCTGAACCTTTTAAACTTCTGATTCAGCGGATGATTCTGGGGCGACCATCTGAAAGCAAGGCCTGCTGTAGAGGACGCATATGCGCCCTGGCCCATGGGACCAGGTCCAACGCCGCCGCCATGGAGCTGCAAGTATCGCCACGCTGTCAGAGCCTTTATGCGTAAAAACACGAACACCGGCTTTCAAATCTTCCGAACTCGGTCCTCCGGTAGAAACACTGCTCCCACGGCCGTGTTGAACAAAGCCCCGAGGTACACGAGGCGCTGCACAGGAACCAGGTGACTCTTGGCTTGGTTCACTACCCAACCAAGCTGTTCCAGGACCACCACCACCCGCGCCATCGCACTGATGGAATCCTGAACTGACAGAGCCCGAATCAGCCAGGCATCCAGGTAGGGATGTACTAATATGCCTTCCCTTCGCAACGCCACCGCAACCACCACCATCACCTTCGTGAATATGCGTGGTGCCGTAGCTAGCCCGAACGGTAGCGCCCGGATGGGCACCGCAAAGCGCAAAAACCTCTGATGCTCCTATCTGATGGGAATGTGTAGATAGGCCTCCGCCAAATCTATGGAGGAAAGCACCTCGTCCGGTCTCACAGAGCGAATTACCAATCGTAGAGTCTCCATATGTAAATGCGGCACCTTTAAACAGCAGTTTCCGTGTTTGAGATCCAGGATAGGCCGAAAGGAGCCTTCCTTTTTGGGAACGACAAAATAAATCAAGTATCGACCTAATCCGCACTGGTCCAGCAGTATGGGGACCACCTCTTGAAGCCGCAGCAGACACTGAAGCACAGCACGAACTGCGTCCTCCTTTGCCTGCGATTCACAAGGAGACACCACGAAGGTATCCGACAACAGTTGTGCGAACTCCAGCGCGTAACCGTCGCGGATAATCTCCAGTACCCACCGGTCCGATGTTATGGTGGTCCAGACGGAGTGGAAGTCCCGCAAGCAGCCTCCCACTGAAACCTCCGCCTGGACCAACCCCGTTTCATTGTGTCTTCTTTGAGGAGCTCTGCTGGGAACCGAAATAACCTCTGCCAAAACCTCAAGCTCCTTGAAAGAACTGCCCTCTGTCCGTAAAACGACCGTGCTGATAAGGTGCAAAACGAGATCCTCTAAATCTGCGAAACTCTCTGCTCGGCCCTTTCTGCAGCCCTCCTGGCTTCGGGCCTTTAGGACGGTCCTCTGGAAGCCGACCCCCCTTTGAGTCCCTCAGATCCTTAATCTTCTCCAGAGCTTCCCCAAAGAGCAGCTTGCCCTTATACGGAAGCTTACTAAGGCAAGCCTTAGAAGAGGCGTCCGCCGCCCAACTTCTCAGCCAGAGAAACCTCCTCGCAGCAATCACCGGCGCCATGGACTTTGCTGAAATCCATACCAGATCATAGAAGGCATCTGCCAGGTACGCTGTCCAGCTTCACACCTTCTGAGGAAGAGCAATCATCCACCTCAGTGTTAGAATCTCCTTGGAGTCAACGAATGGAGGCTCTTGCCACATAGGCTCCGCGAATGGAGTCCTGCAGGGAAAGGGCACTGGCATCAAATGCCTGCTTTAGAAGAGACTCCATCTTCCTATCTTGCAGATCTTTAAGGGACGCTCCTCCCTCTACCGGAATCATCGCCGTCTTTGTCACTGCTGATACCAGTGCATCCACCTTCGGCATTCACAGTAACTCCCTCTCTTCCTGCGGCACCAGATATAGTCTATGGATGACCCGAGCGCACCCCTCAGAGTGGCCTCCGGACATTCCCATTCTGACTCCACCATCTGCTTCATCACCCTATGGACCGGAAAACACCGCTGCTCTGCTTTAAAACCTTGAAGCAGCGAATCCTCCAAGGGTTCCTCCTGCAGCGTTGGTAGCGCAATATTGAGGGCCGCTAGCGAATGAGCAATAAGAGACCCCAGCTCCTCCTTCCAAAAAACTCGAAATACATTGGGGTCCTCGCCTGGGGGAATCTCTCCCTCTTCTAGGTCTCCTGTCCACTGATCTAGCCCTTCCTGCGAGAGACGTTCCCCCTCCTCAGCTATCTGAGGCATAGGAGGCTGTTGTCTGAAGCCATAGGCTGCAGCCTCCCCTAGTAACCCTCTCAGAGATTCCCTCACCTGGGTCCATTAAAGCCCCATCTCCTATCAGAGAACCTGACAGGTTAGGGGAAGAAACTTTGTCCTGCACCTGCCCAAGCTTCAGACAGTAGGCTTTATGGAGCGAGAGGATGAAATCTGCAGAGAAAACAGACTCCAGGCCCCCCTGGACCAGGTATCTGGGCAACAGGCACCTTTGTAATAGGCTTTTTAGCTTTTGCTTTCTTTTTCTCCGGCTTTACTTGAAACGTGGGAGAAGCGGCTGCCTTTTCCAAAATGGCTGCCGTTCTCACTTTTCCCCCCCCCACACCCAAATGGCTGCCCAACGGATCTAATGTCTTCGCTCTCTCCTCCATGTTGCTCACAAACAATCTGGCAACCCGGCTTCCTCGGCGCGCACAAAAACGGCAAAACCCCAAAGCCAACAGCCCCCAGCAACTTCCACACAGCGCACACGTTGCTGGCTCCAGCCGCATGCGCTGCTACCTCTACCATCCCGAACTCTTCGACGGAACTGGTTCCTTTCACGTCGCAGTAGAAGCCTGCTCCAAACTAACAAATCCCGCGAAAGCCAAGTTCCCCTTACCTGAATACCTTTATGTTTCTGGCCACACTCCGGACTACCTCCTCCTGCTGCTAGCGTTAGAGGCAGTTCGTGTTCCCGAGACCGATGGGGCTGGACTCTGGGGCTCCCAGCTCCCCCCCTTCAGTCGTTTCTGCACGATGCCGCTAAGCGAGGCAGGCTCAGCCTCTGCTGCCTTGTAGAGAAACTTTCTCCGCAGCCATGCTCTGTTGTATTTTTTTTTTAATCCTGTTAATCTCACTGTTCCTGGCAATTGAACCCTGCTAGAGCCCCCCCAAGAAATTTTTTTTTTTACTTTGTCTTCTCCATTTGCTGATTCCTGTTTGTCTCACCAGGAGCCTGTCAGAAACCTGTCCTATCCAGCTGCTGAGGTCTGACAGACTGAGTCTCTGACACCAGGGGCAGATGGATAGCTTGTCAGTAAGACTTTGAGAATTCAGTCCTCAGCTGCTGGAGAAGATAGACTACCCTACAGTTCCTGGACTGGCCCGGAGAGACGAAGAGGAAAGGATAATCTGCCTTAGACTGCGTCTGACGTGATCATCTGAGTCTTATCAAAATCTGGAACTGTATGCTACTAAAGCACAGATTTTAAAGTTTTTGTTGGTGTGGGAGTTTATGGATTTTCCATCAACAGTATTGAGAGTGTACATTCCTTACGGAGGAATGCTAAAGAACTACTATACACAATTTCTGTGGTATCATGATTCAAGACAGGAAGTAGTGATGTTTGTAGGAACCACTTTTTAAACAAAATGTCTGAATAATAGGATGAATAGGTAATTTCTCAGGTGCCTTAAGATGTAAGAGGCTTTAAAATTCTCCTACAGAACAGAAATATCAAAGCTGAAATCCACTTTGTCCTTTGTTTTTTGTTTTGTAAACCATTTTGGGGTTTGGTAAGGGAGAATGGTACTGTTTATTGTACATAGTTAACTGTCACAATTATGTTCGATTTATTTTGTTTATTACATTGTAAACTGCCCCTGATCTCTGGAAGGGGTGGTATAGAAAAACATTCCAAATAAAATTTATTTATTTTAAGCAGCCAACCAATTTAAAAAGAGGGAGAGCACGTTTTTTCTTGGGTGTAAAAATGTAAGTGATTTACATTTGTAGTTAGCTAGTCAAAAAAGCAAAAGTGGATATACTTATTTCTAAAAATTGACTCATGAAAAACTAAAAATTAGAAAAGATTTCAAAGCAATCTTAAGAGTCTAACCAAGTAGAAAAAACAAATACAACTGGAAGGTCTGATAGCACTCGTGACCAGTGGAGGCAAAAACCAAGAGCAGCAGACAGACGAAACTAGTGTGGCTGATATAAAGTCTCAAATGATTATTAGTATAAATAAAAAATATTAAAATTATATGATTTTAATATTAAATAAGTTAAATAAAGCAGGATGGTTAAAATTGGCCCGACACAGTCATGTTTCAAAACAATCACCTTCATCAGGGGTATTTATAAAAGTCATTAACAAACAACACAGAACCAGATATAAAATAAATTATATTACATAAATATCAAACAAAAACATGCCAATATACATAATTAAAAAACATTAACACTATGCATGAACATACAAACATATTTAATCTGTACAAAACCAGTAACTCCTATCTGGTGCTTGCAAATTTGATTGCGTTATTCCTCTCCTGATACACCATCTTTTCAACTTTCTATCAGTGACCCACAAAGCGCTTTACACTGGCACCCCGACCATCTTCACTTCACTTACTACTCTAAAATGCCCCAGACAGCACGCTATATTCAATCCATCAAAACTACTTACACCATCTCCTACAGCCATACTCAAATCTATCAGGCAATCTGCTTTTTTCTTTAAGCCCCCTATTCTTTCGAATAGCTTACCCCTTCATTTAAACCTAGAGCCACACTAAAAACCCATCTTTTGAGGCCACATGAGTAGCAGGACAGGGGGGGCTGCAGCAAACTCATCTGAAACTGGTTCTATTTTATTTCTTCATTCTTTTCGGTCATTGAGTAAAGCGTAGTTACTCACCTGTAACATGTGTTCTCCAGGAGCAGCAGGAATCAGTCCTCACATATGGGTGACGTCGGCGCCGACGGAGCCCTCGCGGAGCAATTTTCCCCAGCTTTCAAAGAAAGCCTTTGGGAATTGCAGCGCGCATGCGCGGTCCTCTTCCCGCCCAAGGGTGCCATCTTGCTCAGTCTGATGACATAGCTAAAGACAGCAAAAAATTAGCAAAAAACGAAAGCATAGAACTGCAACTCCAAGGGGAGGAGGGAGGGTTGCGAGGATTGATTCCTGCTGCTCCTGGAGAACACCTGTTACAGGTGAGTAACTACGCTTTCTCCAGGACCAAGCAGGAAGTCAGTCCTTACATATGGGACTCCCAAGCTTAAGGCTACCGGAGACCCTAAGCACAAAAATGAGCTCCCTCAAGCTCAGTAGCCCAGAAGGAAGGAATCTTCTCTGAATACGTCTCCCGCCGGTAGCCCAACATCCGGGATGGAGGGTAGGAGTTGCTTATACCTCGAAGAGGTTACGGAGGACTGCCTGTCCGAAAGCACTGTCCCTGCGGGACTCCCTCTCCAGGCAGTAGTGGGCCGCAAAAGACTGGCTTGAAGATCAAGTAGCGGCCCGGCAGATGTCTGCCAGTGGAACAGAGCGGAGGTAAGCCACTGACGTAGCCTTCGCCCGAACACGATGGGCCGTGACTCGACTTTCCAAGGAGAGGCCGGCTGCCTCGTAAGCCCAAGCGATACAGTCAGCAATCCAGATGGACAGAGTACGCTTGGAGACAGGGAGCCCCAACTTATTGGGGTAATAAGAGACGAAGAGCTGAACAGCCCTTCTGTGCTCCCGCGTACGGTCAAGGTAGAAGGTCAACGCCCTTCTACAGTCCAGGGTATGCAAGACCATTTCAGCTCGGCTGGAGTGTGGCCTGGGAAAGTAGGTCGGAAGCACCACCTCCTGGTTGATGTGAAAAGGGGAAACCACTTTGGGAAGAAACTTAGGGTGAGTCCGTAGGACTACCCGGTTCTTGTAGAACCTAGTGTACGGAGGATCAGACACCAGGGCCTGCAGCTCACTAACGCGTCTAGAAGAAGTGAGGGCCACCAAGAACAAGGTTTTCCAAGAAAGAAAACGAAGAGGACAGGTAGCCATAGGTTCAAAAGGCGGACAGGTAATCCGCTGTAAAACCACATTGAGATCCCAGTCCGGGGCTGGTGGGAGCAAAGGTGGTTTAAGGAGAAGGAGGCCTCTGAGAAAACGAGCCATCAGAGGGTGGTTAGAAAGAGGTCTGCCCTCCACCGGCATGTGGTGCGCAGAAAGAGCACGGAGGTGGACCTTGACCGAGTTGGACTTAAGTCCAAGATTGGAGAGGGAAAGCAAGTACTGCAAGACCACTGACGCTGAACAGGAGAAGGGATCTTGAGACTGCTGAGCACACCAGACGGAGAACCGACGCCACTTCAGAGCGTAGGACTTCCAGGTGGAGGGCCGCCTGGAGGCCAAAACGACCTCCTGCACATCTGGAGGCAGGCGGAGGGGAGCAAGGACTACCCTTTCAGCAGCCAGGCCATCAGATGAAGCGACCGGAGGTTGGGGTGCAGGAGAGTCCCCTGATCCTGTGACAGGAGGTCGGGCTGACACCCCAGAGGAAGAGGGGTGTCCACTGCCAGCTGCATTAGAAGTGGGAATCAAGGTTGTCTCGGCCACCGGGGAGCCACTAGGATCATCGATGCTTTGTCTCTGAGAACCTTGAAGAGCGTCCGAGACACCAGCGGCATGGGAGGAAAGGCATATAAGAGGCCTGTGGACCATAGAATCAGAAAAGCATCCGCCGCTACTCTGAGAGGATGCGGTTGTCGAGAGCAGAATCTGGGAAGTTGCCGGTTCAGAGGACTGGCAAACAGATCCATGGTGGGGAGGCCCCACTTGAGAAAGATCCGCTGAACCACCATCGGATCCAGCCTCCACTCGTGTGGCTGGAGGATCCTGCTGAGCTTGTCGGCCAGGGAATTTTCTTGACCTGGGAGATAGACAGCTTTGAGGATGATGCCATGGTGGACAGCCCAAGAGCATAGTCTTTGCGCCTCCTGACAGAGGAGGAAGGAGCCGGTTCCGCCTTGTTTGTTTACGTAGAACATCGCAACCTGATTGTCCGTCTGTATCAGCACCGACTGGTGAGAAACCAGGTGAGAGAATGCTTTGAGCGCTAGGCGGATGGCTCTGAGCTCCAGGAAGTTTATCTGCTGAGCAGACTCCCAAGGAGTCCAGAGACCTTGAGTACATGTCCCCTGGCAATGTGCTCCCCAACCCAGGAGAGAAGCATCGGTCGTCAGGACCTGAGAATGCGAAGGGGGCTGAAAAGTCACTCCTAGTACTAGGTTTGGCAGATGAAGCCACCATTGTAGAGAAGAGACCAGCCGGTCGGAGATCTGTACGGAGTCCGCTAGGCTCCCAGTGGCCTGATGCCATTTTGTGCGAAGGCACCATTGAGCAGGTCGCATGTTCAGGTGGGCATTGGGGGTCACATGGACCGTGGAAGCCATATGGCCGAGCAGTCTCAGAAATTGCCTGGCCGAGACCAGGGCATTGCTGTGAAAGTCTGGCGAGATCCATGAGCCGCTTGGCCCTGTCCAGAGGGAGGAAGGCCCGCGCCTGAAGAGTGTCCAACCTGGCGCCGATGAATTCGAGATTTTGAGAGGGGAGCAAAGTGGACTTTGCGAAGTTTAGAACAAATCCCAAGTGCTGGAGTAGAATCACAGTGCGATGAGTGGCCTGAGTGGCCTCTTGGGAAGACTGGGCTCTGATGAGCCAGTCGTCCAGGTATGGGAACACAAAAAGGCCTTGAAGTCTTAGATAGGCTGCCACCACTGCCAGGCATTTGGTGAACACCCTGGGGGCGGAGGATAGGCCAAAGGGCAGTACTCTGTACTGGTAATGATTTCCTCCCACAACAAACCTGAGATATTGTCTGTGGTCTGGATGAATAAGGATATGAGTATACGCATCCTTTAGATCCAAGGAGCATAGCCAGTCGCCCTGCTGGAGGTAGGGCAGCAGGATTCCAAGGGTAAGCATCTTGAACTTTTCCTTTGCAAGGAACTTGTTGAGGTTTCGCAAGTCCAGGATGGGTCTGAGGCCTCCTGTTCTTTTTGGTATCAAAGTACCTGGAGTAAAAACCCTTGACCCTTCAGGTGGTGGGGCACCGGTTCCACAGCCTGTTCCTGAAGGAGACTTGCTAACTCCTGAAGGAGTAAGTCCTTGTGCAGAGGGAGTCTCGGAGGCTCCCCTGGAAAGTAGGAGGGAGGTACCTGGTGAAAGTGAAGAAGATAGCCCTTCTGAACTATGTGAAGTACCCAGGTATCTGTGGTGATGTTGGACCACCTGTGGGCAAAGTGGACTAGCCGGCCTCCTGTGCTGAGAGAAACCAGCTGAGGGGGAGAGGCTATGCTGATGAAGTCAAAAACCCCCACCCTGCTGAGCAGGGGCCGGTGGTGCAGGCTTGGGGGCTTGCTGCCTACGGGACCCATTACCCCGTCCCTTGGCCTGCTTACCCTGTGGGGGAGCTGCTGAGGCCTGATACTGAGGGTAGTATTTATAGGCAGCCGCCTTCCTCGGGTAAAAGGGCTTTTTCCCCGAGCCCTTCTTCTTTTGAGAAGGGGCAGAGGTCTTCCTTGAGAGACGAGTCCTGGTGAGAGTCCCGGTCTCGATCTGTGCAGCCTTCTCATCCATGGGCTTGCCAAAGAGGTTTTCACCTCTGCAGGGGACATCGACCAACTTGTCCTGCACCCATGGCTCGAGGTCGGACGTCTGAAGCCAAGCCTGGCGGCGTCCACCGATGCCGGCTGCGGCTACTCGAGCCGATGCCTCAAAACCATCATAGGCCACTCGAGAGATAAACTTTGAGCACTCCCGAATACCAGTTGACAAGGTTTGGAACCTCTGCAAAGGTTCTTCGGAGAGACCAGCAGAGAACCCGGCTATTTCTTTAGCCAGGTCCCGGAGATACATGCCCATGTAGAGCTGGTAGGTCTGGACTCGACAAGCAAGCATAGAGCCCTGGAAACACTTCCTACCGAGGGCATCCAGGCTTCGGGCCTCCCTACCGGGGGGCACCGAGGAGTGCATTTTTTGACTCTTAAGTCTATGCATGGCCGATTCCACCACCATAGAATGGTGCGGTAGTTGTGCCTTTTGGAAGCCGGGGCTCTTGCGGACTCGATAAATGGAATCGACCCGCTTGCTTAATACCGGGAACGACGCCGGGCTCTACCACATGCGGAAGAGAAGTCGTTCCAGCATCAGAGGAACCGGTACAATAAAGGCCTCCTTCGGGGGAGAGTCATATTGGAGGGCATCGAGTTCTTCGACTCGAGGCTCCTCCTCGGGATCTGCGGGGAAGGCCAAGGCCTTGGCCATATCCCGCACGAAGTCCAAGAACCGGGTATCCTCCGGGGGGGACCGTCTCCGAGGTTCGGACTCGGGGGTGTCCGAAGGGACACACCGAGTCCGAAAGGAACCAGGTGACTCTTTGTCTTCGGATTCCCAGGCCGACTCCTCGGAGGAGTCGTCGAGCGGCTCCGGTCGGGCGGGCATCGATGCCATCCGCCCCGACGCCGAGGGAGTCGGCGTCGACGACCTCGGTCCCGAATGGGAGGCCGAAGGAGACCGCGACCAAGGATCGACTCGAGCCCTCATGGACTCGAGGATCGGCTCGGTCTCCGGGGTCGACTTGGAGGTCGACGTCCCGGCGGTCAGGGCAGAAGCACCGGCGAGGCCAGCGATCAATGCCCGCTGCTGGTCCATGAAGGCAGTCAGACTGCTCTCCAAGGCCGTCAACCTGAGTCCGAGCTCAGGAGACCCAGCAGCCCCCGACTCGGGCCCCGACGGCATCGGGCCTGACGTTGGCTCCTTCGGAGGCGAGTCTACGAGGACAACAGTACTCACGTGAGCGGGCAAGTCCATCTCGAGACGAGGATGTTTTGAAGGCCTCTCCACCTCCGAGGACCCGGGACGGGAATCGGGGCTATGCGACCTGGCCCTCGAGGAACCAGGAGCGTCCACCGATCCCGCCCTCGTGGGTTTCTTCTTCCGATGATGTTCCCGGGTAGGAGATCCCCTTTCAGAGGAACTCCGACGATGCTCAGGACCAGAGTCCCGAGACGTCGAAGCCTCTGACGAGGTCCGAGCCCGGCCGGAGTCAGAGAAGATACATTCCCGCTGATGCTGCCGACTCAACGCTTTAGAGGACATTTTGCCACACGGACCACAGATCATCTGGTCATGATCGGGTCCGAGGCAGCGGAGTCAGAAGTCGTGTGTGTCTGTAAGAGACATGAGTTTCTTACAGAGGTCACACTTTTTAAAGCCGCTGGCAGCCATCAGGGGAAAAAGGACCCCTGCGAGGTCGAAAGACCGGGCTGCCAGTGAAAAAGTAAAAAGGCGCGAAATCTGTCACGAAGGACAAAAAACCGAAAAATAAAGAAGGGACTTGCAACCGGCGTCGCGAGTCCGGGCGGGAAAAGAACCGGCGTCGAACCGAAGAAAAATAAAGAGAAATAATCAACTTTTCTGTGGGGATTCACAAACAACGTCTGTAGGGCTCCGCGGAAAAAAGAAGACTGAGCAAGATGGCACCCTTGGGCGGGAAGAGGACCGCGCATGCGCGCTGCAATTCCCAAAGGCTTTCTTTGAAAGCTGGGGAAAATTGCTCCGCGAGGGCTCCGTCGGCGCCGTCACCCATATGTGAGGACTGACTTCCTGCTTGGTCCTGGAGAATGGGGTTCTTTTCTATTTCTTTGTTTTTAGTGTGATAAGCAACTATTTCTATGAAAGGCAGTAAATAAACTATCAACTATAATCAAAACACAAGAGACAGAAAAATGCAAAAAGAATTAAAAAAGCAATTCTGTCATACCAAAAAACTATAGCAAAGAAAATACCACAATTGTGGCCATAGGGCAATCCAAACTATAGCAACAGGGGCTGGAAAAACACAAAACTATATTAATGCTAACTCCCTTAAAATACAGGGGGAAAAAGAGCTTTTTTTAATGAATGAATGAAATACTTTTTATAAGAGATTAACAAAAAACATCTTTAGCCGTGATTAATTAAAAACGATATATGGAAAAAGGAGACAATTATGCACAGAACAACTATCATTAGGCTTACAGTGGAGTTTTTGATTTTAGACAGTCAAGGTAATTTCATCAGTATATTTACCTTATTGCTGCATCTGCAGCTGTTGTGCATTAAGACTTTTTGAATAAGATTTTCTCCTTTAAACAAGAACTTTACTCTTGCCATAAAGACTGTTAATATATTAACCTCGCAAAAGTACTGTTGTCTTTTATAGATTAACACATATGATTTATATTGTAGTGATGTATCTCTTATGTATTGCCTTTTACATATAAAATATTTTTTTGTTAGTATAACAAAGTGGAGAAGCCGCCTAATGCACTGGCTTGGGAACCAAGACACAAGGGTTCGATTCCCACTAGCGCTCCTTGTGGCCTTGGGCAAGTCACTTAACCCTCTACTGCCTCAGAAAAATCAAAGTTATTAATGTCCCTGTTTAATGTACATTACCAAGTTTGTTATAATGCAAACCGCTTTGACTGAAATTATAAAGCGGTATAAAACAAACCTGCTAAATAAAATACCTATTTTTTCTTCTTTAAAATAAATAAAAACAAAAGTCTTATATTTTTCCCCTTATATTTTAATGGAATTCGCAGAGATATAGTTTTGTGCATTCTGAGCCTATATTACTATATCTTGAAATTCTCTATGGCCACAATGGCATTACTCTTCTTGTTATAGTTTATTTCAGCATGACAGAATTAAAACACAAAGTAAAGACATACTTAATTGAAAACCATAATAGCATACATGATCCTTGACAAACATTTTATTTTCTGACTGTTATTCTGTGTTTTTGATATTGACAAATTTTATTTTTGTATGTTTTCCTTTTATTGTTTAATGACTTTCTTTCATAAAATAATCCCTGATGCAGGCAATTGTTTGCTTTTAAACATGGCTGCATCAGGTTGATTTCAACTATTTTTTTTAGCTCACACCTTTCCAGTTTCATATTAAAAAGCATACTATTTAAAATTTATATAAAAATTCCTTTGAGACTAAACCAGCTACAGGTTTTTGCTCGTGTTATTTGTGTGGGCATCTCTCTTTGTTCTTTCGCCTTGTGGGCCCTCTGGCAGACTGCAATACAAAATAATCTGAGAGCCATTTGAAAAAAATGTAGGTGTCATCGTGGATAAAGCACAGTTACTTACCTGTAACAGGTGATCTCTGGGAACAGCAGGGATACGTCTCCACATATGGGTACGTCGGTACCGACGGAGCCTGCGCGGGAACGCTTCCCAGCGTCCAATCAGAAAGACTTTGGAAGCATCCCAACACGCCTGCGTGCTGCCTTCCCAACTGCCTCTCCGCAGTTAAGTTTGAAAGCTGAGACAAAGAGAGAGAGCAAGGAAGGGAAAGATAGAGATAGAGAAAAAGCAACTCCTAGGGGAGGTGGGTGGGTTGTGAAGACTTATTCCTGCTGTTCCCAGAGATCACCTGTTACAGGTAAGTAACTGTGCTATCTCCAGGAACAAGCAGGAAAACACAGTTACTTACCTGTAACAGGTGATCTCTGGGAACAGCAGGAATTAGTCCTCACATATGGGTACGTCGGAACCGAAGGAGCCTGCGCGGGAAAGCTCCCCAGCTTCCCAGAAAGGAAGCTTTTGGGGCCTCCCACTGCACATGCGCGCTGCCTTCCCACCTTCCTGACCAGTTCTCCTCAGTTCAAGTTTATAGCTGAGACAATAGAGAGAGGAAAGGAAGATAGATAGAAGATACAACTCCTAGGGGAGGTGGGTGGGTTGTGAGGACTAATTCCTGCTGTTCCCAGAGATCACCTGTTAGAGGTAAGTAACTGTGCTATCTCCAGGAACAAGCAGGAATAAGTCCTCACATATGGGGACTCCCTAGCTAAGATGCCTGGGAGATCCCCTTCCAAGGGTTCGCCATCTTCGTATGGATCTCAGGCATCCATCCTGGGAAGGTGGGCAGGAGTTGCTCAAGTATGGAACAGGTGTTTGAGGACAGCCTGACCAAACAAGGCATCCCGGCGGGAGTCCTTGTCCAAACAGTAATGGGCTGTGAAGGTATGAACCGAGGCCCAGGTGGCGGCTCGACAGATCTGATCTATGGATACAGAGTGAAGATGAGCCATAGAAGTGGCCATGGCTCTCACATTGTGAGCTGTGACATGGCCTTCCAGAGAAATGTTTTTACTCTGGTAAGCAAAGGAAATACACTGAGCAATCCAATTGGAAAGTGTACGTTTGGAGACTGGAAGTCCCAAATGAGAAGGATCAAAAGCCACAAAAAGTTGGGAAGACTTTCGATGTGGCTGAGTCCTGTTGAGGTAAAAGGCAAGCGCTCTTTTACAATCTAGAGTATGAAGGTTCCTCTCTGCACTGGATGCATGAGGAGCCAGGAAAGAGACAGGTAGATATACCTCTTGATTAAGATGAAAAGGCGAGACCACTTTGGGCATAAAGTGGGGATTCGTCCTAAGGACCACCTTATCATGATGAAACCTAGTATAAGGTGGATGAGCCACTAAGGCCTGTAGTTCACTGATGCGGCGAGCCGAAGTGACTGCAATAAGGAAAAGGACCTTCCAGGAAAGAAATTTCAAGGAGGTAGAAACCAACGGTTCAAAAGGTGGTTTCATAAGCTGACCTAGAACTAGGTTCAAATCCCATGCTACCGGAGGAGGTCGGATGGGAGGCTTAGTTAGAGTCAGGCCTCTCATGAACCTTGCAATAAGAGGATGAGAGGAGACAGGTTGTCCATTTATAGGTTTTAAGGATGCTGCAATAGCACTTAAATGGACTCTGACTGAATTCGTCTTAAGGCCTGCATTAGAAAGATGCAGGAGATAGTCTAGTAGAGAATTCAAGGGAAGTGCTAGAGGGTCAAGACCCTGTTGAGCACACCAAATGGAAAAGTGTTTCCATTTGAAAGCATAGGAACGCTTCGTGGAGGGTTTCCTAGAGGCATGAAGGATATCTTGCACTGGTTGAGAAAGATTGAAGTCATGAAGGCTTAGGCCTTCAGTAACCAAGCTCTGAGGTGTAGGGGCATGGGGTTTGGGTGCCACAAAGTCCCCTTCTCCTGAGACAGGTGGTCTGGCGCAGCTCCCAGGTCCAGGGAGGGTCCCTGGGAAAGAAGCAGAAGTAGAGGGAACCACACTTGGCGTGGCCAGCGTGGAGCTATGAGGATCATCGATCCGTGATCCCTCTGGAGTTTGAACAGAGTCTTGGGAATCAAAGGAATGGGTGGAAAGGCATATAGGAAGTCCTGACCCCAATGCAGGAGAAAGGCGTCGTAGGCCTGAGCTCCCTGACACGGAGTCCTGGAACAGAACCGGGGAAGTTTGGCATTGCACGGACTTGCAAAGAGGTCTATGTCCGGGGTTCCCCATTCCTGAAAGATTCTGCGTATCTGGTCCATATGTAGGGACCATTCGTGTGGAAGCAGAACTCGACTGAGTCTGTCTGCCCAAGAGTTTTGAACCCCTGGAAGATACACTGCCAGAAGATGAATTTGATGCTCTCTGGCGAAGGCCCATAATCTGAAAGCTTCGTTGCAAAGCGACAGAGAGCCTGTCCCTCCTTGTTTGTTTACGTAGAACATGGCCACCTGATTGTCTGTTTGAACTAGGACGGTCAGGTTGACAAGGAGGGTATGGAAGACTTTGAGGGCAAAGAAGATTGCTCGCAGTTCCAGGAGGTTGATGTGAAGGGTGGTCTCCTGTGGAGACCAAGTACCCTGAGTGGAGAGGTGTTGTAGATGGGCTCCCCACCCTGTTTGGGAGGCATCTGTTGTGAGGGTT
The DNA here is from genome assembly GCA_033557465.1 of Ichthyophis bannanicus. Classification (NCBI taxonomy): domain Eukaryota; kingdom Metazoa; phylum Chordata; class Amphibia; order Gymnophiona; family Ichthyophiidae; genus Ichthyophis; species Ichthyophis bannanicus. Next base: position 302,386,686 of record CM066032.1, on the reverse strand, counting down.
GCCTGGGGCAACAAAGGTTGGAAGGGGGCCCCCAACAACAGATTCTTGGTGGATATCCACCATTGGAGGGATCAAAACAGAAGCTTTGAGGTGAGTATTTGGTCGGAGAGCGCTCCTGATGCTTGAGTCCACTGGGTGGCCAAGGTCCATTGAGCTGCTCTCATATGAAGACGAGCATAGGGCACCACGTGTACCGTGGAGGCCATGTGGCCCAGAAGTCGCAGCATTTCTCTGGCTGTCAAGTGACTGCTGGACTGAGCTTGGGAGGCCAAGCACACCAGACGTTGGCCCCGGACTTGAGGTAGGTAGGCCCTTGCAGTGGTGGTGTCCAACTGGGCCCCTATGAATTCCAGAGACTGAGTAGGGATGAGTTGAGACTTGGGAAGGTTTACCACCAGCCTCAGATACTGCAGAATGTGCCTTGTGCGGTCCAGGGAAATCTGGGCCTCTGACTGAGATGGAGCTCGGATGAGCCAGTTGTCCAGATATGGGAATACAAAAATTCCCAGACCTCTTAGAAATGCGGCTACAACTGCCATGCATTTGGTGAATACTCTTGGAGCAGAGGCTAGACCGAAGGGAAGTACTCTGTACTGGAAATGTTTTCCCTGGAATAGAAATCGTAGATATTTTCTGTGGGATGGGTGGATGAGTATATGTGTACACGCATCCCTGAGATCTAGAGAACAAAGCCAATCCTGACTCTGAAGGTATGGAAGGAGAATGCCCAGAGAAAGAATTTTGAATTTCTCCTTGTATAGAAATTTGCTCAATTCTCTCAGATCTAGGATAGGTCTGAATCCCCCTGTCTTCTTTGGTATGAGAAAATAAGGGGAGTAGAAACCTGTCCCTTGTTGGAGAAGAGGAACCTCTTCTATTGCCCTTTGGGCAAGTAGGGAAGAGACTTCCTGACCCAACAGGGCCAGGAGAGATGGGGGAGAATTGAAGTGCCTCACCATGGTATGTGGAGGAAGGTCGGAAAAATGAAGTTTGTAGCCCTCTCTGATGATAGAGAGGGTCCAGTGCTCTGATGTAATTTGCCCCCATCTGGGAGCAACGTGAGCTAACCTTCCGGGAATGGTGAGGGGCTCTGGTTGTTCTAGAGCCAGAAATGTTAAGTTCTCTAGGGGCAAGTCAAAACCCCTGAGGGGGTTGAGCCTGCTGAGGAGTGGCAGACGCTTCAGGCTTTGACCTTGCCTGTTTAGGTTGCTGACGTTTAGCAGCAAAGCGAGGCTGAGAAGATTGTTGGCCAGTATTTGTGGAAAATCTGGCCTTCTTGTAGTAAGGCCTCTTGAAAGACTTTTTCTTGGCAGGAGTAGAGGTAGACTTAGAAAGTCTATCTAATGTAGCATTTCCTGCGTCCATTTGAGTGGCTTTAATTTGCCAGTCTTTACCAAATAAGTTCTCACCTGTACAGGGCAGATTCCGTAAGCCATCCAGGACCCAGGGTTCTAGGTCAGAGGCCTGGAGCCAAGCAAGTCGTCGGGCTGCAATGGCAATGCCCGAAGCTCTACCGGCACCTTCAAAGGAATCAAAGGCTGCTCTGTTGGAGAACTTAGAAACATCTAGAAGCTGTTTCACCAGAGAAATGAACTCTTCCTTTCTATCCTCAGGGATAAAGGGGGCAAAATGCCGTACCTTTAGGGCAAGTTCCCTTAGAAACATGCCCATATACAGACTATATGAATTAATCCTGGCTATAAAGCATACTAGCCTGGAAGATTTTCCTACCAAAAGAGTCTAGGGTCTTACATTCCCGCCCTGGAGGGGTAGAAGAGTGCCTTTTGGTACTCATAATCTTTTTCAGCGCAGACTTCACCACAATGGAATGGTGAGGCAGCTGAGTTTTTTGAAAACCAGGAGAAGGAGGGACCCGGTACATGGTGTCCAACCTACGAGAATGAGGAGACAACGTTAGAGGAGCCTCCCATAAGTCCATCAAGTGTTCTTGAAGGATTTCATGGATAGGCAGGGTGACTGCCTCTTTAGGAACCTTAGGGTATCCTAAAATATCCAATTTCTTTGATCTAGGTTCTTTTTCAGAGGATGTGGTAATAGAAAGTCCTTTAGCTACTTCTATAATGAAGTCTTGAAAGGACAAATCCTCTGGTGGAGACATTCTCCTCTTTGGGGAAGAAGGCTCTTCAGGAAGAACTAGAGACAGCTCATCAGAGTCATCAGAGGAGTCAAAATCCTCAGAAGAATCAGAGTATCCTCTATTTGCTTCCAACGCACGATACGCATACCGATCGGTATCGACATCGGGCGTACCGGGTATGGGATCGGTATCGGGTGAAAACCCGGATCCGGCATGCGGAACCGATCTGCGTTTGGAAGACGATGGTCTCGGTTCCGGTATGGAAGACAGTACCGGAACCGGAACCGCTAGATGCGGTACCGAGGGCGTCGCGTTAATGAAAGCCAGAACGGCCTGCTGCATGGTCTGGACAGTATTGCCCATAGACGCCACTGCTGCCTGGATGTCGGTACCGGCATGGGCCGGTACCCCAGAGCAGTCTAACAGGTGATCAGTTGAGGCCGTGCCATCGATGTCAACCTGTAACCCCATAGATGGTGCTTTGGAAGCCAGAGCTTCCCGCCGGGGTTGTTTGGCTGGGGCAGGGTCCTCTGACTCAAAATTGAGGGCCTCTCGATACTTTGAAGGAGATTTGCCTTTTGAGGACCTGCCCGAAGAAGGTTTGGTTACCTGAGATCCATCCGGAGAGGAAGACCTGGATGACTGTGATGCTGGATTATCTGAAGCAAACAGCACATGGAATTTGTTGGCCCGGTTCTGCAAACCACGTTTGGACATCTGGGAGCAGGATGGGCAGTCCGGAATGGAGTGGTCAGGCCCCAAACATTTAAGACACCAGTCATGGGTGTCTGTAACAGAAATAATAGCACTACACTTGGTACACTTCTTGAAACCAGGGGCTGGTTTCTCCATGAGGAGAATTTGTGTAGGCCTGAGGCCTAACCGAAGTCACCAAGTTGTGCTAAATAAAAGTTTTTGGTTTTTTTTTTTGAAAGAAAAGAAAAGAGAGACCGGCGGTACCGGTTTCGGTATGGGGAAGGCAGGTACGCGGTCTAAAGAAACAAACTAAAATAAGAATTTCTTCAGCGGTGACAGGAACACGACCTGCTGGCTCCGCGGAAAAAGAGAAACTGAGGAGAGCTGGTCAGGAAGGCGGGAAAGGCAGCGCGCATGTGCAGTGGGAGGCCCCAAAAGCTTCCTTTCTGGGAAGCTGGGGAGCTTTCCCGCGCAGGCTCCGTCGGTTCCGACGTACCCATATGTGAGGACTTATTCCTGCTTGTTCCTGGAGATTGAGTCTTCACATATGGGGACTCCCAAGCTCAGATGCCCAGAGGGAGTCCTAGCATGTTGCAAGTCTAGAACGAGCCATGCTATTCCTCAGGACCTCAGGCATCCAGGGGATGGAGGGTAGGCGTTGAATACAGAAAAGGAGCTGTGGAACAGCTGGCTAGAACAGGGCTTCAAAAGGGGAAGACGCTGTATAGAGGGCATTTAGTATAATATTGTAATCTGGGCCTCCCTTGTTGGCATTGCAAAAGTCCAGTGAGCTACATATGGATCTGTTAGAAGAGCCAGTGAATGTGCTCAAGGGGTACCTCACTGAGAAGTAGAGGTAATAAAGTACAACAAAAACAAGTGGAGGTCAGAACCCTTCAGGGTGAGAAATAGCACCAGGGGAAAAACTGGGGTAGTATAAGAGGCAGAGCTTCAGCGGACACACAGAAGGTACTATGAAAGAAAGCTTAAGCTGTTTTGGTCCAAAAAATGAGAATTACACATACCTGGTAATTGTAGTTCCTTGAGTGAAGACAGTTCAGTCCTCTACTTCTGGGTTGTCAACCTCCTCCTGCAGCCTGTAGACTGGTACGTCAAATTCATGACATCACTGGATATAGCCTGCTGCTCTGTCTCTCCTCCTCCAGTGTAAACTATTAACAAAGCAGACTCAAAGGAGCAACAAATAAGTAGCAACAAATGACAAACGCACCTAAACTAGGATAACTAACAGTATAACGACCTGTACAGAAGGCATCTGACGCCCTGAACTGTCCCCGAAATATCATATACTGACACCTATCAAACAAATAATTGAACTTACCTGTAGAACCTGACCGGGCGGCGTCCGGCTGCCTCCCCTTTGAAAAACCACTGGGTGGGGATGAGGACTGAACTGTCGTCACTCAAGAAACTACAATTACCAGGTATGTGTAATTCTCATTTCCTTATCGTTCCTCCAGTTCAGTCATCTACTTCTGGGATGTACCAGAGCCGTAACTATCGGGAGGGCCCCTTCCAGCCGGAACGCAGCACCGCCGCCCCAAAGCAAGCATCATTGGCTGCTGCAACATCCAAACGGTAATGCTTACTGAATGTATGCAAGGACGACCACGTAGCTGCTCTGCAAATCTCACTCGGTGGCATCAAACCATGCTCTGCCCATGACGCCGCTTGCGCCCTGGCTGAATGAGCTCTCAAACCGTCTGGCACCGTACGACTGTGCAACAAATAAGCAGAAGCTATTGTTTCCTTAATCCAACGGGCAATGGAAGCCTTAGACGCCGCTTCGCCTTTACGCCTGCCCCCAAATAAAAGGAACAGCCGATCCGATTTACGAAAAGGCTTAGTAGATCTCAAGTACTGCCGCAAGGCCCTCTTAACATCCAAGAGATGGAAACGGCGATCCGTAGCGTCACCCGTCATAGAACCCAAGACGGGCAAGCAAACCGACTGACTCAAATGAAACGGAGAAACTACCTTAGGCAAGAATGACGGCACGGGCCGCAGTAGAACTTTTTCTTTAGAAAAGGACAAATAGGGTTCCCGAGAAGATAACGCCTGTAACTCCGAAATACGACGCGCAGAACATATTGCCACCAAAAACACCACTTTAAGCGTGAGATCCTTCAGCGACGCAGAACGCAAAGGCTCAAAGGGCGGCTTTACTAACGCCGACAACACCAGATTAAGATCCCAAGACGGAACCTGGATCTTACGGACAGGGCGAATGCGGGACACGGCCCGTAGAAAATGGACGACATCAGCATGCGCCCCTAACGCCAAACCCTGAACCTTGCCGCGAAAGCAGGCCAACGCCGCCAGCTGAACCCGCAACGAACTGGCCGCCAAACCTTTATCAAAACCATCTTGCTGAAAATTCACCACTGGCACAGCCGCAGTAGCCGCGCGAATCTGATGCCTCGAACACCAGTCTTCAAAAATACGCCATATCCTCACATACGCCAAAGAAGTAGAACGTTTCCGCACCTTCAGTAGCGTAGAAATTACCGCCGGCGAATAACCTTTTTTCTTCAACCGAGCCCTTTCAATGGCCATACCGTAAGCGAGAATCGATCCACTTGAGGCATGAACAGTGGACCCTGACGCAACAGATCCGATCGAGCTGGAAGCCGCCAGGGTTGGCCGTCGAGAAGCCGCATCAGATCCGCGTACCACGGACGCCGTGGCCAATCGGGAGCCACCAGAAGGACCTTTCCCCAAAACGCCTCTATCCTTTGCACCACTCGTCCTATTAGCGCCCACGGGGGGAAGATGTACAGAAGACCCGACGTTGGCCAGTGCTGCAACAGCGCATCGATGCCCTCTGACATTCGTTCTCGTCTCCTGCTGTAAAACCGCAGAACCTTGGCCGACTGAAAGGTCGCCATCAAGTCCATCATGGGCGTCTCCCAACGCCGTTCGATCTGCGCAAAGACTGCGGGATGCAGTTCCCACTCCCCTGCATCCACTTGTACCCTGCTGAGGAAATCCGCCGTCACGTTGTCCTTTCCTGCAATGTGCGCTGCCGAGAGAGCTGTCAAGCGACTCTCCACCCAAGCAAACAGCAAATCCGACTCCTCTTCCATCGCTGCACTTCCCGTGCCTCCCTGGCGATTGATGTAAGCGACCGTCACCGAGTTGTCTGACAGAATCCGAACGGCACACCCCAGCACCAGTTGCTCAAACGCCTCCAGAGCTCTTGCCACCGCGCGCAATTCCAACCGATTGATCGACCAAGTCGCCTCCAGAGGGGACCAGTAACCCTGTGCAAACTGTCCTCCGCAGTGGGCTCCCCAGCCCGAGAGACTTGCATCGGTCATCACTGGTATCCACGCCGGCTGTTCAAGAGGCATGCCGGCCACCAAGGAAGAGGGGCGTAACCACCACTTTAGCGACCGACGCACCCCGAGGGGGCAAGGCAACCGCTTGCTCAGGGAGTCCACTTGATGTGACCAATGCCTCAGCAACGCTCTCTGAAGCGGGCGCATATGCACTTTGGCCCAAGGCACCGCCTCCAGCGTTGCCGCCATCGTGCCGAGCACGCGCAGGTAAAACCACGCCGTTGGAGCAGGCGTGGCTCGAAAGGAACGCACCAAGCTGCGCAGAGACTGCGCCCGCTGGCTTGGCAGAAATACTAGCGCTCTGCGGGTGTCGAACCGCACTCCTAGATACTCGAGGACCTGAACCGGCTGTAGATGGCTTTTGTTTGGATTGACCACCCAACCAAGGCCCTGCAAAAACTCGACCACCCTGCTGGCTACCCGCCGACTCTCGGCCTCTGACTTCGCTCGTATTAACCAGTCGCCTAGATACGGATGCACTAGTATGCCTTCCTTCCACAGCGCCGCCGCCGCCACCACCATAATCTTGGTGAAGGTACGCGGCGCCGTGGCAAGGCCGAAGGGCAATGCCCGGAACTGATAGTGCCCCCACGGTAAGGCGAACCTTAAGAGTCTCTGATGAGCCTCTCGAATGGGGATATGCAGATAAGCCTCCGTGAGATCCAAGGACGTCAGAAACTCCCCTTGACGGACCGCGACGATCACCGACCGCAACGTCTCCATACGAAGGTGAGGCACTTTGAGACACCGATTTACACCCTTGAGATCTAGAATAGGCCGCAGCGCTCCGCCTTTCTTGGGCACCACGAAATAGATGGAGTACCGACCCAAACCGTATTCCTGCTTGGGAACCTCCACCACTGCCCCTAAGTGCAGTAGACGGTCTAAAGTTTCGCGAACCGCTAGAATCTTCTGTTGCCCTCGGCAAGGGGACATCACAAAGGAATCTCTCACGGGCTTTGCCAGCTCCAGGGCATAACCGTGCTGAATGATCTCCAGGACCCACTGGTCGGAGGTGATGCGGGTCCAAGCGGACAGAAACTCCTGAAGCCTCCCGCCGATAGGAGTGTCCGCCACCGGGACCCACCTCATCTCATTGTGACTTGCGGGCCGCTGACAGGGAGCCAGAGGCGAAACCCCTAGTCGCCCCACGAAATCCCCGAAAGGCCAGTCCGCGGGAAGTAAACCTGCCCCTCTGAGAGGCGCCATACCGCGACGTCCGAAATCTCCGAAAGTCACGAAATTGACCCCGAAAAGTCTGACTGGGCCTTCCCTGCTTGGGTTTGTCTTCCGGCAATCTACCCGCCTTGGACTCCCCCAGGTCCTTGACCAACTTATCCAAATCGTCACCGAAAAACAACTTTCCTTTGAACGGCAACTTTCCGAGTCTTGCCTTAGAGGAACCGTCTGCCGCCCAATTACGCAGCCACACCGATCTGCGAGCTGCAATCACTGATGCTGTACTATTCGCCAGCGCTCTGATCAAATCATAGTGTGCATCCGCCAAGTACGCTGCCCCGGATTCCAGACGCCCTAACTCCTTAAGCTCTTCCGAATCCAAGTTAGTCGAGTGACGCAACCGCTGAACCCAACGCAAGCAGGCGCGCGCCACCCAAGCTCCACAGATAGACGCCTGCAGGGATATAGAATCAGCCTCAAATGTCTGTTTTAGGAGCCCGTCAACTCTACGGTCCTGCGCATCCTTCAAAGCTACGCTCCCTTCAACCGGAATGGTAGTCTTTTTGGTTACTGCGGACACAACTGCATCCACCCGTGGCGTCCGAAATCTCTCCTTATCCTTCTCGGCTAGGGGATAGTCTATTCATTGTGCGCACACCACGGAGACCAGCCTCGGGCTGGTTCCATTCGTCCTGGATCATCTTATCAACCACCTTGTGCACTGGAAACACAACCTGAGACTGACGCACTGCCTGGATAACAGGGTCTTCCACCTCATCCTCCGCATCCGCCGGTGTCGTCAACTTCAACATCTGTAACGACTCTGTAATCAATGCTGGAAGTTCTTCTCTACGAAAAACCCTAATGATCTTAGACTGATCCTCAGGTTCCATAATCTCGCCTTCCTCCAGATCCTGCGCACCCTCTGGATGTTCCCAAACATCTTCCTCAAACTCCGGCCAATCGCTCTCCCCCGCTAAGGAGTCTCGCGGCCTAGGCCACTTAGGGGCCGAGGGTCCTTCGCCGCCCTCGTCCAGTCCTGCCAGGTGCGAGCCCGAGCCCGCAAGCGTCAGTTTCCCACCTAACTTTCCCTGTCGCCGCAGACAAAAAGCTTTATGGAGCATTAAAATGAACTCCGGGCAAAACTCCACTGGGTCCCCCGACCGAGACCCTGAAACCCCTGCTGCGGACCCATCAAGTTCTCCTGCAAGCACCTCCTCACCGGGAAGCTGTATAGACTCCGCAAGAGCCTCAGGCTGTTCCACCGACGGCTCTGTGGACTCCTTAACCTCCATCTGCCGTTCAACGGTAGATGACAGCGATGCACAGCCTCGGCAGATCCCAGACTCCGCCACTGTGCCCCTGCGGGTACCACAAATTACACACTGTGGTCTCCCCGCCATCCAAGTCTACTTCCCCTATCACAAAAAAATAATGGGAAAGAACCAAGAATGCAGTAAGCCTGAACGCCACCTAGGAGCGCCCCAGCAAGGCTGGGAAACTGTACCAGGCCAAAAACGTAAGGTAGAGCACCGCGAGAGGAACTTCCCCTCCCCCCCCCACGTTGCAGTCAGGACCGCGGGTAAGCCAAAACGCGTCCAAAAAATGCTGTTAAACTAACAAACAAGAAAAGGAAAAAGAAAGGGAAAATTAAGAAATAAAATCGAGCCCAAAAATAAAGAAAAACAGCCGCTTACCCGCCCAGCGTGCCCGGACCAGGCATGCACGCGGTTTCCCAGAACTCTCAAAATGGCCGCCGGCAAAACTGCAGAGCAAGCAAAGGGTGCCAAAACTTAAAGGCGAAAACTGTCAAGCAGATATCAGCGCCGGAGAGGTCACTCGTTGCCCCCCTGCCACCACAGACTGTCCGCGGTGAAATTCCTACCGGGACAGACTGTTGAATCGCCGAAGGCTGCCCGTGTTTCTTGACGCCGCGCTAAGCAGGGGAAAAGCAGGCAGAGAGGCAAACAGAGGCAGACTGTTCACCTACCCTCCGGCACCGCGCAACTGTCCAGCGGTCCGGCAGGGTGCAGGGCTGCTAGAGAGGGCTCTCCCCCGTAAAGTCTTGGAGGAGAGAACCTCAGACCACTAGCCAGCTACGCGTGGTCAACGGAAACGCTGGCAAAACAAGCTATTTTGTGACAGGCAGGGAGCAGAAAGGCCAATTAATTTTTTTTTTTTTTGAAGCAAACCAAAGCAAACAAGGCAGTAAAAAGGAAAAAACCCCAAACTATCCTAAGTCTAACTCTCCTTATCTGTTACTCCAGTGAGCCCTCCCCTGGGCTCACAACGTCCTCAGGCTGCATGGAGACTGGTAACACTGGAGGAGGAGAGAGAGCAGCAGGCTATATCCAGTGATGTCATGAATTTGACGTACCAGTCTCCAGGCTGCAGGAGGAGGTTGACAACCCAGAAGTAGAGGACTGAACTGGAGGAACGATAAGGAACAGTACAAACCTTGGACCAAGAGAAAAAAATGAGTCTGACCCAACTGGACTGGGGTTGGAATCAGTCCATGTAGGGGAGAAAGGGTATGGAGACCCTTGTATCTGATAAGAAAGTAAGGACAGATTCAGGAGCGCTAAGCTTTAGAGTAACTGAAGCTCCGAAATGTCTTTCCTAAATGGGGTCAATTAGGAAAGAAAAAAGGTACATGGAGAGCTTCAGGAGTATCTAACCTTAAAAGGTTATGGTAAGGAAAAAGTCTGTTAATTACCACAGGAAGTGGTTATAAGTATAGCCCCCTAAGTATGCTGGCACAGCATTGATAGAGGTAGTGCCCATTTGTCAGGATCTTATAGGAATGTAAGGATATCTGAACCTGACAGATAGATCTGTATCCATCTACTTATCTATCTAAAAATATATCTCACTATATCTATAAATATATTTAAATATATACACAAATAGGGTATATATGCATATATCTATAAAGAAATATGGATGGGCAGAAGACACAGAGATATAGATAAGTATATATGTATCTATATCTATCTATATATACCTATATGAATATGTAGGCATATAGACACATGTCTCCAGGTATGTGGATGGAGAGATGTCCATAGAACCTCATCCCCCCTAGGGATATAGTGAGAGAGGAAGATTCATCTGACAACAAGAAGGTTGATAACTGCTTGAAGAGATACATAGAGAATCCTCTTTTCCTGGTTATGACTGGGAGAATCAGAGGAAAGGTCTCCTTGACAAGAAGTAGTCTGAATTTTTTGCAGAATTTGAGCTCTTGAATAACCAGGATGGCCTACGTGAAAATTGCGGAGGATAACTTCAGTCTGCAGACAGGAAGTCCAGATTTCTCCAGAATTGCAGTATGGAGAATGGATAGAGGACGCCCCTGGAGGAAGATACCCTAGTGACACGCTTATGAGGGCAAGATGGGTATTAGGCGTCCTCTAGCTGCCATTGACGAGAAGACCCAAGGAGATATGGGCCAAGCCAGGGAATTGGCCCTGCTTTAGGTTTTCACGTAATGAAAGGCCTGAGGCTTATGCCTCAAAAGAGATTTAAGATGAGATGGTAAGGGTAGGGAATACCTGCCAGACATGGAACATGACTGGGTGAACCCCTCCTAACCATCTGGGGTTATCTGCTAGGCAAGATACTGATGCTCTCTAGCAAGGGCCCATAGTGTAAAGCTACTCTGTAGAGATGCAGAGAGCATGCTGCAGGTTGGTTAGAAGAAAAAACTGGCTGTGGAAAGCCAGCAGGTAACCAGCTATTCTGCCAAGGACAAGGGTGCGAAGAATAGAAGTTAACCAACCAGACTGTGATAATAGGGTTTCCCAAACGAGGTTGATAACCAGTTTGGGACTTAGCACTGAGGCTAGGAGGATTGCTAGTGGAGGGGAATCCTTGGTTGTGTAGTGAACAAAACCAGTGGTTAACCACTAGGAATTGCTGTATCTGCAGCAACTACCAGGGCAGCGTGGAAAATTTCTTTTCCCTCTTCCTTTTCTAGAATGGGAAAAACAACAGACATGGTAGGAGTTACTATTCTCTGATGACCTGCCCTAAGGTAACAAGGGGGGGAGACAACTCCAGAAGGGAGAATCCCCCGGTAGAACAGGTAGAGGACCATAGAGGCTTACCAGTGTAAAAGGGCCACTCTTACAAACCAAATGTTGTAGTAAGAGGGAGGTAAGACAGAGTTGCAAGAGACCGACTATGGAGGAAGTCTCTGACAGGTGAGATACATGCCAGTACAGGGAAACAACTGTCTATTGATAGTTGTTACCTCTGTTTCCTTCAAGAGGAAAAGGAAACTTAAGTATGGGCATGATCATCATAAAGACTCTTAGAAAAAAGATGTCTCATGAAGAGATATCTAGGTAGGTTAGGATAAATTTAGTGCAGATACTGCCAGTGAAGGAAGCAGACTGCCACCCTAACCAGCAACCAAGAAAGACAATGATCTATTTGAAACCCTGCGACTGCTGGGTTTGTTGACCCTGTTGAGGTTGTGGATTCTTCAGACCAGGGCGATGTTTAGCCTGTTTGGGAACATCTGTATGATGGGCAGATGATGGGTAAAACCTTCTCCCCCTAGGGGAAGAAAGCACAGTTACTTACCTGTAACAGGTGATCTCTGGGAACAGCAGGAATAAGTCTTCACATATAGGTACGTCGGTACCGACGAAGCCTGCGCGGGAACGCTCCCAAGCGTTCCAAAAAAGGAAAGCTTTTGGGAGCATCCCACAGCGCCTGCGCGCTGCCTTCCCGCCTTTCCTAACCGCCTCTCTCCAGTTCGAGTTTTAAAGCTGAGACAAAGAAAGAGAGAGGAAAGGAAAGATAGAGAGATACAACTCCTAGGGGAGGTGGGTGGGTTGTGAAGACTTATTTCTGCTGTTCCCAGAGATCACCTGTTACAGGTAAGTAACTGTGCTATCTCCAGGAACAAGCAGGAATGAGTCTTCACATATGGGGACTCCCCAGCTAGAGATGCCTGGGAGATCCCCAAGGTAGTGAGACCCTGAGAAGGGCTCTACCTCCTCCCATGGATCTCAGGCATCCAACCAGGGATAGAGGGAAGGAGTTGATTAAGCATGGAACAGGTGTTTGAGAACAGCCTGACCAAACAAGGCATCCCGGCGGGAGTCCTTGTCCAAACAGTAATGGGCTGTGAAGGTATGAACCGAGGCCCAGGTGGCCGCTCGACAGATTTGGTCGATGGACACAGAATTTAGATGAGCCATAGAGGTGGCCATGGCCCTCACATTATGAGCTGTGACATGGCCCTCCAGAGAAAGGTTCTTACTCTGGTAGGCGAAAGAAATACACTGAGCAATCCAATTGGAGAGTGTCCTCTTAGAGACTGGAAGTCCCAAATGAGAGGGATCAAAAGCAACAAATAGTTGAGAAGACTTTCTATGTTGCTGTGTCCTTTGTAAGTAAAAAGCAAGAGCTCTCTTACAATCCAGGGTATGAAGATTCCTCTCTGCACTTGATGCATGAGGACCTGGAAAAAAGACAGGTAAATACACCTCTTGATTATGATGAAAAGGTGAGACCACTTTAGGCATAAAGTGTGGATTGGTCCTGTTGGGAAATTTGAGTTAGGTCTGCTTATATATTGGCTTTATATCACTGCACCCTTGCCTGGTGAAACTATGATAGGCACAGAAGACAAGAAGACAATATCTATATGAGAGTATATGCTTGCCATAAGATAATAGATGTGGCCTGCTATGGAGGATTCTGGGTAATCATATTCTGGATAGGAGTATGCAGAATATTGGGCCTAGTAATATCAGTAAGAAAGTACAGGTCAAGCAAAGAATTCAAACTAATGAGCACAAAATACTCTCTCTTACCCTGCCCGGTTTCAATTAGTGCCAAAAGAAGAAAAACACAGGAAGGGGCAGAGGTCACTGGCCATGCATAGATGAGCAGACCTAAAAGCAGGTCCAGATGTACAAATGTAAAGAGATTCTCCCCTGGGGAAAGGTGCTACAGGACCCTGAGGCCCTGCTGACACCTAAGTAGTTATGATGGATTCATTGAAACTAATTTGAAGCAGACATTTGAGACAAGGAGAAATGTATATAAGGTGGTTATTTTGGAGGATCAGGTGGGCAGTGTTTTCTCCCCCTTCACAGAGAGAGAGAGAGAGAGAGAGAGAGAGAGAGAAAGTACTGTCTGCCATTTCTAGACAGGCTTTTGCTGTTCTGCATGACAATATTATTTTGCTGTTATGCTGAAATAAAAGTTCTTGTAGCAACTGCCATCTAAGTAATTCTTTGATTAGTGATATTTGGGCAACCGCTGTGGGAACCAGAAGCTACAGTCCTAAGGACTACCTTATCATGATGGAACCTTGTATAAGGTGGATTAGCCACTAAGGCCTGCAGTTCACTGATGCGGCGAGCTGAGGTGACTGCAATATGAAAGATAACCTTCCAGGAAAGAAATTTCAAGGAGGCAGTGGCTAAGGGTTCAAAGGGTGGCTTCATGAGCTGACCAAGAACCAGATTTAAGTCCCATGCCACTGGAGGTGGTCTAATGGGAGGGTTAGTTAAAAGAAGGCCTCTCATGAATCTTGCAATAAGAGGATGAGAGGAGACAGGTTGTCCATTGAGAGGCTTAAGGGATGCTGCAATAGCACTCAAATGGACCCTTACTGAATTCGTTTTGAGGCCTGCATGGGAAAGATGCAGGAGATACTCTAGTAAAGAATTTAAAGGTATTGCTAGAGGGTTAATATCCTTCTCAGCACACCAAATGGTAAACCTTTTCCATTTAAAAGCATAAGAACGTCTAGTAGGCGGTTTTCTGGAAGCATGTAGGATATCCCTTACTTGCTGAGAAAGATGCCAATCTTGAAGGTCTAAGCCTTCAGCAACCAAGCCCTGAGATGGAGAGATTGGGGGTTTGGGTGTCACAATGTTCCCCCCTCCTGAGACAGGAGATCTGGAGCAGACCCCAAGTCCAGGGAGGGAGCTTGAGAGAGATGCAGAAGTAGAGGGTACCACACTTGGCGTGGCCAACATGGAGCTATGAGGATCACAGTCCCTCGATCTCTCTGAAGCTTGAACAGGGTCTTGGGAATTAGGGGAATGGGTGGAAAGGCGTACAGGAAGTCTTGACCCCAATGAAGGAGGAAGGCATCCCTGCCCTGAACTCCCTGACACGGAATTCTGGAACAGAATCGGGGAAGTTGGGCATTCCACGGACATGCAAAGAGGTCTATGTCCGGGGTTCCCCAAATTCGAAAGATTCTGACTATCTGGTCCATATGAAAGGACCATTCGTGTGGAAGCAGAACTCGACTGAGTGTCTGCCCAAGAATTTTGAACTCCTGGAAGGTATACTGCCAGAAGATGAATTTGATGCTCTCTGGCGAAGGCCCACAATCTCAGAGCTTTGTTGCAAAGCGACAGAGCCAGTTCCTCCCTGCTTGTTCACATAGAACATGGCTACTTGGTTGTCCATGTGAATGAGGACTGTCTTGTAGCTGAGCAGGGTATGGAAGACTCAGAGCTAAGAAGATAGCTCTGAGCTCTAAGATGTTGATATGTAGGGAGGTCTCCTGTGGAGACCAAATGCCCTGGGTGGAGAGGTCTTGAAGATGAGCTCCCCAACCCTTTGGAGAGGCATCTGTTGTAAGGATTGCTTGGGGTAACAATTGTTGGAAGGGGGACCCCAGCAACAGATTTTGAGTGGACTTCCACCACTGGAGAGACCAAAGGAGGTGCCTGGAGATTGCTATTTTGTCTGACAGACCCCCTGATGCCTGGGTCCACTGGGTGGACAAAGTCCACTGAGTTGCCCTCATGTGAAGGCGAGCATAAGGGACCACATGCACAGTGGATGCCATGTGGCCTAGCAGTTGTAACATCTCTCGAGCAGTTAGATGGGTTTTTAATTGAATCTGAGAGGCTAACTGCACTAAGCGTAGGCAACGGGCCTGGGGAAGATAGGCCCTTGCAGTTGTGGTATCCAGCAAGGCCCCTATGAACTCTAGAGACTGAGTAGGGGTGAGTTGGGACTTTGGAATGTTTATCACCAGTCCCAGATACTGCAAAACACGCATTGTGCAGGCTAGGGAAGTCTGGGCCTCTGATTGGGATGAAACTCGGATGAGCCAGTCATCCAGATATGGGAATACGAATATTCCCAGAGTGCGTAGAAATGCAGCTATTACTGCCATGCATTTTGTGAACACTCTTGGAGCAGAGGCCAGACCAAAAGAAAGCACCCTGTATTGGTAGTGCTTTCCCAGATAAAGGAACCGAAGGAACATTCTGTGTGCTGGATGGATATACGCATCCTTGAGATCTAGAGAACAAAGCCAATCCTGACTCTGAAGGAATGGAAGGAGAGTACCTAGAGAAATCTTGAATTTCTCCTTGCATAGGAATTTGTTCCATTCTCTGAGATCTAATATGGGTCTGTAGCCCCCTGTTTTCTTTGGAATTAGAAAGTAGGGGGAGTAGAACCCTGAGCCCTGTTGAAGAAGAGGTACTTCTTCTATTGCCCCTTGGGCCAGAAGGGTAGAAATCTCCTGACCCAGAAGGTCGAAAAGAGATGTTGGAGAATTGAACTGTCTCACCATGGTGTAAGGAGGAAGGTTTGAGAAATGAAGTTTGTACCCCTCCCTTATGATGGAAAGGGTCCACTGCTCTGCTGTGATTTGCTCCCATCTGGGAGCAAAGTGAGCTAACCTTCCTGGAATGGTGAGAGGCTCTGGGTCTTTTAGAGCCAGAAAGGCTAAGTTCTCTAGCTGCAAGTCAAAGGCCCTGAGGAGGCTGAGGCTGTTGGGCTACAGTAGTCCTTGCAGCCTTAGGCTTGGCCTGTTTAGGTTGTTGACGCTTTGCAGCAAAACGACCTGCAGAAGATGTTTGTTGACCATAAACAGGATAATATCTTCCCTTCTTAAGAAAATATGCCTTTTTGAACAACGTCTTCTGGACAGGATTAGAGGTAGACTTTGAAAGCCTATCCAAAGCAGAATTTTCTGCATCCATTTGAGTGGCCTTTGCTTGCCAATCTTTGCCAAACAGGTTTTCACCTGTACAAGGAAAATTTCCTAATCCATCTTGGACCCAGGGTTCCAAATCAGAAGCTTGTAACCAAGCAATTCAGCGTGCACCTATGGCAATGGCCGAGGCTCTGCTGGCCCCCTCAAAAAAGTCAAAGGCTGCACGGTTAGAAAATTTGGAAACATCCTGGGCATGCTTAAGCCAGGTAAGAAAGATTTCTCTTTTATCTTCTGGAAGAAAAGGGAGGAAAGTTTGCAGATGATCTGTAACTTCCTTCAGAAACATCCCCATATAGAGACTATAGGAGTTGATTCTGGCAACAAGCATACTGGCCCGGAAACATTTCCTGCCAAAAGCATCTAAGATTCTACATTCTCTTCCTGGAGGAGCAGATGAGTGCCTCTTTGCACTCTAACTTTTTCATAGCAGACTCCACCACAATAGAATGGTGAGGAAGCTGAGTTTTATGAAATCCAGGACAAGGAGGGACACGATACATGGTATCCAACCTACGAGAATGAGAAGAGATGGTGAGAGAAGTCTCCCATATGCCTATCATGTGGTCATAAAGGATCTCATGAACTGGCAAAGTGGCTGCTTCTTTAGGAGCCTTGGGATATTGCAAAATATCCAATTTTTTGGCTCTAGGCTCTGTATCAGGGGCTACTGAGATAGAAAGCCCCTTGGCCACTTCCCTTATGAAGACTTGAAAAGACAAGTCTTCTGGAGGGGACATTCTTCTTTTTGGAGAAGGCAGCTCCTGAGGAAGAAGTACCGATGCTTCGACAGAGGCCTCCGATGCATCAGAGTCGGAGGAATCGAAGTATCGCCTGTCTGGATGCTCCTGTAAAGCCCGATATGCATACCGGGTGGTATCGACATCGGGAGTCATCGGTACCGGATCAGTACAGATAGGCATCATCGGACAGGGTACCGCTGCAGTCGACACCGAAGCCGATGTCGAAGCAACCGGTACCGGCACCGGAACCGATATCGGAGCCGGTGTCGGAGCTGGTATCGACAACGAAGCTTGTTGCGGTACCAGCGGCGTCGCAGCTTGTATGAATGCCGTAATGGCACGCTGCATGGTCAGAACATTCTGATCCATCGACGCCATGAATGTCTGGAGGTCGGTACCGGCGGATTCCACCGGTACCCCAGAACATTGCAACAGGTGATCGGTCGAGGCCGTGCCATCGATGTCAACCTGTGACCCCATAGGAGGAGCTTTGGAAGCCGGAGCTTCCCGCCGGGGTACTTTTGCCGGTGCAGGATCCTCGAGGGCAAGCCCAGAGGCATCTTGATGCTTAGAGGGAGATCTACCCTTTGAGGACTGGCTGGACTTATGTTTGGTTACCTGAGATCCATAGGAGGAAGAAGCAGCCCTGGAAGACGTCGATGCCACCGAAGCTGCATCAGAGGGAAACAGTGTACTGAGTTTGGCTGCTCGGTTCTGTAAACCTCTTTTAGACATCATGGAGCAGGACGGACAATCCGTGATGGAATGGTCAGGACCCAAACACTTAAGACACCAGTCATGGGTGTCGCTAACAGAGATGGTACCGTTGCACTTAGTGCATTTTTTAAACCTGAAGGCAGGCTTTTCCATGAGGAATTTTCTGTTAGGCCTAAGGCCCAACGAAGAAAAAATACACTGAAGTGGAACGGAAAGTATCTTTTTTTGAAGAAGAAGAAGAAAGAAAGAAAAGACCGGCGGTACCGGTCCGATGTCGAAGGCGGCAGACGCGTGACCAAAGAAATAAAATAAAGAACTACTTCAGCAGTGACAGGAACACAACCTGCTGGCTCCGCGGAAAAGAAGAACTGGAGAGAGGCGGTTAGGAAAGGTGGGAAGGCAGCGCGCAGGCGCTGTGGGATGCTCCCGAAAGCTTTCCTTTTTTGGGACGCTGGGTAGCGTTCCTGCGCAGGCTCTGTCGGTACCGACGTACCCATATGTGAAGACTCATTCTGCTTGTTCCTGGAGATAGTATGGTAGGACATTTCCTACCTACTGGGAAAGAAGGTGGCATAGAACAGCCTCTGGAAAAAGGAAAGTCAGTGGATAACTGAGCAACCTGGAGTAAAGACTCCTTGTTGAAGAGATTTTCTCCAGTGCAAGGAGTATTTCCCAGTCTTTCTTGTGCCCATTTGTCCAAGTCTGAAGCTTGAAGCCAGGCTCTACGTCGTGCCCCTATAGCTAGAGCAGAAGTCCTGCTAACAGACTCAAAGGAGTCTAGGGTAGCACGAGTAAGAAACCTAGAGATATTTTAAGTCTGACTAACCAGTGAGGAATAGTCTTTACTCCTGGGCTCTTGAAGAAAAGGAGTCAAAAGATGTAATTTCCTTGTGACCTCCTCAAGAGATAGATCCATATAAAAAATATGAGAGAATTCTTGCTGAAAGCATGGATGTCTGGAAGGTTTGACGTCCAAAGGCATCTAGTGTCATAGACTCACGACCTGGCGGACAAGAAGAGTGCTTTTTATTACTCTTCACTCGCCTCATTGCTGATTCTACCACAATGGAATGATGAAGAAGTTGAGTCCTTTGAAACCCTGGAGAGGGGGGGGTACCTTTAAAGGAGCTTCCCATATTCGTAGAAGGAGATCCTGCAAAGAATGATGCAAAGGAAGCATTATATTCTCCTTTGCTTTGCTGGAACAGAGAGGTATTCTGTATTTAGGATCTTGTCCAGGAATAGGAATGGCAAGTGATTTTGCCATATCCAGGAGTAAAGTCTGGAAAGAAGGATCCCCAGAGGGAACTTCCCTTGGATAGGCTAGATCTGATGAAGAACTAGCATTGGCACCGAGGGATCTATTCAAGTATATAGGAATAGAAGATCCTGAATGGTGCAGTATGGGATCCTTAGATGGTGGTCGCTGGTACTGCAGGTCAGAACCAACGACAGTCGGTAACAGATCGTCCATGCTAGGGATTGATTCCAAACTCGGCATCGAGGGAAGCGAGCCTGACGAGAGAAGCATGGAAGGTACCGACAGCAATGGTACTGTGGATATCGATACCGATCTCGGTACCGTATCTAATACCGGTGGATGAAGACCAGCCGGTGGCAACTCTAACGGTATCGGAGGAACAGATAGTTGCGGATCCGAATTATCGGAACCGAGCCTTCGGTACCGACGGGAGTCGGTACCAAGGCGAGTCGGTACCCAGTCCTCCAGACTGGAGATCGATTCCAGACTCGGCATCGAAGGAAGCGAGTCTATCGATGTATGTCTGGAGGGTACCAACATCAGTACTAGTATCGGTGTCGGTACCGATACTGGAAGGTCGATCTGGAGCATATCTACCGGCCCCGCAAGTACCAAGGATGTCAGACGACGATCCTTGTGAGGAATGTTTCATCCAACACCAGTGCCGATGCCGGGGTATCGGTACCGCTCGAAGCGGATGCCACCACCGGGCATGGCTCAGGTATGTTCTGTGAGGGGTGAACCTCAGGAACAACCCGAAACCCCACACAGGCTTTGGAGACCGAAGACTCCCACCGGGGTTTTGAAGCCAGTGGATTCTCGAGGACAAGGCCATAGGCATCTCTATGCTGTGCATGAGAAGTGCCGCTCGAGGACTGGCTAGTCTTAACAGACTGTTTTTGGGTTACTTGATCCTGTGTAGAAGATATGGTCGGTGCCCTGAAGTTGGAGGGGGACCGCGTGTCGAGGGGAACTCGATGTTGAAAACTTCTCACAATACTATTGCCCGAGGGCTCCGGAGGGAAATGGTCAGGACCCAAGCAGGTTAGACACCAATTGTGAGTGTCTAAAAATAAAGTTGTAACGCCACAGTTTGTACATTTCTTGGGGAAAGTGGCTGGCGGTTCCATGAAGGAAAATGGAGAGGCCTAGAAGGCCTGAGAACCGTGAGACACTAAGGAAGAAAAATATATTCCTTAAAAAGGAAAAAATTTTACAAGAAAAAAGAAACACCGGCGGTGACCCCGTGCCCCCTTGCTTGTTGACAGAGAATATTACCACCTGATTGTCTGTGAATCAGAATTGACTGTTTCCACAGGTGGTACTGAAAAGCTCAGAGCATAAACAATGGCTTTGAGCTCTAGGAAATTGATCTGCTAGAGGCTCTCTGACACCTACCACAGGCCCTGAGCGCGGAGGTTGCCTCAGTGGGCCCCCCCACCCCAACTTGGAGGCATCCATGGTGAGGACCCTTTGAAGGGGTCAGGGCCTGGAAGGGCATTCCCACCAGCAGGTTCCACAACTGATGCCACCAGCCAAGGGACTCAGCAAGGAGACAGGTGACTGTCACCCTGACCTACAGGCGCCCCTTTGCCTGAGACCACTGGAACAGAAGGCCCAGTGGGCCAGGTGCATGTGGAGACTAGCATCGGTTGTGACGTGCACAGTCGAGGCCATGTGCCTCAGAAGGTGCAACATAAGCCGGGCAGAGGCTGAGTTCCAGCCCTGAACCTCCCTTACAAGGGCTGCTAGGTGCCAGACCCAGTCGAGGGGGGGAGGAAGGCCCTGGCCTAGAAAGTGTCTAGCAGCGCCTTGAT
This sequence comes from Ichthyophis bannanicus, assembly GCA_033557465.1. NCBI lineage: Eukaryota > Metazoa > Chordata > Amphibia > Gymnophiona > Ichthyophiidae > Ichthyophis > Ichthyophis bannanicus. Next base: position 302,365,818 of record CM066032.1, on the reverse strand, counting down.
GAACTCCAGCATTGGGTTGGCTGCAAGTGGGACTTGGGGTAGATGACGACGAACCCCAGGTTCCCAGAGTGAAAATGGTATGGCATGCCGACAGCAGTGCTGCTCTTGTCAAGCCAATCATCCAGATAGGGGAAGTCAAACACCCCCTGCAGCCACAGATCAGTGGCAACCACCGCCAAGCACCCTTGGGGCTGAGGCCAGGCCGAAGGGTAGGAACTTGTACTGGTAATGGTTTCCTTTGATGCTGGTGGAGGTACTGCCAGTGGCGCAAATAAATGAGGATGTGTACTTACACATCTTTGAGATCTAAGGAACATTGCTACCCAACCTCAGGCAGGAAGGACTGGCTATGTTCCAAGGGAGAGCATTTTGAACTTCTTCACCAGGAATCTGTTGAGATCGAAGATCCAGAATAGGATGAAAGCCGTTGGTCCTCTTGGGAACCAAGAAGTACCGGGAGTAGAACCCCTGATCCCTGAGGTGGGACAGCACCAATTCCACAGCCTTGTTAGCCAGAGGCCTGGTGAGCTCTCGCTGGAGTAGGTCTCGGTGAAGGGGAGTCATCGGGAGCTCCATTGGAAGAACAAAGGAGGCATCTTATCAAAATGGAGGCGGTAACGGTTCCACCACTACCAGCAGGGCCCAGGTGTTGTGGTGATGCTGGCATAGAGCCCCCTCATGTGCTATGGGGCTAGACCTCTAGGGATAGGAGAAGCTAGGTCCAAGGAGTCAAAAGCCCCCTCCAGGTTGCGGCTGGGGCACCGCCTGGGGCTTGGGGGACTTAGGTTTAAGCAGGCCTTGCACATCCCTTGGCCTGCTGGCCATATTGGGGAGCTGGGAAGACGGGGTACTACCGTATGCCTCCTGTAAAGAGGCTTTTTCCCTAAAGCTTTCCATCAGAAAGGATCAGTGGTCTTTTTGGAGAGCCAGGTCCTTGTCAGTCATGGGCTTGCCAAAGAGATTCTCCCCCCGCCAGGGGGCATCAACCAACTTGTCCAGAACCCATTGCTCCAAGTCGGAGGATAGTAGCCAGCCTGGCGATGAGCACTAATGCCCACCAACTAGAAGCAGTCATATGCCACACAAGTGATAATTTTGAGCACTCCTTGATCATTGAGATCAGGGTCCAGAACCACTGAAGAGGTTCCTCTGACAGTCCAGCTGAGAACCCAGCGAGCTCCCTTGCCAGGTCCCACAAGTATATGCCCATGTACAGCTGGTGAGCCTGGATCCGGCCTATGAGCATCAAGCCCTGGTAGCATTTTCTGTCCAAGGCATCCATGGTACGAGCCTCCCTGTGCAGGGGCACAGAGGAGTGCATTTTCTGGTTCTTGAGCCTGCGCATGGCCAACTCCACCACCATAGGGGTTATGAGATAGCTGCACTTTCTATAACCCAGGGCTCTTGCGGACTCTATACACAGAATCGAGCCATATGCTCATGATCGGCACCAAGGACGGGGACTCCCAAATATGTAAGAGAAGATGTTTAGGATGGGGGGGGAGGGGAGGGGAGGGGGAACCAGCACTGTGAATGCCTCCTTCAGAGGGGCCTCGTACTGGAGGATTTGCTTAATTATTTCTGTGCTGTGTTCACAGATGAAGGACAAGGAGCAGGACCTCAGAAAACACCCACAAACGGGAACAGAAGCGAGAGGCATCTTGAACGATTTTCAGAAGACTGTTCGTGAGGAACTAGCTAAACTAAAAAGTAGATAAAGCGATGGGATCGGATGGGATACATCCAAGAATACAAAGGGAACTTGGGGATGTTCTAGCAGCTACACTGACTGACCTTTTCAATGCCTCTTTGGAGTCAGGAATGGAGCCAGAGGACTGGAGAGAAGTACAGAAAGCGGAAGTAAGGATGTGGTTGAAAACTACAGGCAGGTTAGTTTAACCTTGGTGCTGAGTAAATTATTGGAAGTGCTGCTGAAAGAAAATAGTGAGGTTTCTGGAGTCCAATGGATTACCATATCTGAGGCAGCATGGATTCATCAGAGGCAGGTCTTGCCAGACAAATCTGAATGATTTCTTTGACAGGGTGACCAGGGAATTGGACCAAGGGAGAGCCCTAGATGTGGTGCATTTAGATTTCAGTAAAGCCTTTGACACAGTTGCACACAGATAACTTATAAACAAAGCACCCTAGGGATGGGCCCTAAAGTTACTGCTTGGGTTAGAAACTGGTTAATTTAATTTAATTTAACTAACAGATTATTTATATACCGCTCCTTCCATTGATCAGGTGCGGTTTCCATATAACAATAAACAGTGTGGTCTGTTTTTACATATAACATTTGTAGCTAGGTAAATACAGTTAACAATTAACAGTTAGTAAACTATGTACAGTTGAACATAATTAAACTATATACATTGTTCTGTTTTTCATTTACTTATTCGCTTTGTTTTAGGGTGTATCACTTCATTCTTTTGATGAGTTGTGTATCCTTTATCCAGTTGGGGTGTGTTGGGTGTGCTGGTCAAGGATCCATAATGCTTTGTGAATAAGTGTGTTTTGAGTTTTTTTCTGAACTCCATAAGTAGGTGGTGACAAGGGGTACAGCTAAATGGATCTCACTCTGAGGAGGTGGTGGCTATCAGTTGAGTGCCACAGGTATCTGTCCCTGGTCCAATTCTTTTTAACTTAGTTAGTGATATTGCGGAAGGGCTGCTGGTTAAGTTTTGCCTTTGCGGATGATACCAAAATCTGCAATAGACACCCAGGAAGGTGTAAACAAGAGGAGGGATCTAGCTAAGCCCGAAGAATGGTCTAGAATCTGCCAGCTGAGATTTAATGTTAAAAAATGCAGGGCCATGCATTTGGGCTGCAGCAATCCAAGGGGGCAATACAGTATAGGGGGTGAAGTACTTCTGTCCACAAAAGAAGAGCGGGACCTAGGCGTGATTAGCTACTTTAAGATTGCCAGGCACAAACAGGTAGAAAAGGCGATGGTGAAAGCTAGGACACTTGGGTACATAGGGAGAGGAATGGCCAGCAGAAGAAAGGAGATGATAGTGCCTCTGTATAAGTCTTTGATACAACCTCATTTGACCTATTGTGTGCAATTCTGGAGACCACACCTCAAAAGGATATAAACAAGTTGGAGTCTGTACAGAGGGTGGCTACTAAAATGGTTAATGGCCTTTGTTATAAAGCAAATGAGGACAGACTGAAGGATCTTAGTATGTATGACCACTTAAATATTTAAAGAGAAATGATGAACAAACCAACCTCTTCCAAAGATGGGGAAGCTGTAAAACTAGAGGGCATAACATGAAGTAGTATGTATGACCACCGCTTTGACCCGCTGAAAAGCGGGATATAAATACAGTTAAATAAATAAATAAAATACTTTAGAGCAAAAGCGGAATAGAGGCAATTTGATTGAAACGTTTAAATACCCACGTAGATAAATGCACAGGAGGAGAGACTCTTTCGATTGAAAGCAAGCTCTGCTATGAGGGGAGAAAGGATGTGTGAAAGGGGATAGACTCAGGAGTAATATGCGGAAATATTTCTTTGCAGAAAGAGTGGTAGTTGCATGGAATAGTCTCCCAGTGGAGGTGGCAGAAATGAGGACATCTGAATTCAAAAACGCATGCGACAAAGAGGATCTCTAAAGGAAAAAAGGGGGCTGTTGTAGTGGTTGAAATGGAAGGGCAGACTAGATACATAGTAATATAGTAAATGACGGCAGATAAAGACCAGCATGGTCCATTTAGTCTGCCCAGCAAGATGGCAAGAGTAGGTGCACCTGTCGCTCTGTGCAGGCCACCCCTCCCCATGTCTTTATTTAGGGGTGAACCCACCACTCCATGTAGGACACCCCTATTTGAGACGTTAGATGGTTCAGAAGTTAGAGATGGTACCATTTATTTTGTTTCTATCCTGTTGCTGTAAAGGGATCCACTGTGCTTGTCCCATGCCGTTTTGAATTCCGTCACCGTGTTTGCCCCCACCACTTCCAACGGGAGGGCATTCCAAGCATCCACCATCCTTTCAGTGAAGAAATATTTCCTGACATTGCCTTTCAATTTACCACCTTGCAGCTTCATGTTATGCCCTCTAGTTTTACAGCTTCCCCATCTTTGGAAGAGGTTTGTTTGTTCATCATTTCTCTTTAAGTATTTAAAGGTCTGAATCATATCTCCCCTGTCCCTCCTCTCCTCCAAAGTGTACATATTTAGGTCTTCAAGTCTCTTCTCATAAGGCTTCTGACACAGGCTCCAAATCATTTTGGTCGCCTTCCTCTGAACTAGATAGGCCATGTGTTCTTTTTCTGCTATCATGTTTCGATGTTTCTACGATCTTGAGGTCCTTCGCCTGAGGCTCCTCCTTGAACTCCATAGTGAAGGCCAGGGCCTTTGCCATATCCCTGATAAACTCCAAGGAAAGGTCCTTGAGCGGGGGCTTGCGGCGGTCCTGCAGAGGAGTCCGAAGGGACATCCCGATGGAGGCAGTATCAGGGGGGATGGACTCTTCATCAGTCTTCCACACCAATTCTGAGGAGACCGAGGACCCTCCGAGCATCGGGACCTCATTGGGTTACCAGCACCACAAGGGCCCCAGACACCTGCACTCTGACCCGGAGGCGCTGGCGGGAGAAGTCCTCTGACCCAAACAGGACAGAATCTGGTGCCAGGAATCATCTCAAGGCCAATGGTGCTCGAGGACCAGCTTCACAACCTCCAGCAACACCCTCACAGTGGAGGGGCCAGCAGTCAGGACCGATGACCCCGAGGAACCAGGCATTGGCCCATGCTGCTGAGCAAAGAAGGCAGAGAGGCTGCGCTCAAGGGCTGCCATTCTGACCTTCAGGCCAGGATGGACTCAGGAGACCAGGGTTGATCTCCCAATGCCAATGGTATTTTCTTCAATCGGGGCAGCTTGGAGGGCCGATCCCAGTCATCACCCTTGGTATCACGCCGGAGGTTCCGATGCTGGTAACAGAGGGTCTTACCCATGGTTCCAGCATCATCGCCAGACGATGCCACCAACATCCAGCTCTTCTGGGTACAGCCCTCAAAGGATGATCCTCTGTCCAATGCCCTGCGACCTCGGGGCTCAGATCGGGCATGGCCATCACACCAAGTCGAGGCCACCACGGCTGCCCCCGTGGGCACCAGCTCCACAAGCAATGCTGGGGACAAAACGGAGGTCTTGCCGAACGTGGACTCTCGCTGCTTCTCAGTTCCTCCGTCCCTTGCTAGTCATTTGCTGACAGAGCCACAAGAGTCATTGTCAGGTACAGAGGCATCGAAGGCAGCAGTCATGTGGATCCAAGCGGGACATGGTGTGCCCGCAGCGGTCAGTGCTTAAAGCCACAGAGGACATAGCAGGGAAAATGGCGACTGCGAGGTCAAACTCAAGAGTCACGGCCAAGGAAGGCGAGAAAAAAACCCGAGGGACAAAAAGACCAGAGAAAAACGTGGTGCCAAGGCAGCAGCAGTCCCGGGAGGCAAGACAACACGGGAACGCATGCTGGAAAAAGGGGGGGGGAGGGGAAATCAACCAACTTTTTTGGGGGTGCAGACGAATGTCCGATGGGCTCCGTGGAAAAAAGGAAACTGAGGCAAGATGGCACCCTTGTGTGGTAAGGCAATCACACATGCATGGTGGATCTCTCAAAGGCTCTTTGAAAGCCAGGGAAAGGTTACTGCGTGGGGTCTGTCGATGCAGGTATCACCCATATGCGAGGGCTGGCTTTCTGCTTGTTCCCAGAGAAAATATTTTTTCACTCAACACATTATCAAACTCTGGAATTCGTTACCGGAGAATGTAATGAAGGCTGTTAGTGTAGCTGGGTTTAAAAATAGGTTTGGACAAGTTCCTGGAGGAAAGGTCCATAAGACATCATTAAAGAGGACCCGGGACAAGTATAGTCGAACCTGTGTGCCTTTTTGGGAACCTGCCAGGTACTTGTGACCTGGATTGGCCACTGTTGGAAACAGGATACTGGACTTGATAAACCTTGGTCTGACCCAGTATGGCATTTCTTATGTTCTATGTCTATAGTGCTGAACACAGGAAGATGAACAGAGGCAAACTGGGAGGACCGACACGAAAATTACTCTGTATTTCTAAAAATGTCTTAAGCTTTGGGAAAAAAAGATATACTCTGCAATAAGCAACAATGCCATCATGCTATTATCTGACTGGTAATTCATCTCTTTCAGTCCTCTATATATAAAAGGCAAATTGAGAGATGTTTGTACAATCTTGGCACCCTGCGCACATAGTGTACTTTCCACCAGCAGCATCAAGTGTTGGAATAGCACTCAAGAACACCAACTGGCCTTTTAACCCCTGCAATGGCAGTTGTGGACATGGAATACATGGCAAACAGCAGTGAGCTGCAGAGATAGCACACCAAGAAGGAATGAGTGAGAAAACACCAAACACATGTGGAGATGAGTTGTCTTCATTTATAGGCAGGCCTTGATAGCTAGTATTAATAAACCACCTTCTCTAGTGCGTGATGTAAGACAAGTACAGCAGTTTTGAAACAGATTTTCAACAGAGGGAGAAATAATTGAGTTTAAAGCAGAACCCCCCCCAAAAAAAAAAATCACACACACACACTTAGGCTACAGGGATCCTTATCATACCAAACAAGTTGTATTTGTAGCAGAAATAAAGGTCTGATGATCCCACTTAGCTGCTAGATAAAATATAGAATGGAAAAACAGTTGATCCAGTGATCACACAGGTCTTATGCAGCAAATGTCTGCAGGATTGTCTAAAAGCTGTAGATGCTGCAAAAGCACACACACAACATAAGCTGGACAACTCCATTGAAGCTACCTGCTCTCAAGGAAATAGGAACACTTACTCATCAGAAAAAATATAAGTCAAAATTAAAATTACATTTAAAATCAACTCCAGATACTCTATAACATTCTTTACTGAACACATTGGAATGCGCATGACATTTCCTGAATAACTTCCATGTGCTTACTTACTTCAGTGGCCTATCTCCAAACATAACCCCATTAAAGGCCAGCGCACGAGGCACACAGTTCTGGTCTGCAAATTCCACAAAAGCAAATCGTGTTGGCTGTGTCTCATCACCTGCCATGCGCACAAACTTCACCTCACCAACTTGCTTAAAGAACTCAAGTAGCTGATCCGCTGTTGTAGTCTAAAAAGGGATAAAAATCTATGTTATAAAAATAAAAAAAAGATAAAATTATCAGCAATATCAAAGCAGGAAAATTGATTTCATGAATACTGTCTGAATCTTGTTTCAGAATATGCAAGGATTACGATGACTATTTTCAGTTTATAACTGAAACACTTTTTTTTTCAACTAAACAAAAAACAAAGTTAAGTTGTATTTTCATGGAAGGATGCAAGGAATAAGCTGGGATGTCTGCAGGCATGTACATAAGTGATTGTCTAGTTGGGTAGCTGTGGCCAGAAGAAAACAAGGTGTGGCTTTGATGTGTACAAAACAAAGGGGCATGTTTACTAAGCTTTGCACCAGTAACACGTGCGCGCGCCAGGTTACTAGGGCAAGGCTGGGTGTGATACCTACAGGGGGGAATGTACAGCCCCCCTCTCACTTCACCGAGGTAAAAGCCCACAAAAGTAATGTCATCCACTGAGGTAGCGCTAGCTGCATCCACACTACTTGCGCTGAGCACAGGTAGCATGGGCAACAACGCCCACACTAGCTGTGCTGCAGTGAGAACATTCCTGTCCTATCCAGTCCCTGCCCTAACATATGCTGCAAAGATACCGTGAGGCTTTCAGCACAGGGCCCAGTGCTACCTCATGCTACCCTGGCAGTGTGCTTTAGTAAACATGCCACAAAACATTGTGTGTTGTGTGTCATGGGGAAGCTGTGATTTGCATGAACGACGAAGGCAAAAGCAAAGTTCCTTACCAGTAACATATGCTCCTTGAAGACAAAGCGTATCACTAAGTGACGCTAACTGGAAGTCATCAACAGCAGCAATTACAGAACAGGTTGTCAGAGCTTAATAGGAAAGCTAGAAGGCGCTTCTGAAAATGCACAACAATTCCTATGGCACTACAGCATGCCTCAATTCTGAAAATTAATCTAATCAGCTTAATTATGTAGTTCACAATTTAAGGTCGTACAGTTGTGGTCATTATTGGCACCCTTGCAGTTCAACTCTTTAATGTCCAATATAGCATAGTTACTCACCTGTAACAGGTGAACTCCGGGAACAGCAGGAATTTAGTCTTCACATATGTGTATCGTTGGAACCGATGGAGCCTGTGCAGGAACGCTCCCCAGCGTCCAATAGGAAAGCTTTTGGGACCATCACACAGCGCCTGCATGCTGCCTTCCCGCCTTTCCCAACTGTCCCTCTCCAGTTGAGTTAAAGCTGAGACAAAAGAGAGAGGGAAAGAGAGAAAGAGAGAGAGAAAGATACAACTCCTAGGGGAGGTGGATGGGTTGTGAAGACTAAATTCCTGCTGTTCCCGGAGATCAATTGTTACAGGTGAGTAACTATGCTATCTCCAGGAACAAACAGGAATGTAGTCTTCACATATGGGGACTCCCTAGTTGCAGATGCCAGGGAGATGGCCCCAAAAAGTTGTGTGCCCTTGTGAAAGGGCTCCACTTCCCCCCATGGATCTCTAGCATCCTACCATGGATGCTGGGTAGGAGTTAAGTCTGGAACAGGTGTTGAAGAACAGCCTGACCAAACAAGGCATCCCGGCGGGAGTCCTTGTCTAAGCAGTAATGGGCTGTGAAAGTATGTACCGAAGCCCAAGTAGCTGCTCGACAGATGTCATCAATAGACAGAGTGAAGATGAGCCCTTGAGGCTGCCATGGCTCTCACATTGTGAACTGTGACATGGCCTTCAAGAGGAAGGTTCTTACTCTCATAGGCAAAAGATATACACTGTGCAATCCAGCTGGACAGTGTCCTTTTGGAGACTGGAAGTCCCAAATAACTAGGATCAAAAGCAACAAAGAGTTGAGAGGATTTTCTATGTCGCTGTGTCCTTTGCAAGTAAAAGGCCAAAGCTCTTTCACAGTCCAAAGTATGAAGATTCCTTTCTGCATTTGAGGTATGAGGCCTTGGAAAGAATACAGGAAGGTAAACCGCTTGGTTTAAATGAAAGGGCGACACCACCTTTGGCATAAAGTGTGGATGAGTCCTAAGGACTACCTTATCATGATGGAAGCTTGTATAAGGAGGATCAGCCACCAATGCTTGCAATTCACTGATGCGACATGCTGATGTGATTGCAATGAGAAAGATAACCTTCCAGGAAAGGAATTTCAAAGAGGTAGTGGCTAATGGTTCAAAGGGCGGTTTCATGAGCTTCTCAAGTACCAGAATTAAGTCCCATGTCACCGGTGGTGGCTTAATCGGAGGCTTAGTTAAAAGAAGGCCTCTCATAAATCTCGCTATGAGAGGATGGAGAGGAAATAGGTTGTCCATTTAGAGTATTGAAAGAAGCTGCAATAGCACTCAAATGGACTCTCACTGAATTGGTCTTAAGCCCTGCATTTGATAAATGAAGGAAGTACTCCAGTAATGATTCTAGAGGTATCGCAAGAGGGTTAAGACCCTTCTGCGAGCACCATATGGTAAACATTTTTCACTTAAATGCATAAGAGCATCTTGTGGAAGGCTTCCTGGAAGAACGAAGGATATCCTTTACCTGCTGGGAAAGGTTAAGACCGTGAAGTTCTAGGCTTTCAGCAACCAGGCCCAGAGATGCAGAGACTGGGGATTGGGATACCACAGCATCCCATCCTTTTGAGAAAGAAGATCTGGAGCAGATCCTAACTCCAGAGGCGGAGCTTGAGAGAGATGTAGGAGCAGAGGGTACCACGGTTGCCATGGTCAACATGGAGCTATGAGGATCATATGACCTCTGTCTCTCTGAAGCTTCAACAGGGTTTTGGGAATTAGGGAAATGGGTGGTAAGGCATACAGAAAGTCCTGACCCCAATGAAGGAGGAAAGCATCCCTGGCCTGACAACCTTCAGCCGGAATTCTGGAACAGAACCGGGGAAGTTTGGCATTCAGCGGACTTGCAAAGAGGTCTATGTCCAGGGTTCCGCAAATTTGAAAAATTTGGGCCACCCTAGTCTGCATGGAGAGACCATTCATGTGGAAGCAGAACTCGACCGAGTTTGTCTGCCCAAGAGTTTTCAATGCCTGGAAGATACACCGCATCTTCTGGCGAGAGCCCATAGCCGCAAAGCTTTGTTGCAGAGCGACAGAGAGCCTGTTCCGCCCTGCTTGTTCACATAGAACATGGCTACCTGATTGTCCATTTGAACTAGGACTGTCTTTGTAGCTGAGATGGGGGTGAAATACTCAAAGAGCAAGGAAGATTGCTCTGAGCTCCAGGAGGCTGATATGGAGATAGGCCTCCTGTAGAGTCCAGGTATCCTGGGGAGAGAGACCATGCAGGTGGGCTCCCCACCCCACCTGTGAAGCATCTGTTAGAGTGGCTTGGAGTGGGGGTTGCTGAAAAGGAGACCCCACCAGAAGGTTTTTGAGCGACTGCCACCATTGGAGGGACAAAATAAGGCGATCAGAATTTGCTATTTTGTCTGACAGGCAACCTGAGAGGCCTGAGTCCACTGAGTGGATAAGGTCCACTGAGCTGCCCTCATATGGAGGCGAGCATAAGGAACCACATGCACGGTGGATGCCATGTGGCCTAGCAACTGTAGCATTTCCCGAGCAGTGAGGTGAGGTTTTAGCACTGCTTGGGAAGCTAGCTGCACAATGCAAAGGCAGCGGGGCTATGGAAGGAAGGCCCTTGTCTGTCTGGTATCCAGAAGAGCTCCTATAAACTCTAGGGATTGAGTGGGAGCAAGGTTGGACTTTGGGAAGTTTATGACAAGTCCCAAATACTGAAGGAAGCGCATTGTGCGAGACAGAGCCATCCTGGCCTCTGGCTCTGAAGGGGCTCGAACGAGCCAGTTGTCTAAGTAAGGAAAGACGAATATTCCCAGGGTGCGGAGAAATGCTGCTACCACAGCCATGCAATTTGTGAACACCCTTGGTGCAGAAGCAAGGCCAAAAGGAAGAACCCTGTATTGGTAGTGCTTCCCTTGAAACAGGAATCAAAGGAACTTTCAGCGAGTTGGATGGATGAGAACATGAGTGTACGCATCCTTGAGATCTAGAGAAGAAAGCCAATCCTGACTCTGAAGGTATGGCAGCAGAGTTCCTAGAGAAATCATTTTGAACTTCTCTCTGAACAGGAATTTGTTCAATTCTCTGAGGTCTAAAATGGGTCTGTGTCCTCCTGTTTTCTTTGGAATAAGGAAATAGGGGGAGTAAAACCCTCTACCCCGTTGGGGAATGGGCACCTCTTCTATTGCCCCTTGAGCAAGGAGCATAGTGACCTCTTGACCTAACCGGTCATTGAGAGAGGTCTGAGAATTGAACTGTCTTACTATTGTAGGAGGGGGCATGCTGAGGAAATGAAGCTTGTACCCCTCTCTTACAATAGAGAGAGTCTAATTTTCTGCTGTTATCTGACCCCATCTGGGGGCAAAATGACATAACCTTCCTGGAATGGTGGAGGGTTCCGGGCCGTTTAGGGCCAGGAAGGCAAAGTTCTCTAGACAGGAGTCAAAGCCCCTGTGGAGGCTGAATCTGCTGAGCCAGTTGAGGCTTAGCTGAATTTGGCTTCCTTTGTTGCCTAGGTTGCTGCTGCTGTCCCTTTTGGGCAGACTGACCTGAACGATGTCCCAGCTGGGTATAGGCGAGGTAGATTTGGACAATCTATCCAAAGTGATATTGTCAGCATCAATCTCATTAGCTTTTTCCTGCCAATTCTTGATAAAGAGATTCTCTCCTGTGCAAGGTATATTCCCCAGTTTGTCCTGTACCCAGATTTCCAAGTCAGATGCCTGGAACCAGGCAATCCTACATGCACCTATGGCAATAGCAGAGGTTCTGCTTATTTATTTATTTATTTATTTAACAGTTCTTCTATACCGCGCTTTTCAGATCAGTGCGGTTTACATTCAACGTCAACTATACAACACAGGCATTCTGAGTTGTAAACTTTACAATAAACAGGGAAATCAACATGGAAACAACTGGGGAAACTATCTACATTGTATTTACACTATTACCTTTTTCAAGCAGGGTCTATCTACATCTTATTACTTTTGAAGGATCAGGTGGGTTAGCTTATGCTATCATAGCAGTCAAAGGCTGCACGATTCACAAACTAGGAAACATCCAGAGCATGTTTAACAAGAGCAAGATAATCTTGCCTGTTATCAGGAAGGAGAGGGCTCATAAGCTCTAAGTCTTCTGTGATTTCCTTAAGGAACATTCCCATATACAAGATATAGGAACTGATCCTAGCAGAGAGCATGGAAGCCTGGAAGGATCGACATCCAAAGGCATCAAGAGTCCAACACTCACTTCCTGGAGGATTAGATGTATGCCTTTCTGCACTCTTTATCCGCCACATGGCTGATTTCACCACCATGGAATGGTGTGGTAATTGAGTCTTCTGAAACCCAGGACAAGGAGGAACTCAATACATGGTGCCGAGTCGTCGAGAATGAGGAGATGTGATCAGAGCTGTTTCCCACATACTTAACATAAGATCATGCAAGACCTCATGAATAGGTAGGGTAGTTGCCTCCTTGGGAGCTTTAAGGTATTGTAGGATTTCTAATTCCTTTGCCCTAGGCTCTTTTTCAGGAGCCACCGTGATGGAAAGACCCCGGGCCACATCTCAGATAAAATCCTGAAAGGACATATCCTCTGGTGGAGACATCCTACGCTGAGAAGAGGAATCCTCGGGAAGATGTACTCTGATATCGGCAGAGCTTTCAGAGTCTTTAGACTCATCCGAGGATTCAAAGTATCTCTGATCCGGGTGATTGTGCAAGGCACGGTACCGGTCGAAGTCGGCATCAGAGTGGTCCAGTACCGACCTGTCGATGCCAGATAGAGATGCATGACTCGGTCCCGGTAGAATACCTGCTGATGTCGATGCAGTCGGTGCCGGCACCGGTTGAATTGTCTGAAGCGGTTTCAGGGGCATCAAAGCAGTGAGAAGAGCTGCCAGACTGCGTTCAATAGCCAAGAATCTCTGGTTTATCAACGCTGCCAATGCTTGGGTATCAGTGCCAGATAAAGCGGTCGGAACCCCAGAGCATGGCACCAGTAGTTCTGCCGAGGTTAAAGCCTCGAGAACATCCTGGAGCCCCATTAGTGCTTTGGAAGCCGAAGCCTCCCACCGGGGCAATTTTGCCGGTGAAAGTCCCTCAAGGGCAACGCCAGAGGCATCTCTATGTTTAGAAGGAGATCTACCCTTTGAGGACCGGCTAGATTTATGTTTAGTTACCTGAGATCCATGGGAAGAAGATGAAGCCCTGGAGGATGTCTATGCCACGGAGGCTGCATTGGAGGGAAAAAGGGTGCTAAGCTTAGCATCTCAGTTTTGCCGGCCCTTTTTGACAACATCACACAGGCAACACACTATGAAAGAGTGATCAGGACCTAAACATTTGAGGCACCATTCATAGGTGTCTGACGGAGATGGTACAGCCACACTTAGAACACTTTTTAAAACCCGAAGCGGGTTTTTCCATTCTGAGGGAAAGTTGGGCCTAGTGCCCAAAATGGTGTGTGGCACCCGAAAATTATTGGAAAGAGACCCCAGAAAGAAAGGGGGGTTTTTTTGGAAAAAAGAAAAGAACCACCGGCGGTACCGGTATAGCATCGAGGGAAGGCAGACGTGACAAAAAAAAAAATATAAGGGGGGAATTTTTCTGTGGTGACAGGATGTGCGACCTGTCGGCTCCGCGGAAAACGAGAGGGACAGTTGGGAAAGGCGGGAAGGCAGCACACAGGTGCTGTGGGATGCTCCCAAAAGCTTTTCTATTGGACGCTGGGGAGCGTTCCCGCGCAGGCTCCGTCGGTACCGACGATACCCATAAGTGAAGACTACATTCCTGCTTGTTCTTGGAGATGGCCAAGTACCTGAAGGAGGAGTTGGTAGGGTGGGAGGGGATAAGGGAAGTGGAATTGCAATGGGCTAAACTAAAGGTGGCAATAAAAGGGGCAATAGATGGGGAGTGATTACCATCATTGTTCTCCTGCGGAGGGGGTGAGTTCACCTGGTCTGTGCAGCTTGCCGGCTTCTTCGGGGCAGTTCCAGCTACGTCATCGAAGGCCCCCCCCTCTTGTCCCCTCCCCCTTCTTCCTTTTGGATAAAGCTGGGCTGAGCTGTTTCGGCATCTGCAGTGGGCATCTCCTAAGGGGCGTATCGAAAGGGGAAGGACACACCCCTTGGGAGCCCCTTAGGAGCAACTTTGGAGCGAATTTGTGGAGTTTGTCATCATGCCTGGGGGTAAAAGAAAGAAAAAGGCCACTGTAGCGGAGACGACGGAGGGCCCTATGGATAGACATGTGGTGTCTACGCCGGTTCCTGTGAAGCCAGGTACTGTTTTCTCTGTCCCCTCCGTTGAGGGTGCTAGCCTCAGTTCGGTGGAACGTACTCCACCTTTACCTCCGGGTTTTCTGGAACTTTCAGAAGTGCCTTCTCTCCCTTCGGAGCCTTTGGAGGTTGGTGTACTGCCTAGGTCTGTGAGCTGGAAGGAGCCGGTTTCTTCGGTTGAAAGTCCTATAAGTGCTTCAGTCTCTTTGGTGGATATATGGCATGTAGTTAAAAGAACTGAGCGAGTTTTAATGGAGACTGTTCCCTCGCTTTGTCAATTCACTAAAGATGATGTTTGTAAGTTTCAATCTGTAGACTTGCAAGTGAAGAATCTGTCCTCCAGCTTAGCTACTTTAGATATTCAGATTAAGGCATTGTCTTCTTTTCAATCGGTCAGTGTCAAGGATAGCTTAGTTTTTTCTCAGAAGTTAGAAAATTTAGAGAATATGCATAGGTGTAAAAACTTACGATTGTTAAATTTTCCTTGTATTTCTTTACTTTCTCCTTCTATTCTTTTTAGAAAATATTTGAAAGATATATTGCAATTACCTATTGCGGATTCCTTAATATTACTTAAGTGTTATTATGTTTCTTCTAAGGTGGCTACACATACCAATGACGACGATTTAGCTGTTTTAGAGGAACCAGCTGCGTTTGATTTAACTGCTTTTTTGGAGGACACACAGGATCTTATTCCCACTAGGGCAACTTTGCTAATTACATTGTCCTCGGAGGAGGAAAAGATTTCCATCCTCAAGGCTCATTTCCGGAAGAAAGATCTTTTGTTCTGTGGAGAGAAGATTTCCATCTTTCCTGATGTGTCTAGATCAACGCAGCTTCGTAGGAAAGCTTTTCTTGCCTATAAAGCACGAATCGTCGCTCTTGGTGCTACCTTTTTCCTTCGCTATCCCTGTAAATGTATAATTACTATGGGTCAGGATAAGTTTATTTTTATGTCTCCCACTGACCTAGACAGATGGCTTTTAGAAAGGGAAAAGAGGCATTGAAAGCTCCTTTCTTTTTACTCTATTGCTTTATATAGATGTTTCTTTGCTGGAGGGAATGTGTAGGTTAGGTTTAATTGATGTTAGTCAGGTGCTCTTGGTAGTTGCCCTGACTGTTTTCTTGAGATTTCTTTCTCTTTTTTGTTATCCCCGTGATGTGGGCTGATGTACTTCGGATGATGATTACTTGTAATGGTTATTGTTGATATTTTGTTGCGGTTTCTTTTTGTTTTCTGATATTGTATTGTCAGACTATAAAATCCTAATAAATATAAATTTGAAAAAAAAAAAAGGGGCAACAGATAAATATGTAAGGAAAGTAAATAAAAACAAGAGGAGAAGGAAACCTATTTGGTTCTCCAAAGAAGTGGCTGCTCAAATAAAGGCAAAAAACACAGCTTTCACAAAATTCAAAAGCTTGCTAACAGAGGAACACAGTAAGGAATACAGGATCAAACTCAAAGACAAAAAGAGAAATAAGGAAAGCAAAATCAAAGGCAGAGGAAAAGATGGCTAAAGATGTGAAGTGTGGCGACAAAACTTTCTTCAAGTATATTTGGGAGAGGAGGAAAATCAGAGCTGGAATTGCAGGACTCAGAAGTGCTGGGAACGGATTTGTGAAAAGTGACATTGAAAAAGCAGAACTGCTAAACAAATACTTCTGCTCTGTTTTTACTAAAGAAAATCCTGGAGAAGGACCATCTGTCACTCCCAAATATAAAAATGGGAATGAAGTAGATACCACACCATTCACTGAAGATGTGTTAGAACAACTTGCAAAACTGAAAGTGAGCAAGGCCATGGGACAGGATGGGATAAATCCCAGGATACAGAAAGAGCTCAGAGAGGTTCTTGCAGGGCCATTAAAGGATGTTTTCAACAGATCCTTGGAAAAAGGAGTAGTTCCTCAAGACTGGAGAAGGGCGGATATGGTACCTCTTCACAAAAGTAGTGACAGGTTAGAGGTGACAAACTACAGGCCCATGAGCCTTACCTCGGTGGTGGGAAAAGTAATGGAGGCACTTCTGAAAGAGCAAATAGGTTTGCATGATCTGAAGCAACATGGTTTTACCAAAGGACGATCTTACCAAACAAATCTGATTGAGTTCTTTGACTGGGTGACCAGAGAACTTCATCAGGGGCATGTGATGGATGTCATTTACCTGGATTTCAGCAAAGCCTTTGATACCATTCCTCATAGGAGGCTTATCAAACTCAATAGTTTGGGGATGGGTCCCAAGGTGGTGAACTGGATCAGAAATTGGTTGACTGACAGACGCCAGAAGGTGATGGTAAATGGAGCTCACTCTGATGAAAGGAGGGTGATTACGGCACTGTTCAATGTATTTGTGAGTGATATTGCTGAAGGACTGCATGGAAAAGTCTGTCTTTTTGCAGATGACACAAAAATTTGCAATAGAGTGGACTCCCCTGAGGGAGTGGATAACATGAGGAAAGATCTACAAAAGCTGAATGGTCTAATGCTTGGCAGTTAAGATTTAATGCAAAGAACTGCAGTGTCATGCACTTGGTAAGCAGAAATCCAGGGGAAATGTACGCGATAGGGGGCGAGAGATTGGTGCACACGGACCAGAAGGACCTTGATGTGATTTCTGCGGATCTCAAGGTGGCAAAACAGTGTGACAAGGCAGTGGCAAAAGGCAGGAAGATGTTGGGTTGCATACAAAGAGGAATTACCAGCAGAAAGGAAGAGGTACTAATGCCACTGTATAAGTCACTGGTGAAGCCTCACTTGGAATACTATGTTCAGTTTTGGAGACCATATCTTGCAAAGGATATAAAAAGACTGGAAACTGTTCAGAGGAAGGCGACCAAAATGATTTGGAGTCTACGTCAGAAGCCTTCTGAGAAGAGGCTTGAAGACCTAAATATGTACACTCTGGAGGAGAGGAGAGACAGGGGAGATATGATTCAGACCTTTAAATACTTGGAGAAATAATGAACAAACCTTCCTTTTCCAAAGACAGGAAAGCTGTAAAACTAGAGGGCATAACATGAAGCTGCAAGGGGGTAAATTAAAAGGCAATGTCAGAAAATACTTTTTCAATAAAAGTGTGGTGGATGCTTGGAATGCCCTCCCGATGAAAGTGTTGGGAGCAAATACAGTGAAAGAATTCAAAATGGCATGAGAGAGACACAGTGGATCCCTTTACAGCAACAGGATAAAATCAAAATAAACTTAACTAATTTCTCAACAGACAGAGGTGGATTCACCCCTAAAACAAGGAGATGGGGAGGGGAGGCTTGCACGGAGCAGCCAGTGCACCTACTCTTGCCATCTTACTGGGCAGACTAGATTGACCATACTGGTCTTTATCTGCCGTCATTTACTATGTTACTATGTAATATCTCCTTTAAAAAGTGGCCAGAGGAGGAAGTGATGTCATCATGTGGGATGGTGGTGTTGGGTTAGAGCTCAGCAACCCCCCACATCTTAAAGTGAGCAGTTCGGCGATCTCACCTCCCCGATTTTAGCTGCAGTGTGAGAGGTCATGGAGATATCCAGGTAGGCAATGTCGGAGAAAAAGCATAGTTACTCACCTGTAACAGGTGATCTCCGGGAACAGCAGGAATTTAGGCCTCACATATGGGTATCGTCGGCACCGACGGAACCCGCACAGGAACACTCCCGAGCATCCAATTAGAAAGCTTTAGGGAGCATCCCACAGCACCTGCGTGCTGCCTTCCCGCCTTTCCCAACTGCCTCTCTCCAGTTGAGTTTAAAGCTGAGACAAAGAGAGAGAGGGAAAGAGAAAGAGATAGAGAGATACAACTCCTAGTGGAGGTGGGTGGACTGTGAGGACTAAATTCCTGCTGGTCCCGGAGATCACCTGTTACAGGTGAGTAACTATGCTATCTCCAGGAACAAGCATGAATGTAGTCCTCACATATGGGGACTCCCTAGCTTTAGATGCCAGGGAGAGACCCCAGAAGTTGTGTGCCCCTGTGAAAGGGCTCCACTTCCCCCCATGGATCTCTGGCATCCATCCAGGGATGGTGGGTAGGAATTGATTAGGTATGGAACAGGTGTTGGAGAACAGTCTGACCAAACAAGGCATCCCGGCGGGAGCCCTTGTCCAAGCAGTAATGGGCTGTGAAGGTATTTATTTATTTATTTAGTATACATTTGTATACCGCTACTTCCAGCGATCAGCAGCGGTTTTTGATAACAGATTGGAAATTGTCAAATCATGACAGGAAATTTTGGAGTTTTTTTTGTGGTATAAACACATTGATTAGACAGGAAAGCACAGCACAGAGAAAACTATTTTACAGGGAACATGGGCTATGGAGGGTTAAGTGGCTTGCCCAAGACCACAAGGAGCACCTGTGGGACTAGAAACACCAGTCCTTCCGGCCCAAGGTTGCTGTCCTCCAGTGGGATTTGAACCCCCGACCTTCCGGCCCGAAGTACCTTGCCCCAACCACTAGGCCACTCCTCCACTCCATGAATGTATGAATCGAGGCCCAGGTGGCTGCTCGACAGATGTCGTCGATAGACACAGAGTGTAGATGAGCCACTGAAGCTGCCATGGCTCTCACATTGTGAGCTGTAACATGGCCCTCCAGAGGAAGATTCTTACTCTGATAGGTAAAGGAAATACATTGAGCAATCCAGTTAGACAGTGTTCTCTTGGAGACTGGAAGTCCCAAATGAGAAGGATCAAAAGCAACAAAGTGTTGAGAGGACTTTCTATGTTGCTGTGTTCTTTGCAAGTAAAAGGCTAAAGCTCTTTTACAGTCCAAAGTATGAAGATTCCTTTCTGCATTTGATGCATGAGGCCTTGGAAAGAACACAGGTAGGAAGACCGCTTGGTTTAGATGAAAAGGCGAGACCACCTTTGGCATAAAATGTGGATGAGTCCTAAGGACTACCATGTCATGATGGAACCTTGTATAAGGTGGATCAGCCACTAGTGCCTGCAACTCACTGATGTGATGTGCTGATGTGATTGCAATGAGAAAGATAACCTTCCAAGAAAGGAATTTCAAGGAGGTAGTAGCTAAGGGTTCGAAAGGTGGCCTCATGAGCTGACCAAGAACCAAGTTTAAGTCCCATGCCACAGGTGGTGGCCTAATGGGAGGCTTAGTTAGCAGAAGGCCTCTCAAATCTTGCTATAAGTGGATGGGAGGAAATAGGTTGTCCATTCAGGGGCTTGAAGGAAGCTGCAATAGCACGCAAATGGACCCTCACTGAGTTAGTTCTAAGTCCTGCATTGGATAAAATGAAGGAGATACTCCAGTAATGATTCCAGAGGTACCACAAGGGGGTTAAGACCCTTCTGCGAACACCATATGATAAACCTTTTCCACTTGAAAGCATAAGAGCGTCTTGTGGAAGGGCTTCCTGGAAGCAAAAAGGATATCCTTTACTTGCTGAGGGAGGTTAATATCATGGAGATCTAGGCCATCAGCAACCAAGCCCTGAGATGCAGAGACTGGGGGTTGGGATGCCATAACATTCCATCCTCCTGAGATAGGAGATCTGGAGCAGACTCTAACTCCAGGGAGGGAGCTTGAGAGAGATGTAGAAGCAGAGGGTACCTACACTTGCCGAGACCAATGTGGAGCTATGAGAATCATACGGCCTGTCTCTCTGAATCTTGAACAGGGTCTTGGGAATTAGGGGAATGGGTGGAAAGGCATAAAGGAAGTCTTGACCCCAGTAAAGGAGGAAAGCATCCCTGGACTGAGCCCCCTGAGCCGGAATTCTGGAACAGAACCGGGGAAGTTTGGTATTCAACGGACTTGCAAAGAGGTCTATGTCCGGGGTACCCCAAAATTTGAAAAATCTTGGCCACCTGGTCTACATGTAGAGACCATTCGTGTGGAAGCAGAACTCGACTGAGTCTGCCTGCCCAAGAGTTTTGAATAAGTGTAACATCTTGAAATGAATCCTCCAGCTGATCTCAGATAAACTCGAGCATCACACTCTCGTTTCAACGAAACTTCAATAGTGTGCCGGTTCACATCAATGATCTGCTGTTCAGTTTGATTTGTTTCAATTTCGTATTGACCTAGAGGGTCTTATCCAAAAATGTCATCTAAAGAATTTTTTTGCTGTCAATACTGATTTGACGGCTCCCGTAGTTGCTACTGGATCGACACTTCAGGACAGTTTGTCCGATAGAAGAATAAAAGTATTCTTGGTACCTGACAAATTTTTGGATATAATAATCTATAAAACAGCAGATCATTGATGTGAACCGGCACACTATTGAAGTTTCGTTGAAACGAGAGTGTGATGCTCGAGTTTATCAGAGATCAGCTGGAGGATTCATTTCAAGATGTTATAACTCTTAAATAGGCTGAATGAATAATTGTTATAGTTTTGTTATAGGAAGTAATTCATTCTGATACAATTTGACCCACAGTGTATTGGAAGATACACTGCCAGGAGATGAACCCGATGCTCTCTGGCAAGGGCCCATAGTCGCAAAGCTTCGTTGCAAAGCAACAGAGAGCCTGTTCCCCCCTGCTTGTTTACGTAGAACATGGCTACCTGATTGTCCGTATGAATAAGGACTGTCTTGCAGCTGAGCAGGGTGTGGAACACTCGAAGAGCAACGAAGATTGCTCTGAGCTCCAAGAGACTGATATGAAGATGAGTCTCCTGTGGAGTCCATGTACCTTGGGTGGAGAGGTCCTGCAGATGAGCTCCCCAACCCAACGGAGAAGCATCTGTTGTGAGAGTTGCCTGGAGTAAGGGTTGTTGAAATGGGGACCCCAGCAACAGGTTTTGAGTGGATTTCCACCATTGGAGGGACAAAATAAGGCGATTTGTGTTAGCTATTTTGTCTGACAGGCATCCTGATGCCTGGGTCTAATGGGTGGATAAAGTCCACTGGGCTGCTCTCATCTGGAGGCGAGCATAGGGAACCACATGCACGGTAGATGCCATGTGGCCAAGTAATTGTAGCATTTCTCGGGCAGTGAGATGAGGTTTAAGCATTGCTTGAGAAGCTAACTGCACCATGTGAAGGCCTGGGGGAGATTGGCCCTTGCCTTTCTGGTATCCAGCAAAGCTCCTATGAACTCTAGAGACTGAGTGGGAGTTAGATTGGATTTTGGGATGTTTATGACCAGACCCAAATACTGAAGGATACGCATTGTGCAGGATAGAGAAGTCCTGGCCTCTGACTCTGTTGGGGCTCGAATGAGCCAGTTGTCTAAGTAGGGGAAGACGAATATTCCTAGAGTGCGGAGAAATGCTGCTACCACAGCCATGCATTTCGTGAACACTCTTGGTGCTGAGGCCAGGCCAAAAGGAAGCACCCTGTATTGGTAATGCTTTCCTTGAAAAAGAAACCGAAGGAACTTTGTGAGTTGTGGATGGATGAGAACGTGGGTGTACGCATCCTCGAGATCTAGAGAACCAAGCCAATCCTGACTCTGAAGGTATGGCAGCAGAGTTCCTAGAGAAATCATCTTGAATTTCTCTTTGAACAGGAATTTGTTTAATTCTCTGAGGTCCAAAATAGGTCTGTATCCCCCTGTTTTCTTTGGGATAAGGAAATAGGGGGAGTAAAACCCTGTACCCTGTTGATGGATGGGTACTTCTTCTATTGCCCCTTGGGCAAGAAGCATAATGACCTCTTGATCTAACAGATTGATGAGAGAGGTCTGAGAATTGAACTGTCTTATCATTGTGGGAGGGGGCATGCTCAAAAAATGAAGCTTGTACCCCTCTTTTATGATGGAGAGTGTCCAATGCTCTGCTGTAATCTGCCCCCATCTGGGGGCAAAGTGACACAATCTTCCTGGAATGGTGGAAGGCTCAGGTCCATTGAGAGTCAAGAAGGCTAAGTTCTCTAGCTGAAAGTCAAAGGCCTTGCGGAGGCTGAGACTGCTGGGACGGTTGAGGCTTAGCAGTCTTTGCTTTCCTTTGTTTGAGTGGTTGCTGACCTTTCCGGACAAGTTGACCTGCAGGAACATCCCTGCTGGGAATAAGCAGGATAAAACCTTTTCTTTTTGGAAAAGAATGGTTTTTTGAAAGATTTCTTTCTTGCAGGATCAGCTTTTGTTGTTGTTGTTAAGTGCCGTCGAGTCGGAGTCGACTCATGGCGACCCTCTGGATAGCTATCCTAAATTGTGTTCGGTCTTCAGTCAGGCGGCTCATTGTTGACAGACTGGTACCCGTAGCTGCTGTTATTGTATCGATCCATCTCATTGCTGGCCTTCCTCTTTTGCGTTGACCTTCTATCTTGCCAAGCATAATGTCTTTCTCTAATGATCTCTCTCTTCGCATGATGTGTCCAAAGTATGAAAGTCGAAGTCTTGTCATCTGAGCTTCTAAAGAAAGCTTAGGTTTGATCTCCTCTAGTACCGACTGGTTTGTTCTTCGGGCAGTCCATGGTATACACAGTATTCGCCGCCAGCACCATAATTCAAAGGCATCAATTTTCTTCCTGTCTATCTTTTTCACTGTCCAGCTTTCACATCCATATGATGTTATTGAAAATACCATGGCTTGAACAAGTCGAATCTTTGTATGGAGAGAGACATCTCTGCTCTTGAGAATCTTATCTAGGTCTTTCATAGCCATTCTGCCAAGAGCAATGCGTCGTCTGATTTCTTGAATGCTTGTTGCTTCTTTATTGATAGTTGATCCAAGTAGGTTAAAGTTGTTCACAATTTCAATTTCTTCTCCTTCAACAATGAACCTGTTGATTATGCCAGTTGTCATGATCTTTGTCTTCTTTACATTAAGGTGCAGGCCCATTTTGAGACTATGTTCTTTGATTGTGAGAAGCAAATGTTTCAGATAATCTTCACTTTCAGCCAGTAATGTGGTATCATCAGCATAGCGAAGGTTGTTGATGAGTCTTCCACCAATCTTCACACCTCTGTTGTCTTCATACAATCCTGCTTCTCTGATGATTTGTTCTGCATATAAATTAAACAGGTAGGGGGAAAGTATGCAGCCTTGTCTTACACCTTTGCTTATTTTAAACCATTCTGTTTCTCCTTGTTCCGTTCGAACTGTTGCTTCTTGATCAATGTACAGATTGCGCAAGAGAACGATCAGGTGTTCTGGTATACCCATGCTTCTTAATGTGGCCCAGAGTTTCTCATGGTTTACACAGTCAAAAGCCTTGCTATAGTCGATAAAGCACAAGTAGATATCCTTTTGGTATTCTTTAGTCTTTTCAAGGATCCATCTCATCTGCAATGATGTCTCTCGTTCCTCGCCCTTTCCTGAACCCTGCTTGCACTTCAGGTAGTTCTTGTTCCAGGTATGGTTGTAGTCTCTTTTGAATAATCTTCAGTAGAATCTTGCTGGCATGTGGGATCAGAGCGATTGTGCGATAATTTCCACAGTCAGTTGGATCACCTTTCTTTAGTATTGGTATAAACACAGATCTTTTCCAGTCAGTTGGCCATGATGTTGTCTTCCATATTTCTTGGCAGAGCCTTGTGAGTATGGTAACAGCTGCATCAGATTGCTGCAATACTTCTATGGGAATGCTATCAATGCCTGGTGCTTTGTTCTTTGATAAGGCTTTCAATGCTGCTTCAACTTCTTTCATCACCAATGGTTCCCGATCATAAGGTACAGGTTGAAACGGCTGTTGGTCCACTTGATCTTTATCATATAAAAACTCTGTATATTCCTTCCACCTTTTCTTGATCTTCTCAGCATCATTCAACATAGAACCTTGAGCATCTTGTAACATTCCAATTCGAGGCTGGAACTTTTCCTTTAACTCTCGTAGCTTTAGGAAAGCCGATCTTGTTCTTCCTCTAATAGTTTCTGCTTCTATTATCTTGCAAGTGTCATTGTAGTACTTTTCCTTGTCCTGTCTTGCTGCACGTTGGAAATCTCTGTTGAGTTCTGTGATTGTCTTTCTTTCTCCTCTGGCTTTAGCTTCTCGGCGTTTCTGGGCAATTTTTAGAGTTTCTTCCGTCATCCATTTTGGCCGTTTTTGCTTTTTCACCTTTTGTAGAGACTTCTCGCTTTCTTCCAACACAACTTTCTTGATGTCATTCCATAACTCTTCCGGAGCTCTGTCATTTGTATCTAAAGCAGCAAATCGATTTTGCAGGCAGTCTAAATTCCAGTGGTATATTCTCAAGGTCATATTTTGCTGCATTCATGAGTGGTTTGCTCTTTTTCAACTTTAGCTTGAGTTTGCATACTAGTAGTTGATGATCTGTACCCACAGTCAGCTCCAGGTTTTGTCTTTGTTGATGTTACAGAGCTTTTCCATTGTTGACTTCCGCATATGTAGTCAATTTGATTTTTATATAATCCATTCGGTGAAGTCCATGTGTACAGTCGCCGCTTGTGTTGTTGGAAGGTGTTTGAGATGAATAGATCATTGGTCTTGCAGAATTCTATCAGTCTTTCTCCAGCTTCATTTCTGTTGCCAAGTCCATATTTTCCAACTACTTTGCCTTCTGCTTTGTTGCCAACTTTTGCGTTCCAGTCACCCATGACTATCAGGATATCCTGTTTGCATGTTCTGTCAATTTCAGCTTGTACTTGTTCATAGAACTCTTCAATTTCATTCTCTTCTGCAGCTGTTGTTGGGGCATATACTTGAATTATAGTTGTGTTGATAGGCAATCCTCGTAGACGAATAGAGATTAAGCGTTCGCTGACTGCATTGTATTTCATTACAGTTCTTGCAAGTTTCTTCTTTATTATAAATGCAACACCATTTCTTCTTTGTCTTTCATTTCCAGCATAGTAGACCATGTGATCATCTGATGCAAAGTGCCCCATGCCAGTCCATTTCAGTTCGCTGACACCCAACACATCAAGTTGTACACGTTCATTTCATTCTTGACCACCTCCAACTTCCCTTGGTTCATGCTTAGTACGTTCCATGTTCCAATGTGTAAGACATCTTTACAGCTTCTGACTCTCATTTCATGCGCAGCTACATCAGCAGTCAGACTTCGAGGGCTTTGATCCAACCACATCATAAATGCTGGCTTTACTCTGAAAAGTCTTCAGCTCTTCCCCAGTAGCTAGTTGAGTGCCTTCTAACCCTGGGGGTCTCATCTTCCAGCACTATAGCACAATTTGTTTTGTTGTAACTATCCATTGGGTTTTCATGGCAAGATACAGAAGTAGATTGCCGGGCCTTTCTTCCGCGCAGTTTAAGTTTGGTGTTGTTGCCGTCGTCACAAAAATGTGATCCTCCTCCGT
The DNA here is from genome assembly GCA_033557465.1 of Ichthyophis bannanicus. Classification (NCBI taxonomy): domain Eukaryota; kingdom Metazoa; phylum Chordata; class Amphibia; order Gymnophiona; family Ichthyophiidae; genus Ichthyophis; species Ichthyophis bannanicus. Next base: position 302,340,207 of record CM066032.1, on the reverse strand, counting down.
CAACACTGTCCCATTCTGCTGCTGCCCAGATGGGTGGTTTGTCTTGGTCTGGCACCTCTGGCACAGGATCAGCTGTAGCCTTGGATAATCTATCCAAGGTGGAGTTGTCAGCATCCAACTCATTGGCTTTTTCTTGCCAATCTTTGCTAAACAGGTTCTCACCAGTACAAGGAATATTTCCCAGTTTGTCTTGTACCCAGAGCTCCAGATCAGATGCCTGGAGCCAGGCAATTCTATGTGCACCAATGGCAATGGCAGAGGTTCTGCTTATGCACTCAAAACAGTCAAAAGCTGCACTGTTGACAAATTTAGAGACATCCTGGGCATGCTTGACCAATGTGAGAAAGTCCTGCCTTCTATCCTCAGGAAGAAGAGGGCTCAAAACTTCTACATCTCCTGTGACTTCCTTCAGGAACATTCCCATATATAAAATATAGGAACTGATCCTGGCAGAAAGCATGGAAGCTTGGAAGACACGACGTCCAAAACCATCCAAAGTTCTGCACTCACGTCCTGGAGGATTAGAGGCATGCCTCTTTGCACTCCTGATCCTTCTCATAGCTGATTCCACTACAATAGAGTGGTGAGGAAGCTGAGTTTTCTAGAAACCAGGACAAGGAGGGACTCGATACATAGTACCCAGTCTACGAGAGTGAGGAGAGGTGGTAAGAGGCGTCTCCCACATTCTTAGCATGAGATCATGCAAGATCTCATGGATGGGCAAAGTAGCTGCCTCCTTAGGAGCTTTGGGATATTGTAAAATTTCCAACTCCTTTGCTCTGGGCTCTGTTTCAGGAGTCACAGTAATGGACAGACCTCGAGCCACCTCCCTGATGAAATCATGAAAGGAAATATCCTCTGGAGGAGACATCCTGCGTTTAGGGGAGGAAGGCTCTTCTGGTAGAAGTATTCCCGCATCGACAGAACTGTCAGAATCCTCATATTCCTCTGAGGACTCGAAGTACCTTCTGTCCGGATGCTCTTGAACAGCCCGATACCCGTACCAACCGAAGCCGGTACCGGGGGGAATCGGTACCGGTGTATCGGTACCGGAAGGCATCGCATGACTGGGTGCCGGCAATGCAGACACCGATGTCGATGCTGTCGGTACCGGTACTGGTGCCAGAGTTGGTGCCGGTACCGGTTGAACTGTCTGACGCAGTTCCGAGGGTGTCGATGCCGCAAAGAGAGCCGCCAGACTGCATTCAATAGCCAGAAACCTCTGGTCTATCGACGCTACCGATGCCTGGGTGTCGGTACTGGAGAAAACAGCCGGTACCCCAGAGCATGGCACCAGTAGTTCTGCCGAGGTTGAGGCCTCGAGAACATCCTAGAGCCCCGATAATGCTTTGGAAGCTGAAGTCTCCCACCGGGGCAATTTTGCCGGTGCAGAATCCTCAAGGGCAACGCCAGAGGAATCTTGATGCTTAGAGGGAGATCTACCCTTAGAGGACCGGCTAGACTTATGTTTAGTTACCTGAGATCCACGGGAGGAAGATGAAGCCCTGGAAGACGTCGATGCCACCGAGGATGCATCAGAGAGAAACAGGGTACTGAGCTTGGCAGCTCGGTTCTGTCGACCTCTCTTGGACATCATGGCACAGGCCATACATTCCGTGATGGAGTGGTCAGGACCTAAACATTTAAGACATCACTCATGGGTGTCAGTGACTGAGATGGTACCATCACACTTGGTGCACTTTTTAAAACCTGAAGCGGGTTTTTCCATTGTGGAAAAAAGTTTGGGCCTAAGGCCCAAAATCGCGCGTGCACCTGGAAAAAATGGGAAAAAAAGTACCAAGTACTTTTTTTTTTTAAAAGAAAAGAAAAACCGGCGGTACCGGTGAAGCGTCGAGGAAGGCAGATGCGACCACAAAAAAGGGCAATAAGGAAAATTTTCTGTGGTGACAGGAACACGACCTGCTGGCTCCGCGGAAAACGAAGAACTGGAGAGAAGCAGTTGGGAAAGGCAGGAAGGCAGCACGCAGGCACTGTGGGATGCTCCCAAAAGCTTTGTAATTAGACACTGGGGAGCGTTCCCGCGCGGGCTCCATCGGTGCCGACGATACCCATATGTGTGGACTACATTCCTGCTTGTTCCTGGAGATAGTACTCCCCTAACTTGCAGGAAATCGTAGTTATTCACCTGTAACAGGTGTTTTCCATGGACAGCAGGATTCAGTCCTCACATATGGTTGATGTCGGCACCGACTGAGCCAATGCGGAGCATTTCATCAGCTTTCAGTGAAAGCCCTTGGGAATGCTACCACGCATGCATGGTCCCCTTCCCACCCAAGGGTGCCATCTTGCTCAGTCAGATAACTTAGCAAAAAAGGACTTAAACAATGTTGAGAAGCAATTCCATGGAGAGGAGGAAGGGTTGTGAGGACCGATTCCTGCTGTCCCTGGAGAACACCTGTTACAAGCGAGTAACTACGCTTTCTCCAGGAACAAGAAGTCAGTCCTCACATATGGGACTCCCTAGCTTCAGACTGCCGAGGACTGAGCCACAACAGTACCACCGGTGACCCATTGGGTAGCAGTGAGTTGCAGATGAGTACCCCACCGAGAGACTCTGCAAGACCCTAGTGTCCAGTGATACTATCACTCCAGTAGCCTGAACACAGAAGGGTTGGCATGCAGGAGTTGCCTACACCCTGAAAATATTATGGAGTACTGACTGCCTGAAGGCACTGCCCCTGTGGGACTTGCTCTCCAGGCAGTAATGAACTACAAACGTATGAATCGAAGACCATATGGCAGCCCTGCAGATTTACAGCACCCGCACTGAGCGGACATTGGCCACCGACGTAGCCATGGCCCGCACGCGATGTGCAGTGATCGGTGCTCAAGGGAGAGGCTCATTCACTCATAGGCGAGGTCAATGCAATCAGCCACCCACATGGATACAGTCCGCTTCATTACCAGGAGCCCCAGTCTACTGGGGTCGTATGATAGAAAGAGCTAAGGAGCTTTGTGATGGGCCTGGGTCCTCGGCAGGTAGGACAGGGCCTGCTTGCAGTCTAGCGAATGCAAGTTGAGTTCCTCCCTGCTGACGTGGGGCCATGGGAAGAAGGTGGGGAGGACCTCCTGGTTGAGGTGGAAGGGGGATACCACTTTGGGAAGGAATTTGGGATGTGCGCGGAGCACTACCCTGTTCTTATAGAAACTTGAATACGGCAGATCTGCCACCAAAGCCTGGAGTTCGCTCACTCTCCAAGCAGATGTGTTGGCCACCAGAAAAAAAAAACATTTTCCAGGAGACGTCTCTCATATGGCAAGTGGCCAGGGTCTCGAATGGCGGCTTGGTGAGTTAGGAGAGTATTACATTAAGGTCCCATTCTGCCGCCAGAGGGCAGAGAGAGGGCTTCGATAATAGGAGGCTCTAGAGGTACCTGGAGACCAGGGGCTGGTTTGAGAGGGATTTCCTCTCTACAAGGTGATGGTGAATGGCTATGGCGCTCAGGTGTACCTTCACCAAATTAGACTTTAGGCCAGCATGTGAGAGGTGCAGCAAGTATTGTGGCAGGAGAAAGGGTTTTCCTTTCTCTCTGTACACCATTCGGAGAATCTCCTCCATTTGAAGGTGTACACCCATCTGGGTTTTCAGGAAGCCAAAAGGATCTCAACTTCTCCTGGGAGACTGAAGGGAGCCAAGGCTACCCTTTCAGCAGCCACACCTCCAACGCTAGCGACCCTAGATTGGGGTGCAGGAGAGTGTCCTCTTCCTGGGACAGAAGGTCCTGATCCCGACCCAGCGGAACTTGAGTGTGGAGGTCTCTGCAGTGTGCTCCCCAACCCAGAAGGGAGGCATCAGTGGTTAGGATCATCTGTGGTGCAGGTGCCTGGAATGGCATCCTCTCCTGGAGGTGGCATAGGGACTGCCACCAGTTGAGAGAGAGTGCCAAATGGCAGATGACTCTGACCCTGACGTGTAACCTTCCCGTGGCTTCGGTCCACTGGGAGCGGAGGCACCACTGGACCACCCGCATGTGAAGCGGGCTAGGAGTGTGGCAAACTGTTGAGGCATTTGGCCCAGCAACCAGGAGGTGGCAGTGAGCCAGTACCGACCGGCGAGTCTGTATCTCTCGCTAGCTGCACGACGCAAAGTGCCCTCTTATTTGGAAGGGAGGCCTTGACCTGTAACATGTCCAGCTGGGCACCTGTGAACTCCAGGTTTTGGGCTAGAGAAGTGGGATTTGGGGTAGTTGATGACAAACGCAGGGTTCTGCAGGAGGCAGATTGTTCGTCCTGCAGCATGACTGGCCTCAAGGGCCGTGCTGCCTCTGATGAGCCAGTCGTCCAGATAGGGGAAGACAAGCGTACGTAGGCAGCCAAAACAAACAGGAACTTTGTAAAGACTCTGGGAGAGGAGGCCAAGCTGAATGGAAGTACCCTGTACTGGTAGTGCTCTCCTCCCACCATGAACCTTAGATACTGTCTGTGGGACAGGTGGATCAGGATGTGGGTATATGCATCCTTCGATTTAAGGAGCAAAGCCAATCTCTCTAGTGGAAGTACAGGCAGCAGAGTTCCAAGGGAAAGCATCTTGAACTTCTCCCTCATCAGAAACTTTTTCAAGTTTCACAGGTCTAGTATGGGCCTGAGACCTCCAGTTCTTTTGGGGCCAAGGAAATACCTTGAGTAGAAACTCAACCCCCCCCCCCCCCTCACAGTTGTCTGGTTACAGGTTCTACCGCCTTGTCCCTGAGCACTCTGACAAGAGCAAAGTCTGGTGAAGTAGAGGCCACACAGGCCCTCCTGGGAAGAACCCTGGGGGTGTTTGCTGGAACCTGAGGAGATAGTCCTCCTTTACTACTTGTAGGACCCACTGGTCTGTGGGAACCCCAGCCTACCTGTGGGCAAAAAGAGCCAGGCAGCCCCCTGTGGGCTGGGGAGGGTCTCCTGGGGGAGAGGAGGCCCTGCCCGGAGAGTCAAAAGCTCCCCCTAGGCTGGGTGGGAGCAGATGTCTGGAGCTTCTGGGCCTTTGGCTTCCTCAGCCCATGGTTCTTGAGCTGGAGGCCCTGTTGCTGTTGCCCCGAGAAGGGCTGGTAGTGGCTCTGGTGAAAAGGCCCCTTCTTCAGGAAGGATAGTCTCTTTCCCTATGGCTTCTTCCAGGAAGGGTTAAGGCTTTCCTCCAGAGCCTTTGCCTGGTTACAACCTCGGCCTCTCAGCCGTTTAGTTGGCCATGAGTTTACCAAACAAGTTTTCCCCAGTGCAGGGGACATCCAGCAATTTTTTCTTGCACCCACTGCTTGAGGTCGGAGATTTGTAAACCAGGCCTGGTGCTGGGCCCTGATGCCTGGTACTGCTACTCTTGCTGCAGATTCAAAGCCATCGTAGGCGGCACGGGATAGGAACTTTGAGCAGTCCTAGATCCTGGTGGACAGGGCTTGGAACCTCTGAAGATAGTCCCCGGCAAGGCCCACAGAAGCGCCTGCCAGGTCTTGGATAAAGATACTTGAGGTACATACCTATGTACAACTCACAGGCTTGTATCCGGCAGCCCAGCATGCATCCCTGGAAGCACTTGCACCCGAGGGCTCTGGCTTCCCTGCCCAGGGGGAGAGAAGAGTAGTGGTTCTGGCTTTTGAATTTTTGCATCAAGGACTCTATGACCATGGAGTTATGCGGGAGTTGGAACTTTTGGAAACCCAGGCCCTTCCTGACGCAGTAAAGCGTAGTTACTCACCTGTAACAGGTGTTCTCCAGGAGCAGCAGGAATCAGTCCTCACATATGGGTGACGTCGGCGCCGACGGAGCCCTCGCGGAGCAATTTTCCCCAGCTTTCAAAGAAAGCCTTTGGGAATTGCAGCGCGCATGCGCGGTCCTCTTCCCGCCCAAGGGTGCCATCTTGCTCAGTCAGATGACAGCTAAAAGACAGCAAAAATTAGCAAAAACGAAAGCATATAACTGCAACTCCAAGGGGAGGAGGGAGGGTTGTGAGGACTGATTCCTGCTGCTCCTGGAGAACACCTGTTACAGGTGAGTAACTACGCTTTCTCCAGGACCAAGCAGGAAGTCAGTCCTCACATATGGGACTCCCAAGCTTAAGGCTACCGGAGACCCTAAGCACAAAAATGAGCTCCCTCTAGCTCAGCAGCACAGAAGGAAGGAATCTTCTCTGAATACGTCTCCAACCGGTAGCCCAACATCCGGGATGGAGGGTAGGAGTTGCCTATACCTCGAAGAGGTTACGGAGGACTGCCTGTCCGAAAGCACTGTCCCTGCAGGACTCCCTCTCCAGGCAGTAATGGGCTGCAAAAGTCTGGCTTGAAGACCAAGTAGCGGCCCGGCAGATGTCTGCCAACGGAACAGAGCGGAGGTAAGCCACTGACGTAGCCTTCGCCCGAACACGATGAGCGGTGACTCTACCTTCCAGCACGAGGCCCGCAGCCTCGTAAGCCCAAGCGATGCAGTCCGCAATCCAGATGGACAGAGTACGCTTGGAGACAGGGAGCCCCAACTTGTTGGGGTAATAAGACACGAAGAGCTGAACAGCCCTTCGGTGCTCCCGCGTACGGTCAAGGTAGAAGTTCAGCGCCCTTCTACAGTCCAGGGTATGCAGGACCATTTCAGCTCGGCTGGAGTGTGGCCTGGGAAAGTAGGTCGGAAGTACCACCTCCTGGTTGATGTGAAAAGGGGAAACCACTTTAGGAAGAAACTTAGGGTGAGTCCGTAGGACTACCCGGTTCTTGTAGAACCTAGTGTAAGGAGGATCAGATACCAGGGCCTGCAGCTCACTAACGCGTCTAGCAGAAGTGAGGGCCACCAAGAACAAGGTTTTCCAGGAAAGAAAACGAAGAGGACAGGTAGCCATAGGCTCAAAATGTGGACAAGGTAAGCCGCTGTAAAACCACATTGAGATCCCAGTTCGGGGCTGGCGGGCGCAAAGGTGGTTTAAGGAGTAGGAGGCCCCGGAGAAAACGAGCTACCAGAGGGTGGCTGGAAAGAGGCCTACCATCCACCGGTAGGTGGTGCGCAGAAATAGCACTGAGGTGGACCTTGACCGAGTTGGACTTAAGTCCAAGATTGGAAAGGGAAAGCAAGTACTGCAAGACCACAGATGTTGAACAGGAGAAGGGGTCATGCGACTGCTGAGTACACCAGACGGAGAACCGACGCCACTTAAGAGCGTAGGACCTCCGGGTGGAAGGCCTCCTGGAGGCCAAGACGACCTCTTCCACATCTGGAGGTAGCTGGAGAGGAGCAAGGACTACCCTTTCAGCAGCCAGGCCATCAGATGAAGAGACCAAAGGTTGGGGTGCAGGAGCGTCCCCTGATCCTGCGAGAGAAGGTCGGGCTGAAAACCCAGAGGAAGAGGGGTGTCCACCGCCAGCTGCATCAGAAGCGGGAACCAAGGTTGTCTCGGCCATCGGGGAGCCACTAGGATCACCGACGCCTTGTCTCTGAGAACTTTGAAGAGCGTCCAAGACACCAGAGGCATGAGTGGAAAGGCATACAAGAGGCCTGTGGACCATGGAATCAGAAAAGCATCCGCCGCTACCCGGAGAGGATGCGGCTGTCGAGAGCAGAATCTGGGAAGCTGCTGGTTCAGAGGACTGGCGAACAGATCCATGGTGGGGAGGCCCCACCGGAGAAAGATCCGCTGAACCACAAGCGGATCCAATCTCCACTCGTGCGGTTGGAGGATCCTGCTCAGTTTGTCTGCCAGGTAGTTTTCTTGACCTGGGAGATAGACAGCTTTGAGGACGAGGTTGCGATGGACGGCCCAAGAGCAGAGCTTCTGTGCTTCCTGACAGAGAAGGAAGGAGCCGGTTCCGCCTTGTTTGTTCACGTAGAACATGGCAACCTGATTGTCTGTCTGGACAAGTACCGACTGGTGAGAAATCAGGTGAGAGAAGGCTTTGAGCGCTAGGCGGATGGCCCTGAGTTCCAGGAAGTTGATCTGCTGAGCGGACTCCCAAGGAGTCCAGAGACCCTGAGTACAAGTCCCTTGGCAATGTGCTCCCCAACCCTGGAGAGAAGCATCGGTCGTCAGGACCCAAGAATGTGTAGGGGGTTGAAAAGTCACCCCCAGCACTAGGTTTGGCAGATGAAGACACCATCGCAGAGAGGAGACCAGCTGGTCGGAGATCTGTACGGAGTCCGCTAGGCTCCCAGTGGCCTGATGCCATTGTTTGCGAAGGCACCATTGAGCAGGTCGCATGTTCCGGCGGGCATTGGGGGTTACATGGACCGTGGAAGCCATATGGCCCAGCAGTCTCAGAAATTGCCTGGCCGAGACCAGGGAATTGCTGTGAAAGCGGCTGGCGAGATCCATGAGCCTCTGGGCCCTGTCCAGAGGCCCGCGCCTGAAGAATGTCCAACCTGGCGTCGATGAATTCTAGATCTTGAGAGGGGAGCAAAGACTTTGCGAAGTTTATGACAAAACCCAAGTGCTGGAGCAGAGCCACAGTGCGATGGGTAGCCTGAGTGGCTTCTTGGGCAGACGGGGCCCTGATGAGCCAGTCGTCCAGGTATGGGAACACAAAGAGACCTTGAAGTCTCAGATAGGCCGCCACCACTGCTAGGCATTTGGTGAACACTCTGGGGGCGGAGAATAGGCCGAAAGGCAGTACTCTGTACTGGTAATGGTGTCTGCCCACAACAAACCTGAGGTATTGTCTGTGGTCGGGATGAATAAGGATATGAGTATACGCATCCTTTAGATCTAAGGAGCATAGCCAGTCTCCCTGCTGGAGGTAGGGCAGCAGGATTCCAAGGGTAAGCATTTTGAACTTTTCCTTTGCAAGGAACTTGTTGAGGTTTCGCAAGTCGAGGATGGGTCTGAGGCCTCCTGTTCTTTTCGGAATCAGGAAGTATCTGGAATAAAACCCTTGACCCTTCAGGTGGTGGGGCACCGGTTCCACGGCTTGTTCCTGAACAAGACTTGCTAACTCCTGAAGGAGTAAGTCCCTGTGCAGAGGGAGTCTGGAAGGCTCCCCTGGAAAGTAGGAGGGAGGTACCTGGTGAAAATGAAGAAGATAGCCCTTTTGAACTATCTGAAGCACCCAGGTATCTGTGGTGATGTTGGACCACCTGTGGGCAAAGTGGACCAGCCGGCCTCCTGTGCTGAGAAAAACCAGCTGAGGGGGAGAGGCTATGCTGAGAAAGTCAAAAACCCCCACCCTGCTGAGCAGGGGCCAGTGGTGCAGGCTTGGGGGCTTGCTGCCTACGGGACCCATTACCCCGTCCCTTGGCCTGCTTCCCCTGTGGGGGAGCTGGTGAGGCCTGATACTGAGGGTAGTATTTATAGGCAGCACCTTTCCTCGGGTAAAAGAGCTTTTTCACCGAGGCCTTCTTCTTTTGAGAAGGGGCAGAGGTCTTCCTTGAGAGACGAGTCCTGGTGAGAGTCTCCGTCTCGATTTGTGCAGCCTTCTCATCCATGGGCTTGCCAAAGAGGTTATCACCTCGGCAGGGGACATCGACCAACTTGTCCTGTACCCAGGGCTCGAGGTCGGACGTCTGAAGCCAAGCCTGGCGGCGTCCACCGATGCCGGCCGCGGCTACTCGAGCCGAAGCCTCAAAACCATCATAGGCTGCTCGAGAGATAAACTTGGAGCACTCCCGAATACCAGTAGACAAGGATTGGAACCTCTGCAAAGGTTCGGAGAGATCAGCAGAGAACCCGGCTATTTCCTTAGCCAGGTCTCGGAGATACATGCCCATGTAGAGCTGGTATGTCTGGACTCGACAAGCAAGCATAGATCCCTGGAAGCACTTCCTACCAAGGGCATCCAGGCTTTGGGCTTCCCTACCAGGGGGCACCGAGGAGTGCATTTTTTGACTCTTCAGTCTATGCATGGCCGATTCCACCACCATGGAATGGTGCGGTAGTTGTGCCTTTTGGAACCCGGGGCTCTTGCGGACTCGATAAATGGAATCGACCCGCTTGCTTAACACTGGCGACGACGCCGGGCTCTCCCACATGCGGAAGAGAAGCCGTTCCAGCATGGGAGGAACCGGTACAATAAAGGCCTCCTTCGGGGGAGAGTCATATTGGAGGGCATCGAGTTCTTCGACTCGAGGCTCCTCCTCAGGATCCGCAGGGAAGGCCAAGGCTTTGGCCATATCCCTCACGAAGTCCGAGAACCGGGTATCCTCCGGGGGGGACCGTCTCCGAGGTTCAGACTCGGGGGAGTCCGAAGGGACACACCGAGTCCGAAAGGAACCAGGTGACTCTTCGTCCTCAGATTCCCAGGCCGACTCCTCGGAGGAGGAGTCGACCGGCTCCGGTCAGGCGGGCACTGATGCCATCCGCCCCGACACCGAGGGAGTCGGCGTCGACGACCTCGGTCCCGAACGGGAGGCCGAAGGAGACCTCGACCGAGGATCGACTCGAGCCCTCATGGACTCGAGGATCGGCTCGGTCTCCGGGGTGGACTTGGAGGTCGACGTCCCGGCGGTCAGGGCAGAAGCGCCAGCGAGGCCAGCGATCAATGCCCGCTGCTGGTCCAAGAAGGCAGACAAACTGCACTCCAAGGCCGTCAACCTGAGTCCGAGCTCAGGAGACCCAGCAGCCCCCGACTCGGGCCCCGACGGCATCGGGCCCGACGTCGGGTCCTTCGGAGGCGAGTCCACGAGGACAACAGTACTTATGTGAGCGGGCAAGTCCACCTCGAGTCGAGGATGTTTTGACGGCCTTTCCGACTCCAAGGACCCGGGACGGGAATCGGGGCTATGCGACCTGGCCCTCGAGGAACCAGGAGCGTCCACCGATCCCGCCCTCGCGGGTTTCTTCTTCCGATGATGCTCCCGGGTAGGAGACCCCCTTTCAGAGGAACTGCGACGATGCTCAGGACCAGAGTCCCGAGACGTCGAAGCCTCTGACGAGGTCCGAGCCCGGCCGGAGTCAGAGAAGATACGCTCCCGCTGGTGCTGCCGACTCCTCAATGCTTTTGAGGACATTTTGCCGCATGGCCCGCAGATCATGGGGTCATGATCTGGGCCGAGGTAGCGGAGGCAGAAGTCATGAGTGTCTGTAAGAGACATAAGTTTCTTACAGAGGTCACACTTTTTGAAACCACTGGCCGCCATCGGGGAAAAAAGGGGCCCCTGCGAGGTCGAACGACCGGGCAGCCAGGGAAAAAGGAAAAAAAGCGCGAAATCTGTCACGAAGGACAAAAAAACAAAAAATAAAGGACGGACTCGCAACCGGCATCGCAAGTCCGGGCGGGAAAAGAACCGGCGTCGAACCGAAGAAAAACAGTGAAAAATAGAGAAAAATCAACTTTTCTGCGGGGAATCACAGGCAACGTCTGTAGGGCTCCGCGGAAAAAAGAAGACTGAGCAAAATGGCACCCTTGGGCGGGAAGAGGACCGCGCATGCGCGCTGCAATTCCCAAAGGCTTTCTTTGAAAGCTGGGGAAAATTGCTCCGCGAGGGCTCCGTCGGCGCCGACGTCACCCATATGTGAGGACTGACTTCCTGCTTGGTCCTGGAGAAATGGCATTGAGGCGCAGAATGACCACCAACACTGAGGCTGGGGTTTCTCACATCTGCAGAAGCAGGAGCTCGAGGACGGGCTGCACTGGCACTGTGAGTCTCCTTTGGCAGGGACTCATACTGGAGAGTCTCCAATTCTTTGGTGCATGGGTCCTCCTCTGACTCAGTCAGGACCGAGAGGGCCTAGGCCATATCCCGTACGAAGTCGTGAAAAGCCACGTCCTCAGGTGGGGAGCGATGCCGGGGTTCAGGAGGAGACAGTTCCGAGGGGATGTCTCAGTGTCGAGAGGTCTTGAGAGAGGCCTCGACGTTGGTCTCCCAGTCGGAGCCCGAGGGCGTCAAGGATTCTGAGGCTCAGGGCTCTCGTGCCTGGAGGCCGGCCCCAAGAAACTGGGGTCCCGTGATGGGTCTCTGGTCGGACTCTCAGAAAATGGCCAGGGAGGACCGGATATTCAAAGATCGGGACCTGGACCTCGATCGGTGCCAAGGGATTGCCCGAGGCCAGTGGCAGTTGGGACCTGGCTCGACACCCAGGGACTCCCCCCCGCAGTCAGGGGTCCGGTTGTTAGGGCATATGCAGGCAAACCTGACATCGCTGCTGCAAGGCCAGGATGGCAGAGATATTCTGCTCCAGGGCCACCATTCTGGACTCGATACCAGGAGGCTCTGCAGCTTTCGCATGGGCACCAAGCACGTCCTCGATGAGGACCACGGCCTCAAGGAGCCTTGCACAGTCACTGCCGGCCAAGGACTCCCTCTTAGAGACCTTAAGGGGGCACCGCTCAGAGTCGCCCGAGTCTCTCCACGGGACCTTACCAGGTTTTCCCTGGTGGAATCTCGACTAGCCTCTAGGATTTTTTTCTTTTTCTTTTTCTTTGAAGGGTCTGGTATCTTTATGGAAGAGCTGCTGATGCGGGACTGCGAAGACGCCCAGGCCTCATGGGATGTGCTCAGCTGGGGGCTCAGCATTAGAGAAACCGGTGCTGAGTCAGACCGCAGAAACAGCTTCTCCTGCAACTCCGGCCATTTCCTGTTGGTTCTCGGAGTCATGACCTGGCAGAGGTCACAGGTGGCACTGTCGTGGTCCGGGCTGAGGCAGTGCAAGCAGCAGTCATGGGTGTCTGTGACAGACATGGTCTGACCACAGTGGTCACATTTCTTGAACCCACCGGGAAAAATGGTGGGAGACACCCAGTTGAGGTTGACGATCCCCGGGCGAAAAAGGTGCTTACGCCAGTCAAGGCAAGTCTTGTCAAAAAAGAAGGGAAGAGCACTGGCTCAAGGCGGTAAGAGGAACAGATATGCAAACCGGGAAAAAAACAACTTTTGAGGATAATTTTTAAAGGATTTTTCCAGGGAAACTGGACATTGGGCTCTGCGGAAAAATGATGACTGAGCAAGATGGCACCTGTTGGGTAGGAAGGGGACAACCCATGTGAGGTAGCACTCTCAAAGGCTTTCTATGACAGCTTGGGAAATGCTCTGCACGAGCTCAGTTGACACAGACGTCACCCATATGTGAGGACTGACTTCCTGATCGTTCCTGGAGAATTCGCCTTTGAGCACACTTCAGCAACAAAGAAGGTGGCATTGGAGTCAGCATGGCGCCATGGGTGCACATGGCCAGGAGAGTGGCTCAGAGTCAGAAAGGGAAGGACAGCTGTCCACAGCTGAATTTCAGAGATGATTTACCGATTTAGAAACACAGAAACATAACAAAAAACTACAATAGTCCCCTTTTAACCTTTAGAAATCCTCTGCATTTGTCCCATGCTTTTTGAATTCAGATACTGTTCTCATCTCTACCACCTCCACTGGGAGACTATTTCATGCATCTACCACTCTTTCTGTAAAGAAATATTTCTACATATTACTCCTGAGTCTATCCCTTTTCACCCTCATCCTATATCCCCCTTGTAGCAGAGCTTGCTTTCAATTTAAAGACTCTCCTCCTGTGCATTTATGCCACAGAGGTATTTAAACATCTCTATCATATCTCCTCTATCCCACCTTTCCTCTCAAGTATACATATTAAGATCTTTAAGTCTTCCCTCATGAAGACAACTAACCATTTTAGTAGCCACCCTCTTCATGGACTCCACCCTGTTTATATCTTTTTGAAGCTGTGGTCTTCAGAATTGCACACAATACTCCAAATGAAGTCACACCAGAGACTTATACAGAGACCCTCCTTTATTCAGCTGGCCATTCCTTTCCCTATGCACCCAAGCATCCTTCTGGCTTTCGCAATCGCCTCTTCCACCTGTTTAGCTACCTTAAGATCATTAGACACAATCATGCCCAGGACCTGCTCTTCTTTCGTGGATAGAAGTACCTCACCCCCTACACTGTACAGCTCCCTTGGATTTTTGCAGCCCAAATGCACAACTCTGCATTTTTTAGCAATAAATATCAGCTACCAACTTCTTTACCATGAACTAGATGGAGTATCTGCCCATGCTCCGCTTGTCTGGGATGGGCACCACTGCCTTTAGGCGAAGGAACTTGTCTAAGGTGGTCCACACCACAGCACCTTTGATTGCAGATCCACAAGGGGAAAGAATGAAGGCATTGAGAATCAGTTCCTTGCATTCCAAGACATAGCCAAATTGAATTGTGTCTAGCACTCAGTGATCCTTGATAACCCGGGCACATTCTTTAAAGAAGAAGCGAAGCCTGTCACCCACCAGAGACACCAGAAAATGGGCCTCAAAACCTTCATTGTGTGGCCCGGGAAGGTCCTCCTCTGGAAGGGGCCAAGTCCCTGGGTCCATGTGCTCCATGAAAGGACTGAGAATGAGCCCAAGGCCCTGAAGCAGAGGGGAAGAAGAGTTTTGGTAGCGACGATAATCCCAAGACCCCCAGAAATCTGGCCAGCGCACCCTTGGTAGTCAGGCAGAGACTGATGAGAAAGGGGCACTGGCCCACTTTACAGGCTCCCTGGACCTGTATTCTGGGCAGGGGCGGCCCAAGGGTGGTGTGGGGCCATGTGCGGAGACTCATTGCAGGGCCTCATTTTCATATCCACTAGACCTCATTTACATAAGCTTAGCTAGATCCCTCCTCATGTTATCTACTCCTTCCAAGGTGTCTACTCTATTGCAGATTTTGGTATAGTCCACAAAAAGATAAACCTTACTCGACAGCCCTTTCGCAGTATCACTAAGAAAGATATTAAAAAGAATCTGACCAAGGACAGATCCCTATGGCACACCACTGGTAACATCCTTATCCTCAGAATGAGCTCCATTTACCTGTACACTTTGCTGCTTCCCACTCAACCAAATTCTAACCCAATCAGCAACTTTAGGGTCCATCCCTAAGGTGCTCAGTTCGTTTATAAGTCACATGTGCAGAACGGTGTCAAAGGCTTTACTGAAATCTAACTTGGAGCACTCAATGACGGCATTGGACAGGTTCTTGAACCGATGGAGGGGTTTCTCAGAAAGACCAGCTGAGAACCCGGCGAGTTCCTTCGCCAGGTCTCAGGTACATGCCCATGTACAGTTGGTATGCCTGGATCCAGCAGATGAACATGGAGTCCTGGTAGCACTTTATGCCAAGGGCGTCCAGGGTGCGTCCCTGCCGGGGGGGGGCACAGAGGACTGCATCTTCTGACTCTTCAGAGGATGCATGGCCAACTCCAACCCCATGGAGTTGTGCGACAGCTGTGACTTCCGGAAGCCCGGGCTCACCACTGGCACCGATGCTGGTGTCTCCAACATAAAGGGCATTAGCCATTCCAGGATGGGGATGGGCACTGTAAGCGATTCCCTTGAAGGGGCCTCGTTTTGGAGGATTTCTAGCTCCTCCATTCAAGGGGCCTCCTCCAATTCAGTCGGGAATGCTGGGGCCTTGAACATGTCGCTGACGAAATCAAGGAATGACATGTCCTCGGGTGGGAACCAAAGACAGGTCTCCGAGGGAGGGGAATCAGAGGGGACATGAGACAGAGATATGCTTTCTGCCTGGTGCCAAAATCCAAGATGTTACGGAGAGCTTGCCGAGACTCATCAAGCCCACTATTACCCAATGTTGCTAATCCATGATGGAACAAATGATACTGCCAGGTATACCTCGGAACGTATCAAAAGTGACTTCATGGAAATGGGTAACAGGGGTAACATATGGAAAGCAGTGTGTATAAATGCCCGTAGTATAGGAAATAAGATCCCTGATGTTGAAGCTTTGATGGGAGTGGCTGACTTGGATTTAGTGGCAGTTACAGAAACATGGTTCACAGAAAACCATGATTGGGATGTAATTATACCTGGCTATACTTTATTCAGAAAGGACAGGGTAGAAAGAAGGGAAGGAGGAGTGGCACTATATGTAAAAACTACTATTAAAGCTTTGGAATTACAGAGCTTAAAAGGGAGAGAGGAGGCATTGTGGGTTAAACTAGAAAGAGGGAAAGAGAAATCTATTTGCATTAGTGTGATATACAGACCTCCCTCACAAGAGGAAGAGGTGGACAGAGTTAATTGAAGACATACGCAGCATTGCTAGGAAAGGGGAAGTGCTACTGATAGGAGATTTCAATCCTGCTGCAGAATCGTCTAGAAGTAAGGAGACCCTGGATTCTCTACAGGGAGAGCTAGTCAGGCAATTGGTAACAGACCCCCACACGTGAAGGGGCCATACTGGACTTGGTGCTTACCAATGGTGAAAGTGTTTCTGATGTTGTAGTGGGAGATCATTTTGCATCCAGTTATCACCAGATGGTGTGGTTCAGTATTAGGACTAGGACTGTTAGAATCCATTCAAAGGTGAGGATCTTAGGGGTATGTTTACTAAACTGCGGTAACGTTACATACCGCGTGTTATGTAACGTTAACGCGCGTTAACGTCCCCAGCCACAGTAAACACCGCAGAAGGTGGAGAGAGGGCAGAGAGAAGGGGTCAATGGGCGGAGAGTGGGCAGGGAGAGGCCCCTTTCACACTAACGTGCTGAACTGAAGGGCTGAATCCTACTGTGAATGAAAACCTGCCGTTAGATGCACATTTACAGGAGAGAGAAATCATTTAAGTGTCAGCAA
Source organism: Ichthyophis bannanicus (assembly GCA_033557465.1). Taxonomy (NCBI): domain Eukaryota; kingdom Metazoa; phylum Chordata; class Amphibia; order Gymnophiona; family Ichthyophiidae; genus Ichthyophis; species Ichthyophis bannanicus. Next base: position 302,323,720 of record CM066032.1, on the reverse strand, counting down.
TGTGCAGCCTAGGCAGGGAGCCCAAGAAATGTGATAGTAGTGCTCCATTTTCAACAACACCATAGTGCCAAAGTATGAATGGCCACTATGGTGATGGTGCAAATGGGGCATAGGGGGCCGCAGGCGGGACATGTAGCATGGGCAGCTGGGGCACAGGGTGGACCAGGCGGGCGCCTAGGAACATAGAAACTGGAAATCAGCAAGACAGCAGCTGACCAAGGCCAAACATAATCCACCTATATCTAACTGGTTCACCCTAGCCAATAGTTGCTAGGACACTGACCTGACATCCCCCCAGCCATCCCGCCCCCATATGGAAGGAACATCATATTGGTAGGCAGTGATGGGGGGGATGTGAGGATGTCCATGTATGGGGCCCCCCCCCCCCCGGGATCCGCTCCATAGGCAGGCACCTACCTACACAGCACATGGCCTGGGACTGCGCACTACCAGCACTGACTGCAAATGGTCATGTCAGCTTGACAGGGGGAGGGGTGTCACCTCCCTGCAGTGGACCTAGGCCATGCCCTGCATCAGTACGTGGTGTGCAGTGCAACATACAAAGCCTGGCTGAGGAAAAGTACAGGTAGCCCCAGGGACTATTGTGCATCTGTGGCAGTGTGGTACAGTACACCCAGCCAATGTGTCCAGAAGCAGAGGGTCACAGGTTCAATCCCCACCTGTGGTTCCTGCAGAGCATGTCCCTATGTTTTACCCTACAATGCAGATACAACAGCAACATGTGCAAAGCCCAAAGCAGCGGCGAACAGGGGTACAAACACCCACCTACACAGGCTCCACAATCCAAAGATGCATGGAGAGTCAGGCTGTTGGCCCCAGCATTGAGCTGAAGTTATCACCAGAGCACTACTGCTACCCCCTGCACAGTTTAGCAATGTCAGCACTGTGAGCAGGACCAGTGTGGCGGGCAGGGTTGCCAACCACCCCTATCTTTGTATAATGCTGCAATAGGAGTGAGTGTGTGTGTATGTCTATCCATTCTTCTGTGGCTGCCCACCCTTCACTGGGCCCAAAATGTCCCACTGTTACCAGCATTAGCCTGAATAGGTGCATAATGAGGAGCAAGGTATTTTGGGTATGGCCCGGACAGGGCAGATTGGCCAGGATGTATCTTCACAGGGTGTGGGGCAATGGCTGGGACACTGTAGTGCCTGACCACCACCTGCATGGACAGGGTGGCCACAGCATGGCAAGCTGGGAGAGCACTCATCCTGACCGAGCAGTGACTATGGCAGGTCTAGGTTCCCACATAAAGCTCTACACTATCTGCCTCCAATGATATATTTGTGTTCCCCAGTCCTGGGGTCCCAATCACTGAGTTGCCTGCTTGCTGCACATAGTTCCTCTGTGAGCAGGCTGCTGGACTGTCTGCAGTTAGACTGTGCATGGTCAGAACACCTGTAAGGTACAGTCTGCTGGCAGACAGTGGTGGGAGGCAGTTGGGGTTTTCCAGACCTAACCCCAGCATTGCTGCTGGTCTGCCACTGCTCCAATCATAGGTATGGCTCTGGCCCACCAACCCTGGAGGGCTGTCTCATACAAACAGGATGGAGGTTGCTTCCCCGGGGCAGGGGCACCTGTTCTTTACCTACAAAAAGGGTGATGTGGGCCCTTTGGGGTATGTAGTATATACCACTGCGACCTATAAAGGCACTGCTACACACACCTCATGCAATTCTTGGAACCCCTCTGCCCTGATAACAGCTACCCATGTCAGCCAGACCCTAACACAGGGTACACACCAATCTGGCTGGTGTCTGGTCCCACAGGGCCACATTTGACTGCAGGATACAGATGGACACCAAATTACCTTCGGCTGCACTGCACGGAACACCTGTCACACACTGGTAGTGATGGGGATGTACAGCAGGACCTATCTCTAGCACCACATGTACTGCGGACCTAGTGCTGGGCACCAATCCTATCCCTCAGGGTGATCACAGAACCTGCACAATGGCATGGTCTGTAGCTACTCTATGCCAGTATCACACACTGTCAGTTCGTCTTTCCAAGCTGAGGTACCAGAGAGATGCAGACCCCATTTGGTGATCAGCTGTAGACTGCTATTCAGCATGTGCATTGCATCACGGGTATGGTGGGGTTACCCTATCCTGGCACTCAGAGCAGACAATTTGTGCGGTGACCTGCAGGCCTTCTGTACCCAGACATTGCTGTGACATACACCATGGAGGTATAGCCTACTGGTTAATACAATGCCATTCTTGGCAGTGTTCATGGGTTCAGTTCCTCATTGTCCCCCCCCCCCCCTCTCAGGCCTGTCCTACTCATATAGTGTGCATGCCTGTAGAGGTCATATTTTTGCAGATCTGTTCTTAAAGCCCATAATACCCTCGCCACATTTGCCAACATTCCCTCGGTCCGTCTATCTGCGTCTGTCAGCTGTGTAGAGTCCTGTCTGCCAGTGCAGGCTGCCACCCCATGTCATACCCTTTCCTGCATTGCGCCTCTTCATGCTTGCCTCGCCTGTGCCTGATCTGCATGGCACCACCATTCCTCTGTCCACCCATCATTGTACCTATCCTGCCACCTCTGCCTCCACTGGGGGACACATATTCCCATTGTCTGCCACCAACTTTTTTCTGGTACTTTACATTGCCAACACCCTGTGCTGTGGTACAGCAGCCCCACCATGTTTGTCATCAGTACTGGCAGGCACATGGGATGCCCGCAGATATGGCAGGTCCAGCGGCTCCCACTTCTCCCTCCTTCACTCACCTGTTCATTGCCTTTACTGAGTACTCTATATCTAGTGTTAGGGCTACATCTGTCTCTGTTCCGCACAGGTCATGCATGTCATCCTGAGGCACCTTGCAGTCCCTAGGGCACACTAACCTAGGACACCATAACCTTGTTAGGCCACCTTCACCTATGGTTCCATAGCCCAGGGTGCCTTCTGCGGTGCCTTGTCCAAGGGTGCCTAATATGGCACCTTGCAGGGCGCCCTACAAGGCGCCTTGCAGGGCGCTTTGCATGGTGCCTGACAGGGCGCTTTGCATGGTGCCTGACAGGGCGCTTTGCATGGTGCCTTACAAGGTGCCTTGCAACGCTCGTTAGCCTAAGGCGCCTTGTAATGCGCGTTAGCTGTCAGCTTGCTGTAACGATGCAACACCCATGCCTTTATATGGGCATCTCTATCTTTACCACTGAACCTACCGTGAATGACATTACCGCAGTTTAGTAAACATACCCCTTAGACTTTAGGAAGACTAACTTTGCGAAGATGGGCCAATACCTCAGGGAGTCGTTAGTGGGATGGGAACAGCTGGGGGATGTAGAAAAGCAGTGGGCAAAACTGAAAGGGGATATTTTAAGGGCAACCAACCTTTTTGTTAAAATGGTAAATAAAGGTAAAAGGAAAAGGAGACCGCTATGGTTTTCGAAAGAAGCTGAAAAGGTGAAGAAAAAGAGGGAGGCCTTCATGAAATGCAAGAGATCACAGAGAGAGGAAGACAGGCATCTGTATTTGGAAAAACTTAGAGAAGCTAGCAAAGTAGTCAAGGCGGCAAAGATTCAAAAGGAGGAGGAAATAGCCAATGCAATAAAATGGGGGGATAAGACATTTTTCAGATATATTAGTGAGAAGAGGAAGGGCAAAAGTGGTATTGTCAAACTCAAGGGTGCAGGGGAGGAATATGTAGAAGCTGATAAGGATAAAGTGGAATTGCTTAACAAATATTTTTGTTCTGTGTTCACAGATGAAGAACCAGGAGCAGGACCTCAGAAAACACCCACAAATAGGAACAGAAGCGAGGGACATCTTGAACAATTTTCAGAAGACTGTGCTCGTGAGAAACTAGCTCAACTTAAAGTAGACAAAGCGATGGAACCGGATGGGATACACCCGAGAATACCGAGGGAACTTGGGGACATTCTAGCAGCTCCACTGACTGACCTTTTCAATGCCTCGGAGTCGGGAGTGGTGCCAAAGGACTGGAGAGAGGCTCATGTGGTGCCTTTACACAAAAGCAGAAGCAAGGATGTAGTTGAAAACTACAGGCCGGTTAGTTTAACTTCGGTGGTGAGTAAATTATTGGAAACGCTGCTGAAAGAGAAAATAGTGAGGTTTCTGGAGTCCAGCGAATTACAGGATCCGAGGCAGCATGGATTCACCAGAGGTAGGTCTTGTCAGACAAATCTGACTGATTTCTTTGACTGGGTGACCAGGGAGAGCCCTAGATGTGGTGTATTTAGATTTCAGTAAAGCTTTTGACACCGTTGCTCACAGGCGACTTATAAACAAACTGAGCACCCTAGGGATGGACGCTAAAGCTACTGCTTGGGTTAGAAATTGGTTGGGTGGGAGGCGACAAAGAGTAAAAGGAGGATGTTACCAGTGGTGTGCCCCAGGGATCTGTCCTTGGTCCGATTCTTTTTAACATCTTTGTCAGAGTTATAGCGGAAGGGCTGTCGGGTAAGGTTTGCCTCTTTGCGGATGATACCAAAATCTGCAAAAGAGTAGACACCCAGGAAGGTGTAGATAACATGAGGGGGGATCTAGCTAAGCTTGAAGAATGGTCTACAATTTGGCAGCTGGGATTTAATGTTAAAAAATGTAAGGTCATGCATTTGGGCTGCAGCAATCCAAGGGAGAAATATAGTATAGGGGCTAAAGTACTTTTGTCCACTAAAGAGCAGCAGGACCTAGGTGTGGTTGTGTCTGATATCTTAAAGTAGCTAAACAGGTAGAAAAGGCGACGGCAAAAGCTAAAAGGATGCTTGGGTGCATACGGAGAGGAATGGCTAGCAGAAAAAAGGGGGTGATAATGCCTCTGTATAAGTCTTTGGTGCGACCTCATTTGGAGTATAGTGTGCAATTCTGGAGACCACACCTTCAAAAGGATGTGAACAGGATGGAGTCAGTGCAGAGGGTGGCTACTAAAATGATTAGTGGTCTTCATTATAAAGCATATGAGGACAGACTGAAGGATCTTAATATGTACACCTTAGAGGAAAGGCAGGATAGAGGTGATATGATTGAGGTGTTTTAAATACCTACGTTCACACAAAACTTTTCTTGGCCACTGAACGATTGTAAAATCTAATACTACAATTTTTATCGTTCTATTTACTCTCTTGGGAGATCGATAGACACTCTTATCACTGACAGAGAAGGTTTCAGTAAAAAATAACACCCTATGCAGCCGGGTTCTCAGCCCAGAACTTGGAAATGGTGTTGTGTTACATCAATAACCCTCTGTCAGTTTGGTGTACTATTTAAAATCCTTGTAAACAATTTATAGCTGCTTTATTTGTAAACTTTCTGTAAAGTTATCTTGAAAAAATTCAATACTCAGCTTCTGTGCTGAAACAGCTCAAATTCTTCTCCAGTTTTCTGTGTCCCAACGTTCATCCCCGGTACCGACTGACGTTTCACATTTTTCGTCAGGGGACCTAAACATAACTATAAAAAACGACAATAAGACCCACATCTCACTCCCATCGTCCCACCTTTAGTGTTAATTCACTCATGCTCTTCCAATCCAAATAAATTAAAATTAAAGATTAGAATACCAGTAGTGCTGCCCGCGTTCTCTCCTTTACTGCGATTGTTATGAAGATTTCTGTTCGCTAGCAGAAAAACGCCGCGCATGCATATCTGATATCTCAGCTGCCTTTTAAAGTTGGAATTAACCAATCATGCACAGTCTTCTCTTCGAAGATTCATGTTGTTAATAATCTCTATGTAATGAATTGATCTTATCTACACGCCAGCCATTCTATCTGATTGAATACTCTAGCCCCCGCGGGATTAAACAATTTAAAAATAAGTCGCTGTTCTTTCAGATGTAAAGTCTGTGCTAATGTTTTACCACAACCAGCTTTTTGAACCTGAGCTAGACAAAGACAGCGTAACTGTTCAAAATTGTGAACCTTTTGTAGACAGTGCTCTACTATTGGAGCAGCAAGATATTTACATCTAAGGCGGCTGCGATGTTCCCGCATACGTGTGCGGAACATGCGTATTGTCTGTCCTATGTAACAAAGACCGCATGGGCAAATTATTGCATAAACTACTCCCGTTGACTCACAAGTAGTATTGCTTTTTAGAGGTAATGTAATTCCATTATACACAAAATTGTCCAGGCTGAGCGTAATAGTACAGATATCACATTTCCCACACGATGAATGTCCTTTTAAAGCAATTGCCTGCAGTTCATGAACATTATTTGGCACTCTAGCCGGACTCAACAGATCCTTTAAATTTGGTGCTCGTTGCCAAACACAGCGAATCCGATTATTCTCCAAACCAGGAATTGTAGTTATTATATTACTATGTTTATGTAAAATTTTCTGTAATGCCCCACTCAGGGGGGAGTACGTGGTAATTAAATTAACTGGAGCATTAGATTCCATCTTATTCACTATCTTATCTATTCCCAGCAGGGTGGACCGATGGTTATATAAAGCTCGAATAAATGCCTGGTGTACTACTTTTCTAGGATAACCTCGTTGAATGAACTCTTTCTGCAGTTTCCCTGCTTTATGTTTATAATCTTCCCTATCGGAACAATTCCGTCAGAAACGCAGGAACTGGGAAAAGGGAAGCCCAGTTTTTAACCTTGGAGGATGCATACTATTATACTGTAGGTAGGTAACTCGGTCCGTTGGTTTTTTAAAGACTGTCGTTAGCCACTGGCCCAAAGACCGAGTTATTTTAACATCCAGATAATTAAGAGTTTCAGTATGATGCTGAAAAGTGAAGCGGATAGATGTCTCACGGGAATTTAACCATTCTACAAATTCCGTTAATAAAGATATTGAACCTTGCCAAAGTAAAAAGATGTCATCTATAAACCGCTTCCATAGGAGGATATGTGGAGAAGATATGGAATCCTCAATCCAACTCTTTTCAAAAAATCCCATATAGAAATTGGCGATGGATGGGGCCCATAGCCACGCCTGTTTTTTGTTGATAGAGTGCCTCTCTAAATTCGAAATAATTATGGGAAATAGTTAATTCTGCTAGTTGGAGGAGAAAATCTTTTAGCTGTTCCGTCATATCTGGACGTTGGCTGAGCACCCTACCCACTACTATAAGTGCTCCTTCTTGTGGAATGTTCGTATAAAGGGAAACTACGTCTAGTGTTACTAACTGTACTTCTGGTTGAAGTGACAGCAGCGCATGTTCTTGAAGAACTGACAGAAAGTGAGTGGGTGGTATCTCGCAGGAAGGAAGGTATTGCATCTAACAGAGGTCTCATATACGAATCCAAAAATATGGACAGAGGTTCTAAAACACTCCCGCGGGTTGACACAATAGGTCTCCCTGGTGGTTTTGAAATATTTTTATGAATCTTTGGGACCATGTATAACCTCGCAGTGGTAGGTGCCAACGAGCTTTAGATATTTTTCGGCAATTAGTTTTGCAAGATGTCAGCAAGTTGGAGAAAACTAAAAAGTTAAGCCGCACAGTATTACCCCCGGATGAACTCCGAGCATTAAGAAATTTAAAAACCCGTACAGACATCATAATAAAAAGAGCCGACAAAGGAGGAGCGGTTGTAGTAATGGCAACGGAAGATTATGTGGCTGAGGCTTTATCCCAACTACAGGATCCGTTAGTATATAAACGTCTGGAGGCAGATCCTCTACCAGAACTTCAATTGTTGATTAAGAGTTACACTACCGAGGCCTTGAATTCTAGACTAATTACTAAGAAAGAATTTTCCTTCCTAAACTCGTGCTCAGCCAACGTCCAGATATGACGGAACAGCTAAAAGATTTTCTCCTCCAACTAGCAGAATTAACTATTTCCCATAATTATTTCGAATTTAGAGAGGCACTCTATCAACAAAAAACAGGCGTGGCTATGGGCGCTACATGCGCCCCATCCATCGCCAATTTCTATATGGGATTTTTTGAAAAGAGTTGGATTGAGGATTCCATATCTTCTCCACATATCCTCCTATGGAAGCGGTTTATAGATGACATCTTTTTACTTTGGCAAGGTTCAATATCTTTATTAACGGAATTTGTAGAATGGTTAAATTCCCGTGAGACATCTATCCGCTTCACTTTTCAGCATCATACTGAAACTCTTAATTATCTGGATGTTAAAATAACTCGGTCTTCGGGCCAGTGGCTAACAGTCTTTAAAAAACCAACGGACCGAGTTACCTACCTACAGTATAATAGTATGTATCCTCCAAGGTTAAAAACTGGGCTTCCCTTTTCCCAGTTCCTGCGTTTCCGACGGAATTGTTCCGATAGGGAAGATTATAAACATAAAGCAGGGAAACTGCAGAAAGAGTTCATTCAACGAGGTTATCCTAGAAAAGTAGTACACCAGGCATTTATTCGAGCTTTATATAACCATCGGTCCACCCTGCTGGGAATAGATAAGACAGTGAATAAGATGGAATCTAATGCTCCAGTTAATTTAATTACCACGTACTCCCCCCTGAGTGGGGCATTACAGAAAATTTTACATAAACATAGTAATATAATAACTACAATTCCTGGTTTGGAGAATAATCGGATTCGCTGTGTTTGGCAACGAGCACCAAATTTAAAGGATCTGTTGAGTCCGGCTAGAGTGCCAAATGTTCATGAACTGCAGGCAATTGCTTTAAAAGGACATTCATCGTGTGGGAAATGTGATATCTGTACTATTACGCTCAGCCTGGACAATTTTGTGTATAATGGAATTACATTACCTCTAAAAAGCAATACTACTTGTGAGTCAACGGGAGTAGTTTATGCAATAATTTGCCCATGCGGCCTTTGTTACATAGGACAGACAATACGCATGTTCCGCACACGTATGCGGGAACATCGCAGCCGCCTTAGATGTAAATATCTTGCTGCTCCAATAGTAGAGCACTGTCTACAAAAGGTTCACGATTTTGAACAGTTACGCTGTCTTTGTCTAGCCCAGGTTCAAAAAGCTGGTCGTGGTAAAACATTAGCACAGACTTTACATCTGAAAGAACAGCGACTTATTTTTAAATTGAATACTCTAGCCCCCGCGGGATTAAACAATCAGATAGAATGGCTGGCGTGTAGATAAGATCAATTCATTACATAGAGATTATTAACAACATGAATCTTCGAAGAGAAGACTGTGCATGATTGGTTAATTCCAACTTTAAAAGGCAGCTGGGATATCAGATACGCATGCGCGGCGTTTTTCTGCTAGCGAACAGAAATCTTCATAACAATCGCAGTAAAGGAGAGAACGCGGGCAGCACTACTGGTATTCTAATCTTTAATTTTAATTTATTTGGATTGGAAGAGCATGAGTGAATTAACACTAAAGGTGGGACGATGGGAGTGAGATGTGGGTCTTATTGTCGTTTTTTATAGTTATGTTTAGGTCCCCTGACGAAAAATGTGAAACGTCAGTCGGTACCGGGGATGAACGTTGGGACACAGAAAACTGGAGAAGAATTTGAACTGTTTCAGCACAGAAGCTGAGTATTGAATTTTCTCAAGATAACATTACAGAAAGTTTACAAATAAAGCAGCTATAAATTGTTTACAAGGATTTTAAATAGTACACCAAACTGACAGAGGGTTATTGATGTAACACAACACCATTTCCAAGTTCTGGGCTGAGAACCCGGCTGCATAGGGTGTTATTTTTTACTGAAACCTTCTCTGTCAGTGATAAGAGTGTCTATCGATCTCCCAAGAGAGTAAATAGAACGATAAAAATTGTAGTATTAAATACCTACGTGGCATAAATGTTCAGGGAGAGCGCCTCTTTCAATTGAAAGCAAGTTCTGCTACGAGGGGACATGGGATGAGGGTGAAGGGGAATAGATTCAGGAGTGATATGCAGAAATATTTCTTTACAGAAAGAGTAGTGGATCCGTGGAATAGTCTCCCAGTGGAGGTGGTAGAGATGAGGTCAGTAACTGAATTCAAAAAAGCATGGAACACACACAGAGGATCTCTAAAGGTAAAAAGGGGACTGTTGTAGTTGTTGATATGGAAGGACAGACTCGATAAGCCATGTGGTCTTTTTCTGTCATCATATTTCTATGCTTCTACGTGACATCGCGGTGGCGACAGGTGTCCGACGACTCCTCGTCCTCAGTTTCCCAACTCAGAATAGTCCATTGAGGACTCAAGGGAAGGATGGCTCACAGGCTCCGGGGCTGATTCCTGCCCATGCCCTCAGAGGCCACGTGGCTGGCGCCGAGCATAATGACTGGGGAAGATCACAGCCCTGTGGAATAGGAACCAGATCGCGACCTCGGCCGAGGATCAATTCGAGGCCAAAAGACCGAGGATCGGCTCAGCCTCTGGGGACTTCGACAACGAGGGCCCAGAGGTCTGGGAAGAGGAACCGGTGGGTACTGGACAACAGCGCCCACATCTGGTCCATGAAGGCAGACAAGCTGTGCTCCATGGCCGCCATTCTGGAGCCCAGGATAGAAGGCTCTGCAGCCATCAGCACAGACACCAAGGGAATCTGGCCTGATACCAGTTCCCCCGAAAGGCAGTCCTCGACGAGGATGGTGTCAGGGGACCGAGGCCGGCACGAGGTAGAGTCCTTTCAGGGGACCTTCACAGGTCGCTCCTCCTCCAATTTTTTGGAAGAGCGTCTAGGACTGCGGGACCAGGCTCGGGACTTACCCGGCCTGTCTGAGCCGTCCAGGGATGCCGCCTTCAAGGCCTTCTTGAGTTCCCTTGAGGGAGACCCCCTTTCCGAGGAACCATGATGTCGGTCGGGGTCTGTAAGGCTATCCTGAGATTCCACAGTTTCAGAGGTAGCCTTGGCCTTCAGAGGTACCCGAGACTCCAGGAAAAGCGTAGTTACTCACCTGTAACAGGTGTTCTCCGGGGACAGCAGGAATCAGTCCTCACATATGGGTGACATCGGCACTGATGGAGCCCTCGTGGAAGCATTCTCCCAGCTTTCAAAGAAAGCCTTTGGGAGATGCCACCACGCATGCACAATCCCCAAGGGTGCCATCTTGCTCAGTCGAATGACATAGCTAAAAGACGGCAAAAATAAAAAAATGATACAATAGCAACTCCAAAGGGAGGAGGGAGGGTTATGAGGAGAAATTCCTGTTGTCCCCAGAGAACACCTGTAACATGTGAGTAACTACTCTTTCTCCGGGAACAAGCAGGAAGTCAGTCCTCACTTAAGGGACTCCCCAGCTACAGGCTACCGAAAACCCATAGCAAAACAGGGCTCCCGAGAGGTGAGCCACAAGCAGCAGAAATTGAGTCCGTGCACACAGGCCACAGTAGGACCACTGTGTCCGATGAAACCAGCTCTCCAGTAGCCTGAACACAGAAGGGTCGGAGGGTAGGAGTTGCCTAAACCCTGAAAAGGTTACGGAGCACAGCATGGCCGAAAGCACTGCCCGTCGGGACTCTCTCCAGGCAGTAATGAGCTGCGAAAGTATAGACTGAAGACCAGGTGGCGGCCCGGCAGATGTCCACCATCGGGACAGAGCGCAAGTTTTCCACCAAAGCCAGACACGGTGCGCCGTAACGCGGCCTTCCAGGGGTGCATCGCCTGCCCATAAGCAAGGGTGATACAGTCCGCCACCCATATGGACAGTGTACGCTTGGTCACACAGTCTCCCCCAGCCTACTGGGGTCATAGGAGATGAAAAGCTGAGCAGCTTTGCAGAGGCCTTGGATGTAGAAGGATAAGGCCCTCTTACAGTCCCAATGTGTGAAGGACCATCTCTGCCCGACTGGAGTGAGGTCTTGGGAAGAAGGTAGGTTAGCACCACTTCCTGATTAAGGTGGAAGGGCGACACTACCTTCAGCAGGAACTTGCAGTGTGTGCGCAGCACCACCCTGTTCTTGCAGAAACTGGTATAGGGCACCTCTGCCACAAGGGCCTGGAGCTCGCTAACTCTGAGCGGAGGTGAGCGCAACCAGGAAAACCACCTTCCAAGAGAGGTAGCGAAGGTGGCAAGTAGCCAGAGGCTCGAAGGGCAGGCGAGTGAGCTTCCCTAACACAACACTGAGGTCCCATTCGGTCACCAGAGAGCAACCGGGGATTTTGACAGGAGCAAGCCCCGAAGGAAGTGGGTCACCAAAGTTTGGACCGAGAGGGCCTTACCATCCACCGGGTGGTGATGCACTGCCAAGGCACTAAGGTGCACTCAGACGGAATTAGACTTGAGCCCGGATTGGGAGAGGTGAAGGTACTGCAACACCAAAGCCACCAGGCAGGAGACGGGATCAGCCCCATGATCAGCAAACCAAACAGAGAACCTGTGCCATTTGAGGGCTATGCCTTCCTAGTAGAGGACCTCTGAGAAGCCAGCAGAATGTCTTCGACCTCAACCAGAAGGTTGAGGGAGGCGAGAGTCACCCTCTCAGCCACGCTGTCAACGAGGGGGACCCCAGGTTGGGGTGCCAGATAGAGCCCCCCCTCCTGAGATAGGAGTCCCGGGGTGGTGCCCAAGGGGACAGGGGCCTCCATTGTCAACTGCAGAAGCAGCGGAAATCACAGCTGCCTGGGCCACCTGGGAGCTATCAGGATGAGCGAGGCCCTGTCGTGGAGGATCCTGAACAAGGTCTTGGTGATCAGTGGCGTAGGAGGGAAGGCATACATAAGGCCTTCTGACCATGAAACCAGGAACATGTCTGCTGCCACCCTGGAGGGGTGGGCCTGCCGGGAGCAGAAGCAGGGCAACTGAAAGTTGTCTGGACTGGCGAACAAATCCATCACAGGTTCCCCCCAGAGCCGGAAAAGCCGACTGGCTATCCTGGAGTCCAGCTGCCACTAGTGCAGCTGGAGAACCCTGCTGAGCCTATCGGCCAGCAGGTTGCCCTGGCCGGTACACTGCCCTCAGGAGGATACCCCCTTTGATAGCATACGAGCAGAGACAGTGCCTCCTGGCAAAGGACAGGGGACCCTGTGCCCCCTTTGTTTACGTAGAACATTGCCACCTGGTTGTCCATCTGGACCAGGACCGGCTGGTGGCACAGGTGGTGACAAAAAACCCTCAGAGCGAGGAGTATGGCTTTGAGCTCCAGGAGGTTGATCTGTTGGGTGCTCTCGTCTGGTGACCAGGTGTCCTCCTGAGTGCGGAGGGCTCGACAGTGGGCTCCCCAGCCGAGCAGGGAGGCGTCTGTGGTGAGGACCCGCAAGTGGCTGGGAGTCTGGAAGGGCATGCCCACTTCTGGATATTGGGGCGACTGCCACCAGACAAGGGAATCCGCCAACTGGCGGGTCACCGCAATCCTGTCTCGGAGGCGGCCTGTGGCCTGAGACCACTGGTCCTGGAGACACCACTGCGCTGCCCTCATGTGGAGGCAAGCGTCTGGGGGGAAGTGGACTGTGGAGGCCATGTGCCAGAGGAGATGCAGAAGGTGCTGGGCAAGCAGCAAGGGACGGTGCTGTATGTCTCGAGTCAGAGATCCGAGATGATTGGCCCAGTGCTTGGGCAAGGCGGCCTTCACCTGGAGGGTGTCAAGCTTTGCTCCAATGAACTCCAGGCATTGTGTAGGGAGGAGGCGAGATTTGGGGTAATTTATGACGAAGCCCAAGTGTTGCAGAACCTGGATGGTGCAGGCGGTGGCCTGCTGCACCTCGGAGTCTCTGCCTCTCCTTATGCATCCAGGAAGGGAAAACACAAACAGCCCTTGGAGCCTGAGGAAGGCGGCCATGACTGCCAGGCATTTTGTGAAGACCCTTGGGGCAGAGGCTAGGCCAGAGGGAAGCACCCTGTATTGAAAGTGTTTGCCCCCTATCACAAACCGCAGGTACTGCCTGTAGTTGGGGTGGATAAGGATGTGGGTGTAAGCATCCTTGAGGTCTAAGGAGCATAGCCAATCTCCCTGGTGGAGGCATGGAAGCAATTTTCCAAGGGAGAGCATCTTGAACTTCTCCCTCAACAGGAATTTGTTGAAACTGCGCAGGTCGAGGATGGGCCTTAGGCCCCCTGTCCTCTTTGGGACAAGGAAGTATCTGGAGTAGAACCCTTTGCCCTTTAGGTGGTGGGGCACTGGTTCCATCGCTTTGTCCTCAAAAAGACCTGCCAACTCCTTCAGGAGAAGGTCCCGGTGGAGGGGAGACCTGAGGGGTTCTCCCAGGAAATAAGGGGGAGGTGTGAGTCAGGTGGAGGAGGTAACCCTCCTAGACTACCCTCAGTGCCCAGGAATCAATGGTGATGAGCACCCACTTCTGGACATGGCCAGACGTCCCTCTGTGGGCTGCTGATCTCCTTGGGGTTCAGAGGCTATGCTCACAGAGTCAAAAACTCCCCCCGGGCCGGGGCCGGTGCCTGGGTTTTTGGAGCCTTCTGCTTACATGGGCCATACCCATGTCCCTTGGCCTGCTGACCCTGTTGGAGAACCGGGGAGGCCTGATAGAGTGGGTAGTTTCGGTAAGCAGCCACTGTCCTCGGGTAAAAGAGCTTTTTACCAGAGCCCTTCCGTCAGGGAAGGGCAGTGGTCTTCTTGGAGAGCCTGGTCCTCGTCATGAACTCTGTCTCCAGCTCGGCAGCCTTGTCGGTCATGGGTTTGCCAAAAAAGATCTCCCCTTGACATGGGACAAACAATTTGTCCTGAACCCACTGCTCGAGGTTGGACGACTGAAGCCAAGCCTGGCGGCGTGTACCAATGCCCACCACAGCTATCCGGGCTGCTGACTCGAACCTATCATAGGCTACTTGAGACAAATTTGGAGCACTCACAGACAGCCTTGGACAGGCTCTTGAACCGTTGCAAAGGTTCCTCGGGAAGACCAACCGAGAACCTGGCAAGTTCCTTCGCCATGTCTCTCAAGTACATGCCCATGTACAGCTGGTAGGCCTGGACCCAGAAGATGAGCATCAAGCCCTAGTAGCACTTCCTGCCAAGGGCATTCAAGGTGCAGGCCTCCCTGCCTGAGGGTACCAAGGAGTGCGTCTGGCTTTTCAGCCGACACATAGCCGACTCCACCACCATGGAGCTGTGCGGCAGGAAAGTATCCGCTGTCACGCTCAGCGGATGCGGCTGTCTTGAGCAGAACCAGGGCAATTGATGGTTTTGTGGACTGGCAAAGAGATCCATGGAGGGGAGACCCCAGCGGTTGAAGATCTGCTCTGCCACATCCCAGTTCAGTTGCCACTCGTGAGGCTGAAAAATCCAGCTCAACTTGTTGGCCAGGAAGTTCTCCTGATCTGGCAGATAAACTGCCTTCAGGGACATGTGATGTGCCATCGCAAAAGAGCAGAGGTCTAGAGTTTCCTGGCATAGGATGCGAGATCCTGTGCCTCCCTGTTTATTGATGTAGCACAGACTGATGGGAAAGAAGATTTATTTATTTAAAAGTATTTCTAAACCGTCTTATCCTAAAAATCAAGGCGGTGTCACAATCAAAACAATCAGATGAAGTGCTGGGGGGGTCATGCAGTGTGGGGGGAGTAGAGGGCGGGGGGGGGGGATCATGCAGGAGGAATAGTGTGAGGGGGCAGTGGTGTGAAGTGTGTGTGAGGAGGGGGATTCTAGATTAGGGTGAGCTATGTACAGTGTGCGCTATAATACAGCATGTTCTATAATACAAGGTACTGTCCAGATAGGGCTTGAGCTAGATCCTGTGCCGATATACAATCTCTTGTCGGTGTCTTATAATCTCTCGTCGGGGTCTTTGTTGATCAGGCTTTGCTTGATTACGTGATGTGTGTCATTACTGTTCTATGAACAAAGTTGTCTTCAGCTGTTTGCGGAAGTCTTTGAGGTCCGTTGTCGATCTCAGATCATCTGGGAGGGAGTTCCAGATGGTTGGGGCTGCCAGGGAGAGGGCTCTCTCTGTGGTGTCCTTTCGTGTTTTTCTGAAGTCTTTTGGTGTATTGACTCTGTTGGAGGTTCCTCTTCTTCTCGGGCGGGTGCTGGTGTCTGGATGAATGAGGGTGTGCAGGCTGTTTGCTGAGATGTGGTGCTTGATTTTGAATATGTTCATTATTGTTTTGTATTTGATACGTGAGCTGATTGGGAGCCAGTGTAGATCTTTGAGAACCGGGGTAATGTGTTCATGTCTTGTTGAGCCAGAAATTATGACAGAAGGCTTGAAGAGCTAGGCATATGGCTCGAAGCTCTAGAAGATTGATTTGAAGTGCGGCCTCTCGCGAGGACCACAGGCCCTGAGTGCATGAACCCTGTGGCAATGGGCTCCCCAGCCCAGCAAGGAGGTATCTGTCATCAGCACTCTGGTGTGAAAGGGAGGTTGGAATGGTACTCCCTGAAGCAAGTTGGAGGGGGGGGGGGTGAAGCCACCATTGCAAGGCAGACACCAGTAGCTTGGAAATGGCTACCCTGTCTCTGAGGCGGCCAGTGGCTTGTGTCCACTGGTCTCTGAGGCTCCATTGAGCTGTGTGCATGTGGAATCGAGCATATGGAGTCACATGCACAGTGGAGGCCATATGGCCTAAGAGGCGGAGGAAGACCCTTGGAGACTTGAGGGCTGTGCTGGACCTGCTGTACCAAGTCCAGCAACCGCCTTGCCCTGTCCAGCGGTAGGTAAGCCCTTGCCTGAAGTGTGTCCAGTCTTGCCCCTATGAACTCCAAGTTCTGAGTGGGGAGTAAAGTGGACTTTTCGTGATTTATGACAAACCCTAGGTGCTGGAGCAGGGTGACTATGCGAGCAGTGGCCTGCTGCGCCTCCTGTGTTGATTGGCCCTTGATGAGGCAGTCGTCCAGGTATGGAAAGACGAAGACTCCCTGGCTTCTGAGAAAGGCTGCCACCACTGCTAGGCATTTGGTAAACACTCTGGGAGCAGAAGCTACGCCAAAGGGAAGTACCTTGTACTGGAAGTGGTTTCCCCCGACCACAAACCTGAGATATTGTCTGTGGTTTGGGTGTATGAGGATGTGAGTATAAGCATCCTTTAAATCTAAGGAGCATAGCCAGTCTCCCTGGTGGAGGTAAGGCAGTAGGGTCCCAAGGGAAAGCATCTTGAACTTTTCCCCTCACCAGGAACTTGTTTAGATTTTGCAAGTCTAGGATGGGGCAGAGGCCTCCTTTTCTTTTTGGTATGAGGAAATACCTGGAGTAGAAGCCTTGCCCCTGCAGGTGGTGGGGCATCGGTTCCACTTCCTGATCCTTTAGCAGACCTGCCAACTCCTGCAGGAGGAGGTTCCTGTGAAGAGGTGGCCTGAGAGGCTCTCCTGGGAAAAAGGAGATGGGCACCTGGTTGAAATGAAGCAAATAGCCCTGCTGGACTATTTTCAATACCCAGGCATTGGTGGTAATGGCTGGCCACCTGTAAACGTACAGGGCCAGCCGTCGTCCTGTGCAGGGCCAAACCACTGGTGGGAGAGGAGCTATGCACTGAGAGTCAACCCCCCCCCCCCCCACCCGGCTGGGTAGAAGCCGGAGCTGTAGGCTTGGGGTGGCCTGGTAAGTGGGGGTAGTTTCTGTAAGCCATACCCTTCCTCGGGAAAGAGCTTTCCCCCCCCCCACCCCCCCGAGGCCTTCTTCTTCTGAGAAGGTGCAGAAGTCTTCTTCGACAACCTTGTCCGGGTTAAGTACTCGGACTCGATTTCTGCAGCTTTTTCAGTCATGGGTTTGCCGAAGAGGTTGTCTCCTCAGCATGGGACATCGACCAACTTGTCCTGCACCCATAGCTCCAGGTCCGACGACGTGAGCCAGGCCTGACGGCGTGCACCAATGCCGGCCGTGGCTACTCGGGCCGAAGCCTCGAAGCCATCGTAAGCTGCTTGAGACATGAACTTCAAGCATTCCCGGATCCCTGTGACCAAGACTTTGAAGCGCTGCAAGGGTTCCTCGGAAAGACCAGTGGAGAACCCGGCAATCTCCTTTGCCAGGTTTCGGAGGTACATGCCCATGTACAGCTGGCAGGTTTGGACATGGCATGACAGCATCGAGCCCTGGTAGCACTTTCTGCTGAGGGCGTCCAGGTTCTGGGCCTCCCGGCCAGGAGGCACCAAGGAGTGCTTCTTCTGGCTTTTTAGCCGTTGCATGGTCGATTCCACAACCATGGAGTTGTGCGGCAGCTGCGCTTTCTGGAACCCAGGACTCTTGCGGACTCGATAGATGGAATCAACCCGCTTGTTGAGCACCAGCATTGAGACCAGGGACTCCCCCATGCGGAGCATCAGCCGTTTCAACATCGGAGGCACTGGTACAGTAAGGGCCTCCTTTGGGGGGGGGAGAGTCATACTGGAGGGCATTGAGCTCATCGGCTCGAGGCTCCTCCTCAGCGTCCGCAGGGAATGCCAAAGCCTTGGCCATATCCCTGACAAAGTCCGAGAACCGAGTGACCTCTGTAGGGGACCTATTCTGAGGCTCTGAACCCGGGGAGTCTGAAGGGATACACAGGGTTCGGTAGGTGTCTGGGGAGTCTTCCTCCTCTGTCTCACAGGCCGAGTCCTCCGAGGAGGACTCGATGGGCTCCGGTCTTGAGGGCTTCGAGCCCGACCGCCCCGACACCGAGGGCACCGGCGTCGACAACCTCGGTCCCAAACGGGAGGTCGAGGGGGACCTTGGCTGAGGACAGACTCGAGACCTGATTGACTCGAGGATCGGCTCGGCCTCCAGTGTCGACTTTGACGTCGAAGTCACGGTGGTCGGGGCGGATGGACCGGCGAGACCGACCATCAGCGCCCGCTGCTGCTCCATGAAGGCAGCCATGCTGCTCTCCAGGGCCACCCACCTAAGACCGAGCTCAGAAGGCTCCGCAGCTCAGATCCCGATGCTGTCGGGCCCCACACCAGCTCTCCCAGAGGAGAATCTACAAGGACAACAGAAGTTACCTTGTTCGACGTCTCCGGCTTCTTGCGAGGTTGTTTAGCCGGCCGCTCCAACTCCGAGGACCTGGGGCAGCAGTCCAGGCTCCGCAGCCTGGAACCCGAGGGCCCAGGCCAATCAGAGGCGTCCAATGACACCGCCCTCACGAGTTTTTTCTTCCTCCGGTGTTCCCTGGGAGACCCCCGCTCAGAAGACACGACGCTCGGGCTCGAAGTCCTGAGATGTCGAGGCCTCTGACGAGGTCCAGGCCCGGGCGGATGGGGACTCAAAAAAAAAATTGTCACGTTGATGCTGCCTGCTCTTCAAAGATGTAGAAGGCATCTTACCACACAGCCCACAGACCACCGGGTCATGGTCGGAGCCGAGGCATCAGAGGCAGCAATCATGTGTGTCAGTGAGAGACATCAACTTTTTCCCCCGATGGCTGCCAGCGGGTTTAAGTGTGATCGGTGTAAGAAGGACCCCTGTGAGGTCAAACGACCGGGCTGCCAGTGAAAAATAAAGAGTGCGAATGCTAGTCACGAAGGACAAAAACGAAAAATAAGAACGGACACGATACCAGTGTACCGAGCTGAAGGCGGGAATGGGAACCGGCGAACCGGGAAGCTGAACAAAATAATTCAACTTTTCTACTTTTTCCACGGTGAAAACAGGACCACGTCCGTTGGGCTCCGCAGAAAAAAAGACTGAGCAAGATGGCACCCTTGGGCGGGAAGGGGACCGCACATGCGCGATGCAATCCCAAAGGCTTTCTTTGTAAGCTGGGGAATTGCTCCGCACGAGGGCTCCGTCGGCGCCGACATCACCCATATGCGAGGACTGACTTCCTGCTTGTTCCCAGAGAAAGCTTGCTACTAGTGACTGTGAGGAGAGAGGCTGTCCACCCAGTAGATTGAAAGGCCGCAACGGCACAGAGGTGAACTCTCACCGAGTTGGTCTTGAGACAGGCATTTAAACTAGGGAAAGGGATGAACAGATAGAGGAGGACAAGTTCAGGACATCACTCCCAGCAAAAGTATAACATTGGAAACAGCCACACTTTTAAACCAATGGTAAGAGCGGAAGAAGCGTGTATTACAAAATCCATGCAAAATAAAAGCAAGCCAGTCAACTGCTGGAAAACAACTGCTGCGCAAATGCTCGAAACCTAGCCATAAAGTTCCTGACCTGGAAACCAATGGTGGAAATGGACTTGGACATTGTGGCCATTACAGAAATATGGTTTAACGAGTCTGAATGGTATCAAGGGGGGGGGGGGTGAACCACACTTCATGCCACATCCTTAAGCATTCCTTCTGTTATACAGAAATATATTTTATACACAATGACTTAATGCAGCCCTATAGTGAAAGCCTAATTACATTTGGCCATTGTCTTGTTACTGGGCAGAGAGCCGTTGTGCCTGGTCTGGCAGATGAGGAGATGTGACAGTTTGTTGAGACACATTGTGGCTTTTCCCAAGAAGGGTCAGGCAAAAGGTCAGAGACAGAAATAAATGAAAGCAAGGAAAAATACTGATGTATGCATATAGGCTTGCAGTAACTTGTGTCAATGCAGTTTTGTTCTGTGAAAAACAGGAAGCACCTGCATACAAGAAATGTACGTATATAAATTGCATATAAATCAAAGAAACAGAATCAATGGAGAGGAGACAAATGAAATCTTTCCATCTGTCTATGGTCAGTGAATGACCCATCAATCATCCTTTGTCTTAGCTCAGGCTCTGCACCGATTAAATTTGTGATATTGCTTGTAAGGGAAGCTGTACTCTTTCTAGCCATTTTTATTACTTATAATAAAAATGTAAACTTGGGAATGCAGGGTATGGGAGGAAAAGCAAAGCAGACCCTGCCCCCAATGCAGGTTGGAAGCATCCACCTGCTGGTAGCTGGATGTTAGGGTTCTGGTGCAAAAGCGGGAAAGCTTGGCATTCTGCAGAGTGGCAAACAGATCTATGTCTGGAGCTCCCCAGGTCTGAAAGATGTAGGATGTTGTGTCCACATGGACAGACTATTCGTGGGGAAGGAGGATCCAGCTCAGCTTGTCTGCCAAGACAATGAAGTCTCCTGGGAGATACACTGCTTGGAAGCGTATTTATCTTTATTTCTTAATTTGATATACCGCTTTGGTCGAAACATAAAAGCGGTTTACAACAAAAAGACTACACACCCTGACTATAGGAAAAAGAACGCCATAGTAAGATAGGAAAGGGGGGAAAAGGACAGGGCAAAAACACACAATAAGTATATCAGACAGACAAAACAAAACTCAGGGAGGGACAGCAGGAGGGAGGTCAAAGGCTAGCTGAAATAAACTTTAAACTTTGGGTAAGAGGATTCCAAGCGGAGGGAGGATGGGAGGGTGTTCCAGAGAGCAGGGCTGAGAAAGAAGGCTGAGCGACGGGTTTGTTCTAGATGTGCCTGAGACGGAGAGGGTAAGGACAGGCGATTGGTATGGAAGGAGCGAAGCTGGCGGTATGGTGTGTGGAGAGAGATGAGATTGCATAGATACAGCGGGGTGGATGTGTAGATGGCTGTGTGTGTTAAAATGAGAAATTTGTACTGAAACTGGAAACGGAGAGGCAACCAATGAAGATGATAAAGAATAGGGGAAACATGGTCGTAACGGCGAGCGAATGTGATAAGGCGGGCTGCAGTATTTGATGAGAAATGGCAAAAGACCAGTTTCCTTGCAGAGGGCCCAAGAGCCTGTTCTGCCATGTTTGTTCACATAGAACATGGTCACTTGATTATCTGTCCTGACTAGAACCCTTTGTGCCCTGAGGTGATGGCGAAACACCCTGAGGGCATTTGAGATAGTACGAAGCTCCAGAAGACTGATCTGGAGTGTTGTCCAGAGGCTTTGTGTAGAGCGTGCCAAGTGAGCTCCCCACTCCAGTTTGGAGGCATCTGTCATCAGGGATGCATTGATGTGGAAGCATCTGAAAAGGTGACCCAACGAGATTTTCTGAGAACTCCACCTTTAGAGGAATGTAGTGAGAGGGGTAGTGACTTGGATCTTGTCTTGAAGGTGGCATGAGGCCAGCGTCCATTGGGAGGCAAGAGTCCACTGGACTGTCTGTATATGTAGACAAGCATATGGGACACGTACTTTTGAAGCCATGTGCCCCAGAAGCTGCAGCATTTCTCAGGCAGTCAGATGGTCTCAGAGTAGCACTTGGGAGATTAGCTCAATAAGATGGGTACAGCGGAGTTGGGGCAGAAATGCCCTGGCCTGCAGTGTGTCCAGTAAAGCAATGAACTCTAGTCCGAGTTGGAGCGAGCTGGGATTTTGGAAAGTTTGACAAATCAAAGTATTGTAGTTTCGTAATAGTACGATGCAAGGAAAGCTGAACCTTTTGGGAGGTGTCTGCTCTTATGAGCAAGTCATCTAAGTAAGGGAAGACAAATATCCCCAGAGATCTTCTTAGATACGCGGCTACGACCACATGCACTTTGTGATGACTTTTGGGGCAGAGGCAAGTCCGAAGGAAGGACTCTGTACTGATAATGTTTTCCCTGAAAGATGAAGCACAGATATTTCCTGTGTCCTGGATGGATGAGAATATATGTGTATGCTTCTTTTAGATCTAGAGAACAGAGCCAGTCCTGACTCTGGAGGTAGAGAAGAAAAGTCCTGAGAGATTATTTTGAACTTCTCGTGGACCAGAAACTTGTTGAAGTTTTTGAAGTCCAGGATGGGCCTATACCCTCTGGTTTTCTTTAGTATTTATTTATTTAATGTCTCTTCTATACTGCGCTATTTAATATCAGTGCAGTTTACATACAACAGTAGCTTATACAGTGCAGACTGAGCTGTTCTGTTTTTACAGAGAAACAGGTGCTATAACTTGGACAACGCTGGGGTAACTATTCACAGAGTGGGTGTGTATATATACACACACACACACACACAGAGTGTGAGGGTATATACATGCTGCTATTTACAAGGTGCGCTTAATGAAGGCTGATGCCACTTTTCAGCATAGTAGGGGTATGGAGAATGTATGGAGAGCAGAACCCCATTCCCTGTTGGGACATCTTTTGATGCCCTGGGATAGAAGAGAAGACACTGCTGCCTGTAAGAGTGGGGGGCTGTGAGTGATATTCCCCCACAGAAGTCAAGGGGGGCAGAGTTTGCAGATGAAGTCTGTACCCATCCCGGACTATGGTTAGCGTCTTCTGCTCTGAGGTGATTAGGTGCCATCTATGGATGCAGTGACACACTCTGCCTGCTATGTGGAGGGGGCGAGGGTCCTCCAGAGGCAGGGTGGCAATGTTCTCTAGAAACGAGTCAGAAACCAGGCGCAGACTATGGCTGTGGAGTTGGTTGAGATTTAGCCACCTGTGGATTCTTCTGTTGCTTAGGAGGCTGCTGCCTTTTCTGTGGGTCTTGAGCCTGGTACTGAGAAGCAGGCAGATGAGAGCAGAATTTCTTATTTATGAAAGCGGCTGTTTTTTGTTTGTTTTTTTTCTAGCAGGGTTAGCTATTGTTCTGGACAGTCTGTCTAGAGTGGTATTTTCTGACTGAGAAGCCTTATCCTGCCAGTCTTTACCAAAGAGGTTTTCCCCTGTGCAGGATATGTTGCCCAGCTTGTCTTCAACACACTGCCCAAGATCTGAGGCCTGAAGCCATGCAATCCTGCATGCACCAATGCATATTGCTGTGGCTCTGCTTGTGCATCAAATGCATTGAAGGTTGCCCTATTGACAAACTTCAATACATTTTGGGTATGTCTGACTAGAGCAAGACAGTCTTCTCTCATCATCTGTGAAAAGAGGAGCCATGGCCTAGAGGTCCCTGGAAACCTCCGAGGAAATCACAGTTACTTACCTGTAACAGGTGATCTCTGGGAACAGCAGGAATAAATCTTCACATATGGGTACGTCGGTACCGACAGAGCCTGTGCGGGAACGCTCCCCAGCGTCCAAAAAGAAAGCTTTTGGGAGTATCCCACACGCATGCGTGCTGCCTTCCCGCCCATTCACTTCCCTCTCATCAGTTGGGTTTGTAGCTGAGACCAAAGGAGGGAAGTAGACAAATTAGAGAGAGAGAGAGAGAGAGAGAAAAACTCCTCCTAGGGGAGGTGGGTGGGTTGTGAAGACTAATTCCTGCTGTTCCCAGAGATCACCTGTTACAGGTAAGTAACTGTGCTATCTCCAGGAACAAGCAGGAATGAGTCTTCACATATGGGGACTCCCAAACTAAGATGCCTGGAGGAGGTCCCAGCATGTTGCAAATCTAGTCGATGGGCCATGCTATCTCCCAGAACCTGAGGCATACAAGGGATGGAGGGTAGGAGTTGAAGTGAGAAAGGTGTGCTGTGGAACAGCTTGACTAAACAAGGTGTCCAGAGAGGAGTCCTTGTGTAGATCAGAAATGTTAGTGAAAATTGGATTCCAATTTCTAATGTGGACCTTAGTCAAAAATATTGCGAAAGTATTTGTTGAGAGTAATGGTCTGGAGCTAGAAACCAGTACATTATCCTCAAAGAAATACCTTACTGTGAAGTAGAGGAAATAAATTTTGCAATACAGGCAGAGGTCAGAAGCCTAAATGGTTAGAACTAATCCCAGAAGAAAAAACTGGGAGAGTTTAATGGGGTTGGACTTTGGATGAGAAGCTAAAGCTTCTGTAGGCCAACATTTGAAGCTCCTTGTCCTTGGAGTTTAAAAAAAACTCTAGGAAAAAGAGGAGATAAATCTGACCAGTTTGCAGAAAAAGGATGGGTCTTTGAGACCCCTCTATCCAAATGAAAGAAACATTTGTATTAGGCGGTGTAGCCTCCAATTTCTTGAAGATCAGTAAGGTCTTCCCCAAGTGATGTCACCTAGGATGACTTTACATGGAGAGCTTCAGATGTAACGTAACCAGAGAGGTTACAGTAAAAGGTAGTTTGTGATTACCATAGAAATTGGTTGTCCATTTAAACTTTATGGTATGCTGGAACAGCATTAATATGGACAGTAACAAATCTTTCAGAGTGAGATATGTGTATTTATATACATATACACACACACACACATATATACACACACACACACACACACATATAAATAAAGAGAGACTCACTTAACAAGAAGGGGTAAGACCTGCTTGCAAATATGGATAGAGAACCCCTTACTGGTTATACATGGAGAACCATGAAGAAGGTTACATGGAAACCCGTGGAATTTTCCTAGTCAGAAGGATAGGTCTAGATCTCTTTAAAATTCTAGACTTTGAATAACCAGAAAATGGAGATCTACGTGAAGGGGTGCAGAGAAAACCTTAGTCTTAAGATGAGAAGTCTGGATCCTTCTATAACTTCAGTATGGAGAAAAAGACGCAATAAAAGGGAATACCATATTTGCCCATCTATGAGGGCAATATGAGTATTTATTTATTTATTTATTTAACAATTATTTCTATACCGCTCTTTCCCAAGTATCAAGTGCGGTTTACAATGAACAGTAAGTTATATGGTATGTGAAATAGCATACCTAGTCATTTTACATAGAACAGATGGAACTATTTACAGGTAACAATATAAAGTTTGAACAGTAAACTATTTGAACATATTTACATTGTAGGTATTTATAAAATATATCGTAGATCAATTTTGAATGCATAAGTTATTTTAAGGTGACAGATCAATTGTGAATGTATAAGTTATTTTAAAGTGACAGATCATATAATATAATTTGGGGGTCGTCATCTGGATACATGAAGGATGTGGTTAAGTATTGTGTGTTATGTTATTAATTGTTATTTGTTATTTGTGTGTTATGTTATTAATTGTTATTTGTTATGGGTTATATCATATTGTAGTATGGTCGTTAACCTGTGTCTCTTTGTGTAATTTGGTTAGATTCTGCTCCTTTGTTGTAGTGTATAATGCGTTCTTTGTTCAGCATAAGCTCCAATGAAGTATTGGGAATTAGAAGGAATGTGGTAGACAAGGACCGACTGCAGTGAAAAGAAATGCATCCCTGTTGGAGAGGTTCCACTGGAGATGTGGAACAACTCAGTGAATTAAGCAATTCTTTATGCTTTCATGTGATTTAAGCCCTGGTTCATTTTCCCTAAAAGGAAATTTTAAGGAAGATGGTAAAGATAGGAAAAAACCGGTCATGTGGGAGCATGACTGGGCAAGCCTTTGAACCATCTGGAAGCTACCCACCAGGAATGACTGACACTCTCTGGCAAAGGCCCATAGTTGCAGAGTTTTTTGTAGAATTGCAGAGAGCATGTTGTAGGAGCACATTAGGAACCACCACCCAGGAAAAAGATTTAGGCGTCATTGTGGATAACATGTCAAAACCCTCAGCTCAGTGTGCAGCAGCAGCCAAGAGAGCAAATAGAATACTAGGTATCATAAGGAAAGGAATGGAAAATAAAGCAAAAGATATTATAATGCCTCTATATCGTTCCATGGTGAGACCGCACCTTGAATATTGTGTGCAATTCTGGTCGCCGTATCTTAAAAAGGATATAGCGTTATTAGAAAAGGTTCAGAGAAGAGCCACCAAAATGGTAAAGGGGATGGAAGGATATTCCTATGAAGAAAGGCTAAAAGGTTTAGGGCTCTTTATCCTGGAAAAGAGACGGCTGAGGGGAGATATGATAGAAGTCTATAAATTAATGAACGGAGTGGAACGGGTAAACGTAGATCGACTATTTACGTTATCAGAATATAGAAAGACTAGGGGACATGCAATGAAGCTGCAGGGTAAACTATTTAAGACTAATAAAAGAAAATATTTTTTCACTCAACGTGTAATCAAACTCTGGAATTTGTTACCGGAGGATGTAGTAAAGGCTGTTAGTGTAGCTGGGTTTAAAAAAGGTTTGGACAAGTTCCTGGAGGAAAGGTCCATAAACCATTATTAAGAAGGGACCCAGGATATCAATGCTTGACCTAGTACAAGCATTGCAGAACCTGTCTTTTGGGGAAACTGCTAGGTACGTATGACCTAGATTGGCCACTGTTGGAAACAGGATACTGGGCTTGGACCTTGGTCTGACCCAGTATGGCATATCTTATGTTCTTATGTTATGTTGCCCAGGTGAGATCTGGTTGTTTAACTACCAGTGTGCAACCTAATCTATTCTATGGGAGCCCAAGAATTGAAGATGGCTAAGAATAGCAGACAGGCTGGTTGCCTGCAACAAAAATTTGTCCAAGTAGGTTATTGGAACCTTCCTTGGAATTATGTGTTAAGGCAGCAAAAAAGGATAGGTCCTATAGATTGGACAAGGACCGACAGACAGAATTAGAAGTGACTAACTCAGTTATAGTCTGATAAGCTGTCTTAAAAGAACTATTTGAAAGATTGCAGAGGGGAGAAACCCTGTATGGAAATTACTTACTGGAGTAGGTACTGAGGACAATCCTATGGCTTAAAAGGTAAGCCCTCCAGTGAAATAATATCACTCTTAGATTGAAAATGTCAACTAAGAGGGATAGAAGTAATACAGAGTTGGGAAGATTTACAATTTGGTAGTCCCTGAAAAGGGTAAAGCTCCCCTGCAGTCAAAGTATAAGATATCCTTGTGTACAGCACAACTGCCAAAGTGAAGGGCATAGCCTACCTTGTAAGTAATTGTAACTTCTCTGTTTAAATTAAAAGGAGAGGAGAAAACTTACCTGTGGGGCATGATTATCCTCAATAGCTCTAAGAGCTGAAAGGATGGATTGCCCTTGGCAAGAGATTCATGCCTAAAGTAGAGGATTGAGGCAGTGTATTACTGACCTCTTAAGGATGAGAACTACAAATGCTTCTATAGTTAAGTAGTGGTTCTGAAACTCAATAGGAAAAAAGATTTAATGAAATAAAAAAATCAGAAACCCTGCGACTGCTGAGTTTGCTGAGCCTGTTGAGACTTTGGTTTTCTTAGCCTGGTATGTTGTTGCCCTTCTTTGGAAACATCTGCATGATGGGTAGAAGATGAATAAAACTTTTTCCCCCTAGGGGAATAAAGTTTGTTAGGAGATTTTTTAGTAGCTGGGGTAGAGGAAAGCTTTGACAATCCTCTGAAAGTAACACTATCAGTGTTTAACTGCTTAGCTTGAAATAAAGCATCCTTGCTAAAGAGATTTTCACCAGTACAAGGTGTGTTTCCCAGCTTTTCTTGTACTCATTTGTCCAAGTCTGAAGCTTGGAGCCAGGCTATGCATCGTGCTCCTATGGCTATAGCAGACGTTCTGCTAATAGACTCAAAACAGTCCAGGGAAGCACGATTAAAGAATTTAGAGACATTTTGAGCATGACTGACTAATATGGAAAAATCTGCTCTTTTATGTTCTTGAAGAAAAGGGTTCAAAGACTAAGTTCTTTGTGACCTCTTCAAGAGATAATCCCATATAGAAAATATATGAGAATTCTTGCTGAAAGCATGGATGCCTGGAAGCATCGATGTCCAAAGGCATCTAAAGTTCTAGACTCACGACCTGGCGGATAAGAAGAGTGCTTCTTTGTACTCTTAATACGCCTCATTGCTGATTCTACAACAATAGAATGAGGTAGTTGAGTCTTTTGAAAACCTGGAGAAGGTGGCACTTTGTACATGGAGTCAAGTGTCTTAGAACGTGGTGATACCATTAAAGGAGTTTCCCACATTCTGAAAAGTAGATCTTGTAAGATCTGATGCAAAGGAAGCATGACCACCTCCTCTGGAATCCAGGGGGATTGCAGGATTTCTGAATCCCCTGGGAAGGATTCTTTACCAGGTATAGAAATGGCAAGTAATTTTGCCATATCAAGCAGAAAAGCTTGAAAAGAAATCTCCCCCGAGGGGGACCCTCTAAAATGAGGGGTAAAGGCTAGACTTGTTGAAGATTCAGCCTTGGTACCGATGGATTCATCCCAGTCATCAGGATCGAAAGACCTGAAAGGGTGGCGCATCGGATTTTCCTTAAAGTAATGTCTTCAGTACTGCTCGAGGTCGGTACCGAGACGAGTCGGTACCGAATCATCCATGCTAGAGATCGATTCCAGGCTCGGCATCGACAGAAGCGAGTCTGTCGAAGTAAGCATGGACGGTACAGACACCGATGCCCATGTCGATACCGGTACCGATACCGAAGCCGATACCGATACCGGAAGATCGGTCTGTAGCAACTCTAGCGGTACCGAAGTAACCAAGAGCGCTAGACTGCGATCATCGGTGAGGAGTGT
The DNA here is from genome assembly GCA_033557465.1 of Ichthyophis bannanicus. NCBI lineage: Eukaryota > Metazoa > Chordata > Amphibia > Gymnophiona > Ichthyophiidae > Ichthyophis > Ichthyophis bannanicus. The sequence continues at coordinate 302,294,842 of CM066032.1, read as the reverse complement.
TTCATCCATCACCATAGCCGATGCCGGGGTGTCAGTACCGCTCAAAGCGGCCACAACCACCGAGCATGGCGCAGGTATGTTCATCGAGGTAAGAACCCTGGGAACAACCTGAAGCCCCATTAATGCTTTGGAGCCCGAAGACTCCCGCCGGGGCTTTATTGCCAATATGTCCTCGAGGGCAAGGCCAGAGCCATCTCGATACTGGGAAGGAGATCTACCACTCGACCCCTAGCTAGGTCTCAAATTAATTCTTGGAAGGACATGTCCTCAGGAGGCAACATGCATCGCTCTGGAGGCAGGGAGGCCTGGGAGCCCCTGGGAATGGGAGAATTGGAATCGGAGGACTTGAAGTATCGGCAGGAACGGTGTTCGCCCTCTGCAAGGTGTCGATATCAATGGGTGTCTATTATCAGGCTCAAGGAACAGTTTGGGTCGAGCACTGGTATCAGCGATGGACTCAAGGGAGGGCATGGGTGGCAGTGATGATAGTGTCATGTATCCCAATGCACCTTGCACTGGTGCAGATGTCTGTACCAGTATCGACAGGCTGGTGCCTGAGGGAAAGTGTTTAATCGGAACCAAGACTGCCAAGCTCCACTCAATGGGCAGTATACGCTGGTCTATCAAGGTTGCCGATGCTTGGTATCTGATGGATACCTGTGCCACCATCCTAGAGCATGACACCAGTAGCCCTCCTGAAGTCGAGGCCTTGGTAGCATTCTGGGGCCCCCTCGATGGCTTTGGAGAGCAGGTCCTCCTGTCAGGGCTGTTTGGCAGGCCGATCCACCTCCAGGGCAATGCCAGAGGCATCTCTATGTTTGGAATGAGATCTACTAAGGAGGAATTTTCTGTCTTCGATGAAGACTTGGGCGTATACATTTTTGATACCGGGAGATCCATGGGAGGAAGATGAGGCCCTCAATGACGTTGATGCCAAAGATATCGCATCCAAAGCGAAGAGAGCTTCAAATTTAGAGGGAACATTCTGTTGGCTGGTGATCGGGCCAGAGATATTTCTAGCACCCGTAATATGTGTCAGTTTCCGAAATTGTACTGGCACACTTAGAATATTTTTTGAAACCACTCGTCTTTCTCCATACCGTCAGTGGACAGTATGGTAGACTGAAGGCCTAAGATGGCATCAATATGCCTGAATTTTTTTGTTGTTTTTTTTTTGTTTTTGCACTAAGTTAAAGAAAGAATAAAAGAAAGAAAAGGGGAATCAGCAATGACAAAACGGTGCAGGCATCGTCAGGAAAGCAAATGCTAAACATAAAAGGGAATTTTCTGTGGTGACAGGATTTGCTTCCTGCTGGCTCCGCAGAAAACAAAGAACTGAAGAGAGGGAGTTGGAAAGGCAGGAAGGTAGCCACGAAGGCGCAGTGGAGTGCTCCCAAAGGCTTTCCTATTGGATGCTGGGAGCGTTCCTCTACGAATTCAGTCAGTACCAACGTCACCCATATGCGAAGACTACATTCTTGCCTTTTCCTGGAGATCACTCTTTAAGCCATGTCAGTTTTCCACAGAAGAGCAGAGAATGACCACAGTCACACCAACTAGTGTTTGAAAAGAACCTATTGGTGTGACTGATCATTCTCCACTCTTCTGATGGACTGTTTACCGATGAGGATTTTCTCTCCTCTGTTCTTCTAGATGAACATACCAACAATTTAATTCAACCACCAGCCACCTCTTCATGTATGACTAAAAATGTGAAGACAGCATATGTATCCCCCTCTGCCCCATTTAGTAGGTTTTCTTTGTACCTTTTCTAACATTTGAATATCCATTTTGAGGAGGAGTATGCAAAACTGAACCTTGCACTGAAAATGTAGTCTCATAAATGCATTATATGGTATTAAGTCTATATCTTCATTCCTTCCTATCCATCACTCTCCCTCACCCGTTTAATGCACACCAACATATATACAAGATTTGGCTCCTGCTGCTTGCCTTTGAAAACATATTCCAAGTTTATCAATAAATATACTCGGATAGGGATAGACCTGGCCATTACTGTATAAAATCCAAAAAACTGAGGTCTTTAGGTGGACTTACCCTCGTCTGCAGAGGAATAAGTATTTGAGGAGAGGCCAGGAAACAAATTCCTGTTCAAAACCTCTCTCTTTTGATCTATATGGGGATTCACAAAAGCAGCCAAAAAAAAATTGGAAAAGATTTGAGCCTGCAATTATTTTAGTCCAATGCCTTTCAATGCTGAAAATCAACTCTTGGGATCTTGGAGCCAAATCATCAAGGCTCAGAAGCTCCCTTCTCAGAGGCTATTTAACTATGCCTCAGTGTATTTAGCACCAACAATGACTCTAGATGATTCATATTAGAGCCAAGATGCTCTGAGAAACTGGAGAAGCAATAGGTTATGCAACACCAAATGGGGATGAGCTACCCAACACTTATTGCCCAAGCTTTTTTCTCTGACACTTGCTTCCAAAATAAGACAGCTGAACCTTGGAAAAGGTGTAGTGAGAGCATGAAAAGGGAGGCACAGCTTTCCCAACAGTGTAGTTGCTTAGGGGATGGAAGATAAGCACCCATGGACCTTCTCCTTCAATGAGCTTTTGGTGATTCTCCTAATTGGCTCCACTGTTGAACAGTAGGTGCATGAGGCTGAGCACAAATTAGAGGAACAAGATCTCTCATTCTTTGAGCCTTTTCTTAGGCTTTGGAACCAAAGGAATTGATATCTTCAACATTGCCACACCTCCAGCAGCTGATGTAGCTCCATGATCCTTGCACAAGTACATCTGGTACCATCCAGTGGACTTCGTTTTTCCTTTCTACTTCTGCAAGATTAGACTGCTGTCTTATTTTACAATCTTGTTGGCTTCTGGCAACATCCGACAGCAAATGTTATAATGGGACACATCATGATCCTTGTCCAAACATCTGTAACAGGTCCTATGATGGCTATTATGGACATTTGTACTCAAACTAGCATTTTTTGAAGCTCAGGGTCTTTTCTGCTATTGCCAAAAAAACTGATGACCTAAAATCAAAAAGGAACAAACCTTTTTGTGGGGGGGGGGGGTGAGAGAGAGGGAGGGCAAGCAGATGACTAGAAGAAGAAAAAAAAAAGGAGGTACCACAATTAAGCTTGTCAGAAGCAGAAAAGAAACAGGTCCAACAAGAACAGAAAAACAAACAAAGGAAACGCGGGATGACAGAAAACACACTAAAGCACGTTTTCGCTGAAAATATGGTTAAAAAAAAACCTCTGAAGAACATAGCAGGAGTATTGACGACATCAATTTGTAACAGAAGAAAAACTAAAGCAAGCTATACAGATGAGGGAACTGTCCCATATGCCCAAAGGAATATTTAAGTTTTCCAATCAAATTCTGGACAACTGTTTCGATATTCATCTTGTCTTCAAAGTAGTAATTTCAAGTATGTATCACCAACTGCGAGGGATGCCATGGCTGAATGCATGCATGTATACAGGGAGAACTAGGCAAACTTGTCCCTAAAAAACAAAAAAATATAAAACCAAAAAGGGACTGTAAAATAAGATGAAAATGTCTGGCCAGATGCATTCAATTTATTCACTATTCTGTTTTGAACTGGGAGTGCATTTTCCTTTCTATATTCTGTATTCATAAGAAAGTAGCAGTAAGGCAGAAAGTGGTAAACTATCACAGTAAAATATATTTATTTTTTTAAAGTTTTATAATTCTTAAGTGATTTAGCTACTCTATATACTACTGAATGCATTGATTTTATTTATTTAGACAGATTTGTATACCACCTTATCCTACAATCAAAGTGGTTACATCACATTGGAGGGTTACATTTAACATGTGGGAACTTTACAACATTTAACATAAGGGTATTTAGCAACATTTAGACAGCACAATTGGTGGGTTACAATTAGCATGAGGGTACTTAACATTATGGAAGGTTACATTTAGCATGAGGGTGCTTCACAACACTTTACACTGAACTCCTAAGTCTAGTTGGGATGATTGGGTATTGAGTTGGAGGGGGTAGTTGCAGTGCCGTTTGTGTTATCTTTTTGCTCAAATGTAAAGAGTAGTGTTTTAAGGGCCTTGCGGAAGTCTGTGATGTCTTCTAATGCCCTCAGGCTCGTTGGGAGGGAGTTCCATAGTGTGGATGGCATTAGTGATGTAGCTCTTCTTGAGGTATTTTGTTTAGTCTTGTGGTATCCTTCAGGCGTGCCAATCATGTTGTCATTATTAGTCCTTCTTGGTCTATTACTGATATCTCTTGTTATGATATCTTGGAGTGCATTTGCCGAGAGATGGTGAATGATTTTGAAGATGATCAGGATTGTTTTAAATTTTGCTCTGGCTACCAGTGGGAGCCAGTGTAGTTGCTGTAAGACGGGGGTGATATGCTCAGCTCTTGGAGTGTCAGTAATGAAGCGTGCTGCAGTGTTTTGCACCATTTGGAGTGGGTGTAAGGTCTACTGAGGGAGGCCTTGATATAACGAGTTTCCGTAATCAAGTAGAGGTGTAATGAGTGCTTGGCACACTGTGCAGAAGTGATCTTGGCGGAGTAGTGGCTTGATCTTTCTTATGGTCCTCAAACGTTGATAGGCCTTGCCCGCAGTTTTGGTGATATAAGATTTCAAGTTCACTGCTCTGTCCATTGTGATGCCCAGGTACTTCATTCTTGACTACTATGAGTTTGTTTAGAATGCTGATGGCCTATGGTGGGATGAAGTTGGGGTTCCTGGTGACGAACATTGCCTCGGTTTTATCATAGTTGACTGTCATGTTATTGGTTGTGAGCCAGGCATTCATGTCTTCAAGGCATTTTGTTATTGTTATGGTGTTAAGTGCTAGTAGGTTGATTGGGGCATACACCATGATGTCGTCAGCATATATGTGATAGTGGAGTTTGTGTCGTTTGATGTTGCTGATGGGCTGGATGTAAATATTAAAGAGCATTGATGACAGGGCAGTACCTTGTGGCATTCCCTGCGTGACGGAGAAATGCAATGATTTCTTTTGGTCGCATTTACAGTCAAAATGCCCAACTGCAGCCCCCTGAAATTTTTTTTTTTTTTTTTTTACAGAACTGTACTTCATCTCTAGGCTGGTAGAGTCAAGACAATGTGGAAGTAAAACTTAATAGTTTATCAACTAATGTACATGATGGATGGATGGATCAGCCTGATGATTCAGTAGGCGGTGCTCTGCATTGCTAGGCAGGAAGATCAGGGTTAGACTATTGAATTAAGTCTTCAATTCACTGGGCTGATTTGACAAAGGAAAGCTGCAGAGGTGCACTCTTACTGCCTTGGTTTTCACACACTGTAAAAGGTAGTCCAGTGGCAAATCACAATTTTGGATATTAGATCAAGGTTTTTGCCACTTTCAAAATGGATAATTTCCTTTCTTGGAAGAGTGCTAGACCCGTCCAGACTAGTGGATTGTGCCCCCTGTCAAGCACACAATGAAGACAGAGCAAACCAGAACTTTTCAGTGACATCATTACTAATGTAAGGGAGTGGTGCAGTTAGGGCACATCTCAGTATATCAATGCAAGTTCTGCCCAAGGGTACCCTAGGCAAACGTTTAGCATGTGCCCCCCCAAGGTGGCAAGCTGCTCCCTTTCTCTCCTGTACAGCATCTCCTATTGCTTCCCCCATCCTATACCACCTCTGCCAATCCCACTACTCAGGTAAAGCAGCACTTCACAGGGCTTTAAGCACAGCTGCACCCTATCCCCCTCCAAACTTCCCATCGGGGGGTGTTGAATGTGGCAGCATTTGAGCATGGGCCAGCGCTGAAAGGGCCCACACCACACTGACAGTAGTATAAAAGTGTTGCTCCCTGCTGTGCAAGCTATGCTGCCACCTCCCAAATCCTACTACTCTAAGCAGATACCTAGATTGCCTAGTGGCAGGGCTGACCCTTATCAATGATGAGCCCTAAGGCAACACACTATAATCCCAACACTCGTCATACCTTTTCCTTCCTAAAAAGGGGTATGGAGTGGGGAGCCTAACCTATCCAATCATGCCTCCTCACCTCTGGAGGGATATGTGTCTTCTGTGCTAGAGCTCCTGAAGAGAAAGGCCCTAGAGATTAAGCTGTGAAACCAAATTAAAAGGAAAGCCCATGGTTCCCCACTGACCCAGTACTCCAGAAGAACCTCCAGGGAATCTGCAATACCAGAGGCCTGATGCAAAACCTGACAAAGTCAGGAGAAAAGCAGACAGTAGACAATCTCCATTTTAGTCTGACGAGCCACAGAGAACCTCTGTTCAGACAACAAGGTGATTTTTCCCCAAAGACATTGGGAACAGCTGGTTGTTCAGAGACTGTATTCCTCAGATAAAATAAAATGCCCACCAAAACGTACACTCACCCAATGGCCTTAAGCCAGCGGATAAGAGAGATTAGGCCTCTGCCAGTCCTTTCCACAGATTGCCACGGTCCTAAGGATCTCACCAGCAAAAAGAATTAGCAAATGCCATGTATCTGCAAAACCCTCTGCATGCCCTGCAGATACAGGGAAGGGTCCTTCCGAAGATTCTTCTGAGAAGGAAGGCAGAACAGTCTGGTCAAGATGAAAGGGGGAAGTACCCTTGAGAGAAGGAGGGAATGGACTATAAAGCAAAAACAAATAAGAACCCATACCACAAAATTGTTACAACCAATAAAGTTGTGGTACCAAAATTACTTTCAATTTTTTATACTTCACTCTAAATATTAAATTATGTATGGTCAACTAAATGTGTATAATGTGTTTTTTTTATTTTATACTTTAATAAAATTCAATTTATTCATATGATTTTATTATACAGTATTCTATCATTCATTCATTCAATACATATATTGAATGACTATACGGTCGAACAATGTAATTTTGTATGGATCTCAGTCCAAGTACACCATATTATTACTGTTAAATTAAATAAGATTAATCCATTTTGGGGAACATCGGACCTTCAATTGATTTCTACTCTCCATCACAGTTGCAAAGCAACCTTCACAAGATTTCATATCAAAAACACCAACAGGTTTCTTTTTAGTCTGTTAGTAAATACTACTACTTCGCCCACATTCATTTTATAAACAATCACTTAACTCCAACTCAGCCATTTGTTTTGCCAAAAGAACAAGGCTTCATCAGGGGAGCAGGTTTCAAACTAAAATTCAAATTAAACACATCCATACATTATAATATTTACAAAAAAGGTTTTTTTCTTAACATGTTCTCCCCATTGTTTTACATTTGAATACCATGCATGCCTTAGGCATTTCCTTTACACACACATTACTTATATCCACAATAATTAAAGACAGCCCATAAGCTGCTTAAGGAGATGCAGAACAAGCCATTGAAAAGCTGAGCCCTAGAGGTCCTCCCAGAGGTCAGAGGGCTTTCAGATAAGATCACCTGCCAAGCTCTACTTCCACTAGGCCCAAGCCATCATCTGAAATGGCCATTGTGTCCCCAGTGGGAAAAAGATAGGTAACAAATGCTATACCGGATCAGACCATGGGTCCATCAAGCCCAGAAAACTGTTTCCAGTAGTGGCCAATCCAGGTCATAAATACCTGTCAAGTTCCCAACGTACACAGATTCTATGCTGCTTAACCAAGGGGTAAATAGTAGATTTTCCTGGCCCTCACTAATAATGGTTTATGGACTTTCCTCCAGGAACTTGTCAAAACCTCTTTTAAATCAAGCTGTAGTAACAGCTTTTATTAGATCCTCTGGCAACAAATTCCAGAGTTTGTTTGCACGTTGGAGCTACGGGTCACTAGGAGTCAGCCTGCACACACTGCATTGAACAGAGTGAAAAAAATACTTTCTCCGATTAGTCTTATATGTGCTACATTGTAGCTTCATTGCAGGAGTCACAGAAACAGCATTGGGCTCCAGGCCCTCCATCAAGGTGAGGGGGGGGGTCCCAAGATGCTGAACAAAGATACCCCAGGTTTTGTAGTAATAACAATGGCAAAGAGGAGTAGCTGCAGTAGTGGGGTGGGGGGAAATCAAGAGGGTACAAAATGCATCTGCCCTCAGCAGTAAATGAAGACTGCAAAAGAAACCATGCTGTAAAAAAAAAAAAAAAAAAAAGTCATGGAGCCAGGACAAAAAGGGAGTCCCAGCACCTGTTAGGCTGACCAAGAAAATCTGAGTAGGGAAGCTCCAGATGCCCATGCAGGCCTGGTAGCTGAGTTGCTAAAGGCTTTTTGTAAATAAATTTTAAAAAAAACTTTAAATTTGAAACTGTATTATTGAAAGCAGCAAAGAGCTAAACGTCCTTTCCGTGAGTCCTGCTAAACCAGCCCATACAAGTAGGTTGCCTTCCCCTACCAGCAGATGTGGTGACAGAAAGCTTCCAGAGGCTTCCTATGATATCATCGTGCCATTAACAGTCCGTGCCACTAGCAGCATAAACCAGTAATTGTACCCAAGCATATGGTCAGGAATCTGACCTCTAACAACCTCAGTGAACATAAAGGTTCAAACAGACCAGGAAGCATAACTATGTACAGGTGGTCTGCCAAAAGGTTATGAGTGGTGCAGCTAGGTGCACAGGGCCAACCACCAAGAATACAGCAGACCAGAAAAGATTCCATGGGCATGTCCCGGATTGGTCTAGCAGGACTCAAGGAAAGGACAATAAGTAAAATGTCACCTTCCATATTGCCCTGTTAGGCCAGTCCAGACAAGTGGAACATATCAATGCGACAACTCCACTGGGTGGGAAGAAGGCACATCAGCTTTTAAGATCTCCGAGACAAGGTCATGCCCGCCCAAATGTGGACATCCAAGCAGTAGTGCTCAGCAAAAGTGAAAAGTGATGCCCACGTTGCCACCCAACTAATGGCTGAAGGGGTGACCAAGTTACGGTCCCACTCAGACAGATGCTTGCATCCGAGTGGAATGTGCATGCAATACCTCCAAAACCATCCAGTTTTGCATCAGATACACTGAAGCAATGGCCTCCTCAACCCAGCGCCCCACAGCAGACTTAGTGATTGTGTCCCTTTTATGTGGTCCTGCAAACTTCACAAATAGGTGGTCTGACTTGCAAAAGGTGTTCATAACCTTCACGTATCAGAGAAGTACTCCCCAAATGTCCACCAGGCGAAGGTCCTTGTCCTTCCCTTGGCACTGCTCCTTGGAAAAGGAGGGCAGGCAAACACCTGACTCACATGGAAAGAAGATACCCCTTTGGGTAAGAGACAGAATAGCCCAAATGCTCACAGCCTCCTCAGAAAATGTTAATAAGGGCCCCTTATTGGCACAGGCTGTTATATACCATTTATCTAAAAGTCAAAACTGTTTACATAAAACTAACTTATGGGTTAACAAAAGTTAAACTTTACTAACTACATCTTATGTATAACACCTCACAGCATGTAATACAACAGAGAACTATGGTACAAGACTTATGTTACAGGTCATACATTATATTCATAATTACATTACAGTGAACTATGGTACAAAACTTGTTCTTTTGGCTGGATTACAGAGTATGATTTGCTTGGGAAGTATAGTATTTGGGGGGAAGATGGATGGGTATAATTTGAGTTTCTTCCTTGTGCGCTGGCATGCTGCTAGCACCAATATGAAGTGAGGGTCAAGGGGTGGTTAGGCGAGAGAAGGATGTGCATTGTATTTGTCTAGGGCAAATGTTTGTCAGATCAAGATTTGTCTGACAAGTTTAGGGTTGATTTAAGCGTCCGTTCCACAGTATTCCAGGAATAGATATGTTTTGAGTCTCTTGCGGAATTCGAGTAAGTCGTTTGTGGATCTTAGGCTGTCTGTAAGATAGATCCAGATTGATGGAGCATAAAGTGAGAAGGTTCTGTTGCAGGCTTCTTGAGAGCTCTTTGCTTTTAGGATTGGAATGGCAAGCAAGTTTTGATACGATTGTCTTCTTTATTATCAGGAACTTTCCGTATTGAAGTGTGTAGGTCATCAGCTGATAGGCTGTGAAAAGTTTTGAAGATACAGAGTATTGTTTTGTATGTGACTCTGAACTATGGGAGCCAGTGCAGCTGTTTTAGTATTGGTGTGATGTGGTCATGTCTTGAAGTTCCTGTGATTATTCAAGCTGCTGTGTTTTGTGCTATTTGGAGAGGGTGTAGTGTGTGTTTGGGTACGCCTTGGTAGACAGTTACAGTAGTTGAGGTGTGGGGTGGTTATTGCCTGGCAGACTGTTCAGAAATGAATGGGGTCCAGCAGTGGGTACAGATTTTGTAGCGTTTCATCTTGTGTTATGCTGATATTATGGTGTTCTTGATGTGTGACTAAGTTAACTGCTGGTCAAGAGTAATCCCCAAGTATCTGACTTCAGATTTAATTTTGAGTTCAAAGTCCAAGATTTTTTGGCATGAAGGAATTTCTCTGTTACATGGAGGACCTCTGTTTTTCTGTAGCTTCTAGAAAGGTTATGATCTGTAAGCCATTGTGCTGCTGCCTTGAAGCATCCCACTATTGCCGTGTAGACTGGGTTGGTGGTGATGGAGCGTATAGCATATAATGTCATCGGAATAAAGTGGTACATCACATTATGATTTTGTATAAATTTGCACAGAGGTTGTAAGTATACATTGAAGAGTAGAAATAAGGCATAACTGTGGAACTCCTTGGTGGTGTTTAAATGAATTGGAGTTACATTGACCTATTCTGATTGCTGTTTTATTTATTTATTACAGGCTCTTATATACCGCTCTATTCAGCATCAGCGCGGTTCACAATATAACATACCAGAACAACAACTGTTTGGTTTTACATAGAACAGGTCAGCGAACTTGGGAAAACATGGGGAAGATATTACTGCAACTATTTACATGAGTATTTACATGTATATACACAACAGGAATTGTTCTTAGTTTGGGTAGTGTTCAAAATTGGCTGTATGGTCTAGTAGTATTGGGGGAAAAGGTGGGTTTTGAGTTCCTTTCTGAAAAGAGATAGGTCGGTGATAGCCCGAATCTCTGGAGGTAAGGCGTTCCAGTACTTAGGGGCATAGAAGCTGAAGGCTCTGTTAGATGTCACTGATAAGCATTTAGTTGCTGCTTTCTAGGTAGGAATGGACCCATTTCAGCGTGGTGGTGTTTATACCAATGTCGTGTAGTCGAGATATGAGTGTATGATGGCTTATTGAGTCGAAGGCTGCTGATGTATTGAGGACTATGAGGATAAAACCATGTTCTGGTTTTTCTATGCCTTTTATTAATTTGTCTATTAGAGAGATGAGTAAAATCTCTACAATGTGATTAGGCCCAAATCCATGTTGCTAAGGGTCGAGCAGTGAGAAGGCAATGAGGTAGTCCTGCAGTTGGAGTTGTACAATCTTTACAATGATTTTGGTTAGGAAATGTATGCTGGCAATGGGTCCATATGAGCTGGGTAATTTAGGGTCTAGAGAAGAGCACTGTAGGATAGATTTAATTGAAAAGTTCTTTAGGTTAACAAGCATATAGCCTTGTGTGAGGGATGAGTGTATGATCTTACATAGTAAGGGAGACCGTTCAGCTCTGACCAGTTTTATTCACGATACTGGGCATGGGTCTAAGGGGGAGGTTGTGGTGTTCAGGTTGGAGATTAAGTTTTCAAGCTGATCTGCAAAGATGGTTTCAAATGTATTCCAGCTAAAGTGTTGCCTGACTCGGCGGTTGTGTTTTGTGTTGTGGCTGTCTTGTTGTAAGGATTAATTTTGTTCTGCAGGAAGTTGGCCATTTCTTGAGAACCAATACTGCTGTCACCCACCTTATTTATTTTAACAGGCTTTTTTTATATACCACCTTTGATCCAAGGTGGTTTACACTGAACAGTACATTCTCAAGAGATTTGTTTTACAAAGAACAGGGGGTAAATAACCTGGAATTAAATATGGGGGTTATGGTATATAACATGTATGCAATGTCATTAGGCCCGAGGTGTTCTATGAAGAGGTGCGTTTTTAATAGTTTCTTCATATCTTTATTAGATTGAACAGATCTGATGGCTTCGGGTAGGGAGCTCCAAATCATTGAGGCATATAGCGAGAAGGCTGTTGCTTGTCTGCTGCGTACATTTGGTCCTGCAAGGAGGGATGGCCAGAAGATTCTGAGTTGCTGATCTTCTGGGTCTTGTTGTGGATGCTCTTGAGATTTGATCCTCAAGACAGGGGAGCTGAGAGATTGTAAAAGATTATATAAATGGTGTTATGGTTTTCTGTTTAGTCCAAGGGGCAACTGGGAGACAGTGCAGACGTCAGAGAATTGGAGTTGTGTGTTTACTTCTTGATACGCTTGTTAGGATTTAGCGGCAGTGTTTTGCACTAGCTGGAGTGAATATAATGCCTGCTTTGACAGCCCTTGATAGAGAATGTTGCCATAGTCAAGATGAGGTGTAATGATAGCCTGAAGAACTGATCTGAAATCGTTGTCTTGTAGAAGTGAAAGTAGAGGTTTGAGGAGCCTAAGTTCCCAGTATGCTGGATTTGCTGCATTCTTGGTGTGCAAAAGCATGCTGAGGTTGCTGTCAAAGGTTATACCAAGGTGTTTGACTTCTCTTTTTATGTTAATTTCAGCATTATGTAGTGTGAGCTTAGCTGGAGGATTAAAAGCTTGGTCTCTGAAGATTAGTAATTCTTCAGTTTTGTTTTTATTCACTGCAAGATTTAATTCATCAAGCAGATTAGTGACAGCAGTGAAGACATCTGCCAAATGTGAAGTCCAGAATGAGTGTGTTGAATGGCATATAGAACATGATGTCATCTGCTTAGAGGTGAAAGTGCATGTTCCATTTTCTTAGTAGATTACATATGGGCTGCATGTAGATGTTAAATAGCAAGTCCGACAGGACCAAACCTTGTGGAATGCCTTGTCTTAGGTTAAATGGTTTGAAATTGGTGGATCCAATTTTTACTTGCATGGTTCTGTCTGAGAGGTAGGATATGAACCAATTCAATGTGCTGTTGATCAGGCCTAAGCTTCTGAGTATGTATCGCATCCCACAATGCTAGACGGAGTCAAACGCAGCATTGATGTCCAGGAAGATCACCACAAATCCATAACGAGGCTTTTCTAGGCCTATGAGCCAGTTGAAGAGATCAGTGAAAAGTGTGTCTACGCCATGTCATGAGCGGAAGCCATGCTGTTGTGGGTCTAATGGAGCATGCGAATCAACATGGTCTTGGAGCTGTTGTATGGTTTTCTGAATTATTTTAGTCAGGAATGGGATGCTGGTGATTGGTCTATAGATGGGGTGTGTTCTGTCTAATAAAGGTTTCTTTAGTATAGGGCGAATTGAAACCTGTTTCATAGCTGAGGGTAGGTATCCTTGAGAGAGGGAGGTGTGAACTACCTTTAGCATAGGTGGGGTGAATTCAGTGTGAAGGGATTATCCATGTCACTGGGCATGGATCCAATGGGGATGTTGTAATGTTGGTACTGCTGATAATATTTGAGTGATATTAGGCTAAATGTGAGCCATAAGTGGTTTTGAGATGGATTATCCTGTTGGTGTGGTGGGTCAATGTGCTGTGCAGTTGTCAGGCAGTGCCTGTTGGAGAGGAAGTCTGCCATAACCTGTGGGTCAAGCTGCTCTTTTGAGTTTGTTGAATCTGTTGAGTTGGGATCACTAGACAGATGGGACACAATTAAGAATAGTTCACTGGGACAGTTGAGAGATGAGGATGTTCGTGTAGTACTCTTTTTGGCAAATTGTTGCATAGTCTGCTGTATTCAAGCTGCTTGGTGTTGTTGCTTCATGGTTGCATCTTGTGAACGTCTCCATTTTCTTTCCAACAGCCTGAGCTCTTGTCTGAGCTAGTAGAGATTACTGGAGAACCAGGGAGGGTGCGTAGATTTAGGGCGAGTTGTAGGTTGTCGTTCTCTGAATACTGCTGCATCACTGATTACAGAGTTCCATGAGCTGATATTATCTAAGTCAGGTATGTCGGTATTTAGAAGCAAAGAGATGTCATCGAGGAAAGGTGGGTCCCTCCTGAGGGAATTCACTATCACAAATAAAATGAGGTTTGTGTGATAGTCCTTTTTAGTTTTGTTAATTAAGGTGCAGTAATTTCTTTGTTGAGATGAAAATCTGTCCTGGTAGAGCAGGTCCTTGGTGCATCTCCATTTACTTTCAATCCTTCTGAGGGTGCGTTTTTGCTCTTTAATTTCCATTGAGTTTTCTTGGGGATTTTCCACTCTGTAGAGCTGGGGTGAAAGAAGTTATAGTGGAGCTCCTGTTGTCAATAGTTATGCCCAGGTCAGTTAGATTGGTATCTAATTTTGGGATGTTGGGCGTTACTAATGATTGTCAAAATTTTTGAATCTGTGTGCTGTGTTCAGTGGGGAATTTATCTTGCCTTAAGGGGGATGTAGCTGAAATGTGAAAGAGGGTTGCTACTAAAATGGTTAGTGGTCTTCATTATAAAGCATATGAGGACAGGCCTAAGGATCTTAATGTGTATATCTAAGAGGAAAGGTGGGATAGAGGAGATATGATAGAGCTGTTTAAATAACTCCATGGCATAAATGCACATCAGGAGAGCCTCTTCTGATTGAAAGCAAACTCTGCTACGAGGGGACATAGGATGAGGCTGAAACTCAGGAATAATATGCCAAAATCTCTATTTATGGAAAGAGTAGTAGATGTATGGAATAGTCTCCCAGTAGAGGTGGTAGAGATGAGGACAGTATCTGAATTCATAAAAAGCATGGGACAAGCACAGAGGATCTCTAAGGGAAAAGAGAGGACTATTGTAGTAGTCAATATGGAAGGGCAGACTAGATAGCAAAAAAAAAAAAAAAAAGTCATATGGCCTATCATGCTATGGTTGGACCAAGGTATAGGGGGACATATGGTGGCAAATTTGGAAGTCTTATGGGAGAGATTTACAGGGGATAAAGATGGGTTAGAGTGCTTCCCTTCTAATGAGTGATAATTTGTTTGTAGTGTAGGACTTCCATGGCTTTGAGGAATGAGTTGGCGTGCTTGGCAGGAGCTGATAGGTTTAAGTTGCCATGCAGGTTAAGAGCCTTGCTTTTGGTGGTATGAGTGCATGTTACTTCCAGGAGAGCAGAGAGATCTTCGGTCTTTATGCTGAGTGTTCAGTAGGTCAGGAATATTATTCAATGCTTGTTTTCGAAGAGCATATCAAGGTTGTTTGTGGTGTGGGTCGTAATAGTGTGGAATTCTGGTTTTTTTTTGGGGGGGGGGGGGGTTGTTTGTATTTTTAGCTAGAATGAAGACTCCTCCGCACCTCTTGTTTATTCTAGGGCAGTTGTGGAAGGTACATGATGGGGTGATAAGATGGCATACGAGTACATTGAGTAAACCAAGATTCAGTTATGCACATTACAAGTATATCTGTGTTATAGTCCTTTAGGTGGTCTGCTAGTGTGGGGATTTTGTTGCAAGCCGATCGTGTGTTAATTAGGCCACCATTCAATTGTTGGCTATGGTGCTGGTTTGCTAGCTGAGGCGTTATTAGAATGAGAGGATTTCTTTCTGAGCCTTTGTGGTTGCCTGTACTGTGATTTATGAGCGAGACTCCAAGGGTAGGCTTTTTTAAAAAGATTATATTATGTGGGTTATACCACTATAGATGTGAGCTATATCTGAATATGTTAGCAGGATGATAAAAGATAATAAGCAAAGGGTGGTAGACATAAGCATTTTGTTTGCTGGCTGAATGTGCTTATGGGCTGCAGGAATGAGGACTGAGTTGCTTGAGCGTTTAAGAGTGATTCTTGTGCAAAGCTCCTCTGTATGTATGCTTTGTGTGCTGTGTCAGTCGTGCTAATGGCACAATAATGTCATAGAAAGCTCTCTCCGTCTCTGCATCGGCTGGTAGGGGAATGCAACCCACTTCTCTGGACTGATTTAGCAGGACAATATGCAACCTGCCAATGAAAATAATGGGAAGAAAGGGAAATCAGAAAAAATACAAAGCATGTAGATAAGGACAGCAAGTTGGAAGAGGAGCCTGGACCCAAACTTACCAACCCCCCTCAGGAGCCCCATTGAGTTCCCTCTTGCTTCTTGTCAGGCCCATCAAGAGCTAAGAACCTGTGGGAAACAGCACTGTGGCTCCCGAAGACAAAAGCATACCCTGTTTTGTGCAACATTTGAGCCCAATAGGGATGATCCCAGTGGCCACAATAATGTAGCGTGGGCCAGGAGAGTCAGGCCTATCTGCACTGCTGCACCAGTCCACACATTTTACCACCTGCAGGAGGTAGAAAATACAGACTTCTTAAGTTGCTGTACTAGAGGATATACCACGTGATGACATCACTAGAAGTTACTCAAATCTGCCTCCACCTGCTGGCAAGGGAACATAAAGCGTAGTTACTCACCTGTAACAGGTGTTCTCCAGGGACAGCAGGAATCAGTCCTCACTTATGGGGTTGTCAGCATTGACGGAGCCCGCACAAAGCAATTCCCCAGCTTTCAAAGAAAGCTTTTGGGATTGCTACCACACATGTATGGTCCTCTTCCCGCCCAAGGGTGCCATCTTGCTCAGTCAGGTACCAGAGCTAGAGCCCTATTAAGCAGAT
This sequence comes from Ichthyophis bannanicus, assembly GCA_033557465.1. Classification (NCBI taxonomy): domain Eukaryota; kingdom Metazoa; phylum Chordata; class Amphibia; order Gymnophiona; family Ichthyophiidae; genus Ichthyophis; species Ichthyophis bannanicus. Next base: position 302,278,325 of record CM066032.1, on the reverse strand, counting down.
GGCAAAGGAAGAATAAAAAATTGCAACTCTTCAGGGGAGGTGGAAGGGTAGTGAGTACCGATTCTTGCTGTCCTTGGAGAACACCCATTACAGGTGAGTAACTACTCTTTCTCCAGGAACAAGCAGGAAGTCAGTCGTCACTTATGGGACTCCCCAGCTACAGAACCTGTCAGCTAAAAACGCCTCCCCGAACAGACTATGGAGTACAGCCTGGCCGAAGGCGCTGTCCTGGCGGGACTCCCTCTTCAGGAAGTACTGCAAAGTCAAGGTATTCGCTGACGACCAGGTCGCAACCTGGCAGATGTCCATCAGAGGCACCAAGCACAGCGAAGCCACTGACGCTGCCTTGGCACGGATGCAGTGAGCGGTGATCCGACAATCCAGCGAGGCGCCCACCTTTGCCTGAACGAAGGCGATGCAGTCCGCCACCCAGACGGAGAGGGTGCGCTTGGTGACTGCCAGTCCCAGGCGGTTGGGATTGAAGGCAATGAAGAGCCAGTCGGACTTGCAATGACCCTGGGTGGGCTGCAGATAGAAGGCGAGAGCCCTCCTGCAGTCGAGTGTATGCAGGACCTTCGATGCACGGTCGGCGTGAGGTCTCGGGAAGAAAGTTGGCAAGACCACCTCCTAATTGAGGTGGAAATCCAAGACAATCTTCGGTAGGAACTTGGGGTGAGTGCGAAGGACCACCCTGTTCCTGTAAAACCTGGTGTAGGGTGGCCTTGGCCATGAGGGCCTGAAGTTTGCTGACTCGCCATACCGAGGTCAGTGCCACTAGGAAGACCACCTTCCAGAAGAGGTGCCGGAGTGAGCATGTCGCCATCGGCTCGAAGGGCGGCCGGGTCAGCTGCATAAGCACGATGTTGAAGTCCCATTCCGCTGGTTGAGGCCGGATGGGGGGTTTGGAAAGCAAGAGGCCCCCCACATGAAGCAGGAGACCAGAGGCTAGTCTGAGAGGGGTTTACCCTCGACGAGCAAGTGGTTGGCCGAGATGGCGCTCAGGTGAACCCTGACTGAGTTGGACTTCAGTCCCACCTGCGAGAGGTGGAGAAAGTACAGGAGAACCCAACGGGTGGAGCAGGAGAATGGGTCGATCTGGAGCTCGGAGCACCAGACCGAGAACCGCTGCCACTTCAGGGTGTAGGCCCACCTCACTGAGTCCTTCGACGCAAGGAGGACGTCCTCTATCTCCACTGGGAGATGCAGCAGGGCTAAAGAGACCTGTTCAGCCGCCAAGCTGTCAGGGATAGCAAGACCAAGTTTGAGTGAAGCACCCGTCCCTCCTTCAGCGTTAGAAGACCAAGGGCACTGCCCAGGAGGACCGGAGGCTCTGACGAGAATCAGAGTAGAAGCAGGAACCAGGGCTGTCGAGGCCACAAAGGGGCCACGAGAATCACAGAGGCTTGGTCGTGCTGGATCTTGTGTAGGGTCCTCGCAAGGAGGGGACTGGGAGGGAATGCATACAGAAGCCCGGAGGTTCAGTTCAGGAGGAAAGCATCCGGGGCCAGCCTGCTCGTATGCGGTATCGGCCTGCAGAAGTGGGGAAGCTGGGCATTCGCCGGGCTGGCAAACAAGTCGATGGACGGAGTGGAGGAACAGCAGCGGAACAGGTGAGAACCACATCTGGACTCAGGCTTCAATCGTGTGGGTGAAGGAGCCTGCTGAGTCTGTCCGCGAGAAGGTTATCCTGGCCTGGGAGGTAGACCGCCCTCAGCGTCATGCCTCTGCGTATGGCGAAGGAGCAAAGGAGGACTGCCTCCCGACAGAGGAGGCGGGAGCTAGTGCCCCCTCCTTTATGTAGGACATCGCGATCCTGTTGTCGGTCTGCACGAGCACCAACTTGCGCCTCAGGTGGTACTCGAAGATCTTCAGGTCCGGACGGACCACTCGAAGCTCGAGCAGGTTGATCTGCTGCCGAGATTCCTCGGGTGACCACTGCCCCTGGGTGCAGAGATAGTCACAGTGAGGCGTCCATCGTCAAGACGAGCTCGTGCTGTCGAGTCTGGAAGGGTATGCCCCGAAGGAGGTTCTAGAGGTTTTGCCACCAGACTAGGGACTCGAATAGGCTGTGAGACACCCAGACAGGGTCCCAGAGGTGGCCTGAGGCTTGGGTCCATTGTGCTGAGGCACCATAGGGCCGCTCGCATGTGCATGCCAGCATGGGGAACGATGTGGACGGTCGGAGGCCATGTGCCCCATGAGGCACAGCATGGCCTGTGTTGAGAACTTGGGCCAGCCTTGGACCTCGACGGCCAGAGCACAGAGCCGATCTGCACGCATATTGTGTGTCAAGAAGAGCGCATGCTGAGAAAGGCAATCGCACATTCTGTGTCGAGAAGAGCACCATTGAACTCCAGTATCTGCACCAGTTTGAGGTGGGACTTGGAGTAGTTGATCAGGAAACCGAGGCGCTCGAGGAGAACCATGCGCAACACCGAGAGGTGAGCCTCCTCTGCCGCCGATGTGTCTGAGACGAGCTAGTCTTCTAGGTAAGGGCAGACGGGTATGCTCTGCAGCCAGAGGTGGGCTGCAGCCGCTGACAGGCACTTGGTGAAGACTCACAGGGCAGATGCGAGCCCAAAGGGGAGCACTCTGTACTGTCAGTGCTCTCCCTGCACCCTGAAACACAAGTACTTCCTGTGCTTGAGGTGCACAGGAATGTGGGTGTAAGTGTCTCTGAGATCCAAGGAGCATAGCCAATTGCCCTGCCGGAGGAAGGGCAGCAGGATGCCAAACGAAAGCATCTTGAACTTCTCCCGCACCAGAAACTTGTTCAGATTCCTGAGATCAAGGATGGGGCGCAGGCCCCCCGTCCTCTTCGGAACGAGGAAGTACCAGGAGTAAAACCCCTGACCTCGGAGGTGCCGTGGAACTCTCTCGACTGCCCGTTGACAGAAGAGGTTGTTCAGCTCTTGCTGCAGGTGTCCGATGTAATGGCCACCCACTCGGGGGCAAAGAGAGACAGGTGTCTTCCCAGGGGCGGAAGCGCCCCTGGGGGCGAGAAACTATGCTTTCTGCGTCAAAACCCTGGAGCTGACTGGGGTGGCGCCGGTGGTTGGAACTTGGGCCCCCTGGGTTTCCTGTGACCCTGAGCTCTCCCTTTGCCATGAGCGCTTGTCGTTGCCGCAGGGGTAGGCAGGTATGGTAGATATCCCCGGTAGGGGAGCCCTTTCCTCTGGAAGAAAGGCTTTTTGCTGTGCTGCTTTTTCCGCGGAAGAGAGGTAGTTTTGCACGAGAGATGGGTGTGAGTGACTAACTCCGCCTCGATCTCGGCCGTCTTGTCCTCCATGGGCTTGCCAAACAGCTGCTTGCCGAGGCAGGGAACCATCCAGGAGCTTCTCCTGGACCCACTGTTCCAGGTCTGAAGACGAGCCATGCCTGGCGTCAGGCTGTGATGCCAGCCACTGCCACATGGGCAGAAGACTCGAACCAGTCATATGCAGCACAGGAAAGGTATTTTGAGCAGTCTGCGACCGACCTCGGGCAGTTCTGGAACCTAAGAAGGTGCTCCCCACCAAGGCCCGTGGAAAAACCACCAAGTTCGTTGGCGAGGTCACAAAGAAACATACCCATGTACAGTTGGTACGCTTGGATGCGACACGCCAGCACGGATCCCTGGTAAGCCTTGTGCCCAAGGGCGTCGAGGGCACAGGATTCCCTACCAGGTGGGACTGAAGAGTGCGACTTCGGACTCTTCTGTTTCTGCATCGCAGATTCGACTACCATGGAGGTATGAGGAAGCTGGGTCTTCTGAAACCCCAGGTCACACTGGACCCTATACATGGCATTGAGCCTTTTACTGACGATAGGGCTCGAGGCGGGTGCTTCCCACATGCAAAGGAGCAGCCAGGATAGGATGGACGGTACCTGAACCGTAAGACTCCCTGGGTGGAGACTCGTACTGCAAGATGTCAAGATCCTCTGCCCTCGGTTCCTCCTCGGTATGCGTAGGCAGATTGAGGGCTCAAGCCATATCCTGCAAAAACACTAGGAAGGAAGTGTCCTCCAGAGGCGACCGCCTTTGCGAGGTGGGCAGGGATGAGTTAGAGGGGAGATCCCTATGGGTGCGGGTCTCTGGGGAAGTGTCCCCGTCAAATTCCAGCCCGAGAAGTCCAAGCAGCATGGAGTCGGGCTGATCCCCACTTCCAGAGGTCGAGGCCCTCTTGGAGCCAGAGGCAATGGCTTTGGAAGACCTTGCCCCCGAGGAACAGAATGGCGAGCGAGACCAGTGCAGAGGACCCTCACGAGGCCTGTGGCTTTCAGGGGTTTCCAAGGCAGTTTTTGGGACCCCAGTCGGGTGACCCTCGGTCCTGGGGCACGAGCCAGTCGTGCTGGGCAAGAGCACCTGCTAGGCAGCTAGGAAGGCAGAAACACTGTGCTAAAGTGCCAGCTTATGGGACTCCCACTCGGGAGTGGGTCCCTGCGACGCCGGTGTTACTGGGTCTGGCTTGTAGGAGAGGGCATCCTCGCTGGGATGACCCTCAGAAGACCAGGCGCCATCGCCAGAGGCCTCCGTGTCCGTACGAGGCACCCTTCGAGGCTGCTCTTTGTCCAACTCTCAGGAATGCCGCGGATGGCTAAGGGAACGAGCACGAGACCGCTCACGCTTGTCCGGAGCACCTGACAGCAACTTCGAGGTTGTCGTCTTTTTTCGCCGCTCCACCTCGGGTGAACCCTGATCACAGTGACGACTAGGGCGCAGGGTCACTGCGGGAGACCCCGCAAGCAATAAATCAGCAGGGCGAGGTGCCACCGGAGACCCTGGGGCTGCCTTGCGGAAAACGTCATCGGACTTCTGCTTGCAGCTTAGCAAGGCCTTAGCGGACATTTTCTTACAAACAAGCAGAGCTCCGGGGTGTGGTCATGGTCAGCCCCCAGACACCATAGACAGCAGTCGTGAGTGTCCGTGAGGAACATTTTTGGAGCATCTGTCACATTTTTTGAAGCCGGTGGCCATGGGGCAAAAAGGGCCCCTGCGAGGTCGAAAACGCTCAAAGCCAGCCTTTGGCGAGAAAAGGGCATGAAAGGAAAAACACTAAAATGAGAAAAAGAAAAGGAATCCCCTGACCCACAGCCGGAGCAGGGGCAGGGGCGAAAGGGAGGACGGAAGAAGACCGGTGCTACCAGAAAAAAAAATAGGCCAGAAGGACGAAGAAAAAAACTTTTTCCAAGGGACGAGGGACTTGAGTCTGAAAGGCTCCGCGGGAAAAAGGGAGATTGAGCAAGATGGCACCCTTGGGTGGGAAAAGGACCACACATGCGTGGTAGCAATCCCAAAGGCTTTGTTTGAAAGCTGGGGAATTGCTCCGTACAAGCTCCGTCGGTGCCGACGTCACCCCATAAGTGAGGACTGACTTCCTGCTTGTTCCTGGAGAACCCACTCATCTGGACTGGTCTTTATTTATTTATTTAGACAGTTTAGTATACCGCCTTATCCTTCAATCAAAGCGGTCACAACACAATTGGGGGATACATTTAACACGTGGGGATATGAGAGACATACACTAATACTTACAGGGAACATGGGCAATGGAGGATTAAGTGGCTTGCCCAAGACCACAAGGAGCATCTGTGGGACTAGAAACCCCAGTCCTTCCGGCCCAAGGTTGCTGTCCTCTAGTGGGATTTGAACTCCCGACCTTCTGGCCTGAAGTACCTTGCCCCAACCACTAGGCTACTCCTTCCTTATTCTTTAGGATAAGAAATATGAAAGCTGAATGCTCAGTTTAAAATATAAAAATCTTTGTTGTGCAGTAAAAAAAAAAAAAAAAAAAAAAAAAGATAGTTTCTCACTTTTAGCAGGTGTTCTCCATGGACAACAGGAATAAGTCTTCACGTATGGGTGATGTCCTCCGATAATGGAGCTCCATGCAGGAATACGCCCCAGATTGAACTGGAAGCTTTTGGGAGGTTCCATCGTGCACGAGCGACTCCTTCCCGCCTGCCACCATGTCACCATCTTAGATCAGTTTGACAACATAGCAGTAGACAACTCTCGGTGAGGTGGGAGGGTTGTGAGGACTTATTCCTGCTGTCCACAGAGAACACCTGCTACAGATGAATAACTACCTTTTCTCCATGGACAAGCAGGAAAGCAGTTACTTACCTGTAACAGGTGATCTCTGGGAACAGCAGGAATAAGTCTTCACATATGGGTATCATCGGTACCGACGGAGCCTGCGCGGGAACGCTCCCCAGCATCCAAAAGGAAAGCTTTTGGGAGCATCCCACAGCGCCTGCGCGCTGCCTTCCCGCCTTTCATAACCGCCTCTCTCCAGTTCGAGTTTTAAAGCTGAGACAAAGAGAGAGTGAGGAAAGGAAAGAAAGATAGAGAGACACAACTCCTAGGGGAGGTGGGTGGGTTGTGAAGACTTATTCCTGCTGTTCCCAGAGATAACCTGTTACAGGTAAGTAACTGTGCTATCTCCAAGAACAAGCAGGAATGAGTCTTCATATATGGGGACTCCCCAGCTAGAGATGCCTGGGAGATCACCCAGGTTGTGAGTCCCTGGGAAGGGCTCTACCTCCACCCATGAATCTCAGGCATCCAGCCAGGGATGGAGGGTAGGAGTTGATTAGGTATGGAACAGGTGTTTGAGAACAGCCTGACCCAAACAAGGCATCCCGGCGGGAGTCCTTGTCCAAGCAGTAATGGGCTGTGAAGGTATGAACCGAGGCCCAGGTGGCCGCTCGACAGATCTGGTCGATGGACACAGAATTTAGATGAGCCATAGAGGCTGCCATGGCCCTCACATTGTGAGCTGTGACATGGCCCTCCAGAGAAAGGTTCTTACTCTGGTAGGCGAAAGAAATACACTGAGCAATCCAATTGGACAGAGTTCTCTTAGAGACTGGAAGTCCTAAATGAGAGGGATCAAAAGCAACAAAGAGTTGAGAGGACTTTCTATGTTGCTGTGTCCTTTGTAAGTAAAAAGCAAGAGCTCTTTTACAATCCAGGGTATGAAGATTCCTCTCTGCACTTGAAGCATGAGGTCCTGGAAAACAAACAGGTAAATAAACCTCCTGGTACAGATGAAAAGGTGAGACCACTTTAGGCATAAAGTGTGAATTAGTCCTGAGGACTACCTTGTCATGATGGAACCTTGTATAAGGAGGATTAGCCACCAAGGCTTGCAGCTCACTGATGCGGCGAGCTGAAGTGACTGCAATGAGAAAAATAACCTTCCAGGAAAGGAATTTCAAGGAGGTAGTGGCTAAGGGTTCAAAGGGTGGCTGCATAAGCTGGCCAAGAACCAGATTCAAGTCCCATGCCACTGTAGGTGGTCTGATGGGAGATTTAGTCAAAAGAAGGCCTCTCATGAATCTTGCTATAAGAGGATGAGAGGAAATAGACTGTCCATTGAGAGGTTTAAGGGATGCTGCAATAGCACTCAAATGGACTCTTACTGAATTTGTTTTTAGGCCTGCATGGGATAAATGCAGCAAATACTCTAGTAAAGAATTCAGAGGTATTGCAAGAGGGTTAAGACCCTTCTCTGCCCACCAAATGGTAAACCTTTTCCATTTAAAAACATAGGAACGTCTAGTGGAAGGCTTTCTGGAAGCATGAAGGATATCCTTCACTTGCTGAGAAAGATGCAAATCTTGAAGGTCTAGGCCTTCAGCAACCAGGCTCTGAGGTGAAGAGACTGGGGATTTGGGTGCCACAACGTTCCCTCCTCCTGGGACAGAAGGTCTGGAGCAGATCCCAAGTCCAGGGAGGGAGCTTGAGAGAGATGCAGAAGTAGAGGGTACCACACTTGGCGTGGCCAATGTGGTGCTATGAGGATCATAGACCCCTTATCTCTCTGAAGTTTGAACAGTGTCTTGGGAATTAGGGGAATGGGGGAAAGGCATAGAGGAAGTCTTGCCCCCAATGGAGGAGAAAGGCATCCCTGGCCTGAACTCCCTGACACGGAATTCTGGAACAGAACCGGGGAAGTTTGGCATTCCACGGACTTGCAAATAAGTCTATGTCTGGGGTTCCCCAAATTCGAAAGATCCTGGCTATCTGGTCCCCATGAAGGGACCATTCGTGTGGAAGCAGAACTCGACTGAGTCTGTCTGCCCAAGAGTTTTGAACCCCTGGAAGATACACTGCCATGAGATGGATTTGATGCTCTCTGGCGAAGGCCCACAATCTCAGAGCTTCGTTGCAAAGCGACAGAGAGCCAGTCCCCCCTGCTTGTTCACGTAGAACATGGCTACTTGGTTGTCCGTGTGGATGAGGACCGTCTTATAGCTGAGCAGGGTATGGAAGACTCGAGAGCTAGAAAGATTGCTCTGAGCTTTAAGAGGTTGATATGTAGAGATGTCTCCTGTGGAGACCAGATGCCTTGGGTGGAGAGATCTTGTAGATGAGCTCCCCAACCCTTTGGAGAGGCATCTGTTGTAAGGTTGCTTGGGGTAACACCTGTTGAAAGGGGGACCCCAGCAACAGATTCTGAGTGGACTTCCACCACTGGAGAGAGCAAAAGAGGCGACTGGAGGTTGCTATTTTGTCTGACAGGCAGCCTGATGCCTGGGTCCATTGGGTGGACAGAGTCCATTGAGCTGCTCTCATGTAAAGGCGAGCATAAGAAACCACATGCACAGTGGATGCCATGTGGCCTAACAGTTGTAACATCTCTCGAGCAGTTAAATGGGATTTTAACTGAATCTGTGAGGCTAACTGCACCAAATGTAGGCAACGGGCCTGGGGAAGATAGGCCCTTGCAGTTGTGGTATCCAGCAAGGCCCCTATGAACTCTAGAGTTTGAGTAGGGGTGAGATGGGATTTTGGAATGTTTATTACAAGTCCCAGATACTGAAGAACACGCCTGTGCAGGCCAGGGAAGTCTGGGCCTCTGACTGGGATGGAGCTCGGATGAGCCAGTCGTCCAGATATGGGAATACGAATATCCCTAGAGTGCGTAGAAATGCAGCTACTACTGCCATGCATTTTGTGAACACTCTTGGTGCAGAGGCCAGACCGAAAAGAAGCACTTTGTATTGGTAGTGCTTTCCTCGGTAAAGGAATCAAAGGAACCTTCTGTGTGTTGGATGGATGAGGACATGGGTGTACGCATCCTTGAGGTCTAGAGAACAAAGCCAATCCTGACTCTGAAGGTATGGAAGGAGAGCACCGAAAGAAATCTTTAACTTCTCCTTGTACAGAAACTTGTTCAATTCTCTGAGATCTAGTATGGGTCTGTAGCCCCCTGTTTTCTTTGGGATAAGAAAGTAGGGGGAGTAGAACCCTGAGCTCTGCTGAAGAAGGGGTATTTCTTCTATTGCCCCTTGGGCAAGAAGGGTAGTAATCTCCTGACCCAGAAGGTCGAGGAGAGATGTTGGAGAATTGAACTGTCTCACCATGGTGTGAGGAGGAAGGTTTAAGAAATGAAGCTTGTACCCCTCTCTTATGATGGAGAGGGGTCCATTGCTCTGCTGTGATTTGTTCCCACCTGGGAGCAAAGTGAGCTAACCTTCCTGGAATGGTGAGAGGCTCTGGTTCTTTTAGAGCCAGAAAGGCTAAGTTCTCTAGTTGAAAGTCACAGGCCCTGAGGAGGCTGAGGCTGTTGGACCGTAGCAGTCCTAGCAGCCTTAGGCTTATTCTGTTTTGGTTGTTGCTGTCTCCTTGTAGCAAAACGACCTGCAGAAGATGCCTGCTGACCATAGGCAGAATAACATCTCCCTTTTTTGGGAAAAAAACCCTTTTTGAACAACCTTTTTTTAAAAGGAGCAGAGGTAGACTGAGAGTCTATCTAAAGCAGAATTTTCAGCATCCATCTGGGTGGCCTTTGCTTGCCAATCTTTGCCAAAAAGGTTTTCACCTGTACAAGGAAGGTTTCCTAGTCCATCCTGAACCTAGGGTTCCAAATCAGAAGCTTGTAACCAAGCAACTCTGCGTGCACCTATGGCAATAGCCGAGGCTCTGCTGGCACACTCAAAAGAGTCAAAGGCTGCACGGTTGGAAAATTTGGAAACATCCTGGGCATGTTTAAGCCAGGTGAGAAACTCTTCCCTTTTATCTTCTGAAATAAAAGGATATAAAGTTTGCAGATGATCTGTAACTTCTTTTAGAAACATCCCCATATAGAGACTATAGGAGTTGATTCTGGCAACAAGCATGTTGGCCTGGAAAATTCTCCTGCCAAAGGCATCTAAGGTTAGAAGAGTGCCTTTTTGTACTCTTTATCTTCTTCATAGCAGACTCCACCACAATGGAGTGGTGAGGAAGCCGAGTCTTATGAAAGCCAGGACAAGGAGGAACACGATACATGGTGTCCAACCTACAAGAATGAGGGGAGATGGTGAGAGGGGTCTCCCATATGCCTAACATGTGATCATAAAGAATCTCATGAACTGGTAAAGTGGCTGCCTCTTTAGGAGGCTTAGGATATTGTAAAATATCTAAGTTTTTGGCTCTAGGCTCTGCTTCAGGGGCCACTGTAATCGAAAGGCCCCTGGCCACTTCCCTAATGAAGTCTTGAAAAGACAAGTCTTCTGGAGGAGACATTCTTCTTTTTGGAGAAGAGGGCTCCTGAGGAAGGATCACCGATGCTTCTACAGAGGCCTCTGATTCAGAGTCTTCAGAGGAATCGAAGTATCGCCTGTCTGGATGCTCCTGCAGAGCCCGATACGCGTACCGGGTGGTATCGATATCGGGAGTGATCGGTACCGAGTCGGTACTGTGGGCATCACAGGACAGTGTACCGCTGCAGTCGACACCGAAGCCGATGTCGATGCAATCGGTACCGGCACCGGAACCGATATCGGTACCGGTGCCGGAGTCGGTACCGCCAACGGAGTTTGTTGCGGTACCGAAGGCGTCACAGCTTGTATGAATGCCGTAATGGCACGCTGCATGGTCAGGATATTCTGATCCATCGACGCCACCAATGTCTGGATGTCGGTACCAGTGGGAACCACCAGTACCCCAGAACATGGCAAAAGGTGATCGGTCGAGGCCAAGCCATCGATGTCAACCTGTGACCCCATAGATAAAGCTTTGGAAGCTGGAGCCTCCCGCCGGGGTAATTTTGCCGGTGCAGATTCCTCAAGAGCAAGCCCGGAGGCATCTCGATACTTAGAGGGAGATCTACCCTTCGAGGACCGGCTGGACTTAAGTTTGGTTACCTGAGATCCATGGGAGGAAGAAGCAGCCCTGGAAGACGTCGATGCTACCGAAGCTGCATCAGAGGGAAACAGGGTACTGAGCTTGGCTGCTCGATTCTGTAGACCTCTTTTAGACATCATGGAACAGGACTCACAATCCGCAATGGAGTGGTCAGGACCTAAACATTTTAGACACCATTCATGGGTGTCGGTGACAGAAATAGTGCCGCTGCACTTCGTGCACTTTTTAAACCCGGAGGCGGGCTTTTCCATGAGGAAAATTTTTCCTAGGTCTAAGGCCGAAGAAAGAAAAAATGCTCTGAAGTAAGAACTACAGTCAATTTTTTTTTTTTTTTTTTTTTAAAGAATAGACAGACCAGGGGTACCGGTCCGGCGAAGGCGGCAGACACACGACCAAAGAAATAAAAGAAAATAAAGAAATTCTTCAGCGGTGACAGGAACACGACCTGCTGGCTCCAAACTGGAGAGAGGCGGTTAGGAAAGGCGGGAAGGCAGCACGCAGGCGCTGTGGGATGCTCCCAAAAGCTTTCCTTTTGGACGCTGGGGAGCGTTCCCGCGCAGGCTCCGTCGGTACCGACGATACCCATATGTGAAGACTCATTCCTGCTTGTTCCTGGAGATTGCGTCCTCACGTATGGGACTCCCCAAGCTACAGGCTAAAGAAAACCGAGACCACCACAGAGAAGCTCAATAGGGACAAAACTCAACTGCAATATGGCACAGGCCTTAATGGTCAAGAGACCAACTTTGTTCAAAAGCAGTGATATTCTGTTCTTTTGTTGTTTTGGTAGCCTGGACAGAATAGAATGGGCTTAGGGAGAATGGAGTTGGATTCCAATTCCCAAACAGATTCCTGATTACAGATTGGCCGAAGCTGTTGTCTTGTCAGGAATCCCCATCTAGACAGTTGTCTTGTCAGGAATCCCCATCTAGTAGTGAGATGTGAGAGCGTGGACTGAAGACCACCCTACAGATCTCATCCATGGAGACTGAGCGCAAGTTGGCCACTGATATAACCATAGCTCTGACATTATGAGCAGTGATATGACCAAGGCTCAGGCCTGCCTGGGTTTAAGCGAAAGAGAGACAGTCTGATAACCAAATTGAAAGTGTTTGGAAAAAGTAGCCCCTAGCTTGCTGAGGTCAAAAGAAATAAGAGGCTGGATGGACTGTTTATGGGCTTGTGTACACTGCAAGTAGAAGGCTAAGGCTCGCTTGCAGTCCAGCATATGCAAATTTGCTTCCCCTTTGTGTGCATGAGGTTTCGGAAAAAATGTTGGTAAAAACTGACTGATTAAGGTGGAAATCAGATACCACTTTTGGAAGGAATTTAGGATGAGTATGAAGGACCACTATTATGGTGGAATCTGATACAAGCAGGATGAACTACTAGAGCCTGAAGCTCGCTCACTCCGAGTGCTGAAGTGACTGCCACCAGAAATAGTACCTTCCAGATCAAGAAGTTCTGAGGACAGGAATTGAGCGGCTCAAAGGGAGCTTTCATGAGCTGCACAAGAATACAGAGGTCCCAAGACACTGAGGGTGAGGGTTATAGGGAGGCTTCAAGAGAAGCAAGCCCCACATGAAGCAAACAACTAAAGGATGTACAGAGATAGACTTTTCTTATACATCTCAATGATCAGCTCCAATCGCACTGAGGTGGACCCTTTCAAGTACAGGCTCGGAGAGGTGTAGAAGATATTCAAGCATTTGTGTGGAACAGACAAGGATCTAGGGCCTGACCCTTGCACCGGACAGCATACCTCTTCCACTTGCAGGCCAAAAGGACATCGGTTACCCCATCTGGCAGGTTCAGCTCAGACAATATTAGTCTCTCATCCACACCGTGAGGGCAGATGTCAGGGTGCAACATTGTCCTGTCTTCCTGCATTATGAGATCAGGCACGTGGCCTATTCATAGCGGCTCCTGACTGGAGAGCTGTAGCAGGAGAGATTTGCAATAGCAGGACACTAAGCACCCTAGGTGAACCTAAGGCTTACATTCCCCTCCCCAATATTTTAATAATTAAACGCAATCATGACCATTCAAAACACACCCCTCCCAAAACAATCCTGTAAATATGCATAATTGACTACTATTAATTTGTACAGTGCTACGAGGCACAGCACTGTACAGAGACATATAAGAGACTGTAAGCTCTGATGAACAGGATCTAATCAACTGAACATTAAATATTTAATTTGTGTTGTGTTGTGTTGTAGGGAGTCGGACCTAAGCCGGGACATTGCTCCTGTAGCTAGGCTTGTGAAGCAGGCCTGGATACAGGTCAAGGGCCTGCTTGGGACTCTTGACCACTGTTAGGCCAAAAGAAGAATCAGGGTAAAAATGAGCTGCTGACAGAGCGAGATAATTCTGGGAGTACAGTGATATAGAGAATGTCGCTGATTTAGTGTACATCTGCTAAGAAAACCAGGCCTAAGGCCCAAAACTGAAGTACACCTGAAGAAACATTAAAAAAAAAAAAAAAACAAAGACCTTTTTTCCATTTAAGAAAAGAATAAGAACCGGCAGTACCGGTATAGCGTCGAGGAAGGCAGACGCAACAGAAAAGAAATAAAGGAAAAGAAAGGAAATTCTTCTGCAGTGACAGGAACACGACCTGCTGGCTCCGCGGAAAAAGAACAACTGAGGAGCGACAGTTGGAAAGGCGGGAAGGCAGCACGCAGGCGCTGTGGGATGCTCCCAAAAGCTTTCTGATTGGACGCTGGGGAGCGTTCCCGCACAGGCTCCGTCGGTACCAACGTACCCCATATGTGAAGACTCATTCCTGCTTGTTCCTGGAGATAACACAATCGAAACAAAGGAGACATGAGGAAGAACCAAGGAGTAAGATTTAATTAGGCACTGGCTTTGGGAAAGTGAGATGGTGTTTCCATGCTAACCTGAACCTTGGGAAATGTAAAGGTGTGCCAATATTGTATAGAAAAAAAAAGTATCACTAAAAACCAGCTGCATGAAAAGAAATCTTTGCAGTAACCCCAGCCTTACAGAAAAACTGTATAAAAAAAACAGAGCACGACAGAGGAGAAAATGGGGAGTTTATTCAGCCCTGCCATGAAGGAGACAGAGTAATGAATTACCCCATTAATCTTTCTCTTCTAATTCCATATATAGTAGTCACTATATATATCTGTAAGTAACCGTGTTAGAGAATTTGTGTGTGAAGAATTTATGCTGAGAAAAGGATATCTTGTAATAAAGATTTCGGGAGTATTGCTGAGAAATCTTCCTCCGTGTAAGGTGAGATAATGGCCCTTGCAGACCAGTACGCCCCTTACAGTGTGTGGGTGTGTGAGATGGTTGGGCTGGCCCTGTTGATCTGCAAGGACACAACAATGCCACTTAAGGCTGAACAATCTGTGAAATAAATCTGCCCAAATTATTTCATACCATGGAAATAGTCATAAATTATTCAAGAAAAGAATTAAGTCTGGGTATCTAAAAAACTGTGCCTCCACAGAAAAGCCAAGGTATCATTTAAAATTCTTTACAATTCAGGGGTCTCCAGCTCCAGTCCTGGAGGGTACCAAACCAGTCAGGTTTTCGGGATATCCCTAATGAATATGCACTACCCCATAGTATTCAAATTTCTCATGTATATTAATCCTACTCCTCAAACTCACAGCCCCATACTTAGCTCAGGACAGCAGCTCTTCAAATTCTGCAGCAGCTCTTCAAGCTTGAAGCACTCTAAACTTCAAACACTCATACACAGGACACCGAGAATCCAGGCACCGCTGCTACACTCACCACTGAATCCACCACCATACCATTTCTCAGAATAACCCTACAAAGATCTTTGATTCGCTAAAAATAGCTTCTTCAGGGGTTGGACCACCAGCCAACACCTTTTAAATACCCAGCTCCACCCAATCAGAAGCTTGCTCCCTCTGATTGGATAAGCCCCACAAATTCACTCTTCTATGTTTGGAACAAACAGTAAACCCAAAGCTAAAAACACAGTTACAAAAACACACTCCAGTCAATTTCATTATTAAGCCCTACTGGCTCAAGAGTATTCAATTTAACTATCCATTTTTGTTCACTCTAGACTAGGAATCTTACCACGATCAACCCCACATGGGATATCAGGGACAGAGTCCAACACCAAACATCGTAGACTGATGATTAAACTGTAGGCAATGTAATACCAAAGGAGCTTCTTCACAAGTTTTAAAAATGTTGTTCTTATGTTGAGAAAGCCTCATCTTTAATTGGCGCACTGTCTTCCCCACAAAATACTTATTACACGGACAGCACAGGGCATACACAAACTGAGAAGAGCAGGTAGTACTCATGAATACAAAGTGTAATTGTTGATTACAAAGATAGATCCTTCTTCCATAATCCCACAAATGATGCAGCAGCCACATTTAGAATGTGTCACTGATTCCATATCAGAAAAAGCAGTTACTTACCAGTAACAGATGATCTCTGGTAACAGCAGGAATAAGTCTTCACATATGGGTACGTCGGTACCGACGGAGCCTGCGCGGGAACGCACCCCAGCTTCCCAAAAAGGGAAAGCTTTTGGGAGCACCCCACAGCGCCTGTGCGCTGCCTTCCCACCTTTCCTAACCACCTCTCTCCAGTTCGAGTTTTAAAGCTGAGACAAAGAGAGAGAGGAAAGGAAAGATAGATAGAGAGATACAACTCCTAGGGGAGGTGGGTGGGTTGTGAAGACTTATTCCTGCTATTCCCAGAGATCACCTGTTACAGGTAAGTAACTGTGCTATCTCCAGGAACAAGCAGGAATGAGTCTTCACATATGGGGACTCCCCAGCTAGAGATGCCAGGGAGATCCCCAAGGTTGTGAGACCCTGAGAAGGGCACTACCTCCTCCCATGGATCTCAGGCCTTCCACCAGGGATGGAGGGTAGGAGTTGATTAAGCATGGAACAGGTGTTTGAGAACAGCTTGACCAAACAAGGCATCCCGGCGGGAGACCTTGTCCAAACAGTAATGGGCTGTGAAGGTATGAACCGAGGCCCAGGTGGCTGCTCGACAGATCTGGTCGATAGACACAGAATTTAGATGAGCCATAGAGGTGGCCATGGCCCTCACATTATGAGCTGTGACATGGCCCTCCAGAGAAAGGTTCTTACTCTGGTAGGCGAAAGAAATACACTGA
This sequence comes from Ichthyophis bannanicus, assembly GCA_033557465.1. NCBI lineage: Eukaryota > Metazoa > Chordata > Amphibia > Gymnophiona > Ichthyophiidae > Ichthyophis > Ichthyophis bannanicus. The sequence goes on along the minus strand of CM066032.1, from coordinate 302,262,054 downwards.
GCAATCCAATTGGACAGTGTCCTCTTAGAGCTGGGGTCACCAACCTCCAGAGGGCCGCGGGCCACACAGCCGACTACCGGGAGCCTCGCGGGCCGCACCCCCCTTCTCCCCGCCCCCGTGAAAAAAAACAACAAACGCAAAATTATGAAAACAATGGCTGATCACCTTTATTGAATTTAATGAGATGGCTGATGATTCATGCTAGCAGACAAACGCTTAAAGTCCGGCTTCACAGATGACACTGACAGGAGAAGGGACGCTTGCAGGTGGTCGTCGGTGAGCTGCGAGCGCGTGGATACAATGGCGGGAATCCTTGGTGGGCCGCACGTAATGTTAACCGGGGTAGAGCCTCGCGGGCCGCACGAAGGGACCTCGTGGGCCGCATGCGGCCCGCGGGCCGCAGGTTGGTGACCCCTGTCTTAGAGACTGGAAGTCCCAAATGAGAGGAATCAAAAGCAACAAAGAGTTGAGAAGACTTTCTATGTTGCTGTGTCCTTTGTAAGTAAAAAGCAAGAGCTCTCTTACAATCCAGGGTATGAAGATTTCTCTCTGCACTATGCATGAGGACCTGGAAAAAAGACAGGTAAATACACCTCTTGATTAAGATGAAAAGGTGAGACCACTTTAGGCATAAAGTGTGGATTGGTCCTAAGGACTACCTTATTTTTTATTTATTTACATTCTCTTATATACCACGCTATTCTGCATCAGTGCGGTTTACATTGAACAAACTGAAATTACATTGAACAGGGCAATATAACTTGGAGAAAACTATTTACAGGGAACATGGGCTATGGAGGGTTAAGTGGCTTGCCCAAGACCACAAGGAGCACCTGTGGGACTAGAAACCCCAGTCCTTCCGGCCCAAGGATGCTGTCCTCTAGTGGGATTTGAACCCCCGAACTTCCGGCCTGAAGTACCTTACCACAACCACTAGGCCACTCCTCCACTCCGTCATGATGGAACCATCATGATGGAACCTTGTATAAGGTGGATTAGCCACTAAGGAATGCAGTTCACTGATGCGGCAAGCTGAGGTGACTGCAATAAGAAAGATAACCTTCCAGGAAAGAAATTTCAAGGAGGTAGTGGCTAAGGGTTTAAAGGGTGGCTTCATGAGCTGACCAAGAACCAGATTCAAGTCCCATGCCACTGGAGGTGGTCTAATGGGAGGTTTAGTTAAAAGAAGGCCTCTCATGAATCTTGCAATAAGCGGATGAGAGGAGACAGGTTATCCATTGAGAGGCTTAAGGGATGCTGCAATAGCACTCAAATGGACCCTTACTGAATTCGTCTTGAGGCCTGCATGGGAAAGATGCAGGAGATACTCTAGTAAAGAATTCAAAGGTATTGCTAGAGGGTTAATACCCTTCTCAGCACACCAAATGGTAAACCTTTTCCATATAAAAGCATAGGAACGTCTAGTAGAAGGCTTTCTGGAAGCATGAAAGATATCCCTTACTTGCTGAGAAAGATGCCAATCTTGAAGGTCTAAGCCTTCAGCAACCAAGCCCTGAGATGGAGAGATTGGAGGTTTGGGTGCCACAATGTTCCCCCCTCCTGAGACAGGAGATCTGGAGCAGACCCCAAGTCCAGGGAGAGAGCTTGAGAGAGATGCAGAAGTAGAGGGTACCACACTTGGCGTGGCCAACGTGGAGCTATGAGAATCATAGTCCCTTGATCTCTCTGAAGATTGAACAGGATCTTGGGAATTAGGGGAATGGGTGGAAAGGCGTACAGGAAGTCTTGACCCCAATGAAGGAGGAAGGCATCCCTGGCCTGAACTCCCTGACACGGAATTCTGGAACAGAATCGGGGAAGTTGGGCATTCCACGGACTTGCAAAGAGGTCTATGTCCGGGGTTCCCCAAATTCGAAAGATTCTGACTATCTGGTCCATATGAAGGGACCATTCGTGTGGAAGCAGAACTCGACTGAGTCTGACTGCCCAAGAGTTTTGAACTCCTGGAAGGTATACTGCCAGAAGATGAATTTGATGCTCTCTGGCAAAAGGCCCACAATCTCAGAGCTTCGCTGCAAAGCGACAGAGCCAGTTCCTCCCTGCTTGTTCACATAGAACATGGCTACTTGGTTGTCCGTGTGAATGAAGACTGTCTTGTAGCTGAGCAGGGTATGGAAGACTCAGAGCCAAGAAGATTGCGCTGAGCTCTAAGAAGTTGATATGTAGGGAGGTCTCCTGTGGAGACCAAATGCCCTGGGTGGAGAGGTCTTAAAGATGAGCTCCCCAACCCTTTGGAGAGGCATCTGTTGTAAGGATTGCTTGGGGTAACAATTGTTGGAAGGGGGACCCCAGCAACAGATTTTGAGTGGACTTCCACCACTGGAGAGACCAAAAGAGGCGCCTGGAGGTTGCTATTTTGTCTGACAGACTTCCTGATGCCTGGGTCCACTGGGTGGACAAAGTCCATTGAGCTGCCCTCATGTGAAGGCGAGCATAAAGGGACTACATGCACCGTGGATGCCATGTGGCCTAGCAGTTGTAACATCTCTCGAGCAGTTAGCCTCTCAGATTCAGTTAAAAACCCACCTAACTGCACTAAGCGTAGACAACGGGCCTGGGGAAGATAGGCCCTTGCAGTTGTGGTATCCAGCAAGGCCCCTATGAACTCTAGAGACTGAGAAGGGGTGAGTTGGGACTTTGGAATGTTTATAACTAGTCCCAGATACTGCAGGACACGCATTGTGCAGGCTAGGGAAGTCTGGGCCTCTGACTGGGATGGAGCTCGGATGAGCCAGTCGTCCAGATATGGGAATACGAATATTCCCAGAGTGCGTAGAAAAGCAGCTATTACTGCCATGCATTTTGTGAACACTATTGGAGCAGAGGCCAGACCAAAGGGAAGCACCCTGTATTGATAGTGCTTTCCCTGATAAAGGAACCGAAGGAACCTTCTGTGTGCTGGATGGATGAGTATATGGGTATACGCATCCTTGAGATCTAGAGAACAAAGCCAATCCTGACTCTGAAGGAATGGAAGGAGAGTACCCAGAGAAATCATCTTGAATTTCTCCTTGCATAGTTATTTGTTCAATTCTCTGAGATCTAATATGGGTCTGTAACCCCCTGTTTTCTTTGGAATTGGGGAGTAGAACCCTGAGCCCTGTTGAAGAAGAGGTACTTCTTCTATTGCCCCTTGGGCAAGAAGGGTGGAAATCTCTTGACCCAGAAGGTCGAGGAGAGATGTTGGAGAATTGAACTGTCTCACCATGGTGTGGGGAGGGAGGTTTAAGAAATGAAGTTTGTACCCTTCCTTTATGATGGAAAGGGTCCACTGCTCTGCTGTGATTTGCTCCCATCTGGGAGCAAAGTGAGCTAACCTTCCTGGAATGGTGAGAGGCTCTGGTTCTTTTAGAGCCAGAAAGGCTAAGTTCTCTAGGTGCAAGTCAATGGCCCTGAGGAGGCTGAGGCTCTTCGGCTACAGTAGGCCTTGCAGCCTTAGACTTGGCCTGTTTAGGTTGTTGACACTTTGCAGCAAAACGACCTGCAGGAGATGTCTGCTGACCATAAGCAGGAAAATATCTTCCCTTCTTGGGAAAATATGTCTTTTTGAACCACCTCTTCTGGACAGGATTAGAGGTAGACTTTGAAAGCCTATCCAAAGCAGAATTTTCTGCATCCATCTGAGTGGCCTTTGCTTGCCAATCTTTGCCAAACAGGTTTTCACCTGTACAAGGAAGATTTCCTAATCCATCTTGGACCCAGGGTTCCAAATCAGAAGCTTGTAACCAAGCAATTCTGCGTGCACCTATGGCAATGGCCGAGGCTCTGCTGGCCCCCTCAAAAGAGTCAAAGGCTGCACGGTTAGAAAATTTGGAAACATCCTGGGCATGCTTAAGCCAGGTAAGAAAGTCTTCCCTTTTATCTTCTGGAAGAAAAGGGAGGAAAGTTTGCAGATGATCTGCAACTTCCTTCAGAAACATCCCCATATAGAGACTATAGGAGTTGATTCTGGCAACAAGCATACTGGCTTGAAAAAGTTTCCTGCCAAAAGCATCTAAAGTTCTACATTCTCTTCCTGGAGGAGCAGATGAGTGCCTCTTTGCACTCTAACTTTTTCATAGCAGACTCCACCACAATAGAATGGTGAGGAAGCTGAGTTTTATGAAATCCAGGACAAGGAAGGACACGATACATGGTATCCAACCTACGAGAATGAGAAGAGATGGTGAGAGGAGTCTCCCATATGCCTATCATGTGGTCATAAAGGATCTCATGAACTGGCAAAGTGGCTGCTTCTTTAGGAGCCTTGGGATATTGCAAAATATCCAATTTTTTGGCTCTAGGCTCTGTCTCAGGGGCTACTGAGATTGAAAGCCCTTGGCCACTTCCCTTATGAAGTCTTGAAAAGACAAGTCTTCTGGAGGGGACATTCTTCTTTTTGGAGGAGGCGGCTCTTGAGGAAGAAGTACCGATGCTTCGACAGAGGCCTCCGATGCATCAGAGTCTTCGGAGGAATCAAAGTATCGCCTGTCTGGATGCTCTTGTAAAGCCTGATACGCATACTGGGTGGTATCGACATCGGGAGTCATCGGTACCGGATAGGTACCGATAAGCATCATCGGACAGGGTACCGCTGCAGTCAACACCAAAGCCGATATCGATGCAACCGGTACCGGCACCGTAACCGATATCGGAGCCGGTACCAACAACGAAGCTTGTTGCGGTACCAGCGGCGCCGCAGCTTGTATGAATGCCGTAATGGCACGCTGCATTGGTCAGAACATTCTGATCCATCGACGCAATCAATGTCTGGAGGTCGGTACCGGCGGATTCCACCGGTACCCCAGAACATGGCAACAGGTGATCGGTCGAGGCCGTGCCATCGATGTCAACCTGCAACCCCATAGGAGGAGCTTTGGAAGCCGGAGCTTCCCGCCGGGGTACTTTTGCCGGTGCAGGATCCTCGAGGGCAAGCCTGGAGGCATCTCGATGCTTAGAGGGAGATCTACCCTTCGAGGACTGGCTGGACTTATGTTTGGTTACCTGAGATCCATAGGAGGAAGAAGCAGCCCTGGAAGACGTCAATGCCACCGAAGCTGCATCAGAGGGAAACAGTGTACTGAGCTTGGCTGCTCAGTTCTGTAAACCTCTTTTAGACATCATGGAGCAGGACAGACAATCCGTGATGGTATGGTCAGGACCCAAACACTTAAGACACCAGTCATGGGTGTCGGTAACAGAGATGGTACCGCTGCACTTAGTGCATTTTTTAAACCCGGAGGCGGGCTTTTCCATGAGGAATTTTCTGTTAGGCCTAAGGCCCAACGAAGAAAAAATACACTGAAGTGGAACGGAAAGTATTCTTTTTTTTTTTTGAAGAAAAAGAAAGAAAAGACCGGCGGTACCGGTCTGACGTCGAAGAAGGCAGACGCGCGACCAAAGAAATAAAATAAAATAAAGAACTTCTTCAGCGGTGACAGGAACACGACCTGCTGGCTCCGCGAAAAAGAACTGGAGAGAGGCGGTTAGGAAAGGCAGGAAGGCAGTGTGCAGGCGCTGTGGGATGCTCCCAAAAGCTTTCCTTTTTGGGAAGCTGGGGAGCGTTCCCGCGCAGGCTCCATCGGTACTGACGTACCCATATGTGAAGACTCATTCCTGCTTGTTCCTGGAGATATGTCTTGAAACTGCAGGGCAGAGAAGATATCTAAAATTCCACCCATGGCTATATGCCATTCGAGGTCTAGTTTCAGCTAAACAAGGGATGGAAGAAAGTATAGACCAATGTCTAGGTATAGAAGATGCCAAAACTTTAGAGGCACCTGAGTAAGGAAGCACACAAGTAATAGACTTTAGTACATCATTATCTGTTGTAAAAATGGGGAATGGAGCAAGTAGCCATTCACAATGATTAGAAGAAGCTTGCTTATAAGCTTTATGCAATACAGAGGTTGGATAGCCACGGTTACAAAATTTAGATAGAAGCTTCCGTGCCTGATGAAACTCTGCATCAGTAGAACAAATACGGCGACATCTTAATAGCTGTGAGAATGGAAGGCTATTCTTCAAATGTAAAGGATGGAAACTCCGATACTATAACAACGTGTTTCTGTCTGTTGGTTTAGTATACAATGTAGTCTCAAAAGATGCCCCAACTTTCAAAACATGCACAGCTAAAAAAAATGAATTTGTTTGGTGACAATGCATCTCCAAGGTAATGGCTGTATTACAACCATTTAAAATAAGACAAAAAGTCCTGCAGTAGATCAAAAGACCCATTTCATAACAGGATGATTTTATTTTATTTATTTTTTTATTTACATTCTCTTATATACCGTGCTATTCTGCATCAGTGCAGTTTACATTGAACAAACTGAAATTACATTGAACAGGGCATTATAACTTGGAGATAACTATTTTACAGGGAACATGGGCTATGGAGGGTTAAGTGGCTTGCCCAAGACCAGAAGGAGCACCTGTGGGACTAGAAACCCCAGTCCTTCCGGCCCAAGGTTGATGTCCTCTAGTGGGATTAAAGATGTCATTAATATAACGCCACCATGCAGCGGTATCAAAAGAATATACTAAAGAATAAACCCAACGGGCTTAAAAAGCAGCCAAATAAAGGTTTGCCAGAGAAGGGGCAAACATGGCCCCCATAGCTGTCCCAGAAATTTGTTGGTATAAATTATGGCCAAACATAAAAAAATTCTTAGTCAATGCCAACTCGGCCAAACTCATCAAGAATGAAGTAGGGACACAATGGGGTAAAGGTCTTGCTTCCCAAACTACTCAAAGGACATCCAAAGCCTCACTCTATGAGATTTAAGTATAGAGGGAAGCAACATCCAAAGTTACAAGCCACTGTATTGATGAAACTGACGCAACCTGCTGTAAAAGCTGTAAAAAATGTATCCTTCAAGTACGAAGTCATCTTTGGAACGTCATCACACAAAAAAAGGTCAATATTTCCCCACATACTCAAGCAATGAACTATTCCTAGAAAAAATAGGATGACCTGGAGGATGATTCAAAGTCTTATGAATCTTGGGGACGAGATAGAGAACAGGAATCTGTGGAAATGCTGGATTCAAAAAAAAAAAAAAATCCCTCTCCTTTTCCGTCAGAAAGCCAGCAACCACAGCCGCTTCAGTCAGCTGCCTAATCGCAGTCTGTAACTCTTCAGTAGGGTCCACTGTCAATCTATGATAACAAGACGCATCATTAAGTTGACGATGGACTTCAGCCTCGTAATCGGACGTATTCATAACGACAATGGCACTCCCTCTCATCTGCACGCTTAATAGTTATTCAGCTATTAGATCTTAATTCCTAAATATCCAAAAACTCATTCCTCTGCAGATTAGATGGACGATACGGACAATGGTCTTTCAAATCTTTCAAAACCAAAGTTTTAAAAATATACAAGACTCCATTCAAAGGGCCAGGGAGAGTCCAAGAGGACTTAAAATGCTCCACTGAATTATCTAAAAAAACCCACCAAAATACTACTATGAAAAAGGGAAGCAAAAATTATTTTTAAGTGTCAGAATGCTTGTTGTGCAGGGAGAAGAAAATCCCTCCAAACAAACTCCTTTTTAATCTTTTTAAGGTGAATAGAATTATAAACTCCAAATATGGTATCCAAAAGCCAATAAGCTAAGAGATTTAAACATTCCACATATTTTTTAAAGTAAAACCAATACTTAGCTGGCAATCAGAGCCTAAGAATTTGCTGGAGGCCAAAAAATTTACAGCTTGAGATTTTTTTTAACCGCACCCCTACCAATGGTAGAAAACTCTTTATACACAGCGACACGGTACTGCGTTTCAGTCAAAACAGACCCTGTCTCAAGCTTTCAGCATTCAGATGATAGAAAGCATGCCTCAACAGTTGCAAAAAGCATGCAAATATCGGCTTTGCTCTTAGAGTCTTAAGTTCCAATACATTAGCTCTCTTCGCTCTAAGAGTCCTCAATTCCCATGAAGAAGATGGCATCTGACGTCACCAAAATGTGAAACCTTAAATAACCAATAGAATGAAGCTATAGGAAAAGGGGGCTGGGCTTAGTCAGAAAAAAAGAATAGGGTCAATCATAAAAACTACCTGAAAGTACTCCACCAGTCAATTTCTAAATTCAAACCATTGGGGGAGATTGTGTTCAGAGAAAAAAATCCAACGTTGTTCAAGGACTTGCCATCTTTGCTCACGATCTCCCCCACTGAATTATCTACCATAGATGGTTTATCAGCAAAAAAAACAAAACCACGAAGCTGTAAAGATCATAACAAATGTTCCACTGCTAGGTAGTCTTGAAAAGGATCAAAAAAAGGACCTCGAACAAAGGAGAGACCTTTAGATAACAATTTTAACTGTACCTACGTCAAGTCTACTGAAGACAAAATGATTACTGCCCCTGCTTCTGAAAATTGTCTTTGTAATAATGGTACTAATTTTCCTGCAGTCTGGTATACGGTCCTTGACGGTCTTGTGGCTGATGATCTAACGACAGATTTGATACTTTGCTTTTCCCACGCTTTCCAAAAAAGGCTCTTTATACACATCACTATCTCCATCACCTTCACTAGACAAAGAACTTTCTGATGTTAAATCAAAACTCAGTCTTACCATTTTCAAATTTCTGTGAATGGGCACGCACTACTGCCCAATTGTAGATATCTTCTTTCATTTCCCTCTCATCATGCAAAATTTTTTTAATCTTCAAAGACTTCAAATCAGATTTATATTTATCCAGTTTGGTGACATCAGCTAACCGAAGAGAAAAATCCTCAGAAGATTTTAAAATCTCCAGATATTCATCTATTTTTAAAGCCCGTGAAGAAGCTCCTTTGGTATTACATTGCCTACAGTTTAATCATCAGTTTACTGATCTACGATGTTTGGTATTGAACTCTGCCCCTGATTACACCCGCGGGGGTGATCGTGTTCGACTGCTACTCCAGCTTGAACAAAAAGGAGAAATTTCACTTACCGTTAATTTCCTTTCCTGGAATACTGCTAGACCAGTCCAGACAAACGGGTTGTGTCCCCCTGCCAGCAGATCTTAGAGACAGAGAATTCTACCAGAGCTCTGATAGGCTGGACTCTGGTGATATGGTCCTACCCCTAGGGGTCTCCCTCAGTATTGTCTGTAAAGCGAACCCAAACATGTAACGCAACTAAACCATAAGACCACACATAGTGGACGTTTAATTCAACTATGTACAAGGGAGCTGAAAGTATCCCCAGAACTGAAGGCTGCTAAGACCAATAACGCAGCCATCGGGCCCCCATGGTGAGGCATGCTGACAAGGAAGGAACAGAGGCCAGCGGCTTCACCGCATTAGCAGCACCGTAACTGACAGCAGGGTGGGTCCTGGACTGGTCTAGCAGTATTCCAGGAAAGGAAATTAACAGTAAGTGAAATTTCTCCTTCCAGTTCATACTGCTAGACCAGTCCAGACAAACGGGCAATACCCAAGCTACCTGCTTTCAAGGGGGGGTCAATGCCAACGACAGCACTGCAGCTCCAAACTGACTCTCCTGCCGAGCGTGAACATCCAATCTATACTGACGGACAAACGTGGACAACGATGACCAAGTCACCGCCTGGCAAATGTCGAGAGGGGCTACTTGAGACTGCTCAGCCCAAGATGAAGCCTGAGCCCGAGTGGAGTGAGCTCAGAGCCCTGCTGAAACCTGCTTGCCTTGCAGTATATAAGCTGCCTCAATAGCTCCTCGCAACCATCAAGAAATGGTGGAATTGGAGGCTGCGGACCCCCGTCGAGGGTCCGCAAACAGGACAAAAAGTTGATCGGTCTTACGGAAGGCGTTCGTGATCTTAAGATACCGATAAAGCATTCTCTTCAAGTCCACAGCACGCAATTGATGAAGGTGACCGGAACACTGCTCTCTTTCAAAAGTAGGCAAGAAAAGAGGCTGGTTGACATGAAACGGGGTAAGCACCTTAGGTAAAAAGGATGGAACAGTTCGGAGAGAAACTCCCGCCGAAGAAAACGAGAGATAGGGGGTCTCGACAAGAGAGCCTGAAGTTCGGAAATCCGACGTGTCGAGGTTATGGCCACTAGGAAAAATGTCTTTAGCGTTAAATCCTTGAGGGAACATGCCTTCAGGGGCTCAAAGGGAGGAGCAACAAGGGCACGGAGAACGAGCGCGAGATCCCAAGAAGGAACTAAAGGACATATCGGGGGCCGTAATGTCTGAACCCCTTTAAGAAAACGCAAAATGTCCACATGCGAGGCGAGAGAACGCCCCGCTATCGGCCCTCGAAAACAAGTTAGCGCGGCAGCCTGCACGCACAAGGCCCTGAGCGCCAGACCCTTATCTAGACTGGCCTGCAGAAAGGAAAGAATATCCGGGATGTTGCAACACCAGGGCAAGATGTGACGTAGCGAACACCAAGTGTCAAAGAGACGCCACACACGAGCGTAAGCCAGCGACGTCTAAGACCGACATGCCTTAAGCATTGTCGCCACCACACTCGACGAATATCCCTTCTGAACTAACCTGCGTCGTTCAAGAGCCAGGCCGTAAGCGAGTAAGGAGCCGAGTTTCCCCATTTCCACCGGCCCTTGGAGCAGGAGCCCTGGGAACGCCCCCAGGCGTAGAGGAGACGGCCGAGACAGCCGGACAAGATGCGCATACCAGAGTCTGTGATGCCAATCCGGTGCTACCAGGATCACTGGGCCGCAATGCTCCCTGACTCTTTGGAGAATCTTGCCGATCATGGACCAGGGAGGAAAGACATACAGGAGATGGGTTGGCCACGCTTGAGACAGTCATGTGATTATGGCCTCTTTCTGAACGTATATAGCGTAGTTACTCACCTGTAACAGGTGTTCTCCAGGAGCAGCAGGAATCAGTCCTCACTTATGGGTGACGTCGGCGCCGACGGAGCCCTCGCGGAGCAATTTTCCCCAGCTTTCAAAGAAAGCCTTTGGGAATTGCAGCGCGCATGCGCGGTCCTCTTCCCGCCCAAGGGTGCCATCTTAGCCAGTCAGATGACATAGCTAAAAAAGACAGCATAAAAATTTGCAAAAAACTAAAGCAGACGATTGCAACTCCAAGGGGAGGAGGGAGGGTTGTGAGGACTGATTCCTGCTGCTCCTGGAGAACACCTGTTACAGGTGAGTAACTACGCTTTCTCCAGGACCAAGCAGGAAGTCAGTCCTCACTTATGGGACTCCCAAGCTCAAGGCTACCGGAGACCCTAAGCACAAAAATGAGCTCCCTCTAGCTCAGCAGCACAGAAGGAAAGAATCTTCGCTGAATTATCACCCACCGGTAGCCCACATCCGGGATGGAGGGTAGGAGTTGCTCAGACCTCAAAGAGATTACGGAGGACTGCCTGTCCGAAAGCACTGTCCCTGCGGGACTCCCTCTCGAGACAGTAATGGACCGCAAAAGTCTGGCTCGAAGACCAAGTAGCGGCCCGGCAGATGTCTGCCAGCGGAACAGAGCGGAGGTAAGCCACTGACGTGGCCTTTGCCCGAACGCAATGAGCCGTGACTCGACCTTCCAAGGAGAGTCCGGCTGCCCCATAAGCCCAAGTGATACAGTCCGCAACCCAGATGGACAGTGTACGCTTGGAGACCGGGAGCCACAATTTATTGGGGTCAAAAGACACAAAAAGCTGAGCAGCTTTACGGTGCTCCCGCGTACGGTCAAGGTAGAAGTTCAAAGCCCTTCTACAGTCCAGGGTATGGAGGACCGTTTCAGCTCGGCTGGAGTGTGGTCTGGGAAAGAAGGTCGGAAGTACCACCTCCTGATTGATGTGAAAAGGGGAGACCACTTTTGGAAGAAATTTAGGGTGAGTCCGTAGGACTACCCTATTTTTGTAGAACCGAGTGTAAGGGGGATCAGACACGAGGGCCTGCAATTCACTTACGCGTCTAGCGGAAGTGAGGGCTATCAAGAACAGTGTTTTCCAAGACAGAAAACGGAGAGAACAGGTAGCCATAGGTTCAAAAGGCGGACAGGAGATCCGCTGCAAAACCACATTCAGGTCCCAGTCAGGCGCTGGCGGGCGCAGAGGTGGTTTAAGTAGAAGGAGACCTCGGAGAAACCTCGCTACGAGAGGGTCGCTGGAGAGAGGTCTGCCGTCCACCGGCACATGATGTGCCGAAAGAGCACTGAGGTGAACTTTGACGGAGTTGGACTTAAGTCCCAGATTAGAGAGGTGCAGCAAGTACTGCAAGATCACCGACACCGGGCAGGAGAAGGGATCCTGAGACTGTTGGGTACACCAAACGGAAAAGCGACGCCATTTAAGGGCGTAGTATTTGCGGGTAGAAGGTCGTCGCGAAGCCAAGACGACCTCCTCCACCTCTGCCGGCAGGAGAAGGGGAGCAAGGACTACCCTCTCAGCAGCCAGGCCATTAGGTTGAGAGACCTGAGGTTGGGGTGTAGCAGAGACCCCTGATCCTGAGTGAGGAGATCCGGTTGAAACCCCAGAGGGAATGGATCCTCCACCGCTAATTGCAGCAGGAGCGGAAACCACGGCTGTCTGGGCCAGCGAGGGGCCACCAGGATCATGAAGGCTTTGTCCCGGAGAACCTTGAAAAGAGTCCGAGAGACTAGCGGGATGGGAGGGAAAGCATACAGAAGGCTTCCCGACCATGAGAGTAGAAAAGCGTCCGCCGCAACCCGAAGGGGGTGGGGCTGACGAGAGCAGAAGCGAGGAAGTTGCCGGTTGTGAGGACTGGCAAAGAGATCCACCGTGGGGAGGCCCCACTTTAGAAAGAGCTTCTGAACTACCAAGGGATCCAGACGCCACTCGTGCGGCTGAAGGATCCTGCTGAGTTTGTCCGCCAGGTAATTCTCTTGGCCTGGGAGATAAACTGCCTTGAGGAGAATGCCGTGACTGACGGCCCAAGAGCAGAGCTTCTGTGCCTCCCGGCAGAGGAGGAAGGAGCCCATGCCCCCTTGCTTGTTCACGTAGAACATGGCAACTTGATTGTCCGTCTGGACAAGGACGGACTGATGAGAAGTCAGGTGGGAGAAAGCCTTGAGAGCCAGGCGGATCGCCCTGAGCTCCAGGAAGTTGATCTGCTGAGCAGACTCCCATGTGGTCCAGAGGCCCTGAGTACGTGCCCCTTGGCAATGCGCACCCCAGCCCAGGAGGGATGCATCCGTCGTCAGCACCCGGGCCGGCTGAGGTGACTGGAAAGGCATTCCGAATATCAGGTTCGGCTGCTGAAGCCACCACCGGAGAGACGAGATCAGCGGCTCGGAGACGCGCACTAGGTCTGCTAGGCCGCCTGTGGCTTGTCGCCACTGCTGGCGGAGACACCATTGAGCAGGCCGCATATTCAGGCGGGCATTGGGGGTCACATGGACGGTGGAAGCCATATGGCCGAGTAGCCTCAGGAAGCGCCTGGCGGAGACCAGGGGCCGGCTGCGAAAACGGTCGGCTAGGTCCATGAGCCGTTGAGCCCTGTCGAGCGGTAGGTATGCTCGTGCCTGAGGAGTGTGCAGCCTTGCGCCGATGAACTCGAGATCCTGTGAGGGGAGCAAAGTGGACTTTGCGAAGTTTATAACAAAGCCCAAGTGCTGCAGAAGAGTCACCGTGCGGCGCGTGGCGTTGGTGACCTCCAGAGCGGACGCTGCTCTGATGAGCCAGTCGTCGAGGTACGGAAAGACAGAGGCCGTGAAGCCGGAGATGGGCCGCCACCACCGCGAGACATTTTGTGAAGACTCGCGGTGCGGAGGACAGGCCAAAGGGCAGTACTCTGTACTGGTAATGATTTCCTGCCACCACAAACCTTAGGTATTGTCGGTGGCTTGGGTGGATGAGGATGTGCGTGTAGGCATCCTTTAGATCCAAGGAGCATAGCCAATCTCCCTGCTGGAGGTAGGGCAGAAGGATTCCAAGGGTAAGCATCTTGAACTTCTCTCGCACGAGGAACTTGTTGAGGTTGCGCAGGTCCAGGATGGGTCTGAGGCCTCCTGTTCTCTTTGGTATCAGAAAATACCTGGAGTAAAAACCTTGACCTTCCAGGTGGTGGGGCACCGGTTCCACCGCCTGTTCCTGTAGAAGACCTGCTAACTCCTGAAGGAGTAATTCCCTGTGCAGAGGGGGTCGTGGAGGTTCTCCCGGAAAAAAGGAGGGAGGGACCTGGTGGAAGTGGAGAAGATAGCCTTCTCGCACGACTTGAAGCACCCAGGCATCTGAGGTGATGCTGGACCACCTGTGGGCGAAGTGAACCAGCCGGCCTCCGGTGCTGGGAGGAACCAGCAGGGGGGGAGAGGCTATGCTTAGTGAGTCAAAAACCCCCACCCTGCTGAGCAGGGGCTGGTGGTGCAGGCTTGGGGGCTTGCTGCCTACGGGACCCGTTACCCCGTCCCTTGGCCTGCTGGCCCTGTTGGGGAGCTGCAGGGGCCTGATAATGGGGGTATTGTTTGTAGGCAGCCGCCTTCCTCGGGTAAAAGGACTTCTTTCCCGAGCCCTTCTTTTTCTGGGAAGGGGCGGAGGTCTTCCTAGAAAGCCTAGTCCTGGTGAGAGTCTCCGTCTCAATTTGTGCAGCCTTTTCAGCCATGGGCTTGCCAAAGAGGTTTTCGCCTCGGCAGGGGACATCGACCAACTTGTCCTGCACCCAGGGCTCAAGGTCAGATGACTGAAGCCAAGCCTGTCGGCGGGCACCGATGCCAGCTGCGGCCACTCGAGCCGACGCTTCAAAGCCATCGTAGGCTGCTCGGGATATGAATTTTGAGCATTCCCGAATATCAGTGGACAAGGCCAGGAACCTCCGCATGGGTTCCTCGGACAAACCAGCGGAGAATCCGGCTAGCTCTTTAGCCAGGTCTCGGAGATACATGCCCATGTATAGCTGGTAGGTCTGGACACAACACGTAAGCATAGAGCCCTGGAAACACTTCTTGCCAAGGCCATCCAGGTTACGGGCCTCCCTGCCAGGAGGCACCGAGGAGTGCATCTTCTGGCTCTTAAGACGATGCATGGCCGATTCCACTACCATGGAATGGTGTGGCAGCTGTGCTTTTTGGAAGCCAGGGCTCTTGCGGACTCGATAGATAGAATCGACCCGCTTGCTCAGGACCGGCGAGGTGGCCGGACTCTCCCACATGCGGAAGAGTAGTCGTTCCAGCATGGGAGGAACCGGTACAGTAAAGTGTTCCCTTGCGGGAGAGTCATACTGGAGGGCGTCGAGCTCTTCGGCTCGAGGCTCCTCCTCGGGATCCGCAGGGAAGGCCAAAGCCTTGGCCATATCCCTGACGAAGTCCGAGAACCGGGCATCCTCCGGGGGGGACTGCTTCCGAGACTCGGACTCCGGTGAGTCCGAGGGGACACACCGAGTCCGGAAAGAATCAGGCGACTCTTCCTCTTCAGACTCCCAGACCGACTCCGACGAGGACTCGGTGGGGTCGGCCCGGGCAGGGCGCGGCGCCTGCCGCCCCGACGCCGAGGGAGTCGGCGTCGGCGACCTCGGTCCCGAACGGGAGGCCGAGGGTGACCTCGACCGAGGATCGACTCGAGTTCGCATCGACTCGAGGATCGGCTCGGTCTCCGGGGTCGACTTGGACGTCGACGTCCCGGCGGTCGGGGCAGCGGCGCCAGCGAAGCCAGCGAGCAGTGCCCGCTGCTGGTCCATGAAGGCAGACAATCTGCTCTCCAAGGCCGTCAACCTGAGTCCGAGCTCAGGTGACCCAGCAGCCCCCGACTCGGGCCCCGACGGCGTCGGGCCCGACGTCGGCTGTCTCGGAGGCGAGTCCAGGAGGACCACAGGACTTACCCGAGCAGGCAGCTCCGACTCCAGGCGAGGTCGCTTCGTGAGATGCTCCTTCTCCAAGGACCCGGGACGGCTATCGGGGCTATGCGACCTGGCCCTCGCGGAGCCAGGAGCGTCCACCGACGCCGCCCTCGCGGGTTTCACCTTACGACGATGGTCCCCGGAGGGAGAACCCCTGTCGGAGGAACTCCGGCGACGGTCCGAGCTGGAACCCTTGGATGCGGAGGCCTCCGACGAGGTCCGGGTACGGCTGGGGTCAGCGAAGATTCTATCCCGCTGATGCCGCCGACTTCTCAACGCTTTGGAGGACATTTTGCCGCAGGGCCCACAGATCATTTCTTCATGATCCGGGCCCAGGCAGCGGAGGCAAAAGTCGTGTGTGTCAGTTAGTGACATATTTCGGTCACACTGACTACACCGCTTGAAACCACTGGCAGCCATCGGGGGAAAAAGGGCCCCGGCGAGGTCAAAGGACCGGGCTGCCAGGGAAAAACCGAAACGAGAAACTGACTAAGTCAGAAAAACCGAAAAATAAGAAGAGGACTCGAGACCGGCGTCGCGAGTCCGGCGGGAAAAAGACCGGCGTCGAACCGAATGGAAAATAAGAGAAATTCTGAAGAAAAAATCAACTTTTTCGCGGGGACACGACGGGTACGTCTGTAGGGCTCCGCGGAAAAAAGAAGACTGGCTAAGATGGCACCCTTGGGCGGGAAGAGGACCGCGCATGCGCGCTGCAATTCCCAAAGGCTTTCTTTGAAAGCTGGGGAAAATTGCTCCGCGAGGGCTCCGTCGGCGCCGACGTCACCCATAAGTGAGGACTGACTTCCTGCTTGGTCCTGGAGAACTGACAGTTTAATAAAAAATAACACGTTCACTCAAACTCAAATGTAATGTAGTGAATCCTTTATAGTTTTCAGTCAAGATCCAGATTCAATATCACAGTCTAACTCTGCACTTTACTGAGGACTCTGTCCTTTCCAATCGTGCTCTTGATTGTTGCTTCTAACGCTATTATAACCATTTAATATGGTAGCTTTCATTATCTTGCACTTGTAACCATGCTTCCTTTATTCATTCTTTAAGTGTAAAAATTGTTTTTGAAAAAGCAGAAAGATTTTTCTTCTGCTTTTTCAAAAACAATTTTTACACTTTCTTAAAGAATGAATAAAGGAAGCATGGTTACAAGTGCAAGATAATGAAAGCTACCATATTAAATGGTTATAATAGCGTTAGAAGCAACAATCAAGAGCACGATTGGAAAGGACAGAGTCCTCAGTAAAGTGCAGAGTTAGACTGTGATATTGAATCTGGATCTTGACTGAAAACTATAAAGGATTCACTACATTACATTTGAGTTTGAGTGAACGTGTTATTTTTTATTAAACTGTCACGCTTGAGACAGAGCATCTGTCCCGTGCGACCCGTTCTCTCCAACGGCTGAAGTAGATCGGTGCCTTGATATTCTGCGCCGTAGCCATGAGATCCATTGCCGGTAGACCCCATCGTCGAACAATGGACTGAAAGGATTCTGACGCCAGAGCCCACTCTGCCGGATCCAGAGCATGTCGGCTGAGGAAATTGGCTTTTACATTGTCTACCCCCGCGATGTGTTGCGCCGAGATCGCCTGCAGATGCCTCTCCGCCCACGAAAGGAGAAGACCCATTTCCTTTGATACACCTGGACATTTTGTGCCCCCTTGGCGGTTGAGGTATGCCACTGTCAAAGCGTTGGACAGAATTCAAACCACCTAACGCCGCAGAAGAGGCTGAAACTTTCGCAAGGCTAAGCGCACCGCTCGCGTCTTAAGGCGATTGATGGACCACTGGGCCTCCCGAGGAGACCAAATCCCCTACGTTGAAGTGCGAGCCGCAATGCGCTCCCCAACCGGAGAGACTGGCGTCTGTCGTTACCAACACCCAGCGCGGAGTCTCCAAGGGAACCCCTCAAAGGAAACGAGACTGCAGGGCCGGAGCCACCAACGGAGGCAAAGTCTCACCGCCGGTAGTAGAGGCAACCAAACTGGATAATCCTCTGGACACCATGCTCGAGGCGAGACCTGTGCTAGGAGACTGCGAACTTGAGAAGTTAACTTGAGGAATCGAGGCATTGACAAAAAGACCCGACCTAAGGCTGTATCAAATCAAGTCCCCCCAAAAAATTCGATCTCCTGGGACGGCTGAAGACAACTCTTGTCGCGGTTGATTACCCAGCCAAGGCTTTCGAGAAAGGCAACAACCGAGACTGTGCTGCAAGCCTCGGGGAGAGAGTCTGCACGAATGAACCAGAAGTCCAGATAAGGATGAACTCTAATGCCACGGCTGCGTAAGGCCGCAGCTACTACCACCATTACCTTGGAGAAGGTTCGAGGTGCCAAAGCTAGACCGAAGGGCATCGCACGAAATTGGAAACGTTGACCGAGTACTGCGAATCGAACGAGTCGCTGATGCCCCTCTCGAATGGGAATGTGAAAGAATGCTTCTGCGAGATTGAGGGAAGCTAGAATTCCCCCTTGCTTGACGCTTGAATAACGGATCGCAGAGTCTCCATTCAAAAGTGTGGTACCCGCAAACTGCGATTGACACCTTTGAGATCCAAGATAGGATGAAAAGAGCCGTCTTTTTTTTTTTTTTTGGCACCACAAAATAGACAGCGTAACGGCCTAGTCCTCCTTCCAACGGTGGAACTGGAAGAATGGCAGCTAAACGCTGGAGTCTTTGAACGAATCAACATCTGCTGCCCATTGACACAGCCAGAGCCATCTCCGAGCTACTGTCACCGGTGCTACGGAGTGAGCTGACAGCCGCAAGAGATCAGAGAAGGCCTCTGCCAGAAATGCAGCAATGGATTCTAAACGAGCCAACTCGGGATCACCTGGAAGCTGCAGAATCCATCGAAGGGAGGCCCGTGCTACTAGATCTGCGCACACCCCTGCTTGAAGGGAAAGAGCGGACAACAAAAAACCCGTCTTTAGCAGACTCAACTTTTTTTGGTCTTGCTGGTCGCGGAGTGCCGCTCCGCCCTCAACCGGAATTGTGGTATGCTTGGTGACCCCGGTCACTAACGCATCAACTTTCGGGTATGTCAGCCAACTGTCCAAGTCAGAAGGAGACCAAGGGTATAACTGACCAATACCGCGTGCCGTACGTAGAGAGGACTCTGGAGTGTCCCACTCTCGAGATACCATATGCTGTAACTCGGCTGGAAAGGAAAAAGCTTTGGAAGGCTTACGAATGCCCTGTAAAATGGGATCCAGCTGCAACAGGGTTTGAGAACTCTGAGGATCAGGCGTGTAGACTAGGCGTAGCGACTCCATCACCTGTGTGATTAGGGCCGGTAACTTCCCTTTCCGAAAAAGTCTGATATCTTGAGAGCCTTCGTGAACTGTCAGCGAAGAATCAGACGGAGAATATTCCCCATCTTCTTTCTCCAATGAGTCAGGGCTCACCTCCGACGATTTAAAGTCTTCTGGAAAATCCGTAGTGTCCCGCAAGCCACATGCAACGTTCCTAGGAGAACATACTACTTTAAGGTCTGAGGACTTTCGGGACCGTTTGCGAGACCCCACCATATCCTTGTGTGCTACCGGGCGGGTGCTGAAGGTATACCAACAGACTCAGAACGCCACAGGTGCCATGCCTGGTGGAAGAGCATCAGGAACTCCCGGTCAGCCAAGGCTGCCGTGGCGTCCAGCGGCTGTGGAAGCAAAATGGGAGCTGACTGAATCTTTTCTGCAGGAAGATCCTGCTGCAGGGGCTCTAAGGAGGGAGGAGTTAAGGCGCTGATGTCCCCAGCTGGCAGCGCAGAGGGAATGGAGAAAGAAGATTCTCCTGGATGCAGCATGCAGGTGGAACACAAGCAATCTATTAACTGCTTTTTATTATTACATATAATACAGCTGTGCAGAGAAACAGGCATTGCAGAGGCTTAAACCCTTTTTTTGTAAACAAAAATCAAGGTAGGCTTAGGGAAACAGAAGACCCTTCAAAGAAAAGGGATTTTGAAACTCCCTGTGCCTTCACAGCATGTTTAAATGTTTTGAAATGGCTGCCCAGAGCTGTTCCCTCCAAAAACAACACTGAAGAGAAATCCCTCCTGATTTTCAAAATGGCCGCTGGCACAGAAAAACTGCAAAATAAAAGTTCCCTAAGCTCTAAAAACCTTAAAAATGCAGCAAAATCGCTGGGGAAGAGGCAAGGAGTGCTGCTAGCAACTTAAAAAATCAAATCCTGACGAACCCTGAATCACCAGAAACAGGGGAGAAGGAAACTGTCACTTATTCACTGTGCTGGTACAGAGGAGCTGAGCTCCCATGGAGGAGAAGAGAAACTTTCAAAGTCAGTGTAAGGTAATTACAGCGACTGAAAGGTAGGGAAATTAGAGTTTGATCCCTCTGCAGCCACTTAGACCCTCATGGCAGGGGCTGGAAGGTGTTTCTGGAGAAAAGGGGAGCTGCACAGACAGTGAAATCAGAAGCTCAAACCCTGTTGTATTGCTGATTACAGAAAATACAGCTGTTAAGGAGGGAAGCCTGGGAAATCCAGAGAAACATCTCTTGTGTGCTCTGGGTGCATCCAGGAAATTAAAATGAAGAAAATAGGAACTTCAAACCCAGTTGAACAGACCCTGATGAAACCGGAAGTGAAGGAATCAGGTCAGAGACAGCCGGTCCCAATGCAGTTGAAATAAACCCAGGGCAGCTGGGGCAAATAAGAAAAACAGTTTACTTACAGTTTCTCTCAGAAATTGATACCTGATCCTCCTGCTGTCTAAGCTCTCGTGGCAAAGACTCAGCGCTACTTAAAGAAAATTGGGAGCTCTACTGAAGCCAGGCCCAGGAGCTCTACAAGTTTAACTGGGGAATCAAGTTGCTGGGAAACCCAGTGTAACACCTCTTGTGAAATCTGGGTGCATCCAGGAGCCTCAAGATACAGAGAAACCTGATTTTAGGGAGGCAAATCCAGCTAACAAGCCCTCATGGCCAGATGCTGGGGATTCTTCCTGTCAGCGAGCTCTACTGTGTCAGAAACAGGAGCTCAGCTGCAAACACCCTGGTGCACAGTGAAACTATACTGGCAGCAACAGGCAAGTGGAAATATCAATCCCCAAAGGGATTCTAAATAATTTTAAAGATTTTGAGGGAAAAACAACAAAAGCAACCAGATCTGCTGGAGACAGAGAAATACTGAGGGAGATCCCTAGGGGTAGGACCATATCACCAGAGTCCAGCCTATCAGAGCTCTGGTAGAATTCTCTGTCTCCAAGATCTGCTAGCAGGGGGACACAACCCGTTTGTCTGGACTGGTCTAGCAGTATAAACTGGAATGGATATTTAAACTGAACATTCTTCAGCCAGTAGGGCTTAATAAAAATGACTGGAGTGTGTTTTTGTAACTGTGTTGTTAGCTTTGGGTTTTTACTGTGTGTTCCAAACATGAGAATGAATATGGGGGGGCTTATCCAACCAGAGGGTAGCAAGCTTCTGAATGGGTGGAGCTGGGTATTTAAAGAGTAGTTACTCACCTGTAACAGGTGTTCTCCAGGAGCAGCAGGAATCAGTCCTCACATATAGGTGACATCGACGTCGATGGAGCCCTTGCGGAGCATTTCCCCAGCTTTCCATGAAAGCCTTTGGGAATGCATGCACGCACGCACGGTTCCCTTCCCGCCTAAAGGTGCCATCTTGCCTCAGTCAAATGACATAGCTAAGAACAGCACACAAAAAAGTAAAAATAAACTATGTACAACTGCAACTCCCGGGGAGGAGGGAGGGTTGTGAGGACTGATTCCTGCTGCTCCTGAAGAACATCTGTTACAGGTGAGTAACTACTCTTTCTCCAAGACCAAGCAGGAAGTCAGTCCTCACATATGGGTGACTCCCTAGCTCTGGGCTACCAGGAACCCAGGCTGAACAAGAGAACTCCCTCTAGTCTCAGCATCAAAGAAAGGCTTTTCACTGACAGAACCTCCACCGGTAGCCCAACAGAGGGCAGGAGGGCAGGAGTTGCCTAAACCTCAAAAGAGATTCCGGAGTACTGCCTGGCCAAAAGCACTATCCCTACGGGACTCCCTTTCCAGACAGTAATGGGCCGCAAAAGTCTGGCTTGAAGACCAAGTAGCAGCCCTGCAGATGTCTGCCAACGGTACAGAGTGGAAATGAGCCACTGAGGCAGCCATTGCCCTGACACGATGGGCCGTGACTCAACCCTGCAAAGGGAGGTCAGCCGCCTTGTAAGCCCAGGTAATACAGTCAGCCACCCAAATGGACAAGGTACGCTTGGACACAGCCAACCCCAAATTATAAGGGTCAAAAGAGATGAAGAGCTGAGTAGCCCTTCTGTGCCCTTGCGTTCGGTCAAGGTAGAAGGATAAGGCCCTCCTACAGTCCAGGGTATGCAGAACTGCTTCAGCCTGGCTTGTATGAGGCCTAGGGAAGAATGTTGGAAGAACCACTTCCTGGTTGAGGTGGAAAGAGGAGACAACCTTTGGGAGGAACTTTGGATTAGTCCTGAGGACTACCCTGTTCTTATAGAATCTGGTGCAAGGCCTGTCACAGACCAGGGCCTGAAGCTCACTCACTCGCATGGCCGAGGTTAGGGCTACCAAGAAGAGTGTCTTCCAGGACAGGAAGCGGAGAGGGCAAGTAGCCATCGGCTCAAAAGGTGGGCGAGTCAGTTGTTGCAAGACCACATTCAATTCCCACTCAGGAGCAGGACAACGGATTGGAGGCTTGAGCAAAAGCAAGCCTCTGAGAAACCAGGACACCAAGGGGTGAACCGACAGAGAATGTCCTTCCACCAGTGAGTGGTGAGCTGCTAGAGCTGAGAGGTGGACCCGAACAGAATTGGACTTAAGTCTCTGATTCGATAAGTGCAGTAAGTACTGAAGCACTACTGGTACAGTACAGGAGAAAGGATCCTCTGTACGTAGCTGACACCACACAGAAAACCGCTTCCATTTGAGAGCATAGGTTTTCCTAGTGGACTGTTTCCTAGAGGCTAGGACAACCTCCTCAACTTCCTGAGGTAGGCCCCAGGGAGCCAAAACTACCCTTGCAGCCTCCAGGCCATCAAATTGAGAGCTTTGAGATTGGGGTGCAGAAGGGAACCCTGATCCTGAGAGAGAGAAGGTCGGGTTGCAATCCCAGAGGCAGTGGGGGATCCACTGCCAGCTGAAGCAGAAGTGGAAACCAAGGCTGTCTCGGCCACCTGGGAGCCACCAGCAGGACAGAGACCTTGTCCTGAAGAATCTTGAACAGGGTTTGAGCCACCAAGGGCATGAGAGGAAACGCATACAGGAGGCCCTGAGACCATGGAATTAGAAAAGCATCTGCTGCTATCCGCAGAGGATGCGGTTGCCTGGAGCAGAACTTTGGCAGCTGTTTGTTCAGTGGACTGGCAAACAAATCTATGGATCGAAGTCTCCATTTCAGGAAAAACTTCTGAACCACCAAAGGATGGAGCTGCCACTCGTGGGGCTGCAGAATCCTGCTCAACCTGTCGGCCAGGTAGTTTTCCTGGCCAGGGAGGTACACAGCCTTGAGGAGCATATTGTGCTTGAGGGCAAACAAGCAAAGGTCCCGTGCTTCCTGGCAAAGGAGCCTGGACCCAGTTATGCCCTGTTTGTTCACATAAAACATGGCTACCTGGTTGTCCGTCTGAACTAGGACAGACTGATGAGCCAGGGCTGCAGAGAAAGTCTTGAGGGTCAACCGAATAGCCCTGAGATCCAGGAGATTGATTTGCTGTGCGGCTTCCCAGGGAGACCACAGGCCCTGGGTGCACTTGCCTAGACAATGAGCTCCCCAGCCCTGCAAGGAGGCATCCGTGGTCAACACCACTGTGAATCCAGGAATCTGAAAAGGCACCCCCTTGCAGCAGATTGGGTGGATGGAGCCACCAGCTGAGGGACTTCAGAAATTGTCTGGACACCCTTATCCTGTCTCTGAGGCTGCCTGTGGCCTGTGACCACTGAGTCCGAAGACACCACTGTGCAGGCCTCATAAGGAATCTGGCATTGGGGGTCACATATACTGTCGAAGCCATGTGGCCTAGAAGCCTCAGGTAGAGTCTGGCGGAGACCAGTGACCTGCTGAGAAACTGGCTTGCCAGGTTTATCAGTCTGTGGGCTCTGTCTTCTGGCAAGAATGCCTTTGCCAGCAGAGAGTCCAACCTTGCCCCTATGAACTCCAAGTTTTGGGATGGGAGCAAAGTGGACTTTGCGAAGTTTATGACAAACCCCAGGCTTTGAAGAGGAGCAATAGTTCTGAGGGTGGCTTGTCTGGCCTCCTGGCACGTCTGACCCCTGATGAGCCAGTCGTCCAGATAGGGGAAGACAAAGATACCCTGATTCCTCAGGTAGGCTGCCACCACTGCCAGGCATTTGGTAAAGACCCTGGGAGCGGAGGTTAGGCCAAAAGGTAGTACTCTGTACTGATAATGGTTTCCTCCCACAATGAACCTGAGGTACTTTCTGTGGTCTGGATGAATGAGGATGTTAGTATACGCATCCTTTAGATTTAAGGAGCATAGCCAATCTCCCTGCTGGAGGTAGGGCAGAAGGGTTCCAAGAGTAAGCATCTTGAACTTTTCCTTCTCCAAGAACTTGAGGTTTCGGAGATCTAGAATAGGTCGAAGGCCACCGGTTCTTTTGGGTACCAGGAAATACCTGAAGTAGAACCCTCGGCCTTGAAAGTGGGGAGGCACAGGTTCCACTGCTCTGTCCACCAACAGACCTTGTAGCTCCTGAAGGAGAAGATCTGTGTGCAGGGGAGGCCTTGGAGGCTCCCCTGGATAGTATGGAGGAGGCAGTTGTTGGAAGTGTAGTGCATAGCCCCTGTGGACTATTCTTAACACCCAGTGATGAGTGGCCACTGGTGGGCAAACAGAGCGAGGTGACCTCCTGTGCAGGACTGGGAGAGCAGGGACGGAGAGGCTATGCCTAAGGTGTCAAAACCCCCCACCCTGCTGAGTGGGAGCAGGGGCCGGAGGCTTGGGGGTCCTCTGCCTACGGGGCCCATTACCCTGCCCCTTGGTTTACTGACCCTGAGGGGAAGCTTGGGCAGCCTGATATTTATTTTATTTAGCTGTATTTATATTGTGGGTATTGTTTGTATTGTGGGTATTGTTTGTAGGCAGTGCCCTTCCTCGGGTAAAAGGACTTTTTATCCGAGCACTTCTTGTGAGAAGGGGCAGAAGTCTTTCTAGACAGCCTTGTCCGTGTGAGGTGCTCGGTCTAGAGCTGTGTGGCCTTCTCGGTCATGGGCTTGCCAAAGAGGTTCTCACCTCGGCAAGGGACATCGACCAACTTGTCCTGAACCCATGGCTCGATGACTGCAGCCATGCCTGGCATCGAGCTGTGATGCTGGCTGCCGCAACATGGGCCGAAGCCTCGAAGCCATCGTAGGCAGCGTGGGACAAACAGAGCATTCCCGGATCCCCGAGGACAAGGACTTGAACCTCTGCAAGGGTTCCCCGGAGAGACCAGCAGAAAAACCGGCCAGCTCCTTGGCCAGGTCTCGCAAGTACATGCCCATGTACAGCTGTTAAGACTGGACACGGCAAGCAAGCATCGAGCCCTGGAAGCACTTTCTACCAAAACCATCTAGGTTTCGGGCCTCCCTGCCAGGGGGCACCGTGGAGTGCATCTTCTGACTTTTCAGTCGATGCATGGCCGATTCCACCACCTTGGAATGGTGTGGTAGCTGCGCCTTCTGAAAGTCAGGACTCTTCCGGAGTTGATAGATCGAATCGACCCACTTGCTTAAAACCGGCGCCGAGGCCGGTGCCTCCCACATCCGGAAGAGGAGCCATTCCAGCATCGGAGGAACCGGGACAGTAAAGGCCTCCTTCGGAGGAGAGTGGTACTGCAGGGCCTCGAGCTCCTCGGCTCGAGGCTCCTCCTCGGGGTCCGCAGGGATAACCAACGCAGTGGCCATATCCCGAACGAACTCCGAGAACGGGTATCCTCCAGAGGGGATCTACTCTGGGGGTCAGACTGCGGTGAGTGAGGGTACGCACCGAGTCTTGAAGTTGTCGGGGGACTCCTTGTCCTCCGTCTCCCATGCGGACTCGTCCGATGAGGAATCGGGGTCCGACCTCACGGGGCCTGCGAGCACCCCCTCCCCCCCCCGACGCCGAAGGCACCGGCGTCAACGCCCTCGGTCCCGAACGGGAGGTCGAGGGAGACCGCGACCGAGGTCGACCTCGAGCCTTCATGGCCTCGAGTATTGGCTTGGTCCCCAGGGTCGACTTCGATGTCCCGGTGGTCAGGGCAGATGCGCCAGACAGGCTGGCCATCAGTGCCTGCTGCTGTTCCATGAAGGCAGACAGTCTGCTCTCCAAGGCTGTCAAACCTGAGACCCAGCTCAGGAGACTCAGCAGCTCCCGACTCGGGCCCCGGCGGCGCCAGGCCCAACGTCGACTCCCTGGGAGGAGAGTCCACGAGGACTACAGGGTTTACGTGTCCAGCAGACTCCGGCTCCAGTTGAGGGACTTTGGAAGGCTTCTACTGTTCCACAGGCCCGGGGCAACGGTCAGGGGTCTGAGACCGAGCTCTCGAGGAACCCAGGACCTCTTCCGACGACGCCCTCACGAGCCGTTTCTTCCTCTTGCATTCCCAGTCGGGGGACCCCCTGTCCGAGGAGCCACGACGGTGCTCGGGATCCGACTCCCGAGATGTCGAGGCCTCAGACGAGGTCTGGGCCCGGCCGGAGGCCGAGTCAGAAAAAAGCCTTTCCTTTTGGTGCTGACGACTTCGCAGTGCCTTGGAAGACATTTTCCCACACGTCTTAGAGTCGTGATCAGGACTGAGGCACCGAAGGCAGCAGTCGTGTGTGTCGGTGAGAGACATCAGTTTCTTGCACCGATCACACTTCTTAAAACCGCTGGAAGCCATCGGGGAAAAAAAGAGTCCCCGCGAGGTCAAAGGACCGGCCTTCCAGGGAAAAAGAAAAAAAAGAGCACGAATGCCAGCCACTAAGGGCAAAAAACGAAAAAAGAAGATCGGTCTCGATACCGGTGTACCGAACCCGGCGGGAGGGGAACCGGAGAAGAAAAATAGCGAAGAATCGCAAAAAGTCAACAATTTTCCGGGATGACTAGGACTCACGTCCGGTGGGCTTCACGGAAAACGAGAGACTGGGGCAAGATGGCACCTTTAGGCGGGAAGGGAACCGCGCATGCGTGCATGCATTCCCAAAGGCTTTCATGGAAAGCTGGGGAAATGCTCCGCAAGGGCTCCATCGACATCGATGTCACCCATATGTGAGGGCTGACTTCCTGCTTGGTCCTGGAGAAAGAGTGTTGGCTGTGTTTGTCAGTTTCTTTGCAGGAAGAATTTCAGCTGGTACTGTAACCCCTGAAAAAGCTGTTTTAACAAAACAAAGATCTTTGTAGGGTTATTCTGAGAAATGGTATGGTGGTGGATTCCGTGGTGAGTATAGCAGAGGTGCCTGTATTCTCGGCATCCTGTGTAGGAGTGTTTGAAGCATAGAGTGCTCCAAGCTTGAAGAACTGCTGCAGAATTTGAAGAGCTGCTGTCCTGAGCTAAGTATGGGGCTGCAGGCAGGCTTTGAGCTGTGTTTTGAGAGGTTTTGTGATTGCTCCTTTCTTTATTCCTTTATAGGTGGCCATTGTGTTGGTCTGTGATTCTGGTTTAAATAGCTCCAATAGAATTGGAGTTACCCATTTTAGTGGTTGTTACTGTCAGGGCGCTCTGGGGTACCTTATGCGGTAGATGTTGTTTAGAGGTTAAGTATTTTGTAATCAAAACATTTTTGAATTCGTTGATGGGAGTTTTTTTCAGCCTCTGATGTGGAGCTGTCTGTTCCCCCATGGCTGAGTAGCCACATAGAGCGAGGTTAAGTTATCTGAGTCTTTTCTCCTACCCATTTTTAGTCTGTCTACTCACTATTGAGTCTCTGCTGATTGTTTGTAGCTGGGATTAAGTTCATGGTAAGTGATTCATATACACTAAAAATCTGCTTTTGAATTATATGTTGGGAGAAAGGTTTTTTGGTCTGTGAGTGTGTGAGGAGTAGGATTTGTGCTTTTCTCCAGACCAGTGGGTTTGGTAGTTTGGTGGTTTGGAAACATGTATATTCATTAGGGATATCCTGAAAACCTGACTGGTTTGGTGCCCTCCAGGTTTGGAGTTGGAGACCCCTGCAAGTTTATACTAATTCCATAAGAAAAAGAAGATTATGTAATCACAATCTTGTGGGCAAGTAGCAAAATTATTTGCTTTGCACACTGATATGAAGTGAAATTTTAGTTACCTGAGAATTCAGATTCCCAACATAGATTGTTCTCCTAATTTCATCAACCTTAGAAGGATCCACATTTCCCATGAGCGGCGGTTGTGGTATCTCTCCCAGGGCTGTAAGGTTAGGATCCAAAGTTGCTGGCAGAGCTGCTCCCAAAGTGCTAAATGTGACACTCAGCTGCAAAAACAAAAAAAAAAACCCCATTCCCTTAAGATTTATTTATTTTACATTCTCTTATATACCGCGCTATTCTGCATCAGTGCGGTTTACATTGAACAAACTGAAATTACACTGAACAGGGAACATGGGCTATGGAGGGTTAAGTGGCTTGCCCAAGACCACAAGGAGCACCTGTGGGACTAGAAACCCCAGTCCTTCCGGCCCAAGGTTGCTGTCCTCTAGTGGGATTTGAACCCCAAACCTTCCGGCCTGAAGTACCTTGCCCCAACCACTAGGCCACTCCTCCACTCAAGATGAAGTGGCGTCATTTTCCTACTTCTGTACTGGGCATTAAGTCAAACATTACACATCTAATTAGTAAGAAAAATTTCTTAACATTACTATTTTTCAGTAATCATCTATTGTCGTAACTATGGCATCTAAAAAAGTGATCTGTGAGGTCTGAAAAGCTCACACTATTTTTTTGCTGGTCCCTTAAAAAGTATCACATTTTACTAGAACTCCAGTTTCTTCCGTAACTGTGTCAAAGCAACTTCTATTTATGCACTGCAATGTATAAAAAGGCCTTCATCACTAAACACTTTCCAAATGGAAAAAATATTCAGAGCGCAAGGATTCTACAAGAGATAATCATAATCATATAAACAAATCATGAACTTCACTAAAGGTGTCCCTTGTATCATTCTTCTACTGTTTTGAAACCACCATGCTTCATCAGAATTCAATTTCAAAGAAGTTTCTATAAGCCCAAAATAAGACACCCTCAGCAGCTTCAACTCAGGGGTATGTTTACTAAGCCAAGCTAACCCATGCTATCTGTAAATAGTACACGTTAACTGTTAGCCCAGCTTAGTAAATATACCACTTAGATTTCTGAGAGAAAAACACCTTTCAATAAAGGGGGAATCATGAAAAGGACATATTGTTCTTGGTAGAATGGCTAGGAAGGACCTAGACAAGATTCTCAAGAGCAGAGATGTCTTTCTCCATACAAAGATTTGACTTGTTCAGACCATGGTATTTTCAATATTATATGGATGCAAAGGTTGGACAGTGAAAAAGACAGGAAGAAAACTGATGCCTTTGAATTATGGTGCTAGCAACGAATACTGTGTATATCATGGACTGCCCGAAGAACAAACCAGTCGGTACTAGAGGAGATCAAACCTAAGCTTTCCTTAGAAGCTCTGATGACAAGACCTCGACTTTCATACTTTGGACACATCATGCAAAGAGAGATCATTAGAGAAAGACATAATGCTTGGCAAGGTAGGTGGTCACTGTAAAAGAGGAAAGCCGGCAATGAAATGGACAGAAATAACAGCAGCCAAGGATACCCCTATCAACAATGAGTCGCTTGGCTGAAGACCGAACAAAGTTTAGATCTATCCAGAGGGTCGCCAGCAGTCGACACAGACTCGACGGCACTTAACATGAAATGGAAATTAAAGGAGTCCTTTCCTGTTTTCTAAAAAGGGCTAATGCTATTACTTCACACTGCCAGTCTGTCCTATTTTATGATCTTCATGGTGAATCACCATCTGTAGTTTACAGAGAAAAGGGGACCCTTATAGCTTTTGTTCAGTTTTTCTATTGCCTGCTTTATTTGGTTATTTTCTGACAAAGTAGTTTCTAGATGTTTTATTGTGGTCTTCCAATATAGAAGGGATTTCTGATGAAGGACATACAGTATGTTAATCCCTCCTAAAGAATGAAGTGTTTCCATATATCCATAAAATGACATTACACATGTTTAACATCAGGGGACATATATACATGTACAAAGCTACTCGTCCATACTTGGGAGTTTAAAACTTTATTTGTCAAATATATTAACGATAGTAAATAAAAATTACATCTCAGAGGCCTTGCATTTCTGAGGAAAAAACAATCATACTCTTATGTGCGCTTTTAGACTATCCCACTTGAAATGGTGTACAACATTATAACACGAACAAGCCTCATTCCCCCTTTCCTGACAGTGTAGTTACTCACCTGTAACACGTGTTTTCCGGGAGCAGTAGGAATCGGTCCTCATATATGGGTGACGCTGGTACCGATGGAGCCCATGCGGATTCACTCCCCAGCTTTCAAAGAAAGCCTTTGGGAGTTAGACCACGCATGCACTGTCATCTTCCCGCCCAAGGGTGCCACCTTATCTCAGTATGATGACACAGCTCAATCAAGCATAAAAAAAAAAAGGAAAACTCCACGGGGAGGACGGAGGGTTGCGAAGACCGATTCCTTCTGTCCTTGGAGAACGCCTGTTACAGGTGAGTAACTACGCTTTCTCCGGGAACAAGCAGGAAGTCAGTCTTTACATATGGGACTCCCAAGCTAGAGGCCATGGGCGACTCAAAAGGTGAACAGTGAAGGACAATAAGGAGCGCTGAATGTCGAAGTCCAGTGATGTAGTCCCAATATTGACGATGGAATCACCTCTCTGGTAGCTTGGACACAAAGGGCAAGAGGGAAGGAGTTGCACTATTACCCATAGAGGTGACGAAGTACTGCCAGCCAAAGGTGTTATCACGAGAGTCCAAAAGAGCAAAAACACCCATAGGCAAGAGGAACAAACAAGACAGGTGTGCCAAGACAGTAGGTCGAGCAATCTTTATTAAAAATTCCCAATACACTTGGTCTATGCTGAAGAACCGCTAAGTGCTGACCTCCAATGATGTGTCTGTTCGGAGCTACATGAATGAGATTGTACTAATGGAGGTCAGCACTTAGCGATTCTTCAGCATAGACTCCCTGAAGAAGTCATCTGCCAAAACGCATTGGGGAGTTTTAATAAAGATTGCCTGACCTACTGTCTTGGCACACCTGTCTTGTTTGTTCCTCTGAAGGTGCTATCATGCCGTGAGCTTTCCTCCAAGCAGTAACGTGCTGCGCTGCAAAGGTATGATTGAAGACCAGGTGGCGGCCCGGCAGATGTCCTGCATGGGGAACAAGCATAGGTGAGCCACAGAGGCCACCATGGCAGGCACACTATGCGTGGTAACATGATACTCCAGAGAGAGTCCAGCCTGCTCATAAGGGAAAGAGATGCAGTCTACCACCCAGGTAGACAGGGTACACAGAGACCACAATACCGAGACTATTGATGTCATAGGAGACAAACAGCTGCGACGAGCAGCGATGGGGCTGTGTCCTCTTGCAATCCAGGGTGTGTAGTGAGACCTCCGCTCAGGATGTGTGAGGACTGGGGAAGAAGGTGGGAAGGACCACCTTCTGGTTCATGTGAAAGGCAGACACCACCTTAGACAGGAATTTGGGTGGTATGTAGAATGACCCTGTTTTTGTGGGGCACGTGGGCCACCAACGCCTGGAGCTCACTAACTCACCTGGCTGAAGAGAGCGCTACCAGGAAACCACTTTCCACAACCACCACCCGAGATGGCACATAGCCAGAGGCTCAAAAAGGGGAACCATAAGCTTCCCAAGAACCATGCTCAGGTCCCACACCACAGGCAGCTGGTGGACAGGGGGCTGTGAGAGGAGAAGCCCCTTCATAAAGTGGCCCACAAGGGGGTGCAGAGACGGACTGGCCGTCAACAAGGTGGTGATGTGCTGCTAGGGCGCTGAGGTGCACCCTGAGAGGTGGATTTTAAACCACTCCAGGATATGTGCAGAAGATAATGCAGGATGTCCTGCACCAAAAAAAAAAAAAAAAAAAGGGTTGGATACCTATCTGCGCACCAGATGGAGAATCTATGCCATTTGAAGGCATATGCACATCGCATTGAGTTCTTGCACAATGCCAGTAGGATGTCCTCCACCTCCCGAGAAAGGCAAAGGTGCGCTATGGCTAGCCGTTCAGCATCCATGCCATCAGAGCCAGTGACTGGAGGTTGGGATGGAGAAGGGTGCCATCCTTCTGCGAGAGCAAGTCCCGGTCCTGCCCAGAGGTATCGGGGCCACTTGGGACAGCTACAGGAGCAGAGGGAACCATGGCTGTTGGGGCTACCGAGGGGGAATGAGGATTCTGAAGATCCGGTCCAACTGAACTTTTAATAGGGTCTTGGGAACCAGAGGAGTAGGCAGGTATGCATACAGCAGGCTACTGGACCAAGACAGGAGAAAGGTTTCCACTGCCACTCATTCTGGGGCTGGCCTCCAGGAGCAGACATACAGCAGCTGTGCTCTCGCGGGACTGGCAAAGAGATCTAATGTCAGGGATCCCCAACGTTGAAAGAGGGGTTGAGTCACCATTCATGAGGCTGAAGAACTATGCTGAGTAAATCTGCAAGCAGTTGTCACCCAAAGGATCATGCCTTTCTCCATGGCAAAGATCCACAGGTGAACTGCCTCCCAACAAAGGAGGTACAAGCCTGTTCCCCTGGCTTGATTTAAAACATGGCTACTTGGTTGTTCATCTGAACAAGCACAACCTGGCCTGTCAGGTAGGTCTGGAACACCCGAAGGGCATTTGTCGCTGCTCCGAGTTCCAGGAAGTTGATCTGGAGGGCACTTTCCTCCAGAGTCCAGGCACCCTGCAACTGTAGATCAACGCAGAGGGCTCTCCAGCCAAGCTTGGTGGTGTCTGATCAAGATGCATTGGGTCAGTGGAGCCTGGAAGGGAAGGCTGGCCATGAGCTTTTGTCGGGTCTGCCATCAGGCAAGAGTCTACCTGAGGGTAGGTAATCCGGACTCTATCCTCCTGTTGGCCCGTGTCTTGAATCCATTGAGAGCCGAGGGTCCACTGGGGTGTTGCATCCGGAGTCGGGCCTGCAGGGTTATGTGAACTGTCGAGGCCATGTGCCCCAAGAGGCACAGCAGGAGACAGGCGGATGTTGATGAACGACCCCATACTTCTCTTGCTAGGGGTGGCCAGGCACTGTGCCTGGTCTAAAGTTAGGAAGTTTCGGACCTGGGTCAAGTCCATAAGGGCTCCTATTGAACTCCAAGCACTGTAGCAGATGTAACTTTGGGAAGTTGATCACGAACCCCAGATGTTGCAGCACACTTATGGTGCACTGGGCCGCATGACGTGCCTCCTCCAACGAGCTGGCTTTCAGAAGCCAGTCGTCCAGATAAGAGAAGACAAAGACTCCCAAGTATGCAGAGGTGAGCAGCGACTACTGCCAGGCACTTGGTAAGCACCAGAGGGGCTGAGGAAAGGTTGAAGGGGAGCACCCTGTAATAGTGGTGGCAGCCTCCGATGATGAAGTAGAGGTACCGACTGTGCCAGGGATGGATCAGGATGTGGGTATAGGCATCTTTGAGATCCAAGAAGCATAGCCAATCTTCCCGCTGGAAGTAGGGCAGCAATGTTCCAAGGGATATCTTGAAATTCTCCTTGACCAGAAAGTGGTTTAGGTGCCGCAGATCCAGGATGGGCCGGAAGCCTCCCATCTTTTTTGGACAAGGAAGTACCACAAGTTGAACCACGTGCCCTAGAGGGGCTGAGGTACTGGCTGCACCACCTGATCTTCAAGTAGGAAAGAGTAGTTACTCACCTGTAACAGGTGTTCTCCAGGAGCAGCAGGAATCAGTCCTCACATATGGGTGACGACGGAGCCCCTGTGCGGAGCATTTCCCCAGCTTTCAAAGAAAGCCTTTGGAAATTGCAGCGCGCATGCGCGGTCCCCTTCCCGCCCAAGGGTGCCATCTTGCTCAGTCTGATGACATAGCTAAAAGACAGCAAAAATAGCAAAAAATAAATCATGACTGCAACTCCAAGGGGAGGGGGGAGGGTTGTGAGGACTGATTCCTGCTGCTCCTGGAGAACACCTGTTACAAGTGAGTAACTACTCTTTCTCCAGGACCAAGCAGGAAGTCAGTCCTCACATATGGGACTCCCCAGCTTAAGGCTACCGGAGACCCCAAGACGAAAAAATGAGCTCCCTCTAGAGCGTCAGAACGTAAGGAAGGAATCTTCTCTGAGAACGCTCCCGACCGGTAGCCCAACATCAGGGCCGGAGGGAAGGAGTTGCCTAAACCCCAAAGAGATTATGGAGTACTGCCTGTCCGAAAGCAATGTCCCTGCGGGACTCCCTCTCAAGGCAGTAATGGGCCGCAAGAGTCTGGCTTGAAGACCAAGTAGCAGCCCGGCAGATGTCTGCCAACCAATGTTCCCTCTAATTTTCTGTAGGCTGTGTGCGCATAAAATATCAGCTGTGTGCAGCTTTTGAAGGAAGGTTAAATTTTTGTGCGCCACATAACGACACTCGGAGTTATATACTTTAAAATTTGACTACACGTCAGAATACAGTATGTACACCACATTGATTTTAATCAAATTAAATGAAAATAGACGATTACTAAATGAAGCGGGAAATTTCTAGTAATTACAATCATAACTTTTAAATTTTAAGACGTCTGTGTTTTCTATCAGAATCAGAGCCGTAATTTTTGTGCGCTCTGTTGTAAACTACGTGCGCTCGCTCGGTGAGGTGTGCGCGCGCACACGCGCACAGCTGAGGGAACAGTGCTGCCAACGGAACAGAGCGGAGATGAGCCACTGACGCAGCCTACGCCCTGACACGATGAGCCGTGACTCGACCCTCCAACGAGAGGCCGGCTGCCCCATAAGCCCAGGCGATACAGTCAGCGACCCATATGGACAAAGTACGCTTGGAGACAGGTAACCCCAACTTATTGGGGTCAAAAGAAATGAAGAGCTGAACAGCCCTCCGGTGCTCTCGTGTACGGTCAAGGTAGAAGGATAATGCCCTCCTACAGTCCAGGGTATGCAGGACCATCTCAGCCCGGCTGGCATGCGGCCTGAGAAAAAAAGTCGGAAGAACCACCTCCTGATTGAGGTGGAAAGAGGAGACAACCTTAGGGAGAAACTTAGGGTGAGTCCGTAAGACTACCCTATTCTGGTAGAACCTAGTGTAAGGGGGATCAGACACTAGCGCCTGAAGTTCACTTACATGCCTAGCAGAGGTAAGAGCTACCAGAAACAAAGTTTTTCAGGAGAGAAAACGGAGAGGACAGGTAGCCATAGGTTCAAATGGCAGACAAGTAATCCGCTGTAAGACCACATTTAAATCCCACTCAGGGGCCGGTGGACGTAGAGGAGGCTTAAGCAGGAGGAGGCCTCTGAGGAAACGAGCCACCAAAGGGTGGTTGGAAAGAGGCCTCCCGTCCACCGGCGAGTGGTGCGCTGAGAGAGCACTGAGGTGAACTCTGACAGAATTGGACTTAAGGCCTAGATTGGAGAGGTAAAGCAAATATTGCAATACCACCGCTAACCAAGCACGAGAAGGGATTCTCGCTGTGCTGAGCACACCATGCGGAGAGAATCTACGCCACTTAAGAGCATAGGATTTCCGGGTGGATTGCCGTCTAGAGGCTAAGACTACGTCTTCCACCTCTCTAAGCAGTAGTAGGGGAGCCAGAACTACCCTTTCAGCAGCCAGGCCATCAGATGAAGAGACTGGAGGTTGGGGTGTAAGAGATCCCTGTTCTTGAGACAGGAGATCGTGTTGAATCCCCAGAGGAATAGGAGTGTCCACCGCCAGTTGCAGCAGAAGTGGGAACCACGGTTGCCTCGGCCACCTGGGGGCTATCAAAATCATGGAGGCCCTGTCCTTGAGTACTTTGAACAGTGTTCTGGACACTAGTGGCGTGGGAGGAAACGCATACAGTAGGCCTTTGGACCACGGGAGCAGAAACGCATCCGCTGCTACTCTGAGAGGATGCGGTTGTCTGGAACAGAATCTCGGGAGTTGCCGGTTCAGAGGACTGGCGAAAAGATCCATGGTGGGGAGGCCCCACCTCAGAAAGATCTGCTGAACCACCAATGAATTCAATTTCCATTCGTGTGGTTGCAGGATCCTGCTCAGTCTGTCCACCAGGTAATTCTCTTGACCTGGGAGGTAGACTGCCTTGAGAAGGATTCCATGATTGACAGCCCAGAAGCACAGCCGCTGTGCTTCCTGACATAGAAGGAAGGAGCCTGTGCCTCCTTGCTTGTTCACGTAAAACATGGCAACTTGATTGTCCGTCTGGACCAGTACAGACTGGTGAGACGTGAGATGGGAGAAGGCCCTCAGAGCTAAGCGTATTGCCCGCAACTCCAGGAAATCTATCTGCTGTGCAGCCTCCCAAGGGGTCCAAAGACCCTGAGTACATGCCCCTTGGCAATGCGCTCCCCAACCTTGAAGAGAAGCATCGGTTGTCAGCACTTGAGAGTGCAGAGGGGTTTGAAAAAACACTCCGAGCACCAGATTCGGAAGATGAAGCCACCATTGCAGAGAGGAGGCAAGCAGTGTGGATATTCTTACTGAGTCTGCAAAGCTCCCTGTGGCCTGATGCCACTGAGTTTGAAGACTCCACTGAGCAGGCCGCATATGCAGGCGGGCATTGGGGGTTACATGAACCGTGGAAGCCATATGGCCGAGAAGTCTCAGGAATTGCCTGGCGGAGACCAGGGAATTGCTGTGAAACTGCCTGGCTAGATCCATTAATCTGTGGGCTCTGTCCACGGGCAGAAAAGCCTTCGCCTGAAGGGTGTCCAGCCTTGCTCCTATGAACTCCATGTTCTGGGACGGGAGCAAAGTGGACTTTGCGAAGTTTATGACAAACCCCAAGTGCTGAAGCAGAGCCACAGTGCGAAGGGTGGCTTGACTGGCCTCCTGTGAAGACTGGCCCCTTATGAGCCAGTCGTCCAGGTATGGGAACACAAAAAGACCTTGAAGCCTTAGGTAGGCCGCCACCACCGCCAGGCACTTGGTGAACACCCTGGGGGCGGAGGTTAGGCCAAAGGTTAGTACTCTGTACTGATAGTGGTTTCCTCCCACAACAAATCTGAGATATTGTCTGTGGTCTGGATGAATAAGGATGTGAGTATAAGCATCCTTTAGATCTAAGGAGCATAGCCAATCTCCCTGCTGGAGGTAGGGCAGCAGGATTCCAAGGGTAAGCATCTTGAACTTTTCCCTCTCCAGGAACATGAGGTTTCGCAAGTCCAGGATGGGTCTCAGGCCTCCTGTTCTTTTTGGTACCAGAAAGTACCTGGAATAAAAGCCATGACCTCTCAGGTGGTGTGGCACTGGT
This sequence comes from Ichthyophis bannanicus, assembly GCA_033557465.1. Taxonomy (NCBI): domain Eukaryota; kingdom Metazoa; phylum Chordata; class Amphibia; order Gymnophiona; family Ichthyophiidae; genus Ichthyophis; species Ichthyophis bannanicus. Next base: position 302,224,876 of record CM066032.1, on the reverse strand, counting down.
TCCACAGCCTGTTCCTTTAGCAGACTTGCTAACTCCTGTAGGAGTAGGTCCCTGTGCAGAGGGGGTCTTGGAGGCTCCCCTGAAAAAAAGGAGGGAGGTACCTGGTGAAAATGAAGAAGATAGCCCTTTTGGACTATATGAAGCACCCAGGTATCTGATGTGACGGCTGACCACCTGTGGGCAAAGAGGGCCAGCCGGCCTCCTGTGCTGATATGAGCCAGCTGAGGAGGAGAGGCTATGCGTTCTGAGTCAAAAACCCCCGCCCTGCTGTGCAGGAGCCGGTGTTGGTGGCTTGGGGGCCTTCAGCCTACGGGGCCCATGACCCTGCCCCTTGGCCTGCTGACCCTGTTGGGGAGCTGCAGAGGCCTGATAATGAGGGTATTTATAGGCAGATGTCTTCCTCGGGTAAAAGGTCTTTTTTCCCAAGCCCTTCTTCTTCTGAGAAGGGGCAGAGGTTTTTCTGGACAGCCTAGTCCTGGTCAGAGTCTCGGTCTCGAGTTCAGCAGCCTTTTCAGCCATGGGTTTGCCAAAAAGGTTTTCACCTCGGCAGGGGACATCGACCAACTTGTCCTGTACCCATGGCTCAAGGTCGGATGACTGTAGCCAAGCCTGTCAGCAGGCACCGATGCCGGCGCCGGCTACCCGGGCCAAAGCCTCGAAGCTATCGTAGGCTGCTCGAGAGATAAACTTCGAGCACTCGAATACCAGTGGACAAGGCCTGGAACCTCTGCAAAGGTTCTTCGGAGAGACCAGCAGAGAACCCGGCAATCTCCTTTGCCAGGTCTCAAAGGTACATGCCCATGTAGAGCTGGTATGTCTGGACACGGCAAGCAAGCATAGAGCCCTGGAAGCACTTCTTACCGAGGGCATCCAGGTTCCGGGCCGCCCGGCCGGGAGGCACCAAGGAGTGCATCTTCTGACTTTTCAGTCGATGCATGGCCGATTCCACAACCATGGAGTGGTGTGGTAATTGTGCCTTTTGGAACCCGGGGCTCTTGCGGACTCGATAGATGGAATCGACCTGCTTGCTTAACACCGACGTCTAGTCCGGGGTCTCCCACATGCGGAAGAGAAGTCGTTCCAGCATCAGAGGAACCAGTACAGTAAAGGCCTCCTTCGGGGGAGAGTCATACTGGAGGGCCTCGAGCTCCTCGGCTCGAGGCTCCTCCTCGGGATCCGCAGGGAATGCCAAGGCCTTGGCCATATCCTGCACGAAATCCGAGAACTGGGTATCCTCCGGTGGGGATCATCTCCGAGGTTCGGACTCCGGTGAATCCGATGGGACACACCGAGTCCGAAAGGTGTCGGGTGGCTCCTCATCCTCTATCTCCCAGCCCGACTCCTCGGAGGAGGAATCGAGCGGTTCCGGTCGGGCAGGCACCGATGCCCTCCGCCCCAAAGCCGAGGGAACCGGCGTCGACGACCTCAGTCCCGAACGGGAGGCCGAGGGAGACCGTGGTCGAGGATTGACTCGAGCTCGCTTGGACTCGAGGATCGGCTCGGCCTCCGGGGTAGACTTGGACGTCGATGTCCCGGTGGTCGGGGCAGATGCACCGGTGAGACCGGTGATCAGTGCCCGCTGCTGTTCCATGAAGGCAGCCAAGCTGCTCTCCAAGGCCGTCAGCCTGAGTCCGAGCTCAGGAGACTCAGCAGCCCCCAACTCGGGCCCCAACAGCGTTGGGCCTGACGTCGGCTCCCCTGGAGGAGAGTACACGAGGACTACAGTACTCACGTGCCCAGGAGACTCCATCTCGAGACGAGGTTGTTTGGCAGGCCTCTCCGACTCCGAAGACCCGGGACAGCGGTCGGGGCTATGCGACCTGGCCCTTGAGGAACCAGGTGCGTCCACTGCCGCCACCCTCGCAGGTTTTTTCTTCCTGCGCTGTTCCCGCGAAGGAGACCACCGCTCAGAGGAACCCCGACACGGCTCGGGGCCGGAGTCCCGAGACGTCGAGACCTCTGACAAGGTCCGGGCCCGTCCGGACGTGGAGTCAGAGAAGATTCTGTCCTCCTGGTGCTGCCGACTCCTCAACGCCTTCAAGGACATTTTTCCACATGGACCAGAGATCATCGGGTCATCGGGTCATGATCGGGTCCGAGGCAACATAGGCATCAGTCATGTGTGTCGGTGAGAGACATACGTTTTACACCGATCACACTTTTTAAACCCGCTGGCAGCCATGGGGGGAAAAAGGGCCCCTGCGAGGTCAAAAGACAGGGCTGCCAGTGAAAAAAGAAAATGGCGCGAACACTAGTTACTAAGGACAAAAACCGGAAAAAAAAAAAAAAAAGAGTGGGCTCGATACCGGCGTATCGGGCCCAGGCGGGAAAAGGATCTGGCGTCGAACCGAAGGAGGAAGACAAAACAGGGTAATCAACTTTCTCCTCGGCGAAAAACGAACTACGTCCGTCGGGCTCCGCAGAAAAAAGACTGAGCAAGATGGCACACTTGGGAGGGAAGGGGACCGCGCATGCGCGCTGCAATTCCCAAAGGCTTTCTTTGAAAGCTGGGGAAATGCTCCGCATGGGGGCTCCGTCGGCGCCGACGTCACCCATATGTGAGCACTGACTTCCTGCTTGGTCCTGGAGAACTCAAGTTCCTTCTGCAGGAGCTCTCTGTGGAGGGAAGTTATGGGAAGTTCCCCTGAAAAGAAGGGAGGAGGCGTCTGGTCGAAGTGCAGAATGTAACCCTCCTGCACCACCCGCAGCACCGAGATGTCGGTGGTGATGCCCGGCCAGAGGTGAAGAAAGTGGACCAGACATCATCCCATGTGCCTGGGACCCTGGCCCTATAGGGGAAGGACTATGCCCCAGGAGTCAAAAGCCCTCCCACCCAGGTTGCGACCAGGGTGCTGTTTGGGGATTGGGGCTTTCTGCTTACATGGGGCCATGCCCATGGGCCCTTGGCCTGCTGACCCTGTTGGGAAGCTTGACAGGCTTGAAATTGGGAGTATTTTCCATAAGCCATCTTGGCCTTTGGGTGGAAGGGCTTTTTCCCCCCCAAAGCCTTCCTGATGGGAAGGGTCAGCCGTTTTCCAGGACAGCCTAGTCCTGGTCAAGAACTCTTGTCTACAACTTGGCTACCTTGTCAGACATGGGTTTGCCGAAGAGGTTCTCTCCTCGGCAAGGAACATCAGCCAGCTCGTCCTGCACCCATTGCTCCAAGTCCAAGGACTGTAGCAAAGCCAGGCAGTGGGCACTGATGCCTATCACAGCTACATGAGCCATGGACTCCAAGCTGAAGGCCGCACGTCTAGAATTTGGAGCAGTCCTTGACCGAGGAGACAAGGGTCCGGAGGTGCCTGAGAGATTCACCTGCCAGTCCAGCTGAGAACCCAGGGAGCTCCTTCGCCAGGTCCCTCGGGTACATGCCCATGTACAGCTGGGAAGCAGGCTGCAATCATTAAGCCCTGGTAGCACTTCCTACCAAATCCGTCCATGGTGCGCGCCTCCCTACCGGGGGCACTGGAGTGCATCTTCTGACACTTTATTCAATGCATGGCCAACTCCACTACCATGGAGTTATGAGGCAGCTGTGTTTTCTGAAAGCCAGGGTTCTTGCCAACTCGATACTGGGAAATCAAATCACCGGTTCACTATTGGCACCGTCAACAGGCTCTCCCACATCCTGAACAGCAAGCACTCGAAGATGGATGGAATTGGCACCATCCGTGCCTCCTTCAGAGGAGCCTCATAATGGCACAAGGCTCGTCTTTCGGCTCCACCACAAAGGTCATTGCTTGCGACATCCCCCGGACGAAGTCAAGGAACGTGAGGTCCTTGAGCGGGGACCTTTGACACTCCTGAGGAGATGGTTCAGAGGGGATATCCCTGTGTAGCATGGTGTCGGGTGACTCATCATCTGTCTCTCAGCCTGACTCTGAGCCGGACAAGACCAAGTCCCATATGGTCAATTGGGTCGATGAATCGCCGTTGCCAAGGGAGAGTGAGGACCCTGAAGTGTTCAGGGGCAAGTGACACCTCGAACAGGATGCCGATTGACGCAACTCCGAACAAGCGAAACACTCCTGCATTGGCTGGACATCCTCAGGGGTGATCCTTGCAGTGGAGGGTCCCATGGTTGGCAGAGATAACCCAGAGGCTACGGGCATCGGGCCCTGCTGTGCCTTGAGGAAAGCAACCAGGCTGCATTCCAAGGCCGCCATCCTGGCATCGCAGCTGGTTCAGGCCTTGAAGGAATCTATCCTGAAGCCGGCTGCCTAGAAAGGGGAATCACCAATGGTGATCGCATTAGAGGACCAGGCCCGATCCCCCAATGCGGTGGAAGTCTCCTCCCACCAAGGCAGCTTCGAAGGTTGCTTCCCAGCCATCTCCCTTGGTGTCGCATCAAGGACTCCAAGGCAGAGTACCGGAAGTCTTACCCCTGGCTCCAGGATCAGAATTAGACTTGAACGGTCCTGGACCCATGGGGGAGGGTCCTCCAGGGTCGTCCCCTAGTCCGAGGCTCCGCAATCTAGAGGCTCAGATCGAGCATGTGCGCGCAACACCAAGTCGGACACAGTTTCCAAGGGCAGCGATTCCATACTCTATGTCAGCCCCGTGGCAGAGGCCTTCGAGCCAAACAGCTACCCCCACTGCTTTTCACGATTCCTCCGGCTCTTGCTCGACATCTGCAGGCAGAGTGGGCAAGTGGAGTCATCGTGATCCGCACAGAGGATCACGCAACTGTGGTGGTCTGTAATGGATGTGGTCTGGGAGTATTTGCCACATTGCTTAAAACTGCTGACCAAAGACATAGCAGGGAAGACGACACCCAGGAGATCAAACTCAGATGTCTCGGTCAGGGATGGCGCGAGAAAAGACCTGTGCACCAAAAAGAAAGGGAAAATACAAAAGACCCGAGAAAACACGACACCGAGGCACGGGCGTACTCGGGTGGTGAGGTGGTGATTGGGAACAGACCAGTAAAAAAGGAGCACCAAAAAAAAAAAAAAAAAACCGCAAAGAAAAAAGAGAAGAAAATCAACTTTACTAGAGACACCAGACAAGATGTTTGCAGGGCTCAGTGGAAAAAACAGCTGAAGTAAGATGGCACCCTTGGGAAGGAAGGTGACCGCGCATGCAGAGTCTAACTGCCAAACACTTTCTTGAAAGCTGGGGAGTGAATCCACGCAGGCTCCATTGGTTGCCGTCGCCCATATGTGAAGATTGACTTCCCGCTTGTTCCTGGAGAAATACAACATCTGAAATTGGATAGAGTAAGCAAAATGAGCATGATCCGATTGTAACGTTGATTCAGACTGGAGAGGAAGAAGCTAAAAACACTTGCCTACTCTTCAGTCACCATACAGATACTTAAACACTACCAAAGATTTTTATAGCCCAATTTAATGTTATGGGGATTAAGAGAACGCGGTATGTATACTAAATCAGAAATAAAAACAAGAATTTCGTGAAGACTGCACAGCCTTTCCTTCAGTATAATTTCAGTAGCAGTTCCTTCATAACTATTATAAGAACATAAGAACATAAGATATGCCATAATGGGTCAGACCAAGGTCCATCAAGCCCAGTATTCTGTTTCCAACAGTGGCCAATCTAGGTCATACGTACCTAGCAGTTATGCTATTATGCTATAGCTTTCGTCAACTCTGAGGTTTCATTTGCTACTAGGCCTGTCATAAGATAACATGTGTTCACAATTAAGTGCTACATAATACAGAGCACCAATATCCAAGGATGGATGTTTAAAAAAGGACTAGTCGGCTAAGTCCGACAGCAAGAGCACTGCTCAATTTGAATCTCCTCAAGGAAGTGGCTTATATCATCCATACAAGCACCACCATCTCTCTCAAACACAGTCCAGCCACATGTGGCATATCAGGCATCTGCGAGTAACCACAGCTTCCAATATATCAGCAGCCAGAAATGGGTTCAAGCAGTTCCTGAGTATATTTTGTGCTTGCTGTGCTTCCTCAGTTGATACAAACACCCTTCTGGTGGCCCAAAGAGGAATGGGGTTTTTTTGTTTTATTCAATTTTTGGCAGTACAGACTTTCAGTCATAGTTTAGAGTGTTTAAATTCTGTCTTCCTCGAATTAGACAACTGTTTGGATTTTGCTGCATTTATGTTTTGGCCGAGGAAGAAATTTTGCACTTAAGGTTTCTATCCTTATCTCATGAAAAGATCAATTAATATAACGACTGGTACAATACCCTTCCCCCCCTACTACTCCCCTTATTACATTACTAGCTACAAAAGACATGCATATTAAAAAAAATAACTAAAACAAAGCAAATATTAGTAAAACATTTGCTGGCCTTGAATATACATACAATTCTTTAATATGTGACCTTAAATGGTACCTACTGAATTCAGAGATGTGGGGTTTGGGGTTGGGGCTGGAGTAGGCGTTGGTATAGGAAGCAAGCCTGCCCCAGGAAGCAGGCTTGTCAAGGTAGGAGCAGGAGCCAACAATGACAGGGCTTTAGCTTCTTCTGGAATTTTACCTGCAGAGGCAAAGAACCAGAATTATGACAAATAAAAACATCAGCTTAATTTTAATTTTCTAACACATTCTAATTACCTTTGCACTTTAAAAGAAAAAACAAACACTACAGATCCTTAAAAAGAAATAAAAAGAAATAAAAACTTTTCCTCTTTTTTTTATCCTGCACTGTGAGGAAAACAAAAGTGTTCAAAACTTCAAAGACTAGCAATATTTTAAAAACTGAATAATGTAGACAATTATTTAACACTTTGAGCTATGGGTCACCTGTACTGGAAACTTAATGTTCATGAACCAAACGATATCAAGCATGGACGCTTTCCCAGGGCGGTGTTTTCACGGTGATCGAAAGTTGTGTTACACATGACCACATGACAACCGTTCGTGTTGGCTGCATCACTAATAGCACACAGAACATCAGATACAGAAAAGAAGAACATTTTTTAAAAAGTTTAATCCCCAGAAATGGCAAATAACCAAATTTGTGAAAAAAAAAAGAAAAAAAAAAAAAAAAGAAAGGAAAAAACGTTCTACTCGATATCTGATCCTTCACCAGCATCCTCAGTTTTAATAGGGGGAACATAGCTGAATAACAATCTAGCCTAGTAGAGGCTCAAGCATAATCTCTGGCCTCATAAAATGCTATTTTACACACAATTTGAAGATGATTCTAGTGCTCACTGACATGTTACTGATAGCACTAGATAGATCCAAATGTGGTACAGATTAGTGTCTTGGAAGTTTCTCTATATACTTTCAAAGTACTCCCTCTTAACTTCCATGTCACTGGTCACTCTTGCTCTCACATGCTATTAAACAAGCCAGAAGTATAGTGATTGTTAAGTAGTGTATCTCCTAGACAAAAGCTGATTTGAGCTATCACCTTCAAATTCATTTTAATTGAAGAACAAATTAGGACTGGAGACTCCTAAAGAAAAACTACCAATAAGAAAAAACTTCTTAACCCTTTTGGAACTCGGTTTTAAGTGTTATCACTGAAAATCAGCAAGTCCTTATAAAGGTCTATCAAATAGAGGCCAATCAATTAACTGGATGGTTCATTTAGCGGTATGTTGTAAACCCCTCATTCTTGGATAAAAAAGGTTTATTCATGCAATGGACGTTCCACTAAAACTAAAGAGAACCTATTGTGCTTTTTAGTTGCTATACAAACAGTAGCATTTTTACTTAAATTTTCATTGCACCTTTTTCCACGCCTTGTGTGTTCACAATTCTCTCTGGCTAAAAATACTACTTTCGAACTCTGTAACCTGGCAACAGTTAATACTGGTATAGACAGACTACTGAACACCTAGTGCATGCATACTAGCCAGGGGGAATCTCTCCTTTTCATAGAACAAGAATGCTTTAGAAGTGCAGATAAAGTAGTCAGTATTGCTTCTGTTCACTGAAATCATCAATGGATAAAAGCACTAGGAGAAAAAAAGGCCAGACTTAACAGTATAAGCTTTTATTAATTGTTGCTGAGATTCTATATCACAACTGGGTACATAATATCCTTAGCTTTGATTCAAAATGAGATGTACTAGGGAAGGGAATCCCGAAAAGATCATATCAATCCTTTATATTTCCAATTTTAATCTTACTCATGAATGCTAATTTTGAAAATGGTTAAATGTGTAAGAAAAATTTTTTTTTGAAAGGGAGACCATTCGCTGCTATGAGCTACTTGGAAAAAAATTCTAGTTATGTACATACAGTTAGGTTTGCCTTGTAAAAAAAAAACTGCATGCATTTGGCTACTGTGTCTTTCAGTACATTGAACAGTGTGAACTCTTACAGACTTCCCCCTAACAAAATACTCAAAATAAGGTCCTATACAAGAAAATGAACTTGATACTCTGCGATACAAAAACTATTTCAACATTAAAGGCCCCTACAGAAAGTCTACACCCACTTCCAAAATGTTCACCATTTGTTGCCTTACAGCCTGGAAGTAAAATGCATGAATAGTATTTGTTGCAAATAACCACACATTCTACTCATAAGGACCAAGTGAAAAACATATTTCAGAAAATCTTAGAAAATGAAGTAGGCAAAAAAGACCTGGAATAGACTGTCTGAAAAGTGTCTTCCCTCTAATACCTCTGTAGCAATACTAATTTAAGCTCTAATGGACTGGCCCTACCTGTGTTGAACTGTACCGATTCATATAACGAACAGGATATATTCAGCAACCCCTGTTGGTTTCACCTGCTGCGTACTGTATTTTAAAGTAAAGACCCAACCATGAGCATCAAGAAGGTAGCAAAAGAACAAGACAATGTTGTAAAAAGGCACATAGCAGGGAATGGGCATAAAAACTGCATTAGTCCTTGGGTGTCCCTTGGAGCAGTGAAGAAGAGACTTTTATTCATTAGATAATGGATGGCTCCTCCAAAACCCTGGCTATGTCAGGTCACCCTTCCAAACCACACGAATAAGCAAGGAGACTAACCAGGAAAAAAGCCAAGAGACCAAAACAAGCTAAAGTATGTATGCAACAATATCCTCAGGCACATCACAAGTCTGGCCTGTATAGTAGGGGCACGTTAACATTACTCAAGAAAGCCCACCTTGAATTTCATTCGATGTATGCAAAGGAACATACAGGAAATACTGTAGTCAAATGGCAAAATGTTTTGTAAGCCAACAAAACTAACACAGAACCTTTTGGCCCAAACACAAAGCATTTTGTTCAGCACAACCACCACCTAGAGAACACCATTACTACTGTGAAGCATGGGGATGGCATCATGCTATGAGAATGTGGGCAGAGATTTTGACACCTGTTAGGATAAAAGGGACAATGAATGAAGAAAATTAGAAAAAGACCTTAAGGGAAAACTGTTGTCCTTTGCAATAAAGTTGAAACTGGAAAGAAGTTCACATTTCTGTATGATGACAAAGCACTCAGCCAAAACTACAGTGGAACCCCTAAGGAACAGAAAGGTAAATGTCACCCATCATCCTCCTCCTCCTCCATGCCCATGAAGTAATTTACAAGAATCAGGGTATGCCAAGACTGTACATCCCTAAAGCTAAAGCTGAAGGAGGGCTAGGCTTCAGAGGTTGATTACACATACAGAGCTACTATCATAGGCCTCCAGGCCTACCTGACTGCATCATCGGATCCAAATATGCAAAAAGTGCTTAAATATGAAAGTAAATATCCAGACTCTGTCTCCATCAAACTTGGACAGGCATTCTGACTAGAAGGAATGAGTGAGAATCCACAAGCACACACAGGGAAGGAAAACAGAATTTGCAAAACTGAAGAAAAAACTCTTCAAAGAGATCAAGCAAGGAAAAACAAGTGGAAAATGCACAAATACAGTGGGAAATAGAGAATGTTATTCCAGGAACCCTTTGTCAATCAAGAATGGACACATGAATGGTTAAGGAGAGGTGAACTGAAGCCGATGATGGCTGCAGTCCAGGAGAGCAGCTTACAGATGAGATTGTTTACATCGAACACTGAAAAAACTGGCAAAACAGACATGTCGATTCTGTGGGAAAGAGCTGGAAATGGTGACTCACCTCATAGCTGACTGTGAAGTTCTGATGGCAGAAACTTTCTATACAGAAAGGCACAATAAAATAGCATGCCTTATCCATTGGAGAATCTATAAGCACTATAAACACCACTATGCCTGAAAAGCACTGGGATCATGACCCTAAAAGAATTACAGAGATGAAGAGGTTATGATCACCTGGGATACTCCCCATTCCGACCGATAAACTAGATGAGAGGAAGCCAGACATAGTGGTAAAGGAGAAAAACACCAGAACGGTACCAACTATAGAGGTGTCAGTTCCAAGTGACTACTCTGAATTGCGTGGAGGGGGAAAAAATATTCAAATACTAAGACATGCAGTCTGAGACTAAGAAAATGTGGCAGAAAGATACTGAGTTATTTCCCATTGTTGGGTGCCACAGGCCTAATTAAGGGATTTTCCAAGCACACCTTGATAAATTACCCATACATGTAACATTTTATGAACTCCAGAGGGAAGCTATCTGGCACAATGCAAGTACTACGCCAAGCATTAGCAGTAAATTTGAAAGACACATTATACTCCGCATAACCTGGCTTAGAAGAGAGGACTGCCATGGTACGCGCAACACTCACCCATTTGGAGAAACTGTCCCGAAAGGAACCCCCTAAGGAAGAGAAAGTAAATGTCCCCGAGTGGACAAGGTGGAACCCATCATCAGTCACTGAAAATGTCTAGCAATACTCCCTAAGGAGGACTTGAATGTTTTGTAAGGCTTGGTCTAAAATTCAAAAATCTAAGTGTGCAAAGTTGTTGAAGAGCTATTCTAACAGACTTGCAGGGGTAATTGCAGCTAAAAATGCTTGTATCTAGTATTGACTCAGAGGGAGAAGATTTATTTAAATTGCTGCCTTTCAGTTTTGCATTCTGAATATATGCTTTATCCCCACAAAACATATTTTTCCCTTGAAAAATGTAACATTGTTTGCGAGTGGGAAATAATCATTTAAAAACACACACAAGGCTGACACATCAACACAACAAAATGTGAAAAAATGTTCAAGGGGGTAGACTTTCTATAGCCACTATATTTAAACATCTATACCATAGACAAAAAGAAAGTGAGAGAAACACCTTTTGCACCCTTAATGCTCTGCTCCCTTGCTTCATTCCATGGCACCTGCCCTTACCCTGCTCCCTAATGCCTGCAGCACTAGTTCAATTAGTTCCAATATACTGAACATTGCAAATCTCACCGCCATACACACAATCTACCACTGTTCTCTCATTTGTGTCAGTATTCCAGTGACTACTTTTGCTCTTTTACTGTATAGCATCTTTATCTCTCAAGTTGCTCCTCTCCTATGCCTTTAGGAAACATTTGCTGAAAATCTGCTGGCAGATTCACGACACAAACATGGCATTACTAGGCGATTTCAACAGAACCCTGAAAACTCTCCAGCAGCATCAAAAGGCAGGCACTCTACTACCCACAGTTCACCTGACAAGCTGCAAAAATGTGAAAACAGGGAAGGAAACTTTATCTTGAGTATTACGAATAATTAAAATGATAAACATTTTATTAAAATTATAACAACATTTTTTCCTTTGTTTTTTGGGGTTTTTTTAATGGACCAAAAAGGAACTTTAAAGTTGTGGTCAACATTATTGGCACCTTTGCAGTTCAACCCCTTAATGTCCAATATCGCCTTAAAAAAGAAAAGTGGCCAGTGAAATGGCTTTGGACTATATATGCACACATTTGACATACAACAGAATCAAGTAAAACAAGACCAGACCAATTAAAAAAGGAAACAGTATAAAAACTGGGCCATTGCCAGGACATCATTATTAAACCTCCTTATAAGGGCAACACTAACTCGATTACTTAATTATTTTCTGTTGGAACACACACCTTGAAGAATATGAATTTTATATCTTCCTGTAGTGTTTTGTTCCTTTTTATTCTTTTAAAAGGAGGGGGAATACCCCTTAGACATAAAGGAAATCAAACTCCGTGGTATAAAAAGACCAGTAGTGATAAATCCTCAAACTCTAAGGTTAAATTGCTCAAAAAAGGGGGAAGACCACTTAGCTGTTTAGTCGGTTGTCACTAGAAAACTTCAACGGAGCTATCTGATGGACCAATTCCGTCAATCCAGAATGCTCCAGTTCTTCCAAGTCATCGTTTTGACAGAGAATATTTCTCAAGTTCTTCCAAATCTGCCTTTAAAACAGTTAGTAATTCCAAAAGATCGAGACAGCCAGTCCCCTTTGAAGACCTCTAAACAGCAACTCCTCCGTGAATCATCACGGGCTGTAAGTAACCCAACATTGCGTTTCAAGCCATTAGACACTCTTGGCTCTTCCTCAAACCTCGCTGCTTGTGATCCATTCCAGATCTCCCTGGCCTTTAAACTTCAACTGCTAATCACATGACCGGTCTAAAACCAATGGAACCGACAAACTTAAACTCTCCCCAATTGGGGAATCACAAAATGCTCCACCAATCCTGAGAAGAATTCAGACCCTTAGGTGTTACCGAGTCCAAAGTATAGATCCACAATTGTTCCCGGGAACGTAAAAGAAAATCCCGATCTCCCCCCGTGACTTTTCAGGGACATGGTCCACTATCCTCCATCGGAGATCTGAAAACAGATGACCATGTTCCTGGCAATGGGCCACCATTGTGGCCGACGTCACTCCTGTTGAAATGCACAAGCGATGTTCTAAGGGCCTCCTTTTCATCAATCTAGAAGTTTTTCCCACGTATAATTTCAAACATGGGCACTGCATTATATAAACAAATGAAGACTGGCAGGTGGTAGAAAATTTACTATATATAACGGCGTTGAATGAGATGTTCCCATTTCTCGCCCTCCAGGGTCTGATTACAAAAATCACAGTGACCACATCGAAAGTGACCCCGATTAGTTATTTCCCTGAGTTGATCATTATTCTGAACTACCCAATCTCCAATATTCAGACTTCGTTGAAAGGCCACTCTCAAAGGCTTATCAAAACAGGTGTATAAGGATAATACTGACCAATGTGATCGTATGATTTTCAGCACATCTGCCGACTGGGGCATATAAGGAAGCACTCCTACAAAAGGGGTCTCAGCATAAGGAACAGTGGGTTCACCAGTTGTATTCCACCATTCAGCATGATTAAAGCGTGCCGTCGATATGCTTGATGTATGATAGCTCTTGGATAACCCCGTTCCAATAATCGAAGTTTTAAATGTTCCGCTTGTACTTTAAAATCCTCAAGCGATGAACAGATTTGTCTCAATCTGAGGAACTGGCCTATTGGTAACCCCCTACGTAGAGGGCCCGGATGGAAACTCTTATAGTGTAACAACGTATTCCTCTGAACATCCTTTCGATATAATGTCAAGCAAACTGTTGATTGATCTGTTGATTGAAGAGACGGCTGAGGGGAGATATGATAGAGGTCTATAAATTAATGAATGGAGTGGAACGGATAAACATGGATCAATTGTTTACGCTATCAGAGTATAGAAAGACTAGGGGACATGTAATGAAGCTACAGGGTAAACTATTTAAGACAAATAAGAGAAAATATTTTTTCACTTCAACGTGTAATCAAACTCTGGAATCTGTTACCGGAGGATGTAGTAAGAAGGGCTGTTAGTGTAGCTGGGTTTAAAAAAAAGGTTTGGACAAGTTCCTGGAGGAAAGGTCCATAAACCACTATTAAAAAGGGACCCAGGATATCAATGCTTGACCCAGTACAAGCATTGTGGAACCTGTGTCTTTTGGGGATATTGCTAGGTACGTATGACCTAGATTGGCCACTGTTGGAAATAGGATACTGGGCTTGATGGGCCTCGGTCTCACCCAGTATGGCATGTCTTATGTTCTTATCTTTAAATAAATATAAATCCAGAAACTCAATATGCTCATAATGAAACTTAGGTGTAAATTTCAAATCTTCTGATAAAGAATTTATCCAAGCAAAAAACTCCCAAAGTCCACTTTCAGTATCTGGCCAGAAGAAAAAAATTGTTTAGAGGTCTTCAAAGGGGACTGGCTGTCTCGGTCTTTTGGAATTACTGTTTTAAAGGCAGATTTGGAAGAACTACTTGAGAAATATTCTCTGTCGAAACGGTGACTTGGAAGAACTGGAGCATTCTGGATTGACTGAATTGGTCCATCAGATAGCTCCGTTGAAGTTTTCTAGTGACGACCGACTATTAATAGCTAAGTGGTCTTTCCCCTTTTTTTGAGCAATTTAACCTTAGAGTTTGAGGATTTATCACTACTGGTCTTTTTATACCACGGAGTTTGATTTCCTTGGTATGTCTAAGGGGTATTCCCCCCTTTTAAAAGAATAAAAAGGAACAAAACACTACAGGAAGATATAAAATTCATATTCTTCAAGGTGTGTGTTCCAACAAAAAATAATTAAGTAATTGAGTTAGTGTTGCCCTTATAAGGAGGTTTAGTGTGTTTGTGGGGAGCACGATTGGGTTTAGTGAATAGGACATGGTTATTGGCACCTTCATAAACAATTCAAATCAGTTTGAATAGAAGAACCACATTTCCATTCCAGTAAAATTAGATGCACCTGTGATCGTCAGTATTCACATGACTTGAATCAACCAATGAATGATGGCTCTAATGTTTAAAATAGCCACATTCACTCCCTGTTCCATTTTCACAATGGTGAAAACAAGAGGCCATAAGAAAAGCCATTATTCCCTAACATCAGACTTCAAAGGGGTACAAGACCATCTCCAAAGACCTTGGGATTCCTGTGTCCATAATTCACAATATTATTAAGACATTTTCTGCTCTCAGAACTGTCAAGAACCTCCCAGGACATGGTGGGAAGAGAAAAATTAATCCAAGTCTTCGAAGGTTAGTATCAGCTGTTGGAAAAACACCATGTATGATATCCAAAGAGCATAAGGTTGACCTGGAGCAATCTGGACTGGTGGTTTCAACCAGCACGATACGCCGCACACTAAACAAAGGATCCCACTGTTCAAATACAGACATAAAAAGACACACCTGATCTCTGCCCAAACCCATCTTGAAAAACCACAATCCTTCTGGGAACATGTTCTATGGACAGATGAAACCAAATGAGCCCTTTGGAAATGCAGACCAGTGATACATTTACAGGTGAAAGATTATAAGGAAAAACACCATCTTTCCTACAGTTAAATATGAGGTTTCATAATAATGTGGGGCTGTTTCACTGCCTCAGGATAAGGAGGCCTGGATTGTATTAACAGAATCATGAAGACAGAGGACTACCAAGGTATTTTGGAGCAAAATGTGCTACCTAGTGTCAGAAAGCTAGATTTGGGTCCAAGGTTATATGGGTCCTTCAGCAGGACAATGACCCAAAACATACATCCAAGAGTACAAAAGAACGGTTAAAAAGGAACAAATGGACTGCTTAAACTGGCCAGCAACGCATCCTGATTTCAATCCAATCGAGAATCTTTGGAAAGAGCTGAAATCTGCCATTGGTAAAAGGAATCCTGGAAACATTCATGAGCTGGAACAAAATCGCAAAGTGGGAGAAACTACCAGAAGACAGATGTACGAAACTTATAGATGGCTACAAGAAACATTTGGAGGCTGTCATCACTGTCAAGGGTTCTGCAACCAAATATTAGTCAAGGGTGCCATTAATCCTGTCCGGGTCATTTTTTTTCCCCCCTGAAATTACTACACCTAAGTTACACAGACATCTTTTTTTTTCTTGTATACCTTTGAACAGACTATTCAAAAATTATGATGATATACAGTTGGAATAGTTCAAATTATTTCGCAAGATATTGTACATGACATACCTAAAATGCAAGGGTGCCAATAATGTTGACCACGACTGTATACACAGGAGGAAGACTTTAAATATATGAAATTTTAAAAAGTTCTAAAAAAAAGAAATGGCTTTTTCAATAAGACAAATGTCCTGAAAATGTATTGGTAAGTCATTTATTGATCTTAATAAATATTACTATAACAACTAGAAGTTTGTCCAATCACAGTTCTCCCAGGATTGGATTACCTTGTGTTTTGGGGGGGTTTTTAGGCTTATTGAACCAATATGAGTTCTTTATTTTCAAAGTACATTTTGCACGATGAAAGGCATACTGCACAATCAGGAGAACATGACTGCACAGAACAGCAAGTTTTTGAACAAAATTAATCTGTAGCAATCCTTTCTTCAGGCAGGTTTCCACTGTTCTTTGGAGCATCCATTTTGTACAATGATGTTGTTTTGTCCTGCCCTATATGTGAAAAACAAAGCAGCTGATCCCACTACCGACTGCTTTGCTGCTGATGGCAACACATACTTCAGCAACAAAAATCCCTCTGTTCAAAAAGATTGTTAGATCAAAAAAGGTCCCATCCCCAAGACAGGCTCTTTCCCCTAACTGAACAAACGTTCTTGCTGGAACAATGCCTCTTAAATGAAGGATAGCATAATTTAGGTCCATCTTGGCTCTCTAAACTGAACTAATGGATGGGCAGCAATCCAGAGTTGAATTTTCTGTCTAAGTGGCTGATGCTATTACAATTCCTCTCTGGAATCATTTCATTGCTGCTGCAATAAGAAAATATTTATACTGCAAATTTTGTGACCCTGTTCAGGCTTAACATGAAAAGTGACTGGAAGTCTCCATTTCGTTTTTCCAGTATGCCACAGCTACAAGCATTTCAAATTTATAGAAGGAAGAAATTCTGAAAAATGAAAATCTGTACTCCTTATTAGCTTAATGAAAATAGCCCTTCATGGTTTAGAAACAGAATGTCAAGGGTGTTTTTACACGACAGTGCTTGCCTACAGACTGCACTCATATCAAACAGCAATTGAGGGAGGAATGGAGCTAAGAACACACAAAATGCAATCCTCTCAAGTCTCCAAATTGTGATCTAGCATGCTTGAAGTTTGCAAGAAAACAGCTGTTAAGTTATCGGATTCTCAAAAATCATTTCAAAAAGTTTCATCTCAAAGTTTCTAAAAAGAATGTACAACTTGCTGTATTAATCATTTACACTTTGAATGAAAACTACTCTGATTTCTGGTCACCACCATGGCAACCTAAATTCAGTGTTTAATGCCTGATCTGAATTTAGTATTCTCCAAAACAAGTGAAATTGGATAAAAAAAAGAATAAGATCTAAGCTGAGAAAGTCTCACATTGTGCAACACGTAGCTTCAACAGACAAAATCAGAAAAACAGCACAGAATAGGGTTCTGTGAAAAGTATGGTATAAATCTGAAAGGTACACTGAGGAGTAACATTTTTTTAAAATACGAAGAGCTTACTTCAAATATTCAGAAAAAAAAGTATGCCAAAAATCTTCACATCTACCACACTATATACATTAAAAAAAAAAAAAAAAAAAGCGGCTAATCATGCGATCTCCATAAAGAGCCCTGAACAACTTTAGTTCGGAGGGAGTTGTGCAAGTAGCTTTATTCCATGCACAGATATATTGTATGCAGTCTTTGAAAGAGGATACCTACTTAAGGCCAATGATATCAAGCAAATTTGTCCCCGTCATGTTTTCATAGCCACTTCAATTGCATCATGTGAGGACTTTGGCATACTTTTTCTGTTTCCTACAAGTCTGTCTTCTTTTTTTCTAAAAAGTTCAATGCACTTGAAAAATGCAAGATAAGCAATGGAAGCCAAAGTCCTCATTTATTCACAGTATTGAGACAGTATGAGAAGCAACAGCACAAGTTTCCTCACTTTGCCCTGCAAATGCGCATCAACTCAAGAGAAGCACGTCATGCTTGTGTGTAAACGTTGGTGTCTGTTCAGACCACAACAGCCGTGTCTAGGGCCAAATTATTTCTCTTTTTAGTCAGATGGACACCGGTCTATTGATATCTAGACCGAGATCACCAAATTGTTTCAACACAAGCATGATTTGACAACTGTCCTGGGAGGGAAAGGCTTTCAAACCATTGCCAGCCTCTAGAGCAATTCCATCTCTTCTCCATCCATTTTTGTTTATGCTAAATGGGCTTTGATTTTTTTTTTTTGTTTTTAAAGCTCAAACAGACTTTTTGGATATTGGTGGGGCAAACAGGGAGAATTCTACTGCTCCTAATCCTTCAGTATTACTCTGTTTTTCTTTAAATGAAGCAGCCTTCATCTTCTTTTTCACATAATGCAAAACAGATTTGCAAATTAGTACAAACTATCATTTTAAAGAACTGGAAATCCAGTTCAAATCAAATTAAGGTGAGAGATTTAAAAAAAGGGACAAAATAAAAGAGAAAAAAAAAGCAAAATAAAAATAAAATAAGAACAGAGACAGGTGTCCATCTTCAGCGGCCAGACTCCGATCTCATTCCCCATGAAGGTGTCACTGGACGGCAGGTTTAGTGGCATGGCAAACAATGCCTTACTCAGGCAAGTGTAACAGGTCTGCCTGGGCCAGTCTAGTCATCTAATAATGCACAGATATCACACAGAGAGAACATATAAAACCAAATTAATAGTTAAACTCCAGCTACCAGTAAAAACGTGGACAGAAAAAAAAAGTTAGAAGTGATGGTTAAGGAGGCAACTTTATTGTTTTGGCCTTTCCCCATCCCCCTCAGAGTAACCAGATTTGGGAAAGCAATAGAGAAATGCAGGACGAGAAATAGACCAACTTACACACCGTGGCACCTACAAAACATGACTCTATTTTAACTAAAGGAGGATTTTAAAAAATGTGCTGGCCATCACAAAATAAGAATTTCGATATTGATGCACATAACATCTTTGGTTTTATTTAATACTGAGATTAAACTATTTTGCTACTGGAAAGTTAGCAGCTGAATCTATGTATAACCATTCTATTTTTATGGCCTGCAGCTCTTCAGAATATATATAGGCAATGAAATGTTCCAAACAAAAGAACCTAGCTCATTTTTATTTTGATAGTTAAAAAAAAAAAAAAAAACCAACCCTCTGCCTTTTTTCAGCTCCATCACACTTTTTTAGCAGAATTAACAAGTACAAGCTCTGTGTTTACCTTTACACAGTGGAGCTCAACCAATATGTTTTATAAAAACAATCCAGGGACATGTGGTCTTAAACTCTAGTTACCACAGCAGTTATTGCACTAAGGAAAAATGGTAGTTTAAAAAAATTTAGTTGTTTAGGGAAACTGATTACATAACATGGCCTTGGACACAGCACAAGTATTATTACATTGTGGGTTAGGGCCTGAGGCAGTCCCATGAAATTAACATTTTGCGGTGTTAGAAACATGACGGCAGAAAACCACCACATGGTCTATCTAGTCTGCCCTTTCATATCAACTACAGTAGTCCCTGTTTTATCTTTAGAGATCCTGTTTGTCCCATGCTTTTTTGGATTCAGATATACTGTCCTCGTCTCTACCACCTCCACTGGGAGACTATTCAATGCATCTACCACTCTTTCCGTAAAGAAATATTTTCGCATATTACTACTGAGTCTATCCCCTTTCATCCTCATCCTATGTCCCCTTCATAGCAGAGCTTGCTTTCAAATTGAAAGACTCTCCTGCTGTACATTTATGCCAGAGACATCTCTTATATCTCCTCTATCACGGCTTTCCTCTAAAGTATACATATTAAGATCTTTAAATCTGTCCTTATATGCTTTATAAAGAGTAGTTACTCACCTGTAACAGGTGTTCTCCAGGAGCAGCAGGAATCAGTCCTCACATATGGGTGTCATCGGCACCGATGAAGCCCCAGCGGAGCATTTCCCCAACTTTCCATGAAAGCCTTTGGGAATGCTGGCACACATGCACGGTTCCCTTCCCGCCTAAAGGTGCCATCTTACCTCAGTCAAATGACATAGCTAAGAAGAGCACACAAAAATGTAAAAACACAAACTATGTACAACTGCAACTCCAAGGGGAGGAGGGAGGGTTGTGAGGACTGATTCCTGTTGCTCCTGGAGAACACCTGTTACAGGTGAGTAACTACTCTTTCTCCAGGACCAAGCAGGAAGTCAGTCCTCACATATGGATGACTCCCTAGCTCTGGGCTACCAGGAACCCAGGCTGAACAAGAGAACTCCCTCTAGTCCCAGCAGCAAAGAAAGGCTTTTCAAGGACACAACCTCCACCGGTAGCCCAACAGAGGGCAGGAGGGCAGGAGTGGACTAAACCTCAAAGAGATTCCGGAGTACTGCTTGGCCAAAAGCACTGTCCCTACGGGACTCCCTCTCCAGACAGTAATGGGCTGCAAAAGTCTGGCTTGAAGACCAAGTTGCAGCCCTGCAGATGTCTACCAAGGGCACAGAGCAGAGATGAGCCACTGAGGCAGGCATCGCCCTGACACGATGTGCCGTGACCCTACCCTGCAAAAAAAGGTCAGCCGCCTTGTAAGCCCAGGTGATACAGTCAGTCAGCCAGAGGGACAAGGTACGCTTGGACACAGCCAACCCCAACTAATTGGGGTCAAAGGATACGAAGAGCTGAGTAGCCCTTCTATGCCCCTGCGTACGGTCAAGGTAGAAGGATAAGGCCCTCCTACAGTCCAGGATATGCAGGACTGCTTCAGCCTGGCTTGCATGAGGCCTAGGGAAGAATGTTGGAAGAACCATTTCCTGATTGAGGTGGAAAGAGGAGACAACCTTAGGGAGGAACTTGGGATGAGTCCTGAGGACTACCCTGTTCCTATAAATCCTGGTGTAAGGTCTATCACAGACCAGGGCCTGAAGCTCACTCACTCGCCTAGCCGAGGTAAGGGCTATCAGGAAAAGTGTCTTCCAGGATAGGAAGCGCAGTGGACAAGTAGCCATCGGCTCAAAGGGTGGGCGAGTCAGTTGCTGCAAGACCACATTCAGCTCCCACTCAGGAGCAGGACGACGGATGGGGGGCTTGAGCAAAAGCAAGCCCCTGAGAAAGCGAGACACCAAGGGGTGACCAGACAGAGAATGTCCCTCCACCAGAGAGTGGTGAGCTGCTAGAGCTGAGAGGTGGACCCGAACAGAATTGGACTTAGGTCCCTGATTGGACAAGTGCAGTAAGTACGGAAGCACTACTGGCACAGTACAGGAGAAAGGATCCTCTGTACGTAACTGACACCACACACAGAGAACCTCTTCCATTTGAGGGCATAGGTTTTCCTAGTGGACGGTTTCCTAGAGGCTAGGACAACCTCCTCAACTTCCTGAGGTAGGCCCCAGGGAGCCAAAACTACCTTTGCAGCCTCCAGGCCATCAAATTGAGAGCTTTGAGATTGGGGTGCAGAAGGGAACCCTGCTCCTGTGAGAGAAGGTTGGGTTGTAACCCCAGAGGTAGTGGGGAATCTACTGCCAGCTGCAGCAGAAGTGGAAACTAAGGCTGCCTCGGCCACTTGGGAGCTACCAGCAGGACCGAGGCCTTGTCCTGAAGAGTCTTGAAAAGAGTTCAGGCCACCAAGGGCGTGGGAGGAAACGCATACAGGAGGCCCTGAGACCAGGACATCAGAAAAGCATCTTGCGCTATCCTCAGAGGATGCGGTTGCCTGGAGCAGAACTTGGGCAGTTGCTTGTTCAGAGGACTGGCAAAGAGATCTATTCAAGGGAGACCCCACTTCAGGAAGATCTTCTGAACGACCAAGGGATGCAGCTGCCACTCGTGGGGCTGCAGAATTCTGCTCAACCGGTCGGCTAGGCAGTTCTCCTGGCCTGGAAGGTACACCGCCTTGAGAAACATGTTGTGCTTCAGGGCAAAGGAACAAAGGTCCTGAGTCTCTCGACAAAGGAGCTTGGACCCAGTGCCGCCCTGTTTGTTCACATAAAACATGGCTACCTGGTTGTCTGAATCAAGACTGAGCGGTGAGCCAGGGCTGGAGAAAAAGCCCTGAGAGCCAAGCGGATAGCTCGAAGTTCCAGGAGATTGATTTGCTGGGCTGCCTCCCAGGGAGACTAGAGGCCCTGAGTGCACTTGTCTAGACAATGAGCACCCCAGCCCTTCAGAGAGGCGTCGGTGGTGAGGACCACCGAGTATTCTGGCAATTGGAATGGCATCCCCTCCAGCAGATTGGGTGGATGCAGCCACCAGCTGAGGGAGGTCAAAAGGGGTCTGGACACCTTTATCCTGTCTTAGGCGGCCTGTGGCTTGAGACCACTGAGTCCGAAGGCACCACTGTGCAGGCCTCATATGGAGCCTGGCATTGGGAGTCACATGCACTGTCGAAGCCATGTGGCCCAGAAGTCTGAGGCAGAGTCTGGCGGAGACCAGGGACCTGTTTAGGAACTGTTTGGCCACGTCCATCAGTCTTAGAGCCCTGTCTTCTGGCAAGAATGCCTTTGCCAGTTGAGAATCCAATCTTGCCCCTATGAACTCCAAGTTCTGGGAGGGGAGCAAAGTGGACTTTGCGAAGTTTATGACAAAGCCCACGTTTTGAAGCAGAGCAATGGTTCTGAGGGTGGCTTGTCTGGCCTCCTGGCACGTCTGACCCCTGATGAGCCAGTCGTCCAGATAGGGAAAGACAAAGATGCCTTGATTTCTCAGGTAGGCCGCAACCACTGCCAGGCACTTGGTAAAGACCCGGGGAGCGGAGGTCAGGCCAAAAGGCAGTACCCTGTACTGATAATGGTTTCCTCCCACAATGAACCTGAGGTACTTTCTGTGGTCTGGATGTATGAGGATGTGAGTGTACGCATCCTTTAGATCCAAGGAGCATAGCCAATCTCCCTGCTGGAGGTAGGGCAGAAGTGTTCCAAGAGTAAGCATCTTGAATTTTTCTCTCTAGGAACTTGAGGTTCCTGAGGTCCAGAATAGGTCGAAGGCCACCGATCTTTTTGGGTACCAGGAAATACCTGGAGTAGAATCCGTGACCTTGCAAGTGGGGAGGCACAGGCTCCACCGCCCTGTCCACCAACAGACCTTGGAGCCCTCGAAGGAGAAGGTCTGTGTGTAGGGGAGGCCTGAAGGGCTCCCCTGGGAAGTAAGGAGGAGGCAGTTGATGAAAATGCAGGGCATAGCCCTTTTGGACTATGTCCAGCACCCAACTGTCGGTTGTAATGAGAGGCCACTGGTGGGCAAAGAGTACAAGGCGACTGCCTGTGCAGGGTTGGGAAGGCAGGGACAGAGTGGCTATGCCCAAGGAGTCAAAAAACCCCACCATGCTGAGTGGGAGCAGGGGCCTGAGGCTTGGGGGTCCTCTGCCTACAGGGCCCATTACCCTGGCCCTTGGCTTGCTGACCCTGGGGGGCAGCTTGGGCAGCCTGATACTGAGGGTACTGTTTGTAGGCAGTGCCCTTCCTTGGGTAAAAGGACTTTTTACCTGAGCCCTTCTTCTTATGTGAAGGGGCAGAGGTCTTCCTCGACAGCCTTGTCTGGGTAAGGTGCTCGGTCTCAAGCTGAGCGGCCTTCTCGGTCACGGGTTTGCCAAAAAGGTTCTCACCTCGGCAGGGGACATCGACCAACTTGTCCTGAACCCATGGCTCGAGGTCCGATGACTGCAGCCACACCTGGCGTCGAGCTGCAATGCCAGCAGCCACAACTCGGGCTGAAGCCTCGAAGCCATCGTAGGCGGCACGGGAAATGAACTTGGAGCATTCCCCAATCCCCGAGGACAAGGTCTGAAATCTCTGCAAGGGTTCCCCGGAGAGACCAGCAGAGAATCCGGCCAACTCCTTGGCCAGGTTCCGCAAGTACATGCCCATGTACAGCTGGTAAGACTGGACACGGCAAGCAAGCATAGACCCCTGGAAGCACTTCCTACCGACGCCATCGAGGTTGCGGGCCTCCCTGCCGGGGGGCACCGCAGAGTGCATCTTCTGGCTCTTCAGACGATGAATGGCCGATTCCACAACCATGGAATGGTGTGGTAGCTGTGCTTTCTGGAAGCCAGGGCTTTTGCGGATTCGACTCGCTTGCTTAGAACCGGCGCCGAGGCCGGGGCCTCCCACATACGGAAGAGGAGCCATTCCAGCATCGGAGGAACCGGGACAGTAAAGGCCTCCTTCGGAGGAGAGTCATACTGCAGAGCATCGAGCTCCTCGGCTCGATGCTCTTCCTCGGGATCGGCAGGGATAGCCAAGGCAGCGGCCATATCCCGGATGAACTCCGAGAACCTAGTGTCCTCCGGAGGGGATCTACTCTGGGGATCAGACTGCGGTGAGTCAGACGGGACGCACCGAGTCTTAAAGGTATCGGGAGACTCCTCATCCTCCGTCTCCCAGGCAGACTTGTCTGAGGAGGAGTCAGGGTCCGACCCCGCGGGGCCCCGAGGCACCCGCCCCGACGCCGGGGGCACCAGCACCCTCGGTCCCGAACAGGAGGTTGAGGGAGACCTCGACCGAGGACGACTTCGAGCCTCGAGGGACTCTAGTATCGGCTCAGTCTCCGGGGTTGACTTCGAAGTCGACGTCCCGGTGGTCGGGGCAGATGCACCAGACAGGCTGGCCATCAGTGCCCGCTGCTGCTCCATGAAGGCAGACAGTCTGCACTCCAAGGCTGTCATCCTGAGACTCAGCTTGGGAGACGCAGCAGCCACTGACTCGGGCCCCGTCGGCTCTCTGGGAGGAGAGTCCACGAGGACTACGGGGCTTACATGTCCAGCAGACTCCGGCTCCACGCAAGGAACTTTGGCAGGCTTCTCTTGGTCCACGGGCCCGGGACGGCGGTCGGGGTTCGGGGGTCTTAGACCTGGCCCTTGAGGGACCAGGGACCTCTTCCGACGCCACCCTCGCGAGCCGCTTCTTCCTCTTACGTTCCCGGTCGGGGGACCCCCTGTCCGAGGAGCTTCGACGGCGCTCAGGATCGGAATCCCGAGATGTCGAAGCCTAAGACGAGGTCCGGGCCCGGCCGGAGGCAGAGTCCGAGAAAAACCTTTCCTTTTGATGCTGTCGACTCTTTAGTGCCTTGGAAGACATCTTCCCACATGGCCCACACGACATTGGGTCGTGGTCAGGGCCGAGGCTCCGAAGGCAGCAGTTGTATGTGTCGGTGAGAGACAATTTTCTTACACCGATCACACTGTTTGAAACCACTGGAAGCCATCGGGGAAAAAAGAGCCCCAGCGAGGTCAAAAGACCAGCCTTCCAGTGAAAAAAGGGCGCGAACGCAGGCCACGAAGGGCAAAAAACGAAAAATGAAGAAAACGGGCTCGATACCGGTGTACCGAACCCGGCAGGAGGGGAACTGGCGTCGAACCTGAGAAAAAAAAGAGAGCGAAAATCGCCGAAGAAAAAAAATCACTTATCCGGGAGAACAGGACACACGTCCGATGGGCTTCTCGGAAAAAAAGAGACTGAGGTAAGATGGCACCTTTAGGCGGGAAGGGAACCGCGCATGCATGCCAGCATTCCCAAAGGCTTTCATGGAAAGCTGGGGAAATGCTCCGCTGGGGCTTCATCGGCGCCAATGACACCCATATGTGAGGACTGACTTCCTGCTTGGTCCTGGAGAATGAAGACTAACCATTTTAGTAGCCACCCTCTGAAAGGACTCCAACCTGTTGATATCCCTTTTGAAGGTGTGGTCTCCAGGATTGCACACAATACTCCAAATAAGGTCACAGCAGCTTATATATAGCGGCACTATCATCTCCCTTCTTTCTGCTGGCCATTCCTCTCCCTATGCGCCCAAGCATCATTCTAGCTTTCACCATCACCTTTTCTGTTTAGCTACTTTGAGATCTCAGACAGTCATGTCGAGGTCCCATTCCTTTGTGGACAGAAGTACTTCACTCCCTACACTGTACCACTTGCTTGGCGTTTTGCAGCCCAAATGCATGACCCTGCATTTTTTAGCATTAAAATCTCAGCTGCCAAATTCTAGACCATTCTTCATGTTATCTACTCCTTCCTGAGTGCCTACTCTATTGCAGATTTTGGTATCATCCACAAACAAGCAAATCTTAACAGACAGCCCTTCTGCAGTATCACTAACAAAGATGTTAAAAATAGACGGACCAAGGACAGATCCCTAGAGCACACCACTGCTAACCACCTCCTCCTCAGAGTGAGCTCTATTTACCTGTAGACTTTGCCTCCCACTCTACCAATTCCTAACCCAATCAATAACTTTAGGGTCCATCCCTAGGGTGCTCAGTTTGTTTATAAGTTGCTTGTGCGGAACAGTGTCAAAGGCTTTACTGAAATCTAATTACATCATACTTAGGTCTCTCCCTCGGTCCTATTCCCTGGTCACCTAGTCAAAGAAATCAGATTTGTCTGACAAGATCTGCTTCGGGTAAACCCATGCTGTCTCAGATCCTGCAATCCATTGACTCCAGAAACCTCACTATACTCTCTTTTGGCAGTGTTTCCAATAATTTACTCACCATATTATTATTATTATACATTTATAGAGCGCTACACAGCGTACGCAGCATAGAGGTTAGACTAACCAGCCTGTAGTTTTCAACTTCATCCTTACTTCCACTTTTGTGTAAAGGGACCACATATGCCTGTCTCCAGTCCTCTGTTAAATTCTAAACAGTATGGGTAGCAGTATTTCCAAGTAATCAGTCAGTATTCATGCAGGCAAGTTCTAAACAGATTTTTTTTCCTTTAGAAGTTATTTTTATGTCCCACGTTCAGACCATTAAATATTATAACCTGTGTATATTACACATACCTTTGAACTGAGGAAGCAAAGCTGCTTACCTGTACCACCTGTTCTCTAAAAACAGTAGTTCACCAGTCACACAACCGGACTTCAACACCACAAGTAGTGCTGAACAGAATAAACTTGTCAGTGCTTTCCAGTAATAATCAAGTCTTTACAGCTCATGTGCAGGACTTCCCATATTGCTGCAATCTCACAGTCCTGTTCAGCCAAACTAGTAAGAAGGGTTTCACAAGCCTGATTTAGAGACCTCAGGACTAGCCGGATTTTCAGGATATCCATGATTAAGATATAATGGAGATCCAGCATATGTAAAATGTATCATATGAAATATTCATTTGATTTCCTGAAAACCCAACTGGCTGTGAAGCCACCAGGATAAATATGGGTTGACCTGGCTTATAAAAATGAAAGACTGCTCCCAAAGAGAAGACAGACTGTGTGTGACAGATTAACAGTTGTACTCAAGGAACATGTTACCGACATAACACTGTATTTTACAAGAATAAGCAGATTTACGAATCACATATGATACTCCCAGCTAAAGGAAAAAACTAATACAGCAATCACCCACAAAAAAATCCTTAGGTTCATTTTCTTTTTTTTCTTCTTTTTGGATGAATGTTGACAACTGGGAATGCAACCTGAAATCAGAAAATGGGCCCTCCTCAAAAAGGCCATGGAGAACCACCACCTCTGGAAGGCTGTGCCTAGACATTAACATGTCATGAACGTGTGTACCGAACTCCGCATCACAGCCTCTCTCTTTAAGTGATTGAAAGATTCTAACATATCTGATAATATCCTTCCTTGAAACCTGCTAGACCAATCCAGATGAGAGGGTCATGTACTCCCTCCCTTGAGCAACTTAATGTCATCACTTGGTATTATTCTCTGGTACAGCACAGAGAAGTCAATATGACACCTCCCAAGCAATCAGCAAAACACAGTTACTCACCTGTAACAGGTGATCTCTGGGAACAGCAAGAATAGGTCTTCGCATATGGATGACATCTGTACCGACTGAGCCCACGCGGGAACGCTCCCCAGAGTCCAAAAGGAAAGGCCTTTAGGAGCAATGCACTGTGCCTGCGTGTCTGCCTTCTCGCCTTCCCAACCCCTCTCCTTGGGTTTGTAGCTGAGAGGAAGAGAAAAAAATAAACTAAACCTACAACTCCTTCTAAGGAAAGAGGATGGGTTGTGAAGCCCGATTCCTGCTGTTCCTGGAGGTCACCAGTTATAAGTGAGTAACTACGCTATCTCCAGGAACAAGCAGGAATGCAGTCTTCATATATGGGACTCAGTAGCTCCCAGGTAGCAGACTGGCATGGGGGAGAGCAATGTGATCCCTGAGACTAAAAGTTAGAGCCAAAGAATGTGGACACGATGTGTTCCGCTGGACTCAAGTCCAGGCGGCTACAACCCCTTTAATGATAGTATAGGTCTCTTGTAGATGTCTGGGCCGGAGGGTAGGAGTTGAGATTAAGTTCCAATAAGGTGCTGGAGTACAGCTTGGCCAAAGACAGCGTCCCGATCTCCACTGGGAGATGCAGTGGGGCTAAAGAGACCCGTTCAGCCGCCAGGCTGTCAGGGATGACGAGACCAAGTTCGGGTGAAGCACTCGTCCCTCCTCCTGCATTAGCAGACCTAAGGCACTGCCCAGGGGGACCGGAGGCTCAGACGAGAGCCGGAGTAGAAACAGGAACCAGGGTTGTCAAGGCCACAAAGGGGTCATGAGAATCACCAAGGCTCGGTCGTACAGGATCTTGTGTAGGGTCCTCGCAAGGAGGGGAGTGGGAGGGAATGCATACAGAAGCCCGGAGGTCCAGTTCAGGAGGAACGCATCCGGGGCCACCCTACTCGTATGCAGTATCAGCCCGCAGAAATGGGGAAGCTGTACATTCACCGGGCTGGCAAACAGGTCGATGGACAGAGTCCCCCAGCAGCGGAATAGGTGGCCAACCACCTCTGGACTCAGGCGCCACTCATGTGGGCGAAGGAGCCTGTTGTGTCTGTCCATGAAGAGGTTGTCCTGGCCCGGGAGGTAGACCACCCTTAACGTCATGCCTCTACGTACAGCGAAGGAGCAAAGGAGGACCGCCTCCCAACAGAGGAGGTGGGAGCCAGTGTCCCCCTCCTTTATGTAGAACATAGTGATCCCATTGTCTGTCTGCATGAGCACAGACTTATCCCTCAGGTGGTCCTCAGACCTGCTAGGTGCAGAGATGGTCGCAGTGGGCTCCCCAGCCCAACAGCGAGGGGTCTGTCATCAAGACAAGCTCATGTCGAGTCTGGAAGGGCATGCCCCGAAGGAGGCTCTGGGGGTTCTGCCACCAGACTAGGGACTCAAATAGGCTGCGAGACAACTGGACAGGGTCCTGGAAGTGGTCCGAGGCTTGGGTCTATTGCGCTCTGAGGCAGTTGGATCTGGGGGAATGGACGTTGAAGGACTCTGTGTTTTGCGTCATAACCCAGAGATGGGGACAACCAATAATGGATCTGATGGCTTCCACCAACAACGCAAAAGCCAGTCGCTTCTTCAGTTGTCAGTGGGAGAGAATGTCCATAGGACTCCATACCTTGACCCAGACCTGGTTCTCTCAGGGCCTACTGTAAGTGTTCCTGCTGTGGCCCCTCATCGGCAGGGTGCTCCAGCGGATAGAGGGGCACAGGGGACTAGTGGGGTTGGTGACTCCAGACTGGCCTCGTCAGCCATGTATGCTGATCTCGTTCACTTAATGGTGGGGACTCAGTGGCACCTGCCAGCACGGCGCACTCTATCACAGGGACTGATTCTCATGCCCCAAGTTAATCAATTCTCGCTTATGGCCTGGCTTTTGAGAGGACTTGGTTAAGGCAGCGTGGCTATTCGCTGCAGTTGGTTTTCATGTTACTGCGGGTGTGCACAGTCCGACTTCCTTGTCTTATGTGAAGGTGTGACGAGTGTTCGAGGACTCTTGTTCTGACAGGGGGAAGCAGCTGTTGCAGGCCTCTGTACCGGATGTGTTAGCCTATTGGCATTCCGGGGTGAATAAAGGCTTGGCTTTGAACTCTGTCTGGGTCCAGGTGGTCACATTGGCATATTACAGGGGTCTGGTGCAGGGAGTGACCCTGGCATCGCATTCCGACATGGTCCAGTTTCTCTGAGTGGTGAGGCAGTTTTGGCCCTTGTCGCACTCTGTTGTGGTTCTGGCCTGGGTCTTCAGCTTGGTCTGCTGGTGTTCACGGAGACGCCATTTGAGCCCCTGGCGGTATCATCTTTGAAGAACCTCACTCAGACTGTTTTTGGTCGCCACTGCATCCGCACGTCACATTTACGAGTTGCAGGCTCTCTTGTGTAGGGAGCCTTATCTACTCTATTCTAAGGAAAGAGTCATTTTGCATCCGGTTCAGTCTTTTTTGCCTAAAGTGGTATCAGTGTTTAATGTGAATCGGGTGGTGGTCTTGCCGACCTCCTCAGACTTGGACAACCAACTGCATTGGCTTGATGTCCGGCAGGTGCTCAGGGGTTCTCTCAAACACACCGTGGGGTTTCAAAGGTTGGATTGGTTATTCCTGTTCTTTGGGGTGCCTCGACGAGGGGAGGCCCCCTTGAAGATTTCCATTGCCCGCTGGTTGAAGGAGGTGATTGCATCGGCCTATCTGTTGTGCCTTAGGACTCACCCCCCCCCCCCCCCAGTGGGATTTTAGACACATTCCATAGGGCACAAGCAGTGTTGTGGGCCGAGATCAGTCTTGTGGCCCCGGTGGAGATCTGCAAAGTAGCTGCATGGTCCTCGCTTCACACCGTTGTGTGGCACTACCATCTAGATGTCCAGGCATGTAATGAGGCACGCTTCGGGGCACAGGTGCTGCAGAGTGGCTTCTCAGGTACCTCCCAATCTTAGTACTGCTCTGGTACATCCCAGAAGTCTAGACTGGACTGGAAGGCAAAATTAGGCCTTACCTGCTCATTTTCTTTCCTTGTGTCCCTCCAGTCTAGTCCAGAATCAGCCCGCGTCTTCAGCTTCACGAATCCTGGTTATTCTTGCAGAGAAAATGGGAGGTTTAGTGTCTATCCCCCCGGGTTGGTTCAGAAGATCATGCTCACTTATTGGTTTCCTGGGGGACTTAGTCTCTTGGACTAGTTCCTAGAGGGACTTAACTGTGTAGTCCTTGTGGGGCTTTCTTAGTTGTACATAGTGCATGAGGTTTAGAGTGTGGATAGGATAGTTGTGCATAGTTTCTGCTTTGTGAGTGTCATACTGGGTCTGCCTCTCTTATGGGGCGACATCACTGAAGTTTTGTAATTCCCAGTCTCCATCTGCTGGAGGGGGGACAAAACCCAGGAGACTGGACTGGAGGGACTCAAGGAAAGAAAATTAGCAGGTAAGGCAATTTTACCTTGAACGTTTGGCAATGCAGACTGACACGTTTACAGGTGAAATGAAGCTTATAAAGAAAACAAACACCCTTCATATAGTTAAGTATGGTGGAGGATGTGTAGTGTTGTAGTGCTGTTTTTGCTGCCTCATGAACTGAAGGCCTGGAATGCATTAACAGAATTGTGACATCAGAGGACTACCCAAGGTATTTTGGAGCGAAATGTTCTACCTGTCAGAAAGTTAGGTCTGGGTCGAAGGTCATGACTTCCAGCAGGACAAAGACCCAAAATATGCATCCAAAAGTACAAAAGCATGGTTAAAAAGGAACAAATGGACTGTTTTAAACTGGCTAGCAATGAGTCCTGATCTCATTCCAATTGAGAACCTTTGAAAAGAGCTGAAATCTGCCATTGGTAAAAGGAATCCTGGAAGCATTCATGAGATGGAACAAATCGCAATTGAAGAGTGGGAGAAACTACCAGCAGACAGATGTACAAAACTTATAGATGGCTACAGGGAACATTTGGAGACTGTCATCACTGCCAAGGGTTGTGCAACCAAATATTAGTGAAGGGTGCCATTAATCCTGTCTAGGTCATATTTTGTTTTTTTCTCAGAAACTACTACATCTAAGTTGCACAAACATCCTTTTGTTGTTGTTGTTGTATACCTTTGAACACACTATTAAAATATTATGATGCCATACAGTTGGAATATTTCCAATTATTTCTTAAGATACTGTACACAACATACCTAAAATGCAACTGTAGTTTCTGGTCGCCTTACAGGTGCCCTTGGGAGCCTATAATCCTGCTCACTGGATGCTGGCAGGCCCTCTCGAGATCCAGCTAATTGGGACTCAGTTGTGTGTTTTGGGTTTTTTTCTAAGCACACCCATACCACATTAAGCTAGTGAGTTTGGGGATCCTTAAGCAAGATTGGAGTTTGTCAGCGCTGTCAATAAGCCACCTATCTGGGGCAAGTTGCCAGCCCAGACCAGCCTGGGACTTCTGCAGTGCGCTATTTTGAGTGGCAAGTAGTAGTTGCAGGTCTTCCCAGGAGAATCTCCGTGAGACTCTCCGTTTGGGTGGGGGACTATTGTAGATGTCCCTTACCGTCTCTGACAGTGACAGGTTGTTTCTCCCACCCCCCTCCAGGCACAGCTAGGGATGCTATCCTAGATAAATGCGGATTCTTGAAGGAAGGTTCCTTCCAGCAGGTTCTGGTCCTAAAGCTGCTAGTCTTCGGGCTCCAAATCTTGCATATTCATATAGGACCCTATGGGTCTGTTGTTGCATTGATCCAGTGGGGGTGGGGCCTCTTGGACCTAGACAGGGCATTTCTTGTTTTGTGGCTCCCTATACCTTTCTCAAGGTATAGTGATAGCAGTAGCTTTCTGCAGGCAGAGGACCCAGTCTCTCATGCCTGGACATCGAACTGGCCCGGTTTAGTGTCCTTGGTGAAGGGTGCTAACAGCACACGCCTGCAAAGCTTTGGCTGGAAAGTTTGGAGTCAAGTGCCACTTGTCCAAAGAGCAGCCCGATTATCTCTTTGGATGTTGCTTACTACTCTCCCTGTGCGGAGTTTAGTGTCAATGGAAGATTCGTTCCAGATGTTGCTAACCTCCAGAGTGTGGGGTCCTCAGTCAGCTCAAAGAGTCTGACTTCCTCTGGTCCTCTTGTGTAGCAAATTGCGACCAGATTCTTGCATTCGAGAGCACAGGCACTCGATTGAGATGCACTGCCTAGTCTTGTCTAGTGTTTTCTGTCATTTGACCAGGCTCTTCCTTTTCCCTGGAAGATCTTAGAACAGGGAAAGTGGTGGATGTAGTTCCACCCTCCTGACTGGTAGGCTGTAGGAAGTACCTGAGAAGAGGCTTGTCAGCTTGGCTTCCAGCTGGAAGGGCTGGAGATGTGAGACCCAGTCCAGTTGGCCCAGGGACTTTTCCCTCTCAGGGCCCCAAGGAGGATCTTCTGTGTGGAAGCCTCAGCGGTCACAGTGACCAGTAGTTGGCTGAATGTTCTCAAACATGATCCTGATGGCAGCATGCATCTTCTACTGCAGCAGAGCTCGCAGATCTGGAGCAGTTCTGGCAGCTGTATAGTGGTACTGTTTGGCAGAGAAGCATCTGATTGCCCTAGCTGCAGCTTATATTACAAGTTTCATTAGCATGTGGTCCAGTAGCATATAGCCAGGCAGTGGCAGTGTTGGATCTCAGAGTCTGGGCAAAATGAGACTTCAGCCCTTCCACATGGGTTTTCTTAATGCAAGGACTTCCACTTTCCATGTGGATACCAGTTGTGGAGTGATTTCAGGTATGGGGATTCTACAGATAGCAGGCTGGTAGGCCGTTCCTCTGGAAGGGCCTAGGAAGAGGGAATACTGTATGGTCATGTGTCTCTGACCCTGGGTGAGCTGGCTTCTGCATAGGTAGCAGCCATTTGATCCTGTATTCCTAGAAGTCCTGGACTGAACTTCCACACACACTGTGTCATGTGCCAAGTGGTGTGGGAGTTTTCTTTGTGGTCTTGCATGGTCTACAGAAAAAGAATGGCAGGTGCCTGAAGGGCTAAGACGACCACCCACATCTCCAGGCAACTGATTGACCACTGTCGTTCCTCTATCAACCAACTCGCCTGCGCTACCTGTGATAGACAATGCGCTCCCCAGCCAGACAGGCTGGCATCCGTTGTCACCACCATCTGAAGTCAGCAATTCCAATGAACTCCCATTAGCAAGGCCTCGGATGGCAGCCATCAGTCAAGGCTTCTCCGAACTTCCAGTGGGTAAGTCAACCTCTGACGCAGTGTCACTGCAGTGACCACCGTGACAGAAGGGAGTACTGCAAGGGCTGCATATGCATCTGAGCCCAAGGCAACAGGTCCAGTGTGGCTGCCATTGAGCCCAACACCTGGAGATACAGCCACGCTGTCGGCGCTGTGACAAAGGAAGGAGCGAATCTGGCCCTGAAGCTTGGAGACCCACTCCTCCATCAGAAAGACCCGCCCGAGTCAGGTACTGAAACAGGTTCCTTGGTAAGCAAGGTCTTGCGAAGGTGTCAGCGAGCTCTTGGCCAAGTTGACCATCCAGCCAAGGTCTCACAGGAGACTGAGGACCTTTTGTATACAAGCGACGCTCTCCTCCCACGATTTTGCTCTGATGAGCCAGTCATCCAGAAAAGGGTGAAGCAACACCCCATCACGCCAAAGCACGGCTGCCACCAACACCATGATCTTTGTGAAAGTTCTCTGGAGCTGTCATCAGTCCGAAAGGCAGCGACTGAAATTGGAAGTGCCCCATGAGGACCGCAAAGCACAAGTAATGCTGGTGGTCTTTGCGCACAGGCACATGCAGATAGGCCTCTGTACGATCTAAGGCGGTGAGTAACACACTCTTGTTTGCCCCCACCATGACTGACCGTAAGGTCTCCATGCGGAAGTGTGGCACCCACGGAGCCCAGTTGACATGCCTGAGATCAAGAATGGATCAAAAGGATCCCTTCTTTTTAGGCAACACAAAATAAATGGAGTATCGACCTTGTCCACACTGCTCGGCAGGCACCTGCACCACCGCTTGCAGCTTTAGGAAGTGCTGAAAAGAGTCCTGGACCGTTTCCCACTTGGCTGGAGCCTTGCAGGGTGACAACAGAAAAGCATCTGCAAAAGGGCATACAAACTCCAGTGTGTACCCCTCTCGAATAACCTCCAACACCCACTGGTCCGAGGTAAGGTAGACCCAGGTGGAGTAAAACAGATGGAGTTGGCCGCCCACTGGAAGAACCTCCGCCTGAGCCCACCTCATCTGATTGAGGTTTCTTGGTGCTCCTGCCAGTCCCAGCGGAATAACTGTGACCAGCTCTGCTACCACCCAAAAGGAATTACCCTGAGGAGTGTATTGCCCTCTCTGATAAGGAGCGCTGGCTGGTAATGCTGAAAATCCTTAGATTTACCCTGATCTGCATGATCAGGCTTTGGGCCAATCCTCTGGGAGCCTGGCCGGCTTACAGAGGTCCTTGACTAGCTTGTCCAGAGCCTCCACGAACAGGAGCTTCCCCTTGAATGGGAGCCAGCTAAGCTGCACCTTTGATGACACGCCCACAGCCCAATTACGCAGCCACAGCAGATGGTGGGCCGCCACCAACAAAGCCATACCCTTAGCCAAAGTGCACAGGTGGTCATAAAAGGCATCCGCCAGGTATGCACATCTGGACTCCAGCTTAGAAGCCTCTGCAGAGCCAACAAACTTGGGTCAGCCTTGGGCAACACTTGCGTCCACCGCAGACAAGCACGCGCCACACAGGCCCCATAAACAGAGGCCTGCAGAGCCAAAGCATTCACCTCAAAGGCCTGCTAAAGCAGGATCTCCAGCTGCTTGTCCTGCATGTCCTTGAGAGCTGCACCACCCTCAACCAGTATCGTCGTCTTCTTGGTAACTGCCAAAACCAAGGCGTCCACCTTGGGAACACTGAGGAACTCTATCTCTGCGGAAGGGACTGGATAGAGGCGAGCCATGGCACGCCCACCCTTCACGCCAGCTTCCGGCACCTCCCACTCCAAATCCATCAGCTGCTTAAGAGCCCGATGGACCAAACTGAGGCCCACTCCCTCATGACAACCATTTTCTTTGCCTGCTTCCTCCCCCCTGCCCCCCCAGGCCCTGTTTCATGCAGTAGGCCTGGTGGTGGAGGACAAAGCCCAGAGTAAAGGGACTAGCTTCCTGGCTCTTCTGAGCCTGCTTTTTGCCCATGGAATGATCCCCGGACCTATGGGAGGTCGCAGGGACTAAACCTTGCCCTCCCGTGCTGGTTTTAACAGGAGACAGAGCAAGCTCTAAAATGGCTGTGGTTCCTGCCAAAACTATGAGAACTGTGGACCACGAGGCAGCATCCTCCAAAATTCCCACTGCCAAAAAAAAAAAAAATGCCCGAGGTCTCTTCCGGCGAGGGCCCCCCACCCACCAACAGCATCATTCGTGGCGCAGTCCTGGGCCTTGAAGCCATGGCAGAGACCCAGGGATGACAGCCACATCTTTTTGTAGCTGCAGGCCACACATGCAGTCTTTGGCATGCTGCCAAACACATGCCATGGTCCAGCCAAAGCTAAGTGAACCGATCGCCACCAACAAAAAAACCCCCAATCCAGCCAAAGCCCCCTTGCACTACTCACTGGCTGCTCCAACCCATGTCCCTCCATTAGCCGCGACAACACAGTAACAAACCAGCCCAGCCTACATCACGCACGAGGAAGACAGCGTGAGCGAGCAAATGGAGGGAGCCAGACCTAGCCCGACTGAACGGTTCTCAGCTGTGCATCCCCCCTCCTCCACGGGAAATCCTGCAGACTAAACAGCGGAGGTTCCCACAGAGTAGCTCCAGCCAGTTCCCAGTAAGAAGGGGGAGTGGAAGAAAAGGGTTAATTTAAAGGGAAATTGCAATCTCAAAACTAAAATCACAGATCTAAGAGAGAGCCGAACAGCAATCTAACCAGAAACTCTCAAACAATCAAACTGGGTACTGTTACGATCCAGTGCAGATCAGACTGCACAGATCTTGTCCCATCTGCTGGAGACTGAGAAAGCATAGTTAGTTACCTGTAACAGGTGTTCTCCGGGGACAGCAGGAATTAGTCCACGGGTGACGCCTGCACCGATGGAGCCCTTGTGGAAGCATCCCCCCAGCTTTCAAAGAAAGTCTTTGGGAGATGCCACCATGCATGCGTGGTCCCCTTCCCGCCCAAAAGGTGCCATCATGCTCAGTCAGATGATATAGCTAAAAGACAGCAAAAATAAAAGATAAGGAAGCAACTCCAAGGGGAGGAGGGAGGGCTGAGAGGACCGATTCCTACTCTCCCTGGAGAACTCCTGTTACAGGCGAGTAACTACGCTTTCTCCAGGCACAAGCAGAAAGTCAGTCCTCACATATGGGACCCCCCAGCTACAGGCTACCAAAAGACCTGTAGCAAAAACACGGACTCCCTCACAGGCAGCCGCAGAGCAGCAGCAATTAAATCTGTATCCACAAATCACAGTAGGACCCCTGTGCCCGATGAAACCAGCACTCCGGTAGCCTGAACACAGAAGCGTCGGAGGGTAAGAGTTGCCTAAACACTGAAAAGGTTACATAGCACAGTAATGGGCTGCAAAGGTATTAACTGAAGACCAGGTGGCGGGCCGGCAGATGTTCACTATCAGGACAGAGCGCAAGTTTGCCACAGAGGCTGCCATGGCCCTGACACAGCCTTCCAGCAGGAGCTCCGCCTGTTCATAGGCGAGGGCGATATAGTCAGTCACCCACGTGGACAGAGTATGTTTGGTCACCACCTCTCCCAGCCTACTAGGATCGTAGGAGACGAAAAGCCGAGTAGCTTGCGGCGGCCTTAGTCAGTCCAAAGTGTGAAGGGACTGTCTCTACCCTACTGGAGTGAGGTGTCAGAAAGAAGGTAGGGAGAACTACTTCCTGGTTGAGATGGAAGGACAATACTATCTTCAGAAGAAACTTGGGGTGCGTGCGAAGCACCACTCTGTTCTTGTAAAACTGGTATAAAGGCACCTCCGCCACTAGGGCCTGAAGCTCGCTAACTCTACGAGCGGAGGCAAATGAAACCAGGAATGCCATCTTCCAAGAAAGAATGAGCCTCTGGCTACTTGCCACCTCTAAGGGTGGGCGAGTGAGCTCCCCCAACACCACGTTGCGGTCCCATTCGGTTGTCGGAGGGTGAACCAGGGGCTTCAATAAGAGCAGACCCCCTAAGAAAATGGATCACCAATGGTTGGACCAAGAGGGGCTTCCCATCCACCGGGTGGTAGTGTGCAACCAGGTGCACCTGGACGGAGTTAGACTTGAGCCCGGATTGCGAGAGGTGGAGGTGGTGCTGTAATACCAGCCCAACTGGGTAGGAGAATGGGTCAGCCCCATGTTCGGTACACCAGGCCGAAAACCTGCACCATTTGAGGGTGTAAGCTTTCCTAGTAAAGGCCTTGCAAGAGGACAGCAAGATCTCTTCTACCTCACCCGAGAGGTTGAAAGGAGCTAGGGTCACCCTTTCAGCAGCCACGCTGTCAGCGACAGGGACCCCAGGATGGAGTGCAGGAGAGAACCCCCTTCCTGAGACAGGAGTCCCAGAGAGGACACAAACAGAATGGGGGTTTCCACTGTTAAGCAGAGGAGCAGTGGGAATCACGGTTGCCTGTGCTGCCAAGGGGCTATCATGCTGAGCGAGGACCTGTCGTGGAGTGTCCTGAACAATGTTTTGCAAATCATCAGTGTGGAAAGGAAGGCCTACATGAGGCCCTCCAACCATGATACAAGGAACGCATCCACTGCCACCCTGGACGGGGTGGGCCTACCGGGAACAGAAGCGGAGCAACTGAAAGTTGTCCAGGCTGGTGAACAAGTCCATCACAGGCTTACCCCAGATCTGGAAGGGCCGACCAGCCACCATGGGGTCCAACTGCCACTCGTGCGGCTGGAGGATTCTGCTCAGCCTGTCAGCCAGCTGGTTGTTCTGGCCTGGTAGGTATACTGCCCTCAGGAGGATACCCTGTTGGACTGCGTATGAGCAAAGGATCACTGCCTCCTAACAGAGGGCACGAGATCCTGTGCGCCCCCCCTGTTTGTTGACATAGAACATCGCCAGCTGATTGTCTGTCTGGACCAGCACTGGCTGGTGACGTAGGCGGTGGCAAAAAGCTTACAGGGCTAAGTATATCATCCACAGCTCCAGGAGGTTGATCTGCTGAGTGCTCTTGTCTGGTGACCAGCTGCCCTGAGTGCAGAGCTCCTCACAGTGGGCTCCCCAGCCGAGCAGGGAGGTGTCTGTGGTGAGGACCCTGGAGGAGCTCGGGACATGAAAAGGCATGCCTGCCTCGAGATACTAGAGAGACTGCCACCAGACCAGAGAGTCTGCCAGTTGTCAGGTTACTGAGATTCTGTCTCTGAGGCGCCCCATGGCTTGAGTCTACTGGTCCCAGAGACACCACTGCGCCAGTTTCATGTGGAGGTGAGCGTCTGGAGTGATGTGGACCTTGGAAGCCATGTGTCTGAGAAGTCGCAAGAGAAGCAGAGCGTGCACCGAGGAACAATGCTGTATGTCCCGTGCCGGAGTCCTAGTCCCTGGGCAGGAAGGCCTTTGACTAGAGGGTGAGTCGGGAGAAGGTGAGACTTGGGGTAGTTTATGACAAAGCCCAAGTGTTGCAGAATCTGGATGATGCATGCAGTGGCCTGCTGCACCTCTGAGGCCATGCCTCCCTTTATGAGCCAGTCGTCCAGGTAGGGGAGAAGACCTGCCAACTCCTTCAGTAGAAGGTCCCGGTGGAGGGGAAAATTGAGGGGCTCTCCGGGAAGTAAGGGGGGAGATGACCCTCCCTGACCACCCGAAGTGCCCAGAAGTCAGTGGTGATTGGTCTTCTATGCCCAGAGGTGGTTGACAGACATCTCCCTGTGGGCAGCTGACCTCCTTGAGGTAGAGAGGCTATGCCCAAGGAGTCAAAAACTCCCCCCTGGCTGAGTCAGAGCCGGTGCCTGGGGTTTGGGAGCCTTCTGCTTAAGGGGACCGTGCCGATGCCCCTTGGCCTGCTGACCCTGTTGGGGAGCTGGGGGAGGCCTGAAAAGATGGGTAGTTTCAGTAAGCAGTCCCTTTCCTCGGGTAGAAGGGCTTTTTACTCAAGCCCTTATGTCGGGGAGGGGCAGCGGTCTTTTTTGAGAGCCTGGTCCTCGTCATGAACTTGGTAGCTTTGTCAGTCATGGGTTTGCCAAAGAGGTTCTCTCCATGGCATGGGACATCGAACAATTTGTCCTGAACCCACTGCTTGAGATTGGACAACTGTAGCCAAGTTTGGCGTCGTGCACCAATGCCCGCCACTGCTACTCGAGCCGCTGACTCGAACCAGTCATAGGCTGCTGGAGACAAACTTGGAGCACTCACGGACGGCTTTGATCAGGTGCAGGGGTTCCTCGGAGGGATCAGCTAAGAACTCGGCGAGTTCCTTCAACAGGTCTCAGGTACATGTCCATGTACAGTTGGTAGGCCTGGATGCAACCGATGAGCATCGAGCCCTGGTAACACTTTCTGCCGAGGGCGTCCAAGGTGTGGGCCTCTTTGAAGGGGGCACCGAGGAGTGCGCCTTCTGGCTTTTCAGCTGACGCATGGCCGACTCCACCACCATGGAGTTTTGCGGCAGTTGTGATTTCTGGAAGCCCGGGCTCTGACAGACTCGATACATCGAGTCAAGCCACTTGCTCATCACTGGCACCAACGCCAGTGTCTCCCACATATGGAGCATCAGCAGTTCTAGGATGGGAGGGGCGGGCACCCACGCAGAGGGGGCGGGCACCCACGCAGAGGGGGCGGGCACCCACGCAGAGGGGGCGGGCACCCACGCAGAGGGGGCGGGCACCCACGCAGAGGGGGCGGGCACCCACGCAGAGGGGGCGGGCACCCACGCAGAGGGGGCGGGCACCCACGCAGAGGGGGCGGGCACCCACGCAGAGGGGGCGGGCACCCACGCAGAGGGGGCGGGCACCCACGCAGAGGGGGACTCGCACTGGAGGATTTCCAACTCAACCCCCTCCCCCCCCGAGGATCCTCCTCCTCCAACTCTGTGGGGAATGCCAGGGACTCAGACGTGTCCTTGACAAAATCAAGGAAGCCCATATCCTCGGGCAGGGACTGCCATCGAGGCTCCGAGACAGGAGAGTCGGATGGGATGTTGTGGTGGCAACGGGTATCAGGAGACTCCTCATCCTCCATCTCCCATTCGGAGTAGTCCATTGAGGACTCATAGGAGGGCTGCTCCGTGGGCCTTGGGGGGCCCGAAGCTCCGCAGCTGGTGCCCGGCATGCCTGCCATGGATGATCGCGGTCCCACGAGCAGGAGTCAGATCGAGACCTTGGCCGAGTATCGGCTCGGCCTCTGGAGACATCGTCGACATCCTGGTGGCTGAGGCTGAGGAATCGATCGTGCCAGACAACAGTGCCCGCTGCTGGTTCATGAAGGCAGACAAACTGCACTCCAGGGCCACCATTCTGAACTCCAGACCAGAAGGCTCCGCAGCCTTCGGCGCTGGCACTGAGGGTCTTGGGCCAGGTGCCGGTTCCCCCAAAGGGGAATCCTTGACAAGGATGGTGTCTAGGGACTGAGGCCGGTCCGAGGTCGAATCCTTTCAGGAGATCTTTGTAGGCCGCTCCTTCTCTGAAGCCCTGGACGAGCGTCTGACTGTGGGATCTGGCTCAGGGAGTACCAGCCGGTCAGATCCATCCAAGGACACCGCCTTCGAGGGTTTTTTCTTCTTCCTGGGTTCCCTCAAGGGAGACCCCCTTTCTGAAGGCTCACAGCGAGGCTCAGAAGGGTCTGCCTGAGGCATCGAGGATTCAGACGAGGCCCTGGCCTTCAGAGGCATCGAGGACTCGGGGAAAAGCTTATCGTGCTGCTGCTGGTGGTGGCTCGAGGGTCTTGCTGGACATCCTCTTGCAAAGACCGCATGCTGCCGGGTCATAGTCTGGCCTGAGGCAGCCGAGATAGCAGTCGTGTGTGTCAGTAAAGGACAATTTTTGAGCACCGATCACACTTCTTAAAGCCACTGGTAGCCACAGGGGAAAAATATACCCCTGCAAGGTTGAAGACCCACTGGACTGCCAGTTGGAAAAAAGGCACAAAGACGCCAAAGTACAAAAACTACAAAATAAACCAAAACTCAACGCCGAGGCAATGAGTTTGGGTGGCGGGAAGAGTACCAATGCAATACCGGAAGTATGAAACTCAGAAAAATAATCAACTTTTTCCCAGGGACAAGCCGGACGAGTATCTGAAGGGCTCCGCAGAAAAAAAGGAGATTGAGAAAGCACAGTTACTTACCTGTAACAGGTGATATCTGGGAACAGCAGGAATAAGTCTTCACATATAGGTACGTCGGTACCGACGGAGCCTGCGTGGGAATGCTCCCCAGCGTCCAAAAAGAAAGCCTTTGGGAACATCTCACACGCATGCGCACTGCCTTCCTGCCTAAACACTTCCCTCTCATCAGTTGGGTTTGTAGCTGAGACCAAAGGAGGGAAGTAGACAAATTAGAAAGAGAGAGAGAGAGCAACTCCTAGGGGAGGTGGGTGGGTTGTGAAGACTTATTCCTGCTGTTCCCAGAGATCACCTGTTGCAGGTAAGTAACTGTGCTATCTCCAGGAACTAGCAGGAATGAGTCTTCACATATCGGGACTCCCAAGCTAAGATGCCTGCAGGAGGCCCCAGCTTGTTGCAAATCTAATGGATGAGCCATGCTTATTCCTCAGAACCTCAGGCATCCAAGGGATGGAGGGTAGGAGTTGAATTAGAAAGAAAAAAGGGTGCTGTGGAACAGCTTGACTAAACAAGGTATCCAGAGGGGAGTCCTTGTGTAGATCATAATTGTTTGAAAAAATTGAATCACAATTTTCTAATGTGGATCTTACTCAAAAGTATTGCAAAATTATCTGCTGAGGCTAATATGGGTCTGTAGTTGAGAGCCAGTACATTATCCTCAAAGAAATTCCCTCACTGTGAAGTAGAGGAAAAATAAATTTTGCAATACAGGAAGAGATAAGAAGCCTTAATGGCTAGAACGAACCCCAGAAGAAAAAAGTGGGGGAGTTTAATGAGGTTGGACTTTGGAGACATAGCTAAAGCTTCTGTAAAGTCCAAAGTTTGAACTCCTTGTCCTTGGAGCAAAATAAGGCCCTGGGAAAGAGTGGAGATAAGTCTGACTGGTTTGGATGAAAAGGTAGAAATACCCTTTGCAGAAAAAAGGATAGATCTTTAAGACCCCCTTTATCCAAATGAAGAACAAAGACATTTGTACTAGGCGTTGGGCCTCCAATTTCTTGAAGATCAGTAAAGTCTTTCGTAAGTGATGTCACTTATGATAATGACTTTACATGGAGAGCTTCAGATGTAACAGAACCGAAAAGGTAACAATAAAAAAGGTATTTCCTAATTTACCATAGAAATTGGTTGTCCATTAAGTTTTATGATATGCTGGGACAGCATTAATATGGACAGTAAACAAATCTTTCAAAGTCAGATGTTCTATAGAGATGGACCCAATAACAAGAAGGATTAAGACCTACTTGAGAGTATTGATGGAGAATCTCTGTCTGGTGAAAAATGAAAGAACTATAGAGAAAAGTTTCATGGAAACCGGTATTATGTTCTTCACTTACAAGGAGAGGACTAGATCACTTTAAAAAAAAAACATCTAGCCCCTGAACAACCAGGTCTCGAGACGTACGTGAAGGAGTGCAGAGGAGATCCTTAGTCTTAAGACAGCAAGTCTGGATCCTTCTATAACTTCAAGTAGTAGCTGGAGAGAAAGACACAATATAGGGGATACCATGTTTGCCTTTCTCTGAGGGCAATATGAGTATCATGCGCTCTTTTGTTCATCATAAGCTACAATAAAGTATAGGGAATTAGAAGGAAAGTAGTGAATAAGGACCAACTGCAGTGAAAGGAATGCATCCCTGTTGTAGAAGTTCCAGTGAGATGTGGAACAACCCAGGGAATTGTGCAATTCTCTACGCTTTCACGTGGTCTAAGCCCCGGTTACTTTTCCTTAAAAGGAAATTTTTAAGGAAGATGGGAAGATTAGGAAAAAACCAGTCATGTAGGAGCATGACTGGGCAGAGTCTACCAGTTGAAGCCCTTTTTAACCATCTGGAAGCTACCTACTAGGAATAGCTCTGAGGCTCTCTGGCAAAGGCCCATAGTTGCAGAGCTTTCTTGTATAATTGCAGAGAGCATGTTGTAGGTTGCTTAGATCTGGCTGTTTAATTGCCAGTGTGCAACCTAATCTATTCTGTTGGGAGCCAAAAATAATTGAAGGTGGCTAAGAATAGTAGACAGGCCTGATGCCTGCAACAAAATATTGTCCAAATGGGTTCTGGAACCTCTCTTGGAGTTATCTGTTATTAAGGCAGCAGAAAAAAGTTAGGTCCTATAGGTTGGAGAGGACCGACAGGCATAATTTGGAGTGGTAATACTCCATTTCTATCCGATAAGCTGCCTTAAAGTAGTATCTGAGAAGGTTAGCTCAAAGATACACAGAGAAAAAGATGGACTGCAAAGGGGAAGAAAACTCTGTATGGAAACTACTTACTGGAGTAGGTATTGAAGAAAACCCTATGGGCTTAGAGGATAAGCCCTCCAGTTGATTAGTAGTACTCTTAGAGACTGAAGGTCTGGACTAAGAGGGATAGAAAGTAATGCAGAGTTGGGCGGACTTACAATTTGGTAAGTCTTTGAAGAGGTAGGGTCCCCTTGCGATTAAAGTATAAGATATCCTCGTACAGAAAACTGTCAAGGTGAAGGATATAGCTCACCTTGTTGTTCTTTTAAAAGGAGAAACCTGTTATCTCTAATGTATGATGGTCCTTAATAGCTCTTGGAGCTAAAAAGATGGATTTCTCTTGTGGTAAGAGATTCATGCCCAGAGTCGAGGATTGAATCAATGTATGACTGGTATCTCAGCATGGATGAGATGAACCTTAGATACTTCTGTTAAAAAGAAGTAGGCTTAGAGGTTCTAAACCTCACACAGAAAAAACAGAGAATAGAAATATCAGAAACCCTGCGACTGCTGGACTTGCTGAGGCTGTTGAGGTCTTGATTTTCTTAGCCTGGTTTGATGTTGCCTGTCTTTGGAAACATCTGCATGATGGGTAGGACATGGATAAATCTTTTTTCCCCTAGGGGGATAAAGCTTATTGGCTGGGATAGAGGAATTTTTTGGCAATCCTCTGACAGTAAAAGCATCAGTGTTTAACTGAGTAGCTTGAAATAAAGCATCCTTGTTAAAGAGATTTTCACCAGTACAAGGAGTATTTCCCAGCCTTTCTTGTACCCATCTGTCCAAGTCTGAAGCTTGGAGCCAGGCCAGGCGTCGTGCTCCTATGGCTATAGCAGAAGTTCTGCTATTAGACTCAAAACAGTCTAGGGAAGCACGATTAAGGAACTTAGAGATATTCTGAGCATGATTGACTAGTAAGAAACAGTTTGCTCCCTTATGCTCTTGAATGAAAGGGTTCAAACACTGTTCCCTCTAAGCTGTGCGCGTGTGCG
Source organism: Ichthyophis bannanicus (assembly GCA_033557465.1). Lineage (NCBI taxonomy): Eukaryota > Metazoa > Chordata > Amphibia > Gymnophiona > Ichthyophiidae > Ichthyophis > Ichthyophis bannanicus. The sequence continues at coordinate 302,179,904 of CM066032.1, read as the reverse complement.
CGCGCACACTCCTCGCCGAGCGAGCGCACATACTTTATAACAGAGCGAACAAATTACGCTTCTGATTCTGATAGAAAACACAGACATCTTAAAATTTAAAAGTATGTGTATTTACGGTTTTCACAAGTTCTACAATATTATCTAGTGCAATCAATGTGGTATACATACTGTATTCTGACATGTAGTCAAATTTTAAAGTATAGAACTCCGAGTGTCGTTATGTGACGCACAAAAATTTAACCTTCCTCCAAAAGCTGCACAGCTGATATTTTATGCACACACAGCCTACAGAAAATTAGAGGGAACATTGGGTTCAAAAGCTTTAAGCTCTTTGTGATCTCTTCAACAGACAATCCCATATAGAAAATAAATGAGATAATCCTTGCTGGAAGCATCGACGTCCAAAGGCATCTAAAGTCCTAGACTCACGACCTGGCGGATAAGAGGAGTGCTTCTTTGCACTCTTAATACGCCTCATTGCTAATTCTACAACAATAGAATGATGAGGAAGTTGAGTCTTTTGAAAACCTGGAGAAGGTGGCACTTTGTACCTAGTTTCAAGTGTCTGAGAATGTGGCGATAGCGTAAAAGGAGTTTCCCACATCTTTAAAAGTAAATCTTGTAAGATCTGATGCAAAGGAAGCATGATTAGCTCCTTGGCAACCAGGGGGATTGCAGGGTCTCTGAATCCCCTGGTAAGGACTCTTCACCAGGTATAGAAATGGCAAGTAACTTAGCCATATCAAGCAGAAAAGCTTGAAAAGAAATCTCCCCTGAGGACCACCCTCTAAAATGAGGGGTAAAGGCTAGACTTGTTAAAGATTCAGCCTTGGTACCGAGGGGCTCATCCCAGTCATCAGTATCGGAAGACTTGAAAGGATGAAGCATCGCATTCTCCCTAAATCGATGTCTTCGGTAACACTCGAAGTTGGTACCGAGACGAGTCGGTACCGAATTATCCATGCTAGGGATCAATTCCAGGTTCGGCATTGAAGGAATTGAGTCTGTCGAAGCAAGCATGGACGGTACCGACACCGATGCTGATGTCGATACTGGTACCGAAGGCGATACCGATACTGGAGGAACGGTCTGCAGCCACTCTGATGGTACCGAAGTAACCGAGAGTGCTAGACTACGTTCATCGGTGAGGAGTGTTTCATCCATCATAGTAGCCGATGCCGGGGTGTTGGTACCGCTCGAAGCCGCCACAACCACCGAGCATGGCCCAGGTATGTTCACCGAGGTGAGAACCCCGGGAACAACCTGAAGCCCTGTTAATGCTTTGGAGCCCAAAGACTCCCGCCGGGGCTTTATTGCCAAAATGTCCTCGAGGGCAAAACCGGAGCAATCTCGATACTGGAAAGGAGATCTACCACTCGAGGACTGGCTAGTCTTTACAGACTTTTGTTTGGTTACCTGAATCTGTGGAGATATTCTATCTAGTGACATCGAGTGCGATGTGAACTGGGTATCGAGCTGTGCTCGATTCTGAAGATTTTTTCTGTCTGAAGTCCAGCAGGAAAGACACTCCAGTGAGCAATGGTCAGGACCCAAACATTTTAGACACCAAGTATGGGTGTCTAAAAGAATATTTGTACCGCCACACTTAGAACATTTCTTAAGGGTAGTGGCTGGCTTTTCCATAGTGGAAAAAATGGAGGCCTAGTGGCCTAGAAACTGACAGACACTAAAGTACAGTTACTTACCTGTAACAGGTGATCTCTGGGAACAGCAGGAATTAGTCCTCACATATGGGTACGTCGGTACCGACGGAGCCCGAGCGGGAAAGCTCCCCAGCTTCCCAGAAGGAAAGCTTTTGGGGCCTCCCACTGCGCATGCGCGCTGCCTTCCCGCCTTCCTGACCAACTCTCATCAGTTCAAGTTTATAGCTGAGACAATAGAGAGAGGAAAGGAAGAGAGAGAGAGAAACAACTCCTAGGGGAGGTGGGTGGGTTGTGAGGACTAATTCCTGCTGTTCCCAGAGATCACCTGTTACAGGTAAGTAACTGTGCTATCTCCAGGAACAAGCAGGAATAAGTCCTCACATATGGGGACTCCCTAGCTAAGATGCCCGGGAGATCCCCTAAAGGGTATGAGACCCTGAAAGGTTCTTCATCTTCCTATTGATCTCAGGCATCCATTCAGGGAAGGTGGGCTGGAGTTGTTCAAGAATGGAACAGGTGTTTCAGGACAGCCTGACCAAACAAGGCATCCCGGCGGGAGTCCTTGTCCAAACAGTAATGGGCTGTAAAGGTATGAACCGAGGCCCAGGTGGCTGCTCGACAGATCTGGTCAATGGACACAGAGTTTAGATGAGCCATAGAGGTGGCCATGGCCCTCACGTTGTGAGCGGTGACATGGCCCTCCAGAGAAAGGTTCTTACTCTGGTAAGCAAAAGAGATACACTGAGCAATCCAATTGGAGTGTGTTCTTTTGGAGACTGGAAGTCCTAAATGAGAAGGATCAAAAGCAACAAAAAGCTGAGAAGACTTTCGATGTTGCTGTGTCCTGTGGAGGTAAAAGGCAAGAGCTCTTTTACAGTCCAAAGTATGAAGGTTCCTCTCTGCATTGGATGCATGAGGAGCTGGAAAAAAGACAGGTAAATATACCTCTTGATTAAGATGAAAAGGTGAGACCACTTTAGGCATAAAGTGAGGATTTGTCCTAAGGACTACCTTATCATGATGGAAGCTTGTATAAGGCGGATTAGCCACTAAGGCCTGCAGTTCACTGATGCGGCGAGCTGAAGTGACTGCAATGAGGAAAATAACCTTCCAGGAAAGAAATTTCAAGGAGGTAGTGGCTAAGGGTTCAAAAGGTGGCTTCATAAGCTGACCAAGAACCAAGTTTAAGTCCCATGCCACCGGAGGAGGTCGAATGGGAGGTTTAGTTAAAGTTAAGCCTCTCATGAATCTTGCAATAAGAGGATGAGAGGAAACAGGTTGTCCATTGATGGGCTTAAGTGATGCCGCAATAGCACTCAAATGGACTCTTACTGAATTCGTTTTGAGTCCTGCATTGGAGAGCTGCAGGAGATATTCCAAAAGAGAATTCAATGGGAGTGCCAGAGGGTTAAGACCCTTTGAGCACACCAAATGGAAAATCTTTTCCATTTAAAAGCATAAGAACGCCTAGTGGAAGGTTTCCTAGAGGCATGTAGGATATCCTTCACTTGCTGCGAAAGATTGAAGTGTTGAAGGTCTAGGCCTTCAGTAACCAAGCTCTGAGGTGAAGGGACTTGGGGTTTGGGTGCCACAAAGTCCCCTCTTGAGACAGAAGGTCTGGAGCCGCTCCCAAGTCCAGGGAGGGGGCTTGGGAGAGATGCAGAAGTAGAGGGTACCACACTTGGCGTGGCCAGCGTGGAGCTATGAGGATCATGGACCCTTGATCCCTTTGAAGTTTGAACAGAGTCTTGGGAATCAAAGGAATGGGTGGAAAGGCATACAGGAAACCCTGACCCCAATGCAGGAGGAAGGCATCCTTGGTCTGAACTCCCTGACACGGAATTCTGGAACAGAACCGGGGAAGTTTGGCATTCCACGGACTTGCAAAGAGGTCTATGTCTGGGGTTCCCCATTTCTGGAAGATTCTGAGTACCTGATCCATGTGCAGGGACCATTCGTGTGGAAGCAGAACTCGACTGAGTCTGTCTGCCCAAGAGTTTTGGATTCCTGGAAGATATACTGCCAGGAGATGGATTTGATGCTCTCTGGCGAAGGCCCATAATCTTAGAGCTTTGTTGCAAAGCGACAGAGAGCCAGTCCCTCCTTGTTTGTTTATGTAAAACATGGCTACTTGATTGTCCGTGTGAATAAGGACTGTCATGTTGCTGAGGAGGGTATGAAAAACTTTGAGAGCTAGAAAGATTGCTCGAAGTTCCAAGTGGTTGATATGAAGGGTGGTCTCCTGTGGAGACCAAGTGCCCTGAGTGGAGAGATCTTGGAGATGAGCCCCCCAACCTGTTTGGGAGGCATCTGTTGTGAGGGTTGCTTGGGGCAACAATGGTTGAAAGGGGGCCCCCCAACAGATTTTGAGTGGATATCCACCATTGGAGAGACCAAAAGAGACGATTGGAGTTTGCTATTTGGTCTGAGAGAGCTCCTGATGCTTGAGTCCACTGGGTGGATAAAGTCCATTGAGCTGCTCTCATATGTAGGCGAGCCTAAGGCACCACATGCACTGTGGAGGCCATGTAGCCTAATAGTTGTAGCATCTCTCTGGCAGTCAAGTGGCTTCTGGACTGAGTCTGAGAGGCTAAGTGCACTAGACGTTGGCAACGGGCCTGAGGTAGATAGGCCCTTGCGGTGGTGGTATCCAACCAGGCCCCTATGAATTCTAGGGATTGAGTAGGGGTGAGTTGGGACTTTGGCAGATTGATCACAAGTCCCAGATACTGTAGAATTTGCCTGGTGCGATCCAGGGAAGTCTGAGCCTCGGACTGAGACGGAGCTCGGATGAGCCAGTCGTCCAGGTATGGGAAGACAAAAATTCCCAGGGTGCGTAGGAATGCAGCTACTATTGCCATGCATTTGGTAAATACCCTTGGAGCAGAGGCTAGACCGAAGGGAAGTACTCTGTATTGGAAGTGTTTTCCCTGGAACAGAAACCGTAGGAATTTTCTGTGGGATGGATGGATGAGTATATGTGTGTTTGCATCCTTGAGATCTAGAGAACAAAGCCAGTCCTGACTCTGTAGGTATGGAAGGAGAGTGCCTAGAGAAAGCATCTTGAATTTCTCCCTGTATAGAAATTTGTTCAATTCTCTGAGATCCAAAATGGGTCTGTACCCCCCTGTTTTCTTGGGAATGAGAAAATAAGGGGAGTAAAAACCTGACCCTTGTTGAGGAAGAGGAACCTCTTCTATTGCTTTTTGGGCGAGAAGAGTGGTCACCTCCTGACCCAACAGGTCTAGGAGAGATGGGGGAGAATTGAAACTTCTCACCATGGTATGGGGAGGAAGGTTGGAGAAATGTAGTTTATAGCCCTCTCTGATGATAGAGAGGGTCCATTGCTCTGATGTGATTTGCTCCCATCTGGGAGCAAAATGAGTTAACCTTCCTAGAATGGTGAGAGGTCCTGGATGTTTTAGAGCCAGAAAGGTTAAGTTCTCTAGTTTTAAGTCAAAAACCTTGAGGGGGTTGGGACTGTTGGGCTGTAGCAGCCCCTGCAGGTTTTGCCCTGGCCTGTTTAGGCTGCTGACGCTTAGGAGCAAAGCGAGCTGCAGAAGATTGTTGGCCAGTATTTGTGGCAAATCTGGCCTTCTTGTAGAAAGGCTTTTTGAAAGATTTCTTCTTGACAGGGGTAGAGGTAGACTTAGAAAGTCTATCTAAAGCAGCATTTTCTGCATCCATTTGAGTGGCTTTGATTTGCCTATCCTCCAAGGGTTGCTATGGGCACGTTTCTTTTCCTGGGTAGAAAGCAACCCGTAATAAGTGCTCCACCACAGACTGAAGCCTTCTGTGGAAGAATGCCAGAATTACTAACTGGTCACTGCCATGGAGCTGGGAGAAACTCTGAACCAGTGTCAAACCATCATTGGCCCACCACGAGCCTGCTAGTCACCTGAAAAGGACCGGGTTCACTTATCAGTTGCCCCAACCCAGGCATTCTCAAGAACAACCCTCAACATTGGGAGCAAGGAGTCATAACCTTTATGGCTGCAGAAATCAGGCTACCAGCAGAGAGTCGAGTACTCCTCTGAAGACTATGCTCCTGGCATGCCCACAGTACTGCCCAAGATGGCTACCATCAAGGCCTCCTGAACGACCCCAAGTGTTTCAACCAAGATCACCATACATGCAGCAACCCCCCACTCCTAGGATGACCGTGCACTTTGTCACAGCTGAGAACTGTATTTCCACCTCAGGTGCTCACTAGGTGGGTCCAGCTTGTCTTTGGCTGAAGGAGCAGCAGATACAGGACCTTAAGGACCCCAGCGCAGTGTTCCCCCCCCATGAAAGTCTATATACTACCATTAAGGAGCTAGAAAAGGGAGAACATCGAAAAGCTATGGGTCCTGCCAGGGCCAAAGAGGACCAGTTTGCTTCCCTTGTCCAAAAGCCAGCTCTGAAGTCTATGGAGCCACCATAACAAATCCGACCCAAAATCCTACTGCCCTATATCCAGTCTACTTCTCAATGTGAAAATGATTGAAAAAGTGGTACAGAGGCAACTACAAGACTATCTTGACCTACACACCCCACCAGACAACTACCAGCATGGCTTTAAACCAAACCACAACATCAAAATGCTACTAACCTCACTGCTGGATACCATCATAAGGGGAAAATCGACATCAGATTCGGATTCCTTCTCATATTTATGGATATATCAGCTGCATTCAACACAGTATCCCACAGTATCTTATTGCAATGCCTCCAGGAAACTGGAATACAGGGCACAACACTAAAATGGTTTCAGTCCTATTTCAGCAACAGGCAGCAACAAATAAAATGTGGCAAAAACAAATCCACTCCCTTCACTCTAACCCAGGGCATCCCCCAATGATCATCAATCTATATACAACCCATCTGAAATATAATCCAGCACCATAATTTGCAATACAGGATCTACACTGATATCATGATCTTCACTCAAACATTCAAAACACGGACTTCCTACCCATAACAAGCTGTATGGAAGTAATGGCTAGACATTAACAACCTAGCAGTAAATTTCAACAAAACGGAGGCATTAATCAGAGACACAGCATTTACCCGCCGCCCGCCCCCCCCCCCCCCCCAAGAAATCTGCCTACCACACCACACTATCAAAGTACAAAAAGAGATCAAATATCTTGGCGTTATCCTGGACCAAAACCTCACGCTACAGACAAAGAAAACCACCACAAATGCCTACCACAAGATGAGGCGCCTCAAAAATCTGAAATTACTCAGCCATGATCTGTTTCGCACTCTTTTTCAAGCAATTGTCACACCAACCCTGGGTTATTGCAACATGATTTACCAAAGTTTACCAAAAAGCTCCATCTACCCCTTATAACTCACACAAAATACAGCCACTCATATACTCACTGATACTCACAAACAAGACCATATCACCCCCATACTCAACCAATTGCACTGGCTCCCAATACATTCCCGCACCAAGTACAAAACAATCCTAATAATCTTCAAGATCTTACACAAATCCACTACAAATATTTTACAGGAATTAATCAACCAAGACACCACCATACGCCCCAGAAGAACAAACAAAAATATGATCACCACACATCCAGAATACAAGAAATCCAACTTGACAACCTCTACCAGAGCTTTTTCACTCTCTACCCCTGCACTATGGAACACCCTATCAGAAGACATCTGACCAACCATAGATATCAAGGACTTCAGCAAAAAACTACTTACCTGTACTCTGAATACTTTGACACATCATTTAGACCATACAGAAATCTTCAGACACATGTCTCTCCAACAGACAAATTCACCATCTTGTACATAGTTCCTTCCCCCCCTTACACAAGTTGAAATATGTAAATAAGTTACCATGTTCTAACTTTGTTTAATGCAGCAGTCAACATTTGTTTATCTTTTGTCACCTGCATAAGTTTAATGTTCAATGCAAACCGCTCTGACTAAAGGATAGAGCGGTATAGAAAAACTGTTAAATAAAATAAAATGACGTCCCTTCAAGTCTAAATAGGGCATAGTCAAGGAAAGATGGATCTAGCAGGGATCCTACCTGGCCTGTGGGGGAACCACCACTCCATCGTACTCACTTACCTTGCAGCGGCCGGAACGGCACTCAAGACAGTCAAACAGCACTCAAGACATTCAGACAACCTTCGCAGGGGAAGGCTGGCCTTGCAGAGGAACAGAGGAGCACAAGGATAAAGCAGGGGCCATGATCTCTAGCTGGCCATAAGAATAGTGTTCAGAGGCTCCGGGTCCCCAGAGGGTACACTCTAGCCCCAAATGCCCCCACAAGGGTCTGAAAAGAAGCTAGCCAACCGAATACAGATCCAAAGGCTGATTCAGGAGCTGCAGTTCAAGCTGGCCCTCAAGTGGGGCCTTGGGTCTGTGAAAGGCCCCCAGGGGCTCTTGGGCACACAGCTAGTGCCATCCTGTCATGCTCCACTTGCATTGGGGCCACAGCTGCACTGGATCGAGAAAAAAAAAAAAACATGGTGGCGCAAAAAAAAAAAAAAAAAACACGATCACAAAAAAAAGTCACACTGAAAAAGGTTTCCCAAATGGGAATCCCAAAATGGGAATACCAAGGCATATCAGGCTAACCAGAGAAAATATTAGGGAGGCCCCAGACACACACACAGGCCTGTGAAGGCCTGGCCGAAGAAGGTTGTTTGGTTTTGTTTTGTTTTTTTAATTGAAGCTGCTTTTTTCAAGCATTTGAGAGCCAATTGCACTCCCACTGAAATCAAAAGGAAAAAAAGGAACTTGGAAAAAGAAAAAAAAAAAAAGGGCGAAGATCAGTTAAGGATAAAAAAAAAGTGCTCTAGACGCAAAGGCGGACTCGGCCTATGACAAGATTTATGCCCTAGTGGAGAGAGCACAGACTTCCTGTAGCATGCTCTAACTGGCTCTTTTTGTCCTGAGGGTGATAAGAAAAGCCTCGGAGCACATATTTTGACAATGTCGGGATCCCCCACTAGGACCCATAGCCCAGTGCCAATTTTTGCTACCTCTGCAGATTCTCCTGTAATTTATTTCTCCCCCCAGGAAGGAATGGAGGCCATCTTGGATGATCACAAGGTCATGGCTGAAGGGGAATGTGGGGAGGTATCTGCAGCCTTAAGCTGAAAGGCCACTGTGGGTCTTGAGGCCTGTCTTCAACTAGCTTTCAGAAGCAGCTCCTGAAACAACTCACAGGCTGTTTTCATTCTTTGGTAGCTGCCTGGCAATCCTCACTGTGGGATATGATGCCCTAACATCCATTGGAGGGGGGACGGACTTGGAGGCCCTCTGAGGTGTCTCCCTCTGTTGATAAGGGAGTTAAGCGTCCACATTCTTTTTTGCCTGTTCATGCTTCTGTGAGACCAGTCTTATCCCCTATGGGTGAACACTGAGGAGAAGATGAGGATTTCCAGTCTCTAACTGTTGAGTCAATGGAGGAGGGGGAGCTTTCCCTGCAGAGGGTGAAGATCCATCAGTGATTGACCATTATTTTTAGGGAAGACCTAGCTACCAGAAACTCAAAATACTGGGAAAGAATAAGGTCATTCTTAGGACACTCTTCCCAAATTCAGTTTTGCAACCACATCAGGCCTATATCACATTTGGCTCTAACCAAAAGACACCAATCAGGCCAGTCCAATGTCTGTATATTGGCAACCGGGCCTTTTGCATGAGAGATGCTGCTACCACCATTATTACTTTAGTAAAGGTATGGAGAGTCGCATCTAGGTCCAAGGCGAGGACCGGATTCAAAGCAGCAGCATAAAACCCAAAACAGGAAAAAACAACAGCTATTGCTGTTTACAATGGTAAAGTGACAAATGTGATGGCGAGGCAGAGGTGGTAGGAAGCACTCCCTGCCCAACTACTGTGATAACAGTTCTGAAGGACCCCATGCAAAAATGAGGAGCTCCAAGTCCAAAGACAACTGACCCTGGGTCCAGAATACATCAGAACGGATCGCCCTTCCTGGAGATGCATGTATCAGGGGGAACATCCTCAACTCTGAAAAAAAACAACCCTGTCACTACTGGAAATGCTAAAAAGGACCCAAAAACCATCCCCCATCAAAGCAGAATGCTGTCTGAAGACTCTTTTGGGAGACCTTGCAAGTCCTGGAGAAATTCAAATAGTATGCATGAAAAAGCTATGGCTGGCCTGAACCAGAAACATGAGGGATAGAAGACAGACAGCTATTTGAAGCAGCCAAGAAACTCTGATCTTGCCTAAAGGCCCTAAAACTCACTAGTTTAATATGGTACGGGTGGCACTCAGAAGGAATAGACAGATACATCCCCATTGGCTGCACCTTGGGAAGGACTGCTGGCACACATTGATGGGAATTACCAAAAGGCACCATAGAGGCGACTCAAGCATGCCATCAGCTCTGTCAGAACTACCCCTACTGAAACAGAGGCCCCGAAAGACACTATCATGAGAGGGCAACTCCAGGCTCTATGCACAGCCTTAGATGGTCCATTGGCCCTTTTCTGTCTGTCACCCAGGGATCTCTATGGGCAAGCTTCTCCTCCCGGAGATAAAGTGGCTCCGTGCCACCACAGACCTGAGCGATCATTGGCCAAATGACAGCACTACCAACTGGCCAAAGCTGGCATGGAACTGAGAGAAACTCTGCATCAGCATTAACCCACAGCAGCCACATAGGCAGACCACTGCGAATGTCCTAGTATCCAGCACAAAACTGGATTAAAGGACCATTTGACCCAACCCAAGTTAGGTGCTCATAGAAACCAACCTGCAAGTTTGTGAGCAAGGGGCCCTGGCACTATGGCTAGGGCTACGGCTACCAGATGATCCACAGAGTGGAGCCCTCACCCCAGGACTAGCCTCCAAGCATGCAGACAGCACCGCCCAATGACTGAAAGCAGCTATTGCCGTGGTGGTCGTGCACTTTGTCACAACTGGTAAACAAGACTCCCACCCCTGGGGCCTAAAGAACTGATCCCGCTTGCCCTGGGCTCTAGTTTGGAGGTGTTCACCCCAAATTCCCATGCAGTACTGCATAGGGACAAGGAGAAATTGTAAAGTAGAAGACCAGCAGATACACTAGGTATAAAGGGGACTCATCTGCTAACTTTGCCTGAAAGCAAGCTCCATACTTCATAGGGTTGCTGTAACGTCCTATAAAGGCCTAAATGGTGCATGGCATGGAAAAAAGGCAGATCCTTTGAGGATCCTACTTGGCCCCTGGGGAAGCCCCTGCCGCCCCCCCCCCCCCCCCCCCACAAAACTCTGTACTCCTCAGACTTACCTTCTGGTGACCGGAATTTCACTTGAGTCCTTCAACCAACCCATAGCAGACACTGAGCTCACAGAGGAACAAAGGAGCATAAGGGTGAATCAGGGGCCATGACCTCTCTAACTGCCTGTAAGAGGAGCGCTTAGGGGTCCTGGGTTCCTAGAAGGTATGCCAAGGCCCCAAACTCCCCTGAAGTGGGGCTGCTAAGTAGCTAGCCAACTGAATACAGTCAGAAAAATGTTTCAAGAGCTGCAACGCAAGGCAGCCAGCCAGCATGTAGGGCAATGGGACCCCAAAGGACCCCCGGAGGAAACTAGGCATCCAGCTATTGCCACCCTGCCAAGCTTCACCTTTCCTGGGCCCAAGCCACCACCAGAGGTGGTTGTAGGGATCATCAGCAGGACGGCGGGACCCCAAGGAGCAGTAGGGCTTGCAGACACGGTATTGGGCCCTGGGGCCTCCTGCGGGTGGGGGGGGGGGGGGCGGGGTCAGGGTCTCAGGATGCCAGACAAAAACTGCCCAGGGCTTTGTAGCCCCATCAGGGCAAAAACCAGCAGCTATGACAAAAAAAAAATGCTAGGGGCTACATCGGGCATCAGCAAAAAGAAAAGAGAAAATCAGTGTTTGGGGGGGGGGGGGGGGGGACAAATGCAAAAAAAAAGGGAGCACAGCTGCTGCGAAACGGGAATCCCTAGAAAGGAATCCAGAGGCCTTTCAGGCTGATGTGGGGACATCCAGGCTTTCCCTTAAGTCCCACTGAAGCTGCTTTAAACAGCTTGAAGTCAATGGAGAAAACACAGGGATTTTGAAAACAGATAAGGACAGCAAGAGGGAAGGGGGCCTGGGACTATCTTACTGATCCCTCTCAGGGGCTTTGTGATGTCTTCCTGCTCCTCTTTCGGCCCACCAGTAGGAACCAATAGAAAACAGCATGGGCACAGAGCAGCTGTCCACTCCAGGAGACATGGCAGTACCCACACTCCAAGCATTACTGGGCCCTTCTGCCTCAATCTGAGGCCTCTGCACTGTAGTGTGGGCAAGGAGAGTCAGGGCCACCTGCTGGAGGCAGGACAATACTGGCTTCTCTTAGCGCAGTACCAGAGGATATACTAAGTGATGACACCACTGAAAGTTGTTCATCTGCCTCCACCTGCTGGCAAGAGAGTATAACCCACTCGTCTCGGCCCATCTAGCTGGATGATCAGGAGAAACCCTTGCGCCGTCAGAGATTAGAAGGGAAAAAAAAAAAGCATAGTTACTCACCTGTAACAGGTGTTCTCCAGGGACAGCAGGAATCAAGCCTCACTTATGGGTGACATCGGCACTGACGGAGCCCACGCAGAGCAATTCCCCAGCTTTCAAAGAAAGCCTTTGGGACTGCTGCCATGCATGTGTGGTCCTCGTCTCATCCAAAAGGTGCCATCTTGCTCAGTCAGGTCCCAGAGCTAAAGCCATACGAAGCAGATGGCAAAGGAAGGACAAAAAAATTGCAACTCTTCAGGGGAGGTGGGATGGTAGTGAGGACTAATTCCTGCTGTCCCTGGAGAACACCTGTTACAGGTGAGTAACAGCTTTCTCCAGGAACAAGCAGGAAGTCAGTCCTCACTTATGGGACTCCCCAGCTACAGGCTACCGAACCTGTAAGTCAAAAACGCCTCCATGAGGCCATGAGCAGAAGCCGATGTCCAAAGAAAGCCCAAGTCCTTGGGCCTTCAGGGCAAGCTCTCAGTAGCTGCAGAAGGGTCGGAGGGCAGGAGTTGCTTATACCCCGAACAAATTGGGAGGTGCAGCATGGCCCACGCAGAGACTCTGGGCTGGCCTTGGACCTCGGTAGCTAGAGCACAGAGCCGATCCGCATGCACGTTCTGCATCGAGAAGAGCAACAATGAAATCCAGGGTCCTCACCGGTGTGAGGTGGGATTTGGAGTAGTTGATCAGGAAACCGAGGCGCTCAAGGAGGATGACTGTGCATGACGCCAAGAGATGAGCTTCCTCCACCAAGGTGCCCGAGACAAGCCAATTATCCATTTAAGGGTAGACGGGTATGCCCTGCAGCCAGAGGTGGGCCGCAGTCACCGAAAGGCACTTGGGGAAGACTCACTGAGCAGACGCGAGCCCAAAGGAGAGCACTCTGTACTGGAAGTGCTCTCCCTGCACCCTTGAAAACACAGGTACTTCCTCTGCTTAGGGTGGACAAGAATGTGGACGTAAGCATTCAAGATCTAAGGAGCATAGAAAATCACCCTGCCGGAGGTAGGGTAGCAGGACGCCAAGGGATAGCATTTTGGACTTCGCCCGAACCAGAAACTTGTTCAGGTTACTGAGGTTGAGGATGGGGTGCAGGCCCCTGTCCTCTTCGGAATGAAAAAATACCAGGAATAAAATCCCTGACCTCGGAGGCGCGGCGGAAACGTTTCAACTGCCTGTTGACCAAGGAGATTGTTCAGCTCTCGCTGCAAGCAAGCCTGGTGTGAGGAAAGCCGGGTAGGCTCCGCTGGAGAGAAGGGAGGAGGGAGTCTGTCTAGACGAAGATGATAACCGGACCGGATCACCTGTAAGACCTATGTAATGGCCGCCCATTCGGGGGTGAAAAAAGACAGGCGTCCCCCCATGGGCGGAAGCGACCCCGGGGGGACAAGAGGCTATGCTTTCGGCATCAAAACCCCAGGGTTGGCTGGGGTGGCACTGGTTTCTGGGGTCTTGGGCCCCTTGGGTTTCTGGTGACCCTGAGCGCCACCTTTGCCCTGAGCAAGCGCTAGTCGTCGGTGCAGGGATAGGCGGGTATGGTGCGTTATCCCCGGTAGGGGAGCTCCTTCCTCTGTAAGAAAGGATATTTGGTATGCTGCTTCTTCCGTGGAAGCAAGGTGGATTTGCGAGAGAGGCGGGTGCGAGTTATGAACTCAGTCTCCATCTCAGCTGCCTTATCCTCCATGGGCTTGACGAACAGCTGTTCGCCGAGGCAGGGGACATCCAGGAGCTTCTCCTGGACCCACTGCTCCAGGTCAGAGGACTGGAGCCATGCCTGGTGTCGGGCTCCGATGCCAGCCCCCGCTACATGGGCGGAAGACTCGAACCAGTCATAAGCGGTGCGGGAAAGGTTATTTTGAGCAGTCTGCGACCGAACTCAGGAGGGTCTGGAACCTGAGGTGGTGCTCTCCACTCAGGACCACGGAAAAACTGCTGAGCTCCTTGGCGAGGTTGCGAAGAAATATGCTCATATACAATTGGTACGCCTGGATGCAGCACACTGACTTCCTGCTTGTTCCTGGAGGGAAAAAAATAAAAGAGATGGCAAGGCAAAAGCAGAGTCCCTTGCCCACTCCATTTTCTGCAGAAAAATATCAGTGGTGAGGAGAAAGCTCAGCAGAAACAAAGACATTGATCAAGATTAATAAATAACTAAAAGCCTGACCATGAGACCATTAGAGAATTTTTTTTTTTTTTTTTAGCAGAGGCCAGGAGAAAAGCAGTACAAACACACTGAGGAAACAGGAAAGCCTACTGGAAAGTAGTCTTACTACATTAGCAAAAACAAAAGGAAAACAATATGGCTGCGTAATTGCAACATTACAGGAAGTTTTATGCATGAGCAGTAAAGTCTTTAAAAGAAAGCTTTGGTAAATCCATTCCACTCAGTACCATCTACAGTCGGTGACAATGTCACAGGTGAGTCCTCTTGTCTTCAAAGCAGCAAGTTATTGCTAGGAACAATTTTGGTTTTATTGTGACATACAAAACATTTTTAGTAAATTTACATCTATGGGCAGACTTTAGAAGAAAAACTGCTAAATATAAGAAATTCTATATATGAAGAAAGCATGGGACACACAGAAGATCTCTAAAGGAAAAAAACAGGCACTATAGTAGTTAATATGGAAGGGCACTAGATAGGCCATATGATCTTTTTTCTGCCATCATGTTTCTATATACATGTAAACATATTTAATGAATATAAATAAGTGTTCCCATTTTCATTACTCTATTATAGATATTTACCGAACGTTCCTACTATCAATTCATATATTTCACCTATCCATAAAAGGGCGAAATTAGACCTTACCTGCTAATTGTCTTTCCTAGAGTCAGTCCAGTCCAGTAATTGTGGGTTCTCTGTTCACCAGCAGCTAGGAATTGAGCATGTCAGAATCCTGATGTCACAGTAGAAGAGCTCCCTCCTTCAGTATCCTGTTGACAAAGCAGACCCCCTAGAGAGCATAGCTAGACATACATGTGAAACAAAACTTCTAGCATACACCTGAAAGGAGTAATAAACTACATCAAACAAAAACTTTGTGAAACAATGCGCACCATAAGGAGGGGGGGGAAGAAAACCACACCACAAGAAGCTAGGCTCATACTTGCCACTCTGCCAAACCCTGTCCATGAGGACCCCGGGGAGACAAAATTCTATATAGAACAGTGTGAGCAGCCAGACAAGTCTACTCAGCTCGACCCTAAAAATGCAGTGAAGAGAGACCTTGCGAGGGTGGGTCCTGGACTGAACTGGACTGGAGGGACTCAAGGAAAGACCATTAGCAGGTAAGGTCTAATTTTGGCTTCCTATTAGTCCCTCCAGTTCAGTCCAGTACTCATGGGATGTACCAGAGCAGTGACTAAGAATGGGAGAGACCCGCGAGCCAGCTTGGAGCATCACCACCCCAAAATGCACAACAGGAGATGCCTAAACATCTAGGCAGTAATGTCGCATAGAGATGTGCGGAGACGAGCATGTGGCTGCCCTACAGATGTCCCCTGGCGGAACCAGCCCATGCTCTGGCCAGGTTACCTGTGACCTTGTGGAATGGGCTTTAAGACTGTCCAATAACCCTTTCCTTATGAGAATATAAGCAGAGGTGATAGCTTCCGTCACCTAGCGTGCCACCAAGGCCTTAGAAGCTGCCTCCCCTTTGCAGATACCATCAACAACAAGACAAACAGTACGATCTGCGGATAGATACCATCAACTTGAGGCAATGGTGCAAGACCCTGCACACATCCAGTTGGTGAAGTTGACAGCCCTTCATGGTGTCCATGAGATGGGAACCCCCCCCCCCCCCCCCCCAGGCAGGGTCACCATTTGATTTAGCTGAAAACTCAATATCCCTTAGGCAGAAAGGACGGAACGTGCCACAGAACCATTTTCTCCTTGGATCGGAGCAAGAAGGAGAGTCTGCAAAATAGGGCTTGCTACTTGGAGCCACAATGAGCATAGCAAATGACAACCAAGAATGTCATTTTCAGAGTGACATTCTTCAGTATGACCCAAGATAGGGGTTCATGAGAACATAAAAAATGCCATACCAGGTCAGACCAAAGGTCCACCAAGCCCAGTATCCTGTTTCCAACAGTAGCCAATCCAAGTAACAAGTACTTGGCAGGTTCCCAAAGGCCACATATTCCACAATGCTCATCCTGTGGTAAGCAGTGGATTTCCCGGGTCCTCTTTAATAATGGTTTATGGACCTTTCCTCCAGGAACTTGTCCAAACTTTTTTAAACCCAGCTACACTAACAACTTTTACCACATCCTGTGGTAACAAATTCCAGAGTTTACGCGTTGAATGAAAAAATATTTTCTCTCAGTCTTAAATGGATTTGAATGGCATGTCGGTTAAGGCTACTAGCACCAGGTGGAGGTCCCACAACGGCACTGTGGTACGCAAGGGCAGATGGATCTGTTTCACTGCATGAAAAAAAAAAAATGGACCACATTCGGGTGAGCCACTAAGCAGCAACCCTGCACTCGTCCTTGGAAACAAGAGGGGCGCTATCTAGATCCACAAGGAGTGTAAAGCCACCCCTTGTCTAATCCCATCTGCAAGGCCAGGATGTCCAGAAGCGAAGCAACAAAGGCTGGAACCCCCTGTCCTCGCACCAACCCTCAAACACCAGACTCTGATAAAGGCCAACAAGGTAGAGCACTTGCGAGACTTAAGGTAGCTAAAACCGCTGCCAAATATCCTTAATCCCTCAACCATGGCCTTTCAAGAGCCAGGGCATAAGCAAGAATCAAGCCACCTGTGGTAGGAGGACAGACCCCCAAGAGACCAGATTTATCCTGTTGGGGAATCGCCAGGTGTGAACCACAACCCAAAGGAGCAGATTTGTATATCACGGTCGACGAGGCCAATCTGGAGCAAATCAGAATCACCAGCCCCCCAATAAGGTTCTAGGCATTGCAGGCCACGAAGGAAAGGCATACAGAAGACCATGCATCGGCCATGGCTGGGCCAGGGCATTGAACCTATCGGACATGGGTTCCCTGCACCTGCTGAAGAACTGAGCTGCCTGTGTTGTCCGCTGAGGCCATAAGCGCCATGACGACTGACCCGCCCCAGCAGACTATAAAGTCATGTAATACAGCCGCATCGAGCTCCTACTCTCCTGGATTTAACCAGTGTCAACCGAGGTACCTGGCTTGAACATTTTCCTCTCCTGCCATGTGAATTGCGGAAAGAGACATCTGATGCTCCTCTGCCCCTAACAGCAGAGGAGACTCCTCCTCTGACAGCACTACTGGCTGTGCCCCTCCAGACGACTGAGGTATGCCAGCGTTGTTGTGTCAGAACAGCCCCACACAACCCTCCCGGAAATCGTGGGAAGGAAGTACTGGAGCACACAGAAGACCAATCTTTTTTCCAGCCGATTGATGGACCAGGCCCTCTCTTCCTTTGTGTCACCTTTGACTCTCAATGCACACCCCACCCCGTGAGTCTGGCATTCGCTGTCAGACACCCAGTCTGGAGGCTCCAGTGGTATGCCTGCCATCAGATGGTCCAGCTGCAGCTACCAACAAAGCTGCGTTCTTGTGGTGAGCAGGCAAAAATCAACCATCACAACAACGGGAGGTGCTGTGGTGACCACCGAAACAGTGGCCTGCAGAAGTCTCATGGGAGCTACTGCCCATAGAATTAGGTCCAAGGCCACTGCCATGGAACCCCAAAGTTTTAGGTAAGGCCACATCGAGGGCACCTTCATACCCAACAAGCTCCACACAAGACTGGAGATTCTGGGACCTCTCTAGCAGAAGATATACGCATCCCAGCTTGGTGTTGAAACGTGCTCCCCAGTACCCAAGGTCCTGGGACTGTCTCAAGTTTACTTTTGGTCAGGTTCACTTCGCTACTCAAGCCCTGTAGAAAGGCAGCCACTTCCTGAGTGGCATTCGCAGTCTCAGCCTATGACTATGCTCTGATCAGCCAATTGTCCAGGTAGGGGCTGAACTAAAATGCTATTCCTGTCATATAGCTCTTGCTGCCACCACTATGATCTTGGTAAAGGCACTTGGGGCAACGGCCAGACCAAAGGACAAAGCCCGGAACCAAAAATGACCCTTCAGCACAACAAACCTCTGGAACCAATGATTCGATTGGATTGGAATGTGCAAGGTCACCTCCGTGAGGTCCAGGGTCGAAAGGAACTCCCCATTCCTGACCGTCACAACGATAGAGCATGTCGTCTTCGTGTGAAAATGAGGGACTCACAGAGTGTGGTTTACGTGTTTGAAATCCAGGAGAATGCACATTCTACTGCCTACATGCAGTCAGTGAGGAGTCATAAGCAGCCCGCTTAACCATAGCAGCCCCGTTTGAGGATAGCCCAAGCAAACCTTAGATCTTCCTAAAAGTCACCTTATATGAAGCCAGAAATAGGGCAGAAAAAAAACTGACCTCAGCCCACACCGGACCTGACTTTTTTTTTTGTAGCTGGCTGAAGCCTTGAGTAGCCATCCACAGAAGAATAGCTCCTTAAGTCACAGACCAGAGGCAATGGTCAGAAAGGACCCAACTAAAATACACTGATGCTCCAAACAAACCACCGAACCAAAGACTGAAAACATACTAGCTCATTGACAGGATTCCCCCTCTGAAAACCCCATTAGTATAAAGGCATGCTGAACTAAGAGCCCATAGATTAACTTAGATCAGCTGAGCTTAGGGTAATTCAGATCAAACCAGAGCCATTTAGATTAGCTGAGATCATATGAATTCAGATCAACACAGCTGTCCTCAGAAGAACTTAGCTGAGATCACTCCAAGTACATCAGAAACATGCAGAAAAACTCAACTTAAGTAAATCCAGGGCAAACCAGACTACCACAGTGCACTCAGGTCACCTCAGTCTAGATTAATACCACTAAACCAGAGCCACATAGCAGAACCCTCTGTATAGACTATTTCAGAACAAATCAAACAAAACCAAGGCATTTAGAAAAACCCTAGGTCAAAAGAAATTAACCTGAGACCTTCAAAAGAATGCAGTCCAGAGCACTGCCTAACCAGAATAAATACAAAGCACGGAGAATAACAATGAAATAAAGCATAGTTACTCACCTGTAACAGGTGTTCTCCGGGGCAGAAGGAATAAGTCCTCACATATAGGCAACATTGAAAGCTGGGGAGATGTTACCATGCGGGCTCCGGTGCCAAAGAAAGCCTTTGAGAGATGCACCACACATGCATGATCCCAGTCCCGCCTAAGGGTGCCATCTTGCCTCAGTATGATATAGTTATTCGTATAGTCACTTCTCAGAGCTTCATCTACTATAAAATAACTGAATTATATCAGCTCTATCATCTAACTTTGAGATTAGTTTCATAAGGAATAACAAAAATACAATCTCAAAGTTAGATAGTAAAGCTGATATAATTCAGCATGATATAGCACAAGATGGCAAAAAAAGAAATAAGCAGCAACTCCATGGGGAGGAGGGAGGGTTGTGAGCACCGATTCCTGCTGTCCCTAGAGAACACCTGTTAAAGGTGAGTAACTACGCTTTCTCCCTGAAAAAGCAAGTAGTCCATCCTAACATATGGGACTCCTCAGCTACAGGCTACCGAAAAAAACACCTGTAAAAAGCCACAGGTGACCAGAAAAAGGTGAGCCATGAGCAGCAGTAACTGAGTCAAGAGATAACAGACCCCTGAGCAACCCAAGTGTCCAGCAAGGAACCAGTACACCGGTAGCCTGAACACAGAAAGTTGCCTACACCCCAAAACAAATAACGGAGTACTGCCTGGCCAAAGGCACTGTCCCAGCAGGACTCCCTCTGTAGGTACTAATGAGCAGCGAAGATATGGATGGGAGGACCAGATGGCAACCCAGCAGATTTCCAACAAAGGAACGAAATGCAGGTTCACCACAGAAGCCACCATGGCCCAGACACTGTGCGCAGTGACAGTGCTCCAGCAAGACACAGGCCTTACCACAGTCAAAGGCGATGCACTCCGTCACCCAGGTGGACAAGGTGCGTTTAGAGACCACTGCCTCCAACCGACTGGGGTCAAAGGAGACAGAGTTGAGAAGCTTAGCGGTGGCCCTGGGTTTGCTGTAGGTAGAAGGCTAGCACCTGCTTATCCAGTCTGTGGAGAATGGCCTCCGCCCTGCTGGTGTGGAGCTGTGGAAAGAAGGTGAGGAGCACCACCTGCTGGTTAAGGTGGAACAGAGATACCACCTTAGGAAGGAAATTAGGGTGCATGTGAAGCACGACCCTGTTCCTACAGAAGCTAATGTATGGTGGTTCAGCAACCAATGCCTGAAGCTCGCTGACCCTGGGAGCAGAAGTGAGCGCCACGAGGGACACCACCTTCCAAGTGAGATACTTTAGGTGGCAAGCACAGAGAGGCTCAAAGCTGGCACAGCAAGTTGAGGACAATGTTCAAGTCCCACTCCGCTGCCAGAGGGTGGATGGGAGGCTTTGATAGGAAGACCCCCCTCAGGAAGCAAGCCATTAATGGCTGAGCAGAGAGGGGTTTGCCCTCGATTAGATGGTAGTGCGCTGCCAGCATGCAAAGGTGCACCCACACTGAGTTGGCGTTCAACCCTGCTTGAGACAGGTGAAACAGATACTGCAGCACTAGCTGAACGGAGCAGGAGAAGGGATTTATCCACCTCTGAGCAGCAGACTGAGAACCTCTGCCACTTGAAGACGTACGCCCGGCGTGTGGAGGTCTTAAAAGAGGCCAGAAGTATCACCTCCACCTCAGTAGAGAGACTGAAGGAAGTCAGGACGACCTGTTCAGCAGTCAGGCCATGAGTGACAGGGACCCCAGGCTGGGGTACAGGGGAGAGCCCTCTTCCTGCATGAATAGGCCTGGGTCTCACCCTAGGGGAACGGGGGGCATCATGGACAGGTGGAGAAGCAGGGGAAACCATGGCTGCTTGGCTCATCAAGGAGCTACCAGGATCACTGTGGCCCTGTCGCACTGGACCTTGAAGAGGGTCTTGGCAATCAGGGGTGTGGGTGGGAAGGATAGAGGAGGCCCTCCACCCAGAAGATCAATAATGCACACACTGCCACCCTGGTGGAATTTGGCAGCTGGGAACAGAAGTAGGACAGCTGGTCACTGGTCGGGCTGGCAAAGAGATCCATCTGTGAGAGCCCCCAGTGCCAGAATAGCTGGTCGGCTACCCTGGGGTCCAGCTTCCACTCGTGCGACTGGAGAACCCGACTGAGCTGGTCTTCAGGGCATTGTCCTGGCCCGGGAGGTATACTGCCTGCAGGAGCATCCTCTTGCTGCTGGCATAAGAGAAGATGCTCACCGCTTCCTGGCGAAGCAGGGATGACCTATGCGCCCCCCCCCCCCTGATTTTTGAAGTAAAACAGTCACCTGATTGTCAGTCTGGACCAGTACTGCTTGGTCTCAGGTGGTGACGAAAAGCCCAGAGAGCTAAGGCAACAGCACGGGGCTCCAGGAGGTTGATTTGCTGGAGGCTCTCCTCCAGCAACTAATTGCCCTGAATGCAGACTTCACCGTAATGGGCTCCCCACCCCAGGTTGGAGGCGTCCAACATCAGAACCCTCTGAGGCGTGGAGGTCTGGAAAGGCATTCCTGTCAGTAGATGCAGTCGAGAGAGTCAGCCAAGGGATGGATGACGGTCATCCTGCATCGCAGGCACCCCGTGGCCTAGGATCACCGAGAGCAGAGGGCCCACTGGGCCATCTGCATCCACAAGCGGGCTACCGGGATGACATGCACCATTGACGTCATGTGTCCCAGTAGGCAGAGCATATGGCGAGCTGATGCAGAGCAATGGCACTGGGTGCCTTCTGCAAGCGCCAGGAAGTGCAGGGCCCTGTCCCATGGAAGAAAAGCCTTGGCCTGGACGGTGCCCAACTGTGCCCCTATGAACTTCAGCTTTTGAGGTGGCTGGAGATGAGACTTGGGGTTTGTCATCAACTACCCCAAGTGCTCTAGGACAAGGATAGTGTGATCAGTCACCTGTTGAACTTCAGCAGCAGTGTTGCCCTTTACCAACCAATCATCCAGACAAAGACCCCCTGGAGACTGAGATGGGCTGAGACTACCACCAAGCACTTGGTAAATACCCATAGGGCGGCAACAGCCAGAAGGGTAGCACTCTGTACTGATGGTGACCTCTCCCCACCACGAAGCAAAGGTACTGCCTGTGAAGTAGGTGTATAAGGATGTAAGTGTACGCATCCTTTAAGTCTAAGGAGCATAGCCAGTCTCCCTGCTTGAGGTATGGCAGCAACGTTTCAAAGGAGAGCATCTTGAACTTCTCCCTCACCAGGAACCTGTTGAGGTCCCACAGGTCTAGGATGGGACGAAACCCTCCAGTCCTTTTGGAGACCAGGAAGTAACAGGAGTAGAACCCCTTGCCCCTGAAGTGGGTGGGGATGGGTTCCACTGCCTGGCTTGCTAGGAGGCCTATGAGTTCCTGCTGGAGCAGGGCCTATAAGAGGAGTCCTGAGGGACTCTCCCAGGAAGAATGGTGGGGGTGTCTGCTAGAGGTGGAGGAGGTACCCCTCCCTGACACCTGAAGGGCCCACGAGTCGGTGGTGATGGACAACCACCTGCGTGCATAGAGCACCGGATGTCCCCGTGTGCTGCAGGGCTGCACATCCTGGGGGGGAAGAGCAGCTCTGCCCACAGGTGGTCCCATTGGCCTGCTGGCCCTGTTGGGGAGCTAGGAAGGCCAGATACTGGGAGTAGTTTCCATAAGTCTTCCTCTTCTTCAGGAATGAGGACTGCCTGTCTGAAGCCTTCTTCTGGGAAAGAACAGCGGTCTTCTTGGAGAGCCTGATCCCAGTC
Source organism: Ichthyophis bannanicus (assembly GCA_033557465.1). NCBI lineage: Eukaryota > Metazoa > Chordata > Amphibia > Gymnophiona > Ichthyophiidae > Ichthyophis > Ichthyophis bannanicus. The sequence continues at coordinate 302,156,932 of CM066032.1, read as the reverse complement.
AGGAACTCCAACTCGGCAGCCTTATCCATCATGGGTTTGCCAAAGAGGTTCCCTCCCTGGCAGGGGACATTGACTAGCTTGTCCTGTACCCATTGCTCCAGGTCAGATGACTGTAGCCAGGCAGGTGTTGGGAACTAATGTCTGCCACAGCTACTCTAGCCACTGACTCAAAGCAGTCATAGGCTGCTCGAGTGAAACTTGGAGCAATCTCAGACTCAAGGCCAGGGTCCAGAACCGCTGGAGGGATTCTTCCGAGAGACCATCCAAGAACATGGTGAGTTCCTTTGCCAGGTCCTGCAAGTACAAGCCCATGTACAGCTGGTAGGTGTGGATCCGGCTGACAAGCATCGAACCCTGGAAGTACTTTCTACCTATGGTGTCCATGGCCCAGGCATCCCTACCCAGGGGCAATGAGAAGTGTCTCTTCTGGCTTTTGAGCAGATGCATGGCCGACTCCACCACCATGCAGTTATAAGGCAGTTAGGCCTTCTGAAAGCCAGGGCTCCAGCAGACCCGGTATATCGCATCCAGCCACTTGCACCGAGGAGCCGTAGTTGCAGAATGGGGAGGAACAGGCGCTGTAAGTGCCTCCTTTGGGGGAGCCTCGTACCGGAGGCTATTGAGGTCCCCCGTGTGAGGGTCCTCTGACTCTGTGATGAAGGCGAGGATCTTCGCACTATATCCCACACGAAATCGAGGAAGGCCATTTCCTAGTGTGCGTATCAGTGCTGCGTCTCTGGGGGAGACTGGTCTGAGGGCATGTCCCGGTGGCAGGATGGAACTCCTCGCCCTCTGTTTCCCAGTCTGACTCCGAGGCAGTGGAGTCAGAGGGTTCTCAGGGTCCCAGAGTCAGGCCCCATCCCTGATGGCTCCAGTACCCTGGCAGCCCACCACTTAGAGCTGAGGGTATTGAGCAGGGATGACTGCGGTCCTGAGGATTGGAACCTGGATCAGGACTAATGCCGAGACGTCTCGAGGCCTGTGGCGCTAGAGGATTGGCTGAACTTCTGGGGAGTCTCTCGACATGGAGTGCCCCATAGCTGGGAGTAATGACCTGGAGGAACCGGGCATCAGGGCCTGCTGCTGAGCCAAGAAGGCAGACAAACTGTGCGCCAAGGCCCCCACATCCTGGCCTCAAGGCCCCCACATCCTGGCCTCAAGACCAGATGGCTCTACAGACTTCGGTGTGGGCACCAAGGACTTTGGGCCCAACGGCGGCTCAGGGGTCCGAGACCAATCCCTCGATGTCTGGGCAACATGGAAGGCCTATCCTGGCCGTCGCCCTCTGCTTCACGTCAGGGGCTGCAGGTCCTGGGCCCATGGGATTTACCCACTTTCCCTAACTCGTCTCCTGACGCTGTCTTCGAGGGCTTCTAGCTCTTCAAGCTGCCCTCGTTGGTGGAGCTCCAGCTGGAGGTTCTGTGGTCTCGGGGCTTAGAGGCCACTTGGTCCCCACGAGGGTCTGAGGTCCAAGATGTAGTCTTGAAGAGAAGTTGCATGGAAAACTGCGGGGCAGAGTCAGTCTTTTGAAAGATGGACTCACGCTGCTGTTGACAACTCTTGAGGGCCTTGGGAGTCATCTGCTTGCAGAGAGTGCAGACCAAGGGGTTGTGGTCTGGCCCGAGGCATCGAACGAAACAGTGATGCGGGTCCATGCATGACATGTGTGTGCAGCATTCACACAGCTTGAAGTCACTGACTGAGGACATGGTGGGGAAAATGGTCCCCATGAGATCACTCACTTGGCCTGGCCAGGGAAAAGGTGTGAACCCACGCCAATTAAAAAAGAAAAAGAATCCAAGAACGCCGTCAAGGCAAGCAGAGAAAGCAAAAATTAAAGGAAAAAAAATCACCAACATTTTCTGGGAAGGGGGGGGGGTTTGTTCAGACTCGCATCCAAAGGGCTCTCTGGAAAAAAGGAGAAACTGAGGCAAAATGGCACCACACACGTGTGGTGCATCTCCCAAAAGCTCTCTTTGCGAGGTGGTGAGAGGTTACCACGTGGGCTCTGTCAGCGTCAACATCACCCATAATATGTGAGGGCTGGCTTCCTGCTTCTTCCCAGAGAATTCAAGCTACATCCCGAGAATTAAATTAATCCAGTTTACATGAATTCAGAAAAATCGTGACACAGATTACATTAACTCCAAGTAAACAAAAGACCCTGGGAATAATCCCGTTTAGATGGTCCCAATGAAAAACATAAGAGCATAAGATATGCTATACTGGGTCAGACCAAGGTCCATCAAGCCCAGTATCCTGTTTCCAACGGTGGCCAATCTAGGTCACAAGTACCTAGCAGTTTCCCCAGAAGACAGGTTCCACAATGCTTGTATTGGGACAAGCAATGGATTTCCCGGGTTCTCTTTAATAATGGTTTATGGACCTATCCTCCAGGAACTTTTTTAAACCCAGCTACACTAACAGCTTTACTACATCTCCCAGTAATGAATTCAAGAGTTTGATTTAATATTTTTTCTTATTAGTCTTATATGGGTTACATTGTAGCTTCATTGTACGTCCCCTAGCCTTTCTACATTTTAATGGCGTAAACAATCAATCTACATTTACCCGTTCTACTCCATTCATTATTTATGGACATACCTCCCCTCAGCCATCTCTTTTCCAGGTTGAAGAGCCACTACATCCTCCGGTGACGAATTCCAGAAGCACTTTGAAGACATTAGATTAAACTAGTTTAAAGGAATGCAATTAAACCAGATATCCCGAGGAGTATCCCAGATCCTGATAACACCTCACAACAGAACGGCATTATCAAACACCTCCTGAGACGTTGAGACCCTGAAAGAAATACAACACAAAATAAACTTCAGCAATTACCAAAATAGCACCTGAGCTCAGAAAGGAGAACTCCTCCAAGCGAGGAAGCCATTGCCGCCAATTCCACCAAACGTCCCAATGGGAACAAAAAAAAATATGGCCGCATTTAACACCAAAGAGTGAGGGGGAAAAATAACAGATGAGAATGCAAAACTGGCTTGAGAGATAGCCCTGCTCTCGAGGCAGGATCGCCGCATTTATCTCCTGCAGGTCCGAAAGAGGAAACCAAACCGAGCATAAACAAACTAAAATACCAACGAAGGGAGCTGAGAGTACTGTTCAAATAGACAAGGGAGTAAAGCAACTCTGAGGCACTCTTGTGCAAACCACCCACGCTGCAGCAGCCCCACAGCTACGTCTTGCAAGAAAATTCAGAGTCAACTTCATGATATCCAACTCTCTCCCAAAGGGAGTAGCAGCCATTGAGACTCTCCTTGTCCTCAGTCTGCTTCCCTCGCCGAAGCCTGCGGCCTGTCCCCCAATTACTGGTTCCCTCTTCCACTTAAGGAGACGTCCCCTGAGAAAACCACAGCTTCCTCATCACTTAAGGAGATATCACCAATAAAACTGAGACAGCGGAAATACTTTGCAACTTGGCTTTTTTTTTTTTTTCTTTTTTTTTTTTAAATATAATTTTGTTTTAGTCTTTTTCATTGAAAACTCAGAGCCAGCATACTGTGAAGGCTCTATGAAGGCAGTCAGAGAGAAAGACAGCCAGCTACTTACTCAAAAGTACTGTGTTGTCTGGCTGTGGGGGGAAGTGACCCAGACCACAGAGTTTTTAACCCCTGGCCCGGTACCCTACCCACTAAAGGACCTGGGCTCAGGCATGCAGGCCCTGCTTTCCTCCACAGTAAAACTACACAAGTGACCCAGCCAAAGAAACGTATGCCTGTGTGTGCGCTTATTTATTTTTAAGGTAGGCAATCATTCCAACCTTGAGTTTGTCCAATGGAGCTCAGCCATGCAGAAGCTCCTGCCTAGCTGCTAGGAACTGAGCTACTGGTTTCTGGTGCCTAAGGAGGGAGCTCTTCTACTGTGACATCAGAAAATCGGACATGCTCAGTTCCTACCTGCTGGTGGACAGAGATAACCCACAAGTACTGGACTGCACTTGAGGGACAATTAGGAAAGGAAATATTAAATACTTTATCCCATCTCTGAATCCTAAATTGCTTAAGTGCTTTCAGCTAAGCTCAAGAAGCAAAACTACTCTGGTGTTTGTGTATTAGTATGAAATCCATGAAACAGTTATTTAAATCATTAGCTTCCTTCTGTTCTGAAGGACCCCAATTCCTACCTGCTTCTTATAACTGCTTAATGCAGCCTCTCAGTACTGCAACTTGAATTCTACGAGTATGGATTCACAGATTTACGTAACTAGGGGGTTACTGGACATTTTGACAAGATATAAATGAAATTCAAGGAAGCTATTCCACGTTGTTGAAGATTTGCGCCTTACATGACCATAAGACCTGAATTATCCAAATCAAATGACCTAGTTAAATCACCCATGTATCTGAAACTACACTGAACCTTTCATTTCAACCAGGTACTGAGAACATTTAAGATTACCTTCTCGGAGCCTGCAACAAACTATGTCCATGAAGGACAGGTGACTAAATACTAATTAATGTGCCACTTCAAAACTAATGCCAATATATTTTGTATTCTTCTTTAATTTCAAATCTTGGACATGCTATAAAAAATGTCCTAAACAAGTTACACTTTTTGTGGAAAGGTTATTCTTCCCACACAAATACACATTCAAAACTTGCAAAAAAAAATTAAGGTCAACCATCACTTGCCAACTACAGTGAGAGCTAGAAGGCAATTGAACAGAACAGAGACCAACATTACAGAAAAAAAACTGAAATACCAACCTTCTGCACAGGGCACAACTATTAGAGCTCTGTCAATAAAAACCGTGTTAGTTAGATGCTGGGCCACACCAACACTCGCAGGATCACGAAACTTAACATAACATACTTTGGAGGAAAATGCAAGAGGTGCGTTGCTGCAAGATAAAAAGGAAGAATAATTAGTTCTAGGAACATATTTTCAGTTTGTATTCATCTACAAGAAGTCCTCTCTCAATACACAGGAAATACTTTAAGATCTCCACTATGTAGCAGTTTGGGTCACTGCAGTTTCTCTCATGAGCTTAATAAGCCATACCTCAAGTACTGATAAGCTGTAACATCAGGTAACGTGCTAGGCATGTCTAAAAAGCTTAATATAAAAATTGGAAAAGGCTAAACTGCTAAAAAGTGAAAGTCATATGTCAACAGTGACTACTTAAAAAAAAACCCTGCATGTAGTTTAATTAGTACAGTATAAAGCAAGTACATTCTTACCAACAAAAAGCAAACACATGCAAAATCTGCATTTTCAAGTTGACATAGTAAGGACACGAGACACTTCCTGCTCAAAGAAGGCAAGTACAATGAAAAACTAAAGGAATACACCAGAGGAAAGGAATGAAAATGACCTACTACTTTACCATTTAGGTTATGAATAAAATAGGTGTATGTCTTTTCCAGATCCCTTCATCTGACTGAGACCATTTTATATGTCAAGTGCCTTATACATCAGGAAAAAGGAGTCACCTGAATTGTTGGTGGCACTATCATTTACAATAAAGTATATGTTTGAGCACCCTGAAAACACCAGTTTACTAAAGAATATTACATTAATCAAGAAATACAGTCTTACCTGCTATTTTTTTCCTCAAGTCCAACCAGACCAATCCAGATGAATGGGTTATGCGCCCCTCTACCAACAGATGGAGACAGAACACACACATGTGAACCCCTCCCCTTTATAGGGCATTGTGCAACCAGCCAGTCTCCCTTCAGTTTTATTTTATAGCAAAGTGAATGTAGACCTCCTCCCCAAATATACTAGGGAGGAGTGGCCTAGTGGTTGGGGCAAGTTACCTCAGGCCGGAGGTTCAAATCCCACTAGAGGACAGCAACCTTGGGCCGGAAGGACTGGGGTTTCTAGTCCCACAGGTGCTCCTTGTGGTCTTGGGCAAGCCACTTAACCCTACAATACCCATGTCCCCTGTAAGTATTAGTGTGTGTGTCTCATATCCCCTTGTGTTAAATGTATCCCCCAATTGTGTTGTGACCACTTTGATTGAAGGATAAGGTGGTATACAAAACTGTCTAAATAAATAAAATTCTAGCCAGTAGGGGAATCCAATGATCTCCACCGGAAATGCTTCCACACCTCCAAATCATCCCCCAAAGGTTCCTGCATTAAAACTGCAAAACACCAAACTAAACACACAATAGCAGAATAAAATATGGTAGAACTCTGGATAGGTCTAGGATGACTCAAGGAAAGAAAAATTAGTAGGCAAGACCACAATTTCTCTTCCTTTTTGTCCACTAGACAAGTCCAAATGAATGGGATGTAACAAAGTAATCCCTATACAGGGCAGGATTATGAAAAACATGCTTTAAATATGCCAGCACCAAAGGCAGCATCTTCCCTGTAGAAACAACTATGCTGCTAAGAAAATGAGAGTACAGCCAACTATGTGGCTGCCATACATATCTCTGAGGGAGATACCATACAAGTTGCCCAACTTCTGTTTGAGGGAAACCTTTTGTTGCCCTTTGAGTATCTAGGCCAAAGCAATTGACAACTTACACCAGTACATTATGGTCTATTTTGACAGCCTCATCCTTTTTTGCTCCCCCCAAACAGGAAAAAACAGACTGCCCGGACATCAAAACTCATTGGTTACTTCCAATTAACCAAAAAAAAAAAAACCCACACACCTATGCACATCCAGGTAATGAAGGATTCAAAATTCCTCTCCGCAATCCTCCTTTGGGAAAGGCTGCAGTGTGACAACCCAACTCAAAAAAAAAAACAAACCCACACTACCATACACCTTCAGCAAAAAGGATGACAACACGCAAACAAACTCCTGTCTTTATGAAATGAGGGACGTGTCTCTACAGAAAAAAAAAGAGGGAGATCTGCCTAGCTGGGAAAATAGCTATCAGGAACACCACCTTGAATGTCAGGTCCTTCTAAAGATGCTCATCTAAGTGACTCAAGGGCAAAGACTCTAGCACATGAAAAACCAAGTCACGGTTACAAACCCAGGAAGATCAAATGAAGTGAAGCACAAAAGTGAAGAACCTCCTTCAGGAAAAACAGCACATCGGGGGTGATGACAGAGGGGCATCCTCAGGCCTCTCCTGAAAAACAGGCTAGAACCACCACCTGCAACTTCAGCATACTTAGGGCTAGACCTATAAAGCCCTCCTGCAGGAGGGCCAAAATTAAAAGATTAGAGGCCTGAAAGAAAGCAGCTCATCACACTAAGCCTCAAATACTTTTGAAACCCTAAAACACACCAAAAATGTGGATCATTTCTGCATATGATGGATGGAAATATCAGGTACATAATCCTTACACTTCAGGTGAGACTAATCCTCAATGGTCAAGCCATAAGACAAGCGAGATGCATCATCCATCTGAATTGAGTCTTGCACGAGAAGACCCCTTCCCTAAGGAAGCCTCAGACCCTCTCCTACCTTGAAAATCCAACCAAGTCAGCTTACCATAGTATCCTATGCTTCTCCAGAGCCACCAGGATGGCCTGTTCCAAATGCACTACCACCTGCTGCAAAACATGACCCAGATGCAGCCGTAACAGAAATACATTAAGAGGTCCCTCCAGAGGACACTTCTAAACGAAGGCATCCAGGCCAAATTATCTCTATTTTCTTTGCCAAGGAACTATTGAATTTATCTTCGTGGCCATCAGATGCATGTCAGTGTACTCCGCTGAAGTACTTCACTGCCTGCACTGGCAACTCGCACCTCTCCCATGTTCAGGGAATGTCTGCTCGGGAAGTAGACTTAAGGCATTCTGAATTCCCAAAATATAAGCCACTGGAAAGACTCTAAAGGTGGCCTTTCAAGCCCCTGCCAGGCTCTCTGAGCACCTGCCACCACCATGCCATTGGAAAATACTCCGACAGCCTTCCCCCAAAACACATGAAGACTTGCCTGCAGATAATTTAAAATGGACTAATGGGCTTTCGACTGGGACCAACAACAATGAGCTTCAAGGCCCCAACAATGATCTCCAGATCCATACCCTTTGACAAGTTACAAGGCTGCTGCCACTAGATTAAACTGGCTCTAGCTCCAAGTGCAATAGGAGTGTGGTTTCATAATTTGGAGTCTGCACTGACTGGCACTGCAGCAAAGAACTCTGAAGCAGCTTCATGTGTGCCCACGTTAATGGGACCAAATTGAGAGTCATCACCATGGAACCCTGAATCTGTTATGTAGTCTCACACATGGGAGCCCTTCTCACCAACACAGCGCTTCCTTGACCCTGAAGTCTAAGCATTCTGTTCTCAAACAAGAATATAGTTCCTTTCAGAGTTCCATAGCAAATTCTCGTGGACTCCAATCGCTCCTGCAACATCTGAGCTACCCAAGAAATGGCCAATTGACTTTCTGATTGCGACTTCACTTTGATGAGCCCGTCTACACATAGGTGTAACCAGACTGCCTTTCCCGCAAACTGCTGTGGCCACAACAGCTATCATTTTTGAGAAAGTCCTAGGGGCTGTTGCAAGACCAAAGAGCAATCGTTCACGTGTGAAATAGGCAAAAATATTTTATCCAATCTTCTCTAAATTAATCGCAAACATTGAAAGAGGTCTCAGACTTAATCGGTTCTGCCACCGGGACTGACGTCCGTTATCACAGCAGAAACCTTATTAGCATCAATGACCTCTGGAGCTAGTTGAACAACGCTTTTATAATATAGAAAGTCCAATAATCAAAGAAAGAAAAGCTGTAAACAATCCTTATCTGCGTCTTCAACAACACCCCATGGATTGGGTTGAGCTCGGATCCCGACGCCTCACTCAGGTACCAGTCATGCGTTTCACGACTTTAGCTTTCTTCAGGGGATCAATGCGGCTCTCCCAGCCAACCGACAATTACCATGTCATTCAAAGAAAGCTGCCCGCGTTTACACACTGCTTCTCTTCAGTTCTCAATCTTAACACAAAACGCCGCGCATTGAACTGAAGAGAAGCAGTGTGTAAACGCGGGCAGCTTTCTTTGAATGACATGGTAATTGTCGGTTGGCTGGGAGAGCCGCATTGATCCCCTGAAGAAAGCTAAAGTCGTGAAACGCATGACTGGTACCTGAGTGAGGCGTCGGGATCCAAGCTCAACCCAATCCATGGGGTGTTGTTGAAGACGCAGATAAGGATTGTTTACAGCTTTTCTTTTTTTGATTATTGGACTTTCTATATTATAAAAGCGTTGTTCAACTAGCTCCAGAGGTCATTGATGCTAATAAGGTTTCTGCTGTGATAACGGACGTCAGTCCCGGTGGCAGAACCGATTAAGTCTGAGACCTCTTTCAATGTTTGCGATTAATTTAGAGAAGATTGGATAAAATATTTTTGCCTATTTCACACGTGAACGACTGTTTTGATATAGAGCAGATTGTGCATCGTTCAGTAACTGACCAGCTATCAGTGAGACCAAAGAGCAAGGCATGAAACCGATGACAGTGTTCCAGACGGCAAACCTCAAATACCTCTGAAGCTCCTTCCAAATCTGAGTTAAAAATCTCTCCTTTCCACACCACCATAATCATTGAAAACAGTTTCCATCTAGCAATGTGGTATGTGAATGGGAGCTGGGGGAGGGGAGGAAGTGTATGAACTCTTTCGTCAGGACCACAAAATAAATTGAATATCTTCTTTTGTTTCATTTGATCTCTGGTAAAGGAACCACTGCTCCCAAGTGCAATAGTCTTTTTAGCATTTCTTCCACAGCAACTCTATTAACTGGGGCCTGGCCAAAAATAGTAATAGAATTTTCTTGCCATATTGCAGATGCCTTTATCACTCTGGTTCTCAATCTTGTCCTGGTGTACCCCCTAGCCAGTCAGAATTTTCAGGATATTCATAATGAATATGCATGAGAGAGATTTGTATGCAATGGAGGCTAGAGTGTATACAAGGACAGGGTTGAGAACCACTGTTCAAGCACGTAATCATAAAGTACAATGTGGAGGAACAAGTGGTCAGCTGTTTCTTGGGTCCACTCCTCGAGAAAGGAGCTCAACTGTCAGGTTATCTGCTCAATCAAGGATGGGACCCTATTACAACACTGGACACTTCCAGAGGTCCTGGTGGTTTTAGAGCCTACGGTGCCCACTTTTTCCTCTCAGCACAAAAGAGCTGTGACCTGCCCAGGAACTGGGAGCACAAAGATGACGCGAACTCTCTCAGGCAACAATGAGTCACACAAAGGCTGGACTTGTGTGGTCCTCATGAACTCAGAAGCCTATCCTCAGACAAATGCTGTAAATTTGGTCTCTCCCAAATCTTTAACTTTTGAAGCCTTCTCCAAAAAGCCGCAAACTAAGGTGAGATTTCAAAGCTACCGCCCAATTCCAGACATGCATCTGGCAAAAACAACCACCACCATCATTCCTTTAGCTAAGGTCCAAATGAGATCATACAAGGCATATGTCCCACATGCCAGACCCACCTCCAAAACTTGTAGCATCCTTAGGACTACAGCATACAGCTTTCCCAAACTCCATAGGTGGCTGCTAGTCCATATGTACCAACTGCAAGCAGCTGGTTGTTACCCCAGAGCTGTCACTTCAAATGCCTGCTTAAATAAGGCTTCTATTCTATGGTCAAGAGCTGTAACCCTCTCAACAGGGATGCTGGTCTTCTTGATCACTGTTATAATCAAGGCATCTTTCTTGGGTACCTTCAACATTTCCCTTTCTCCGGGGCCAAAGCAGAAAGCTTGTTCATTGCGCCACCTACTGAAACCAGCTTCTGAAGGATCCCACACTCTGCCATGATGATGGCTTTAAATGGGCTGAAAAAAACAAACACTATGGTCATTAACAGAGCTGCAATCTACTACAGCAAACAATTAAAACAGCTCTACCAACTAACCCTCCGTAGTAACATCATCTGCATTAAAGTATATCTTTAAAATGGAAAAGCAAACCTCAGAACCCTCCGACACCTCCCACAGTTCACACAAAGTGAGCTCAGGTGTACAAACGAGGTTAAGTACATCAATGGTTTGCTGATCCACACTAATTAAACTGATAGAAGTCATGCATGTATCCATAAGACACTGATATTCACAAAAAACTCTCAATATACATTCCCATAACTAAATACATAGTTTTCACACAAACTATCACAAGATTTTATAAACACATGTGATACGAGAAGATCAGCATCTTAGCATGAAAAACTCCCAATTTAAAACAAAACGAGCATATCATAACCTGACGCTCGCTGGAACGTTCCTCCTGCGTTTCGCTTCTGCTGCTTCAGGGGAAAGTGATTCTAAAATAAAAACATACCACAACAATGCTTTAGATTCTTACTACCACCATCGGAAAGTACCACTTCAAAACCTTCAAACAATTCAAAATAGAAACACTACTACCTGGCCATCTTCAACAAATATCGCAGCCCAAAGAGGCTGTTTCCAACAAACCAACTCACGACCGCCACTATCACTTCGGTATACCATCCAAACTACCTACACCATGCACCTACATTAAAGCGCCACTCAAGCACCTCCCACTTCTCATCCCTTCCAATCATATCACTAACTTCAAAACACAAACTCCCCAATCCACACCTGAAATCAATCCTTTAGGTGTCACAGTCCCAAAGTTGGAAAATCCAACGCTGTTCCTTGTAGAGTAAATGTTGTTCACGTGTTCTACCCTTCAATCTACAATCTCCTTTTCCATTTTAAAGATATACTTTAATGCAGATGATGTTGTTACTACAGAGGGTTAGTTGGTCGAGCTGTTTTAATTGTTTAAATGGGCTGGCCAACAGGAAAATGACTTTGTGGACTTCAGCCCTTTTCAAATAGGGTCAACATTAAAAGTCTGTCTTCCTCACCAGTTCCTCAGCAATACTCAGTCTTCAGTGTCTGGGTTATTATAGTGGATAGCTCTTCCCTCCAGGCAAGCCAAATCACCTAAAAGGGTCATCTTCCCCTACAAGGAATTCTGGCTGAACAAGCGCCAACAACTGGACCCACTAGCGCTATCAATCAAAACTTCCAATGATCTGGCTGCTCCAGACGGATTCTTTTCACTAGTCCTGCTGTTTCTACAAGAGCATAAGACAACTCTTGCAAAGCATAAAGGCATTGCAAAACAGAAGGACAATTTGTGGAAAAATAAGTCTCTTGGTCTCAGAGGGCCTTGACTAGCCCTGTACCCAAAACATCTTGGGCTGCCAGGGAGACCCCTGCAAACATCCCCCCCCCCCCCCAACCCGGAACAAAAAGTGGGAGGAACCGAGGCTGACACCAAATAGCCATCATTCTCATGCTGCCCCTGGACACCAACAGATCCTGTGAGTCAAGTCCCTGGCTCCCCAGGCCCAACTAAAGACTATTTTATTTTATTTAACATTTCTTATATACCGCCTTTCATATTCTCAAGGCGGTTTACATGGAACAGGACTTGTTTGCATAAAACGTTTCGTTAGAACTATATACAAGTGCTTACATTTAACAATTAACTATTTACAGTTCTGTCTGTGGTTATAGACAATGTTTTAGACAGATGGAGGGTTATGGAAATGCTCAGTGAGTAAGTGGGTCTTTAATAGCTTCCTGAAGTCTGTGGTGTCAATGGTGGCTCTCAGGAGGGGTGGGAGAGAGTTTCATAGTGAGGGGATGTAGAATTTGAATACTCTGTGTACAGTATTCTGAGAAATGCCAGAGTGTGATGTGGTGCTTGCAAGAGAGTCTTGGTGCTGGGCTTTCCTTGATCTGTTGTCGGGGGTTCTTCTGATTATGTTTTTTAGGCAGCTGGCAGATTGGTTGTGTTGAATCTTGAATGCCATCATTATGGCTTTATATATTTTATTCGAGAGCTGATGGGTAGCCAGTGTAGCGGTTCAAGTATGGGGGTGATATGGTTATGCTTGCTAGATCTTGTGATTAGTCTGGCTGTTGCGTTTTGGGCTAGTTGCAAGGGTTGGATTGTGCGCTTGGGTACGTCATGTAGAATTAGGTTGCAATAATCAAAGTGCAGTGTAATTAGCGCCTGGCAGATGGTCCGGAAGTGGTTCTGATCAAGTAAAGGTCGGAGGTTTTGAAGGAGTTTCATTTTGTAAGAGACCTTGGAGGTAATCTTTCTAATGTGGGACTGGAAGTTAAGCCTCTGGTCAAGATGGATTCCCAAGTATTTTACCTTGTTTTTTACTGGGCTAGATCTGTTTCCAATTGTTATGTTTTCTGGAGGTTTGAATGTGGGGTCCCTTGTGACTATAAGGGTTTCTGATTTTTTGTAGTTGATTTCGAGGTTGCGTAGGTTTAGCCATTCGGTTATTGCTGACTAGCATGAAGAGATGCTGGCGTAGTTGGGGTTCCTTGTATCTAAGTCGGTGTATATCATTAGGTCGCCTGCGTATAGGTGGTAGTATATGTTGTAGTCTTGTAGAATTTTGCATACTGGCTGTAAGTCAAGGTTGAAGAGTAAAGCTGAAAGAGTTGATCCTTGAGGAAGCCCTTGCTTTAAAGGGAAAGGTCTAGAAGTGTTGTCTTATTTTAAACTTGAGATTTTCTGTCTGCCAGGAAGGAGTGAAACCATGCCAGAGGTGTGCCACTTACTCCTATTTCACTTAAGTCTGTCCAGTAGTATGGAGTGGGTGATTGAATCGAAAGCAGCTGCTATGTCTAGAAATAGGACAAAGCCTTTTTTGATATCTTTAAGTCCTTTGATTACTGTGTTCAGGAGTGATGTCAGTAAGGTTTCGACCCCGTGGTACTGTCTAAAACCGTGCTGTTGTGTGTCGAGTGGGGCGGAAGCATCTACATGATCTTGCAGTTGGCGTTGGACCGCTTTCTCTATTAGTTTAGATAGGAGTGGAATGCTGGATATAGGTCGGTAAGGGGAAGTTGGGTCAATTGTGTTATTCTTTAGTAGAGATCTAATAGATGAGATTTCAGGTAAGGTGGCATGGTTCCTTGTGTTAGTGAGGCATTAACTATCTTGCAGAGTGTTGGGGCTAGTTCGTGCACCATTGTCTTTATCCAAGTAGTTGGGCATGGATCTAGTGGAGAAGTTATATTGTGAAGCCAGTGCAGACCATCTGTGCTGGACGGTTATGTTTTAATGTAAACCGCGTTGATGCAGAAGAACGCGGTATATAAGAAAGTTAAATAAATAAATAAAAGTCGATGTGTTTAGGGCTTTGAGTAGTTTAGTGCAAAGGTCTTCAGTAACTGGGTAAAAAGTAGTCCAACTGTTTGGTCAGGTTTGATCAGTCGGAATTGGGGAGGGTGGACTTTGTGATGTTTGTGGAAAAGATAGTTTGATTTGAAGGTAGGATGCATAGGTTTCGGGGGTTAGGGCATCTGTGTCTTGGTCTTGAGGGGTTTTTGAAAGGGTTTTCACTATGATGAATAGCTCCCTGGGTCGGTTTAAGGAGATCATAATATGCTACTGCTTAACACCACTTATATAATGAGATACAAGTTCCTTCCCATTGCTGGTGCTTCCCAGACAACTGCTGCCCTGCCTGGCGTTTTCAGCAACTGCCACAGCAATTCACCACTCAGATGGCACAGCCATCGCTATCACGTGGCCACTTCTTCCTTTTTCTGATATTACAGCCACAGCAGGCTGCCTCTGATGCCATTCCCGGTATTAACACTGCCCAAATCCAGCTGCTGTAATGGCACACTAATCTTCCCTGCAAAACTACTTCCTGCAGCTCAGCAGCTCTCGACTCCCTTCCCTCTTTAAACTAGCTTGAAATGGTCCCACAGCTGCCTCTGCATTCAGAACAGCCCTGCTACTCAAACATATTGCTTGCTATCAGTCTCTTCTGCAGCCTGTTGATCAGTTTATTTTTTCTTAATGCCAAAAACAGAAGAGCAGGGGGAGGAAAGAAACATTTCTTCTGAATAAGGAGATCCTGGGACTGGGAAAGACACCTGGACTCCTCCAGTTATCTCCCCAAGGTTTAATGACAGAGCCAAGGGTCCTCAACTCAACCAAGGTGCCCAGGTTTCCAACTGGACCCAGAAGCCAGCCCCAGTACCAATCCAACATTGCACTAGTGATGCCCATCTACCATATGCTAGAAACAAGGAAAAACTGAAGGGAAGTTAGCTGAACAGCATCCTATAGGGAAGGGTTCACAAGTATTTTGTTGTCTCCATCTGTTGATAGAGGGGCATAAACCCATTCATCTAGATGTTCTGGCAGACTATAAAGAAAGCAAAATTCTCAAAAGAATTTCATCCCCATCTCTTTCTCAAGCAGCATACAAATGAGTATAATTTACAAAACCATGGAAAATTTTAGCATCAAGTTATTGGCATAAAGCTTTAGAAAAAGTAAAACATTTTTAAAAAGTAACTGGAACCGGCCTTATGCTTTATTGAAGGTTTGATAACCCACCTTTAGGAGTTAGCAATAAAGCAGTTTACAAAGCAAAAATGAATGTCAATAAATTTAACACAGACAACACATGTAAACACATACAGGGAACTAGAACAGCAGAATGGTAGAAGAGCAGCACAGGGAAAATTTCTAGGGCCCATCTCCCTAAAGAGACGTAAAAGTTCATTCAAAGTAGTATGTTTTCATATTCTTCTTGAATGATTTCAACAAATTAGCTTGACGTATATATAAAAGAGTAGTGAATTCCAAAGAGCAGGGGCAAGAAAAAAATGCATAGTGGACTCATGGTGGGTAATATTGTTAGCTGGAACCACAAGACAACTGTGGCTTTGGGAACAAAACGTGCGACCCGGAACACACGGAATAAGAGCATCTGAAAGATAGTGTGGTAATGCTGAATAGAAAGTCTTATTGGCCAACAACATGATGAAATCTAAGCAACGGAGTAACAAGATCTGAGATCTCAGAAAATATAAGTTTGATAGCAGAATATTGCACCTTTTTATAGGTGCTTAATAGATAACAGGTACACTACCAAAAAACTGCCTCCAGTTTTGCAACTGATTCCTATAGATTTTGGGGTGCTGAATCCAGGAAAAATAGCCAAAATGTTCCATCACGTCACGTTTTCTTGCAAAATTAGATTTCTTACCCATATAAGGAATGTTCACATAATTTCTTTTTAGCAGACTGCAGTTTATTTTCTTGGCCCAAAATAGAGGTTGTAATGGTTAACTAGAAACACTCCCTCATGATATTTTAGAGTGTTTTGTATTCATTTTATACATTAACAGGACAATTGGGAGGCAGTGGGCTAAATCCAGTACTCGCGCTGGCGCATGTTCTTTCCTGTTTGCCTCGCCTCGTTCGCTCGCTCAAACACGGTGGTTGCGACATGAACATTCCTGTCAAATTTCAGTTTCTTGCAAGTTCATTATTACCTTTTGTTTGCTCAGTCGTAATCCAGCTTTATTCCGAAGTGGTTCACTACAGTTGTAGTTTGCAGTGCTGTGTATTTGTGATGGCTCACAGAGCCAGAGGTTGCATCAACTCTCCGGACAGTTTTTGTTTTATTTGTGGGGAATATACCGTGAAAAAGCGGCAGAGGAACATTTCTGCATTTATTAAAAAAGTATATTTCGCCTATTTCGGTTTGAAGTTAGGCGATCAAGACAAACTGTGGGCTCCTCACAAAGTGTGCAAGACATGTGAGGAAGATCTACGCTTATGGATGAAAGGTAAAAAAACAAGCATTTCGTTTCGGAATACCTATGATGTGGCGTGAACAAAGAGACCACAGCAGTGACTGCTATTTTTGCTCTTGCATTGTGAAGGGATACAACTTAAAAAATAAGAACGTAATAAGTTACCCCAACCTTCCCTCAGCAATTAGGCCTATGCCTCATAGCAACGAAGTACCTGAACCACCAAAATCTTTGGATCATATTTGTGTGGACGGTTCTGATCATGATGAGACTCATCAGATGGCTTTTCCCAATGAGTCCAGTACTTCCGAGTTTGAAACTGAACCAGATCCGAAACCTGAACTTCTCTCAAGCTGAATTGAATGATTTAGTCCGGGATTTAGGACTCCCAAAAGATGCTGCCCAACTGCTAGGTTCTCGGCTTAAACAGAAAAATCTATTGTCACCAGGAACAACTTTTTATTGGTACCGCAACCGCGAGACACAATTTTTGAAGTATTTCAGCAAAGAGGAAGATTTGGTATTTTGCAACGATATATACGGAGTGAAGGAAAAGTTTAAACTCAAGTATGATCCTGCTGAATGGCGGCTGTTCATTGATTCGTCAAAAGACAGCATAAAAGGTGTTCTTCTTCATAATGGCAACACATTCGCTTCAGTTCCTATTGCTCACTCTGGTATTCTCCAAGAAAAATACGAGAATTTGGCCCTGATTCTTCAGAAGATTCGTTATGATGAGCATAAGTGGATGATTTGTGGAGACTTTAAAATTCTATCCATGCTATTAGGGCAGCAATCCGGTTTCACCAAATATCCCTGCTTCCTTTGCTTGTGGGATAGCCGGGCCCGCGACCTACACTGGGGGAAAAAAGACTGGCCAATTCGGGAGTATTTGAGACCCGGTGAGAAAAATGTTCTTCATGAGAGCTTGGTACCTCGTGATAAAATTCTATTACCACCTCTCCACATTAATTTGGGTCTCATTAAGCAATTCATCAAGTCCCTTCCAAAAGATGGTGAGTGCTTTCGGTACCTTTGCTCAAAGTTCCCCCGACTTTCTGAAGCAAAGCTAAAGGAAGGAGTGTTTGTTGGCCCTGATATAAGGAAACTCATTTCAGATGGAGCATTCGCTGAAACGATGTCTGAGAAGGAAAAAGAAGCCTGGGATTCCTTCAAGGATGTTGTTCTCAAATTCTTGGGGAACAGGCGGGATGAGAACTATAAGGATATTGTTGCCAGGATGCTCAATGCCTTCAAAGAACAAGGCTGTAACATGAGCCTGAAAGTCCATTTCTTGCACTCCCATGTGAACTACTTTCCCGAAAACTTGGGGGTGTACAGTGAAGAACAAGGTGAAAGGTTTCACCAGGACATCAAGGACGCAGAGAGAAGGTACCAAGGAAGATGGAACACCACTATGATGGCTGATTTCTGCTGGTTGCTGCTGCGGGAAACCCCAGATGAAAAATACGCCAAACAGCGCACCAAGAGAAGCATTCGGGGGAAGAAGAAACGGGCCCACCAGGAGATTGATTGACCCAAGAATGACTTTAAAATCTAAACTGTGTTGACAAATATCGTGTTTTTACTAAACTTTGAAATAAAAATTTGCTAGTTATTACCACAGTGTCGGATCTTATTTATTAGAATTTTATTTTCACACCATCGGGTGTTTGTCTTCATGTATTGCAATGGTGCGGTTTGCGTTTTCTATTCTTACATACATACCTGTACAACATTTTTTTGCACATTTCTTTGCTTTGTGTCTAACCTCGCTCTTATATGTTCAATGTTTGTGCACATGTATGTGGCTGTTTTAAGTGCAGACAATTTTGCTACCATCACAGTGTGTTTTGTTGACATTACTCTATTCTTATGTGCTGCCTTGTTACAATTTTCTTTATTCTTATTTGAATAACTACTAAACAATTAGTATAAAGAATTCATCCAAGAAACTTTTATCTCGATCGCACTCAATCTGAAAGGTTCACCTCAAACTGCTAACCCAATGTAGCAAAAAATCTGTACGTGATGGAGCAAATTGGTTACCAGATTTGGATTCAGCGCACCAAAAAACGTAAAAATCAATCGAAACATTAGAGGCAGTTTAAAAAAAAAATTTTTTTAGTGTACCTGTGTAATGGGAGACCATTATAGAGATAATTACTGTAGTCTAGTTTACTAATAACCAAAGCAAAAACCAAAGTAGTAAGAGCTGACTTATCAAAAAATGAACAGAAAAACCTGATTGCACACAATGCATAGAAACAGGATTTTACAGTATCAGAAATTTGATACATAAATGCTAGTTGAGGATAAAAGGTACAGCCTAAGATTTTTAAAGTAAAGTAGAGACGAAAAGTAAAAACAGGTTCTCCAATACAGGCCCAACAGTTATGGAAGAGGACCTGTCAGAAAGCCACATGGCCTTACACTTATATGGGTTTAGCTTTAACTGATGGGATTTCAGACATTGAGAGATAAGAACATAAGATATGCCATACTGGGTCAGACCAAGGTCCATCAAGCCCTGTATCCTGTTTCCAACAGTGGCCAATCTAGGTCATATGTGTTTATTACCAGTCCCAAATAATGAAGGACACGCATTGTGCAGATTAGAAAAGTCTTGGCCTCTGACTGAGAGGGAGCTCGAATGAGCCAGTCGTCCAGATATGGGAAAACGAATATTCCCAGGGTGCGGAGAAATGCAGCTACTACTGCCATGCATTTTGTGAACACCCTTGGTGCGGAGGCCAGACCGAAAGGAAGCACCCTGTATTGGTAGTGCTTTTCTCCAAAAAGGAACCGAAGGAACCTTGTGTGTGTTGGATGGATGAGGACATGGGTGTACGCATCCTTGAGATCTAGAGAACAAAGCCAGTCCTGACTCTGAAGGTATGGAAGCAGAGCACTGAGAGAAATCATTTTGAAGTTCTCCTTGAATAGAAATTTGTTCAATTCTCTGAGATCTAAGATGGGTCTGTGACCCCTGTTTTCTGTGCCTTGCTGAAGAAGAGGTACTTCTTCTATTGCCCCTTGGGCAAGAAGGGTGGCAATCTCCTGACCCAGAAGGTCAAGGAGAGATGTTGGAGAATTGAATTGTTTCACTATGGTGTGAGGGGGAAGGCTTAAGAAATGAAGCTTGTACCCTTCCCTTATGATAGTGTCCATTGCTCTGCTGTGATTTGTTCCCATCTGGGAGCAAAGTCAGTCAACCTTCCTGGAATGGTAAGGGGCTCTGGTTCTTCCAGAGCCAGAAAGGCTAAGTTCTCTAGCTGCAAGTCAAAGGCCCTAAGGAGGCTGAGGCTGCTGGGTCATGGCAGGCCTAGCAGCCTTTGGATTTGGCCTTTTTAGGTGGTTGCTGACGCTTTGCAGCAAAACGACCTGCAGAAGATGCCTGCTGACTATAAGCAGGATAGTATCTTCCCTTTTTAGAAAAAGATGTCTTTTTGAACAATCTTTTCTTAACAGGAGCAGAGGTAGACTTTGAAAGTCGATCCAAAGCAGAGTTTTCAGCATCCATCTGATTGGCCTTTGCTTGCCAATCCTTATCAAAAAGGTTTTCACCTGTACAAGGGATATTCCCTAATTCATCTTGTACCCAGAGCTCCAAATCAGAAGCTTGTAGCCAAGCAATTCTGCGTGCCCCATGGCAATAGCCAAAGCTCTGCTTACACACTCAAAAGAGTCAAAGGCTGCACGGTTGGAAAATTTGGAGGCATCTTGGGCATGATTGAGCCAAGTGAGAAACTCCTGCCTTTTATCCTCTGAAATAAAAGGGGTTAAAGTCTGCAGATGATCTGTGACTTTTTAGAAACATCCCTATATAGACTATAGGAGTTGATCCTGGCAGCTAGCATAGAAGCTTGGAAAACCCTTCGGCCAAAAGCATCTAGGGTCCTGCATTCACACCCTGGAGGATTAGATGAGTGTCTCTTTGCACTCTTTATTTTTCTCATGGCAGACTCTACCACAATAGAGTGGTGAGGAAGCTGAGTTTTGTGGAAGCCAGGACAAGGATAGACACGATACATGGTGTCTAGCCTGCGAGAATGAGGAGAGGTGGTAAGAGGTGTCTCCCACATCCTCAACATGAGATCATACAGAATCTCATGGACAGGTAAAGTAGCTGCCTCTTTAGGAGTTTTAGGATATTGTAAAATACCTAACTCCTTGGCTCTGGGTTCTGGACTCAGGGGTCACTGTGATGGAGAGGCCCCTAGCCACTTCCCTAATGAAGTCTTGAAAAGACAAGTCTTCTGGAGGAGACATTCTTCGTTTAGGAGAAGGTGGCTCCTGAGGAAGTAGTATCGATGCCTCGACAGAACTCTCAGAGTCATCTGAGTCTTCAGAGGAATCAAAGTATCGCCTGTCTGGATGCTCCTGTAGAGCCTGATAGCTGTACCGAGTAGGATCGGTATCGGAAGTAACCGGTACCGGTTCGGTACCGATGGGCATCATAGGACAGGGTACCATTGCAGTCGACACCGAAGCCGATGCAATCGGTACCGGCACCGGGAGTGATGCCGGTGTCGGAGCCGGTACCGACAACGGGGATTGTTGCGGTACCGGAGGCGTCGCAGCCTGTATGAATGCCGACAGGGTGCGCTGCATGGCCAGAATCTTGAGATCCATCGACGCCACCAATGTCTGGATGTCGGTACCAGTGGGAGCCACCGGTACCCCAGAACACGGCAACAGGTGATCTGTCGAGGCCGAGCCATCAATGTCAACCTGTGACCCCATAGATAACACTTTGGAAGCCGGAGTTTCCCGCCAGAGTAATTTTGCCGGTGCGGAATCCGAGGGCAAGCCCGGAGGCATCTCGATGCTTGGAGGGAGATCTACCCTTCGAGGACCGGCTAGATTTATGCTTGGTTACCTGAGATCCATGGGAGGAAGAAGCAGCCCTGGAAGACGTCGATGCCACTGAAGCTGCATCAGAGGGAAACAGGGTACTGAGTTTGGCTGCTCGGTTCTGCCGACCTCTTTTAGACATCATGGTACAGGACATACAATCCGTGATGGAATGGTCAGGCCCCAAACATTTTAGACGCCAGTCATGGGTGTCGGTGACAGAAATAGTACCGCCACATTTTGTACACTTTTTGAACCCGGAGGCGGGCTTCTCCATGAGGAAAAACATTTTTAGGCCTAAGGCCCAAAAGCTGAAAATGCACAGTGAAGAGAAGATAAATTGTTTTGTTTTTTTTGAAAAAAAGAAAAGACCGGCAGTACCGGTCCGACGTCAAAGAAGGCAGACGCGACACAAAAGAATTAAGAAAAAATAAAGAACTTCTTCTGTGGTGACAGGAACACGACCTGCTGGCTCCGCGGAAAAGAAGAACTGGAGAGAGGCGGTTGGGAAAGGTGGGAAGGCAGCACACAGGCGCTGTGGGATGCTCCCAAAAGCTTTCTTATTGGACGCTGGGGAGTGTTACTACACAGGCTCCGTCGGTACCGACGATTCCCATATGTGAAGACTCATTCCTGCTTGTTCCTGGAGATACAGCTGCACCTGAGAGCGAACATGGCACCTCCTTTCCTTTAAGAGGTTTAAGCACCTATAAAGCTACGATTATCTCAGGGGTGGGTGGGTATTTGTGGGGGAGGGAGGGAGGGAAAGAAGACCTATGACAAGCTGGCTGCTACTCAGTACCCTGTCCTGTGCTTCTAAGCTAATCTGTGACCAGTTTCCAGGGGGAGTTCCACAGCCCTTGCTTGGATAGAGGGAGTCTTAGGGTCTAAATTTAACCAGAAAGCTCTCTGCTGTGTTTTAAATTTAAACTGAAAACTCTTTGCTACTACTAGCCCCTGACTGATTTAACAAATATACTGGGGTCACAGATTAATCAGCTTTAATCTAAAGAATTCCTTTTTCCCCAAAATTTAGAAAAAGTCCCAGAAGTAAATACTTACAATTCAGATCTCTCTCCAGAAGTAGCAATCCCCTTTTGTAGTCCTTCAAGTTACACAAAATCCTCAACTGCCAGTCATCTCTCACCTCCAATCCTCATCACTCCACTGCAGATAGACAGACCACGCAGATCCTCCTTAATGAACATCTTGACCACCCCCAAGCAAGTACAAAAAGCACACAACAGGTCTGCGCCAGATCCTTTGAACTATATTCTCCCTCATCCTGGAGCTCTCCCTGACCCCATAGGAAACAGCACAGACATCCCCACCTTCCACAGGCACCTCTTCACCCTACACTTTGGGCCCACCCCTTGCAAACACCCCTCCCCCACCTCAAAGAGCATCATATAAATAGCTAAAGGCAACTTAACATTACCAAATTTGTAACAATTTCTTATTGTATAAAAGTTGATCGTTTAATGTAAGTGTCGTTTGAAATGCTCAATGTTCCATGTAAACCGCTTTGACATCTGTGAAGAGCGGTATATAAATCCGCCAAATAAAACAAACTTCTGAAAATACACTGGGAATAAAAGGCTTTTTTCCCCACTTTAGTAACATAAGAGCAGGTCTCTTTAAAATGCAGAAGATGAGGGGATGATTTCTTCTTCCTCCACAATTTTTCTGCACAGCGTAACTGTCATCTAAGCAACCTTAATCTTTCATGATACCAAGAGTTGGATTTCTTAGGATGCAGAGATTTAGGTTGCAGTGGTGCTCCTAAATTTAAGGCATGTGTAAGAGAAATGTCCCAACAAGCTGCCTGATCCTCTAAGGACAGATCATTGATATCATCTGGAAAAGAGCAATTCTGCAGTGATGCTGCAAAATCCAGATGTCTTGTCCAACCTGACTCCGGTGGACAAGATGGTTGCATACAATCCAAACAAACAGAAAACCTAATCGAAGCATGGTCCACAGGGAAAGCACAGTTACTTACCTGTAACAGGTGATCTCTGGGAACAGCAGGAATTAGTCTTCACATATGGGTACGTCGGTACCGACGGAGCCTGCGCGGGAAAGCTCCCCAGCTTCCCAGAAGGAAGCTTTTGGGGCCTCCCACTGCACATGCGCGCTGCCTTCCCGCCTTCCTGACCAGCTCTCCTCAGTTCGAGTTTATGAGACAATAGAGACGAAAGGAAGATAGATAGAAGATACAACTCCTAGGGGAGGTGGGTGGGTTGTGAGGACTAATTCCTGCTGTTCCCAGAGATCACCTGTTACAGGTAAGTAACTGTGCTATCTCCAGGAACAAGCAGGAATAAGTCCTCACATATGGGGACTCCCTAGCTAAGATGCCTGGGAGATCCCGTTCCAAGGGTTCGCCATCTCCGTATGGATCTCAGGCATCCATTCTGGGAAGGTGGGCAGGAGTTGTTCAAGTATGGAACAGGTGTTTGAGGACAGCCTGACCAAACAAGGCATCCCGGCGGGAGTCCTTGTCCAAACAGTAATGGGCTGTGAAGGTATGAACCGAGGCCCATGTGGCGGCTCGACAGATCTGATCTATGGATACAGAGTGAAGATGAGCCATAGAAGTGGCCATGGCTCTCACATTGTGAGCTGTGACATGGCCTTCCAGAGGAATATTTTTACTCTGGTAAGCAAAGGAAATACACTGAGCAATCCAATTGGAAAGTGTACATTTGGAGACTGGAAGTCCCAAGTGAGAAGGATCAAAAGCCACGAAAAGCTGGGAAGACTTTCGATGTGGCTGAGTCCTGTTGAGGTAAAAAGCGAGAGCTCTTTTACAATCTAAAGTATGAAGGTTCCTCTCTGCACTGGATGCATGAGGAGCCGGAAAAAAGACAGGTAGATATACCTCTTGATTAAGATGAAAAGGCGAGACCACTTTGGGCATAAAGTGGGGATTCGTCCTTAGGACCACCTTATCAGGATGAAACCTGGTATAAGGTGGATGAGCCACTAAGGCCTGTAGTTCACTGATGCGGCGAGCCGAAGTGACTGCAATAAGGAAAATGACCTTCCAGGAAAGAAATTTCAAGGAGGTAGAAACCAACGGTTCAAAAGGTGGCTTCATAAGCTGACCCAGAACTAGGTTCAAGTCCCATGCTACCGGAGGTCGGATGGGAGGCTTAGTTAGAGTCAGGCCTCTCATGAACCTTGCAACAAGCGGATGAGAGGAGACAGGTTGTCCATTTATAGGTTTTAAGGATGCTGCAATAGCACTCAAATGGACTCTTACTGAATTCGTCTTAAGACCTGCATTAGAAAGATGCAGGAGATAGTCTAGTAGAGAATTCAAAGGAAGTGCTAGAGGGTCAAGACCCTGTTGAGCACACCAAATGGAAAAGCGTTTCCATTTGAAAGCATAGGAACGCCTCGTGGAGGGTTTCCTAGAGGCATGAAGGATATCTTTCACTGGTTGAGAAAGATTGAAGTCATGAAGGCTTAGGCCTTCAGTAATCAAGCTCTGAGGTGTAGGGACTTGGGGTTTGGGTGCCACAAAGTCCCTTCCTCCTGAGAGAGAAGGTCTGGCGCAGCTCCCAGGTCCAGGGAGGGTCCCTGGGAGAGATGCAGAAGTAGAGGGAACCACACTTGGCGTGGCCAGCGTGGAGCTATGAGGATCATCGATCCGTGATCCCTCTGGAGTTTGAACAGAGTCTTGGGAATCAAAGGAATGGGTGGAAAGGCATATAGGAATTCCTGACCCCAATGCAGGAGAAAAGCATCGTTGGCCTGAGCTCCCTGACATGGGGTCCTGTAACAGAACCGGGGAAGTTTGGCATTCCACGGACTTGCAAAGAGGTCTATGTCCGGGGTTCCCCATTCCTGAAAAATTCTGCTTATCTGGTCCATATGTAGGGACCATTCGTGTGGAAGCAGAACTCGACTGAGTCTGTCTGCCCAAGAGTTTTGAACCCCTGGAAGATACACTGCCAGAAGATGAATTTGATGCTCTCTGGCGAAGGCCCATAATCTGAGAGCTTCGTTGCAAAGCGACAGAGAGCCTGTCCCTCCTTGTTTGTTTACGTAGAACATGGCCACCTGATTGTCTGTCTGAACTAGGACGGTCAGGTTGACAAGGAGGGTATGGAAGACTTTGAGGGCAAAGAAGATTGCTCGCAGTTCCAAGAGGTTGATGTGAAGGGTGGTCTCCTGCGGAGACCAAGTACCCTGAGTGGAGAGGGATTGTAGATGGGCTCCCCACCCTGTTTGGGAGGCATCTGTTGTGAGGGTTGCTTGGGGCAACAAAGGTTGGAAGGGGGCCCCCAACAACAGATTCTTGGTGGACATCCACCATTGGAGGGACCAAAACAGATGCTGTGAGGTGAGTATTTGGTCGGAGAGCGCTCCTGATGCTTGAGTCCACTGGGTGGCCAAGGTCCATTGAGCTGCTCTCATATGAAGACGAGCGTAGGGCACCACGTGTACCGTGGAGGCCATGTGGCCCAGAAGTCGCAGCATTTCTCTGGCTGTCAAGTGACTGCTGGACTGAGCTTGGGAGGCCAAGCACAGCAGACGTTGGCCCCGGACTTGAGGCAGGTAGGCCCTTGCAGTGGTGGTGTCCAACTGGGCCCCTATGAATTCTAGAGACTGAGTAGGGGTAAGTTGAGACTTGGGAAGGTTTACCACCAGTCCCAGATACTGCAGAAGGTGCCTTGTGCGGTCCAGGGAAATCTGGGCCTCTGACTGAGATGGAGCTCGGATGAGCCAGTCGTCCAGATATGGGAATACAAAAATTCACAGACCTCTTAGAAATGCGGCAACAACTGCCATGCATTTGGTGAACACTCTTGGAGCAGAGGCTAGACCGAAGGGAAGTACTCTGTACTGGAAATGTTTTCCCTGAAACAGAAATCAGATATTTTCTGTGGGATGGGTGGATGAGTATATGTGTGTACGCATCCTTGAGATCTAGAGAACAAAGCCAATCCTGACTCTGAAGGTATGTAAGGAGAATGCCTAGAGAAAGCATTTTGAATTTCTCCTTGTACAGAAATTTGTTCAATTCTCTCAGATCTAGGATAGGTCTGAATCCCCCTGTCTTCTTTGTTATGAGAAAATAAGGGGAGTAGAATCCTGTCCCTTGTTGAAGAAGAGGAACCTCTTCTATTGCCCCTTGGGCAAGGAGAGAAGAGACTTCCTGATCCAACAGGCCCAGGAGAGATGGGGGAGAATTGAAGTGCCTCACCATGGTATATGGAGGAAGGTCGGAAAAATGAAGTTTGTAGCCCTCTCTGATGATAGAGAGGGTCCATTGCTCTGATGTGATTTGCTCCCATCTGGGAGCAAAGTGAGCTAACCTTCCGGGAATGGTGAGGGGCTCTGGTTGTTCTAGAGCCAGAAATGTTAAGTTCTCTAGGGGCAAGTCAAAACCCCTGAGGGGGTTGAGCCTGCTGAGGAGTGGTAGACGCTGCAGGCTTTGACTTTGCCTGTTTAGGTTGCTGACGTTTAGCAGCAAAGCGAGGCTGAGAAGATTGTTGGCCAGTATTTGTGGAAAATCTGGCCTTCTTGTAGTAAGGCCTCTTGAAAGACTTTTTCTTGGCAGGAGTAGAGGTAGACTTAGAAAGTCTATCCAATGTAGCATTTTCTGCGTCCATTTGAGTGGCTTTAATTTGCCAGTCCTTACCAAATAAGTTCTCACCTGTACAGGGCAGATTCCGTAAGCCATCCAGGACCCAGGGTTCTAGGTCAGAGGCCTGGAGCCAAGCAAGTCGTCGGGCTGCAATAGCAATGCCCGAAGCTCTACCGGCACCCTCAAAGGAATCAAAAGTTGCTCTGTTGGAGAACTTAGAAACATCTAGAAGCTGTTTCACCAGAAAAATGAACTCCTCTTTTCTATCCTCAGGGATAAAGGAGGCAAAATGTCGTATCTTTAGGGCAAGTTCCCTGAGAAACATGCCCATATACAGACTGTAAGAATTAATCCTGGCTATAAGCATAGTAGCCTGGAAAATTTTCTTGCCAAAAGAGTCTAGGGTCTTACATTCTCGTCCTGGAGGGGTAGAAGAGTGCCTTTTGGTACTCTTAATCTTTTTCAGTGCAGACTTCACCACAATGGAATGGTGAGGCAACTGAGTCTTTTGAAAACCAGGAGGGAGGGAGGGACCCGGTACATGGTGTCCAACCTACGAGAATAAGGAGACAACATTAGAGGAGCCTCCCATAAGTCCATCAAGTGTTCTTGAAGGATTTCATGGATAGGCAGGGTGACTGCCTCTTTAGGAACCTTAGGGTATCCTAAAATATCCAATTTCTTTGACCTAGATTCTTTTTCAGAGGATGTGGTAATAGAAAGTCCTTTAGCTAGTTCAATAATGAAGTCTTGAAAGGACAAATCCTCTGGTGGAGACATTCTCCTCTTTGGGGAAGAGGGGTCTTCATGAAGAACTAGAGACAGCTCATCAGAGTCCTCAGAGGAGTCAAAATCCTCAGAAGAATCAGAGTATTCTCTATTTGCTTCCAACGCACGATACGCATACCGATCGGTATCGACATCGGGCATACTGGGTATGGGATCGGTATCGGGTGAAAACCCGGATCCGACATGCGGAACCGATCTGCGTTTGGAAGTCGATGGTCTCGGTTCCGGTATGGGAGACGATACCGGAACCGGACCCGGTACCGCTGAATGCAGTACCGAGGGCGTCGCAGCATTAATAAAAGCCAGCATGGCCTGCTGCATGGTCTGAACAGTATTGCTCATAGACGCCACTGCTGCCTGGATGTCGGTACCGGTATGGGCCGGTACCCCAGAGCAGTCTTAACAGGTGATCAGTCGAGGCCGTGCCATCGATGTCAACCTGTAACCCCATAGATGGTGCTTTGGAAGCCAGAGCTTCCCGCCGGGGTTGTTTGGCTGGGGCAGGATCCTCACACTCAAAAGTGAGAGCCTCTCGATGCTTTGAAGGAGATTTGCTCTTTGAGGACCTGCCCGCAGAAGGTTTGGTTACCTGAGATCCATCCGGAGAGGAAGACCTGGATGACTGTGATGCTGGATTATCTGAAGCAAACAGCACATGGAATTTGTTGGCCCGGTTCTGCAACCCACGTTTAGACATCTGGGAGCAGGATGGGCAGTCCGGAATGGAGTGGTCAGATCCCAAACACTTAAGACACCATTCATGGGTGTCTGTAACAGAAATAACAGCACTACACTTGGTACACTTCTTAAAACCAGGGGCTGGTTTCTCCATGAGGAGAATTTGTGTAGGCCTGAGGCCTAACCGAAGTCACCAAGTTGTGCAGAATAAAGAATTTTTTTTTTTTTTTAAAGAAAAGAAAAGAGAGACCGGCGGTACCGGTTTCGGTATGGGGAAGGCAGGTACGCGGTCTAAAGAAACAAACTAAAACAATAATTTCTTCAGCGGTGACAGGAACACGACCTGCTGGCTCCGCGAAAAAAGAGAAACTGAGGAGAGCTGGTCAGGAAGGCGGGAAGGCAGCGCGCATGTGCAGTGGGAGGCCCCAAAAGCTTCCTTCTGGGAAGCTGGGGAGCTTTCCCGCGCAGGCTCCGTCGGTACCGACGTACCCATATGTGAGGACTTATTCCTGCTTGTTCCTGGAGATATGCTGGAGTAGAGATAAGAAGCGCCCTAAACTGCAAAGATGACGGAGTAAAAATAAAGTCAAGCGTATGGCCAGCTAAATATGTAGGGACAAGTACCTGATGGGTCATAAGCTCCCTCAAGAGAGAAAATAGATTTATCTCTAGCTGTTGGGAATTACCAGCATGTACACTGAAGTCATCAAATATTATAAGGTTAGGAAATTGCATAACGGAGTCTGAAAGCAGACCGAGTAGGCAATCCCATTGGGTGTCAGAGAGATTTGGGGGGGGGAGGGGGGGCAATACAAAAGTAGTACATAATGCATACATGAGTTTATCCTAAAAAGTAAACATTCCTCATTGCTTAAGGAAATAGGCAGTTCCGTACAAGACAAGTTGTTAAAAAAACAAAACAAAACAAACTAGCTACCCCTCCAGATCTCACAGAACATGTTTGCATAAGTAAGATACGCCGGGCAGGGCCAACTGGTGAGAATGGGGTTTCTGCCAGAGTGAATGAAGATGATTGGAAATGGGGGAGGAAATTAAGGCCATTTTGTATCCGATTGAACAAACCAAATCTAGCAGGAATAGTAGCAGGCCCTCGAGATAGACAGCTGGCCCGATTTGATATATGACCAGGAATCAAACATCTCACCTGTTTCAGCCCCCTCCCCCCCCCCTCAGATATATGAGAGGTCTGTTCCCCACAAGTGTAGGGATAGGTGCAAGCACCATGAATAGAAAAGTCAAAAGCAAACCTCTAAGAAAAAAAAGTCATCTTCCTTGATAGGCACAAAAAACAGCTCATTACCAAGGTAGACAAAGCCACCGGATCCTAAAATATAGGAGCACATCGTACTCCATGGGCACGGATGTCTCTTTTCTGCAGGGTGGAAATTACATCACCTGCCGGGGGCAGGACTTGTTAGCCATACTTGCCTCATTTTGGCAGATCCTACATACATTATGAATGGCTGCATGATCGCTGTGAGGAGGGTGGGGGGGGGGGGGGGAAGAGAGATGCGGTGGGGCAGACACAGTCTCAAGACCACAGACCTCTTAAGATCCTCTGGAGCTTTTCTTTCAGATGGTTTGAACAGCAGCTTCTGAAAGAACTTATGGGCTGCAGTCAGCCCTTACTAGCTGCTATGTCCTTTTTAAGATATGGCGACCAGAAAGGGGAAATTAAGCCTTACCTGCTAATTTTCTCTCTCAGAGTCCCTCCAGTCCAATCCAGATGCATGGGTTATGTTCACTCACCAGCAGGTGGAGACTGAAAAACTCCAAACCTCTCACTTAAGTAGCCTATGCTCCCTTGCAGAGCCAGTATGAAACTCACAAAGCAGCAGAAC
Organism: Ichthyophis bannanicus; assembly: GCA_033557465.1. Lineage (NCBI taxonomy): Eukaryota > Metazoa > Chordata > Amphibia > Gymnophiona > Ichthyophiidae > Ichthyophis > Ichthyophis bannanicus. Next base: position 302,126,608 of record CM066032.1, on the reverse strand, counting down.
AGAGTACCAGACCCCCAAATCTCCACCAGCCTGCAACGAACTGTGCACCCCCATGCACATCACCTTTTCCTGTATTTTCTTTATCTTTGTAGAACAGTGCCCATGCAAGGCAACTCCCCTCTTCCCCAGGAGACCAGAGTCCACCACAGGGAGAGCAAGCAGTGCAACAGCACAGTGGAACCTCCAAGACCAAATAAAAAACAAACAAAGGGGAACAGACAACCAACTGACCCGAGCTCAGCCATTTTAGCAAAAAACTTTCAGAACAGACAAGACCAGCAAAGATAGTAGGGTCCTGGACTGGACTGGAGGGACTCCAGGAAAGAAAATTAGCAGGTCTGATCTAAATTTCACCTTCCAGTTTGCCCCTCCAGTCCAGTCCAGATGCATGAGACTTAACAAGGTAGTACTATCGCAGGGTGGAGACCAAAACGCCAGCCTGTAGCACCAGGGCCCCGAAATCCACATTCTGATGAGCCTGAACATCTAATCTGTAATGACATGCAAAGGAATGAAGCAATCAACATGTCACCACCATGCAAAATGTCCTGAGGCGGAACAAGACTGAGGTCCACCCAAAAAGCTGCCTCAGCCCTGGTAAAATGGGCCCACAAGCCCACTGGAACAAAATGCCCATTTAGCAAATATGCGGATTCAATGGTGCTGCAAATGCAACGGGAAATGCTCGCCTTCAAAACAGCCCCAACCTTCCAACTCCTGACAAACATGAAAAGGCGCTCCAAACACCAAAAAGCCTCTGTCACCTTCAATACCACTTAAGTGTCCTGTGGACAATGAGCATATGCAGATCTCTGGACTCCGCCACACCAGGAAAAATCAGCAAAGGCTGGTAAAGACACTGATTGATGTGAAATGCTGAAACCACCTTCAGCAAAAAAAGAAGGAACCGGGTGTAGAACCATCCTTTCTTTCGTGATCACCAAATAGGGCTCCCTGCACAAGAGAGCCTGAAGTCTGAGATGCAACGCGCTGAACAAATTGCCACCAGGGACACCACTTTCAGAGTCAGATCCTTCAAAGAAGCCCCCAAAAAAGGCTCGAACAGGGGCTTCGCGAGCACAGAGAACCAAATTAAGATCCCAAAACAGAACAAGAAATGAAAAAGACAGCCTTAAATGCTTAACCCCTTAAAGAAAAAAAAAAAAAAAAGAAAAAAAAAACTTATTACGTCACAATGAGAGGCAAGGTCCTCTCCCTACACCTGACCCCGGAAACAAGCCAGGGCTGCAACCTGTACTCTTCAGGGAATTGAAGGCCAAACCCTTGTCAAAGCCATCCTGTAGAAAGGCCAAAATCTCCAGAAGAGAGGTCCCTAGAGGCCACACACCTCTCCGCACCAAGCCTCAAAGATGTGCAAAACACGCACATAGGCCAGGGACATAGAATGCTTCTGAGCCTGCAACAAAGTGTCAGTCACCTGAAGGGAGTACCCCCTATGCCTGAAACGAGTCACTGGCGGACAAAGTTGTTTCACCGAATGGAGGAAGCGCACCACATCAGCACATGATGCATCTCCGATAGCAAGCAATTGTCGCGACCTGTACCATCTTGGAGAAAAAAAAAAACCACCACAGTATCTCCGGAAGGGAAGTCTGCAAGGGCCAAACACTCCGCATCTCACACCAGTTCTCAAAATGCATATCACATGCACGTAAGCCAAGGAAGTAAACCTCTTCCGGGCCTTCAGCATAGTCGCAATTACTGACGCCGAATAGACCTTATGTCTCAGCCATGCCTGCTCAAGAGCCAGGCCATAAACAAGAACTGATCCACCTGTGGCATCAGAATCGGTCCCTGCGCTAACAGGTTGACCCTATCTGGGAACCAGAAAGGCTCAGCGATGAGGAGCCTGCAGAGATCTGCATACCACGGTTTCTACGACTGGTCTAGCGCTATGAGTATCACCTGCCCCCTGTAGTAACCTGTCTATGAGAGCCCAGTGCAGAAACATGTACAGAAAACCCTTGGGGGCCATGGCTACACCAGAGCGTCAAGACCCTCTGACATACGCTCCCTTCTTTCTTTGGCAACACAAAACAGAGCAGAGTATCGATCGCAGCCTCATTGGTTTGACGGTACCAGGACTACTGCTCACAACTGGATCAAGTAGTGCAGAGTTGTGGGAGCCCGACAGGGGGACTGTACAAATACCTCAGCAAGGGGTTGCGCAAACTCCATCACATAACCCTGCTGAATGATCTCCAGCACCCACTGGTTGGTCATGATTGCGGCCCAGGCAGAATAAAACGGTTCCAACCGATCTCCTACTGGTGACAACTCCATCTGGGGTGACCTGGCTTCATTGTGTCTTTTTAGAGGCCACCAGCAGAGAGGAGAAAAATTCCCTGCCAGCCCCCCTGTAGCTTCGAAAGCCTAGCCCTCAATGGAGAAACCGGCCCTGCTGAAAACGTCAATAATCCCTAGGCTGTCCCCACTGAGGAGCTGCCTGCTTAGGACCTTTCAGACAATCCTCGGGTAACCTGCCACCCTTGGAGTCACCTAAATCCTTAACTTGTCCACGGTTCTCCAAACAGAGGTTTTCCCTTGAAGGACAGCTTGCTATGACGAGTCTTATAGGACACATCTGCAGACCAACTGCGTAGCCAGAGGAAACATCTGGCAGCAATAATCGAGACATAGTCTTGGCCGTGGTTCACACCATATCATAACAGGCATCCGCCAGGTATGCTGCCGCCGACTCCATCTTGGCTCCTTCCAACGCCGAAGCCGAAGCCTATTCCATCTCTCCCGTTGCCAAGGCTTGCAGCCAGTGAATGGACGTCATACAGACCCCACAAAGTCAGGGCACTAGTATCAAATGCCTGCTTCAACAGGGACTCCAGCCTCCGGTCATGAAGGTCCTTCAGGGACACACCTCCTTTGACCGGAATCATAGTCTCTTGTCACTGCCGTTACCAGCGCATCCACTTTGGGCATCTTCAGGAGGTTCTTATTTTCCTGAGGAATGGGGTACAAGCGGATCATTGCTCTACCCACGCACATCCCACTCAGTCATTTTCTTAATTACCATGTGCACAGGGAAATACACTTGAGAACTCTTAAATCCATACAGCAAGAGATCTTCTAAGGGCTCCTGATACCGCTGGCGGTGCCGCTATGTTAAGGGCCACCAGCGAATGTCTTATTAGCAGAGCCAGCTCATCTCTGAAATTGCCTAAAAACATTTGGGTCATCCCCAGAGGAAACTCCCCCTCCTCCGGGTCTGTCTTTGCTAGCTCCCCCCAGCTCCTCAGATGTCTGTGACAGTGAAGAGTCCTGTTCCCCCCACAAATTCCCTACCCCCTTACTTCTCTTAACTAGAGGCTCCCCGGTCTCCAGAGAGCCCTCCTGCAGAATCTGCACTGATGACAGGAAGGGGGGGTCTTTGCCTGGGATGGAGTTTCAGCTTGTTTCAATTTCAGGTAGTAGGCTTTATGCAGGGCTAATATGAAGTTGGGCAGGAAGGTGGCTCCTGCCTGCTCGGACGCATCCATGACCACTGTCCGCGATGCTGATTTCTGCTTCTTTATTTCGTTTTTGTCTTGTCCTCTCTCTAGGGGATTAATCTTTGTGGTTGCAAAATAAAGAAGGGACAGCAGCCGACGCGATTCTACATAAGCTAAGTAGAATGGCGAACGCTAGTTTTAAGTAAATTATAGGGTATGATGAAAATCAACCCGTCATAGAAAAATATATAAACAAAAAGAAAGATAATTAAGCAATATTCAAGATATAAGATAAAAAATGTTGGCTAAAGGTCATTGATGTAAAACGTGCACTAGTTTGGGTGGAAGTCATTGACCCAATAAAAAGTGTTAAAGCGTGTCGCTTGAAAAAGTGTCAAAGCTTGCCGTTTATCTGAGACCAATATTAAGCCATAATACAAAAAAAGAAGAAAAAATAACATTTTGGTTTTATCAACACGTATGGGTGAAGTTTGATTGTTATAGCTTTCTCCAGACACGACAAAATGGATGCCTGACAAAAGATGCCCACGTTTCTAGTCAAATTTGCTCTTACAGGCACAGCGTCTGCCTGCTCTGCTTCCTACATTGCTAGATCCCCGAAGCTCTGCTCAAGCAATCATGAAGAACGGAGATAAACCAGACAGAAACCGTATTGCTGTAAACCGTGGCTGCCCCCACATGCTAAGCAAAATGAGGAAACCGTCAATGTGGAAGGCAGGAGCAGGCCAGACTGCGTGGTGAGCCGAATAGACACAACCTGTTATAGCCCCAAATACCTCTCACTGCAAAGCCCGATCTACCCCGAAGGGACTTACTCCCACACAGTGAGAGCTCCCAGTCTCTGCCCGCTCTCTCCTACTTGCCTGTCTGTCTAGCTCTTTTGTTGGGATTTTTTTTTTTTACATTACCTCAAGATAAGGCACAGCTCCAGCACAATTAGTTAAGAAGGAAACCTAACAACCTAGACAAGATCTGTGAGCAGTCCAGCTAAGGGGGGAAAGGGAACCACTAGGCTATTAGACGCCAGGGGCTCCACCAGACCCGACCACAGGGCCTGGCAGCTGGTGACAGGCCCTGACACTCTGTCAGCCCACCACACCAATAGGCTATGGAGTGAACCCAGCACCCAGGAGTTTGCTCTCAGAAAATACCCAAGAAAAATAAACTCCCTTAGGAAAGCTTAGAATGGAAGTTCTTAAGAGACGCCTCCCCTAGCAGGCTGCTCCCTCAGCTGCTGAGGACTGAGAATACTAGATTCTGGAGCTGAAGAGGGAACTCTTGTACTGTGATATCAGAATCCCATCATGCTCAGTCCTCAGCTGCTGTTGGAGGAAAACCCACTCTTTTCCCAGATTGGACTGGAGAGACGATATGGAAGTTAGGGTCTGTTTGCAGCTATAGCATCCTGGATTAGAATAGAAAGGTACTATTTGGGATACATGGGTCACAAAGGATCCTCGCCATCCAATAGGGTACTCCTCTGTACTTCTTTGGACTCACCCTCCAGAGAAAGCACAGTTACTTACCTGTAACAGGTGATCTCTGGGAACAGCAGGAATAAGTCTTCACATATGGGTATCGTCGGTACCGACGGAGCCTGCGCGGGAACGCTCCCCAGCATCCAAAAGGAAAGCTTTTGGGAGCATCCCACAGCGCCTGCGTGCTGCCTTCCCGCCTTTCCTAACTGCCTCTCTCCAGTTCGAGTTTTAAGCTGAGACAAAGAGAGAGTGAGGAAAGGAAAGAAAGATAGAGATACAACTCCTAGGGGAGGTGGGTGGGTTGTGAAGACTTATTCCTGCTGTTCCCAGAGATCACCTGTTACAGGTAAGTAACTGTGCTATCTCCAGGAACAAGCAAGAATGAGTCTTCACATATGGGGACTCCCCAGCTAGAGATGCCAGGGAGATCCCCAAGGTTGTGAGTCCCTGAGAAGGGCTCTACCTCCCCCATGGATCTCGGGCATCCAACCAGGGATGGGGGGTAGGAGTTGATTAGGTATGGAACAGGTGTTTGAGAACAGCCTGACCAAACAAGGCATCCCGGCGGGAGTCCTTGTCCAAGCAATAATGGGCTGTAAAGGCATGAACCGAGGCCCAGGTGGCCGCTCGACAGATTTGGTCGATGGACACAGAATTTAGATGAGCCATAGAGGCTGCCATGGCCCTCACATTGTGAGCTGTGACATGGCCCTCCAGAGAAAGGTTCTTACTCTGGTAGGCGAAAGAAATACACTGAGCAATCCAATTGGACAGAGTTCTCTTAGAGACTGGAAGTCCTAAATGAGAGGGATCAAAAGCAACAAAGAGTTGAGAGGACTTTATGTTGCTGTGTCCTTTGTAAGTAAAAAGCAAGCGCTCTCTTACAATCCAGGGTATGGAGATTCCTCTCTGCACTTGATGCATGAGGTCCTGGAAAAAAGACAGGTAAATACACCTCCTGGTTCAGATGAAAAGGTGAGACCACTTTAGGCATAAAGTGCGGATTGGTCCTGAGGACTACCTTGTCATGATGGAACCTTGTATAAGGAGGATTAGCCACCAAGGCTTGCAGCTCACTGATGCGGCGAGCTGAAGTGACTGCAATGAGTAAAATAACCTTCCAGGAAAGGAATTTCAAGGAGGTAGTGGCTAAGGGTTCAAAGGGTGGCTGCATAAGCTGGCCAAGAACCAGATTCAAGTCCCATGCCACTGGAGGTGGTCTAATGGGAGGTTTAGTTAAAAGAAGGCCTCTCATGAATCTTGCTATAAGAGGATGAGAGGAAATAGGCTGTCCATTGAGAGGTTTAAGGGATGCTGCAATAGCACTCAAATGGACTCTTACTGAATTCGTTTTAAGGCCTGCATGGGATAAATGCAGCAAATACTCTAGTAAAGAATTCAGAGGTATTGCAAGAGGGTCAAGACCCGTCTCTGCACACCAAATGGTAAACCTTTTCCATTTAAAAGCATAGGAACGTCTAGTGAAAGGCTTTCTGGAAGCATGAAGGATATCCTTCACTTGCTGAGAAAGATGCAAATCTTGAAGGTCTAGGCCTTCAGCAACCAGGCTCTGAGGTGAAGAAACTGGGGATTTGGGTGCCACAACGTTCCCTCCTCCTGGGACAGGAGGTCTGCAGCAGATCCCAAGTCCAGGGAGGGAGCTTGAGAGAGATGCAGAAGTAGAGGGTACCAGACTTGGCATGGCCAATGTGGTGCTATGAGGATCATAGACCCCTTGTCTCTCTGAAGTTTGAACAGTGTCTTGGGAATTAGGGGAATGGGTGGAAAGGCATAGAGGAAGTCTTGCCCCCAATGAAGGAGGAAGGCATCCCTGGCCTGAACTCCCTGACACTGAATCCTGGAACAGAACCGGGGAAGTTTGGCATTCCACGGACTTGCAAACAGGTCTATATCCGGGGTTCCCCAAATTCGGAAGATCCTGGCTATCTGGTCCCCATGGAGGGGACCATTCGTTTGGAAGCAGAACTCGACTGAGTCTGTCTGCCCAAGAGTTTTGAACCCCTGGAAGATACACTGCCATGAGATGAAGTTGATGCTCTCTGGCGAAGGCCCACAATCTCAAAGCTTCGTTGCAAAGCGACAGAGAGCCAGTCCCGCCCTGCTTGTTCACGTAGAACATGGCTACTTGGTTGTCCGTGTGGATGAGGACTGTCTTGTAGCTGAGCAGGGTGTGGAAGACAGAGCTAGAAAAATTGCTCTGAGCTCTAAGAGGTTGATATGTAGAGATGTCTCCTGTGGAGACCAGATGCCTTGAGTGGAGAGATCCTGTAGATGAGCTCCCCAACCTCTTGGAGAGGCATCTGTTGTAAGGGTTGCTTGGGGTAACACCTGTTGAAAGGGGGACCCCAGCAACAGATTTTGAGTGGACTTCCACCACTGGAGAGAGCAAAAGAGGCGACTGGAGGTTGCTATTTTGTCTGACAGGCACCCTGATGCCTGGGTCCATTGGGTGGACGGAGTCCACTGAGCTGCCCTCATGTGAAGGCGAGCGTAAGGAACCACATGCACAGTGGATGCCATGTGGCCTAACAGTTGTAACATCTCTCGAGCAGTTAAATGGGATTTTAACTGAATTTGTGAGGCTAACTGCACCAAGCGTAGGCAACGGGCCTGGGGGAAGATAGGCCCTTGCAGTTGTGGTATCCAGCAAGGTCCCTATGAACTCTAGTGACTGAGTAGGGGTGAGATGGGATTTTGGGATGTTTATTACAAGTCCCAGATACTGAAGAACACGCCTTGTGCAGGCTAGGGAAGTCTGGGCCTCTGACTGGGATGGAACTCGGATGAGCCAGTCGTCCAGATACAGGAATATGAATATCCCTAGAGTGGGTAGAAATGCAGCTACTACTGCCATGCATTTTGTGAACACTCTTGGTGCAGAGGCCAGACCGAAAGGAAGCACTTTGTATTGGTAGTGCTTTCCTCGATAAAGGAACCGAAGGAACCTTCTGTGTGTTGGATGGAGGAGGACATGGGTGTACGCATCCTTGAGGTCTAGAGAACAAAGCCAGTCCTGACTCTGAAGGTATGGAAGGAGAGCACCGAGAGAAATCATCTTGAATTTCTCCTTGCATAAAAACTTGTTCAATTCTCTGAGATCTAATATGGGTCTGTAGCCCCCTGTTTTCTTTGGGATAAGAAAGTAGGGGGGAGTAGAACCCTGAGCCCTGTTGAAGAAGGGGTACTTCTTCTATTGCCCCTTGGGCAAGAAGGGTAGCAATCTCCTGACCCAGAAGGTCGAGGAGAGATGCTGGAGAATTGAACTGTCTCACCATGGTGTGAGGAGGAAGGTTTAAGAAATGAAGCTTGTAACCCCCTCCCTTATGATGGAGAGGGTCCATTGTTCTGCTGTGATTTGTTCCCACCTGGGAGCAAAGTGAGCTAACCTTCCTGGAATGGTGAGAGGCTCTGGTTCTTTTAGAGCCAGAAAGGCTAAGTTCTCTAGTTGAAAGTCAAAGGCCCTGAGGAGGCTGAGGCTGTTGGGCCGTAGCAGCCCTTGCAGCCTTAGGCTTGGCCTGTTTAGGTTGTTGCTGTCGCTTTGCAGCAAAACGACCTGCAGAAGATGCCTGTTGACCATAAACAGGATATTATCTCCCCTTTTTAGGAAAAAATCCCTTTTTGAACAACCTTTAACAGGAGCAGTAGTAGACTTTGAAAGTCTATCTAAAGCAGAATTTTCAGCATCCATCTGAGTGGCCTTTGCTTGCCAATCTTTGCCAAAAAGGTTTTCACCTGTACAAGGAAGATTTCCTAGTCCATCCTGAATCCAGGGTTCCAAATCAGAAGCTTGTAGCCAAGCAACTCTGCGTGCACCTATGGCAATAGCCGAGGCTCTGCTAGCACACTCAAAAGAGTCAAAGGCTGCACGGTTGGAAAACTTGGAAACATCCTGGGCATGTTTAAGCCAGGTGAGAAACTCCTCTCTTATCTTCTGAAACAAAAGGAGATAAAGTTTGTAGGTGATCTGTAACTTCTTTTAGAAACATCCCCATATAGAGAGACTATAGGAGTTGATTCTAGCAACAAGCATATTGGCCTGGAAAATTCTCCTGCCAAAAGCATCTAAGGTTCTGCATTCTCTTCCTGGAGGATTAGATGAGTGCCTTTTTGCACTCTTTATCCTCTTCATAGCAGACTCCACCACAATAGAGTGGTGAGGAAGCCGAGTCTTATGAAAGCCAGGACAAGGAGGAACATGGTACATGGTGTCCAACCTACGAGAATGAGGGGAGGTGGTGAGAGGTGTCTCCCATATGCCCAACATGTGATCATAAAGGATCTCATGAATTGGTAAAGTAGCTGCCTCTTTAGGAGCCTTAGGATATTGTAAGATATCCAATTTTTTGTCTCTAGGCTCTGCCCCTCAGGGGCCACTGAAATGGAGAGGCCCCTGGCCACTTCCCTAATGAAGTCTTGAAAAGACAAGTCTTCTGGAGAAGACATTCTTCTTTTTGGAGAAGAGGGCTCCTGAGGAAGGAGCACCGATGCTTCGACAGAAACCTCCGATTCATCAGAGTCTTCAGAGGAATCGAAGTATCGCCTATCTGGATGCTCCTGCAGAGCCCGATATGCTTACCGAGTGGTATCGACATCGGGAGTGATCGGTACTGATTCGGTACCAATGGGCATCACAGAACAGGGTACCGCTGCAGTCAACACCGAGGCCAATATCGATACAATTGGTACTGGCACCGGAACAGACAACGGAGTTTGTTGCAGTACCGGAGGTGTCGCAGCTTGTATGAATGCCGTAATGGCACGCTGCATGGTCAGAATATTCTGATCCATCGACGCCACCAATGTCTGGATGTCGGTACCAGTGGGAACATGGCAACAGGTGATCGGTCGAGGCCGAGCAATCGATGTCAACCTGTGACCCCATAGATAAAGCTTTGGAAGCCGGAGCCTCCCGCCGGGGTAATTTTGCCGGTGCAGATTCCTCGAGAGCAAGCCCGGAGGCATCTCGATACTCAGAGGGAGATCTACCCTTCGAGGACCGGCTGGACTTGAGTTTGGCTACCTGAGATCCATGGGAGGAAGAAGCAGCCCTGTTAGACGTCGATGCTACCAAAGCTGCCATCAGAGGGAAACAGGGTACTGAGCTTGGCTGCTCGATTCTGCAGACCTCTTTTAGACATTATGGAACAGGACTCACAATCCGTGATGGAGTGGTCAGGACCCAAACATTTTAGACACCAGTCATGGGTGTCAGTGACAGAAAGTGTGCCGCTACACTTCGTGCACTTTTTAAACCTGGAAGCAGGCTTCTCCATGAGGAGAATTTCTCGTAGGCCTAAGGCCAAAAGAAAAATGCACAGAAGTGAAAATAGTAGGTTTTGTTTTGTTTTTAAGAAAGAAAGACCGGCGGTACCGGTCCGACGTCGAAGAAGGCAGACGCGCGACCAAAAAAATAAAATAAAATAAAGAACTTCTTCAGCGGTGACAGGAACACGACCTGCTGGCTCCGTGGAAAAGAACTACTGGAGAGAGGCAGTTAGGAAAGGCGGGAAGGCAGCGCGCAGGCACTGTGGGATGCTCCCAAAAGCTTTCCTTTTGGACGCTGGGGAGCGTTCCCGCGCAGGCTCCGTCGGTACCGACGATACCCATATGTGAAGACTCATTCCTGCTTGTTCCTGGAGATAAAGGGATTCCTCTTCTGCACCACAGACAACACCAGTAGAGGATAAGACTGGGCTCCTGGAAGAATGGAAGGGTGAAGTGGAAGTGGGTTCCTCTAACTCCCCTTTGCCATAAGCAACTGTGGAGTTAGAGGAACCCAGGTCCCATAAGGGAGGCCTGCAACTCAGAATTCCACAAAAGGTGCTGGCAGGAAACTATTAAGAACTAAAAACAGCCCATGAGCCATTTCTGAAGTTGTTGTGCAAGCAGAATGAAAAATTGACAGAGGAGGATCTTCAGAGGCCTATGGGCTTCAAGTTACCTGCTCTACCATCCCCCCCCCCCACCCCCCACCTGCAGGAACCACGCTGCCATTCAAATTGGGCACATAGCTTGCCATGAGGAGAGGGTAAAAAAAAACCCAAAACACATGTGGAGCACAACAAAGGGATCAAACATGGCAACAGGCTCCATGCTCCCCATGGAGGGGGATCAAAAAAATGACAAAAATGTGTCCTGAAGTGACTGTCCAGTACCCAGGGCAAAAGAACTGCAGCTGTGGGGAAAATCACTAAAGGCCACAGGCTGCAAGGATACATTTTACCTACTTGATAAAATTGTGTTCCTTGAGTCCAGATACACCTGTTCAGACAAATATGTTATGCTCCCTTGCCAGCATGTGGAGGCAGACTTTAGCAACTTTCAGTAATGTCATCACTTGGTATATTCTCGGGTATAGCACTGAGAAAAACCAGTAAGCAAGATTAAGGAAAACTGAGAAAACGTTATTCAACAACTTTGCCACAAATAGTGTGAGCAAGTATTTGGCTCTCTTACCATGAAGAAGACTGGAGTTAGATGGAACGGACTAGGCCTTTTATGACAGCCAGACCCCAAACCTTCAATGAAAGTCTTCCAGGCACCAATACTGACAACAAGAACAGAAGGCAGTAGACTTCCTAACCTGTCATAAGAGTCTTCCAGGGCGGGTCCAGGACTGGTCTAGCAGGATATCATGCGAGCAAAAATTATTGAGTACATAAAATTTATCCATTATTCTAGACCAGTCCAGACAAATAGGTTACGCCCACACAGTCACAACCCAGTGCGGGGAGATGACGACGATACTCAGAATAGTAACTTGCCAAAGGCACCATCTGTATAACCCTGTGAGCACGCTGTAGGGTTTCACACAGACATTCAACAAAAACCAGGAAACATAAGAACATAACATATGCCATACAGATTCAGACGAAAGGTCCATTAAACCCAGTATCCAGTTTCCAACAGCAGCCAATGTAGGTCACAAGTACCTCATGTTCCCAAAAAGGTACACAGATAACATGCTGCTTATTCCAGGTAAGAAGTGGATTTCCCTGGTCTTTTTTAATAATGGTTTATGGACTTGTCCTCTAGACACCCGTCTAAACCGCTTTTAAACCCAGATACACTAGTAACCTTCACTATATCCTCCAATAATGAATTCCAGACTGATTACGCGTTGAGTGAAAAAGTTTTTCTGATTAGTCAAAAAAATGTGTGCTACTTTGCGTGTCCCCTACTCTTTCTACTTTTTAAAGGAGCAAACAACCGATCTATGTTTACCCATTCCACTCCATCTATTATTTTATAGACCTCTATCATATCTCCTCTAAGCCACCTTTTCTCCAAGTTGAAGAGCCCTAACCTTTTAAAGCCTCTTTGGAGATCACGTGTGCACATGAGCGGGTGAGGACGCTTCCTCGTTGCGCTCCCGGGCCGCCCTAGTCTTTTGCTAATTAAATCGGCGACAGAGCTCAGAAACGCTGGGAGAGAGTGGCATTGTTACTGCGGTCGAGTGTGACTGAACATTCTGGTGGGCTGGTACACCTAAAGGAGAGGATGAAAGCGGCGGCGAAGGAGAAGGCCGCTGGAGCGCGGGAGATCAAAATGGCGCCCGTGGTACGTGTAGAGGCCATGCCGGAATCTCCGGGGAAAGTGAGTGTTGACTCGGCATCGGAGGATGTGGCCCATGAGGTGGTGAAGTTGCTTGAACCGAAGTTTGAAACGGTCATGAGAAAACTGGACGAGATGGGGGAAACCTTTGGTGAATACACGAGGAGGTTGGAGGAAATGGAGCAGCGAGTGACGGTCCTCGAGGAGGGGGAACTTGCGCTGGAGAGGGCGAGCCACAAACAAAAGCAAATTGACGACTTGCTGCAGAAAGTCGATGATTTGGAGAACCGGTCACGTCAGAACAACCTCCGGTTGGTGGGAGTCCCGGAGTCTTGGACAGGGCACCAACTATTTACACTATTTGAGGAGTGGCTTCCCAAAGAGTTGGGCCTACCTGAATTACAGGGACATGTCAGAGTGGAGAGAGCCCACAGATTGGGTCCACGGATGGAGGGCCAGAATAGGCCGCACCAGTGCTGGCGCGCTTGTTGGATTATCAGCATAAGGATAAACTGTTGCAAGCCTACCGAAAGCGGCGAGACCTGAAACTAGATAATGTGACTATTCTTATGTTCCCGGATTACTCCGCTGTGTTAGCGGCACGGCGCAAGGAATTCTCTCCGGTCTGCGCTGCCTTGATAAAAAGGGGGATTAGATTTGCGCTGGTCTACCCCACTACTTTTAAAATTTTCCATAATGGCAGCACACATTCTTTTGAAAAGGCGGAGGCTGCGTACAAGTTTACTGCTGCCCTTGGGAGTGCTAAGCCCTCTGGAAAGGCTTGAAGAATACTGTTGGAAGGAAAATGTAACTGTGTCGGTGATGGATCAGTCAATGTGGCGTACAGTTTGTGACATTTTCCCAGGATCTTCTGGGGCTCCTGGCAGGGGTGGAATATGGCACAAGTGGAGCTTGATGTATTGGCCTGTTGCCTTTGATTCTTTCTATGGAGGGTGACCCGGAGGTGCAGAGACAGTGATCTTCTCCCGTTTGGGGGGTGTCTTGCTTCGGCAGGATTGCATAATGTTATATATGTTGGGGGTTCAAGAGGGAAGTGGGGGGAGTTTGATTGAGATTAACAGTAGAGATGGATGTGTGTATAAGAGTGTGCATGTGGGATTAGGAGTAAGTTGGTTGGTTTAGGAGGAAGAGGAGGGTTGGTTGGTTGGAGATATATCTCCTGCAAGGGATGGAAGGGTTTGTAACTGTTTGGTTGGGGGGGATGGGAAGGGTAGGGAGGGTAAGGGGAAAGGGGACCTAGCATGGATGGACTGATGCCTTTGGAAGAGTCTGCAGGGTAAGCAGTGGTGGCCCTGGTACAAAGTGGGGGGTCAGGGAATGTGGCCCTGGAGACGAGGCTGGGCGTCTCCGGGAGCGGATATTGCTTTGAGGGGTAGTGCTGGTGAACGCCTCCATATTGGGTGATGGTACCTATAAAATTAGTTTCGTGGAATGTAGGAGGCATTGGATCTCCAGTTAAGCGCACCAAGATATTGCAAATGCTAAAGAGGAAGGGAGCACACATTGCGATGCTGCAAGAAATGCACTTAAGTGAAGTGGAGCATCGGAGGTTAGCCCGTGATTGGGTTGCAGTGACGTATGGGGCGTCGGGCACAAAAAGAGCGGGAGTGGTGGTGTTAGTGAAGCGGGGCCTCCCCTTTGAAGTGACCAAGGTGCAGGCAGATCCTAATGGAAGGTATATTCTGCTGACCGCCAAGCTCTATAACGAACCCATATGGTTGGCGAACGTATATGCTCCGAATGTGTATGACCACATGTTCTTTAAGATGATACTGGGGTTTATCCAGAAGGCGGGGAGTCATAAGTTGATTGTGGCAGGGTACTTTAACTGCCCGCATTCGCCGGATCTGGATAAATCTCAGGGGTGCAGCGTAGGTTCTTGGGGGCGCAGAGGAGTGGGATATCTTTGTAGACTGGGAGACTTGGTTGATGTGTGGCGGGTTCTTCACCCTGGGGTTAGGGAATATACTCATTTATCCCGAGCTCACAGTACATGGTCACGAATCGACTATATTCTGGTGAGTGAAAGGGGGCTCTCTAAAGTACTGCAAGCCGGAATTGAGCCAATAGCAGTATCTGATCACGGGATGGTGTGGGTGCTATGGGACAGTCAAGGAATGGGCAGTAGAGGGTGGCAGTTCCCGGCATATTTATGTGAAGACCAGGACTTTCAGTTGTATCTTTCGCAGCAGTGGGATGACTATGTCTTTAACGATCAGGTGGGCTGCTCCCCGGTGGTATTTTGGGAGGCTAGCAAGGCGGTGATGCGAGGTGCGGTAATCGCATACACAGCCCAGCGGCGTAGACATCTCGACCGCAGTATCCTTACATTAGAGAGGAGTGTTCAAGATTTGCAAAGGAAGCTTAGTCGTGGGGGGGTTGGTGGATGTCAACGGGAATTTTTGAGGGCACAGGCAGCTCTGAATGAGTTGCTCCAGAGGAGGGCTGTGATGTCTATGCAATATTACCGACACCGACTACACCGGTACGGTAACCGCACGGAGCGCCTTTTGGCGAAGTTAGTTCGGGATCCTGGGGGTGCTCGTTTTGTACCCGTGCTCCGGGATGAAGGAGGGCGATTGCAGAATCAGCCTCAACAATTAGCGAATGTTTTTAAGACTTTCTATGCTAAGTTGTACAGTGAGGAGGCCCGGGATTATGAGCACGGTAAGGAATTCCTGCGGAAATTAGCCTTGCCACAGGTGTCAGAAGAATTGTGTAAGCTCAATGCGCCGTTGACAGTGCAGGAAATACTAGTGTATCAAGAAGGGTAAACCACATAAAGCTCCTGGTCCAGATGGGTTTAGTATTGAGTATTATAAGTTGCTGGCGTCTAAGGTAGCTCCTATGTTTGATCTCGTCCGTCAGGCTGGGGAATTCCCTAGGGACATGCGTTGCGCGGATATATCGGTCATCCCGAAGCCTGGGAAGGATACAACTGACCCGGCCTCCTATAGACCTATTTCGCTTATAAATTGTGATATGAAACTTCTTGCGTCAGTGTTGGCGGGAAGGTTAAACCCCATCCTTCCATCTCTTATTGATCCTAGACAAGTCGGTTTTGTGCAGGGCAGGGAGGCAACAAAAAGATATTGCCGGCTTGCTCTTAGGTATGAGTCATTGCTTGAGGGCAGAGGAGGCTTTGCTGCTGGTGAGTTTAGATGCCGAAAAGGCGTTCAATAGAGTTGCTTGGGGGTATTTGTGGGATGTGTTAGCTGGTTTTGGTTTGAGGGGGCACTTTGTGCAGTGGATACAAGCCTTGTATAAAAATCCAATGGCTAGAGTGGGAGTGAATGGGACGTCCTCTGCTCCCTTTACACTTGAACGTGGGACACGGCAGGGGTGTCCGCTATCTCCCTTGCTGTTTGTGCTTACGTTGGAGCCTTTACTGCGAGCTATTCAGTGTGATACACAGATTGAGGGCATCACTTTGGGAGGTGAGGAGATGAAGGTTAGTGCATTTGCCGATGATATGCTCCTTTGTATAACGAGGCCGCAAGCGTCTCTAGAGCGAGTATTGCAGATGTTGCGTGATTTTGGTAGTTTTTCCGGGTTAAAAATTAATGCTGCGAAGTCAATGGTGCTGGATGTAGGAGGGAGAGTTAAGTCATGTTGGCAGGGTCCATTTTCTTTGGTATGGGCGGATGGGGCGATTAAGTATTTGGGGATACAGTTGCCGGAGCGACCAGGCGATCTTTATCGGGCCAATATCCCTGGAATGCTGGAAAAATCTAAGCGGACTTTTGCTGGTTGGAAGGGTTTACCTCTGTCCCTTAAGGGGTGGATAGCACCTTTTACCATGGTGAAGATGCCTAGGTGGCTGTATCTGTTTCGTTTGTTACCTATCTGGGTGTCAGCCAAGGACTGGAAGCGTTTTGAGTCCACCTTAAGTGCCTTCCTATGGAGAGGTAAGAGGGCTGCGGAGGAGAGATGAAGGCGGGCTGGAGTTGCCGTCATTACGGAATTATAATCTTCGTTATCTGTTGCGACACATCGAGGCGCTGGTGGAGGGAGAAAGTGGTTGTGCCACATTGCGGCAGCTGCAGGAGGTATGTGCGCCCTATCATAGTCTGTTCGTGCTTCATATGGATAAATGTGCGGTGTTCACTGAGGGGGGGGGCTGGTTGGGGGTACATGGGGACCTTGCGGGCCGCTTGGAGGGCTGTGTGTTCCCGGTATGGCTGGAATTGGAGGAGGTCGGCCTTGCTTCCTTTGGTGGGGAATTCGGGGTTTGTTCCAGGGTATTCGGAGCGTATATTTCACGGGTGGGCTGCGAAGGGGCTTTCCTGTGTTGGTGATCTCTTTGTGGTAGGGGAGACGGTGATGGATACCTTCCAGAGTCTACAAGGGCATTACCTTCTTCCTAGGCATGATTTTTATGGTTATCTACAGGCTAGGCATTATGTGGGAAGCCTGAGGATCTTGGGAGGACATCCTCAGTGTGTTTTGGGTAACCTGGTGGGGCGGCAAGCGGGAGGGGTTGAAGGGAAGGAGCTGATACGCCCCAGGGTGGATAATGGTTTTCTTTCTGAGTTGGTTCATAGATGGGGTAAAGAGGGGGTGGAGGGCCTCTCCGTGGCCACATTGCGGGAGGCTTTTGAGGGAATCCCTAAGGAGGCAGTGGGGATTTATCTACAAGAGCTGCAATATAAGTTTTTGTGGCGAGCTTATACTACAGATGCATGGGCGTTCCGTGCAGGACTTCGAACTTCCGCCACTTGTGGCTGGTGTGGGCTGGCAGCGGGAACACTGTTGCACAAATTCTGGAGTTGCCATCTAGTGCAGGATCTTTGGAAGCAAGCATGTGGTAAGATGGCGGAGTGGCTTGGTGTTCAGGATGTGATGCAGAGAGGTATGCTTGTTTCATGACTGGGACACAGGAGGTCTGGGGGTTGCAAGGCAGCATAGAGCTTTTTTGGGGAGGGGATTCTTGCTATTGAAAAAGGTGCTTCTAAGTGGGTGGAGGTTTCCCCGCCTGTGATTGCTGTTTGGGAGAGAGCTATGATTGAATTGTTATATATGGAGAAGTTGACGGCGAAGCAAAACTGTGGTAAATGGTGGGATTTGTTTTTGGACCTCTGGGGGCCTCTTATCGATACTCTAGAAACGAGAGAGCGTAGCATGGTGCTGAATGTTTAGGGTGTGCCTCGCTGTGAAAGTCAATTTGGAATATGGGGTGCAAGGTGTATGTTGGATGGGGTTTGGTAGATGTGTGGGTCTATACTGCTTATTGCTGAGGTGGTGATCTGGGAGTAGGTAAGGTTGCTCATCCATGCGGGGAGGACGGGGGGGGAGAGGGAGGGAGGGGGGAGGGGAAGGGAGGAGGGAGGACCG
The DNA here is from genome assembly GCA_033557465.1 of Ichthyophis bannanicus. Classification (NCBI taxonomy): domain Eukaryota; kingdom Metazoa; phylum Chordata; class Amphibia; order Gymnophiona; family Ichthyophiidae; genus Ichthyophis; species Ichthyophis bannanicus. The sequence goes on along the minus strand of CM066032.1, from coordinate 302,108,712 downwards.
AGTTGGTATGTTTGTTTCTTTGACCTTTGCAGCAATGCAAGTCCGAGCTTGTAGAACTTCATTAGTTATCCCATTAGTAAGCTGGACAAGATGCTATGTTTGTTGTATGCTGTTCATGGTTTTCTTGCATTGCTGACGATACCCTTGTTCCTTAAGGGAGTTTAAGTGTGGAAATGAATAAAAATGATTTGAACTAAAGCCTCTTTGTAGGGGTATCCTTCCATTCCCATCATTTTGGTGTCTCTTCTCTGTACCTTTTTATTTTATTTTTATTTTTATTTTTTTTAAATTCTGCTATATCCTTTAAGATATGGTGTTCAGAACTGCACATAGTATTCAAAGTGAGGTCACACCATGGAGTGATAACATCACCCATGGTTTTAATTATCCTCCATTCCTTTCCTTATGATTCCTAGCATTCTCTTTGCTTTCTTGGCTGCCGATGCACACTGGACAGAGGGTTTCAATATATTATCCACAATGACGCTTAGATCCTTTTCCTAGGTGGCAGTTCCTAATGTAGAACCTTTTATCATGTAACCACCTTAGGTTGGGTTGTTCTTCCCTAAGTGCATAAGTTTGCACTTGTCCTCATTAAATTTCATCTGCTATTTGGACACCTGTTGCAATTTTTCAATCCTCTTGTGTTTTAGTAACTTTGAATAATTGTGTGTCATCTGCAAATTTGATCACCTCACTCGTTATTCCCATTTCCAGGTCATTTATGATGTTAAAAAGCAGTAGGCCCAGCAGAGATCCCTTGGGTACTACACTATTAATCTTTCTCCATTGAGAAAAATTAGCCATTTAGCCCTACTCTCTATATCTTAACAGTTCCTAATCCACAATAGTGCACTGTCTCCTGTCCCATGACTAATTTCCCTAAGAGTCTCTCATAAAGGACCTTTTCAAAGGCTTTCTGAAAATCCAGATACACTATAAATCGATCAGTTCACCTTTATCTACACCTTAAAAAAAAAAAGGGTAACATTTTAGTGAAACAAGATTTTCCTATTCAACATGACTATATACAGGTTCAGTAATTTTATTCTTTATTATGGTTTCTACTATTTTGCCCAGTACTGACGTCAGGCTTGCCAGTCTGTGGTTTCCCAGATCACCCCTGGAATCCTTTTTAATAACTGGTGTTACATTGACCATTCTCCAATCTTCAGGTACTACAGATGACTTTAATTATAGTTTACAGATTACTAATAGTAGGTCTGCAATCTCATATTTCAGTTCTTTCAGCACCCCAGGATGTATACCATCCAGTCCAGGTAAATTGCTACTCTTTAGTTTGTTTATCAAATTACTGTAATACATCTTCCCAGTTTATCAAGATTTGTTTTAATCTTTTCAATACCCATGCCTGAAATGGTATTTAAAGGCGATGTAACTTCCCTACATCTTCAGTAGGGACCAAAGCAAAGAATTTATTCAGTCTTTCTGCTATGGCCTCGACTTCCCTTAATGCTCCTTTTACCCTTCTATCATTCACAGGTATTTTGCTAAGGATTTACTTGAAAAAGTTTGTTATATGTTTTTGCTTCTACAGCAAGCTTGTTTACAAATTCCCTTTGCTTGCCTTATCAATGACTTGCATCTAAACCTTGCCAGTGCTTATGTTTCCCTATTTTCCTCATTTAGCTCCTGTTTTATATTTCATGAAAGATGCTTTTGTTGACTACAACAGCCTCTCTGACCTCACCTTTAAACCATGCTAGCAGTCGTTTGGTCTTCCTTCCACTAGAAGAGGCCTGAACCTCTCCAGGGTCAAACAGATTGCTCTGCCTCTAGGCAGAAGATCCTCCAGGAGGCCTTCTAAGGGGACCAGAGTCCCCAGACTAAGTGGGTTGGGCATTGCACCCTCCCCTCGGGCTGGCATAGTAGATAAGTACTCAATCCGGTGCTTATAATAGAATCCCACTCAGATGATAGAACCACAAATCCCAGCCTTAACTGCTCCTTGATCTCCCAGGGTAGAGAAAAGGCCTGGTCCAACAACAGTAACCATGGAAGCCAGAAGATTAGCATGTGTCTGCAGCGACCACATATGGATCCTGGTTCAAGGAATTGGCTCCAAGGTAGATGTCAAGTAACTGAGGAAGTCCCAGGCCCATGGATCTGACCAAGTACTATATGCTCTGAGTTGGCTGAAGCTTGAGTGACCTCACCATTGTGAGGAAATTTGGCTCAGTAGAGTATGGAACAGATCTCCAGGCATTCGAAAACCTGGGAGAGAATCAGTTGTTCTAAGAAGAAGTGAATGCCGCTACTACTACTAAATCATTTATATCATGCTACAAGGTGTACACAGCACTGCAGATACACTTATAAAAGATGGTCCCTACTCATCAGACCTTAATCTCATCTAATGTACTGTCTTCTTGATTAGATTGTAAGGGTAAAAAAAGGAAAAAAGATAAGGAGACAAGGAAAACAAGGGATCAGGATCCAAAAGCAGTCTCAAAGAGGTGAGCCTTCAGCATGGTTTTGAAAAGGGGCAGAGATTAAGCCTGACAAAGACTCAGGCAGTTTGTTCCAGGCATAAGGAGCGAAGCCTGGAGTTGGCAGTAGAAGAAAAGGGCAGAGAGAGAAGCAGGCCAGTATAAGAGCGGAGTTTGAGGAGGGGTGAAGGGAGAGAGGAGAGAGAATGGTAGTGAGGAGGAGTAGAATGAATGCATTTATAGGTCAGAAGAAGTTTGAACTGGATACAGAAACAGAAGGGGAGTCAATGAAGTGATTTGAGAAGAGGGGTTATATATGTATATCAGGGATGGCAGAAGATTAGCCATGCAGTGGATTTCTGAACAGACTGAAGGGGAGAGAGGTGACTCAGAGGGAGACCTGCAAGGAGGAGATTGGAATAGTCGAGATGGGAGGTGACTAAAGAATGGATAAGTGTTTTAGTAGTGTGTTCAGAAAGGAAGGGGCAAATTTTGTTAATGTTAAAGAGAAAGAAATGACAGGTTTTAGCCATCTATTGGATATGTGTGGAGAAGGAGAGGGAGGAGTCAAAGATGGCCCCAGAGTTACAGGTTGAGGAAACAGGAAGTATAAAAAAAAGAGAGTTAACAGAGACAGAGAAAGGAGGAAGGGGGAAGTAAGGTTTAGGGGGAAAAATAAGAAGTTCAGTTTTGGCCACATTCAGTTTCAAAACACAGTGAGACATCCAGGCAGCAATGTCAGATAGGCGGGCAGAGATGCGGGCCTGGATTGTACATAGATAGATCTTAGAGTCATCGGCATAAAAATGATACTGAAAGCCATGGGAGGAAATGAGAGCACCAAGGGATTGGGTATATAGAGAGAAAAAAGGAAAGGGCCCAGAATAAACCCCTGGCGTATACCAACCAAGAGTGGGATAGCAGTAGAGGAGGAACCACCAGAACACTGAAAGAGATAGGAGAGTGAGAAACAGAACCAGGACAGCACAGAGCCCCTAAAACCAAGTGAGGACAATGTGTCGAGAAGGTGGTGGTGGGTCAACAGTGTCAAAAACCGCAGAAAGGTCAAGAATGAGGACCGAGCAAAAGCCCTTGGATTTAGCCAGGAACAAGTCACTCGAGAGACTTTGGCAAGAGCCGTCTCAGTAGAATGTAAGGGACGAAAGCCAGGTTAAACTGGATCTAGCAGAGCTTGAGAGAAGAGAAATTCAAGGCAACAAAAGAACTGCGCATTCAAGAAGTTTGGAAATGAAAGAAAGAAGGGAAATGGGACAATAATTAGAAGGACAAGTAGAGTCAAGCGACGGTTTCTTGAAAAGAGGTGTGACCACAGCATGCTTGAAGGCTGCAGGGACAGTTGCTGTGGGGAGCGATAGGTGAGAGGAGGAGATGGAGTTAAGGAGATGGGTAGGGATAGGATCAGAAGAACAGGTAGTAAAGTTTAGTGGAGAAAATAAGTTCTCTACAGAGATCTTAGAAAAGGATGAAAGGGTAACAGATTGAGGGGAAAACTTGGTAATGCAGAGGGGGACGAATCTGATCTAGTGGGGAAGTGGAGTATAATCTTGTGGACTTTGATATGGAAATAGTCATCAGCCTTCAGAGTGGAACTCACCAGGCCTGGGTCGTCTGGCCTTCTTCAGCCAGACTGACCAAACTAGCCTGAAGTCCAGGTATGGGCCACCTGGGCTCCCTGCAGGAAAATAAAAAAATATCCTATCAGGGCCCAGAACTGGAAAGGTGGCTGATAATACGGAAGCATAAGAACAGCTAATGCTGTTCCCAATGGAAAAGTGACAGCACACCATGGCAAGGTCTAGGGAAGTGTCTGACCAATGCAATGACAAAGCCAAAGGACATTATATGAAAATGAGACTTGGAATCCGAAACACACCTCCTCTAGGTCTAGTATATCCTGGAAGGAACCTCCCTTCCTGGGAACCTATGTATCTGGAATAATATCCCTGGCCCTGCAGCAGAGGGCACGGGGAAAAATAGCCTGCAATTACAGGAGGTGCCAAAGAGTTTCCTTGAATGTCACCAGCCTGAGCAGAGAGCTGCAGGGAGACACTACCGGGGAGTCTCTTATGAACAATGCCGTAATTCAAATACTACACTTCAGAATTTCCAGACCGCTCTAAACCAGAGACATTAGGAATAGAAGGCAGGCATATTGCAGAAGGAGCTAGTACATCTCCAATCTAGACCAATAAACCTGAAGACCTATTGGTCTAGCATCACCAGTCCCCTCAGAGAGCTCGAGTTATACCCCAACCAGCTGCACCTTGGAAAGGACCGCCAGAACTCATTGACAGGAATCACAGGCTTCCAATGGAGCCATGGTGGAGACTTGAGCATATCAAATGCTCCAAAAGGACTGCCACTGAGGCCTCAAAGAACTCACAGCAGTCTGAGGGCATCTCTAGGCTCTACACATGGCCTTGCAAGAGGAATCCTTGGCATCTCTAGGCTTGTCTACCAGGCGTTTCCTGAGAAGCCAGAGGCCCTTAAGGGAATCCGTTTAGTCACAATCTGGAGCTAGAATTTGTTGAGTAAGAGTAGTACCAGCACTGCCATCTGGCCAATACCACCACCACCATGGGAGAGGCCCTGAACCTGCAGCCACTTAGGCAGTTTGCTGCTAGTCTCCTAATATCCAGAGAGGAGGATGGGCTTGATGACCATTTGGTCTAACCCAGCTTGGCAATTTCAAGAGTACCAGGGATCTGCAACCTTGAGAATAAGAGGCTACAGCTGTATGCCTGAGCCAAAGAGGCTACCGGCAGAGGATGATGAATCCATCATCCAAGCATGCACACAGTGCCACCCTACTGCAGCGACTGCCAAGTTATTCTTAAGGAGTGAGAACTCTGACCCTCCAAAAACTACAACTTCTCACACCAACACCAGGATGGTTGTGCACTTAAGTCACAATCATGCACAGGACTCCCACTCCGAGAACCCGCTTGCCCTGGGTCTGAGGAAACAACCAAAGAAAGGATCCTGTCCCAAACTGGGCCCTCAGGGCCCTTCTCTAAAACCCTAAGCGCTGCTGCATAGGGTCAGGGAGAGGTATGAAAGCAGCAGACTACCAAATACCCATCAAGTATAAAGGGGCACCCGTCTGCTAACCTTACCCCAAAAAAAGAAAAAGACCATCTCCTGCAGAGCTGCCACAGAGCCCTGAAAGAACCTGAACAGGACTCGTCAGTGAAAAAAGGCACATAGAAGAAATTCTGATTTTCTCTAGGGGAACCACCACCCTGTCTTCCAATGATTTACCTTCTGGAAATAGGAAGTTCTCTTGGGTCCTTCAACCAAACTCTGTAGGAGTTAAGGTAAGGCTCCCGGAGAAATGGAGGAGCTTAAGGTAGAAGTGGGGGCCCCCAAGATCCACTGGAGAAGGAATTTGGGCTTTGGTACCCTCACGAAAGGGGCTGCAAGTAAGAATTAGACTTACCTGCTAATTGTTGTTTCTTAAGGAGTGGAGGAGTGGCCTAGTGGTTGGGGCAAGGTACTTCAGGCCGGAAGGTCGGGGGTTCAAATCCCACTAGAGGACAGCAACCTTGGGCCGGAAGGACTGGGGCTTCTAGTCCCACAGGTGCTCCTTGTGGCCTTGGGCAAGCCACTTAACCCTCCATAGCCCATGTTCCCTGTAAAATAGTTATCTCCAAGTTATAATGCCCTGTTCAATGTAATTTCAGTTTGTTCAATGTAAACCGCACTGATGCAGAATAGCGCGGTATATAAGAGAATGTAAATAAATAAATAAAACTCTAGTCCAGTCCCGGAACCATAGAGTTTAGAATCTCCTCCAGCAGCCTTGGAGATTGAATGACATCACAGCTCTTCTCTCTGGTATAAATAGGCAAGGACCGCCCCCTTCCACCAGTACCTATTGACAAAGCAACTCAGCAGAGCAACAAATAAGTAGATAAAAACAACAAGATAAACTAAACTTTGGCTAGAATCTAAAAACCTGTGCATATTCTAACCTTCTCTTTGATGAAGGACCTTGTAGAAATGCCAAAAACGTAGAAACAAAACCACGCTTCTGCGGGGTTCCCATTGTGGCTATACTCCGCGTCCTCCGGAACTCCACTCCTCTTCCAGAGACATCCTCTCCAATTTGACCCCTTTTACTAAGATACAACGGACAACAGCTTCAGGCTGCATACCCTGGGAGGGGTCCGGGACTGGACTAGAGTTCCTTAAGGAACAACAATTAGCAGGTAAGTCTAATTAATTCTTCCTTTTTGTCCCTCTAGTCCAGTCCCGGAACCATAGAGGATGTAACAGAGCAGTGCACATCAACAGGAGGGACCAGAAAACCCAGCCTGAAGCACCGCTGAGCTAAAACGAACGTCCTCCGCCGCCTGCACATCTAACCGATAGTGCTTCGAGAATGAATGCAATGATGATGAAGTCGCTGCTCTACAAATGTCCGCAACCGAAACTGAACTGTACTCCGCCCACGCCGCCGCTTGCGCCCTGGTCGAGTGCGCTCTGAGACCTTCTGGAACTACCCTACCTTTCAAAAGGTAAGCCGACGCAATAGCCGCCTTTAACCATCTAAAAATGGACGCTTTCGCTGCCACTTCACCCTTCCGCGGCCCCCCGAAAGCCACAAACAATCTGTCAGTCTTCTGAAACGGCTGCGTCCGCCGAAGATACTTCCGAAGAACTCGACGAACATCTAGGGGATGTAACCTGCCTTCCGATTTCTCCTTTTGCTGCTTAGAGAATACTGGAAGCGACACCACGTGATTGACATGAAAGGCTGAGACCACCTTCGGCTGAAAGTCAGACCTTATCATGGAAGAAAGACAAATAAGGTGCCCTACAGGATAAAGCCTGTAACTCCGAAATCCTCCTTGCGGAACAAATAACTACCAGAAATACCTTAACGCGAGATCCTTCAGGGTGGCGATACTTAGCGGCTCAAATGGTAGCTCAAGCAAAGCCTCCAATACCAGATTCAGCTTCCATGTCGGCACCGAACAGCGTACCAACGGACGAAGAAGCAAGACAGCTCTCAGAAAAAGCCTAATGTCACTGTGAGATCCTACCGGCTGACCAAGAACTTTCCCCCTATAACAGGAAATCGCCGCCCACTGCACTCGCAAGGGACTGGCCGCCAATCCCTTCCGCACTCCATCCTGCAAAAAGGAAAGGACCTGCGAAATCGAAGCCCTCAACGGCTGAATATTACGCTCCACACACCAAGCTGCAAAGATCCTCCAGACCCGGACATACGCCAGCGAGGTGGAACGCCTACGTGCCTTTAGCAAGGTAGAAATGACTGCCGCCGAATAACCCTTAGCTGTCATCCCAGCCTGTTCAAGAGCCAAGCCGTAAGCGAGAACCGACTCACCTAGGGCCTGCGCAACGGACCCTGCCGTAGGAGCTCCTCCCGCTGCGGTAACTACCACCAACAGCCGTACCAAATCTGCATACCACGGCCTTCAGGGCCAATCGGGCACAATCAGAATCACCCGACCGTGATGTCTCCCAACGCGCTGCACCACCCTGCCCATGAGGGCCCAAGGTGGAAAAAAAACAGAAAAGGAGAACTCCCTCTGGCCACCTTTTCACTAATGCATCTAGCCCCTCTGACATCCGTTCCCAGCGCCTGCTAAAAAACCTTGCTAGCTGCGCTGACTGGAAGCTCGCCATGAGAGCCATTACCGGAACTCCCCAGCGTCTCACCAGAAGAGCAAACACCCCCGGATGTAGCACCCACTCCTCGGGATCTACTCTGTGACGACCGAGGAAATCCGCTTCGAGATTGTCTACGCTGGCCACATGTTGAGCCGCGAGAGCCTGGAGATTGTGTTCGGCCCACACCCACAGCTGACCCGCTTCGGCTTCCAGTGTAGCACTTCCTGTGCACCCCTGCCGATTGATGTAGGCCACCGTTGTCGCATTGTCTGACAAGACTCGGACCGCCTCCCGACCGAGAGTGTCCTGAAACTCCGGTAGCGTCAGAAACACCGCTCTCATCTCCAACCTGTTGATGGACCGAGACGTCTCCTCCTGAGACCAACGACCCTGGGCAAACCTGCCTTCGCAATGAGGCCCCCCCAACCCAGGAGGCTCGTGTCTGTCGTGAGCAGTCCCCAGGACGGTGGTCCAGTGGCATGCCGGCTTCCATATTCTCCGTTCTCAACCACCATCGCAGCTCGTGACGCACATTCTGAGGGCAAACTAGCCTCTGCGATAGGACATCCGACTGATGCGACCAACGACGGAGAAGCACCGCCTGTAACGGTCGCACGTGTGCTCAGGCCCACGGAACCACTTCTATCGTGGCTGCCATTGTTCCCAACAACTGCAGGTACTGCCATGCTGTTGGAGCCGGACTCTAAAAGAAACGCCTGACGAGTTGTCGCAGATCTAGAGCCCGGGCCCTGGGCAGGAACACCTTCCCCTGCTTTGTTTTGAAGCGCGCCGCAAGGTACTGCAGGGATTGCGATGGTACCAACCTGCTCTTTGCAAAGTTGACTACCCAGCCCAGGCCTTCGAACATCTGGACCACCCGAGCCGTCGCTGCCGAGCTGTCCTCTCTCGACTTCACTTGGATCAACCAATCGTCCAAATATGGGTGCACCAGTACTCCCTCTTTGCGGAGCGCCGCCGCCGCCACCACCACCACCATGACCTTGGGAAACGTCTGTGGCGCTGTTGCCAGCCCAAAGGGCAGCGCTTGAAATTGGAAATGTCCCATGGGTACCACAAATCTCAGCCACTTCTGATGCTCTTGCCGAATCGGGATGTGCAGGTAAGCATCCGTGAGATCTAACGTCGTCAGGAACTCCCCGGTCCGGACCGCTGCCAGCACGGAACGCAAGGTCTCCATCCGAAAATGGGTAATCCGGAGACAACGGTTCACCCTTGTCAGAGCCAGGATCGGGCGAAATGTGCCCTCCTTCTTTGGCACTACGAAATAGATGGAGTAGCGACCGCAACCGCACTTCTCCGCGGGCACCGGCAGCACCGCCTCAAGCTGCAGCAGCCGCTGTAGCGTGTCCTGGACCGCCTGCCTGTGCCCAGGGCTGAGCAGGGAGAACAGACAAAGGAACCTACGACGGGTCAATGGAGTTCTAATACGTACCCCTCTCGCATGACTTCCAGGACCTACTAATCTGACTTAATTCGGACCCAGGCAGGGTAAAACTCCCGCAACCGACCTCCCCTGGGAGCTACCCTCTCCTGAGCCCACCTTATTTCATTGTGTCTGTTTTGTGGCCGAGGAATGGAAAGGAGCGAACCCCCGGCCTGCTCCCCTGAATCCTTGACCCCTGACCCCTAACCGGGAACTTCCCCCGCTGGGACTGTCCATAACGGGGAGAACGAAAACTACGAAAGTCTCTCGGGACCTCCCTGAATCCTGCAGAACTGCGGCCCTGCTTCGGCTTGTCCTCTGGGAGACGTCCTCCCCAAGGTCCTGGACCAACTTATCTAAATCCTCCCCAAATAAAAGCATACCCCCAAAGGGTAACTTGCTAAGCCGAGCCTTAGACGAACTGTCCGCCAACCAGGTTCTCAAACAGAGATACCTCCGAGCTGCTACTCCGGAGACCATCCCCTTAGCCAAGGAGGAGATCAGAATGAAAATCCACCAAGTACGCGGTTCCCGACTCCAGTCACGTGGCATCTTCAAGCTGCCCTTCCAGATGGTCTCCTGCAACCTCTGGGACCACCTCAGCCAGCCACGTGCCACCGAAGCCGGTCTGCATGGATAGCGCGCAAACATCGAACACCTGCTTCAACAGAGTGTCTAACCTCCTGTCCTGAACATCCTTCAGCACTGCGGTCCCCCTCCACGGGAATTGTGGTTTTCCGAGTGATCGCCGATACTGCCGCAACTACCTTTGGAGAACGAAACAGCTCCCTATCGCAGTTCGCGAGCGGATAAAGGCGGGCCAACGCTCTAGCCCCCTTCAGGGCCGCCTCTGGCAAATCCCATTCTTCCTGTATCATATTCCAAAATACCCTTTGGAGGGGAAACACTCTCTGGGATGTCCGCACTGCCTGCAACAGCAGATCTTCTAATGTCTCTTCTGCTGCTTCCTCGCTGGAAGGCAGGTTTAGTGTCTTTAGCGTCTCCGAAACCAGGGCTGGAAGCCCTTCACACCGAAAGACCGACTACCCAGCACTGCTGCTCCGAGTCAGGCAACTCTCTCTTCCAGCTCATCTTCCGAGAACTCTTCCCTCTTTGGCGTTCCCCTCGCTCAGGTCATCAGCGAGGTAAGGCGCGGGACCCTCCGAAGTGGCCCTACACCTTTTAGCCACCGGAGCACTGTTCCCCGAACCAGAGAGGCCGAGCGCCTCCGACTCTGGGGTCCTTGAGGAAGAGCAGACATCACGGGCTGAAGGAAGGCAAAAGCCTGCTGCATCAAGGCAACAAAGTTTGGCGGAATCCCGGTCACCTCCCTCGCCTGTCCCTGCTCCTATGACCCGGCGGAGCTGCCACCCGAGGAGGGCCCCGGCACTGGCTCCTCAGGATCTAGAGACGGAGATAACAGTGCCTCAGCGCCTGTACGAATAGCCTTCCGGCCTGCTAGGGGCTGTCCCGGCTCTCCGTCTCTAGGGAGCAAGGGACACAGACTCCTGATTCCAGCACTGAACTTTTCCTCCTGCCGCACACTAGACAGCGTGGAATTGCAGGCATAGTAGCCGCCTGAAAGAACTGCTCTAAACCACCCCGGGAACTCCCCCCTTCCCCCCCTCCCCCCGCTGGCCCTGACCACCAGCCCCGGAAGGAAGGGCTCTCTCCGGGTTGGAGCCCTGCAAAAAACAGCCTAGATACACCTGCTCAATATTTCAATAAGGGAAAAGTACAGCATAGCTTGTTTCCCTTTGAACTTCTCTTTTTCCCCCCCCACCCCACAGGCCAACGCTCTGTAAGCGCCTGATGAGCCTATAGCAGGTCTGCAGCAAACGAGGCTTAAAACGCTTCCAAAAAGCCACTATAAAAAACCCGCGGTTTTCAAAATGGCCGCCGAGACTTTCCCGCGCAGCAAAAAAAAGTGTCCTGAGGGCAAAGAACTCCTTTATGAGATCCCCCGCTGAGGCAGGGACTTCCCTCTCAACTCCCCTCCAAGAAACAAGTAAAAGAAAATTCAAAAAGAAAAAAAAACGCCGTTAAAGTCGGCGAGACCTACTTACAGTTCCCTGCTTCAACCTGAGGTGCTGCAATGAGGCAGACACGCGCCGGAGCTCAGCCTGCTCGTGGCTTCGGCTCCGACGGTGCTCCCACCACCAATCTCACTGTCCCTTAGAGATGGCTGGGGCTAAGCCTTCCACCTGCTCCTCACCCTTGCTTGCGGGTTCGGGAGCAGGGAGGCTACTTCTTCTGCTCTGTAAAGCTGCTCCTTCTCACCAAGGGGCAGCCCCCCCCCCCCCCCCACAGGAGGGAAAATTGAGGGAGAAAGGAGGAAGCAGGACTGGAGCCAGAGGGAAGAAAAAAGTGGCTATTTTAGAAAGGCAACCAAACAAAAAAACATCAAGAATTAGAAAAGGAAAACAAAGAAAAAATTCCTAGCTCTGCCTATTTGTGCTGGGCCTATCCCTAGGCCCAGAATCTCCTCAGCTGCTTGGAGACTGAAGTACTGGTGGAAGGGGGCAGTCCTTGCCTATTTATACCAGAGAGAGAAGAGCTGTGATGTCATTCAGTCTCCAAGGCTGCTGGAGGAGATTCTAAAAACTCTATGGTTCCGGAACTGGACTAGAGGGACGAAAAGGAACTAGCCAGACTGAATACAGCCCGTGAGCTATTTCAGGAGCTGCAGCACAAACCAGTTGACAAGGAAGGCCCCGGGGCCCCTGGACAGGTTGCTAAGGTCTATCCACCACGCTTCGTCTCTGCCAGTCCCAAGCTGCTATCTGAAATGGCTGTGGTGCTCTCCCATGGGAAATGAAAAACAAGAAAGGAGTGGCAGGAGCCACAGAAATTGGAGGGAGGGGGGGGGGGGGAGTGGTTCTAGAATGCCCAAAAAAAGTGCTCTATGCTTTGCAGCCATAAAAACACACTAGAGGACAAAGTCTGCATCAGGCCATGTGACTGCAGTAGCAAAGTTTAAAGACAGACACAGACAGACTGCAAAAAGCACATGGCAAAAGAAGAAACAGGGCCATGGCGAAGACTGTCCCCTAAGGCCTATTGGGCTGACAGGGGAAACCCGAGTAGGGAAGCCCCATGTAGGCTTTGGAGGTTCAGCTGTTGATCAAGGCCTTGCTTTTTTCTTTTTTTTAAATTTGCTTTATTAAAAGCAGCAGAAAGTCAAAATATTGCACATTAAAATAAATGGTGAAAAAAAAACCAAACACAATTAGAAAAATACACTGTCACCTGCTGGAGGCAGAAAACTACTTGCTTCTCAGTGCTGCACTAGATAATATACCAAGTGATAACATCACTGAAAGTTGCTTAAGTCTACTGCCACCCGCTGGCAAGAGCATCTGGACTGGTCTACCAGGATAAGGAAGCAGGGCTTATAGGAAGAGCGAGACTGGAAAATGTATTCTTACCTGCTAATTTATTTTCTTTGAAGACTGCTAGACAATTCTAGACAACTGAGTTGTGCTTCCTAAACATGGAAGCAGAGAACGTCAACTTTTAATGACATCACCAAAGTAAGGACTGAACCTATCCATGTGCTATTGCCCAAGCTCAAGAAGCATACTAAACAGACAAAAACAGACTTGAGCATTCTGGACAGATAATAACTTATCCTACTATACAAGCTGAGCCAAACTCACCACATCTATGAATTAACAGCCTTTGGAGATGTGTCTTGGATTAGGTCTAACAGGACTCAAAGAAAGGAAATTAACAGGTAAAAATACATTTCTCCTTCCTTTTCATCCTGCTAGACCAGCCCAGACAACTGAGACATACCCAAGCTTAGAACCTGTGGGGAAGGAAGACAAACACACTTTCCACCACAAACACTACCTTTTGGTAAGGTGGACAAAGATAGACTCCATCATTTGGATGTGTACAAAAAGGAATGCAAGGACCCCCAGGTCTACAAATTTTACCTGGAGGACCCGGCCTTGCTTTGACCCAGAAAGGTGAAATTAGACTTACCTGCTAATTGTTGTTCCTTGAACTCCAGTCCAGTACCGCCCTGCACCTCTGGGTAGTGTACCTCTTCCAGCAGCTTGGAGACTGAGCATGTCTTCTTTTGATGACACCAGTATTAATACAGGAGGGACCGCCCATAAGCTCCAGTAACCATCTCACAGGAGCAACAGCAGACTCACAGGAGCAACAAAGAAGTGGTTAAAACCTGAACAAAACAAAACCATTTTACATCTTAAAATCGAACTTATCCCTCAGAGGGAGAAGAGGTTCCCCCTCCCCTAGAATGTGGAGGCTTACATGCAGCCTGCCTGGCCGATGGCATGTATGATTACCGAGCGAGAAGCAGACAATCCTTCGGTCCGCCCTCAACACCAACTCCACTCCACATCTTATAACCCCCAGGCTATTACCTTAGACCAGGAAAATCCACTTCAAGCCCTGGTACAGATAACTGGCACGCAGGGAGGGATCCAGGACTGGATTGGAGTTCCTCAAGGAACAACAATTAGCTGGTAAGTCTAATTTCACCTTCCTTATTGTCCCTCCAGTCCAGTTCTGCACCTCTGGGATGTAACAGAGAAGTTAACTTAATGGGAGGGGCCTGCCAAAACCAGCCTGAAGCACCGCCGATCCCACAAGCAGGCATCTCCTGCCACCTGGATGTCCAGGCGGTAATGCTTAGCAAAAGGTATGAAGTGATAACCAGGTTGCCGCCCTACAAATTTCAACTGGCGGAACCAAGCTATACTCCTCCCCAGAGAACATAAGAACATGAGATAGGATACTGGGCTTGATGGATCTTGGTCTGACCCAGTATGGCATGTTCCCAGTGGCCAATCGTCCAAACCTTTTTTAAACCCAGCTACACTAACAGCTTTTACTACATCCTCCGGTAACAAATTCCAGTTTGATTACACGTTAAGTGAAAAGTAGTAGTTACACTAACCTGGCAATTGTAGTTCCTTTAGTGACGACAGCTTAGTCCTCCACTTCTGGGTTGTGAACATCCTCCTGCAGCATGAAGACTGGACATGACAAACTTGTGACATCACAGGATATAGCAAGCTGGAACCTCCCATCAGCCCCAGTGAACTACTGACAAAGCAGACTCAAAAGAGCAACAAATAAGTAGCTAATTATCAACCATAAATCAATAACTCAACCCTAAAAATTTCTAATATTGAACCGATAACTCGTCGGCCCAACCAATCCCCTTTCGGGCTAAACGACTTGTGACCACTGTTGCCCCCGAGCTCCCCTGCCACACCAAAGATGGAAGCCAGAGAGCACGGCACAGCCACGAACGAATCAGACCACTTACCTGACAGTTGCACTGAATTTCATCGAACGCGCTCCGTTAACTCATACTCTCCAGGGCGGGAAGGAGGACTAAGCTGTCATCACTAAAGGAACTACAATTACCAGGTTAGTGTAATTACTACTTCCTTAGCGTTCCTCCAGCTTAGTCCTCCACTTCTGGGATTTAACAGAGCAGTACTAACGGGCGGGACCGTGCCATCTGGAGCGCAACACCGCCACCCCGAGACAGGCATCATTTGCCGCCAACACATCCAGGCGGTAGTGTTTACTGAAAGTATGAAGCGAGGACCACGTAGCCGCTCTGCAAATTTCCACCGGCAGCACCAAGCTATACTCCGCCCAGGAAGCCGCTTGCGCTCTAGTGGAATGCGCTCAAGCCCACCGGCGCTGGCCAACTGTGCAAAACAGGCTGACAAGATGGCTTCTTTAATCCATCGGGCGATAGTTGCCTTTGCCGTTGCTTCACCCTTCCGTGGACCTCCGAAGACCTCAAAAAGCCTATCCGACTTGTGAAAGGACTCGGAAAAACTTTCAAATAATGTTTCAACACTCGTTTGACGTCGAGGCGGCGCAACCCCCGGTCTGAAATGCTTTCCCCACTAGCACCAAGAACCGGCAAAGAAATCGCTTGATTTAAATGAAAACGGGGAGGAAACCTTCGGCAAAAATTTATTTATTTATTTATTTAGTAGATACTTATATACCGCTACTTCCAGCGATCAGAAGCGGTTCGATTATAATTTTGGGATTTGTCACAAAATCAAGACAGAATATATGGGGCATAGATAGCAAGGGGTATTACACAGCACACATAGTAGGGTCTACAGATCGACCTTAATGAACTTAATGAACTATCATACATTACAAGAGAGATAATCTTCCAACTATTTACATTTTTACATCCATCTATTCAATTCATTTTATTTTCTTGGATTTACATCTGGCCATAGTGACAATTGAATAGATGTGTTTTTAATTTTTTTCTGAAGTCGACTAAGTCTTTAATTGCTCTCAGCTCGTGTGGTAGTTGGTTCCATAAAGTGGGGGCAGAGAAGGAGAATGCTCTTCGGCTAGTACTGACTTTTACATGCCTGATGCTGTTTGGAACTATTATTGTGTCTGAGCTGATGGTTCTCCTGCATCTGGTGGTAGGTTGCATGGAGATCAGGGTGGAGAGGAATGACGGGGCCAGGTTGTGAATTAGCTTGAATGTCGTTACCAATGTTTTGTATTGAATCCTGGCAGTGACTGGGAGCCAGTGTAGTTCCATCAATACAGGTGTGATATGTTCAGTGACGCTTGTTCTCATGATGACCCTAGCTGTTACGTGTTGTGCCAGTTGTAGTATGTTGGTCGCTTTCTTTGGTAGGCCCTGTAAGATGGCGTTGCAGTAGTCGAGGTGGGGCATGATGAGCGCTTGAGCAACTGATCGGAAGTCATATGGATCTAGTACATTCCGTAGGGGTCGTAGTACTCTAAGCTTGTGAAAGATGGCTTTGTTGGTGTTGCTGAGGTGTTTTTCCATTTTCAGTTTGCTGTCGATTGTGACTCCTAGATATCTAATTTCATTCTTAGTGTTATAGGTATTGTTGCACAATGTGATTGTTGGAGGAGGTTCGAAGTCAGTTTCACTGGATATAAACATTACTTCGGTCTTCTTATGATTAATCGACATGTTTTGTTTTAGCCATCCCAACATCTCTTCCATGCAGTTTTCAAGCTGAGCATAATTCGGGTCAATGGTCTCTAGTTGTGTGTACAGCATGATATCGTCTGCGTATATGTGGTAGTTGATGCCATATTTCCTGAATATTTGACTGAGTGGTTGCATGTAAATGTTAAAAAGTAGTGCCGAGAGTGCCGAACCCTGTGGTATGCCTTGAGTTTGAGTGAAGGCTTCGGCTTTTTCTCCGTTGAAATGGACCTGTGGTTTTCTGTCTGTTATGTAGGAAATGATGGAACCGTGCGAAGAACCACCTTCTCCTTAGAAAAACACAAAAACGGCTCCCTACAAGAAAGCGCCTGTAACTCCAAAATACGCCTCGCTGAACAAATGGCCACCAAAAAGACTGTCTTCAAAGTGACATCCTTAACTGATGCCTGATTCAAGGGCTCAAAGGGCTCTTTGACCAGAACCCCCAAGACCAGATTAAGATCCCAGGGTGGAACCGAAATCAGACGAGCCGGCCGCATCCTGGCAACCGCTTTAAGAAAACGCACCACAGACATGTGTTCCAAGAGACACCCCTTGAACCTTCCCTCTATAACAGGCTAGGGCTGCTAACTGAACCCTTAGAGAACTGGCCGCTAAGCCTTTATCGAAACCATTTTGCAGAAAGGCTAACAGCACCGGAACAGAGGCCGTAGCCGCACGAAACTGCCGTCGCGAACACCAATCCTCAAAAATCCGCCAGACGCCACATATGCTAACTATGTGGAGCACTTCCTTGCCTGAAGCAAAGTGGAAATAACCTCTCTGGAATACCCTTTTCTTTCTCAGCCGTGCCCTTTCAATAGCCAAACCGTAAGCGAGAATCGATCCACCTGAGGCATTTGAAGTGGACCTTGGATTAACAACTTCTCGAACACCGGCAACTTCCACAGGGCTCCGTCCAGCAACCGCATGAGATCGGCGTACCAAGGGCGTCTCAGCCAGTCCGGAGCCACCAACAGTACCCAACCCCGATGCGCCTCGATCCACTGAATCACTCGACCAATGAGCGCCTATGGCGGGAAGACATACAGAAGCCCCGCAGATGGCCAAGGTTGAATTAACGCGTCGATGCCTTCCGACATTCTCTCTTGCCTCCTGCTGAAAAACCGCGTCACCTTTGCGGACTGAAGAGTCGCCATCAGATCCATGAGTGGCAGACCCCATCTCTGAACCAGTTGCTCGAACACATCCGGATGCAGCTCCCATTCCCCCGCATCCACTTGGACTCTGCTGAGGAAGTCGGCCTGCACGTTGTCCTTTCCTGCATTGTGAGCTGCCAAGATTGCCGTCAATCGAGACTCCGCCCAAGAGAACAGATTGTCTGCTTCCTCTTCCATCGCAACACTTCCTGTACCTCCTTGCCGGTTGATGTAGGCTACCGTCGCTGCGTTGTCGGACAACACCCTGACCACCCGTCCCATCACCTGTGGCTCGAACCGTCCGAGGGCTAGCCAGACCGCGCGGAGCTCCAGGCAATTGATCGACCACCTGCTCTCCTCCGGAGACCAAATGCCCTGCGCAAAAAGCTCCCCGCAATGGGCTCCCCAGCCCACCAGACTGGCATCCGTCATCAATGGGAGCCACTGAGGCGGCTCCAAAGGAGGAGGCATGGTCTAGTGGTTAGGACAAGGTACTTCAGGCCGGAGGGCCAGGGGTTCAAGTCCCACCTGGGGACAGCAATCTCAGGCCGGAGGGACTGGGATTTCTAGTCCCATAGGCACTCCTTGTGGTCTTGGGCAAGCCACTTAACCCTCCATTGCCCATGTTCCCTGTAAGTATTAGCGTATGTGTCTCATATCCCCTCGTGTTAAATGTATCCCCAACTGACCGCTTTGACCCGGTGAAAAGCGGGATATAAATACAGATAAATAAATAAATCAAACACATTCCCAAGGACAGGGACTGGGGTCTCAGCCACCAACGAAGGGCCTGCCGGACCTTTGATGGGCAAGGAAGCCGTTTGCTTAACAAATCCGTCTGATGTGACCACCAGCGCAGCAAGGACCTCTGTAAGGGCCACATATGGAAGCGGGCCCATGGTACCACCTCCAGGGTCACTGCCATTGTCCCCAGCAACCGAAGGTAACTCCAAGCCGAGGGCGCTGGAACCAAAAGGAACTCCCGTAGCAGACGCTGGAGTCCCTTTATTCTGCGATCCGGAAGGAAGATTGCTCCCCTTTGCGTATCGAATCGTACTCCGAGGTATTCGAGGATCTGAGTCGGAACCAGCTGGCTTTTGGACGGATTGATCACCCAACCGAGACTCTGAAGGAATGACACCAACCTTGGCTGTGGCCGCCATGCTCTCTGCTTCGGACTTCACCCTGATCAACCAATCGTCGAGATAAGGGTGAACCAGAACCCCTTCCTTTCGAAGAGCTGCCGCAACCACCACCATGATCTTGGTAAAAGTCTGCGGAGCTGTAGCCAGCCCGAAAGGAAGAGCCTGGAACTGATAATGTCCCCAGGGCAGCGCAAAGCGCAAATATCGTTGATGGGACGCTCTGATCGGGACATGAAGGTAAGCCTCCGTGAGATCGAGGGACGACAAATTCCCCCTGCCTCACCGCCACGATGACCAACCTTAGAGTTTCCATTTGGAAATGCAGCACGTGGAGAGAACAGTTTACCCCCTTGAGGTCTAGGATAGGCCGGAGGGCACCGTCCTCCTTTGGCACCACGAAATAAATGGAATACCGACCCATGCCATACTCTTCCAAAGGCACCGGAACCACAGCTCCTAGCTGCAGAAGCCTGTCGAACGTCTGTTGAATGGCCCAGGTCTGGATGAGGCCTCTACAAGGAGACATCACAAAAGAGTCCTGAATCGGCCTTGCCATGTCTAGAGCATATCCATCGCGAATGATCTCCAACACCCACTGATCCGTCGTTATTTGGGCCCAGACAGAGAGAAACCCCTGAAGACGCCCCCCTACGGGTAGAATCCCTGCCTGAACCCGCCTCCTTTCATTGTGGTTTTCGTGCGGGGCCAGCAGGCGACGCGGTGAAACCTCTAGATGCTCCGCGAAAGCCACAAAACCCCTGCGCCCGTGAAGCAAATCTTCCCTTTGGAAACCACCCAAACGAGAAGACCGAAATCTCCTGAAATCTCTAAACTGACCTCTGGAGGCCGGGGAGAATCTTGCTGGTTTAGGTTTGTCCTCCGGCAGCCTCCCGCCTTTGGACTCCCCCAAATCCTTGACCAGCTTGTCAAGATCCTCTCCAAACAATAACTTTCCCTTAAACGGAAGTTTACTCAATCAAGACTTGGACGCCCCATCTGCCGCCCACTGCCTGAGCCAGAGAGACCGGCGAGCAGCTACCAGCGAGGCCATGCTATTCGCTAGTGCCATGACTAGGTCATAGTGTACATCCGCCAAATACGCGGTACCCGACGCCAGATGTTCAAGTTCCCTCAAACTGTCTTGGTCTAAGGCAGCCGATTGACGCAAGTGTTGCGACCATCTGAGACGGGCCCGTGCCACCCAAGCTCCACAAATGGAAGCCTGCAACGACACCGCATCCGCCTCAAAGGATTGTTTCAACAAGCCATCTACTTTACGATCCTGCACTACCTTCCACCGGTATAGTGGCCTTTTTAGTAACCGCAGAAACCGCAGCATCAACCCGGGGAGAGCAGAATTTTTCCTTGTCTTTATCCGCCAAGGGATACAGCTTGTTCATAGTCCGAATCCCTCAGAGCCCCGGTCCTGGCAGATCCCACTCGTCCTGGATCATCTTATCCACCACCTTGTGGACCGTAAACACTACCTGAGTTTGACGCACCATAAGAATGATAGGGTCTTCTCCTTCGTCCTCTACAACCAGCGGAGCAGTGGTGAGCTTCAGCGTTTGGAGAGATTCATGCCACTAGCTCCTCTCTCCGGAATACGCAAATAATTTTGGACTGATCCTCGGGCTCTGGAATTTCTCCTTCTTCCAACTC
Source organism: Ichthyophis bannanicus (assembly GCA_033557465.1). Taxonomy (NCBI): domain Eukaryota; kingdom Metazoa; phylum Chordata; class Amphibia; order Gymnophiona; family Ichthyophiidae; genus Ichthyophis; species Ichthyophis bannanicus. The sequence goes on along the minus strand of CM066032.1, from coordinate 302,088,190 downwards.
TTCCATATCAGCATCCACATCGAGATCTGTCTCTTCCATCTCCTGCCACCCGAGCTCAGAAGTGGGCTGGTCCAATGGCCGAGACCTCTTTGGCGGCCTTGAAGAACGAGTACACCCATCCGTACCAGCTAACGGCAAGACAGTTGATGGAATCAGAGAGGCCTCCGGCACCTTACCCTGACACCTTAAACAAAATGCCTGATGCATCAACAGGACAAAGTCAGGACAAAAATCCATCTGCTGCGCGTCTGCTCCAGCCCCGGAGGACGTTGACGGGCCCCCTGCTGGAGCTTCTGGAACCACCGCTAACGGAGGAGATCCCCACAGTTCACCCTCCCCCGTAGTCGTGGTCCCTTGCAAAGGCGGGGAAGCAGTGCTGTCCATCTCCTGTTCTACACTGACAAACTGCAGCACAGCCCCTACAAATGCCAGTATCTGCCACCGTGCCTCTGTGGGTTCCACAAACCACCCACAGACATGTGCTGACCTGGCAATACACTTACAACTCCGAAATTGATTAACTCAAAATTTTTTTTTTTTTTGTAAGGACTCCCTAATTAAGGCAAGAACCCAGCTCCCGAACCTTTTCTTCCTGCTCTGAGGATAGCTGGGCAAACAGGAGTACACTGCCCTGACAGGGAATCCCAACTATGAAGCCGAGATCTAAGAGAGAGAGAGAGAGAGAGCTTCTAGACCTCGAATAAAATAAAATACAAAACTAAATAAAATGAAATAAAATACCCATGAGAAGGAACACGCTATAACAGAGAACTTGGCCACCCACAGTGGACCGTCCCCCGCACCCCGCTGCCGAAGCCTGCACGTGGGAAAAAGACTGCGACTTTAAAATGGCTGCGGCTTCACAGGAGAGCCGGTTTTGGCGCCTTTTTACACCGCCGCACCGTTCTGCCCTCCCGATGCGGTCCCGATGAACAAAAATATGCACTCACCGCAAGAACTGAGCCCTGCAAGCAGCAACGTTACCCCGATCGAGGAGTAACGTTCGCAGCAAGAGCCTGCCGTTGCGCCTGCACTCCACCGCCGAACACGCTCCCGCCAGACAGTAGCGCGTCAGGGCCGAGCAGAGAATAAGCCACTGATGCCCAGAAACCAGCAATGCGCCTCAGGGGCTCTCTCCCACGCTGTCCGGGGAGAGAATGCTTTAAACGATCTGGAGGTCTTGCTGTGACAGGGGCACTGACCAGCCCCCCTCCAATTATATATTATAGATATAGATTTTTTGGGGTGACTGTTTTGAATTTATCTTATGCCATTCTTTATTTTGGCTAGTTCTTAAAAAACAAAACCCACGGAAGATATATATCTCTATCTCTATCTTCCGTGGGTTTTGTTTTTTTAAGAACTAGCCAAAATAAAGAATGGTATAGGATAAATTCAAAACAGAGTCACCCCAAAAAATCTAAACCTAAACTACTCCTTATCCGTTCTCTAGTGAGCCCAGCACCTAGGCTCACAACGTCCTCCTGCTGCATGAAGACTGGACACACAGGGGCTGATGGGAGGTATATCCCGTGATGTCACAAGTTTGTCATGTCCAGTCTTCATGCTGCAGGAGGAGGTTCACAACCCAGAAGTGGAGGACTAAGCTGGAGGAACGCTAAGGAAAATAATTTTCTCTTATTACCTTAAATAGTTTACCCTGTAGCTTCATTGCATGTCTCCTAGTCTTTCTATATTCTGATGTAAACAATCAATCTACATTTACCCATTCCACTCCATTCATTAATTTATAGACCTCTATCATATCTCCCCTCAGCTGTCTCTTTTCCAGGTTGAAGAGCCCTAACCTTTTTAGCCTCTCTTCATAGGAGGATCCTTCCATCCTCTTTCCCATTTTGGTGGCTCTTCTCTGTACCTTTGCTAATAACACTATATCCTTTTTAAGATATGGCGACCAGAACTGCACACAATATTCAAGGTGCGGTCATACCATGGAACGATGCAGAGGCATTATAATATCATTTGTCTTATTTTCCATTCCTTTCCTTATGATACCTAGCATTCTATTTGCTCCCTCGGCCACCGCTGCACACTGGGCGGAGGGTTTTAACATGTCATCCATGATGACAATCTTTTTCCTTGGTGGTTGTTCCTAATGTGAAACCTTGCATCGTGTAACCATAGTTTGGGTTTTTCTTTCCTAGGTGCATAACTTTGCACTTGTCCACATTAAATTTCATCTGACATTTGGATGCCCAGTCTTCCAATCTATCAAGATCCTCTTGCAATTTTCCATAATCCTCATGGGTTTTAACAACTTTAAATAGTTTCGTATCATCTGCAAATTTGATAACCTCACTCATTATTCCCTTTTCCAGGTCATTTATGAAAATGTCAAAAGGCAGCAGACCCAGCACAGATCCCTGGGGTACTCCACTATTCACCTTTCTCCAAGGCCGCCTGAGCTCTCATGGAATGAGCATGCAATCCCTATTCTGACGTGACTGCCTCTCTGATCCATATGGAAAATAGGGGCTTTAGCCACTGCCACTCCCCCCCCCCCCCCGCACAGTCCTCCAACAGCACAAATAAGCGATACAACTTGTGCAAACCCGCAGTCCTCTTCAAATACAGGACACGCCAGATATCCATGAGGCGCCACTGCAGGCTGGCAGAGATTTTCCGTGCTCATGAGGACTGATAGATGGACTGGTTCAAATGAAAGGTCAAACTCAGCTTGGGCAAAAAATATGATACCAGTCACAGGACCACATACTCATTTGAAAGGAAAGAAACGGCTCCTGGCCTTGAAGCTCCGAAATACTGCGCACAGAGCATATAGCTACATTAAACTATCTTGAGGGTTAAATCCTTCAGCGAAGCTTGGTTCAATGGCTCAAAAGGCTCTCTCACCAGCACCTCTAATACCAAAATGAGATCCCACCGTGGCACTCCGACCTCCACGGTGGGCGCCACCGCCCTCAGGAATCTTTCTATGTCTGGGTGCGTCCCCACCGCTATCCCTTGGACCTTTCTGCAATATCAGGGCATCGCCGCCAACTCCACTCTCAAGGAACTAGCTGCCAGGTCCTTATCAAACCAGCCTGCAAGAACGCTAAGATGTCCGGAATAGAAGCTGAAAACAGGCGAACCCTTCTGCACACCCTGCCCCAGATATAAACGAGAGAGGTAGATATTTTCCTTGCCTTCCGCAAGGTTGCAATCACCGAGGCAGAGTAGTCTTCCCTCTTCGGTCATGCACTCTCAAGAGCCATGCTATAAGTGAGAGTCAATCTACCTGCGGCATGCGGCACGCGCACTGGCCCCCGCAACAGTAGATCCTCTTGAGTTGGAAGACACCATGGCCGATCCTCCCAAAGCTGCATGAGGTCGGCATACCATAGATGTCTTGGCAAATCTGTAGTGAGCAGAATTACCAAGCCCTGATGAGTTTCGATTCTCTACACAATCCAGCCTATGAAAGCCCATGGCAGGAAGACAGAGAAGCCCTTCTGCGTGCCATTTTGCATTAGGACGTCGAGGCCTTTTGACATCCTGCCCCACTTCACCTGCTGAAAAAATGACTTTTTTTTTTTTTTTTCTAAAGTCTCGAATGTAGATATCAGGTTCATGACCGAGGTGCCCCAGCAGAGTACTACCCGGAAGAACACCTCCTGGTTGAGCCCCCACTCTCTGGAGTCCACATGCATTCAACTCAGATGACAGAGTGGCAGTGGACTAACTCCCACCACGTGCGCCGCCGACAATGCCTGGTGGTGACTTTTGGCCCAGCTTAACCGCCTTTCGGGCTATGCTACCTGTACCTTCCTGGCGGTTAACGTAGGCTACCATGAAAGGACCCTTACCGCCTTCCCCTGCAACCAGGGCTGGAATCTCCAGATCACCAGGGCCACTGCCGCATCTTCAGTCTGTTGATCAACCAACAAATCTCCTGCACACTACACAGTCCCTGGGCAAAGTGTCTTTCGCAATGGACTCCCCAGCCAGGCAGACTGACATTGGTCATCAGCGGAATCCACTGTGGCGACTCGAGAAGCATGCCGCCTTCTAGATTCCCCAGGTAGAGCCATCATTGGAGAGCTTGCTTGGCTGCTGGCAGGCAGGAGAGCTCCCGGGACAAGAGATGTGTCTGGTGTGACCACCGCTTGAGCAAAGCCCTCTGCTGTGGTCGCCTGTGCGCTCTTGCCCCCCCCCCCCTTCCCCGACATGAGTTTGAGAGTGGCTGCCATGGTCCCTAGGACCTGCAGGAAATAGGAAATGCCAGACCGTCTGTTCCATCCTGCACAGAAACTGTCGCACTAGTTTGTGAAGCCCCTGAACACGGGAACACTAGCAGGAGAAAAACCAAGCTTCAGCTTTCCCACACTGCAGCAGTACTCTGAGGCTTTCCCCACGTGGTGCAAGGCAACTGCCGAATCAGCCAAGCTATAAGCCCCCACACTGTGCTAATCCTGCTTGGCTCCCACTGAGGCCCCCCTAAACTGGCATTTATATGACAGTAAGAGCCTTTCACTTGTGCAGCAGTGTCTCGCCACCGTTCTGGCTTCACTCTCCTCATGCTCAGCCGCTCGAGACAGCTTCAGCGCTGAGGAAACTGACCGGGAGCTGCCTGGTGTCTTTTCTCTCACGCCGGTGCAGGATTTCTACTGTGGTGGCTCCTCACCAGATGACAGGTTCTGGAGCCACCAAGAGCCTGGTCTGCAAAAAAATCACCTGAAAACCCCACAACGAGCCTGAGGTGAGGTGGGGGGGGGGGTACCTCCTCAGCTGCTATTTGGACGAGGAGCCCTATGGGTCATTCCATGTCAAGTGGCTAGTATATAAAAAGTGCCCCGCTTGACCATCTTGGATTTTGCTGAAATTTTGTATGTACACTACCATGTGTCTCAAACTTTGGTAAAGTTTTAGATTCTCTCGTGGAATACTTTGAGACATAGTCGTTTGTCTGATCACATACCTTGACTTTGTACAGTACGAGTGAAATTTCAGCAACTTTGAGACCCTATATTTTCTTTGCTATTATAAAAAATGAAACTTGACTATCCTGTACAACGTTTTGCGCTCTATTTAATGATACTAATGATAATATTTTTTGAATATGTCGGAAGTAGATATATTGCAGCAAAGTCAGCCAAAAAAATTGACGTTCTAAAAAATTAAAAATTAGACATTATGCAGCTTCCTAAATAATCAAGTAAAAAGTATGAAATTTTGCACATAATACCTCTATGTACTGAAGTTCTTGAATTTATAATTTCATGCTCTTAGCATTCACCGTTAGTTTACAAATTAAGTGTAAAGTTGATGATTTTTTGCAAAAGCGTAAAAATAGGGTATTTTTAACCTCCTTTTACACAAAAGTATCTTCTAAAATCGTTTTGAAACCAATTTCATTAGAAAGGGCATGTTTTAAGCTTTCTAGAAAAGGGGATTTAATTTACTAACCCTGGCGTACAATATCCTGAAAAGAGGGCTAAACATAGCGGACATTACCATGCTTGACAAAAGGCATGTAATTCAACCTGCAGTTCTAATGTTATCCAAATGTTATATTTAAAACTCATTTATTTCAATAGGAGTTGCTCAATAACTGTTAAGTGCATATATGTCATGAGCTTAACGTATAGCTTTTCAGATTAGCATTAGTTGCTACACATTTACTAATTAATTTACTTCAAAATGGACATAGACGAATCACTTGATAACAATCCTCCTATGCCCGAATGTACCGTTGGACAAAAATTGTCATCAAAATGTCACCATGGCTCATTTTATTCCAATAAAACTGGGCTCAATTCTGTGAGCTGCTTGTCAGCAAGCGAGAAATTGCTTATTACTCGATCAGAAGTTGACCTTACAGACAATGACAGTATCTGCTTGCATCACCAAGCACAGTATCTCAGCAAATATGAAATGAACCAAAAGTTGTGTTGCAATCCGTTTGAAAAGCAGAATCACGTCACTAAAAGTGGATTATCAAAAGTAACTTTAGCCATGTCTGAGGGCTTGAAAAAAGTGACCAAATGAATGTAAAGCCAGGCCAGAAAATTTGCATCAGGTGCAAAGCAAAATATGCTTCTATGGTTGAAGCCACAGCATCTTCATCTTCGGATGATTTTGATCCAGATGCCTTGGACACCCTTGATCAAAGCTTGACTGTTTTAGGCACTTCTCCATTAAAAATACAAAGAATAAGCAGTAGAGACAAAGCTGGCTATTTGAAACAAATGATTGAGCGCGCACAGAACGTGGTAACAAAAAAAATAATGTCTGCGGCTGGAGTGACTGACAACGTTGAACAATCTAGTCTATCTGCAGAATGCAGTCTATGTAGCGATTACACTGAGCTTATTAAAGAAATGAAAGCAAAGATTGATATATCCAATAGGTCAACAAAAGTTCAATTGTTGACTTTGGCCCCAAAAAGTTGGTCAATAAAGGAAACAGCAATGAAGTTTGGCGTTTCTGAATGTATGGTCAAAATGGCCCGAAAAGTCAAGACAAAGGCATTTGCGCTTTACCTGATGCAAAAATTGGCAAACCATTATCAGAGGAAGTCGCTAAAAGAGTCAAGGATTTCTATGAAGATGATGAATTTAGCAGAATGTGTCCTGGCAAAAAAGACTGCATTTCAGTGCGACTCGATGGTGTCAAAAGGTCAAAAACAAAAACGGTTGCTGTTGTGTAATCTTAAAGAGCTGTATGTAGTATATTATAATAAATTTGGAGTAGAAATCAGTTTTTCAAAATTCTGTGATCTCAAGCCAAAGTGGTGTGTGACTGTTGGTGCTTCAGGTATGCATTCTGTTTGCATCTGCAGTATACATTAGAATGTAAAGCTCATGCTGCAAGGTGCAAATATTAAAGAGGACTACAAGCTGCTAATGGAAGAGACAGTGTGTGACCTGAATTCCAAGGAATGTATGTTACAAAGATGCCAAAGCTGCCCTGGCGAAGAATCACTTGTAGCGTATTTGGATGAAATATTCCAGGATTATGATGCAGAGGAATCAATTGAATTCAAACAATGGATTCACACTGACCGAGAAACACTGGAAACAAGCATATTAACAGTGGACAACTTTGTTGAAAAACTTTCAAGCAAAATTTGGAAGCTGACAGGCCATCATTTTGTTTCAAAACACCAAAGTGAATATCTGAAGTCACTGAAAGCTGACTTAAAAGAAACGGAGTTCATTGTTTTGATGGACTTTGCCGAAAATTACTCATTTGTTGTCCAAGATGCTGCCCAGGGCTTTCACTGGGAAAATTCACAGGCCAGAGTACATCCATTTGTTGCTTATTATGCAGACAAAGTGAGCACCTTGCAAATTGTTAATTGTTGCATAATTTCCAATCATATGCAACATGATACCGTGTCAGTACACGTGTTTATTCAGAAGCTTATTGAATTTTTGTTGACCCAAGCAGACGTTACGAAAATATACTACTTCAGTGATGGCTCAGCAGCGCAATATAAAAACTACAAAAACGTCATCAATTTATGCAACCACAAAAATGATTTCAATATCGAGGCTGAATGGAACTTTTTCGGCACAAGCCATGGAAAATCACCTTGTGATGGGGTTGGTGGCACAACTAAACGTTTGGCAGCCTGAGCAAGTCTACAAAGACCTTCGTCTGACCAAATATTGACACCAAAAGATCTGTATAACTTTTGTGACCAAAATATACACGGAATTAAATATATTTATGTCGCAAAAGATGAAATTGAAAAAAGCAGGAAGTTTCAAGAAGGTGGAAAGAAAGCAGCACAATAGCTGGCACTAGAGCGCATCACCAATTTGTACCAGTTGACTCAAACTTGGTTTGTGTCAGCAGAGTTTCAAATGATACAATAAGTTTTTTAGCCAAAATTTCCAATACTGCTATTTTGTATTTGAAATTATCTGAGTTGTCCCTTGGTTGGTACGTAGCTTGCATCTATGACAACAAATGGTGGATTGGCAATGTTGTTGAAGTTTCAGCTGAGGAAAATTATGCATTGATAACATTTATGCATCCTCAAGGTCCTGCTCATTAATTTTATTGGCCAGAAAGGCAAGATGTTTGCTGGATTCCAGAGCAGCACCTCATTAGCATGCTCCCTGCACCTTCAGTTACATCATCTGGCCGACAGTATCAATTCCCAGAATCCATTTTGAAGGAAGTGGCTTGCAAACATAACAGAATGTAAAAAAATTGATAGCATTAAAACTGAGGTGAGTACTTCGGCTTGGGAACCATATAAGATACACAATTTAGGCTTGGGAACCTAGCATAAGATTCCCAATCATTGGCTTGGGAACCAGCTAGACACCCACTGAAGGCTTTGGAACCTCAAATAAGAAACCAAATTAAAGGCTTGGGAACCTAGATTAAGAAACCCACCCGTGGCTGGTATTACACAGCTATCGGGCGTGACCTCTATGGCGATGGGGTTGCCAGTTCATGTTCCTGAACTGGTAGTGACAATGTCACCATGGACCAACGCAATACAATATTGATAATTTTTCAATATAAAAATGTTAAAACAAGTATGATCTAAAAAATTAACAATAATGATGAAATATATGCTGTTGCCATGGCAATGTCCGCTGACTTTGGTCCTCTTTTTCGGACCTTGTTTTACATTTCCCCAACCTCATCCTCCTAGGTGATTTTAACATCCATATTAACCCCACTAGGCTAAAGGATCGAGCTTTCACCAACCTTATGAACGATATTCCCCCTGCAGCAACATGTGGTTGTTCCTACACACGGCAGGTCATACTTTGGATCTCATCCTGTCACCTCTGTCACTACAGCCAGTGATCTTGCCTCCCTCTACCCTCAGTATTCCTTGGTCAGACCATTTCTGTGTCTTCTCGTCAATTTCCTTCTCCCCTGTGGGAGATGGCCTTCCAGTACCTTCCCCTAAACCTTTACTTCGCCGCCGCATCACTGCGGAAACGCTTCTGGCTTTTCCTCCAGCTTTTCCTCCAGCTCCCTCAATTTTTCGACTTTGCCACTCGTCCTACTGATGATCAGGCTGCCCTTTGGGATTCCCTTTTAGCCAACTCACTGGATGAGTTAGCGCCTCTCCGTCCAGTTTCTAAGACCTCCAGGTCACCCTCTTTGCCCTGGTATCATCCTGCTCTGCGTCTTTTGCGTTCCCAGTTGCATCAAGTCCAACATCATTGGTCTCGACATCCTTCTCCGGAACTACATCTTCGTTTTAAACGCTTATCTGAATACTGATCAGCTATTCAATCCGCTAAGCTTACTTTCTATTCTGCCCAGATCTCGGCAGCAGCCAGTTCTTCACGGCAACTTTTTACTATCCTGCGGAAGTTGTCGTCCACCAGTTCTAAGAGCCCGCAGGTTACCTTTGCCCCGGACCCTGTCCCTTGCCACCTTCTTCTCCGATAAGGTGCTAACCTTGCGTTCTTTCTCCACTCCCCCCCTCTTCCTCAGTCGCGTCTCCTACTTTCCTTCCGGCTCTTCTTCCTGCGCATTTATCATCGACTTCCACTCCGGGTGATCCTGTTTTTGCCCATACTTGGTCATCCTTTCAGCAGAAGTATTAATGTCATTGTCCAAGTCTAGGAGAACCACTTGTATCCTAGACCCTATCCCTTCCCAGTGGCTCGTAGAACCTTCTCTACAATTGGTACCACTCATTACTACCATTATTAATTCCAGTTTCTCCTCAGGTCGCTTCCCATCGTCTTGGAAATCTGCAGTCCTGCATCCTCTCCTGAAGCAACCTTCCCTAGACCCATCCGTTTTGTCCCACTGGCGTCCGGTGTCAAACCTTCCTTTCCTTGCTAAACTCCTAGAGCGCTGTGCTTTCGACCAATTGAGCAGACACGTCGAATCCACAAACTCACTCCACCCACGACAAGCTGGTTTTCACCGGGGTCATAGTACTGAAACTGTCCTTCTTGCACTACTGAATGAATTGCACGTCACTCACGACCGCGGTGGTATTACCCTCCTTGTGTCACTTGATTTATCTGCAGCATTCGACCTGATCAACCACCGTACACTCCTGTCCCGGCTTTCAGATATTGGTCTTCGAGGTACTGTCTGGCATTGGTTTCGCTCTTTTCTTTCATCCTGCTCTTTCTCTATATGCGTCAACGGCCAGTCCTCAACTATTCTTCCTCTCACCTGTGGTGTTCCGCAGGGCTCCGTTCTTTCCCCACTATTGTTTAATATTTTCCTCGCTCCACTTCCCTTGATTATTCAGCAATATCCGGTTTCATCATACTTCTTTGCAGATGACATTGTTCTCCTCTTCCATACCTCACCATCATCCCCTGATATCTCCCAGCTAAATCTCTGCCTCTCCCACATTGCTGAGGACTTTGCTGGGTTGAGGTGGAGAAAGTTCTCTGAGAGCCAGGAAGCTATGTGGGTATCTCTGAGTAGCCCATGTCCTACCCTTGCACCTACCATCGGAATATCTAGCGTTCCCCTCACATCTTCTTTTCATTACCTAGGTGTTCTTCTAGACCCCTCTCTGTCCTTCCACGAGCACATCTCCCGCCGCTCCTTTGCTGCCCTGCGGCAAATTAGGGCTGTCCGAACTGTGTTACCTTCTAGTTCCTTAGTCACCCTTGTACTCGCTCTGGTCATCAGCAGACTACTGCAACGTTTTTCTGGCCAACCTCCCCAATTATCAACTTCAAAGATTGCAACGCATCCAACACCCCGCAGCGCATCTGATCACCTTTTCTAGTCGATTCGATCACATCACCCCGATTCTCCTCCGGTTACATTGGTTGCCCCTTCGCTACCGCTTTCATTATAAATTTTTGATTTTGATTCATCAAGCTATCTATACCTGCAACCCCCTCTATTTAGCAGACTGTATCTCTTTACATTCCCCTCACCGTCAACTTCGCTCAATCCATACCAACCGTCTATCCCTACCGTCCCCTTCCCATGCCCATCTGGAACAGACACGTCATTCAGCTTTTTTCTTCCTCGGACCTCTACTATGGAACATGTTGCCAACTCTCCTCCGGTTAGAACCATCATATCCCCAGTTTAAGTCATTGCTTAAGACTCATCTATTTCAGAAAGCATTTGACCTCTCCCCTGAGGCCCCTACCTGATTGTTGCCTGTCCCTGTCTTTTGTCTTGTCTAAAGCCACTTTTCCTTCCCCTTGTCTTTATGGTCTGTGTTGCCCGGCTGGGCCACCCTGTATTATGATTTGGTATTAGTGTGCAGTGCCTATGTCCTACTCTGTTCCCCTCTTTCCTGTCTATTTTTTGGCGCTCTTTTTCTTGGTTTACAGTGTTTAACCGGTCTTTTATTGTACACCGCTTAATGTTCCTACAACAGCGGTCTATCAAATACTGAATAAAGATAGAGCACTGTACACCAGCGTTAATCAAATTAACTTTTTTAGGGAGTTTAAAACATGCTCTAATGGTAGTAGTTTGAAAACGTTTCTAGAAGATACTTTTGTGTAAAAGGGAGTTTAAAATACCCTATTTTTAGCCTTTTTGCAAAAATCATCAACTTTACACTTAATTTGCAAATTAATGAAAAGGGCTAGGAGCTTGAAATTATAAACACAAACACAGTACCACGAGATACTATGCCTCAAATTTCATGTTCATTGTTTACTTATTTCAGGAGCTATGCAATGTTAAACTTTTAATTTGTTTAGGCCACCAATTTCTTTGCCCGACTTTGGTGCAATGTGTCTATTTCTGACACAATCAAAAAAGATTATTATCAGTCTCATTAAAAAGAGCGCAAAAAGATGTGCAGGGTAGTTAAAGAGTAATTAGTCCTTACCTGCTAATTAGCGTTCCTGAAGGAACTCCAGTCCAGTCCCTTTACTTCTGGATTGCGCAACCCTTCCAGCAGCTTGGAGGCTGAGTCCATCATCGTTTTGATGATGGTGTGGTATAAATACCACTGGCACCACCCCTAGGCACCAGTAATCTGATGAAAAAGCAATCCTATTGAGTACCCGCTTAAGAACTAATAACTATAACACGCAAAAACAAAACCAATAAACTATAAAATAAAAATAAAACTATTTTTTTAAAGGAAGTAACGGTGGCAAGGGAGAGGAAGGAAGGAAGGAGAAGGCTTACCTGAGGCCGACCTAGCCTTTACCCACTCACCACAGTCCCTTCCTAGAGGGTAGCCCTGCTCCTGGGACCCCTTAGACCGGGATCCCCCGCTTCCACTTCGCTCACTGACTTCAGTCCGTTATTCCATTCTGATTACTGAAAACCAAACCTGGGCGGGATCAGGGACTGGACTGGAGTTCCTTCAGGAACACTAATTAGCAGGTAAGGACTAATTACTCTTTCCTTAGCAGAACTCCAGTCCAGTCCCATTACTTCTGGGATGTAACAAAGCAGTTCAAACCTGGGCGGGGTTCGCCATCCCGGACCAAAGCACTGCATCCCCAAACCTGGTGTCTGCTCTTCTCTGGACATAAAGTCTGTAGTGCTTGGAAAAGGTATGTAGCGAGGACCACATAGCCGCTCTACAAATGTCCAGCGACGGAACCAAGCTACGCTCTGCCCAGGAAGCCGACTGCGCCCGCGTTGAATGTGCGCGAAGACATACTGGGACCTGCCTCCCCTTGAGGATATAGACGGAGGCAATAGCCTCCCTGATCCACCTAGAAATGGAAGCTTTGGCTGCTGCTTCCCCCTTGTGTGGCCCTCCAAATTGAATGAATAGCCGTTCGGACTTGCGGAAGGACGCTGTGCGGGAAAGGTAGCATCTCAGCACTCTATGCATATCCAGGAGCCACAGCTTGGCCCCATGCCCTTCTTGCGCTTCTCCCGCGAAGGACGGGAGCGAAACTGTTTGGTTCATTTGAAAAGGGGAGAGGACCTTGGGCAGGAAGGAAGGAACCGTCCACAAGACCACCTTATCCTTGAAAAACGAAAGAAAAGGAGGCCGAGAGGATAGAGCTTGAAGCTCCGAGACACGCCTAGCCGAACAGATAGCTACCAAAAATACCGTCTTTAGGGTCAAGTCCTTTAGGGAGGAGCTCCTTGCTGGTTCAAAGGGCTCCCTGGTTAAGGAATCCAATACCAGGTTTAGGTCCCAAGGAGGGATAACTGATCTTTGCTGGGGCCGTAACCGCTTGACCGCCCTCAGGAACCTACACACATCAGCGTGGTCTCCTAGAGACTTTCCCCGGACTTTTCCCCTATAGCAAGAAATGGCTGCTAGCTGAACTCGCAACGAGCTGTGAGCTAAACCTCTCTCGAAGCCTGCTTGCAGAAATTCCAGAACCTCTGGGACTGAGGCTGCTAGAGGTTTCTTCCGATGTTCCGTGCACCATGCCTCAAATATGCGCCAAACTCCGACATAGGAAAGGCAGGTCGAGCGTTTCTATGCGTTCAGCAGAGTCAAAATTACTGAACCCGAGTAACCTCGCTTCCGGAGCCGCGCCCTCTCAATAGCCAGGCTGTAAGCGAGAATCGATGCACGTGGGGCATCCAAACTGGACCCTGCCGTAGCAGATCCTGTCGGGGAGCCTCCAAGGACGATGAGCCGCTAGCCTCACCAGATCTGCATACCACGGGCAACGAGTCCAATCCGGAGCTATGAGAATTACCAAACCCTGGTGGGCTTCTATTCGCCTTAGAACCCTCCCATGAGGGCCCAGGGCGGGAACACATACAGGAAACCTTCCGAAGGCCACTTCTGGACCAGGGCATCCAAGCCTTCGGACATCCTTTCCTTCCTTCAACTGAAAAACCGGCTTGCTTTGGCTGTTTCGTAGTGCGCCATAAGGTCCATGATCGGCATCCCCCAAAGAGCTACCACTTGGTCGAACACTTCCTGCGCTAGTTCCCACTCTCCATGGTCTATCTTGCATCTGCTGAGGTAATCTGCCATCACATTTTCTGCCCCAGCCATGTGCTGCACTGACAGGGCCAATAGATGGGCTTCGGCCCACTGTAAAAGGCTGTCCACCTCCTTCTCCAGAGAGGGGTTGCTTGTTCCCCCTTGGCGGTTGAATTAGGCCACCATGGTGACATTGTCCGAAAGGACGCGGACTGCCCTTTGCTGAACCAAGGGCTCGAGAGCTCTGAGTGCCAATGCTACTGCCCTCAGCTCCAGTCTGTTGATGGACCACCGTGATTCCCTCGGGGTCCAGCTTCCCTGTGCGCACTGGCCCTCGCAATGCGCACCCCAGCCTGCTAGACTTGCATCCGTCGTCAGCTGTATCCATTGGGGTGGATTGAGAGGCATCCCGCATCCTAGGTTCCTTGGGCACCTCCACCAGAGAAGAGCCCTCCTGACCCAAGGCAGACAGGGCAGTTAAATGGATAAGGAATGATGCTGATGGGACCAACGCCATAACAAGGTGTGTTGAAGGGGTCGCATATGTGCCTTGGCCCACAGTACTACCTCAAATCGCCGCTGCCATGGTGCCAAGCAGTTGTAAGTAATGCCAGGCGGTGGGGATTCGTCTTGATATGAAGAGAGAGACCAGGTTTCTCAGGTCCCGTAACCTCTGCTTCGACAGGAAAACTCTTCCTCTCCTGGTGTTGAATCTTGCTCCGAGGTAATCGATCTCCTGCGAGGGAATTAATCTGCTCTTTGCTCGATTGATGACCCAACCCAACTCCTCCAGGAATTCCACCACCCTGGCTGTAGCTGTATGACTCTCCGTTTCAGACTTCGCCCGAAATCAGCCAATCATCCAGGTAGGGGATGTACCAAAATTCCATCCTTGCGAAGAGCCACGGCCACAACCACCATTACTTTGGTGAACGTCCTGGGGGCTGTTGCTAGGCCAAAGGGAAGGGCCTGGAACTGAAAATGACCTCTCGGTATTGCGAATCTCAGGAACTGCTGATGAGACCTTCGGACCAGGATATGTAAGTTTGCTTCTGTCAAATCTAAGGATGTCAGGAACTCCCCCTGTCTTACTGCCACAATGACCGACCTCAGGGTTTCCATTCGGAAGTGAGGAACTGAGAGACAGCGATTGACTTGCTTTAGGTCTAGGATTGGACAAAAGGACCCTTCTTTCTTTGGTACTATAAAATAGATTGAGTATCGACCGGAACCGTATTGGTCTCTCGGAACGGGAACCACCGCTCCCAGCCTTGAAAGAGTATCCTCTATCGCTGCCCTCTTTTCTGGAGGGCAGCAGGGAGACTGAATAAAGGCTGGAAGCACTTGTTTTGCGAATTCGAGAGCGTACCCCTCTCGAATCACTTCCAGCACCCATTGATCTGATGTGACCCGGGCCCAGGCGGAAAGGAACTGCCTTAACCGACCCCCCACCAGCAGGCCTTTCTCCTGGGCCCCCGCTGTCTCATTGAGGTTTCCTGGGGCCTGTGGAGGAGGAGGGAACGCCAAAACCTCTCCCTGCCCCTCGAAACCCCCTGAAGCCTTGACCTCTAGAGGGGATGCGGCCCTTAGGAAAGGAGTCCGGTCTGGCCTAACGGAATCTTTGAAAGTCCCTTGGCTGACTCCGAGCTGGAACCATCGTGCAGCCTTGTTTAGGCCTGTCTTCCGGGAGCCTACCTCCCTTAGACTCGCCTAGGTCTTTAACCAACTTTTCCAGGTCTTCACCAAAACAGCAGCTTCCTCTTGAAAGGGAGGTGACTCAGGCGAGCTTTTGAAGAGGGGTCCACCGCCCAATTGCGTAGCCACAAATATCTCCTGGCTGCTACCACAGAGGACATATTCTTTGCTAGACTCCTAATAAGGTCGTATTGGCTATCTGCCAGGAAAGCAGAACCAGATTCTAACCGAGCTGAAACAGCCTGCACGTCGGCTGAGGCGCCGTCCGTTAGTTAAAGCTGTTGAGCCCACCTCAGACAGGCTCTTGCTACCCACGCCCCTGATACTGAGGCCTGCAGGGTGAGGGCACTAACAAAGGCTTGCTTCAGCAGCATATCCAGTTTTCTATCCTATCTCTAAGCGCCACGCTGCCCTCGACCGGGATGGTCGTCTTCTTTGTCACCGCTGACACCGCAGCGTCTACCCTTGGGGACTTCAGCAGGTCTGTCTGGCTCCAGTAAAGGGTACAAACGGGCCATGGCCCGAACTCCCCTTAAACTCGACTCTGGTTGGTTCCACTCTTCCTGGATCATCTGGCGCACCACCCTGTGGACCGGAAATACTTCCTGCGATTTCCTGACGGCTTGGATCAACGGATCCTCTAACGCTTCTTCCTCTGCTGGAGTGTCCGAGGCCATATTGAGCACCTTCAGTGACTCATTTATTAATGCTGGTAGCTCCTCTCAACGAAAGACTCAAACTATTCGGGATTGCTCCTCCTCCAGGATCTCTCCGTCCTCAAGCTCCTCCTCTTCCTCCCCTACGCCTGTCTGAGCCCTCCTCCTCTTCCTCCCCTACGCCTGTCTGAGCCCTCCTCCTCCGGAGTGACCGGTGATAGAGACGTGAGGGGTTCCTCGCTCATTAGCCTTGAGCGCTTGGGAGGGGCTCCGGGGTCATGGGAGCTTGTCTTCCCTGGACCGGCCCGGCCACTTTCACAACCGAAGACTCCATGAATCCTTGCTGACACATACAATAGGCTTTGTGTAATAGCAGGACAAATTCTGGAGAAAAATGTTCCCAGCCTCCCTCCACCCCGCTGGAAGCAGGGGGAAGGGACCAGTAAAGCTGAGGTAGAAGGAGGGGTGGATGAAGAATCCCCTCCCCCCTCCAGGAGGTCTTAAGACCCCTGAGAAGCCTGGGTCATGGTCAAATGGATTTCCTGCTCCACAGAAGCTGCCTCTGCAGCACAACCCCTGCAGATCCCGGCTTCCGAATCCGTAACCCTACGCGTGCCCCGCAGGACGGACACCGTAATTTGCCCGTCATGCTCCCTCTTATTTTATTTTATTTTATGAGCCCACCTAGTGGAAATTCCAAGGCAGGCCTAAAATCTCCTAGAACGTTGAACTAAATTCAAAGAAATCAGCGAAATAAAACAGCAGTGCAAAGGAAAAAAACTTCCAACAAAAAGGCACCCCTCCCCCAAACGCTAAAAACGGCAATATATATCTCTATATAATTTATCTTTTTAATTAGGATTTAACCCAGCCGTTTAAAAAGGCAAAAAAACCCTCTGTACTTGCAATTTTGCTGCCCTGCTCCTCTGCGTGCCGTTCATGCTAGAATCCGTTGCCTCCTGCTATACTCCACGTGGTAGGCCGCAGCCACGTTGAGTCTGGGCCGGCGGAACTGTCCTCGCCGCTGGGCCCCGGACTTCCCGAAATCGGAGAAGTTCGATCATTCCCGCAGCGCCGCCTCTAGCGCTCAGCCGGGTCCGGAGCTGAAAGCACGAGGCAGGGGAGCTGAAGAAAGCAGTGCGGTGCTGCCTCTAGCGCTCAAGCCCACCCCCGGGGCTTCAGCACGAGGCAGATGAGGTCGGAGGAAGGGCCGTGGGGAGCCGGCTGACCGCGCAAGCGGGAGGAGAGCAGCACTAACCTCCCCGCTGCAAAGGCAAACCCCCTCCTTCCGAAGGGCACCAGGAAGAGGGCCGGAGGAGAGAGGGAGGGGAGGAGAGAGGGAGGAGGGGGAGAGGGTTACAAATCTTAAGGCAACAGCGGTACCAAATGCACAGGAGTAAAGAGAACTCCCAAACTAATGGAAAAAGAAATCAAAGAAAAGAAATTAAAAAGGTACAGATAAAAAAAATCTAACTCCAGTAAGCTCTCTGGCTTATGGGAACCCTCCAGCTGCTGGGAGGCTGAGAATACTGGTGCCTAGGGGCGATGCCAGTGGTATTTATACCACACCATCATCAAAACGATGATGGGCTCAGCCTCCAAGCTGCTGGAAGGGTTGCGCAACCCAGAAGTAAAGGGACTGGACTGGAGTTCTGCTAAGGAAGTTTCATTTCTTATAAACAAACATTAGGTCTCAAAGTTGCTGAAAATTTGAATCGTACTGTACATGTTCAGGCTATGGGGTCAAACAAACGGCTATATCTATCTCAACAGGTTTAACACCAGAGAACCTAAAACTCTACCAAAGTTCATTTGAGACATGGGGGGCTCTAAATATAAAATTTAGTGAAAATCCGTGATGGTCATGCGGTGAGCACTAGACCACTTGACATGGAATGACCCCTCTGTCCTTTTTTTTGTTTGGTGGGCAATTTCAGTCAAGAAAAGAAAAAACAGCATACTGTGCTATAACAGGAAAGAAAAATAAAAAGCTAGCTTATTTATCCTTAGTTGTCCCTTCAGTAAGCCCAGCATCCTGGTTAACTACCTCCTCCAGCTGCTTGCAGACTGAGTATACTGGAGATTGTGGGCGGTCCCTCCAGTATTAATACTAGTGTCATCAAAAGATGACATGCTCAGTCTCCAAGCTGCTGGAAGAGGTACATTACCCAGAGGTGTGGGACTGGAGTGACAATAAGGAAGCTGTTTGAACTGTAGTCGAATGAGCATGAAGACCAACAGGAACTCCTCCTGCCTCAACATACAGGCTGAGGCAATGGCTTTGTGCACCCAGTAGGACACTGAAGACTAACGCTGCTTCACTCTTGTGGGAAACCGAATACAAAAACAGTTGATTGGACTTTCAAAAGGAGTTTAATCTTCAAATACCCAAGTAGCAATCTGTGTACACCTAAAGCACGGAGCAGTGTGGCATCCCCAAGCTCAATTAAGGCAAAGACCTGTGGACTGATCCTTACTAGGTCAGGAAGCTCAACCAGTCCACTACAGACTTTAGTCTGTGCTACTATTAGCCAGGCCTTGATCCTGTTGCACCAATCCAACTGCAACCATATGCTGGAAGCAGAGAATACTGACAAGTTCAGTGCTGCAACAATCCTTATATGGAGATACCACTGAAAGTCAGAGTTCTCTGCCTCTAGAACAGGGGTGGGCAAACATTTTGACTCGAGGGCCGCAATGGGTTCATATATTGGACCCGGGGGCCGGACCAAGAGTAGATGGACGGTGTGTATGTGTGAATTAATATAAATTAAATTTAAATTTGTAACATTAAATGTTTAGATTAATTTAAGGTAGAAAAGCATAAAAAGAGTTATTTTACAAAATTTTTATGCAATGTATTTCTTTCATAAAATGAGAGAAGTTTATAGTCAGTCAGTGCACATTCCAACAGAGTGATTCATGCCCGAGATGCGTACGCACTTACCTATACATACAAAAACACCGAAGCCGTGAGCAGGTGAAAAGGAAGCGCTTCTACTCATCAGCAGGGACTGGTTGCTGCCAGAGTACACGGTGGTGAGTAGGGGCTCCTGGGGGACTCTCTGAATTCAGCGTGTGCAATTCCTGATCCCCAGTCGCTTGGCAGGCACTGGGAGAGGACGTTTCCGTCTTTGGGGTGACGTGGGACATAGACAGCTTTACCTTTCATTGAAGAGATAGTAATCAGAGAGCTGTGGGGCCAAGCGTTCCGTCTTCGGCTGATTTCAGAGGCGTCTGAAGGCTGTGTCCGGAGGGGAAGCTCCGCCCCTGGGCCAGCGGACCTGTCTTCCCCTCCGATCTCCCGCGGGCCGACAGGAGGGATCTGTGCCGCGATCGCAGCGCTCTTCTGCCCGCCGGCAGCCTGCTGCTTGCCAGGTCGCGATCGCTGGCCTTTCCCGGCTTCTGCCCGTAGGAGATCGGCTCCCCGCGGAACGAAGCCCCGATCGGAGCAGCAAAGTTTTAGTGTGGGGTCACGGCCCCTCTGCCCCCCCACCCGCCCCCTCTGACGCCTATGGATGATTTTAAAAACAAGTAAAGCCTCCGGCCCTTATTCACGCTCTAAGCTTGAGCGTTTCTCTTTCGCTTCAGCATATCCGAGGTGGCTGTTACGCTCTGCCACCGCGCTACTTCTCCTGTAGTTTCTATTTCCGCACGCGTCCGCGGGCCGGATTAAAAGGTCCGCCGGGCTGTAGTTTGCCCATTCCTGCTCTAGAAGATGGTTGAAGAGCACAACCCACTTATCTGCACTGGTCTAGCAAGATGAAAAGTAAGGTCTCTATTCATTACATAAAGTGCTGGCTCGCAGATCCTTCTGCTTGGCCAGCAAACAAGACTACTCCATATTACCAGCAAGAAACCACTTAGCTTTCCTGCTGCTTGGGTTCTTTTTCTCTACCCCCACCATTGCCAAAATTGCAAAACTGAAACAAAGCTGCCTTTTTGTTGCCTGGATTCTACCCAAGCCTCTAAGATGTTGGTGGCATACTAGCATCAACACATCAGATCTCACAGACACCATAAAAAAGATAGTTCTAAGCTGCTTCTGGTGAGGCTAGTTCTCATCTATGTTTTCACAGATCCATCAGTGGTAATTAACTTGGTGTTTCCTGTGGAGGATCTCAACAAGGGCGGAGCAATGACAGTTGCATGGAAACTGCAACCACATAAATACCTCTCCCCTTGTTTATTTTATTTAACAGGTTTTTTATACCACTATCATTTCAGTCAAAGCAGTTTACATTGTAACTTAAACTTGGCAATGTACATTAAACAGGGACTCTGATAACTGAGTTTTCTGATGTCACTTATATCACTCATATAATCAGCTAAGTTGAGGCAACCAGAATTTTTAGTATCTCTAGCCAGCACTCATATAAAAGAAAATGCCACAGGCTAGGCATGTCTCAGTTACAATGAAAATTTCAGAGCTAAAATGGAAAAAAATCCTCAAGTCTTGAGGCAACACAGGATATAAGCCTGTGATTAAAACATGTATTAATAAAAGTACATGACAAATTGTTATGTTTTATTATACTAGTATACCACCTTTGAAGTAAGATAGTGTACTTAAGTTAGCCATTTCCAAAGGCCAGCATATATATGACCTTAGCAAAATCTGCTTGGGGACATAAATTGGCAGCAAACAAGAGGTTTTTTTTTTTCTTTTAATACAATAATTTATCAATCCAGATTGTTATCAACAATACAAACTCCTCTTTTTTTTGTTTGTTTAAAAAAAACAAACATATTACAGCTTAATTTATTCTTTTTCCTGGACTTTCAACTGTATACAGTCAGGTTACTGCCTAATAAAACGCCCAGATTCACACTGCATTATTCCACTTCACATCACTCAAGAGTCACTCCCCATTATCTCCCCCTCCCAACTCAATCTCTCAATCATCTTTTCCTTTATTTGCTCTGTTTGTTCATATTTCATCATCCTTTTACCACTACCCCTCCCTCCCTATCTTCTTAGCCCTTAGCTAGGTTGTGTCAATTTGTCTGGAATTTGTGCCAGATCCAATATGCCTTCCATTCAGCAATTAAGCTTCCCTCCCTCATTTAAAATCAGCAGAGATATGCCACAATGTGTCCTCTCATCACAGCTTTGGCGACCCTCCCAGTATGTCACCACTGATTGGACAGTCCCTTTATTAGCTTCAATATACCACACAAACCTTTCCAACAAATTCCTTAAAGCCTCTGTCAGGGTCGTATGCAGGACTCATTTTCCAGATGACATCTCTCTCTTAATTAGTTCTAACTAGTTTGATTTAATTTGCCCATAAGGGCCGAATCATTAGCCAATCTATCCTGGAGTACATCCTGTGAAGAGTCAAGTAAAATGTAAAATCCTGCTGCCAGGGATGCAGATATCTCTAAGCATTAGTAACCTCCAGCTCTGCCATAACAAAAGTTCACTCCCTTGTCAAAATAGCCTTTACAAGCCAATCCACTTGCGGGTTTGCAACAATATTAAAATGTCTCCTCAGGAATAGGTTTATACTCCTCATACATTATCCCCTTTGCCACTATATTGGAGAAAAAGTTGTGCAACCTATATGCTCCACAACATTAATTTATATCCTTCAATCTCTCCCAGTACCACTATATATTTGCCCTCTGGATCCTGAAGGATTTTATGCACCCGAAATCCCAAACCTGTCCTGAAGAGGACAGTTACTTCCCACTGTCTCTTATTGTATGTCAAGAAGTATACTTCCCCAAGCACGATCTTTGCAGTGTTTTGTGTTCATTGGTAATTAGATGTATTTCTTGTAAATCAGGATTACTTACCTGTAATGGGAGGTTCTCCGTGGACAGCAGGATAAGTCAGCCACACCTGGTGACATCATCTGACGGCACAGAAGACGGAAGTACTCTCATAGCTCAGAAGAGCATGATCCACCTTGGTCCTAACCCAAGGCCCGCTCCTAGCCAGCCACTATGTCACTAGCTGAGCCTAATTTGCTAGGAGCAGTGGAGGCCGGGAGGCTGGCCCCTTGCAGGAGAGGTAAGTTTGGAGCGTGTGGCTGATTTATCCTGCTGGCCACGGAGAACTCCCATTACAGATAAGTAACCCCGATTTCTCCTATAACAAGCAGGATGAGTCAGCCACACCTGGTGCCTACCTAGCTGCGCTGAGCTGAGGTGGAAGGGGCCATGCCGGTGCCAAGAGGTGGTAAAGAACACAGACGCAGAGACCAGATGTGAAGAAAACTTGGGATGTTTATTGCAGATTGCGTAACAGCCCAGATGCCGATTAGCTGTCCGCTGCACAAAACATCTAACAAAGTGTAGAACAGTACGGATGCAGAGCTGAGTCACACAACAAGTAAGGTGCAAGATCAGTGCAGAGTGCGGTAACACCACAACAGCAAGGTGCAAGAGCAGAGCAGTGCGCAATAACAGCAGCACCGCAGTAAGGTGCAAAAACAACGGTGTGCAAGAACCGTGCCACAACAGTACATCAGTAATACCACGGCTCAAAAATGCAGCATGGAACAACAATATCAAGGGATAACAAAGCAGCATGTCACCGGGACGACAACCATGGCAACCTAAGGTGCGACACTGAGGTGTTACAGCGTAGGAAGAAAAAGAGTGTGAGTAAAGTTCAAGTCCGTGTTGGGGCAGCAGTTACAAGCCCAGCGAGGGCGCATCCACCATGGATAGGACTGCCTGCTCGAAAAAGTGGTCCGCCTGAAGGCGACGCACGTAGAGATCCATAGGGACAGGGTTCGTTTGGGGACAGGGCAGCCAGGCTTGTTCTGATCGTAAGAGACAGTTGCGTTCCTTGTCGTTGGGGAGCAGTCCAGAGGAGATAGACACATAGTGCCATGACACAGTTGAGGGTGGGGGGTCCTCTGTTCTTCTGAAGAAGAAGAATGGGGAAGCTAGGAAGCTCTATGGTTTGGTTGATATGGAAGGCAGACGCCACCTTCGGCACAAATTTGGGATGGGTCCAGAGGGAGGAACGGTCGTTGGTGAGCTGTGTGTAGAGTGGGTGTGCCACCAAGGCTTGCAGCTCACTGATCTGTCTGGCTGACATGATGGCTATCAGGAACAACGTCTTCCAGGAGACGTACTTCATGTCTAACTACATTGGTTCAAAGGGTGGTAGTGTGAGTTGGTTGAGGACCGCGTTAAGGTCCTAGTGCGGTACCGGTTACCTGATGGGTAGGCGGAGGTTGGATAAGCCTTTCATGAAGCGGGCAATGATGGGCTGGGTCACGATGGAGCTGTCACCCGTGCAAAAGACAGGAGCAGCAGAAGCTCTCGCAACAGCAAAGCAGGGACACGACAAAAGCGAGAGACAATTGGAGGTCTCAGGTGCTTTTATTAATAAAAACTCCTACGCATATCGGCACCAGCCTTCTTCAGGGGGGTACGCATCCTTAAAAAAAATACAATAAAATATAAACAATTTAAAAAATAGTATATGTAACAGACTGTAAATAATGCAATTAAAAGCAACGCACATTAAACAACAATTACAAAAAATAAAACTTAAAGACATAATAAAAACATCCACTAAAAACAGTGAAATCAAAGTGGCAAGTGTTTGAACACAGTAAGATGTCTAAGGGGGTAGAGTAAAAATCAACTGTAACAACTAAAACGTTAAGAGAAAGAATATAATAAAACGGAACTCATACATAGAGAAAAGGAGAGAGATGAGGGAGGACTCAAAATATACACTGAATCATACTCACAAATGGCACCCTGTGAGGGAGATGTCTTTAAAAAGACATTAGTCACATCAAGGCAATGAGGCTGTAAAATGAATAGAAGGGATAACATTCAACGTAGTGGGTACATACAACCATGCTAGTATCTTAATTAGGGGCAAACGGAGTGTCAGAGCCAGAATATGTGAACATGTTTTTGGTAAATAGCATTGAGTAATATATGATTACAGTGGTGTGAAAATAAACAGGGGCAAATAGCACCTAAGGGATATGTCTAAGGTAAGGTGACAGTCAAAGTTATATGAGATCACAGGCACAAAGGAAACCGTAAAGAACCAGATGGACAGACTAAACCAGATAAATGACACCATTAAAAGCACAAATCGCCATTTAAAAGAAAATCATACATGAAGAAAGTGATCCAAAATAATGTGTATCCCAGCAGTTGTGCAAACAGGTGCATAAAAGTCCTAACAAAGTTCTGGCCATTATAAGAGCAGCTGCACGGACTGACAGCGCTCTTTAAAATGCCAGCATTTCTCACTAAAAAGTGAAGGTATACCAATATATGATCGCACATGACAGTTCATATGGGAGGGTACAAAAGAACATGTAAATGAAGTGTTAAAAACAGAACTGCAGTAAAAAGGATGAAAGGGGAATGGCAACTGTAATAAATGAAATGAATTGTATGAGGCTGCCGGCATAGCAGAAACCATAAAAAAAACTGGATGGACAAAATGAACCAGATAAATACCACCAAAAGACAAGACAAATCACTATTTTGAAGAAGAACATACATGAAAAAGGTAATTTAAAATAATACCATGTATACCCGGCAGTAGTGCAGACAATTGCAAAGCAGTATACTTGCAAAGTTCTGGCATTTTTAGAAGCGGCTGCACAGACTGAAAGTGTTCTTTAAAATGCCGGCGTTTTGCGCCAAACAGTGAAGGAATCCCAATTAGCATATGATCGTGCATAACAGTTCATGTGGGGGGGGGGGGGGTGACTTAAACAAGCCTTTTTAAGAAAATATATAGATAGATAGATATGGCTATATATGTTTACTGTTATATTTTGTCATTCCATGATCTTCACTATATAAAGGTTTTGGTACCTTAGCAATTTGGCTGGCCCAAAGAGAGAGAGATCTCTCTCTCTGTGGGCCAGCCAAATTGCAAAGGTATCAAAACCTTTATATAGTGAAGATCATGGAATGACAAAATATAAGTATAACAGTAAACATATAAAGCCATACTGTTTTATTGTAACGGGGGGGGGGGGGGGAAGGAGCTTGAAGAGACAGACATTAGAAACGGGACTACAATAAATAAAACCAATAAAACCAAGTATCAGCAGCAGTAATAAATAGTAAAAACCAAACTTAAAAATGAGGGGGGGGAGGGGAGGGGAAGGTCCATAAACCATTAAGAAGGGACCCAGGATATCAATGCTTGAAGCAATACAAGCATTGTGGAACCTGTGTCCCTTGGGGAAACTGCTAGGTACATATGACCTAGATTGGCCACTGTTGGAAACAGAATACTGGGCTTGATGGACCTTGGTCTGACCCAGTATGGCATATCTTATGTTCTTATGAAGGGAAGGAAAGGAAAAAAGGAAGAGAAGCCTGTACACAGAGCAATGGCAGAGAAATCAGGCCAAATAATCTAAAAAACAAAAAATAAATACAGGCCAGTAAGTATGTAAGTAAGTAAAATACACTGAAAAAGTAAAAATGGGGTATAAAAAACGCAAATAAGGAAAACTAAAACATGAACAGGACTGGCTCAGAGAAAAAACTGTGCAGTCATGGAAGACCGCAATCGCTGCGAGGTGCACCCAGATGGATTGAGTCTGCAAGCCTTGCTGAGACAGTGAAGCAAGGTATTGCAGTACTTGAGATACCGGACATGAGAGAGGATCTAGCTCTCGATTAGAGCACCAGGAGCTGAAACGCCACCACTTGAGGCTGTATGATTTTCTCGTCGAGGGGCACCATGCCACGAGCACCACCTGTTGGACCGCAAGGGACAAATGGAAAGGCGACAGTGCTAACCACTCAGCCTCCAAGCTGTTGACAGGACCCGCAGATTGTGGTGGAGGGTGTCCCCGCCATCCTGGGAGATCAGGTCCAGCATCTGAGGAAGCTAAACGGCTGAGATATGGGAACCACACTTGGCACGGCCAGTGGGATACTACAAGTATGGCTTATGCTCTGTCCGAGATGATGCGCTGTAGGGTCATGGGTATCAATGGGATGGGGGGGGGGGGAGGCATACACCAGTGACCACCCCCACATGACACATCAAATGCATCCACTGCGAGGCTGCATGTGGAGGAGTGCTTCAAGAAGGTGTAGCACTTCGCGTTGTCCTCCATTGCAAAGAGGTCGATCTCCGGGTGTCCCCATCTCTGGAAGAAGGAGTAGGCTATCTGGAGGTTGAGGGACCACTTGTGCAGATTGAGTTGGTGGCTGAATCTGTCCGCTAGTTTGTTTTGCAGCCCCAGCAGGTAAGAGGCCCGAAGGAAGCGAAGGTCCAGATCCGGAAGGCTTCCCTGCAGAGGGACCGTGAGCCCGCCCCACCCTGCTTGTTGATGTAGAACATGGTCACTTGGTTTCTCCGTCTCGAGGACTACTTTCCCATCAATCAGGTTCTGAAAGGCCTTTAGGGCATGCCATACCGCCCTGAGTTCCAGGAGGTTGATATGGCATATTTGCTCCTTCGCTGTCCAAGCCCCTTGGGTGAGGAAGTGAAGACACACTGTCACTGGTGCCCTCCAGCCCACCGGAGAGGCATCGGTGGTGATGGTCAACTGTTGGACAGGTTGCCTCAGGGGGTCGACCACGTGCCAGGTTCTACTCACAGGTCCACCAGCGGAGAGAGGTGGTTACTGCTGTGTCTAATGGAATAGCAGCACTCAAGGATTGCAAATGCTGGGTCCAGTGCACCTGCAGGTGCTATTGGAGATGGCGCATGTGGAGTTTCGCTAGGGGCAACACCTGGGTGGATGCTGCCATGTAGCGGTGCAGTGTCTGAGCAGTAGTGGGTCCTTTCAAAGGAATGCGCTGTATCAGGTTGGTGATGGCGTCCCTCCGGTGTTGGGGAAGGAAGGCCTTTGAGGGAGTGTTGTCTATGACGGCTCCAATGAATTCCAGGCATTGTGAGGGCTGCAGATGTGACTTTTGGTAATTTACCAGAAACCCCAGCAACAACAGGGAGATGGTTAGGCAGGTCGCCGCTGCGGCTTTCTTCGAGGAAGGTGCGGCAATTAGCCAGTCGTCGAGATACGGGAACACACATATACTCCGCTTGTTTACACACTTCGTGAACACCCATGGGGCAGGTGAGAGGCCAAAGGGTAGGACCTTGTACTGGAAGTGGTTCTTCCATGACCTGGAAATGGAGGTATTTGCGATGGTCCGGGTGTACAGGAACATGCGTGTAGGCATCCAGTAAATTCAGGGAAGTCAGCCACTCCCTGGAATGGATGAGGGGGAGGATGGATCCGAGGGAGTGCATTCTGAATTTTTCTTTGGTGATGAACTTGTTGAGGTTGCGGAGATCGAGAATGGACGGACAACAGCTGACTTCTTGGATACCCGGAAGTATCTGGAATAGAAGCCAGTGTGTCTCTCCTCAGTCGGCACGAGTTCGATTGCTCGGAATGCCAGGGGGGATAGAATCTCCGCCGTCAGGGCGGGGAGGGACGAGGTTGATGTATTGTTGGGAGGTAGTTTGTACTGCAATGGGGGTGAGAAACTTGATGTGGTACCCCTCTGACAATTTTTCAGAACCTATTTGTTTGTGGTGATCAATTCCCAGGCCACTAGGAATGCGGTCAGCTGACCCCCCAGTGGGAAGGTTGGCCTTTTCTCTGCTACAGGTTGCGAGACCTTTTGCTGCTTCCTTTCCCGTTGGCAAAGCTTCTGTCCGTAGGAGAACTGGTGAGTCTGCGGCTTTTACCGCAGCTGCAGTCACTTCTGGTATGGGCCGTATTGTCACCTGTAAGAGGAATAGGAGTAGGGCTTCTGGTGGTAGGAATTCTTGCGGTTGGGTCGCTCTAAACCCTCATCCACGAGGGTCTGCAGCATGGTGCAGTGGTCCTTCATAGCATTTATGGTCTCATTCACCTTGTCCCCGAACAGCATATCGCCCACGCAGGGGGCATCTGATGTGGTTGTGCGTGTCTTCCCAGAGGCCAGAGGCTCTGAGCCAGGCTAGCCAGCGGGCCGATATAGCAGTCGCTGCTGAAGTGCTGCCACATCAAAAGCATCAAAGGCTGCTCAAACCTGATACTTAGTGCAGTCTTGTAGGTCTAGCAGGGAAGTAGAGGTGGCTGACTGGTTTCCTGGTTAGAAGTGGAGACTGTGGCTTTCAGCTTCTCCACGAGGATGTCCTGATACAGGTGGGCAGAAACTCTGGCGCATGGCATAGTACCCTGAAAAAGACCTTTTTCCCCCGATGTCATTGAGGAGTCTAAAGATCCCTGCCAGGGGGGTTTCTGGCATGAGTCCATGTGGACTTGAAAGGCTTGAGGGCGGACTCTACCACTATGGAGTGGTGGGGTCGCTATGCTTTGTCAAATCCTGGCATGGGTTGGACCTGGTACTTCACGTCTAGCTTCCGAGATGCAGGGGGCCCAGTGGTGGGGTTCTGCCACAACTTAAATAGGTTTTCACGCAGTAGAGGGTGCACCAGAATGGGCACGGGAGTTATCAGTGCCTCTAAGAATTTTAGTGCTGCCTGCATCTCAGGCCGCTGGTCAGAGGCATTGCAGATCATTGTGAGTTCTAAGGCCGCTGTGACGGAGAAACGTTGGGTAAGTCAGGTCCTCAGGATTGATGGACGGTGGATCTGCCGCCGGCATGGGGGTGTCCAGTTCTGTAGCCAGGAGGGGCTCCCCGGAAGATAGGGATTCTGGGGCCATTGCTTCATCACCGTTGTTAGGGGCGTCCCCGAGGCTAGAGGAATGTGAAGTGTCAGAGTCTGAAGCAGTGTCCTTAGCTGGTGCAGGAAGGAGTTTCTGCACGTTGTTGGTGGGTCCGGGAGTGGGCGCTGGTAATCCCAGGGCAGAAGTGCATGGTTGCACGCCGGCCGGGGTTTGGGATTGGGCCCACTGTTGGAAGAGGCTGGAGAGCAGGCTGAAGAATTGCACCAGTATATCAGCTGCCCCTTGCTGCCCAAACCCCATGCCGGCTGGTCCTAGCTGCCCCTGTTGCCCACTAACAGGCATGGTCTGGCAGTCAGCCCCAATCTATCCCAGGGTGTCACTTCGAGGTGTGCCCGAGTCAGAGTCCTGCTCCGATCTAGAGGGAAAGGCATACCTACTATTAAAAAATATGTTCTGGCTGTCCTTGTTGCTGCTGCTAGAGGCAGGAGGGAAATTGTCGTGGCGGTGTCTCTGCCCCGTGGCATCTCTTGTGGTGGGGGCTGCTGCTGCTGCACCGCTTTCACCTTTTCCCCTGCCTCTACTGCGTCGGCACAGGCTGGAGCGGTGCTTCCGCACCAATGGGGAGGCCTGCTGGATGGAGTTTTGTTTGGTGCTGTTTTCTCTGCTGGGCCTGTTGCTATGGCGCTGACCAATGGTGCTGCGGTGGGAGGAGTCCAGGGCAGAATCAGAGGGCAAGATGGCCACTGGAACAGGAGCCCTTGCTGAGCCATGCACCGGAGCAGCCGCTGCCGGAGGAGGGTCCAGAAGCTGCAGAGCCGCCTGGGCAGGTGCTGTTGCAGGAGAGGGGAGCCCAGGGATGGAGCAGCTGTGGATGGAGGCCTGAGAAGGCACATCCTGAGCCGTGGGGAGAGCCGGCATTACAAAGGAAGCCACATGGGAGTCGCATGGTCCTGGGCAGCTTCAGGCTGATCGCCTGCGGAGAGAGACCCCCTGTAGGGCATGCCAACGTGATTTTCTTGCATGTGGGGATATCTTCGCACAGTGAGTACAATCTTTGACTCTGTGGGAGACACCGATCATGTGAGTCAGTGTTCATTTTCCTGGAGCAGCCAGGGCATTTTTTGAAACCCAGTTTAGGCATGACTTGATTGTAGATTCTTATGAGTAGATGCTGGTCTGTGGAGAGGAGAGATCCGTCTTACTGGCGAGGCAGAAGAGTGTAAACTGGCTGGCTAGGGGTGGGCCTGGGGGTAGGGCCAAGGTGGATCATGCTCAGGGGGCAAAGACCTTCTGAGCTATGGAGTACTTCTGTCTTCGGTGCTGTCGGATGACGTCACTAGATGTGGCTGACTTGTCCTAGGAGAAAAGCAATATCCACTTCAACCTTAAATACGTTGGTATTTTCACTAGCGAGTGGGGTCTGTCCACATTTAGCATGATTACATTAAAAAGAAAAAAAGCCATTATCTGATCATCTCATTTTTTAAGCATCAAGTGCTTATATTTCCCTTCAACAGGATTTCTCCTCCCATGCAAAGGGTACTCCACCCTCCCTGCATATTTCTCCCATTTGGCCCTCTCAGAGTGGTTTATTACATTTGATATACCACCTTGTCCAAGTATACAAAATGGTTTACAATAACTTTTACTAGCCAGTCCTACTAACGGTGTTCCCTTTCCCCCCACCATACATCCATTCTCTCCCCCCACCTTTACCCCTCTCCTCTTCCCACCCCCTCCCCAAAAAAAAAAAAAAAGCCAGACGACTATCCCACCCCTATCCTCCCCCACCTTATAAGTATTAAAAACATATAACACATTAAGCAGCAGACAAACAACCAACCACCAATTTAAGCAGCTTGACTACAATAGACCCATGCCCCAGTCATTAAAGATGGATTTCCCCTGCAATTCTGTGCCATACTGATATAACTATGGGTCTTCTACCTCTGACAATGTTTTATATACCATGTACCACCGGAAACCTCCGTTTTATCTGTTGTGACACTAAGTCGCTGCATTGTCCCTTGTCTGCCAATAAGGCCTACTCAGCCAAGGGGCGGCATGGCATACTACTTTTTCTCCTCTGGAGGTAAAACTAAACAATCCAGTATTAAAGATTTGAATGCTTCAACCTCCGCCCTTGACCCTTGTCCTGTCCCCTGGATCAAATCTACCAGAAGTTCCCTCAGCCCCTACATTCTGAGTACTGTACAAACCTCTCTCCAGACTGGTTCCGTACCACCTCCACTTAAGTGTGCCTTTATCTGCCCAATCTTAAAAGGAGCAAAACTAGACCCCACCTCCCCTTCCTCCTATAGACCCATCTCTAGTATTCCTTTCCTTGCAAAAATAGCCGAGAAACTTGTCCAAACCCAACTTCAGAACTATATTGATGACCACGCTCCCCTCGATTTATTCCAACATGGTTTCAAAAAGAATCACGGAGTTGAAACCCTCCTCACCTCTCTACTAGATTCCCTGTATTTACACACCCAGAACCCTGCTCAAGGATGCCTACTTATTTTCCTTGACTTATCCACTGCTTTTGACTCTCTCCCCCACCATCATCAACTCCTAATCAGACTTCATGAAATAGGACTGAGAGGCACAACTCTAAAATGGTTCCAATCCTACTTAGACACCAGAACCCAACATGTCCGTATTGGAAGTGATACTTCCCTCCCATTTACACTAAAACAAGGTGTCCCCCAAGGATCTAGTCTTTCCGCGTTACTTTTCAATATCTTCCTTCAAACTGTCTGCAAGATTTTCCAAAACTAATGGCATTCAGTACCAATTATATGCAGATGACATGATGTGCTTCACCCCATTCAACCAATCCTAATTTTACTAAACTGAATGGATGTCTAATCAGCCTCAAATCTTGGCTCTCCCAGCACAACCTACTAATTAACCAATCCAAAACTGAGGTCCTTCAAGTTTTCTCCAATCCCTCATACACCCCTCCTCCAATCCTCACCCTTTGGTGATCTCACACTCACTATAAAAAAACAAGTGAAATATCTTGGAATCATCCTTGATCAGAACCTCTCCTTCTCCGATCAAATAAAGAGAACCACCAATACAGTATACTCAAAGCTACGTACTCTCTGGAACCTCAAACCTCTCTTAAGCCCCGACTCCTTTCGTACTGTCTGTCAGGCCCTCACAACCCCCTCACTTGACTACTGTAATCTGATCTATTACGGCCTCCCCAAGAACACCATCCAACCACTCCAACCAGCCCAGAATACGTTAGCGCGGCTCATAAACAACCACCCCAGACGA
Source organism: Ichthyophis bannanicus (assembly GCA_033557465.1). Taxonomy (NCBI): domain Eukaryota; kingdom Metazoa; phylum Chordata; class Amphibia; order Gymnophiona; family Ichthyophiidae; genus Ichthyophis; species Ichthyophis bannanicus. The sequence goes on along the minus strand of CM066032.1, from coordinate 302,056,145 downwards.
TTCCATATTACACCAGTTCTCTATGATCTCCACTGGCTCCCAATTCAACACCGAGCTAAATTCAAGGTTCTTACTCTTATACACAAAATTATCTCAAAGGAGTCAGCTCCATGCCTCTCCCCACTCCTTGCCTTCTCCAACAATACAAGAACACACCGTTCCTTTACTAAAAACCTACTGGCCATACCAACAACTAAAAGGCACTGTAAACAATCTACAAGCAACAGGGCCTTCACTCTCTATGCTCCGTCCCTATGGAATACCCTTCCTCATGAGCTTCGTAACTGTGTGAGCCACTCTGAGTTCCGTAAGAAGTTAAAAACCCACCTCTTCCTTGAACTTTTTTCCCTACCACCCTAGTATCTAACCCTCTACATCTACCTCCCCGCCCATGCTCCTTCAAATCTTATAACACAACCATCTATAGCTCTATATATACACATGTAAATAGTTGATCATTGATCATTGTAATTAGTTCATAAATTAGTTCTTATTGTTCGCCTATGTTCTTTGTAAACAGTTGAAACACACTGCCTTGAAACGTTCTATGTAAACCGTCTTGATTTGTAGAAAGACTATATATAAAAAATGTTAAATAAATTCTTTAGGAGGTGCTTTGGGTGCATAAAATGTTCTCCATGGTAAACAAATTCCTGCTAACTATGCAACAACCATAGCAAACCTTTCTTCATTTCTTCAATTGCCTCTGCTTTTACAGCCTCTGTTGCCCAAATTGAGTGAGTTGCCTCTCCGAGCTGCACATCAGGTGCCACCTCTTTATGCCTTCCACAAAAGCTCTCCCTGTCTTCATTGTGCTTTTGTGGAAGGCTCAGAGTTTGGCTGGATACTGCAGACTAGAGCACACTCCTTTGCAAACAGCCAAGAGCAATATGGTATAATCTTCCCCCTTTTTGGCTGCAACTTGCAACAAGAAATCCAGCAACATCAGGAGTTTCACTCCTTTAATCTCCAAGAATCGTTGTTTTCTATATGTTGTCAGTAGCGCCATTTTATTCATGTTGTTTAAAGCTTTAAAGATGACTGGTCGGGGCTGAATTACCACCATCACTATTGGCACCCAGCTGCTGTGCTCTTTCTACTCAGCCCAGGGATGTCATACCACTTTCTTTTCCTCTCTGAAGGTAAAATAACTAAACAAGCCAATATTCTTTAGGAGGTGCTTTGAGTGCATAAAATGCTCTCCAGGGCAAACAGATTCCTACTAACTAGGCAATAACCATAGCAAACTTTTCTTCATTTCTTCAACTGCTCTTTCGAATTTCCGCACAGCTATAAACATCCCTGTGCTCGTCACTCAGCCCGCCAAATCAGTAGTCACTGACCAAGTGACCTCATTCAAACTGCAGCACAGCTTTAAATGTACATTGGGAGCCTCCTGCTCCTTGGGGCGATTCCTGTGACCCCCATGCATCTTGCAAGTCAGTGTGCCTCAAAACGATTCCAGTGCCTTGGTCATTCACTATCAATTATCTCCGCACTTCAGTTCAGGTACATTCTTTCCTCCTACTACTTCTCATAACATATTCTATTCCAGTAGTGCGAGGTAATCACCCCTCCCCCTTCCCTCCTCCTCTCAATTATGACTTTGTTTGTTGGTACTATGTCGTTTGAATACTGCTCATTTGCCTGCCCCTGCCATTCCTCCTTTGGCTCTCAGCTGTGTTCTTCTCAATTGCCAGTCCCTTCGATCCAAGACTATATTCATTCATGACCTTGTCTCACAACACTCGCTTGATTTTTTATTTATTTATTTTATTTATTTATCTATTTCTTCTATACCGCCCCTTCCAGAGATCAGGGGCGGTTTACATGGAACAATTGCATACATTTGCATAACATTACATAGAACAAGAACTTCTTAACTTTTTACATATAACAGAACAGTAAATTGTCAGAACTATTTACAGGGTGTATACTTTTGTATACTGCTGAATTTACAGGGGAAATGTCAGCGAGCTGGCATTGCTATTTATAGAAATTATTTACAAGAATACATGATTCGCTATTCAGGTGTGTGTGTGTGTGTGTGTATGTATGTGTGAGTGTGTGTGTGTATAAGTGTGTGTGTGTGTGTGTGTGTATGTGTGAGTGTGTGTGTGTGTGTGTATAAGTGTGCGTGTGTTTGTGTGTGTATGTGAGTGGGTTTGTGTGTGATGGAATTTATTTCCATTTTTTCGTGGGTTGTTTGGGGTGTCTTTGGGGGCTGTTAGAAGAGGAGTTGTGTGTTCAGTTAATTGTGTTTCTGCGGGTTTTTTTGTTTGTGTGTCTGTGGATGCTGTGTGTCTGGACTTGGAGGGTAGGGGATTCCGAAGTGCTCAGAGAATAGGTATGTCTTGAGTTCTTTGATCTAATGTTCCTTACGGAGACTTGGCTGCATGATGGTGAGGAGGCCTCCCCCTGGGTTATACAGCTTCTTTCACATCTCAAGCATCATGGTCTAGTGGTGGAGTGGCTCTTATTCTCAAAACTTTCCTTCATATTACAGAACTTTACTCTTCCTCTGTCCTACATCACTCAGTGTCTGCTTGTGAAGTTCCACGCCTCACATACATTCCATATTCTGCTGGCTTAAGCCCCCCCTGTTGTGCCCTCCCAACTCGTGGGAGTCTCTCTTCACTACAATAATGGAAGCTTCCATGACTTTCCCAGATTTACTCATTCTTGGTGATTTCAATGTACATATAGATGCCCCTAAGGACAAAGCGTTCCTCACTCTGGCTGCTGATCTGTCTCTGCTCCAACATGTCCATTTCCCCACCCATTCTGCCAGTCATACACAGACCTTTTTATGACCACTTCTTCGTTCCATCTATCCCTTTCTGGCCTTTCCAGCATAGTTATTCCCTGGACTATCCCGATGCTCTATGCTTTAAAGGTGCCCAGTTCCTTTTCTGCTCCATCTACTATGACTAATCCTACTGGCTCTGTCCTTCGTCCTCGAAGACATATTTCTATGGACATTTACATGCTTTCCCCTCCTCTGACCAGCTGTTTCCTTCACATTTTGACACCTTATCGGTGATAAGCAAGCAGCCGCCTGGAACACTGCTCTAACAGAGGCACTTGATTCTCTTGTGCCTCTACTACCTACTCAGCCTCCCCGCAAACCTTATAGGCAGGCTTGGTTTCACTCTGGTTTCTATATCCCCCAACATCAGATGCACAGGTCAGAAAGTATTTTGCACCACTGGCACACTCGATCTTCCTCCACTGCATTCAAACAGGCTCACGCTACTTATAGGCAGGCTATTCTTACTGCTAAAAAGAATTATGATAGTTATTACTCGTGCTAGTAATCGACCCAAGAAACTTTCCTCCATAGTGTCACATTTGATTCGCCATCCAGCATCCTCCCTCCCCTCTTCTGGGCCCACAGCTGATGATTTAGCATCCTATTTTTCTGATAAGATATCTGATCTTTGTGCAGCGCTGTGTCTGCCAAAGTCCGAGTATCTACAACCCTCCGCTGATGGCTTATCCACTCCCTCCTCTGCGTCCATTACAACACCACAGATACCAAATCTCTCATGTCTGATCGCATTTTAACCCTATCACTCCCTCTACTCTCTCCCAAGCCATCACATCATCCAAGACCACGTGTATCTCAGATCCTATACCCTCTGTCTGGGTTCCCGAGCCTTCCTTGGCTTTATTACCAGTCATTTTTCTCATTTTTAACAGTCTTGCCACAGGAACATTCCTGCAATGCTAGAAATGTGCCACCATCCGCACTCTTCTGAGCAGCTCCTCTTCGGATTCCTCCCTTCCGTCAAACTTTCGCCCTGTTTCAAACTTCCCTCAGGCTAGAATCCTCATTTACAAAGTTCAAAGTCCAGCTCAAAAACGCATCTTTTTTGCACTGCCTTTGACCTCCCCCCTTCCTGTTTTTTATGACCCAATCATTAAATGTTATGTACTCTCTCCTATCCATTTGACAGTGTTCCTTTCTAATTTCTATGATTGTTTTTAATTGTTAACCGCTCTGCTGTCCCCACTAAGGGCGGTATATCAAACTTTAATAAATGAAATGAAATAATGAACTTACCTTTCCTTTCAAAACTTCTGGAAAGGCTTGTTTTTAACCAGCTAGCAACACATCTCAGCAAGACTAACTTCTTACATCCTTGCCAATCTGGCTTCAGAGCAGGTCATAGTACTGACACCATTGTTCTTTCTGTTCTGAATGAGGTATGTACAGCATTGGATAAGGGCAATGTTATGCTGGCTGTCTCCTTGGATCTGTCATCTGCATTTCACCTCGTGGACCAATCCCCTTCTGCTTACTAGAGACTTTGGTGGGCTCGAGTGATTCTGTGCTTCAATGGTTCTGCTCTTCTCTCTTTCTTCATAGTCATTTTATGTCTTATCAGGGCTCCGATTCTTCACACCATAGACTGCACTGTGGTGTCCCTCAGGGAGCTGTTCTTGCCCCTTTCCTTTTTAATGTTTTTCTGTTAGCGGGGTGTGTCTGCGTACTTTTACACAGGCGACATCCTGATCTGTTCCACATGAATACTGCTTCTCCTGATCTTTCCACTGTTAATACCTGTTTGGCAGCCATTGCGACCTGGCTTCATGCCAATTGTTTGAAACTGAACCCCCCAAAAACTTCTGTTTTGGCTCTCGGGTCCTCTCTCTCCACCTTCTGTCAGCCCCTCTCTTAATGTCACCCAGCTTAGCTATGAAGTAATTAGACCTGACCTGCTAATTAGTGTTCCTGAAGGAACTCCAGTCCAGTCCCTTGTCTTCTGGGTTGTGCAACCCTTCCAGCAGCTTGGAGGCTGAGCCCATCATCGCTTTGATGATGCTGAGGTATAAGTACCACTGGCACCACCCACAGGCACCAGTAATCTATTGAAAAAGCAGACTGATCGAATGGCAATTAAGTAACCATAACTTCAAAAACATATAAACCACCACCCAATCAAACAAAAACCCTTAAAAAAAAATTTTAAACTCACGCGCAGGGAAGATGGGAGGGAGGAGGAGGAAGGGGGAGGGGAGGAGGAGGCGGCTTACCTGACCCGCACTAGCCCTCTCCTAGCCCCTCCACAGGCTCCTGTCCTAGCTGTACACTATGCCAAAGGCACCCTCATACGGGCTCTTCAATCTCTTCTTCGCTTCCCGTCTTCGGTCTGGAGTACTCCCTTCGTAACGGAACATCTGCCACTGAAGAACCAGGGTGGGATCAGGGACTGGACTGGAGTTCCTTCAGGAACACTAATTAGCAGGTAAGGTCTAATTACTTCTTCCTTATCGTCTCTCCAGTCCAGTCCCTTGTCTTCTGGGATGTAACAGAGCAGTTCAAACCTGGGAGGGATCCGCCATCCCGGACCAAAGCACTGACTCTCCAAAACTAGCATCCGCGGCTGATTGAACATCCAGCCTGTAGGTGTTTGATAAAGGTATGCAGCGACCACCAAGTCGCTGCTCTGCAAATGTCCTGCGGTGGAACCAAGCTATGCTCCGCCCAAGACGTTGCCTGGGCCCTAGTTGAATGTGCCCTAAGGCCCACAGGGACCTGTTTCCCCTTGAGAATATAAGCAGAAGCAATAGCCTCCCTGACCCACCTGGAGATGGAAGACTTGGCTGCAGCTTTCCCTTTGTGCGGTCCCCCAAACTGGATGAATAATCGTTCGGACTTTCGAAAGGTAGCCGTTCGAGACAGATAACACCTCAGTGCTCTATGTACGTCCAGGTGCCGTAGTTTCTCTTCACCCCCATTCTTTCCTTCCCCGGAAAAGGATGGGAGAGATACAACCTGGTTCACATGAAAAGGCGAAATGACCTTAGGCAAAAAGAAGGGAACTGTCCGCAAGACCAACCTGTCCTTGAAAAAGGAAAGAAAGGGAGGCCGAGCCGACAGCGCTTGCAGTTCGGAGAGACGCCTAGCCGAACAGATAGCCACCAGAAATACTGTTTTCAGGGTCAAATCCTTTAGGGAGGCCTTTCCCCCTGGCTCGAAAGGTTCCCCGGTTAACGCGTTCAACACGAGATTAAGGTCCCATGGCAGAATTACTGACCTCTGTTGAGGCCGTAACCGCCTAACCGCTCGTAGGAACCTGCCAATGTCTGCGTGGTCTCCTAAGGCCTTACCCCGGACCTTACCCCAATAGCACGAGATGGCCGCTAGCTGTACCCGAAGGGACCTCGCCGTGAGAACCTTGTCAAAGGGAGAAGTGGCCTAGTGGTTGGGGCAAGGTACCACAGGCCGGAAGGTCAGTGGTTCAAATCCCACTAGAGGACAGCAATCTTGGGCCGGAAGGACTGGGGTTTCTAGTCCCATAGGTGCTCCTTGTGGTCTTGGGCAAGCCACTTAACCCTCCACTGCCCATGTTCCCTGTAAGTATTAGTGTATGTGTCTCATATCCCCTCGTGTTAAAATGTATCCCCCAATTGTGTTGTGACCACTTTGATTGAAGGATAAGGTGGTATACAAAACTGTCTAAATAAATAAAATCCCGCTTGCAAGAACTCCAGGATTTCCGGGACAGAAGTTGAAAAGGGTTTCTTCCGTTGCTCCTCACACCACGCTTCAAATATCCGCCAAACCCTCACGTAGGAAAGGCAAGTTGATCTCCTTCGCGCGCTCAGCAAGGTTGAAATCACCGAGCCCGAACCACCTCGCTTCCGGAGCCGTGCCCTTTCAATAGCCAGGCCGTAAGCGAGAATCAATCCACGAATGGCATCCGTACTGGCCCCTGTCGTAACAGATCGTTTCTGCAGGGTAACCGCCACGGACGTTCGACTGTTAGCCCTACCAAATCTGAGTACCATAGGCGACGTGGCCTGTCCGGAGCTATGAGACCTACCAAGCCTTGGTGAGCTTCCACTCTCTGGACGACTCTCCCTATGCGAGCCCAGGGCGTAAAAACATATAGGAGACCCTCCGAGGGCCACTTCTGGATCAGAGCATCCAGGCCTTCCGACATCCTTTCTTTCCTGTGACTGAAAAATCGGCTTGCCTTGGCCGATTGCCACCGAGCCATGAGGTCCATGACCGGAGGACCCCAGCGGGCTACCACTTGGTCGAACACCTCCTGAGCCAGTTCCCACTCTCTGTGGTCTATCTTGCATCTGCTCAGGTAATCTGCCGTGACATTGTCTATTCCGGCCACATGCTGTGCTGATAGCGCTGTAAAATGGGCTTCTGCCCACTGCAACAGGCTGTCCGCCTCTTCCTCCAAGGACGGACTGCTTGTTCCTCCCTGGCGGTTGATGTAGGCCACTGTCGTAACGTTGTCGGAGAGGACCCGGAACGCTCTCTGTTGAACTAAGAGCTCAAATGCTCAGAGTCAAGAACACTGCTCGCAACTCTAGTCTGTTGATGGACCACTGCGATTCCCCCCCCCCAGTCCAGCCACCCTGGGTGAACTGGCCCTCGCAGTGTGCCCCCCAGCCGGTTAGACTTGCATCCATCGTCAGCTGTACCCACAGCGGAGGTTCGAGGGGCATTCTGCGTTCTAGGTTCTTTGGGGAGCACCACCAAAGAAGCACCTTCCTGGTCAGCAAGGGGCAGGGCAGCCGCTTGGACAAAAGGATGATGTTGATGGGACCAGCGCCGTAACAATGCACGTTGAAGAGGCCGCATATGCGCTCTGGCCCACAGTACCACCTCTATCGTTGCCGCCATGGTCCCCAGCACTTGGAGGTAATGCCAGGCCTAAGGGTTCCGCCTGGCCAGAAATTGCGACACGAGGATTCTCAGGCCATCTGACCTCTGTTTTGGAAGAAACCCCTTTCCCTTCTCGGTGTCTAACCTTGCTTCTAGGTACTCGATCTCCTGCGTGGGTATTAATCTGCTCTGACAGATTGATGACCCACCCCAGCTCCTCCAGGAATGCTATTACTCTGGCCGTTGCTTTGCGACTCTCTGCTTCTGTTTTCGCCCGGATCAGCCAGTCGTCCAGGTAGGGGTGCACTAGAATTCCCTCCTTTCGCAGAGCTGTCGCAGCCACCACCATAACCTTGGTGAAGTACGAGGAGCTATTGCCAGTCCGAAGGGTAGAGCCTGGAACTGAAAGTGCCCTCTTGGGACCACGAATCTCAGAAATTGCTGATGAGCCCTCCGGACAGGAACATGCAGATACGCCTCTGTTAGATCCAAAGTAGTAAGGAACTCCCCCTGCCAAACGGCCACAATCACCGACTTCAGGGTTTCCATTTGGAAGTGGGGTACTCAGACAACGATTGATCTGCTTCAGGTCCAGGATTGGCTGAAAGGCTCCTTCTTTCTTTGGTACCACGAAATAAATGGAGTACCGACCGGAGCCGCGTTGGTCTTCGGGAACGGGAAGCACCACCCTGAGAGCTATAAGCCTTGAAAGCGTGTCTTCTTCTCCTACTTCTTTGTCTGAGGCCTCTTCTCCCAAGGAGTCCAGTATAGGAGGCGCGAGGCGCTCTTCGCTTATCCGCCTGGAGTGCTTAGGAGGGACCTCTGAGTCTTGTATCTCAGCCCTTGCCCTTTTGGGAGGTGGGTTTGCCTGAACCACCCCCGATCCTCCTGTCCCCTGCTGTCGCAAGCAATATGCCTTCTGAAGCAGAAGGACAAATTCCAGAGAGAAATGTTCCAAGGCCCTTTCCTCCCCAGAGGAAGGGGGGGGGGAGAGACAGGGAAGTTCCTGGTAAATCCATGGAGGGGAGAGGAGAGGATGGGCGTTCCCCCCCTCCTTCAGAGGGTTTCCTGACCCCTGGGAGTCCTGGGCCATAGCCAATTGGATCTGTTGCTCAACGGAGACACAGCCTCTGCAGTGCAACCCCTGCAGAACCCTGGTTCCGATGCTAAGCCCCGCCGAGTGCCGCAGGCTGGACACCGTGGCTTGCCGGGCAATTCAAATGAAGTAGGAGTGATTAAAAATAAGTAACAGTAAAATTAAAATTCAGTAAAGGTAAATTTAAATGCGATGGAAAAAGGAAAGCACAAATTAAAATAAAACAGGGAAATACTTGTGGTTTGCCTGCTTCTCTCTCTCCCCCCCCCCCCCCTCAGTTTCACTGGCACGAAGAAACCACACTCCTCCTGCTGGTTTCCACGTGCGTAGGCCGCGGCTAAGTGGAAGACGGCTCTAGGCCGAAAGAAAGACTTTACCCGAGCCTCCGGCCGCCAGGCTCTTTGCTGTAAGTGGGTCTTTTAGCGAGTTTCCGCTTCTCGTTGCTGCCTCCAGCGCTCAGCCACCCCACGGACTTCGGCGCGAGGCAGGAAGGCTGACTGGAGGGCCACGGTGCCGCCTCAAATGCTCAGCCCTTCTGGCAGCTTCAGTGCGAGGCGGCCAGACCGCCAGAAACAAAGCTTGTGTTGTCCGTCCGTGCGAGAGGAGAGAGGCTTCGTTCCCACCGCTGTCTCTAGTAGTTCTCCTCCGCTCTGCCCCAGTAGATCGTGAGGGAGAGTTCAAATTTAAAAGGCGCAGAGCCCCCCAAATAAAGGATATGGCTCTGGTCGGGAAGGGGAGGGGGGACTCAGTGCACCTTAAGGGAAAGCGCCTGTAGACGATTTCCCTTGCTGCTGGTACTTTCTCTCTGTTTCTCTCTCCGTGACTTGTGGGCTCATGGGTGGGGATAAGACACAA